>OX421402.1:2500000-5000000 GCA_949126875.1 Lochmaea capreae
AATTTCTTAGATACCGGCGAGCATTTTTTTTTAGGTGGATGTGGGATCAATAAGAAGTTCAATTCATGTAGTTTTGCCATTGTTTTGATAGACTTGTGACACGGTGCGTTGTCTTAATGAAACAAAAGTTTTTTTCTTTGCCATATAAGGAACGTTTCTTTGCAATTTCGGCCTTCAAATGTTCCAATGACGCTATAATGATTGTTGTGCTTTTCGGCGCTTTGGACGAGGTTCTCCAGTTGCTGTCGACTCAGATGACTTTTGTTTTTATTCTGGAGTGAAGTGATGGATCCATGTTTCATCCATTGTCACATATCGACGCAAAAATTCCGGTTCGTTACGTTTAAACATGGTCAAACACTGCTCAGAAGCATCAGCACGTTCTTGTTTTTGAGCAAACGCGGCACCCACTTTGAACAGAGCTTTCTCAATGTCAATTGCTCATGCAGTATAAAACCAACACGTTCTTTTGATATCTTTCCGATGTCAGCTAGCTCACGCAACTTCACTTTTCGATCATTCAAAACGATTTTGGGGATTTTTTTTATGTTTCCGGTGTTACCTCCTCTAGGTTGCTATTTATATTTTGAGCCTTGGCTTGCCAAGTGTTTACAGGCGCCATCTGATGTTTTCAATTGAAAGTTTGATCTTTTTAACCATAACCTTCTTCAGAACTTTTTGTCATTTAAGTATAACTTGTGTTATCTACAGCGACTTGAAAATTTTGTTTCAGCGAAAAAATGGAATTAACTCGTGAACATTTTCGTGCGATGATTTTTTACGACTTTCGACGTGGCTTATCAAGACAAGAGTGCATCGATCAACTCACTTCGACTTTTGACGATGAAGTCCCATCCTCGGCCACTGTTAAACGCTGGTATAACGAATTTAATCGTGGCCGCAGTTCGCTCGGGGACCAAAGTCGTGAAGGTCGTCCAAAATCAGTTGTTTTGCCACAAAACATCGATGCTGTGCACGAACTGTTAAAGCAAGATCGACATGTGACATATCGCGAGATAGAGGCATCTTTGGGCATTAGTATGACAAGCATCAATAAGATATTGCATGAACATTTAGCTGTTAAAAAGATTTGTTCGCGTTGGATCCCGCATAATTTGACAAAAGCTCAAAAGGATGCTCGTGTCAATTGGTGCAAAGAAATGCTCAAGAAATACAATCGCGGTGCATCAAAAGCTGTGTATAACATCTACACAGGTGACGAATCTTGGATCTATGCATATGAGCCCGAAACAAAACAGCAATCCACTGTATGGGTCTTCCAAGACGAACCCAATCCGACAAAAGTGGTTCGTGCGCGAAGCACCTCGAAGCAAATGATCGCCTGTTTCTTCGGAATAACTGGACACGTGGCAGTCGTGCCGTTAGAGCAACGTAGAACGGTGAATTCTGAATGGTACACAACCATTTGTTTGCCAGAAGTGCTTCGTGAAATACGAAAAAACAACCGGCAACGAAGGATCATTCTTCATCATGACAATGCCAGTTCTCACACATCGGCTAAAACAACCACCTATTTGACTGGCCAAAACGTCGAATTGATGGGTCATCCTCCGTACAGCCCTGATTTGGCACCAAATGACTTCTTTTTATTTCCGCATATCAAGAATAAATTACGTGGCCAACGTTTTTCGGCGCCTGCAGAAGCTGTTGAAGCATTCAAAAACCATGTTTTGGAGGTACCTCAATCGGAATGGAAAAAGTGTTAAGAAAATTGGTTCGAGCGCATGCAAAAGTGTATTGATCATCATGGAGAATACTTCGAAAAACAATAAAGCCATTTTTAATAATAAATTACTGTATTTTCATTATTAGGCTCAAAATACAAATAGCAGCCTATGTAGGACCACGTTTGGTGTCAGCAAACTATCGTTTTATTGTTGTTTCTGATGGAGCGGAGTCCCCATAACACTTTTCAAGCCATTTCTTCGTTTGAACGGTGTTTTTTCCCATCAAGAAGCAGTGTAAAATTAAAACACGAAATTTAAAATCAAAATAATTTCCTTAATTCGATGACCAGGGCTCTCAATTTGCTCCATGTAGGTATTAACGATTATATTCTGCCCTGTTGATTTAGTGCGATTCGGTGTTTATTCAGTTACAATGTGGGTAAATAATGCAATGGATTATCTTGTCATCCAACATTCCTAAAATATATTATTACTTCGCTATTAAGTACTTTAAAATTAATGATGCTGGCGGAGAGCCCACAACAGATGTACGTTTATTTCTGCTTACTTTTGTGCAACCAACTGCGGCGAGAATGCTTTTACTATTAGATGAATAATTTGCAACTATGTTGAGTTTTAATGGCGTCGGCAATATTTGACTATTAGACTTCAATTAAATTTCATGAGCGTTACAATCGCTTTCACACTAAATTAAGTTCGTAATAAATAAAAGCGTCTGTAAAGAATATTGTATACATTTATTATATTTTATATACGAGTGTTACACTATATTTATTCTTACAAACAAACAAAATTTTTTAAACAGGTTTAATTTCTGTGTGACCCTCGTATTTGTGTTACATTGTTGTATATAATGAAAGAAAACATAATATTTAAAAGGTTTTATAATTTATATCCCTAGCATGTGTGAAAGACTGTAAAAATAACTAAATTAGATATGATCCGTTGATTCAAGAATTTAAATCATAAAATTTGAAGGTCCCACTCACAAATAAAATAGTTTAATACATTTTCTATGAATTAATATGTTCTTACATACATAATTTAAATATTTTTATTGACTTGTTGTGAACTATGACGATGCCAACAAAAACTTGATTGGTTCAAAACACGATTATTTAGTTTGCGTTATGAAAATATTCATTTAATTCTAAAAGACGCTCATTACAAGTAATTGGCATGTACTTCATGAGAGATAAGCCTTAAATTGCAGAGTTTTATCCTATTCAAAAAATGAATGTTGTCGTCAATTTACTAACAGTTTTAAGGAATGCTACTTTTTTCATCAAAACAACGTGCAGCTCTTGTAATTTTACAATTTATGAAGTAATCTTTAAAAACAAGGGAAAAAATGAACCAAAGAGCTTCTGGAGGACAGTACTGCACTGTTAAGCATAAAAGTCGTATCTACATTTTTTATGATGTTCAGGTTTTCGGCTCATCACAACTTTCTTTCATATATTATTAGAGCCAGAAGTCGAATCTGCTTTATGTGTACCTAACTGTGTATAAATAGAAAAGTCATATCTGCAAAATAGGAAGAATTGTTAAGCATAAATCTCGAATCTACAATTGTTAGTACCAAACATCGTAACTGACAAAATAATATGCAGATACGACTTTTTTACTTAACACATAGAAAACATAACCTCAATTTTTGAAAACTTAACCATACATTTTCATTTTAGTATGTTGTTTGTTGGTTCAATGAGAGTTTTGTACCAGTTGGAAAAAAACAATCAGGTCCAACAGCAGTTTTTTGGCATGAAGCAGTAACTGGACGTACCAAAGAAGACCTGATAAGTACATTTTATGCCTTCTTCCTATCCGAACAAGACAAAAAGAACATTGTATTGTGGCTGGATAATTGCTCCGCACAAAATAAAAATTGGAGTTTATTCACATTCTTTATTTATATTGTGAATTCTAATGAGGTGTTGCTCATAATAAAATATTTTTAGCCGGGCCACACATTTACGGCAGCAGACTCTTTCCATCATAATGTTGAAAAATCCTTGAAACGAGCTGGAGAGGTTTATGACTTTCAGGATTTCGTATCGGCTGTCAGAAACGCAACGAAAAATGTTAATATCATTGGAATGCAAACAAACGATTTCTTTGAGTGGACCATATTTGAAAAGTATGGTTGAAGTAAGCTATCATAGAGAACAGCAAACCTTAATTTACAAAACTTCTTTCACCGACCAAGGAGGCAGAGAGTTGAATTTTTTGAATACGAAACCGACAAAACAAGGGATTTCAAAACTATGTTTGAAGCAGGGCTCTAGAGGAATAACCAGAGAGAGAAAAACCCTAATTTTGGAAAAACTTTGCCCAATTATACCTCAAAATAGAAAAGAGTTTTGGGAAACGTTACCGAAACCGCTGCAACGAGAAATGAAGATTCCAGCGATGAAGACCAAAATACCATAATATATGTGTACTTACCATCTAACTATGCTTGAAATAAAGAATTTGGCCGTTTAATTCGTTTATGGAAAAAACAAATTGTTAAAGGCAGCTTGTGGCATTTGCAACTTTACTAATTGCGCTGTTACTCATAATATTGGTTTTGCTAGATACGACTTTTATGCTTAACAGGGCAGAATAGCGAAGTAGAAAAAGCAATAGATAAAGTAGAATTAGAAATAGTAATTAATGAACTAAAAATGACAATAAGAAGTTGGCACAAAATAGACGAGAGTGGAAAAAATTCCTACATCTACAAAATATACTATTACTTTCAGTAGGTATTAAGAAAAAGTTTAAAATACGACTTTTTTGTGCTACCTATATTTAACACAGAAAAACACAACGTTTAATAGTTCCGTAACCTTAAAAATATCTTTTATTCAGTTCAAATATCTCGGTTTGCGAAACCCTTCGAGTGCCTGTTTTCTCTTTTGTATTGATATCGCCCCACGGCCTAAGAATATATTTTTACATGATCTAAAGAGTTTTTTCAAACACAGATATTTGCTTTTACCATGTATCTGAGAAAAAAAAATACGAAATGGTAAACAAGAAACCGGTAAGCCGATCCTTATCGCGCCTTTTTGCGGAAAAGAGACCTTAAGACATAAATTTTCCGATCGCTTTATTTTCACTGCGCCACTTAAAACTTTTTACAGCTTCTTTTATTTTACGATATTTCGGTGTTTATCTTTATAGCAAAATTAACGCGTCAACAGTTATTCGAAAAAAATAACATTTTAAAATGCTTTAACAGTTCTGGCAGTACAAAAGAAGTAAAGATAAACCTACTCGTTGTTTATTCATTATACCATAGATGTCGCAAGATAATTAATTTAAAATAGATTTAATTAAGTTGAATATTTTACAAACTAATAGTTTTTTTGTACTTTTATTAGCCCCAAGGAATCAGGCAATAACATTTATTCCCTCTACATTTGTTTAATTGTGAACTCAGGTACGGACTAGGTTCAATAAAATGTACAATACATCTTAAACAATTGATTTTATCGAAGTGTTACAAGAAGATACCTTTACTTTCGAATGTTTTAGGAGTGTAGGTGTGGCTACTAATTGAACTTAGTTCGCAATGGTGGTACAGATCTGTTTATAACATCAGCAAGTGTATTTATAAGCGGTAAAATTTTTATTCGTTTCCAATTGGTTTCAATAATAATGTCCTGAGGCACCCTGTATATCCAAAAATGTGTACCATACAATAAGGTAACGATGAAAAATAAAGGAAAGCGCACCGAATGTAAACCCGACGCCTTTCATTTGTTCTAATTCAGCAATTATGTCGTACGGGCGACCAATTAATTTCGCCTTTTAACTCGGAACTGGTAGAGAAACGAAGTGTTCCGCTTTTCAGCAATGATGATACATGCATAGCTTACTAAGTGGTCTGTTGGTATTGTGTCAACGCAGTTACTCGTTTGGCCGTCAGAGTGCACGATTTATCGCTCAATAAATTACAGAAACCATCCTTGTCTAACTCACGTGCCATCACCTACACTGTTTCGCGGGGCGGCGTCGATTTACTGAGGTAATGTACATATCATTGACAGGACCGTATCTCTGATCCTTAAGCGATGGACATCAAAATTACACCTAATCTTAAAAATACATTTTTAGAAGACAACACAAAAATAGTTAATCCAACATTTTCTCCAAGATTGATTGTATTTTTTTAGAGAAATCTTCCCTGGACGCACTAGCCGTAGAAGTTTGCATATTTGATCGAATTGATCGCTCCATCAGCATGTAATTTCATAATTTCCTTGTACGACATCTTTTTCTCAGGACGAACAAACATCAAAACTGTATTTTTAGGAAACAATAATACTTCAAATTTTTCATTTTTATATCCTAATTACAACCCTGACGTCGGCTTTCTATCTCCAAAGTTGCCAATTTCTCTCCCTTAATCTTTCCGATATTATTATTAATCAAACATAATTGTCTGCGAAACATATTCGCCATTCCTAATCTATCTATAATTTTTTATGAGGCTAGTTCTCGGCATTGGAAGCAATAAAAGATAATTCGATGGAAGTGTTTTTAGTTTAATTCGTATCCTTATCGACGCTGCCGTACCTATATCTTTTTCCAAGAGGGCTGCTAGATGCTTTAAACAAAAATAATGTGAAGGTTTTTAATGGAAACGTAAAAGTCTGGTATTAATTATTATAAAAAACGGCAGTTTTAATATACTATTTTTACAAATCACATTTTGGTGACACAAGTAAATAGAATCTTCTCCTTATAACTTCATAGAAGTCGTATGAAGATGTCTCTTAACCTCTCAATTTTTTCCTTGTTTTTCCATTTAAAGTGACGGCGACTCATCACCGTGGAAGAAATTAAATGGCAGGAATGACCATACCGTTCAGTTGCCATTTTTACAGACAACCAAGGTGCACTAAAGGCGGTGATGGATTCCATAGAGGTGCATTTTAGCCTAGCTTTAAGCGCACTAGGAGAGGAGAACGAAAAGGCGGCTGAAATGATCAAGCAAGACGCATCTATAGCTTTCATTGGACAGGAATACTTCTGTGGCGACGCAAAATCGACAATAAACAGGAAAACAATTTCTGGAATGTTGGGAAACATGTGGTGTTTAACTATTAGTTCAGAATTGTTAGATTTAAATTATTTTTTATGAATGCCTTTGTTAAATATTTAAATGTAAACTTAAAAACAAATCCTTATCTCAATCAATACCCTCGGGTACGGCATTGTTTGCCAAGATCATTAATAAAACACTTTGCTGACTTTTATTTTCTTTTATCAGGATCAGGATGTCTTTAATTTGCTTTCGCTAAATGGGTCCTTAATACACACCTTGTCTACCCGTTACTTTCATTCTCCCCCTTGTTATGCCATAATTACGCGATTAAAAATGCTTCCTAATATTCTGAATAATTAACAAAAGGAAGGGCCTAAAATACAACATTTTACCAGCCAAAAAGGTTGTTAACTCGTCTCCATTTTATTTCTGTTTGCGGTCTAAATATGCAATGAAAATAATATTTCTGTGTTTGAAGTCAACATTAAAAAACTGTCTTTTCTCTAACATTATCCAAAGAACACTTTACGCATTGTTGAAATACCTACACTTTTTTAATTGTTTAAGTGTTTCTAACATTGTTCTCCTTTTAGGTTTCCTGTTTTTGTTCGTTTAAATCTTAAACCATCTTTATCTCTCCATTTGAGTCAATCGAAAATCGATTGATAGTAAGTGGGATCTTGTGTTAAGGTAAACAATTCGTAATTAGATCAATTCAACCTGAAGCCTAACGTAAAAAATAGCGAGTAAATCGACGTTGTGTATTTATAAGGAATAAATCGTGTATTCTATGAGTAATTATTCAGATACGGTTCAAGCGGCATAAGATATAGTGCGTGTGGGATATGATTGAATTGAATAACTTTGCTACTTGCATCATAAGTTTAAATATATGTATAATTCAATATTAATGCTTCTAAATACACAGACAGATGATTTAAGCAAAGTAAGCATACTTAGGAGTATTAAAGTTTCATTCACACCCGTTTAATTTGAATAAAATGGAGTAACATTTATCAAAGATATAAAATGACAAAGCAACTTCTACATATCATAACGATTTGATAAATATCCTTCGTGAAAGCACGAATAATGAAGGGTTGAGGTAAAACGTCATAATTGTAATATCAATTAATTATAATTATTCGTTACAAATCGTACTTTACGGCACAATAACCAGTAACGAAGAATTGCGAAGTCATTAATGCACCATCAGAGGATTTCAAGCAATCGATGAACAAACGAATGAATCACGAAAGTTGCAAGCCATTAAGGCTATTGAAAGCGTTTAGAGACGATAAAAGTCACCAAATATCTACTACAGGGACTGTTCATAGGGTTTTTTAATACAATTTTTAAAAACCCTTTTGATATTATAACATTTCTTGATTGTATTTGAAAAAGAAAAGCTGACAATAAAGTTTTTAAGCAATCGTTGTTGTATATCACCGTTTATGATATCGTAAAATGTTGAGTAGAAAGGCTTTAAGTAGCTTAAACACGTTTCGAAGGGATTTAGTATCTGCCTAATTACACCCGCTTCATTTCGATTGGTGAGCGGTTTTAATGTGTGTTTAAGGTTTATTTTGGTTTACTTTGTTTTCCCATTCGAAATTCACTTTTTGACGAATTCAATACAAACGGTATTGTCGGATTCTGGAGCTTTTTAGGGGTGTTATTTTAAAAGCACGGAAATAAAAGCACGGTTTAGTCAATAAATATTATTTTTGTTTTATTAATTACAAGATTAATTAAAATGTGTTATATAGGTACTAAGTCCTAAAAGATGTATTTTGCTCCATTTTTTCTACGTAGTTTCTTCAGACCTATCTCCCGAAGGAATTTTAGGATGCCTTCAGGCTTCAGTTTATATAGGCAAGTGTCTCTCTTCTTTTCCAGTAATCTCCAGGATTCCGAATTGCTATGGAACTCAAAGAATATGGAGGAGTCTTCTTCCTTACCACAGAATCTACGTTCTTCTCCTCAACTATTTTGAGCTTTTTTAGGCGACAATGTCCCGTTAGGTTCCCTGTTAAAACTCTCCTTAGGCATTCATTTGATCTCAACAGGTTGTAGTCTGCAGTTTGACTAATTGACATGATGGCGATCCAATTTTTTTTTATAAGGTTTAGGATCACTAACTGGACATAAAATCACAAAATGCTGACAGATTCCGGAGGAGTTTCAGGCAGCATCTTTAAAATACGTTTTTGGCCGATATCTCGAGAGCTTTGCGCTTTAGGGCAAAAGTTACTTAAATCATCATTGTAGAGAATAAAATTTCGCACCTTTTTTTCTCCGTATACTTTTTTTGTAAAACTCTCCGTTTACGATTAATGGCTCATTTAATTAGACGGTTTTTCTATCTCGGTCGATAACTCTTAAAATTTTGGATAAATCAAAAAAATGCATTTATCCATTTATAAAGATTGATTTATTCTCTACAAGTTTTGTCTAAAACTTTTTTTTCTAATGTCCATACTTTTTGAGATATGGGACCTTCAATGTTGGACTACCGGGCGTAAGGTCAATAAATTTTTACTGACCTACTAGAACGGATCTAAACCAGAAAGTCTAGCGTAAGATGTGAGCACACATAATAGATCTGCAAAAGTTGGAGTGCAGAAGGTCTAAGAAGCACATAGGCTTCATATTAAACTGGCTAGACATCATTAGCGTTTTAAAAGATAAAGTCAATTAGAAATTTACTAATTATAATATGTAATTTTAGACACAACGAACAACAAAATTCGACTCGTCTCCTAATCATTAAACTGATATTGATAATTCAGTGGACACGGGATTTTCTATACCATTCGTTTGGTAATTAAATTAACGTCAAATAAATTTGTTTTGTACTGTCTGAACCGCTTGACAAAGTTGTCATTACATATAAATCAAATGCAGAAAATGGGCTTTGATTGTTTTGCCAATTTAAATCTTGATAAAAAATATGTAGAATACATGGAATGTGTTCAATACTATCAAAGGTATTTGTAATTACCGCAAAATTGAATTTTATGACGAATGAAAAAAAAAAGCATTAGGTACGGTAATCGCGATAGAATTTAATTAAATTTGAACTATTGTATTAAATATTGAGTGGCGTACAGACATGTTCATATTGGATATACCTAATATGATAAAAAAGTGTTTAATTCGTTTGGAAATGCAAGGAAAAATAATCTATAATCAGTAATATTAATCGAAATCAAAGTACTAAAAATGGAAAGATATGGACTAAAATTTATACTTTTGAGCTGCATGTAGGAATCTTTTTGGATGGAATAAAAATTTTATAGGGAACAGCGCTTATTCCAGCGCACTGTATAAGTTTTTATTTACTAAATATGGGAATAATGTATCTCAATTATATATAGATATGTTACAATTTCTACAATTTGCAAAATAGACAATTAGCTTACATTTTACTTCTATGAAATAGTATATTATTATAATTAAACCGTATTAGAATACTCATACGAAATTCAGGAACCCGAAGGAATCCTATCAAGCCCTTTATAAATCGGGAATTTCCTTTGATTACCATTAGAGAAAGAGGATAGATAACCTATCACATAGATTTAATAACGCATCTGTGATTAAATATGTTCTCAGCTTCGAAATTTGGAATATATATGTATAAACGTTTGATAAGGGATTTCTGTTACATTAGTTAATTATCGATAACACGATTTGATTTCGAGATCATTTAGCGGCAAACTGTATATGAACATAAACCGTTTTAGAGGGATTGTCCACATATATCTAGACATCAAACAGAGATACATAATTAAATTTCACCTCTCATATAAGTAATTAATTTAACGCTTTTGATGCACTGTGTCTTTATTTTCGGAAATTAAAGTGCTGCCGATAACCATTTTTCCATTTTGATTATTTCATTAATTTTGTACTATTTCCTAACAAAAACATAATCTTGCCATATTTTTAAGATATCAAATTCATTTCATAACATGAATTCAAAGACGAAAACTTTCAAATTGTGCATCAGCAGTGCCGAAAGGTATTTACTTCTTGCACAAGAACCGGATATTTATTCTCCGGAAATAAACATATTTGCTTTACCTATTGTGTACACCGGATTTTATTCACTACATTTTGCATAAAACTCCAAATAATATAAAACGTGTGAATATAAAAATACGTTTGAGTTTACATCTCACTACTCATAATTTTGTTCTAAAAATAGCTAAAGTTTACAAGAAGAATAAAAGTATTAAAAACTTATATCTTAATTATTTAACCACAGCTAAAACTCAGAATAAAGAAGAAGAATCCAAGATAGGTCATAGATGCTACAGACATGTTCCTGGGCACTAGAATCTTTAATTTACTTCCATTCAAAATAGTTATCAGCCCTTAACTATCAGCTATAAAATAGTTTTGTGGTGCTTAAGCTCATTTTCTGCCCTAGTGATTTTGTCTCCTAACGAAAAGAGTTGGTTCATGATCATGTATACAATAGGGTACACGCATATTTCATATTTTGCTTAGATATTAATTTATAATAATAAAGTTGATATCAAAAATAACTAATAATAGGAAATAAACCAGTTTCCATTGGAAATCACTTCCAAATTTTAAAATAAAATTCAAATTTTATTGTAGTTTCCGACCACCACCCGAGGATTTCCGAACGCTACCGATGATACGTGTGATGTCATACCATGTGATTACTTTTGTCAATATGGCCGGTATTGCCATTAGGTTCTGTGTAGTTTTGTGTTTATATTGTATTTTAATTAACTATTAATTGCTTCATCGACGTAAAAATATCATTTATATGTTTGTTTGAGACATAAATATTCGATATTTCCGAGGATATTTTAAAACTTTTAGAAGAAAATATTTTATGTACTAGTTCAGTGTTCAGTGACGCATAGCTTGCAACTACAATGCCCTTCTCTTAAGTGCATTTTTGCTTGCGCCACCAGGTAAAGTAACAAATATTTTGTCTGGAGTTTTAATAGTCGTTGATTTACACTCTGGAACAATGCAATACTTGTAATACATAGTTTTTTTTTCGGCTTTATCCATTGTTAAAGCTTTCAGAAACAAATTAGGTCACAAGAACTCAGAGCGTGATATATACACGAATAAGAACGTAAACAAATGACGTCACTCCATGGGGCAGCCATTTTTATAACGTAAAGCGCGTTTTGGCGAACTTTTAAATTTTATGATTTTTAAAGTCGTTTTAAAAGTAAAGTTTATATTTTTTTGAAAAAATAGGCATTGGAGACCTGATAAAGCGTCAATTCCCACCAATAGCAAAATTTATGCTTGTACCCTATTTAGAAGAACAACGGAGTATGCTGCACGAAATTTTACTTTCCAGTGCACTTATGAATGCAAGCAGGATTTCATCCTTCCTCGTATTTGAAAATTTTATGTGGAATTTGTCGAGAAAGGAAAGGAAAAGATCCAGAATAAGTACTTTCGACATCCCCCAAATATCTGGTGGAGAGTCTGCTGGTATATCTTGAATAAACTACTGATTTTTTGATTATACCTCGTACGATAGGTATTTTTTATTGCATGTTATACACATGAGCAACTATTGAAACAGTGTAATTAATTCAGAGTAAAATACGAATTGAAAATATTCCAAAAATACATAAAGTTATTAAACTACAATAGTCATTTATATAAAAATATATGCATTATAAATGTTCTAGTTATATTTTCGATATGTGTAAATAGAGGATTTTATCGTTTTAATTAGTATTTCACGTAAATTAGCCATAAACTATTTGCATATTGAATTGATAATTAATTAAGCTAGTTCATTACATTTAAAATAGGATTATGCATACAAACGTACATAATTAACAGAATTAATGACATACACTGACCACCCAATAAGTAAACACTCTATTAGGTAGCAGCGCGTACCTTGATGATAGTGTTGGGCGATATTTCAAGAGCTGTTATTTTTTCACTGATAAAAACAAATCAAAGTCAATCAAACAGTTTCTATTTGCAAAACTAAAGGGTAACGTGATCACACTGACCTTCATTGTTCTCGTTCGACAACAAGATCGAATTTCGTTTATTATAAATTGTTTAATCAATATAATTACAGTTTGTCGGGAGACTATTAGAAGATAATTATTTTAATCTACATTCCATCACCTGCGTACTCGTTTTAATTATTTATGAGTTTACCCCATACAAATGGGTTTTCAGGGCAATTACTAAAGCACAGGTAACGCAAAATGGAGCTCAAATGCAACTGGCAGCATCAAATTATTATTATTATTAAATCAATTATTTAAAGATTATTATAGAACTGTACATAAATGTAAAATATTCAAAATAAACGAATGAAGTCAATTGAAAGAACCATATTTTCCTTATCATTAAACTCTCTTTGTTTTTAATATTTTTCTCTCTACCAAATGATCCTAAAACAATTCACTACAGAATCAACGGTTTTAACAGATAATTTAAGAATTTATGGCAGAACGTATAAAAACAGAACGAACCAAAGTTGAACGAGAATAAACAATAAAATGCCCTTTTTCTGAAATTTCGTGATCTGTAGAGGTGGGAAACGACATTCGGTAAATAACTGTGTAACGTTATTTTTCATCCCAATCCATAAAAAGTAAAAATAATTATAAATTATGTTAAAAAAATTTCCATCTACCATTAGCGATCGATAAAATGTTCATACGGGATTAATTTATTTGTAAAAATTTCTATTTACCATGGACGTACGATAAGATTTTTAATAAGAGTTATAAAGGCAATAATCAATGCTACTAAGGAACCGGAACCCTGCTGCGCATTGCAAAATCGACAATAAACTTACAAGTCACGCTGTTAGCTTAATAGGCAGGCAAAGCTAATGGAGTTGACAGACGAAGCGATGTGCTGATTCTGTCACCTAGTGCTCATCCTACCGGCAAGAAATTACATGAAAAGTTCAGTGTCGAGGCTGATAGGCTACATAAAAAGAGGCTACATAAAAAGAGATCTGAATTATCCAATCTAATCTTACCTATACGTTCGGATGCAAGTACTCAGTTAAAAATAAGGTGCATCTAGGAATTGTCAAATCCCATTTATAAACTCTGATTAATTGCGTGCCCAGCTCTAGCTACAGATCGAAAAATATTGACAACGAGTGACTAATCTGCCTTTTTTAAAGAGTAAATATTCCGAAAATGCCAATAACGAATTTCAGTGTTCCGTAAAATCAGCTTTCGTTTATCTCGGTATAAAAATACCTCTAAAAATATATCACAAAGGACGAATGAAGCTAGCGAATCCGAATTAAATACGATTGAATTCAAAGTGAATTTTTTTTTTGCAGTTTAATTGCTGAACAGAATTTACATCAAAACCCATTTAGTGAATAATTAGCACAAAGAAACCACAGTGTTTAAAACCATCTCGCCTCGTTTCGATTCTCTACCGTATAATATCCCAGTAAAAATTCATCATCTAACAAGACTATTAAATGCCGTTTGGTACATGATAACCGAACAAGTATTAACCATTAATAATTTGACAGTATAACTACTCCTCAGATGAGTTATAGATACAGAGAGAGCAAAATATAAGATGTAATATAATTATACTTTTTAACAACAAAATACCAAACTGTTAAAAATAAAATATTACCTTTAAAATGACAAATTCACTTTGATAAAGTACATTTTTTTATTTAATACCAAAAATTTATCAGAATGTATAAAAATCTTAAGTTGTGTGATGCGGGGCTTCACCAAACTTGGCTAGGCCGGCAGCACAAACGGCTTTGCCTTACAATTCGCGAAAACGAGCAAAGGGTGCGACACCTACCGTCAAAATTTTATAGCTTTGGAATGGAGAAAACAAACCAAATCCCCATTAGAGTACGTGTATAGTGAGCAAGGTATTAATATCAATTTCTTGATTTCTAGAAGAATTTGGTAAAGTTTGTTTTATCAGAATACTTATTTAGACTCTAATAATGACCAGCAAGTGCAAGAGGTATATTGCTCTGTGCCGCAATGTAATCAGTAAAAAGATGCAAATGTATCAATACATAACTTCCCAACAGATCCAAAATTATGCAAAGTGTGGTAAAACATTTTAAAAATTAGGAAACATTTCCGAATACTTGTCAGTGTGTATCAGGCACTGCTTAGAAACGTATTATAAAGGTAATTTCACTCATTTCAATAAAGTATTTTGAAGTTCAGTGTTATTTATGGTTTGAAAACCTGTTCGCCTTCTACCATCGGCCGATTTCTGTCTCCAATGTATTTTAAAATGTCCACCAAACCAATTTTAACAAGCACCATCTCTCACAAAATACCTTTATCGCCCAAAATTCGAAATTGACATTCCAATGACAGCTTTGACATATACTGCAGCGCCCACTATCGGAAAAATTTCCGCGAATAGTTTCAGCAGAGTACAGTGAACAAATGAAGAATCTAACACAAGCCAATGTTTTTCGTTTCAACTTTACAGATTTTGCAGTTGTAATCGGCGCAGAGCTTTTCAAGGTCACAGCTCTCTAGTGTTTCTGCGTACTCTACGTATTAAAATATACTAAACCTATTTGGTTCATTATCCAAACGGCACTCGAATAAAAATTCATGATCTAACAAGCCGTTCACTTTAGCTCACATAAATATTTGTGCTTTTAAAAAATCGGTACTGTAACATTGGGCACACGTCTCTAGTGTCAGTTGAGTGGTTAACGTCAAATGTAATTAGTTGTTTCCGCTTGGGTCGGTACTAATCGTTTGAAATTTGAATATCCTGTGCCTTATTTTTGTTTGGCCATCTAACCTCCTTGTCTGGTTCATTCTCTGAGATTTATCCCAGCTGTGAGATTTGAAACCTATATAGTTGCGGAGATTATCGACCAATTTTAGAAGGTTAAAGGTTAGTTTCATATAATATGCAAGTTTTGAATTCACTATTTATTTTTTTGAAATCCTGTCTTCCGGAAAAGTGTAAAAATAACCCTTTTTCAAATCCAATACTTGGAGAATCTTACAATTAAGACCTTATTTCCGTGAAAATTCCATAATTTTGAATTTTTTATGGGCTAAAACCATCATGATCAAGTGAAATTTGGAAAGAAAACTTTGCAATAATTAAAGTAAAAACATGCTAACAATCCACCAGTGAAAGCAGCTGAATCCAAATCTCAAACAGATAGACAGAGAACTTAATTAATTTCTCAAAGAAATCATGTTTTGTAGTAAAACATGAAATATGTGTGTTGATTGATTGGATCAACACACCAGTCAAAGGATTGATGTCCTCGACACCTCAGCCATAAGGCTTTTTGTGCTCTTGGTTGTGCCGTTTATGTGAAGAAACCAGCAGCCCTTATCAGGCTCAGCAGACTTTTCACTAGGTTCTTCTTGGAGAAATCCTCCCTTGGAAATTCTAGTCCTAGGAGTCTATATCTCCAGTGAGATAGTGCTTCACAATCAAAAATAATGTGAGAGGCTGTTTCCTCCTCTTCCATACACAACCGACAGATAGGTTCTTCCCTATATATGCCGATTGTATGCATGTGCTTCCTTAGAGTACAGTGACCGGTGAGTAAACCCGTCACTATCCTTATTTGGGCCCTGCTAAGGTTTAGTATTTCATTGGTCAGCTTCTCCGAGGGTTTTTGAACCAGGAGTTTGCTGTGTTCCTGTTTTGGCACGTGTCTCCAGTACGACTGGTGTTTAGTTTGAGTCCACCGAGATATACAACCACGTGCAGCAATTTTTGGATATCCCAAATACTGGTTCAGGACCAGTGAATGCTGTCTCGGACCCCAGCTTTGGTAGGTTGTCTGCCTTTTCATTTCCTACAATGCCCTTATGCCCTGGGACCCACTTAAGAGTAACTATATTATGGTTAGCCAGGGTTTTAAGTTTCTGTAGACAATCCCAGACCAGTCTAGATCTGATCTGAGGACATGCTAAAGCTTTTAATGCTGCCTGACTATCAGAGAGTATTGGGATTTTTTGAGTATGTGTGTTCAATTATTTGTAAAATTTGTTTGTTTTGTGCCTATGACCAATGCAGTGTAGACTACTGATATTTGGCAAAGAAGAGCCTTTACTATTGGCACGGAGGATCGTTTAACTGCGAATGAGATCTGCCCCAAACTTAAAGCTTGCCTTTGCAATCCGTAGGTGGATATTTTTGGAAGAGAGAGATGCTTGTAATAAAAATTTAATTTGAAACCCTCTAAATTCATCTATACTAATGAAAATTTGCAGTTACAGGGTTTATAAAACCGGGTGGACAGCTTAAGGGTTGTATTGTAAAATTTCTGTTGCAGTAAATGCAATCTGTGTCAAACTTAGTCAATTAAAATGGTGACAGTTCGTACAAGAAATCGACCGGCGCATTCAGATTTTTGTCATGGAATTTTCGAAAATCCACTTTCTAAAACCGAAAGGACTAATTGGAAAGTTAGAACGTTCTAGTGATCACCAATCGATTCAGGGATGAATTTTACATAATATGAGTGAGTTTTGGATCGATATTTCCGAGTATTAAGAGAATTGGAAATACTAGTACCATTAGACAGATTCGAGTATTGCAAATGTAATGACTTTTTTGCTGGTTCAATTTGCTGTAGATCGGTCGACAGTATGAGGACGATAGTAACCTCTATACTTATTAAAATCCCAGTCCCCGTAGGTTCGTTAGTTTATCAATTTTATATAACCTCAAGTAAAAAGTTGTACACTCTGTATATGATCAACGAGGAGCTTTAATGGTTAATGTCGGTACATCAAAATTCATCAATTAATGAGATCTATGTGGAGTCGAACGTTATCGATGAATTATGGCAGCACCCTGTATTATGTTATTATACCTGGGCTGCATGCCTGACATATTCCCTAACAGCCCTATTAACAGATAGACATTCACGTTATCTAAGTGGTATGAGGTTACAAAGAGCTTTCCTAATTATATAATTATAACGTAAACCGTAGCATAAACACCCCCATTTAGCGCTTACTGTCAAATAGGGTTGGAATATTGGATTTGGAATGCATATACAAATCGGTATTATAGAGAAACTAATTATAACAATTCGGTTCACTTTGATATTTAGGCAGACACAATTAAAATGATTTTACAAATGATCGGGATTTAAAGTCGTAACAGTTTATTTCCAATGGAATATATAAGAACAAGTAAAACGGAAAGATTTTACATTTTACAAAATTTTATTAATGTTTCACTTAATTAAAAGTATTAACGACGACACTGCTTAAGAAAGATACTATAATGTAGAGAATGAAGCTCCATTACAACTAATGTTAGCGGTGGCTCCTTGTGATATCGACAAGTCAGAAATGTCAGATCTCTGTGTGTTCCCATCCACATCCACTAACCGATCAATACCTACTCATTCTAATACCCACTAAAGCTTTCTGCTAATGATTGCGCTGCACATACACACATCTCTATTTATATTCATTAAACACCTCGTTGTCGCTGTATCAAATAATTCACACCTTCTTACGCAGTGTGCAAAAACGAGTTGTTTCCTATTTCTACTAGGCTTGGCTTGGCCTACTATAATTGAAAATTTTGGCTACTTCCCTACCATTTTCTCAAAGGCAGCAAAAATTTTTCTCAAAACTTCCTCGACTTAAATCAAAGCTTAAAGCTAAAATTTTACGTGTAGCAAGTTAAAAATGGCATCAACTTATGTTTCTAATATAGCAAAAAATATTTTAATCGTAATTCGGTGTAACGGGAACATTGTGAGTGACCCCTGTAGGTGGAACCGTTTAATGGTGATTTATGTAGCGTTAAACATCTAAGTAGTTTACAGTTGGTGCAGTTCAGTTTATAATGTAAGAGAACAAAGAAATTTCGTGAATTAGTTGAAACACATGTGACAGTCATGTCAGGTTTAAAAAGACGGAGAACTATAAATAAAATTATTGGCAATAAAATTATCTCGTTTAAAAATTTCAGCAAATAGGTTATGACACTAAAGCAAATGGGAATAGAACACCAATGGTCTCTTTGTACACGCGAACTGTAGGCCAGTGTTGTTAAACCGAAACACAGAAATCACGCCCAGTAATTTATTCTTACTGTAAATAAGCGTCACGACTCACGACCGTCCTTAATACATTTTATAAAATAAGTAGTGGTTGACAAGTTTGTAAGTAAGATATGATTTTTTTTGCATTTATTGGTATATTATTAAACGAGCAATTTATGATAGCCATTATTCAGGCATTTTAAATTAGGAAGCCATCTTGGCAAACAGCAATCGGGAGATAAGGGTTCCAACATGGTTGAAAGTCACACCAGAGGAAGTAAAGGACCATATTTTCAAATTAGGCAAGAAAGGAATGACCCCATCCCAAATAGGTGTTGTTCTTAGGGATTTCGCCTTCCCGTCCTTTTTCTGTTTACTCTTTTTTTCATTTTCGTCAGTCACCCTACCTAGATCCAATTCCTGTTGGATACATTCCAATACTCCATTTTCTTCTAAGATTAATTCCATCCTGAACCTCCAGTTACTGTAATTTTCCTCTTTAAGTGCCTCGATTAAACATGATTTGCCTCCTGCTTGCGCCATGCTTTTTAACCTTTTTGTTTTCCTTTTTAATCTCCTTTATTTCATTTTTTATCAAAATACTTTTTCAGAGCAACTTCTGGGCCCATAACCTTTTATATTAAGCAATGGTTCTTGCTTAATATATATTTATTAAGAGGATGTTAGAAGAAATCAAGTGCTGACAATACCACACTACTTGCCATACATGTTAGGTTAACTTTCGAACTTCACACTGTTGTCATCCGCCTTGTGTCAACTGTCATAAGTCGTAACAAACTACAGGGTGTTACATTCAAACTAATTGCCCCTAGATAATAAGTATTTTTGATAATATTGTTAATTTAACTAATAAAGAATGTTGCGCGTTACTTTATGAGCACACACAAAACTATTGTATTTTTGTCCACCCTGTACCTACCAATTGGAATCAACATGTGATACATTTTTGGAAGCAGCTCAGCTAGAGTAATCCGAAAATTGAGACAAAATGAGAGTGTTCCATTAGTGTTCCAAATACGCAGATTTAATAATTTATTTCATATCTATGTACCGAAATATTGTGAGTGTTGAGTTGTCATGGTATGTTATTTAAATGCAAAAGCGTGAATTATGAATCATAATTCACTCTAGTAGATATATGGGTACCATATACCTTTTGTTAGGTAAAATATTGACTTATTAATAAGTGGTAGTGGACAAAACTAATAAACTAGGTATTTTTTTTTTCAAATGTCGTCAGTAGCTTTATTTATGAGTGCTGTAAGTTTTAATAAGCGTAAAAGTGCAAAAATACCATTCCCGTTAATCTTATTTACTTAAAAGTATTTTTGTCTCCAGAAATGAAATATATAAACCCATTAATATCTCCAATTAAACATTGCACCGGAAGAGCTTAAAAGCAAACGTTTTACAGATTTATATTACTATAATACGACATCTGTTCTCGATGATTTTATTTACATATAAGTATAAACCGACAAGTTAAGTGTATAAATGTTGCATAATTGTAAATCACTGGTATGAATAGCATTCCACATACTATACTGTTTAATTTCTCAATGAAATATACAGGAGATTAAAGGTGGCACGAAACTAAAATTAAATTTAAAATATAGTGTAGATGCAATATGAATTAATGAACCACGAGACATGCGAATTCAATCACTATACCTTGTTTTTAAACTAGAGGAGCGATTTGAATTTAAGTTGGCATTTGTGCTGCCTAGATATTGGTCAGATTCCCGCCGGTTTCACACAACTCTTTTGATACAACTTACAACGATATTTGTCAGTTTTCTATTTATTTATATAAAAATATTCATGCCTCAATCTATTTTACCACTTTTTTTAGTTTGTTGTTTATTGTCTTATTTTTAATTATAATAGTCCAACCAAGTTAATTGCTATTTTTATTATGTATTCCGTTTGATAAACAAAATCTGTAGTCTATGCTCTTCTTTTCTTGTTAATAATATAAGTTCCCAAAGTAAAATCGTATGTTTTTGTAAATTTTCGATATCAAAATTTCTTTTTACTTTTAGTTTGCACTATACCAAAGCCTCAAATGTTATTACATAGGCTGCTATTTATATTTTGAGCCTAATAATGAAAAGACAGTAATTTACTATTAAAAATGGCTTTATTGTTTTTCGAAGTATTCTCCATGATGATCAATACACTTTTGCATGCGCTCGAACCAATTTTCGTAACCGTTTTTCCATTCCGATTGAGGTACCTCCAAAAAATGGTTTTTGAATGCATCAACAGCTTCTTCAGGCGCCGAAAAACGTTGGCCACGTAATTTATTCTTGATATGCGGAAATAAAAAGAAGTCATTTGGTGCCAAATTAGGGCTGTACGGAGGATGACCCATCAATTCGACGTTTTGGCCAGTCAAATAGGTGGTTGTTTTAGCCGATGTGTGAGAACTGGCATTGTCATGATGAAGAATGATCCTTCGTTGCCGGTAGTTTTTTCGTATTTCACGAAGCACTTCTGGCAAACAAATGGTTGTGTACCATTCAGAATTCACCGTTCTACGTTGCTCTAACGACACGACTGCCACATGTCCAGTTATTCCGAAGAAACAGGCGATCATTTGCTTCGAGGTGCTTCGCGCACGAACCTCTTTTGTCGGATTGGGTTCGTCTTGGAAGACCCATACAGTGGATTGCTGTTTTGTTTCGGGCTCATATGCATAGATCCAAGATTCGTCACCTGTGTAGATGTTATACACAGCTTTTGATGCACCGCGATTGTATTTCTTGAGCATTTCTTTGCACCAATTGACACGAGCATACTTTTGAGCTTTTGTCAAATTATGCGGGATCCAACGCGAACAAATCTTTTTAACAGCTAAATGTTCATGCAATATCTTATTGATGCTTGTCATACTAATGCCCAAAGATGCCTCTATCTCGCGGTATGTCACATGTCGATCTTGCTTTATCAGTTCGTGCACAGCATCGATGTTTTGTGGCAGAGCAACTGATTTTGGACGACCTTCACGACTTTGGTCCCCGAGCGAACTGCGGCCACGATTAAATTCGTTATACCAGCGTTTAACAGTGGCCGAGGATGCAACTTCATCGTCAAAAGTCAAAGTGAGTTGATCAATGCACTCTTGTCTTGATAAGCCACGTCGAAAGTCGTAAAAAATCATCGCACGAAAATGTTCACGAGTTAATTCCATTTTTTCGCTGAAACAAAATTTTCAAGTCGCTGTAGATAACACAAGTTATACTTAAATGACAAAAAGTTCTGAAGAAGGTTATGGTTAAAAAGATCAAACTTTCAATTGGAAACATCAGATGGCGCCTGTAAACACTTGGTAAGCCAAGGTTCAAAATATAAATAGCAATAATTTGAACATACAATTGCATTTTCTACATTTTTTCACAATACTGTGACGTTTGGTTACTACTTTCGCCATGGCCTGTGGCCTATGATGATTCAGTATTTAGACATGCCTTGATCCCTCATTGGCCAAGACAACTGCGAGCAGTACATTACAGATTTCACGTAATTGTCAATTAATTCAAAAATTCCGAACACGACCCTTTCGGAACACACTCCAAATCTAGTAACTTTAAGGCTACATTTACATCCAACGAACTTGGAATTTTGTCAAGGTGCCTGCAAATGCAAGCAGGAACGAAATTTTGCTTGAATTTTGAAGGTTATGTTTACAAAATATTGTTTTTATTATTAGAGACTCTGTTATTATGGATGATATTTCACAATCCCAAACATCTGTTTATCACCAGTTTAACGAAGAGTTTTCTTTTTAAATGTATATGTAATTAAAGAAAGTGACACCGTAATCGCTTACAAACTATAATTTGATAATGTAAATGGTACAAATGTCAATTTGGAATGAAATTAAACAAGTGCGAAATTGAATGTAAATGTAGCCTTAGTGGTGTGCTTAATGCTCCTAGTTTTTCAAAAACAAGGTATAGTCATATGTCAGCTGTCAGATAACGTTAACAAAAATAAGTATGATCAGACTTTACTATTTCAATTGGAAGTCGACTATGTACCATTTCAAGTTTTTACATGTTCGACTGTCGTCTACATTAGGTGCGTTCTTTTTTACTGAGATCTCAATTAATTTCAGCTCAATCGGTAATGTGTGCGTTCTTTTTTATTTTTCCTTCCCCTTCACCAATGCTTCATGTGGTATGCGGGGGAATCAGTTAGACTTGAGTCAGAAATAAAGTGGAGGGGATGAAGAAATATTCGATTTGTACATAATACATAATTTAATTGGTTTTTAGTGACTGTTATCTATGTTATTATGGAAAGAATAACTTCATTAGATTCTAATACAAATCTTTCTTTGAATTTTGATGCGCGTTTCAATTGAGTGTATCGTTCTTTTTAGTTTTTACTCACATCATTTTATCTCAGATCACATTAACTGAAGTGATCTGAGATCTCAGTCAAAAAGAACGTACCTCTGAAAGAAAAAGTATTTTGTAAATGTTCCCGACTCCAGTTCAAAGTTTAACTTGCACTTCGACGTCAGTTCTATTATTGATGCTAGATGTATGCAAGCAAAATGAATTGCCGTCTGTAAAGTGGGTTTAATCGGACCGCATTGTTCTCTGTAGGGGTGGAATATATTTTAAGTAAATATAGCTTCGATATTGAAATGGTTTGTGTCATTGGCAGTCACCAATTGTTAGTGTAGGTAACAAAATAAAGGGATGACCCTTTCTGCATATACGATGACTTGATGTTTGAGGGAATTTTAATCAAGGATATTTGTGAGGAAAATAGTGGATTGGGAGGGAATGTTCTATTAGCCAATTTCAAATAGCAGATCCAGGTGCGGATTTTAATGTTTTTTTTTAATAAACTTCCGTAGAGAAACAGAAAATATTCTAGTTACCTTAATTTAAAAAGAATACTATATTGTTTTCATCAAATTTCTTAGGAAGATTACACTCCAGTTTAATGAATCCTTCAATTAGTCTAATTACCCGCGGTAACTGTTCATGTGCTCATTGAAATTCAAATTATGATAACTTTACGTATAAATTACAAATGGAAAAACTCCTAACTGCGTTTTCTTCAGCCCTAACAACTTTACTAACTATTGTGTTGGACACCTTGAAGGTTAATATTAGACATTCGTTTTGGAGAAAACCTAACTAGAGATTTAAATGACAATCTGTTTCAGTCAAACACAAACTTGTTCTTTGTACCTTTAATCTTTGTTTTGAATTATTATTTTGTGACACACCTTCTAGGATTCGTATTTAAATATTTACATCGTAAATGTTGATAATAGTTTTGATATCAACTTACTTCTAGGTAGCGATTAATTCGATTTATTTTAAAGCTGCAGCACAGCACATTCTATTATGGTTTATGTTTAACTAGTACACAAATTGCTCTAATAATATTTTGAAATCGAGATTGAATGACTAATTTGTTGACGAGGTGGAATGTATTTATAAAAAATTAGAAAACAATATTAGTCATTCGAAGAACAGTTCCATTTAAACAGACAGACTGAATAGTTACACGAATTTGAAAAGGCAACTAGAATATATTGACATGAAGCCCCAAGGGGATTTTGTTTCTCCATCCAACATTGTTCTCGACTTAGACGATTATCGTATCCGATGGTTTGTGCATCAGAGAATTATGCTTAATTTACTCATCTCTCTAAAACACTGTTAGTTCAGTCTAATATTGATTACCTCACTTGGTTTTCATCGCTTTATGCTTATAGAAAATATAAGTTAAAATGCCACTTTATGATGAATGTTTTTTGAAGAAAATTACAATTTACCAACCTGGTATTGTGTTCTCAACCCTAAAGAAACATGTTGAGAGACAGTTAAATAATATTTATCGGAAAAATAATTTTTCTCGGGCGTCTTTCTTGTGTAATTAATGTAATAAGAAATGCATTTAACCGTATAAGTATTGAGTGACATTTGGAAAAATGCTATCCAGCTTGTAAAATAATTTGAACGTGAATCTATATACAGGTTATGTCATTGAAAATTGGTACATTTCGGTCACAAGTTAGGGCGAATTTATAGAAAATATTTTTTCACACATAACACTTCTGGTTACATATTTTAAATATAACAACCTGTATATTATTAACTTTTCGGATTCTACGTTGAATTTTAATGTCACTTTGTGTAGAATACCCTATATCTAAGATTGACAGGTGCAGACCTTTTTATTAAAAATTCTAGGTTAACAACCCCAATATATAATCTTTACGGGTTTACATTTCATTCTGTATATATGGAATTTTTCCATGCTTTTCAATCTTTTGTTAATGATTTCGCTTCTTCCCATGATTTGTTTCTCTCTTGTAATATTTTACCCACAATTTTGCTCCATATCTGTCTTGGCCTCATATACCCGTTTTACCTGCCTCCTATTATTAATTCTGTGGATGTGACCTCACCAAATGAGTTGTTGTTGCATGGATTTTAATAGTGGTTGTACTGTCAGTATATCTCTTATTTTTGTATTCCTTATTTTGTCCATTCTATTTACTCCTGCCACTCTTCATTTCTGCTCCTTGAATTTTACTTTTTCGTCTGGATGAGAGAGTCCAGGTTTCGCCTCCATAAGTTAGTATTGCTCTATATACTGTATTGTATACTTTTATCTTTGTTTTTTTTGGAAATTTCTTTTTTATTAATAAAATTTTTGTTCATAGCATTTGTTTTTGCAATTCGTTCATTCATTTCAGCGTCTTGTTTTCCCGTTTCGTCAAACATTAATCCTAGGTATTTGAATTCTTCAACTTGTTCTACTTTTATATTATCTATTTTGATATAATCAGTATCTTTGTTTTATTTGTGTTTATTCTCATGCCCTACTCTTCCATTAAATCTTTCCAGATGCTTATGTTTTCTTCTAATTATTCTTCGCTTCCTGCTATTAGTACTACATCATCTACAAAAACCCCCTCCGCTATTTCTACTATCTCTAAATTCTGTGTCCAATGAACATTTTCTTAGTTTTATCTTCGTTGGGCTTAGTCCTCCTCGTTGTCTCAATCCTACGCTGGTTCTATATCCTTCTGAATAACATTTTTGCTTTCAACCCTTCCCATGCTCTATTTCTAGATACTGTATCAAATGCCTTGTCAAGATCTATGAAAGCTAGATGTGCATTTTTATCCTCCAGGTGTCTTTTTTCTACTATCTGTTTTATCGTGAATATATGATCTTGTGGACTCCTTCCTGGTCTAAATCCGCTTCGTGATTCTGATAGTATTATTCAAAGTTTTCCTCTATAATTGTATTGTTTTTGGTCTTCCTTCTTGTATAAACGTACTGTAATGTTTATCCACTAAAAATCTATTTTGCTAGTAAAAATATATTAAAGAATATTAATGAATTCCATGAAGATATGCTATAACGTTGATGATTTCCCCGTGAAGAAAGAGTAATTATCTCGTCTGGAGACGTGGACCTTGAAATTAAAAACGATATTTCACGGTATTTTCTTTTGAATTTCATTTGATCTTAATACGAAACGATCTCATATCCAAATATTAACAGCGCAATATGAGATGCTGCTAAAAAATAATGTTTATTAGTGTCAGGTGTTGAGTTTCCGCTACATTTACCATTCAAATGAAACATGACATGAAGTGCGCTTGCATTTCGTTACAGACCAATAAAAGAAAAGAGATACATTCGCGTTCATATTTTCTGCTTAAGTGCCACGAGTAGAAAATAGTTTTCGCAGGAAAAGTATTTCAGAACTAATCTCTTCTCGATTTAATTCACTGTATCACTGTATTTATTTGCGAGAAGTTCAAAAAATAAACAAGTTTCAACTGTTGCTGAATTTTCAACAACAAAAGGTTAATTACATTTAATCGAAAATAGAGCTTTGTTTATATAGGTGAGTCGAAAGTATGATCTTACCTGTGTTTCTGTAACATTGAGTAGTTTGGCCATTTCTAATCGCTCACTGCTACTGAGATACTTCTTCATTTCGAACTGTTTTTCTAATTCAAAAATTTGTCGACCTGTAAACGTTGTACGTGCTTTCTTCTTCTTATTTTTACTTTCCACGTCCTCCGGACTTGGATCAACATCTATTTTAGTTTGTGTCACAATTGGTGGAGTCTCTGGAGTTGATTTAACGTCTATGACGTCTTTAGTAGTCTTTTTTCTCTTTTTTGTCGAATCTGGAAAATAGTACAACTATAACAATATCGTGGTTGAACTTTGTACATGATTTTAAACTTATTTCCCGATGGGTTAGAGACATAGACAAAGAAACTTTCTACATTTTTATACAACCGTCGCATTTATTATTATTATCTCATTTTTTACTTTTTAGTTCGTTTTAAAACATTAAAAAAATATCTTTTTGTCTTTTTCTGGTCCACTCTTATTTTTTTATTGCGATATTTTGCTAACCTTCAATTTTTCGATTGTACCTTTAATACAATTTAATAATATTATTGATAATAAATAAAATTAAACAACGTCGTTGATAATGGAAACATCCAAGTACAAACAGGACGCGGTGTACATTTTTGTGGTTAACGAGCATGTAAACATCAAACACTAGTTCTGAAATTGATATACAGGATGTGCTACTACAGTTTAAACTGTCTATATCGGAACCATATTTATACAAATTCATTGACCTTTCTCAATATATTTAGATTTAACTATTTTAAACAGACACCCTGTATACTATTTTTTTAATATTAAACTTTAAGTTTATTTAAACATATTAATAGTTTGAGCTTTTTTATTGGAAATTTAAGAATACCTTTCAGATTTCGATTTTTTTTCAAGTTATTCGCGAAATAATGTGCAATTTTTTATCTACTAATAATATCCACCGCCCAAAATGACCGAGAGGCGGAAAGCTGCGGAATAGTATACTATACCATATAGATATATAATATCC
The DNA here is from genome assembly GCA_949126875.1 of Lochmaea capreae. Classification (NCBI taxonomy): domain Eukaryota; kingdom Metazoa; phylum Arthropoda; class Insecta; order Coleoptera; family Chrysomelidae; genus Lochmaea; species Lochmaea capreae. The sequence goes on from OX421402.1 coordinate 2,527,752, forward strand.
AGTCATTTCCGAAGGTGTTTTCGGGCATTTATGGCCTTCTTCGCATTGAAAATATACGTTTAGCTATTCTACGTCCATACTTTTCAAAACCGTTTTAAAATCTGAAATCGGACTATCGATAACATTGCAAATTATCGCATAAAAAAATTAAAATTGCGATAAAAGTAACCATTGCCTGATGTCTGTTCTTTGCGTGCTCGGAACACATAAAAATTATACTTCGTAATGTCTTTTTTCTATGACGACTCAATCCGTTTTCTACTTTGATATTTGTCAAATATATTTACCTATTGCTTGGCCTAACCTTTTGCGAAGTGCTATTTTTCACTTTAAAATATCAGACATTTCAAGGTTTCGATCTTATTCTAGAATTTTATGAAAATCATAGTAAAGCAAAAACGTTTTAATTTTAGTTGGTCTGAAGGACACCCTTAAAAGCACTGATTTATCCTGGCGTTGTCCGAATTAGTGATGAGCAAAGCATGAACAAAGACCAATAACAAGACAGTCTTTTTTTGGGAGCCGTTCTAGTACCGGGAGCACCTTTAGCACCTTTATTCCACCTACCCAGCCATTCCCGTACCCTCGAGTAGATAATATAGGTCAACTGGATGCAGACTATATTATGCTTCAGGCGGCACGTTGACCTCTCCGGAGATTGTCTCCTCGAGTCCAATGTCTCACAGTCGAACAAAAAAAGGGTTACGGTCTCCATACCACAAAGTCTACAGCTGAAATCACCGTTATATAGCCCCAGTTTATGCAGGTGATCCTTTACCGGGTCATGACCCGTTAGATAACCTGTAATAATTCTTAGCTTTTTCCTACTAACATTCAGTAGTTCTTCAGTCCGTTTTGCACATATATCACCTATGAAGGTCTTACTGTGTACCTGCTTTGGAGTGTTGCTCCACTGTAATCTATGTTGGATTTGTACCCATTTTAGTATTTGTTCTCGTACCATTTCTTTGAGGTCCCAAGAACTGGTTCTGGTTCTGGTCCACCATATGTAATTGCTGAACTTCTTCTCGCGAGTTCATCAGCTTGTTCATTTCTAGAAATATCGTTATGTCCCGGCACCCACACTATTCTTACTCTACTCTGTTCTGCCAGTTCATTTAATTCTTTCTGGCATTCTTCTACCAGTCTGGATGTTACCTCTAGAGCTGCTAGGGCTGCCTGGCTGTCAGTTAATATGTTTATCCTATGAGTGTCAGTCCTATGTTTGTTAATTCTGACACATTCTAGGATAGCGTAAAACTCCGCCTGAAATACAGAGGCATGTACTTCTAGTGAGAAAGAACATCTTGTGTTCCTCATCTCACTATACACCCCTGTTCCTGAACAAAGACCAATACCAAGACAGTCTTGGTAACGGTCTTGCTTGTCCTGTCTTGAATATTCAATCTTGGTCTCGGTCTTGATGCTAGAGTTTGTATAATCTCAAGACCAAGTCCGATTTTGCTCATCACTGGTCCGATGAGCCCATGCGCCAATAACAATAATTCTAATAATAAAAAACATGATAAGGCGTAATAAACAAAACAGTGCCTTATTAGAAATATTAAATTTTTTTATCTTCTCTTCTCGATATTATCTTTTAGGAGATAAATCTTTTGGACATTGTAAGTAAAATCTATATGGAAATTAACTTGACCATAAAAGTCGTGGGTGTTTTATCAAATAATAGTGGCTTTTTATAAATGGTGTACTATCAATTTCAAGGTTAGAATCGAAGACGAAACGAATTGTTGAGGTGTGCGGTTTGGTTTGCTTATCAAATATCAGACATTTACTGTTAACACAGTTTACTTTACACAAATATATTCAGCTAAATATTTTAAGAGAAAAGAAAAATACTAAGTATTTATAAAATAATTTACGTTAAACTATTGTTTAGACAAGTTAATTTGTTGTAAAAATGGAGATACAGTGTTCTTCCGCGTTTTCAGTCGGTCCTGTACAAAGGGAGAGTATTCCTATAAAAGCTATTGTCAACATCTATTCATTTTCAGTTCCAAGTTAAAAATAAATTGTGTTTGTCAAACAGACATAATGACTTAACGAGTTTATATTACTATGGAGTGTTAATAAACCACGATTAAGAGACGATCTTTTAATAGTGTTAAGATAAATTTTTCTGGTAATCTTTAGACAGCAACATCAAAAAGAGTTTACTAAACATTGGGAAAAAATATAGTTTCGGTAATTTTAGTGATCCATTTCCTATAAACAATCAATTAATTTCAAAAAATAACCTTTTTGTCCACTTAATATATTTTTTTTGATCGAATTGAAATTGAAAACTATGAAAAATAAATAAATGTAACCTTTTCAAAGTAATTAATCGACTCGGATTGTTTGATTTGGAGTTGGATTCCCTATTAACGGAAACGTAAATGTGAAATTACAAATTTTATGCATTTAATGGGTATTTTGGTTTCATTATATTATTTTCGTCGGTTGAATGGAAGCAATGTATTCGCATTTGATTCATTAAAATCAATAGCGCACTATTAACAAAAAACAAATACTTAAATGCGATCCATATTTTCCAGTTAATTATTATAGAGGAAATCTATAAATTCCAATACAAAATCGTATTCAGCTGTGGGAAATAATAGAAGATTCCAAAATGACCCCAGAATTTTTTTAAGGGTTGGAATCCTCATCTTTATATTTTGTTGGCCTGTAATAATCATAATAATAATTGAAGTAATTAAAGAGTCCCTCAACAGCAAAAGCAAAATAAATAAATAAACTTTGACATTGTTTATGTTGGCATAGAATAATTCTGTTCACTCTTCTAGTATATTCATCTCAATCACTAACATCTAAGAACACAATATCTCAACAGAAATGAACTACACCCACCCTGGGACGTTAACAGTCCGTGTGGACTAACAATTCAAGTAAATTTTTCATAGACCAATCGGAAGCTACACTGCACCAATGAAAATCAATTGTTCGCTTGTAGGGTGGGTTCTAATCCTCAAAGAGAAAGTCAGAAACTCTTTAACGAAATTGTATAGAATTTTTGAAAACGAAATAAGTTATCCTAATTTCATTTTGTTGGCCTTTATATAATAATCATAATAATAATTGAAGTAATTAATGTAAAATGAAATATTTTGTGAAAATAAGTTATAGCAACGGCATAGAAGCGAAATATATAAGGTTTCCTCTGGATAGAAATTTAAATGCGGTGCCAAGTTTTAAATGGTGTTTACTTTAACCTCGCTTCTGTGTTTTAATTTACGATTTTATGAAGTTATGAAAACTTTTCAACTGTTTGATTATATTGTGTTTGTTAATAAAGGATACAAAATATGCATTCAGTTATAATAATTATAGAAATTTTCTGCTTTTTTTATTTGGTGTAAAATCGGAAGTTAATAATGTGTTTATTCTATTTATGGATATAGTCAGAATGTCAATTTCACAACAGCATACCGAATCAAAGGTTTTTGGAAATGTTTTGTTATTTAATATAAGCTGCGGTATTTGTTATTTTAATTTGTAAAGTCGATAACGTTTCGATTTGTTTTGCATATAATAAACAATGGTAATACCTAATTAATAAGATAAATCAGACAAAAATATATCACGCAATAAACATTATTAATTTTGTAAAAAAAGAAAACGAGCCAGTATTTAATAAGATTTAAAATTGTCCTCGAGGGCTCTTCTTATCGATTTATTCGTAAATTGAACATCTCATTTATTGTTTCCAGGTAGGGAAAAATAATTTTTTACCGAATAATTTAAAAATAATGCAAAGAAGGGAGATAGTCTTAACGATTCCGACGTAATTAAGAATTTGGTTTCGGAGTCTGTACCAAAAGTTTCAAAGGGGAAGACCATAAAATATAACATGAACTGATTGTTGTGCATTTTCGTTTGGCCGATACAATTCAACCACGGCGAAATATTGTTCTAAATAAAATAGATAGAAATAAACATGAAATATAGCTAGGTAAAGTCTAACTAAAGTCAGTGTGATGACCATAAACTAAAGCAATGTTGTCAGATATATTTTCTAAAATTGTTGGGCTCACTATACAAATGCTTCAGTAAACTGTTATCTCGTGATGTTCTCAGAAAGCTAGTTTGGAAATATTTAAAAAAAAATACATAATATAAATTTAGTAGTAAGCATTAAAAAAGTCGCTCGAAATTGCTGTAAAAAGAGAAATTAATTGAAACAACTTTTTGTATGCCTACTAAATTTAAGAAAATTTTGTATATCTGGCAACGCATTGCAGGTGTTCAGCGTTATACAATCATCAAGTACATTATTGTTTATATTATAATGGAGTAACGGGTCACTTACTAAGGCGGACTAACTGAAACTAAAAAACTCCGAGGGTGGCCTGCGATATTAGAGAGATATTAGTATTGTGTGTCGATTCAGGGGCGTGTGTGAATTTTGTTTTAAAGAAATATTTAAAATAATAGTAGTAAATATCTAGTATCTATTTCTTGGTCGAGTGAGTTTCGTGAATTGATATCAATATAATATTTATTTGTTCGTGGACTTGAGTGAATTGATATCAATATAATATTTATTATTTGTTCGTGGAGTTGACTGGATTGATATCAATATAATATTTATTTGTTCGTAGAAGTAATTGATTAGAATAGCATTTTGGAGAAACGACAGTCCAAGATGATGCGCGGGAATCTAATAATTTTGCGCCACAAACAAATGCAAATGACTTAGCAATAAATGATACCGATGATAGGGCCGAAATTAAGAACAAAGATTTACATGTTCAGTTTCAACGCGTTGTTTTAAATATGTACGCGTGTTTGAAAAAAGAAAATTCTGATGGGGTTATCGCGAGAATTCACGAATTAACGTTAATCGGGTATACAACCATTTATAAAGTAATAGTACCAAGTTTAGAACTGATTCGTGATAAATTGCGGGATATTCCTGAATATACCTATCAATGTTTTATTGAATTGTGGATTCAAATATAAGAAGTTAGATAATCGAATGGTGATAATGGAATCTCGGCGTATCGTTGAACTAAGACAGGAGTATTTGCGCAAAATAAAAGGGTATCGTGATTCAAATAGAACTAGGTATAATTTATTTAGACGAAACTTGGTTTGACATGCATGATGTTATCAAGTATGGTTGGGTTGACGATACTAAAAACTGTTCTTTAGATACTCCGTGCTCTAGAGGAAAACGCATTATTATTGTATTACAAATTTTATGAATTTTGTATGCAGGCTGATTTTTTTCATTCAAATTAATATAGTAGAGTAACATTATTTCACAATATTTGAATTTATAAAAAAATATATATGCACGCCATTGGGCGGCTTTTTCCTTCAAGGGGATTAAAAATATGGTTCATCACACTGACTTTAGTTAGACTTTACCTGAAAAATTGTTGTTGATTGTTATAAACAATATGGAAAGTACTTACAGGCAGAGGAATAAAACACAATGTGATGTGGGCTAAAACAAGTTTATATGTAACCCAACAATAAATCTGGTAAAGGATGTTATTGATAATGAAAATATGTCTAAACCACTTTTTACCTTAAAAAAATAGTTTCCTTATCAAAATACTTTTATTGACGTTCAATATAATTGTTATTATCAAGAGATCAATGACGAAATCAAAAAGATTCTTTTATCAACATGAAGCTGACTGAAACGAAGAGAATGAGAAGATATAACAATGAAAAGGAAAAAGTAAATTTAGTGCAAGTATATTTTGATAGACGTTATTAAAAAAAGTCAGACTTTCCGTACTCAATACCCAGAGAAAGTGAATGTTTGGGCGGTAATAATAGACCTAGATATTTAGAATTTCTGCAGAACTTTTTGCTACGCCAATTGAACCGATTGTTTCAAAACTGAAATGACTTGTGGCTGCGGCAAGTGAAAACTTTTGGTGGAATTAACATCAACACATCCTGAATGAATTTCTCCCTCGTAAAGGGAACCGAAAACTCCCTTTAAATGTACGTTTCTATCAAATCAGCCAAGTAACCGAAGAGAAAAACTTTTCTGAGTAAAACGCACAACCTAATATTCTATACGTTTTCGATTCACGAGCATACCTGAGCTAAAATATGGGAATAAAGTGCCTGAAATACAGGAATTGTATTCAAATTCTTCAATCTACGTGTCTCAGATTCCATAGACTTGATTATAATCGGGATGACGATATTTAAAAAGAAATTCTTGGTCATATATTGGAAAATTACAAGGAATTTTTACTTCCAAACATTAACATTAATTACTTGTTCAATAAAAGTAATTACAAATTTGCTTCCTCACTGACTGCTTAACTAAGAAGGGACAACTACTTCCCGAGCTATATGCACTTACGAACATTGAATTTACACCGATAACTGCGATTCAGTTTATATAAGTTATTAATTTTACTCTGCCGGATTCATCTGACAATGAAGCTTGTCAATAATAAGAATTTTTGACACATTCAGACCTTCTGATAATCAAAATATTTTTTTTTATTCACAGGATTATTAACCAGTAGAAAAAATTAATTTGTCGTTAGGAGTAATGACGCTTTCCATTAGCTTTACTAAATGACAAAATATTAAATCGTTTTATTGTACTAGTTTATTCATTGTTAACAGAATAATTATGCCTATTATATCAACACCATAAACGGATTGACCACAAAATTTGAAAATTAATTAGTTTTTGCGGTGGAATAATGGACGCTAACCATCGATCAATAATACCTAATTTTTATGGCGTAAACGCCAAACCAACTCAATAATGCTCCTGATCAGAGACGGTTTCATTTGATATTTAAATGATCAACATAAAATGACATTTTTATTTCCTCGATCAAGTTTAGCACACAATATTTTATCCTCTAGTGAATCTTAATAATCCTAGATAGTTTTCCGAACGAAATGGTTACAATCTTTGCTGGTTTTCTGGTCCTTACGACTGGAAAAACAATGTTAACAATTATTCTGTGGCGAAAAGTATTAAAAAAAAATTAAAAACGTCCCTGTCTGGTATTAAAATCAAACAGCAGAGTTAGTAATGTACAATTTGCCCCATGTCACATGTCACTTGTAATAAAAGGGACCATCAAGAACGTAGTAAATGGAGCACTTGATTATTTAAGTACCTCAGTCATTGTTTTATTGATTTTTCGTATTCGGAATCGGATTGCCATTTAGAACGACTATCGTAGGTAGTTGCGAGTGCCTAAATAGACAGGAATTAATGTTTGAAAAAACTTATTGATTCTCCCTTTATAAAATTTACACGATATATATCCCGCTATAATTATATTATGTACAGTGTACTGTCAAAAATATTCGCGATATTGATTTAAAGCATCTCCAAGTTTTATCTAAATTTTAAATTTAATTTGTGTTTAGTCTTCACAAAAAATATGTTGTCTCCAGATAGCAATTGGGAGAGAGGGATAATTAATTGAGAGAGAGGTTCGAAGTTAGAGAGGGTCTTTAACAGGGGAATTCCCTCTGTATTATTTGGCCATAAGTACGTTGTAAGATGTACAGAAAAAGTAGGATGGGAATTTTGTACAAAAAAAATATTGTGGAGACATTTGCAAAGAATGAAAAAAAAGAGCTGGTAAAGCAAAAGGTATGCATATCAAAAGGATGAAAGAAGACAGTAATGTAGATATAGAATTACAGAGTGGATACCAGAAGCTAAATAGAGAGGAAAACTGTGAAAGCAGCAAAGAGAAATGCCAAACTATGAAGGGAATCAATGTTGATTCAATCTTCACAAAAACAAGAGTTAAACAGTCAAATTTTGACGGTTACTATAACCTTGAATATAAAGCAAAACTACAAAAAAAAAACAAGAAAAGGGGTAGACCAAGAAGGACGTGGGATAAACTGATATATGAGAAATACTAGATGAAGGAGACGAACTCGAAAGAAACTGCGGAATTTCCACACAATTGACAAAAATAGAAGAAATTCGTATGTAAAAATTACATTAGATGGTAGAAGGGTTCATTGACAAATATACGTTTTCTTTGAATTTGTCTTTGTGTAGATTTTGAATTTAATACAATGGAATTTCAATTTATATATTGTTGAAACAGTCGAAATTGGAATGTGATAATAAACTAAATTCCAACAGTTTCGTTACAAGTTTAACAGAATCGAGGTAATTTAGATTAGGTGCAAACACATTTTCTAGTTATAATGTATGAAACTCTAATAATAAACGAGCAATATATGTACGATATGTAAATTGTTGAAAACTGATGATACTGATGAAGTAGCTCGCTACAATGGAGTTGATGTTTTTATTATAACCTACAATAATTTACTGAAATGAACATATATTTTCAATGAAGAAAATAGAAGACTTAATTGAGCGCGAATAAAAGTTTGTTCAAAAAGTAATTATTTATATTATTTGAGATAATAATAATTAATTAAAATTCTATATTAAATTATTTGTACAATTTCCAAAATTTAATTACTAATAATTAAGATTGTACTAAATATAATAAAATACACGACAAACCCATTAAATGTACACGTTAGTTACATTATCTTTTTCGATTTGATAATAAAATATCTACGGATAGATATAAATAAACGAAAAAAAAATATATCTATTTTGTATTTAACTCTGGTACCTTTAACAGTTTTTGCTCTAATTTTAATTTGATTTTTCACAGATAAATTCAACGGTTCATTACTATCAGCTGTCACAGTTTGTTGCACAGGATAACTAATTTTCGGGGGACTAAAGTTTCCAATCATATTGTCCTGATTATCGCACTGTTCACTTTTCAACCCCAAAATGTTCTCAATGTAATGCGGTGTTGGTCTACTAGAAAGTCTTCTGTACACGTGCTCGTGCCAAGAAAGGCGATCAAAACTCGCGTTAAAATTTTGCAAATCTCGGTCACCACAATCAGAATTCGAGGGAACTACAGACGATAAGTGCTCGTTGAATTCAGATGTCATTTCTGTAGACCATGGGATAACGGGGTAGAACATTGGGTTCAATTATCTTTCGTCGGTCCGATGTTTCGCCATTAGTCGAGACCGCGTGACGCGAAATAACGGGAAGCACGTGGGGAAACGACAAGCGGCCTACACTGCTACAACAAAAGCGAAAAGCCTTCCTCCAAAGCTCGTGATCGTCTGAATGGTAGCGGTAGGTATGGGGGTGCGCTACTCATGCGACGCAAATCAACGTTCTAGCTTGAGCTTCATTTAAAAATTATCCTCGTTTTATCGGCTATTATCAAATCGTCTTCGTGATATTTTCCTAATAGCCTTGTCGCGAACTCTTCACAAACTTGTTTACTGTTTAACGCTTGGTCGATCGTTCATATTAACCACCAAAAATTGATTTTATTTTTTTTTAAATACCTACGTTCGAAAAAAAGTTTTTACACTCTGAAAACCACTTATAGGTAGACGAAAATTATTTGCGGACTTTTAAATGACTCGCTCGAAAAAAAATTGGAAAGGAGAAATACCTGGTAATTATTTTTAAAATTGTATATCTACCGCTAGAGGGCGTAATTGTTATGAAAAAATGCACATAAAAAGCTTGTTTTTATATATTTTCACTTTTACTTCCTTAATGCCAATTCCTACCCTCAAGATTAACAGTAATATTGCAGTTATTATTAATATGACAGGGTGGGCCAATTTTAATTAGTTAAAAATTTTTAAAATTGACACATTTTCAAGATATCTCGGGACAGGAAAAAGATATCGACTTACGATCATCGCTTTTTTATTGCTACTTAGGTCTACTTTTATAATCCTCGATTAAAACTGCAACCAGATTTGAAAACACTTAAATAGCACCCTCTAGCGTGCATGCTACTCATTAGGTTTAGTCGGAATTATAAGTTTCATATTAGTTCTTAAGGTCATTTTTGTTATAAATTTTTTCCGAGAGCCATTATTATTGGGAATAAAAATTCAAATAGACAAATCCATTCTATAGTAAACCGTTTTAACGGAAGACATCTTGTGGTTGCAGCGACCGTTGTCCACCTATCGGTTTTATACGAACCAATAAAAGCTAACTGTAATTTTTAAAGGAAACTGTAACTTAGAGTTTGGACAGGTTTATCTAAAATTACAGCAACGGTATATTTCTTCTATCTGTACTAGGACTCGTTGAGAGAACGAGGACACATATAGTCTAGTATAGTGAACGAATAAACAGTGACACTTATAACGTAATCTTGTTAATCTACCATCTCAAAGTTACAGTTTCCTATATAAATTACAGTTAGCTTCTATTAGTTCCTATATAAACGCAATCACAAGATGTCTTTCGTTAAAACGGTCTATTCTAGCACAACCGGTACTCTTCATTTTTAAAGTATCGTCCTGTATACTATTAAAATCTGATCCGTTCATGAATCATCGTTTTAAAAACATTTTTCCCTCGGATAGGTGAAACCCAGACCCGCTCCCAGGAATTTGGAGGCCTGGTGGGATCCTATTTAGGGGCGTTACGGAACCACTCCGACCCCCCCAAACTCTTGCCAAAAAAACTGGTGTTTAAGGAATTTAAAAGTGAAAAAACCAAATATAAAAAACAATCATTGAACTTAGTCGCGAGCAAGTGTGCATTTATAGTATTTATAAAGAATAAAATTTTAATTAATTTCCAATAAGTCGCTTAATAAATAAACAAAAACAATTAGAGCCAATGGCCTTTGCAGCCGACGCTCTATAATTGAAACGAAAAAAAAAATTTTTCTCTCTCTAACTTTAGAGTCCTACAGTTCGTTAACGAAGGGAATATGCACAATATTTTCTCCCCTAAGCAAGGAGCACCCAAAAAATGATAGAATTCCACGGTACTCCAGAAACTAAGAGCTCTGGGAATTGAAAGTATTATCCTGCACATAAGTGGCATCTCTCGGCGATGTCATGAACTACTAAACTGTAAACAATAGTAAGTTAGAGATGTCTGTCGAGTTTACAACAGAATGTGCGTGCGCTGCAAGATATAGTAGAAAATCGTCTTCTCAGAGGTTGTTTTCTGGACATAATGTTTCATTCCTTAATTCCAATTTTCGGAATTAATTCAAATAATAGTCCAGCTCCTGCGAAATGTTTTCGCCCATTTGCAGACCACCACACATACTTTAACAAGCAATCTATTTCTCAAAAAAAAAAAACATATTTCATCGTCTTGTGAACTTGAACTCTTTTCTAACAAAAACAAAATATTGTCACAATATTCGATTGTTACTGCCGTAGATGAACTTCGTATAATAATTGGGTTTCCTTGAGAAAAATAGGCAACTAAATATACAAAAATCCTAAACCCCGTTTCTAGCCATCTATCGAAACGTTGACTTACTTATGGTTGTAGCTGTAAATTCAAATAAGAAAAAAATTGATAAACTTCAAAAAATGAGGACTCCTTATTACGATTGAACAGAAAAATAAAATTGAATAGATTAGGCTTTTACTTGATGAAGATCCATACTAAATGATGAAATAAAACAATTTAATTTGTAACGTAAGATGTGTTGCCAAATATTCAGTTTTGTCAAAAAACTATATGATTTTTAACTCCTGTAAACCTGTGTGTAGTATTTCTGAAATCAGCTCTTCAATGAGGTTGGTACTTTTTCCGAAACACATAGGTAAGCTATGTCGCTGCTCATACTTTCCAACCATTCTTCTCTTTTTTTAAAATGCTCGGCCCCGTGTGGTCTCTCCTGTTGGTTACATTTGTTTTAGAATTGAGTATTATTGTATTTGTCACATTTACCTACTTGGGCCCGTATTCTTAAGTACAAAAACTAAGAAAAATAGTGGAAAAAGTAACTAGAACTCTGAGCAACCCGTAACACACCAATCTTATGGTGAGTTTCTCGCTGGTCCCATAAGAATACGGACCCGTATCTTTGAACGTTCGACTATTCGCGAGAACGTCGAATGGATTCTGTTCGTACGAATGAATTCACACGAATCGAACGGTACCCGAAAATTCAAATAGCAATATCTTCCAACACGTTGTAGATCTTGTGTCATTTTTTAGGTAAAGCGTAGTGTAGGGTAATGTAAAAAGTACGTGACAAGAAGAATATTACAATGTAGTTTGTGCTTATTTCCATTTTGTGTATCAGAAAACCTTCTTGTCGTATCTTCCGCCATTTCCTCAGCATCTTGCAAATCATAAATTATTTGATGCATAAAAGCTTCATCTGCGTTGATTTTGTTCAGTAGGTATTATTTATCAAAAGCTTAGTAAGTATAATGATCACTATGATTTATCTATGTCGCTATATCCACAGGTTATGTTTAATCTTCATTTGTTTTTCTGACGTTCTGCGCAAGACTCTACTCGCTTACTCCCATGTGGGACTGATACGACTGATAAATTCATTCGTTTGCAAGTCGAGCATTCAAGATTTCGAAGATACTGCTCGAACATAACAAATCCACTCCCATCACATGAAATACGTGGAGCATTTGGTTGAACGTTCGACTATTCGCGAGAACGTCGAATGGATTTTGTTCGTACGAATGAAATCACACGAATCGAACGGTACTCGAAAATTCTTATGTCATTTTTTAGGTAAAGTACGTGACAGGAAGAAGATTATGTAGTTTGTGTTTATTTCCATTTTGTGTATCAGAAAACCTTCTTGTCGTATCTTCCGCCATTTCCTTAGCATCTTGCAAATCATCACATGAAATACGTGGTAGCATTTGGTCGAACGTTCAAAGATACGGCTCCTGGTCTTGATTGTTTACGATTGACCTTTTCCCTCACGGAGATACAATGTGGGAAATGCTCGTAGACTCAATTTCTCCAGCTTTCTTTACAGCTCTTCACTAACACTAGTTTCACAGGTTTAATAGATTCCGTCGATTTTTTAGTGCATTTTTCAACGCTCCTTCTTCAGAGTCGTGAATTTGTATGAAGGTCGTGTCACGTATGACATTTGACATCTTCATCTCCACAAATACTGCTGAAATTTCGGAATCTCAAAGAATCCTTATCATTCTTCATCCAAACGCGCCACCTAGTAATGAATCAGACGTTTGACATATGAAGCGCAGCTAGATATGCGGTGTACAGGTAATAAAAAGACGAATATATGTTACAACAAAACATTTTATTGAAGAAACTTGTGTATCATACACGTTTAACTACTCGAAAATGTTGTTTTCCAATATTTTACAGTTGCTATTAAAGTAATCGTAAATTAAATGTCTGATAAAACACACTCGAGAAAATCCTGAATTGTTTAATAGTGTTCTCAACACTTTTTAATGAATCAGTCAAATAGTAAAAAAATATGATACAAAGTAAGTATGTCCCAAAATCTTCTGTATGGTATATTTAAAAATGGAAGTCATTAAACTGACGAAGGATTACGTCTTTACATCAAAACTAAGAAAAGATGATAAGACACAGTTTCATTGACACATTGAAAATGTATCGCAACATTTTTTTTTTCAAGTGGCTATTAATTCAGCTACATACAATTAATTTTATGAAAAATACCAATATTTACAAGTATTTTTTAGCCATCTACCTTGGGTAGAAATTAAAATATTCAAAGTATAATTAAGTTTACTGAAGTAGTCAGTAATTTAGGTTAATCTTACTATCTAGAAAATAATAGCCTTTAGTTTTGATGCGACTAAAATAATGTCCTCCCATTGTCTGAAAAGTGTCTATTAATACGCCGATGCTACAATCTGTATCGAGAAACATATTAAAAGCGGATAAGCATTGAAAAAAAAAAAAAAATCTTAAATCGAGACAAACATACTATCATCCGTTTATCTTCTCTATAATATGAACTAATTAAACAATCTTCGTAAAAAATGCAATATATGTATATATATAATACAGGGTGTATCACATTACTCCCATTACCAAAACTGATGTCTCTAAAACTCTAAAATTATATAAAATGGTTTTAGAAATATCTTTCTTGGTGGCACACCCTGTATGTAAGAAAATGTCAAGGCATTTGAAAGAATTGTTGACACTAACATGAGCAGCAGCCACAAAACGAAACCGTAAACAATGCAGCGTAACACTGACTAGTAATTACCACCCTAATGGGCGTTCCAGTCTACACTGAAATACAGGGTGTCCCTTCAAAAAAATACTACGTTCAACGCGCCGTCTTCCGTACGTATGGGGCTGTCTCTCGAAGGCTCAAACGTCCGGCGGTCAACGAGTTGAATCGAACAAAAAAAATTATACTTTTTAAAAGAAACTCCCATAATTATTTGAAAAAATTGCTAAGAAATTCTAGAACCTGTTTTGCCTAGGATACAAATTTTGTACCGACATAACAAAGTAGTTAAATTGTAATATACAGTTTATGTTATTGTGATGATAGTCGCCCCATAGTAAACCACTAATAGCTGATAATAACTATTGGTCGACACTTCTTTTTGGTCGACATTTAACCAAGAGAGGGGAAGTCACGTTCATCATCAACTTTCGGAGCTTGACGGCCCTCATTCCTGTCATCCTGCAAATAAATTACAATATTTCACAAAATGTTCTACATCAAACTTCAAAATCAACAAAAAAAGGTTTGTTTTTCACTTGAACAATAGTCAGTTATTAATTAATTACCTGAACATCATTATGGTAACGTCTCTCTGGTCTTTCGCCTCCTTCTCTGCCTTCTCTACCTTCTCTTCCATCTCTTCCATCTCTTCCGTCTCTACCATCCCTACCGTCTCCTCTTCCATCCCTTCCTTCTCTTCCATCTCGTCCGTCTCTTCCTCCACCTCGATTGCCTCCTCGATTACCACCTCTTGGACCTCCAGATCTTTGTCCTCTTCCGCGTCCGCCTCCTCTACGTACACTATCGTAAAATTGAATATCAATGTCCAATAAATGTTTTTGTCGTCCAACGCGTTGGGGATATTCAGAAGCATCATATTCTTCGTCGTCAGATTCCTACACAAACGAAAAAAAAATTCACAAATTGTATTCAAAGGTATAAAATTTCCATATATTTAAGGAAGTTATAGGTATATTCAACAAATTAACAGTCAGTGTACCTCAAAATGACAGCAGAACATGTGGATACTGGAATAGCTAATTCAAAACCAGCTACCAAAGAATCGGAGAGAAATAATTTAAGGTGCCGGCTTAGATTTTGGTAGCTGGTATTTATTGTGGTACTCAGGTCGAGGAACGCTGAACTGAACATCGTATATTCATAGACGTGCCTTTTACCGATGTTGTAATTCAGCTGTGTCTAATTGGTTAATAACTAGAGCCAGAAAATTAAAGACGCACAAACGTCTATACCTTGGATGTTCAATAATTGTATCCTCAACTTTCGGCACAAGCAAAATTAGGAAGAGCATTTTGCTTGTTTCCTAGCGGGAAATATACTCTACCCTCCGTATTTTTCTGGCACTCTGAACGGGTATAGAACCCGAATGAGCGTGGCGTAAGGGATATAATGAGACAATTCAAAAATAACAAAATATATCAAAGAAGTTTCTTACCTCGTCTTTTTCTTTTTTCCTAAGTTCAAACATCTTTTTCCATTGACTCGGGTCCTCTCCTTCGCCGGCTTTCCTAATATTGAATTGGGGCTTAACACGTCCAGCACGTTGAGCTTTCCATTCGTCTAATGTTAATTCTTTAGGTTCTTCTTCTACCGGGGTTGGTTCCGCTTCGACTTCCTCTCTGCAAACATTTTCAATTTAATACCTTCCATCACATAAAACGTCATAGATTTAATGGTTTACAATACTTACTTCTTTTCCGTTTCGACAGGATCCATCTTAACTTCATCCGCCCAGCCTTCATTAACGTCATTATTAGGCCTAGACTCCTCCCTTTAAAATAAAATATATTATACATAAACAGGGTTTAATAAAAAGGATTAAACTCACTCAATAACATCCTTGTGAGATCCCCAGTTGTGAGCTCCAGCTCCGTCACGCTTGTCTACCGGCTTTACTCCTCTGTAACCATGGCTGCATTCAGTATTTGCATTGATATTACCAAACTGGTTTATTTTAATATTCAGCTCAAACTAGTCAGCAAGTTGTTTACTTTTAATACAAAAAAATACAAATTGGAATTTCAAGAGTATTTACAAACATATCCTTGTCAATACCCACGAAAACTACATATCAGAATTTCGAAGTTGCCTATTTTATAGAATCTGCATTTCGGCTAATCCTTGTCCTGAAACTTGTTTTCCAAGTTATTCAAATAAAAATGCGCACCAATATTTAGCCCCTGCATAATTTATATTTTAATTATGCCTATTTGCAGACTACCACATATACCTACAGAAAGCACAGGATCCTCTGTGCTTCTGTGTACGGATGCAGGTGCTTGAACATATGGTAAATACAAAGTATTAAGTGTAACCTTCTATTATCCTAGAAAACGCCTCGGATTAATGTTTTGTTTACATTTCAAGTCACGAGCCGCCACTGATCGTATCCATTTAAATTTTTGCTACTAGTATTATACCACTTGGCAGTTTAAATGAAATAAATCAGATAGATAAGTGGAAAATCGCCTCGCAATTCTCTTTGCTTGGAAAACTCCATCCATCTGATAAATTTCATAAAAGATAGTTATTTAACACTGTTTTACGGTGAAAATTCAAAATTTAGATTTGATCGTTTTCTTGGGTTTAATTTTGTTTTATTAAAGAATACTTGCCGTCTTGCTTGGAACTATATAAGCAAAAACTTTAAGCAAATAGAAAATGTCGAGCATATCCTTCATACAGAGCCAAGTATTTCAGAAATACATTTACTTGAATCCATTTTAAAAACCAAAAATTTATTAATAGTTTGCATTATGAATTGTATGAAAGGTTTAGATAAAATATTTAGTGTAGTTGCCAATTAAAATAGTTTTTGATTTACCTAGACACAGGTTGTTTTCAGACAGCAAAAAGTGAGAGAACATACAAGAAAATACAAATAATGTTGTGAAGATTATCGAGAGGAAAAAGCAACGAAACCAGAGGGAAGATTTAGATGAATAACCCACAATGAACACCACTTTTGCATACTTCACAACGAATCGCCATGTTTCAAAACACAATTTAAACTAAAAAGCTTCGTTAGATAAAGCGTATTCAAATAGCTTTACAAAATTAACATTACAACCATAAAATATTTGATTCAAAAACAAAACAAACATATGCCAGCAAACATACATATTCGATATAAGCGGTGTTAGCACATTTGCAGAAAAATACCAAAACCTCAATATTGACAAGCTGTGTATAAACATCTACTCATGAATGAATGAAAGCAGCTGTGACAATATTGCTGGCTGACTCCAACTAATGATCCCATGCAATGAGATCTAGTATGGCTTAGAGCATCAAAAAAAATCCTTGGAACTACAACCAGGTGAGATCAAAAGAATGCCAGTCAGAGTAAGATCTGGTTGGACCACTATTCACATACTCGCAGAAAGCATAGCACTACCGAATTTGAGAGTACAACACTTGCGGCCATATTATTTTACTGAAGCTAGTTGAAATTGCTTGTTTTATTTGGTTTTTGGATATGCACTTCAAAATTTTGGCTTAAAGAGTAACAATTTAACACACTTAGATATATTAATTGAACACTGTTGTTAGCTCACTACTAGTTTGTGTTTATATATTTTAAACTAATTGTATTATTAAAACTAATAGATGAAGGAACCTACAAGTGACAGTTCATAAGATTCAATAAAAATCCTACAAAATAAAACTGTAGAACTGTCTTCCCAGGACCCTTCAAAATTTAAGTACTAAAAAACTGAATGCCATCTAAATTTAGCGGCAAACAGTTTTTTAATGTAAAACACAAAATAGCTCATTCCGGATGTCATCAAGTTCTACAATACTTTCTTCAAACAAAATTTAGACATTTTTCAAAAATAAAAACTTACGTCTTGTCCGATCCGCTTTGCCTGTCGAATTCCCGTTTACCTCTTCTTTCTCCGTCAACATTCCTTCTTGGGCCGCGAGGACCACCTGGTTTATTTCCTATAGCACGTGGTTCACGCCGGTCTACTCGGTCACGATTGCGGTTTTCGAAGTTGTCTCCTCCACTTGCTGGTTCTCTCCTAGGAGGCCGGTCTTCACGATCCCTTTCAACAAAAAAAAATGTTAAGATCGTTCTCGGGTTCAACAAAAAATGGAACAGACGAAAATCAATCAAGATCAAAATAGTCTAAATGTGATGAAGATTAAAAACAATATTTGTGTAAATTATTTCTGAATAGTAATAAACAAAAGTATTTAAATCTTACAAAGTTAATGTATACATTGAAAAAAGCGAATAGATGAAATATAAAAACCAAATCTACCTATAAATCAATAAAAAAAAGATTTTGCTATGAATAGCATTTCATTTTTTTCCTCCCCATGCCATCGAATTTTTTTGTGGCTCAAAGAAACTTTTTGGACACATTTATCCAAACAATCAGCAATCAAGGAGTATTTTCCGCATAGTACGAGGTTTTCAAGCAATTTGCAATTGTTTTTGTAGATGCCTCATTGATAATTAATCATTTTACTCCATACTTGGATTCCATCCTGTATAATAATGTATTAGCATACATCTGCTGGGAAAATACCAGTAAAATTATTATTACAAAATGATGTGATAAAATAATCAAGTTCGAAGCATTTAAATGAGTTGAATTGAAATCAAACAAACAATTTACACACAAAAAAATCTTAATTTAAATCGGAATATCGGATTGTAATATTGTGCATCCATTTTCATTTATTTATTTTCCGATTATACAAAACAATTTAACAATTGAATTGCTTTTACCTTGCCAATAATCAATATTCGCTTAAACCAAAAGGTCAAATACAAATTATCGTTACGAAGTTATAATTTTACCCACGTGACATCACACATTCAAAATATTTACTTTGCATTAATTCAGATACTGCTCCACAAAATATTGGGATGTCTAGTGAATTTATAAACTTTATAATATTTATAAAAGAAGATATAATTCCTTAACATTAGTTTTATTATAGTGAAAGAAAATTGTAAGCAAATTTTTGGTTGGTTTTCAAGGACACCCGGTATATCTAAATTTGGGTTGAATCAAAGGTTAATACTATAGCGGGCAACAATGTGTTTACAATAAAATTGGATTAGAGAGAGAACAAGTTTTACAATGTTGCTAACCTTCAAAAATATGTATATTACTGGTTTTATGGTCTATTATGTAGAGGGCTGGATTTATACTAAGGCACTGTTACCCAGAGCGACTAACTTCCAATGTTAGGAATATAGAGAATGGCTCATTATTTATATTCAAAAATTTTTAAAAACTTGATAATACCAGGTGTATCAGAAAGAATTAAGAAAATTCGTTATCAATTGAATATTCGAACGAGGTTTAAATCCAACAACAAAAACTAAATAAAAAAATGAAGAACGATCTTCAAAAACCTGCATATATCAAATATCCTGTGAATGGGACAAATTTTTTTTAGATAAATTAACTCCAATGTTAAAATGTCATATACCTGGAAATGTTATTGTCACTTTGACATCGATAAAAAAGGTGCATCCTTTTTTATCGGATAAAAACTTCTCTTCCTCAATATCTAGTAAGCGGACGTCACTTTTACACAATGACAATGAGTCGCAAGTTTGGTTACTTATAGTTTCACAGCAATTAAGTGTTGGCAAAACTGCAAAAACTGTCATTAGTCTGTCAGATTTTTGAATTTTAAACATATAGTGCTTTTATTTTGAATCGGTGTGGTAATTATTCAACTTTGTTGTATTAATAAAGATAATTATTGTTGTTGTTCATCCATATATTCTGTCGTTAATTTATCTTGCCAAAAAAACACTCGAGCTTTTCTTTTATCAGATAAATTTCTCTTTAAAGAGAAATTTATCCGTTAAAAAAAAAGCTCTTGTCTTTTTATTGTTGATGAAACAACTAGACCATTGAAAATCCGAATAAATGGAACACCAAAAAGTATCAAAATCAAATTCAATGGGATTCGGCACACCCAATATTGAAAAAGCCCAATAATAAAAGAGGAGAAAAATAAAAAAAGAAAGTGCTTTAATACAACTAAATGGAGATAAATGTGTAGCTAGTATTCCAGCCCAACATAGTCAAATTTGGTTACAAATGTAAGAAAGAGAAATTTCAAATAATCAATTATCTGCATTGTCAGGATAGTATCATAAGTTATTGTCATGGTTTTTTGGAATTGTCGTTAATCAATAGGCACTTCAATACAAAAAAATCACAAAACTGATTTGTACACTATATTGTTAGAATATCATACAATAAAATATTTTATTTCACATTATACCAGGGATCTGATCTACTGTGAATGGACCTTAAAACATTTGACAACAAAGCTTCAATATATGATTGATTGTCTAAAGTTTTTACAGTGTCAGATAGGGACCAGGAATTTAAAAAACTAATTATTCTTGATAACGCTACCGAAACGTTGAATTAAAAATATAAAAAATATTGTGGTTCAATCTCCCAAAAATTAACAAAAAAGTGTAATGAATACACCGTAACGAACATACAGAAGATATCAAGATAAATTAATGAGATGATAAACTTTTTGCTGTCCATCTTACATTATTCTACCAGTGGTATGAATAATAACAGTGAGTCATAAAACAGACAAAAATACCAATATGTTATTGAATGCTTAGGATGGCAGCCTTATCTTGAAACGATTATTAACTATAACAGTGATAAATATGTTAGGAATGAAACATTGCAAAAATATTTTCATAACTATATTACCAAGTATAAAATGTGCAGGAAGTAAACAATTCATACAAGCACCTATTAAAAATGTCCCCACGAGTTTAATATATTATATAAGGTAAAAAAAACGGTATAAATCTTGAAGTTATATGACGGGCTATAAAAATGTTTGTTTTGACATTTTTTCAAGTCAAATCAAAAGTCTCATTTCAAAGAGGGATCAGTCAAGTCATGGATAAAATACTCCTACTGTCTTGGCAAAAGGAGGACTTAAAAAACTGGATTAGAGATGAATATATATTATCACAAAGCCTTATGGATTAGAATAAGCAGTTGGTATCTGTTCTCCCATTACCACTTTATCATTAGGAGCTTAATCTCATAGAATTAGTGAAGAAATGAAGGAATATGTAATCAAAATAAATGATGTTTAAAATTAAAGACATAGAACTATGATATGAGCTTCATTCAGAACATTAGCCTGACATATTTTTTGTCAACAATTTTTTAAATTCACTTTGTAAGCAAAAAATTCTGCAATTATAAGTACTTTTATTACTGGGAAAATATAATCCTAGAATTATTTCTACAGATATGTGATCCAGCATTTTTTAGTAAATAGTAACTTCCTTTCAGAAATTTACCTAATCAGATTTCATTAAAATGCAGAGAAACTCAATTAAAAAAATGCAAATCAGATTCCCAAACAAACCACTACTCATTTTTCTAGAGGGGCAATATTGACAACATTTTAAATGCAACATGTGGCTCTGTAATATTGTCTGCATCAGTACCTATCAATAATTTTTATCTTTATGCGAGTTTCCTCAGCTCAGAGTGTGAATATACTCCATTAATAAATTCAATAATCCTTTAATTAGACCAAATATTAGCCATTTTAACAAAAAACCCCAAAGCAAACCTAAATTTCACTCAAAAATTGTCAGCCAGTGAAAGTAATGGCCATTTAGAACCCCCACATGTCAAATGTAAATTTTTCATTGTCAAACCAGAATATCAAATCTTATTTCAAACTAATCACAATCTGATAGGGGTAATTGAATTTCAATAATATGATCCTACATTTCTTCCCAATATTACTTAACCTGAACTCAATTATGACAAAGCATAAAGTAACAATATTTATTTACATCTCATTTACTTAATTAACATTTTAAATTTCAAAAATGTCTACCTTTACCACTTAAAATACAAATATAAAAATGGAAGAGACTGTAAAAAAAGACAAAAACTGCATGAGCTTAATTTTTAAGGAAACTATATCTGGTTTGTTTCTATTTTTATGTACTTCTGGAATCACATTTAAAGAATTTTAATTTTAGTTTTTAAAACGAAGTTAAAATCAGTTGAAACAATAAAGTCGATAAAAACCAAAGTTAGTACTGCTCGTGTTTAATGAATTATATATTTCAAGTAGAAACAATATAAGCATCTAAAAGATTATAAGGTTTAAAAACTCACTTGTTGTTTTCAGAAGGTCCATTGTAAGGTCTATCTTCACGGTTTCGCCTGTTATTTCTTTCTTCGCGGTTCTCGTTATTGAATTTGTTGAAATTATTCCTTTCCCTTTCTGGTTTTCCATCACCATTGTTCCGTTGAGTAGGTTTTGTTTCTAAGAAAAATAAAAATACATAAAAATATACGAATTAGTTATACACTTAATGATTATTTACTAAATTATCACATGTGCACTATCTTTAAAATGGAATGGCTGCCTTGTACTAATAAAAAAAACTCACCATCACGTTTTGTCTCCAAAGTCTTGTTGTTTATCTCTTTAACGGGTTTCTTTTGAGCTGGGGTCGGTTTTCCTTTAGGTGCAGTCGGAGTTTTCACTTTATTTTCCTTCTCGGCAATCTTGTTCTTTTTTTTCAGCTCCTTCTCCTGCTCTTTCAATGAAAGCGTTTCCAAAGGATCGGATTCGTCGTCCAAAAAAAGAGCGTACCTATTGGCAATACCAATGCCGTACGAATTCTCCATGATGGTTAATAATTGGAAAAGTCTTCGCAACTCGAAGATGTTGGAAGATTTATTTATGGCTACTTTAGCCTTCTCTTGTTCACTCAATCATTCAAAGCAATATGGCCGGTCGCACGAGGTAATCGCAAACGACTATTATGTTCGATTGTCAATACGCATGCTTAAAGCAGTTTAGCCTCGTTCATTGGTGCTTGTCGCAATCACATAAGACTGCGACCAATAATAAATAACTTCTTCCCCTTCCTGATATACTTTCACTTCAGCGGGATAATCAAAAAACTTTACAATGTATAAAATGTATCACAAATTTTGAATTTAGAAAAAATGTATTAAAACTGTCGTCATTTTATAATACCAAATTTTTTAAACAAATAATATTTTTTATCATTAAAATGATTATCATTAAACAAGGCAGTCTAAAGTTTCACTCTGTATACCGTCGACAGCTCTTCTTTTATCCCTGACTTATTACTATCCGTGAATAAAAGATATTGCAGTTTTTTTGAAGAAATTGTCGACAAGACATCTAAAAGAGTCCGTAATAGAATTATATACATGCAGTTAGCACTCCAGTTTTGTAAATTATTTGTCTTCGTTAGACAGAGATAAATTACAATTTATCAAAAAATAAAAAAAGATAGACATAATATGTGAAAAGAATGGGTTGACGTTCAACATTCACAATTTAGAGATTTTTTTGGAGTGACATACATCAAAAATCACTATAACCTATAACTCTTCTTAGTTCTTCCTTTTTTAGGCTATATCCTGATGGCTAATTTACCCAAAATATATCAAAATAACATGGTGGACGCAATGTTTATGTCAGAAGTTTAAATTTTTTAATCCACTAAAAAATGGATTTTCTTAGCACGTTAAGTGATAACTATGATAAACTAAAAAATAAAGAGATTGTGAAGATACTTTGGAAGGAAATTCTTAAAGAAGAGCGATCGGAGGAATATTTGGACCAATTAATAGAGTACAGTTTTCACTATCCAGTGGATTCGGATTCTTATTTGGAAGAGTTAAATGAAAAATTTGATGGATTAGATAAAGAATATTTGCGTAAAATAGATGGACATCTTAAAGCTTACATGATAACTTTTTTGTATTATTGCACGAATAGGTATGTACAGGCAAACATTCTTAATACTCTACATACGTTCATAGACTAATAAAGAACTAATAGTTTTATACCATATTATTGGACTTATTTTATTAGGTACAGCTGTAGAGTTCCAGCTAAAACAACTATTCTGGCATCAACTTTGTATATCAAGCTGATTTCGTTACCTAATATTGGAAAATTTTTCTTTGAAAAAAATATGCTGAAATTGCAGTTATTTGTATTACTGGGTGCAGTTGATCAAAGTTCAGTACCTGAACCAAACAAACTGTATATGCTGAAATTGTTGAAAAAATACTGTATCAAGGAAAAGCTAGAGATAGTTTTACTAAAAGCTGTAGTCAATACTTTCACAGGAGCTTTGATGATCACAGCTAAGGAAGTTGTAGAAGATATTAAGGATGGTAAGTTCCAAAAATCTTAATTGCGTTGAGACTACTGAGAGAATACTTTGTCTAACAATATATATTTCAGTGCACTCGTTACCATTATACTGTATAAATTCTATAAGAGACATTGTATTAAATGAAGAGGATGACAATAACATAAAATGTATGACAGAAGGTTTATTTAGGTGTTTGGGAAAAAATATTCTCCAGACTGTGGAAAATAAAATTGCTGCTAGAAGTGTTATAAAAATTTTAATAAGGGATGTTTTGCAAGAAGAATTGGATGAAGATAAGTTTCAGTTTATTCTTGAAGCCTTTTGTATTTCTTGGGGAAAGGAAGACTTCAATTGTTATGAGGTAAGTAAATGGGGTTGCTGGAAAAGTTTCTAAAAGTTATATGGGATATGTGTTGATTTTAGGATGCTGTAGCCATTATGAATGTATTGAAATTTAATTATTATAAGGAGTTGGTTAGAAAAATGGTTTTATATACTCAATCTAAAAACCACAAAAGATTTTTATTGAATATAATGCATCTTCTACTTGCCATGGCTAAAAGTTTACCTACATTTAATTTAGATAAAATAGAGGTTCTCTATTCTTGTGCATTGAGGAATATAGTTTACTATTTTCTAGATAAAGATAAGAAACTAGTAGACAAATCAATTGAAACAATTACAAATGTTTGTCTTATGAAAGATAATGCTTTGGTTGATCTGATATTTAGTGTAAGTATATACATTAGTTTGATTGCCTAAATTTATACATTTGTTCAATAAATGATTGTTTAATTCATTTGTAGCATGTTAGTAGTAATGGCAAGTTTATTAACATGAGTATAGAAGCTCTACTTTTGTGTATTAATAAAATCACCGATGAAAAATGGGGAGCTTCTTCAAGAAATCAAAATCTTCTTATTATCGTTGCAAGATTTTTGTCCAGTAGTAGAGGTGTTAACAATGATCTTGTACAAAAGGTTTGTATACAAATATTTATTATTCCATGAATCAGTTATTTATTTTGTAGACTTTAAATACAATTTGCAAAGACTGCACTCCATTTTCTTTAAAACCATCTCTACCAATACTTCATGAATTGTACTGTATATTAGCCCTTAAAGAGGAAACTGAATCTGCTCAAGCCGTTTTGAAAATTTTGTTCAGAAGTGCTATGCACCAAGATGCTACATCTATGGAATTTGCGGAAGTAAGTTCTATGATATAAATCAGAACTATTTTCATTATTTAATATTATTTGTGACAGTATCAAGAATTGTGATTTATTTGTTTCAGCATATCTTTTATTCTATGCTGAAACCATCAGTAATAGATAATCTCACATATGACCCAAAGTTTTATTACAATATATTCTTGACATCGGATTTTGATTATGAATTATTATTTTCCAAATGTCAGCGACTAATACAGTAAGTCAATAATTAAATGAAATAGTTGAAAAGTGATGAAGCCGTGTATAAACCTAATTATACTCGTCATGTGATGTTTTTGTTTATATTTTTTTTAGACCAATACAAATTGAAAATGTTATAAAAGATTTTGACTATGACGAACCAGGAGCTGCAGCACTCCTCTGTTGTTTACTTAATTACTGTAAATATGAAAAATCTACAGCTTTTGCGGAATATTTTATAAACCACTTTTATGAGGTAAGTAGAAATTCCCAGTGTATACAGTGTCACTGAACATAAACCTTGCAGATTGCTATAAGATCCACTATGGGACCATTAAGTATTGCTTTCCGAAAAATTCTAATGAACAAAACAATAATCCAAAATGATGTACCACAATTAGATGTACTTCACAGTTGTTTATTAGAAGCTCTTTTTGAACAGACTTACCAAGTACCTTGTATAAAACCTGCTTTTGATCTCATGCAAAAAATCCGATCCCTTTTAAAAATTGACATGGAGGATCAAGTTTTAAATCAACTCTTAGAAGTTACTTCAGAGAGATCTTTCAGAAGATTGCATAGAAGGGAGATTGGAGATCTCAGCGTTTTTATGTACTTGAATGAACTTTGTATATTGATGAAAAAACCTCCAACTGACAATGTTGTTGCGTTTTTAGAAAGTTATATGGATGATCCTCTTAAAATACAAGGTAAATAGTAAATTTGTATTTTTCATTCTCTAAAATTTGTCTTTTAGAACTGAATGAATTTATGCCTGACATTTATTTGCAACTACTTACATTATTCACTACTTTGGCTATGATGAATAAGAAAAAAGTTCCTCTAGCATTAAAATATTTAAAAGTTGTCTTGACTGATGAATCTCAAATTACAAAAATCTTGGGATTCAAGTTATACTACGCACTTTGCCAAGAGTAAGTACTTTAATTCCAATTTTCGTACATATTTTCAACTAAGATTATATTCTTTCAGGATGACTCACGAATTTGAAGAAGTCATAAAATTCTCGTTCAGAGAAGTAGTCATCGCGGATCCTTGTCTAACCAGACTTTGTGTAATCGCAATAGAAGAATTAGTACACGATGATTTTATAAAATTGGACGCAGAAAGCTTTTTTAAGTTTATATATGTTCTGGGGTATGATGAACTAACCATTTTTATGAAAGATATATTGACCAAACGGTTTATGCTGTCGAATCAAAACGACATTGCAAAGTTTTATGTGCAGACTATTATGTATATTCATATATATTCAAAGGTATTGTAATTTTTTAACACGATTTAGTATACAAGCGATATGGAGTTGTTGTTACAACTCATCTCCAAAATAATTTTATGTCGATAGTTTTATTAAATTTTTTGCAGATGCCCAATTATTCTATAACTAATGAATTTATGGAGGAATTGATTAGAATGAAGCTTAAACTTAATTGTAAAAAAGAAATTCCAATATTTTTATTTAATTATTTACCGATTAAGAAGAAATTCAACGTTTTAGCCGAGATTTCTTCTATTTTTGGTAAGTTTTTTTTAATAATTGAATTATATAGTCAATGGACCCTTTTACCATCTAATGGTGTAGTGTTTTTGTTGAATTATTAATATTAATACATTTTTTCAGACGATATAGTCAGGGGTCATTGTAAAGTAGAAGTCAACTTTTTCCCAATGTTGACAGATCTCATTTTGACGTTCAGATTTATGAAAAAACCAAGCACCCAATCGAAAGTTGACAAGCATTATTACAATAACGTATGTAAAGAAGTCGAAAATAAAATTGTTAAATCTGACCCTTCATATAAAGGACAAAGCTACTATAATGTGAGTTAAAATATTTTCGTTTGTTCTTAGAACAATAAATTGATAAATTCAACAACAATTTTTTATAAATGCACCGCTTCACCCTACAAATCAGGTCACATGACAAAAACATGTTCATTTAACTCCTCAGCCTTGAGTTGTACCGCCCAATGCCGGAAATACCTGAAATTTTTCCTTTAATTAATTATTATTAATAAGACATATATTTAAGGAATACGAAGCTGAAATAAGAAAGTCGACGTTATCTCTCTTGAAACTGCTCTTTTTGGAAAATAAACAAATAGCAGATGGTATACAGATTACACTATTTGACGCTATTATGCACTGGATAGATTTCGTTATGCACGAGGTAATTCTATGCCCTTGATTATAACGAATATAAATTTTTGTTATCAATTTTCGTTTGCAGATAATTGCCTACGTCCACGTTGAAAAAGGACGAGATTACGGTCAATTTTTTTCCAAGTTAGTCCAGTACTTCAAGAGAAACCAGGCTAAATTTGTGTCTCCGGATAGGTAGTAAAACATCGATGTTACATGTGTCCACGTCGGTTTATTTCTGTTGTAATACTACTTTGTTTTTTATTCAGTTTTAGATTTGAACTACCCTGTAGAATCTGAGATTTTAAATATCCTCTAACGGGTTGCGATTAAACTACATGACAGTTGAGGACGTTGGATATTTTGTAAGTTTCCTCGTCAAATTGTTGGTTATTCAAACTAGAATTTTATTTTCTAAAATGACATCAACTTCTTTAGTCAACATTTAAACATAGTTCTTGTTGACTTGATATTATTCTAAGGTTTGTACTTCAACTAAACACGGTTTAAAAAAAACAGGAAATATATTGGTATCTTGCTCTGGATCTGATTGTTTTCGGAATAAACCTTTTAGGCAGGTGATTGTAGCATCTTAGAAGGAGGATTGTCGAATGTTATATTGGAGCCTATTGTTTCTTCTTAAGTAAATGTCAATATTTGTTTTGTACGATTTTGTAGCTAAAAATAAGGAATGGGAAGATTGATTGGTTAGGAAAGGAAACAGAAATAAATCCAAAGAATGATTAAGAGCATTGATGAAAAGTGGACAAGTAGGATAGTATTTTTGATTACGAATTTCAGATCCCCCCCGAAGATGAAAATCTTAGGTTTTTTGTTTTAAACTATATATTTTATATTCTCACACTCACGAAATATTACAGAGCAAACTAAACGCCGGGTAAACGAAATTGGAGAGGGTAGGAAAAGGTATAAATAATGTAGGGGTAAAAATGTGCTTTTTCGTATCCTCTCCCTACCGTCGTTTAACCTGTTAAAATTATTTGTACATATCAAATTTTTGGTTGTAATGATTTGTTTGCTTTATAAGATATTGCAATTACATATATAGGATAGCCCTTTGTACTTTTATATAATGAACACATTTTTGCAGCCAGCTTGAAGGATTTAGTATCAATAGTAGGTATATACAGTGTGTTATTAAGTGAAAATGTTAATATTTTGAATAAACAGTGTATTTTGTATAATTAACGTTTTTTTGTTTCATTTATATTACCTATGGCCACTTTCACGGGGGCGATTACAAAAACAATTAGTATTACAAATTATTAAAACATTAATATACGAAGTAGGCACATCTCTATTTAGTTTAAATCCTCTAGAATGTCATCTACCTGGAATTTGATGTCTTGTCATTTTGGTTCACTCGACGTTTTCGACTGGCGAAACCGTACTAGAAGTACGGTCGAGTCTAGTACACTTCGTTTAGTATAACTTCTTTTTGTTGTCACCTTTATGGCTACAAAATGGTGAAGCTTGAAGGTTCTATTTATTACAAAGGGATTCATAGCCCCATACCGATACCAGAGTATTACTTAGAAATTTCCTACAAAAAAAAATTTTGCCACATGAAATTGGCTATAAATTGGTAGCCGGGGGTTTTTTGATACGAGAAAATGAATCCACAGTCAGTTTTTTGATAAAACCATTCTTTTGCAAACATAAAAAGTCTTGTAAATACCACAAAACTATGAATTTTGAACTGACATTTTAGGAGAGTATTTGCAAAAGAATAATCAAATGGGGAAAAAATGTTCAAGAGTCTAACTTGAAGGGATTCCGTCTTGTTAATGATAAATGTGAAAGTAGTGAAAATATTCGAAAATCCACTTTCTGAAATTTTATGTATCCATAACTCGACTAATTTGCGAGATAGAACGTTCTAGTCTCCTCCATTGGATTCAGGGGAACCTTTTACATAAAGATATGAATTTTGAGTTGATATTTCCATGCATTAAGGGAGATAGCAGTTTAAATCGCGAAATATTTCTATACCTACCCCTTGCTACAAAATTTCCTACAAAAAAAAAATTTTGCGGCATGAAATTGACTATAAATTGGTAACCGAGGGTTTTTTGATGCGGGAAAATGAATGCCACAGTCAGTTTTTTGATAAAACAATTCTTTTGCAGTCAAATAGGTTCATGAAATTTCCGAAAAAACACATTTTCAACATAAAAAGTCTTGTAAATACCACAAAACTATGAATTTTGAACTGAAATTTTAGGAGAGTATTTGCAAAAGAACAATCAAATGGGGAAAAAAGAGCGTAACTTGAAGGGATTCCGTCTTGTGAATGATAAATGTGAAAGTAGTGAAAAAATTCGAAAATCCACTTTCTGAAACTTTATGTATCCATAACTCGACTAATTGGAGAGATAGAACGTTCTAGTCTCCTCCATTCGATTCAGGAAAAAGTTATTTTTTACTTCTGCCTTAATATCCTTGCAAATCTGTATATGAGGAATTGTTATAGCTGAAGTTAAAGCTGTTATGGCATGCTAATCTCCCAAGTTTACCAATATGTGAGGGTATCCATATGGTGACAGATGTTGAAGGGAAAGAGATGGTGAATTTCTTAAAAAATTGAATGTTTAGTAAATAATTCCTGGATAGATCGCTAGAGAGTATGTACAAACGACAACTTTTTTTATTTGGATGGTTAATGTCTCACATGTATTAGAAATTAAGCTGTTAGATTTAACAGTTTTCGCAAATAGATCGATGATTTGTATTATTGAAAAGGTATTTACATAAACAACGAGCACTCTTTAATATATATAATATAATACGAAAAACAAATATAAATATATAAATAAAATGGCTCGAATATTTTTACAAACGGAATATTTGTTTATCTACCTAATCTATTCATCAAAAAACATCAACTAATTTTGTATAAGCATTTGTCTATTTTATAACTCTTCTAATTTCTAACTCTTAGAAATAATAATTTACCAATTTTGTTTGTGAAATCTGTAATATGTGGTTCGCCCTTATCTCCCAACCTGGTATTCTCAAGTTCAGTTAAGTTGTTGACAAGACAAAATACTACTAGGTCCACTTTATGATAATTCTAAGAGTCACCGTGACAAGTGCGAACCACAGATTCTATTAGACATTACAATAACATTTTAATTTATCTGAATCTGAATATTAGGTTATCCATTTACTTTGTTAAATATTTAAATGTTTCCGTAGCGCCTACTTTGAAATGTAAGCATTTTTAATAACAACACTGATTATTTAAAACGTTGAAAATTATTAACAAAAAATAGTGAAAACTCAAAATTGAGAAATTTAAATAAAAATCAATTTATAACACTAATTTGAAAGGTTCAAACAGTATTACAGTAATCTACACTATTTTGTTTTTAAACACGGTACAACATACTTATATTAATAAATTCGAATATATACAAAAATACCTGTACTATTACAATACATAACATTTTTACAGATGACATTGGGAGATTTAAAATTTTGTTTTAAATAAAATATATCCTCATTTTCAACAGGATTATTGAATATTAATTGATTTTACTATCGGCCATTTGAATAGAAACAGACATTTGCCTAACAAATTTAGTTTATTATCACTAATAATAGTGACTATAGAACTATTCTAATTAAAAAAAGCGAACTTAAAATGAATCATTTCTTATCAGGTTGGAATGTTTTTGAACATAAACTTTTTAAAAATAGCTCAGTATAACAAGTAAAGGTAAAATTAATGTCACAGACTAGGGCAAGATAAAGAATAGATACTTCAACAAAAAAGAGTAGACCATAAAAAGGTATGTTCACATATTATGTCACTTGTGTCAAATGTCTGTAGCATTGATATTTATTGCAGGAAACTTCTACAAAAATAGAACTAGTCTTTCAGGTGAATTGAAACTCACAAAAACAGTAGCTTAAATCAATGGTATGCCATTCATAAATTGTATATCTGTTCACATTACAAAAGAAAGAAACCTCTATTTAAATATTTGCGAAATAGAGAGCACTGTAGAATCTTACGGGATTATTAGTCTCAGACTTTTTTTCACAATAGATCTTTAAGGTGAATGTCACCTCGGTATACAGGGTGATTCATTAAGAATGAACTGGAGATACTACACACCAAAATATGGCAATTGAGCTTAACATGTCTTATACAAATGTTGCAGGATTACGAGATACAGGGTATTTAAGATTGGAATTTTAATTCGAAATTTCTTAATAATTTTGTGATTTTAAGCTGCATCGTCTTGAAAATTTGCAACTTTAAGTTTTTTGGCATGAAAATTACGAATTTTATGCCGAATTAAGCACTATTCATACAGGGCGTTAGTTACACCCTGTTACTTATGTAAATTACAACATATCTTTTTTGCCTAATGAGTTAATGCTAAAATGACTAGAAAATCTAAAGGGCAGTTCAATTTTGAATAAAAAAGTTGTTTATTTCATGTAACTCTATCAGTTTTTGAGTTATTTGCATTTTAAACATTCAGCGTAAAGACTCCTAAGCCACCGTTATTACATTGACTTTTTTTCAGGTAGGCTTGTGTCAGAACTTGTCAGTTTTTCGTGTGAAGAAATATTTGACAATTTCACTGTCACTAATAAGAGTGTATTATTTGTAATAAAATAAGAAAATGCTACGACATTTTCCAACAGTGAAATGCGTGATATGATTTGTGTTTTTGCTCAGTCAAATTATAGTGGAAGCAGTCAGAGTGCAGCCAGAAGGTATTTAGAATGATACCCAAATCGAAGACAACCCAATCACAAACTGTTCAGACGTATTTATACCCGCCTAGGCAAAACAGGGTGTTATTTAATATTCAAAGATCTTTAAGGAGACGCCTTACAAAGTGTATTGAAGTGGAAGGCGGTCATTTTGAGCAGTTACTTTGAATTTTTCTTTTATTACTGTTACTAATTGTTATTTGTTGTCTTTACTGTTGTTACCCCGATGTAGCAATTTAAAGGAATAAATTCATTTCACAATAAACAAAATTCATTGAATATTTAAAATGCAAATAACTCAAAAACTGATAGAGTTACATGAAATAAACAAGAGTACCTTTTTTATTCAAAATTGAACTGCCTTTTAGATTTATTAGTCATTTTAGCCATAACTCATTAGGCAAAAAAGATATGTTGTAATTTACCCAAGTAACAGGGTGTAACTAACGCCATGTATGTTGCTCAAAATCACAAAATTATTAAGAAAATTCAAATTAAAATTCCAACTTTAAATACCCTGCCATATTTTGGAGTGTAGTATCTCCAGTTCAGAGATTGCCCATTCTTAATGAATCACCCTGTATATATACCTATGCAATAAATGTCTGATGCAAACATACCTTTACGGAAAATACACATTTAAAGCACTTCAGCATAAGAACCAGTTTTAGTATAAACACACAACAAAATTTTAGATAATAGACATTTCTGTAACGTTTTTGATTAAAATTTCCACAAAAAATGCCATGGTATTAATAAAAAGCTGGTTACATGCTAAAATAAAAAAATGAGGAAATTAAGTACAGAACTATAATAGGCCTCGCGATTTGAAAATGAAATTTTGTTTTGTTACAGCATATACCGTTAAAAATGAAAATATCTTGGAAATCACTCGAGAAAAGGTGGTTAATCATGTCCAAGTGAATTTATTTGGACGGAACTATGTTCCAATTTTTGCTATTTTAAAACCTATACAAAATAATCAACAAATATTGCACTACAATTTGATAAGTATTAAATTTATTGAAACATAATGTACAAGTATTCGCCAACTAACTTGATGTCCTAAATGCTCTCTAGGGAGCTATTGACGCCGCCCATCCGATAACTGTAAACAGTGCCGTGCAAGTTCTGAGGATACACAACTTGTACAATTAATAAAGTAAAGTCCGTCCGGAACTATATGGTCCTAATTTAATAAATAATATTTAATTCTTTGTTATATTTAATGGTATATTGATTTTAATAGAAACCGATCAGCTTTATACCTGAAATCTGAGTAACAATAATATTTAATAAGGTACCCATTACAATAACATGTTATTTATCTAATTGAAGATTGTAACACTCTATATATCACTTGAGAGTTTTTCCTTCAGTACATTTACGATTTTCTTCATTAACGGCTGACATTTTTACAAACACTTTATTGTACAAAGCAGAAACAATAACTGTGTGACGCTACGCTACTGAAAATCTCGATGCAATTGGCGTTTGTCAAAATTTTACCACCAATAGCAGCCGACTAGGCAGGGCACTATTACTCTGTCTCTCTTAGTTGGTAATTTCTGAGACATTAAGTTAGTTGGCGAATACTGTAAGTAATACAAAATAGACACAATATCATTGCGAAAATAGGTGAGTATGCAGTTAAAATATGTCACAATGATCGTAACATTCAAAATATTTTAGAGTTACTAATAAAATCTTTGGTTTCATTTTGATCAAAATTTTCTACAATTCAAATTTTCAATTGTTTATAGAAATTATAGATTTGAACTTTAAATACTGTTAATACCAATTATAATTATATCAAAAATTATAATATAGAAAACATTTTAATAACAAGATATCAACGAATTCGAGAATAAGTTAAACACCGCCAAAAAACACACAGTCAAAATGGTGACAGATTTTCTAAAACCAGTTTACTGTATGTTCCATTTTTTCTCTCAAGTTCTCACCAAGAATGTTGAACAATAACTAAAGAAGCAGTCTAGGATATCTTGATTTACTGCCTTGGTCTCGCAGGTAACGGTGGTGGAGGAGCAGATCGAGCTGGTACAGGTGGTGGTCCTCTAGAAGGAGTAGGTGGTAGAGCAGCAGCAGTTTCTTGTCTTGGAGGAGGTGGAGGTGGTCCTGAAGGTTCAGGGGTACTTATCACATCATCGCTTATTTCTTCATAAACGCCTTCTTCCTGTGACAGTTGGTTTGGTAAATTCGGAGGAGGCATTTGAGGGGGAGCAGATAGTGGTGGTGGAGCGCCTCCTACACATAAACAAGTATAAAACTTTACCAATGATGATTAAATGAATGCTTGTTTACCTGACATTGGAGGATTTGAAATTGGTGAAGAAACAGATATTGGGGAAGTATGTGTTGGAGAAGTCATCGGAGGTAGAGGCTTCATAGGCATATGTATTACCCCAGCTTTTGGAGGTACTCTTCTTGGCGATGGAGGAGTAGATTTTACTGTTGGTGGTGGAGGTCTTTCTGGTGGAAGTGAACGAGGGATTTTGTTTACTTCTGGAATGCCTAAACCTAAAATAAATTATTATTAACTGAATAAAAAACCTTGTTTGTAACTTACAATTATAATCAGATTGACTTGGCGACGTATATAATGGTATAGTATTACTTGAACACAATCCGATTTCTTCTTTTGCCAGATCGACCCAATTAGGAGTTTTTAATGACAAAGTAAAGTCCAAACCATTAACCTACAAAGTTGATAAATAAAACTTCAAACATTAATGATATGATTACTTACCTTAATCTTCCCATTTGTCTTCTTTATTGCTTCTAAAACCAACTGGCCATCTCTAAACGTTATCCACATGGTATCCGCTACAAATCGTACTAGGATAGTTTCTCCAAATTGAGAAAACTCTTCTAAAAGTATGGTAACCATGTTATCATCAAAAATAATGAAATCGTCATCTTGTGGCGCATCTTCACAATGAACAATTATCGTTGAATCGGGAGGACCCATATCAGCAATAACTTCATAAAATACCTTTTGTCGTTTTTGTTCATTGACATTTCTTACTTCTACATCGACAATAGCAATGACAGGTCTATGATCGCTCTGCTTAAGTTCAGCTCTACCGTAATAAACCAAAGTACCAGGTGATTCTTGTGTTACCCCATTGATATCAGGGGAGAGATTCCTTCTTTTCCAGAGCACCCTATCAGTCCATGCAGGAGCTCTACATTTCTCACTAGTATCATAATCATCGCTGAATAAATCATACTTGTAAGTTGGTGGAAAGGCTATGTCACCTTCAATGAAATTTTTAAATACATTTCCGTCTTCTTGTTGCTTTTTCAATTGATCATTAACCAATATAGACTCAAAATCTCCTTGTTTTATTAGCTCCTTTATTTCATCTTTGTCCATATCAACTCGATAGTTGAAATCTCCACACCAAAACAAATATTCATGGCTATTCAAAGATCGACTCATTGGGAATGTAATTTTTCTTGTTATTTCATTATAATCAGCATTTCTTTCGTTCACCTGAGACTGTCCAGCTGCAAAATGAGCACAGACAAACGACATAGAAGTAGCGTAGAAGACTAATCTTATTGCAGCTGCCCCTGTAAAATTTAAATCAACATTACTTATGTCTTAAGAGTCTACTAAAGCTTTGCTTACCTTTATTTCCGGTGTGACCTCCAAGTCCAGTTTTCACAGAATCTACGGCAACGTCTCTGATATAAGGTACATGTTCAGGTCGTACATAAACATACAAGCATACTCCAACTAACTGCTGATAAGTTAATAAAACATATGGTCTATCTCTGGATAATACTTTCTGTAATTCTACAGCCCAAGCTTTTGCATTTTCAGTGCTTGAATTAACTATATTAGCGGCGTTCAAATCTACTATTTCTTCAAAACCTATGGCGTAAATATCTACTGGTATAGATTTATGTGCGTCTACAAATCCTGTATCAACTAGACTTCCCTGGCATTTGATATGTGGGTCAAGCAACCAATCTGATAGGTGAATGTCTTTGAAAACTACGCTACGGAAATGTTTGCCTCCATTTACGTTGTAAGTTCCAGCTGCTATCCGAATTGGCAGAGAGTCCGTATATTCAGTATAACGTCTGCACATTTCGCGAAGTACGTGATTTGGAGCTAAAAATAATGGATTTTATTATAATTTTTTCTGCATTTGCAACCTATAACCGACAACCAGAAATACCAGAATGTTTTATTTTCATCCCAATACACTACCCATTCTTCTGAATTTTCCACCATTAACCAACTAGAATGGTTTATTTTCAACGCTATATACAACCCATTCTAATGTCCATTTCCGCAAACTACCTGTCTATATTGTACATTAGATTGGTAAAATATTAAAACAAAAGAACTTCTGACGATTTTCAATTGTTTTAAAATGGCAGTTAAGTAATGAGTCTCATTTTATGGGTGAATAATTAACTGAATTTTGGAAGAATTTAGATGGATACAAATTAAATAATAATTGAAAATGTTTTATAAGGTGGATTTTTAAATAGAACAATTAGAAAATTGATTAATAAATTCGGTGAACATATTTTTATAAGCGTGGCGTTGGTGCTGTTTAATGCAACTTAGTGTGTGAAAAAGCAATTTTGTGACTAAGTGAAAAGTGTGAAGAAGTGATTAATCCTAGCAGAAATGATCAAATTTTCATGTAAGTAGTCTATTTTAAATAATATGATATTTTCTGTTCTTAAATAATATGTGACGCCATATTGGTTAATATGTGACGCCATATTGATTGCAATGAAATTATGATGCATAATTATTTAAATATACAGTAGATGCTTACCATGAAGAGTATTATATGGCAATAAATTTCTAGCTCTATCAGCCAATTCTGATGATAATGTCGATCCTACTAATAGTATATCAATAGCCTCTTGTTTGGAATTATCTAATAGATTATTTTGAATTGTTCTAGCTGCTGATCTAGCACCATCCATTAACTAAAAAAATAGTTCATTCAAATTTTTACTGTAACAACGTATTAAATTTGTTCACTATACTTACTTTTGATCCACCTTGTATTGCTCCAGTTCCTGCATAAATTTTACTTATTTCATTACCATTATTTATCCACATTTGTTTAAAAACCTCTTCAAATCTAGTCTTTTTCTCAGTTAACTGCATACAAACAAGTTGCCTTGACAAAATCTACAATTTGAACCCAAAATTAATTAGCAAATAGAACAAGTGCCTTATAATTCACGATTCAGAGATAGATCATCCTTCAACCATATATCTTTGGATCTTAGACTTACCTCAAGTCCAACAAATGTCTGAACGCAATTTGTTCTATCTAAACAGTCCAAGCAATTTGTACGAATGGTGCCTTTTTGTAAACTAAAAACAGTAGTTCCGTTTGCTTGATAAAAATCAAAATCCTGTAGTTGTTGCTCTAATTTACTTTTAAGTTTCTGCAAATTTGCCTGATTTCCACTTCTACACTCTTGGTGATAATCGAATACTACATGCGGTATATCACTATGAACTGACTCTTTATGGTGTTTCTAAATAGAAATAAACCATACAATTACAGCCAGAAAAAAAATATAATACCAACCTGAAATTCTTGACTCAAATTAGCTTCGCCTTCTTTACTACCTATGAGACTGGTTCCTAATAAATTGACTATAATTTGTTTACCATAGCGCTCTTTAATGGTTGCCATGTGTCGGTTAAAAGCAGATTTTGATGCCTCATATCCTCTAGATATTCTCACTTTATGAGAACCAACCTAAAAGATACATGTAAAAGTTTTTACATACAATATTTTTAGGTACTGTTAACTCACTTGTACTCCAGGTTGTTCCCAAAACAGTGGTACTGAGCCTCTAGTCTGCAAATATGAAGTAACTTCATTATCCAAAAATATCACTTGTTCAGTCTCCACAAAATTTGCTACATGTCCTTCATCATTTGTACCTCTAACATTAAATCTGAAAATAAAAAATATTTGAAAACTAGAGACATGCCCAAATATGTTTATATAAACCTTGTGCCAGCTCGTTCACAGCTTAACCTGGAAATTATTGCAGCAAGTGCTATTCTGGAACCAACATATACTGTTCTCATTTCCACTGAACCACACATTGCTTTGACTAGCCAATTATTACATTCAACGCCAAATCTAACAAGGTGTACATGTAGCATACGATTCCTAAAACATTAAAAAGCTATAGATAATGATAATCATTTTCTTGTACTAACCAAAAGAATCTATGATCAGTAGTAGATGTTTTACTTCTTCTTTGAGCACATAATGTCAAATCAAGTGCAGATCCTCCTGGTGCACCAGAGTACCAGGAAAAATAAAATGTACCCGAGTTAAGTAATTTTCTTACCTAAAACACACACATTACATTAATTAATGGTAGTGCTGTTAGTGAAACGATTTGAATAAATCTGAATAATGACTTTATTTGGCTTACTTCTGCAATTCGATCTTCATTTTGAGTATAATGTAGAGGTACAAACTGAGTTTGAGTAATACGAAATATTTCAGAATCTCCTATTTTTCCAACAGAAAAGCATCCTGTTATCATAACCAGATATAGCACTGTAGTATCACTAGAGTTTAGCTGTAAGACACCTAAGCAGCCATAAGCATCTAAAATTTTTGTATATTGCTTTTTTACAGCATCTGTTTCTAGGACAGCTAGAAATAGTTATTAAAGGATAATGAAATTATTCTACTACTAAATTATTTACGTACATAGAACTGCCACTGCTTGAGATTCAAATAATAATGTGTTTTCTTTTCCTTTTCGTTCAAGAAGAATACTATGAGGAGTTGGTGGAGAAGACTTCTCGTGAACACGAAAACCTTTATGCATAGCCATATTTAATCAATTTAAGGAGCTGGTTAGGGATGCTAAAATGTCCCTTTTGTGGGTGTTGTTGTATTGCTCAACATCTATTATTGTTTGACTGTTTTTATACTCCCCTCATTTATCTAACCAAATCAATTTTCGACTTCTTATCGCACTCAAACAGCTGAGAATTGACATTTGCTGACATTGACGTCACTGTCACTGACACTATTGACAAAAGAAAGGTTCTTAGCGACAATAAATTTAATTGAAAAAATCAATATCAAATTAAATTCTTATTATAAATAATGCATTTGTGCCATATAGTTCATAAATATTATTTATTTGTAAATGTTCTCTACTAGTGCCCTCTATGAAAAAGTGAATATAATTCACAAATGCGTTTTTTGTTCCTAATGTAGAAATTGTACTTTTTTTTTGTTTGGTTACTGGTTTGAGTTTAAAGAGAATAAGGGGAAGGAAATATTTTGTTTTAATTTCAAATTAAAAAACGATGCTAGCAGCATCTATGAGATAGGGACTGAAATAGCTAAAGTGAGTGGATTAAGATTGCAGAAACCGAAAATTTAATAAATCTTCATCGGGTATATAAAGAAAAATTAAATTTTGACACAGTTTTAAAAAAGAACTTAGTATTTCTTTAAATTACTGAAATTCGATACTTATTTTATGGGATATGGAGTGATTTGTAATTTGCAAAAAGAGATTATGAAGGTTTTGATGATTTTTCAATTTATACACAATAACTACGGGTCTATAAACACAGACAAACTAGGTATTGTGTCTTAATAGCCATTATGTTTACCCTTATTTACACTTAAAAATAAAACAATGAATTTTTTAAATTCTATTTATATTCGAACTAATAACATTGGTAATATGATTTACTACTATTTTACATAATACAAAGAATGTTTTATATTGCACTTTCAATTCCTACTTATATAACTTCAATATACAATTCATCTTACTTAAATATCGTTTTGACAGTTTAAGTAACCTTATTACTAGTTTCTGGAGAAGTGAATACGGTGCTGTTATGATTCAAACAAGTCGAACAATCTACGTTTGGTTTCAAATTCATCGCCATTCCTACCGAAGTTCGTAGCATCGAAGACGATTCTTCTGAAAAAGAAATACTTTTATTTAACGAAGTGCTTTTCTCACACACACAGTTATTAAAAGCACGAATAGTAACAACTCAAACGTCAAGAAGTTATTGGGCGCGTTCAGCTGAACTCAATGGTTGAGTTGCTGACTTGGCGGTTGCGCTCCAGCTGGATGCTAGCCTTATGCTGACTATCAACTATTGAGCATTAAGTAGTATAGTATATAACCTACACCAACGGCACATGTTCAATCGATCGCTAGCCAACGCAAACTAGCAATGCATTCAGATAGAATTCAGCTGTTGACTGCCAGTATACTCATTACTCAACAAGTTTTGCTTGAGCCTGACTGAGCACGCATACACAGTTTGATTCTTCGATTGTTTTTCAAAAGATTAGTGTTTAGGGTACGCGAACAGAAGTCTACTAATTATGTAATAATATCTAGAAATAATAGGGAGGTTCTGAAATGATAATTATTATCGTCTATTTGTAATATTTAATTGGGATGTATTGCTATCTTAACATGTTAGATTAGCGTGTATAAGGGTAGTTATCAAGATAGGTTAATCCTTGGAATTACTCAGAAGTATCTTCTCGAAAACAATGTCCAGGCTTCTAGGAAGTGAATAATATATATCCCTATAATTTCGTATACCAATCCGCACAAACACGAATAGGTTTGCGAAATCCATACCAATTAAATTTAGACTTATTCAAGTAAAGTACGTGCTTAGGGGATTTGATTACACTTTGGTAATTAACAGATCCGCTTAGAAATGAATAAAGTTAACTTACACCTTTCTCTATTCAGACGGATTGTAAATACCTATACTATTCAATTTCAAAACGACTTATGTTTTGTTTTAAGTCTGATAAAACCTCGAACGTGTATACAGAATCTTTCAATAAATTTTGTTCAGGATTAAGTCTCAATCATACTTCTTATACTCTAACTATTGTCAGTGTAATGACCATAAAATAAAGCAATGTTGTCAGATATATTTTCTAAAATTGTTAGGCTCGCTACACAAATGTTCCTCTTACTTCAGTAAACTGTTAGTTCGTGATGTTATAAAGAAAGCTAGTTTGGAAATATTTAAAAAAAAATACATAATGTAAATTTATTAGTAATCATTAAAATAAGTCGCTTGAAATTACTGAAAAAAGAAAAATTAATTAAAACCACTTTTTATATGTTACTAATATTTAAGAAAATTTTGAAGAGATGGCAACGTAGTTGCACGTGCAGTCAAGACTTCGAAACAACCAATAATCAACTGTAGTATTCATCGTAATATAACGAAATAACCGTTTGACGATTTTCGCAGAAAAAATTCTACGGTCTTGAGGGTGTTCGGGGGGGGTTGTGTTGTGGTTCGGCTTATAATCCATTAGTATCATTCAGTGTCGGGTGTGAATTTTGTTTTAAAGAAATATTGTTATAATATCTATTTCTTGGTTGAGTGACTTTAGTGAATTGTTATAGGTATTTATAGGTAAGTGTAGGTGATCTAGTGAAGAAAGGTATCATTAATATAATACCTTTTTGATGGTGTAGTGGTTAGGTCGCGTCAGTGAATTGATATTAATATAATATTCATTTGTTCGTAGACGTTGGGGTAAGTTTTATAATATAATTAATTAGAATGGCATTTTGGAGACCATTTGAAACAACAGTCCAAGATGATGCACGGGATTATTGAATTGTGGATTTAAATATAAGAAGTTAGATAATCGAATGGTAATAATGGAATCTCGGCGTATCGCTGAACATAGACAGGAGTATTTGCGCAAAATAAAAGGGTACCGTGATTCAAATAGAACTATAATTTATTTAGACGAAACTTGGTTTGATACGCATGATGTTGTCAAGTGTTTATTCATTTATTTCTTATTGAAACAATCCTTACGGTTTTATTACATGAATAAATATATAAAATAAAATACATTTTAACTTAATATGTAAGAAAATAGAAGTAATGGTAATTATATTATAATTAAAACTGTATGAGGATATACACCCACCTTTAAAATATGGTTGGGTTGACGATACAAAAAACTGTTCTCTAGATACTACGTGTTC
This sequence comes from Lochmaea capreae, assembly GCA_949126875.1. NCBI lineage: Eukaryota > Metazoa > Arthropoda > Insecta > Coleoptera > Chrysomelidae > Lochmaea > Lochmaea capreae. The sequence goes on from OX421402.1 coordinate 2,570,416, forward strand.
TAGAGGAAAACGCGTTATTATTGTATTACAAATTTTATGAATTTTGTATGCAGGTTAATTTTTTTCATTCAAATTGATATAGTAGATTAACATTATTTCACAATATTCGAATTTATAAAAAATTTATATGCAAAGGGATTAAAAATATGGGTCATCATATTAACTTTGGAAGAACTATAACAAACTGAAAACATTTGATACAGGGTGGTCTGTAAGTAATGGTGCAAACGAAAGGAAGATGCTCGGCCTCAAAATATTACGATATGACTTGCTTTAATAAAATATTAATAGTGAAAAAGATAGAGGATGGTAAAGTTGAATATTATAAAAAAATCGAAAGATTTTGGATGTACGAACGTAAAAATTTGAAGATTGGGTATGATATCCGTTTCGATTTATTTTCCAGACGGCGCCATATCGTGTTGATGCGCTTAAATAACGATAACTTGAGAAATGTACGCGGATGAAGTGGGACTATCTAAAATTTGTTTAATTTTTACAAACTGGAACTGGAACTTTTTGATTCAAAATCTTACAGCTATCTCGGACTTACCCCCCGATCCTATAAGAAAATGTCGGTGCAAATCTTGTCTGTATAAGAAATTTGTCCTGTCAGTTCCGTCAAAAGATAATCTTGAAAGGTTCCATATTTTTTGGGATATAGCGGATATGTCCTCTCGCTGGCCAGCAGGTTCTGTAGATGGTTGCGGACTAGGAGGCGGTTCAACAGAAGCTGCCTGAAAGAAGTGAGAAAATTTAAGAGCTTTTGTTGATAATATGGCAGAGAAAACGGGATGGATAGTGCGGCACTGGATGATCTACGATATTCTTCATTCTATATAGACAAAAGCTGTGCAAAGAATAATATTTAAACATGACATAATAGAATTCTTACGAGTAAATTAAAACGAATTATATAGAATACGATGTTACAATGAAATTTAACGTTTGTATAACTTAACAATAGATTAATTACTGTGTTTCTATAGCGGCATGAATATTTAAATATCAGAACTGAATATACACAATGTCAGTATTGAATTTACTCAGTGCATACACCCGTTTACTGTCTGACGTCTCCCCCAGGGAAAAACTCAAAAATCTACGAAATGTCTGGGTATTCAAATAGCGACGATCCGATTCATTTAAATACAGAATAATCATAGGGATATTTATACTTCATTAGATATGCAATATTGAATTAAATGAATTAAAACAAGACCGGATTTTCACTTGATCCATTTTATCGAATACAGCAGAGTTTAAACTTTCAGTTAAGGTATGCTACGAGATTATCTCTTTGTACGAGGAGCGTCAAATAGTCAGTGAAATATAAGATAGTCAGTATAAGGTACAGTAACAAACGGTGCCGACAAAATCTTCCGTTTGTATAAATACAGCCCAACAAATAAATAACACAATATAATAACTTATATTTTTATTTATATATCATGAAATATGAAATAAAAAACATCAAAATTCAAATTAAAAAGCTGGAATTGAAAACACCTTATTGCAGAAAGGTTCTGCTGTAGGTATTGTCTATAACTAAACTAATAAGTATTGCAGAAGACATAAAAAAAGCAGTTTTTTTTTATTCCTTTAAAATTTCAACGTATAACCAATGTAAAAAAATAATCTCTAATTCACAAAAAAAAACCAACATATTAACTTGTTAAGAAACACGTTGTAAAAAACTCACTAGTCTTTTAACTTTCTTTTTAATAAATCTGGAGAGGGAGTTCATGTGTAACAAGTTTCGTTACCAAGTAATTCCTTAGTATGCAAAATACTGCAACTTTCTCTAAAAAGATGAAGCCTTTGGTGATACGATTACCAATAAATAAACTTTTGTTTTGTGAGCGGGGTAGATTTTGTTGAGGAGAGATTTGGGAGTGAGATATTTTTTAAAAGGGGTGGATCTACCCCGTACGGGGCAGCTATGGATATCCATATAATGTCCACGATGGATGTCCTTGTCCATTTACTACTAGTACAATGGATGTCCGTTTGGGGACATTCACTGGACCTTCAGCTTTCATTCACCTCTGGACGTGAATATTTATTTGAGTGATGGACGTCCATTGGACATCCATTATTGATCCTTTGGTCGATTCGAAATATACACTCATTAAAAATGTACTAGGTCCGCTATATTTTATACTTATACCTTCCATCTGCTACTCGATTATTTTACACTCGTATAATAAGTACCTATTATATTAGTTTCATGATGTCTATTTGCATCTGATTTGGAAGGATGAAGAGTGAATAAGGCTGAACATATGTGGTTTCATAAAAATAAATAATAATATGATGTTATACTGTGTAGACAGCTTTTGTAAAAAAGATATCCAGTTCATGGCCTAAATGTCTCCAGTACATGTCCTCGTATATATACCACAGTTTGATAAACTATCATATGTATCTCCATAGCATAGTGGTTAAGTCGCTGACTTGGCGAAGTGAGCAATTTTAGACATACGATCGAATCCCCGTCGTGGTGAATATTTTTAAAATAAAAAATGGTGGCATTTGTATAAATATGAATAATCTTCAATGTATGCGAAGTGAAGTGAAGAAGTAGACGTAAAATGTTACAATTATCATAATAGTCGTGGGCAAAATATATAGTTCATGTCCATAACAAGTACACGGGATGTCCATATCCCATCCTGTCCATGTACAGAACGTATCAAGTTCAGGTCCATGAAAAATCCATGAGTTCTCCATGGTTTATTTATTATGTCCAGTGAATGTCCATATTTTTACAAGGTATATTCTTAGTACGAAACGGACATCCATGGGATGTCCAATTTTGTGGCAAATGGATATCCAATGGATGTCCATAGGATATCCTTCTGGACCTGAACGAATAGCCTATGGATATCCCTTATGTCTAATGTGGATATCCATTGGACATCCATTGTATGTTCGTGTGTTATCTGGGATATTAAAAACACTTTGTTGTCTTTTGCCAGCATGTTAAGGGATTCTTGAATCTTATTGAAGGCAGTGAAATAAGTACGATAATGCTTTAATTTGATTAAATATATCTCTCTTCACGTTGATTTTAGAAAGAGTATACTTCAGCTCAATATTTCTGATACACATTCGTTCAAATTTAATCAAAAACTTTAATTCAGAGACAATTTTCGTTAGTCCTGTAGGTGCAGGAAGGGGACTTTTATAACGAAAAATTTCATTGTCCCCTAGGCTCGGAGAACTGACGGAATCGTCTATTATTTATATTCAACTTTTAATTGAGCGAACAAACTAGCATTTGAAAAAAGGTAATTTGGTCTTAAAAAAAGTAACTTCTCTTAATTCGTTATTGATTGAATGGGGAGATTGTTCGCATTCAAATGACTTCGTTTTGAACTTTTTACGTCGAAAAAAAGTCGGCTACTTAGTTAAACATAATTTTGTTACGTAAATTAAAAGTTCGGCGTGTAAAACTCTTTATGTTATTCTAATAAATAACTGTGGGATTTTATGAACGAAAAATATTTGATTCACACTAATCGAATTAAGTTTATTCTTTGTTTTGGCCGTTAAAAGGAAAGGTAATTTGTCCTATTTCCCCGAGGAATTTTAGGATATCTGCAGGCTTCAACTTAGGTAACTGTCCCTCTTCTATCCAGTAGTCTCCCAGGTGCTGTGCCCTAGGATTCTGAATTGCTGTGCAGTTCGCAAGTATGTGGATGGAGGATTCTTCTTCCATTCCACAAAACCTACAATCTTCTTCCTCCACTATTTTGAGCTTTTTAAGAAGCCCATTCAGGCGACAATGTCCCGTTAGGATTCCTGTTAAAACTCTTAGTGCAGTTTTGCTTTGACTTATGCATTCATTTGATCTCAACAGGTTGTAGTCACCCAGAAGAATCTTTGATTTCCTAAGCCCTACTAGATCTTTCCAATTGTCAGATCTTCTCTTTTCTTCGGCTTTACCTATTTCTTCCAATATTACATTGTAGCTGATTCCGCAAAAAGGTTCCGGCCCCCCAAACGGGTATTTCAGTCCCCCTCTTCGCTAGTTCATCTGCTATTTCGTTTCCTTCTATTCCAGTGTGTCCTGGAATCCACAGTAAGGTGACTATATTGTTCTCGCCTAGTTCATTAAGTTTGCCTAGGCATTCTCACACCATTTTGGAACTGATTACACAAGAACTCAGCGCTTTAATGGCTGCTTGACTATCAGACATTATGATAATCCTTTGCCTTCTATATCCTTTGTCAATATTGAACTGGGCACACTTTCTTATTGCGTGAATTTCCGCTTGAAAGATACTTGGGGTTTTTCCCAAGCTTTCAGAGTGTTTGGTGCCGGGCCCGTACACTCCTATCCCAGTTCCTTCTATTGCTTTTGAGCCGTCTGTGTACCATTGAATGGCATTCTTTCCAAGTCTGGTAATGGTATTTGGATCCCAATCCTTCTTGTTGCTTAATTCCGTAACGAATTTCTTTGAAAAGTTATACTTTTTCATCATACCATCTTGTGGCATGTCCCAGGTTGTCTGATTTCAAAGAAGTGAAGAGGTGGTTTTCTTTTTTCTCTCTCTCTCCGTACTGGAAGCTCCGCCTTGTCACGAGATACCAGTTTACTTGTACGTTACTCGCGCTACCTACTGCTCGGCGAAGGCACCAAAATGGCGGGCGAGAATACCTATCTCTATACTGCTCTACCTATGGTTGGTATATCTGAAGTACAACAGGTTACACTAGTGTCAACAAAAGTTAATTTACCGTAAGTTTATGACATTGTTAATAATAAATACAAAAAAAATTGGACCTAAAACTGTGCCCTGTGGTACACCACTACTAACTGGTAAATTAAAGATATAATGAATGAAATATATCATTAGAATTTAGTAAAGGTTCAATAATTGTCACGTGAATGGAGTGACACACACAGTTGCTATCATAAAATCTCTAAAAATCAGAAACTTTAACAACTGTTACCTATTATTACGGTATCCACATGAAAATTATGTCATGAATATTATGAAATATTCATTATCTGTCACGCTAATCAATTTCATATAATGAAATCACTTGCTACAAAAGCCCAATATAATATATCCGTCTCTTTTTCACATTATACTCATCAATATACTTTTATCCTCTATGACCTGACGTAAATAAAAAGTTATTATCGAGAGATATGTAATAAAACCGCATAAAAAAATATTAAACAATTCATTTACTTAGTACGATTTTCAATAAAGTGGGCTTCAATATCGCTACATGCATTTTTAATTCGACAATAAAAATGATTAATACTTCATTATTTGAATTTGTACAGCTCTATTAGATTTAATGAACATTGTGTGAATTTGTAGAGGGGCGAGAGAGAGAGAGAGTCAATTTTTGATGATATGTCGAATGTATAGATGTAACTTTTTAATTATCTGTCAACATACCCAAAATTTAAATTTTAAAATAATTTCATGAGGCCAAGCAACAGAGCATTCAAGTATAGTAATTTTTGACAGAAATCCTGGTAGAAAACGGATGGTGAAAGACATTATATACGTAGTGGTATTCATGGCATTTTTGGCCACCTTCGCATCATTTTAATAGAAATCGAAAATATACGGTTTATTGCCCTATATCTATACTTTTCTAAACCGTTTTAAAATTTGAAATCTGACTTTGGATAACGTATCCAGACAAGTTGCAAATTATGGCATCAAAAAATTAAACTGTCGCCTGGTGTCTGCTCTCCGCACATACAGATTGCGAAAAGTCTATTCGCGCCATACGCTTTACACAAGTACGACAAGGAAAATATGAGCAAAACTACTTGAAAGAGAGAGAAGAATAATTGTGCGCTCAGCGATGGGCGTGTGTTCAGTTCCAGCAACCAAAAACAGTTGGGGGTGTGTTCAGTGCTCCCATATTTTAACCGCTGTTTCCAGTAGCGCAGATTAATTTGTACAAATGATATTTTTGTCTTGTTATCGTTCATTTTTTTTCGAGCTCATGCACTATTAGGTAAAACTAAACATTTTCATCCGGCAGCATTGTCCTTTACAGAGAGAATTCACGTTTAAACTTTTACACGCCCATCGCTAAGCGCACAATTATTCTTCTCTCTCTTTCATGTAGTTTTGCTCATATTTTCCTTGTCGTACTTGTGTAAATCGTATGGCGCGAATAGACTTTTCACAATCTGTATAAAGTGCATATGAAGAACTTCCTTTGTACCAAGTTTGAAAAATTAAAGGGAAAGTTTCAAAAAAATGACTTATTTTTCAGTTTTTCCGAATTTCCTCGGTTCCTAATTATCCGATCACCGGCCACCCCTTTTTGTTCGTAAAAAAAAACTAAAAAAACAATCAAAAACATATTAAAATCATACTATTTAATGTCTTTTATGTGGTAAAAATTTATTTTCTTTGTCAAATTCGTAGATATCCATAAAACCAAGTTTGCGAATTGTTAAATGTTTTCAAATTTCCAACAAAGTATAAATTTAGCATATTTGACACATTCAGAAACATCTTGCTGTGAATTAATTTCGAGTCTATCCCTTGGTTGGATTTTTCGAGTAGCTACCTACTTTTAATACAATATCCCTAATCCTCTGAGGATTTTAATACTGCTGGGAGTGAATTTGCCGTTTCCATGCTCACTAAGCGTATGAAGCTGAACCCACCTCGGGTTATTATTTCATTTGAATACATTTTTATTAAAACGATCATCATGTTTTCGTAGTTTATGTTTCTCATTGTGGTATTACTTATATTATCTGATTAATCTGAAACGTTTCACTAAAATTAAATTCGCGTCTATTACACACGCAGAAAAATAAATCATTCCTTCGTATTGACGTCTCGAATAAACAAATATTAAATTCCCATTCTCTCCTGATTTTTTCAATTGTTTTGTCCCAGGTATTTTTCGGTCTTCCTCTTTTCCTTTTATTCTGTGGTCTTGCCTGACATATTTGTTTGACTATTCTGGTACCTATCCTTCATTCTCAGTTGCCTCTTTTTTATGAATTCCAGTAAAGGCTCTACTTTGAATTCCTCTCTTATTGTTTGGTTTCTAATACGATCTCTTCTTGTTATTTCATCCCCCATTTTAAATACCTCTGTAAAATTATCCAAGAATAGGGTCTAGAAAAATGAAGTTCGCTGTCAAAATATGACAAATAACACAACATTTCTTTCAGTAACACTTGTACGACAGTTATAACTGCAAAATTTACACCACTTTATAAAACATTCTAGCAGATCTTAGAAAATTTAACAGGTTTATTAAAGAAAATGTACTTGGTTATTTCTTATATTATTTTTTTATAAAACCACCAAAGGACAGTTTTATAAAAGCTTTTTTGTAGTTTTCGGCACGTTATAAAAAACGCAGTATAAAATCATAACACTGAAATAAAAAAGTTTTAAAAATGTATTCTTACACAGATATAATGTAATAAATGTCTACAATAACTATTTATAAGAAGGAAGCACGAATCCATTTTAGCACCTGTTATCTTGCTACATTTTTTTGTTAAATTTTCCATATTCCAATAAACCTATGCCGATCTTCCCTTTTTAATCCAGCAGAAATTCAAACAAAATCAGACGGGTTTTAAAAGATTTGATTGCTAAATTGTCGGGGTAGTATTAAACAAGATCCTCCACTAGCGAAACACTCAGCAGTTCTTAGAGAGTAATTTTAAATTAAAATTTACATAAAATCGTTGCAGTCCCTCTGTATCGGAACGGAAATGTATTTAACATTGTAACAACACCCATCAAATTTGAGACAAATTAACTCAGATGAAGGTTGAACTCTCCCAGAGGAGAGTTCATGTTTTAATAGAAAATTACGAAATTATACAAAAGCAATTTTTACACGAGATGAAACAAAATTGAAGCAATTTTATTTTTCAATGATATTAGAAAATATTGATAAAATCAACGACCATAGCAACTTTTTTAATTTTAACTTAGCTCCCTGTATACACCAATCGAAATTTTGTTGCATGGATTTATTGGAGAAGTTAGGTATAGCTACTTCACCCTGTATATGTTTCAATTATTACAAGCTAGAAGTTACTTTTATACTCTATGTTTTTTATTCTATGGATAAAACGATTTTTGTATACAGGATGACAATAAAATGTAATAAAGCATCATATATAGTCATTCATTCGATTAGGTTGTGTTCAACAGCCCAGGCACTTGAACATAATCTTTGTATACTCTAACTATTGCCAGTGTGATGACCATAAAATAAAGCAATGTATTTTCTAAAATTGTTAGGCTCGCTACAAATGTTCCTCTTACTTCAGTAAACTGTTAGTTCGTGATGTTATAAGAAAGCTAGTTTGGAAATATTTTTAAAAAAAATACATAATGTAAATTTATTAGTAAACATTAAAATAAGTCACTTGAAATTACTGAAAAAATAAAAATTAATTAAAACCACTTTTTATATGTTACTATATTTAAGAAAATTTTGAAGAGTTGGCAACGTAGCTGCACGTGCAGTCAAGCCTTCGAAACAACCAGTCATCAACTGCAGTATTCATCGTAATATAACGAAATAACCGAAGTATAATCCGTTGGACGATTTTCGCAGAAAAAATTCTACGGTCTTGAGGGTGTTCGGGGGGGTTGTGTTGTGGTTCGGCTTATAATCCATTAGTATCATTCAGTGTCGGGTGTGAATTTTGTTTTAAAGAAATATTTAATATAATATCTATTTCTTGGTTGAGTGAGTTTAGTGAATTGTTATATGTATTTATAGGTAAGTGTAGGTGATCTAGTGTAGAAAGGTATCATTAATATAATACCTTTTTGATGGTGTAGTGGTTAGGTCGCGTCAGTGAATTGATATTAATATAATATTCATTTGTTCGTAGACGTTGGGGTGAGTTTTATAATATAATTAATTAGAATGGCATTTTGGAGACCATTTGAAACAACAGTCCAAGATGATGCGCGGGATTATTGAATTGTGGATTTAAATATAAGAAGTTAGATAATCGAATGGTAATAATGGAATCTCGGCGTATCGTTGAACTTAGACAGGAGTATTTGCGCAAAATAAAAGGGTACCGTAATTCAAATAGAACTATAATTTATTTAGACGAAACTTGGTTTGATACGCATGATGTTGTCAAGTGTTTATTCATTTATTTGTTATTCAAACAATCCTTACGGTTTTATTACATGAATAAATATATAAAATAAAATACATTTTAACTTAATATGTAAGAAAATAGTAGTAATGGTAATTATATTATAATTAAAGCTGAATGAGGATATACACCCACCTTTAAAATATGGTTGGGTTGACGATACAAAAAACTGTTCACTAGATACTACGTGTTCTAGAGGAAAACGCGTTATTATTGTATTACAAATTTTATGAATTTTGTATGCAGGTTAATTTTTTTCATTCAAATTGATATAGTAGATTAACATTATTTCACAATATTCGAATTTATAAAAAATTTATATGCACGCCATTGGTCGGCTTTTTTCTTCAAAGGGATTAAAAATATGGTTCATCACATTAACTTTGGAAGAACTATACCATTTCCGATGTTATCTACTTCCATTCCTGAATCTTTGTATTTTCTATGTAGGACACTAGTTTGACTGGAGGAATTTTCAGTAGTTGTAATGGTTGTATTATTTCCTCTCCAAAGTGCTTCCGCCTGAGTTCTCGCAGAAGCAGAGTATGTGAGTAGGTGTTTCATCATAGAGGTCACATTTCGTGCACACAGATTCACTAACTTTGCCCATTTTGTGAAGACGTTTCTTCAGGGTGTAGTGTCCAGTCATCAGGTCTGTAACAGTCTTCAAATGTCTCTTACTCAGTTTCAATAGCCTGGTTGAGAGTTCCTTATTGTCTACCTTGTTCAGTAAACTCTCTGTATAGAGGTGCCCTTGGGTCGACCTCCATTTGAGTTGGTGTTTCCTATCTAGTCATTTCCCGATTTCCCCTCTTATGCAATCTTTTGTGATTCTATAAAACTGTTCCGGACCTATGAAGTGTCCTTTAAAACCTTCTTTGGCTAACTGGTCAGTCATTTCATTACCTGATCACATGTAGTTTAAAGTGTTAATCTAATTAAATTTTACTATACCTCGTACAATCTTAATGTGACATTAATTTTAACCAGCACAAAAAGATGAAGGACGAAATCCTCCCCTAAAATCACACTACCGTATTTAATTCCCATATGAATACTCTGTTGACAATATTTTTCTATGCCAACCTTTAAATTGATTAAAGTATCTGCTGTCTATCAATATCATATTTCGGTATTCAAGTCCGTTAAAAGTTTCATTTAATTTTAGGCTTGACTAACGCCTACTTTAATTTTCGTGGGGTAGTAAAAAAGGTCACCGTTTGACATTTGCAAATGTTCCAGCTAACACCATTTAAGCTCTTTCATCTTTTAATAATAAAAATAGGAAGATTTGAATCTGTTGTCAAAATACACAGAAATAAATTTATTAGTTTGAAAGTTCTGTTTGTACCAGTAAGTTTTACAAATATAATTTATTAATATATCATTTTAAAGACTATTTGAAACGACAGTTCGAGATGAGCTATCGCGAGAATGTAATAATTTATAAAAGAAATATATGCCCGACGTTGGGCGCCGTTTGCCATACATGGGATTAAAATATTTACTTTAGAAAGAGTATACAATCAGTGATGTAATCTACCCATTATTTCTGAATGAGCTTTCTTCCTTTTGTAAGTTCAAACTGTTTTTGGTCTTTTGAGAGTATCTTTCTGACCAACTTTCCAATTTAAAATCTCATGTTATGCCCCTATGTTTTCCTCACAATTGTAAATGTAAAATAATAAAATTGAATAGAATTTCGGTCCATATGATTGTTTTAGAATATTATAAATTTGGGAGATTGTATGACTTTACTGTGGTTTTATTGAAGTCGACATCCAACGCTAGATTTGGAACATAACTATATTTCAAAAATTCAGGAGCTACTCTCAAAATTTGCACTTAAGGGTCCTTTTTCTTGGACTAATAGGCCACTGTGTATGTTCGTAATTATTTTAGTTTGGATTAAATTGAAACAAATTTTCTTTTGAATTGTTTTTCGTCTAATTAGAAATAAAATATTCAGGAGTTACATTTACTCCGTTTTTTGTTATTTGCAAACTTTCCGAAACGTAAAATTTAAAGCGAATCCATTCGTAAAATCTCGTTAAAGTAGAAAAGTTTGCTGTAAAATTGAAATAATTCACATTAGTTTTGCCGATAATAAAATAAATAAACATTCTAAGTTAAATGAGTTCTTATTCTTGGGGGAGTTGGCAACAACCGGTAGAGAACAAATGTGTCCCAGTGGAAACATACAAACAGTCGATACCGACGCTGATTTTGTACATGATTGCTTTTTTATATCACTAAACAAGACACGTACACTTACAAGCTAACAGGGTCATTTCAAAACAACTTAAGTGTTAGTCTTGGCTCGTTTCCCCTAAAAATAATGACGTCGAGATTTCATAATATGGAAATTCCAGGCTTACAACACCGCTTCTTGATTTTTATAGTTACACCTAGACATTTTTATCTTGTTAACTTTTACTACTTCGCCCAACAACCGTAAAAATTACGCGTCATTGTACTGCCATTCTCCAAAAAAAATGGCAAAGGTTTCATTGTCAGCTTACAGGGAAGTCATGGTAAAAGTGTCCAAGACATCGGAAATTGTGTCTAACTGAAACTGATTAAGATCAAAAGTTTTTTTTAACAATAAACTTTCATTTTTTAACTGTGAAGATCGTGCTATGAACACCATATTAAATACGATCTAAACATAAAGTAGTTGCAGATAAAACTGAAACTGAACATATTTAAATTAGATGGCTTCTGAATCTACAAAGATTTCGAATTAACAGCTGTACTGGGGCAGGAGTATCATCTATCAAAAAAAACAGGTGACAGTTATAGCACTGGGACATTACAGGCAGAGATCTGTATCTGTAGTTAGGCCCACAGCACTTAGGCCACATGTGACCCATTGTACATCCTCCAGAGGAGTCTTCCTAGGTCATCGCCCATCCTGTCCTTTCCAGGAAGGTGGGCAGGTCACTAGGAGACATATCCTTTATATCGGCAGGTGTAGGCCAAGACTCACCGAACACACACTCTCTTATTGACGATAACTCCGGGCACTCGCATAGGACATGCCTGATATATTCATCTTCCTGTTCACACATCCTGCATAGAGGTGTGTCCACTAGCCCCATAATATGGAGGTGTTTTCTTAGTTGACAGAGGTCAGTCAAGAATCCTACTGTTAAACGTAGGTTTTTCCTGGTCACCGCCAAATTTTTTTCGACTCCAGCTTTCCAGGGTCGCCCAGGGTGATGCTGGCAAGACTGCATCCCTTGATTTCATCCCATCTCTTTAGAGATTGAGCGTGGGTGTTACGTTTAGGTAGTTCCGCAATTGTCGAATTCGTCAAGCTGTAGGTGTCTCGAGCCAGAAAAGGATGCTTAGGATATCAGGTCACCAGGGTATCGAAGAAAATGAAACAGCTGACGAACTTGCAAAGAGAAGGTCAGAAGACATACAGCTTAACCAAAAATCGTATTACAAGGATCTGTGAAGAGCTGAATCAGGGAACAGTACAAAAATTATCATCATCAAGAGATGCCTGATTGGTGATGCACCAGTGAAGAAACTCCTGAACAAAAAGCGAAAAATTATATGTATTGGATTAAAAAAAAGATGGATCACCACGAAATGGTGAACCGAACTGGTCTGATAGAGGGAACGGTTGTTGACAGTATGAAATAAAAGGAGGAGAAGAAGGGAGCAAATAAAAAATTCAAGTTTTCTAGAAAAGACCGTGCACGTCCGCCATTTGAAAAAGACGGAGATAAACCCTTTAGATCTATCACTGAAATATGAAGTGATAATAATTGGGTGATGAAAACATGGATGGAGGAGGACTGTAGAGATAAAATAAAAGCAACAGGAAGGATCTGAAATGGGAGGACGTCACGGAAAAAACTTGTCTAAGATTTAATTAAAAGTATTCGCTTGCAGAATGGTGGATAGTAATTTTGTCAGAATAATATTTACAGGTATTTCGATAAATAATTCAAATTCAATTTAGGTAAACGTCACTGTATGTTTACATTTAATCACTTTGAAAGGTTCTGCCACCGTTAAACATAAACACTTAAGTATTAGGTTACATTTGATTAAAAACACTAACACATTAATCGGAAAAGGGTGGTGAGTGACAACACACCCTGTACAATCTATTTATACTTGCCGTTGGGTTGACTATTTACTTACATTGTTACGCTCTCTTTCATAATAATATTGATGATGACCGCTGCCCGCACTATTCAAAGAATACACCCTTTAAATTACTTTTCTCATCAAGATATTATCATTTTGTGTAAACGTGATTATATTACATCAATATATTATACAGTGTGTTTACAGATAGGTTGTCCAAGAGAAAAAAAATGAGATGTGTTTAAACCAGCGCCGGATTAACCACTGGGCACAATGGGCAACTGTCCAGGGGCGAAAAAATTTCATGATTATTAAAATCATACTCATTAAAGTGATAAGAGTCTTAAATCTGAATAGGGAAATGATGTTTCATGTTTATATACCAAGAAGTGCCGAATCTCATTTCAAGAAGTGTTAGAGTTCATATAATAGCCTTTTTGGTGTGCGTCATTGATTGTTAATGTCCTTCTAACACATTACGGTGAAAGAAATGGAAAAAAAGGCAGGTCTGTGATTAATCCTAATCAAAATATCACAATAATGAACTGTTTAAACGTATTACAAACGTTAACCCTAATCTTTGACAGAAAAATTTGATTGGTTGATGTTTAGTTTACGTACAAGCGCGACCTATCAATCGGGCGAATTTATATCGTTCAAAATAGGATGCAGTCGTTCCCTTCGTAGCGGCAATGCGTCTTACGTCTTTTTCTAATGTCCCACTGACAGTTCTCGTCAGGTCTGTACTTTGTTGTTTACGATCAATTAATATTTATGAAAAGTAAATATTAATCTTATTGTTAGCATTTTATGTATTTAAATAATACAATAATATGTCTAGATACACGGAAAAAGAGCAGCATCTTATTTTGAAAGTTATCAAATATTTTCAGTTAGAAAAAAAAGCTGGTAAACCATTGATACCTTTAACTTCAGTGAACCAAGTAAGTATTTTTTACATAACAATAAGTGAAATTAATATAAATCAAGTTAATCCTATTTCATTAGGATTGTTTAAATATTTTATTTTTATCTATTGTGTTTCGGATGCATTGGGAATATCCTTGCCGACTGTAGCAAATTTGGCAAAAAATGGCATTCACAGCGATTCAGAATATACCACTGAAATGAGTAAGTCTATGAAAAGGTCGAAGGGTCCCACAATCCGAGAGAAGCACGAGCATGCCATTAGGACGCGTATGTACAGAATGTTTAGTGAAGGTATGTAGAAAAATGTTTTCTATGCATCGGACATGTTTAATTAGTCCGATGAGTGAACCATTTTTAAACACTTTTATTTGACTTCACTTCTCTGTTTGTCTAGATCAAATCTTGCAATCCACTTTTTACCTTCTTTTACCTAACTACATTTTCTGAGAGAATTTAAGAACAATGAGAGTTCTCCTTACCCTCTACAGCCTGTTTTTTTGGACGAGACCTGGATTTTTAGTAAAAGGAGTTTTCACAAGAGTTGGCAAGATGGTAGCACTAAGGCAGTAATGAAGACTAGTGATGAAGGTGTACGGTACATTATTTTACATGCAGGTTCTGAAAATTGAACTTCCATAATCCTCTTCTTTTTAATTTTTTATTAGTTGGTTGGTTTCTTGACTATTTACTATGTTTATGTTTGTTTTCTACTAAACGTGTAACTGAAGATAGAATACTCTAGTTAGTGTTAGGAAAGAAGCTATTCAACGGCAGAGCAAGTGGTCGTAGCTTCAAAAAGCTATAGAATAATATCTATTTTGTTAAATTTTCAATATATCCGAGGTGCCTTAGACAACCAAGAAACTGTAGTATGTGCATTTTTGGACATAGGAGCTTTTGACAACACTCCTGAGACTCTCCTCAAAAACTAAGTAGAAGTAAGGGGGCCAATAGATCTTTTAGGTCTCAGTGAATGTTACATACATAAATTTTCAACACACCACCTGTACATATTTTAATGAACATCAAATACATGAGGTCAGTAAAAACATCAATGAGACAGTGGCTCATTTAAACAAATAAAACATTGAAATTCACTAACAATAAGGATTATAAGTGAAGAATACCTTTTTCCATAAAACTTAAGAATAAAATAGGCTCCCATACGGTGCAGACTTAATTGAACAGGCTGTATAATTCTTTTGCAGGACTATATTTACTAATGTAAAAGTATTTTAATATGTAAATTGAATATACAATTTGTTTTATTTTGCAGTGTTTTCATATCCCAAGTATTATTAATTTCATAGCATTTTCGAATTTGGCTGAATACGATCCTGATCATTTTATTTATCAAATTTAAGGTTAGCTATATGTCAAAATAAACGACATACCCAAAACCCGGATATACGGCACAAACGATGACGCACACCAAGCAGGCTATTATATGAACTCTATCCTGGAATGACTAAATATCTGTTGAGTATATTTTATTGACATGCATTTTTGACAACCGGAAAGCAACTTATAAAAATCTTATTTCAATTTTAATCCAAATCATTTTTTACTAATCACTATTCTTCGCTTTAGGGTAGCCGGTAATGAAATTCTGCCTGTTATTTTCACTACATAAAGGGACCCGTTATAATTGCGTCAATTTCAACCCCTCTTTAGGGAATATACCTTCATCACTTGTTAGCCCTGTCCTTTATATCAATAACACACAAAAGAAGTTTTAGCTTGAATCCCATCCAATCAACGTATATGATGGCCGACAAATAATAATTCTTTCTTTTTCAATCACAACATATTAAAATTAGCCACAGGGTTTTATCACTGATTTTTTCAAAAGGAGATAATAGTAATGATGAATAATTGATTCTACTTTCCCTATTTGTCCAAGATATAAACCTGTCGATCCTATCCATTCAATCAGTCTCCCTTGAAAAATTTAAAAAGCTACACTAATTTTCTAGAACTGAATTCCAGTGCTCTAGTCCAGTGCTTTTATATAGTTACAAAACAAATAAATAAACTGACTTACCTTCTCCTCTTTCAATTCCCAGTTATGCGCTGTATCTGATTTGTCGTCGGTGGTTTCGATGTCAACGTCATCATCGCTTTCTTCGTCCTTTTGCGAGACAGTCCTTTCAACAATAGGTTGCACTGGTTTAAACGCAGATTGATGATAACTCTTATCCATGGGAAAAAAAGGATTTTCTTGAGGAAATAATATGGGATTGCGCTTCAACCAAGGAAAAGAAGAGTAAGAAGTAAAAGCTAACGGTTTGTGGTAAATAAAATCCATTGCCACTCTAGATATTGGTAGCGATATCTCCTGACAGTTTGGAATTCTTGGTGCTGGAACAATGGGCTGCGGCTGAGGTTCGATTTTAGTTTGTTTGGGCGACCGGCTAACTAGAGAACTAGCCAATAATCTTTTCCGGGTGCCTCCGTTAAACATAGCTTTGACATCTTCCCAAGCGTAAATAATTTCTTCGGGAGGATTTCCGCTCAGTTTCATATGACGTCTCCAAGAGTTGAAGTTAGCTGCGTCTGGTTGCACATATTTATCGTTGGCACTTAAACGATGCGAATGAAATATAAATTTATTCGGCGAAAAAAATAGCCCGCACACTGTACATTTAATACATTTAGCTCTTGAAGAGTTGTAGCGCGAAGGCAAAAAAGATCCTCGACAACCCCAAGCGCATTCGTGATGAACTGCGAAAGCAAAGTCTTCTGGTAAGCGCGGAGGTGCGTTGTCGCCAAGAAAACTCTTACAAAGTCGCTCTGCTTCTCTTCTGGTTATCATTCCGCATCTCCTAGAAGACACTGGCATGGCTCCAGCTCTTCGCAGTATTTCAAGCTGGACTGGAGTACATTGAACGCATGTTATTCCTGAAAATAGTTTGATTATTATAATAATATACTGCTGGAATATCACTTGGGCTCTTACCTAGAGCTACACGACGATTGTGTATTTCATTATAGCTGAATTGCTTCAGTAGAGTATTAGATATCTGTGCTAAACACAACCTCTCTTGATTTTCTATAACTAATGAAACAATTGGTATTCCATACAGAACCACTGTTGAAACCTGAAACTTTTACATGGATAAATCAGCATTACCAATATTTTTTTATGCAGTAGGGCTTTCTAAGGCTATCATGAAAGACTTGTACTCAAATTATTTCGGTATCAGACTTACCTGATTTGGTTTTGGAGTTAACTCTTTCTTCGCTACGCTAGGCTGGGGAGATTCAGACATTCTTGGTTGCCGGGACTGTAACCTGAAACAAATAATATTCTTACACATATTGACCAAACTGCTTCAAAAATTATACCCGAATACACCTTACAGCTAGAATATGTATTTATACTAAAAATAATAAAGGAAAAGTACCCTTCCTCTTCCTCATCTCGTCCAACAGGGTCTCAGTCTTCTATGTATGCTTGCTATGCTTCTCTTCTGGTTATTGCAAAGTGTCCAGCTGTCATAATCCTTTATCCACTTGTTATAGCTGTCCTTACTTCAAGCATTGTCCATATTTTAGAGGATAAGTTCCCTCGTGTCACTGGTCTTCATCTTCTACAGATGAAGCCTACACTATTGGTCTTTGTTCCGTTTTTTGACCATAATAATTGTTTCAAATTTAGTTCGTGAGCTACCTAAGCTGGATTTTGGGACAGATCAGTTTATTAAAACAGCTCCAGGGGAACGTGAGCTAGGATTTTCGAAAATTTTGGACAAACAATATATATATATGGCTGTGTAGGGAAATTTTTATAGAACACAAAAACAAGACATGGATTTTTACACCCCCCAACGTAAAACCTCGGACCTCATAGCCTCCTAACCCTTTTGGCTCTAATTTGGCTTAATCAAATTAGAAGTATAGTGAAGTAACTTTTACCGATATAAAACACAGGGTGGTCCATTTAAAAAAAAATTGTGAAACTGATGTATTCGAGTTTGGACTCGCCCTGTATACGTTTTCTCAGATAGGTCTAGTGAATGATGATACTATACTATACTATAACAGATTAATTCCAAATTGTGCAGTTTACCTACAGTACAGTTGAACTCATCACGATGTCAGAACTTTTTAAATACACTGTATAACTTACTACAATATTATATCATTGCAATAGAGATGTCAAGCAGAATTCATATTCGAAGTAAAATACAGGATGTCCTGTTTAAAAAAATGTAACTTTTATCTGACACAGCGTGGCGGAACACGCTTTACAATTGCGACTAATTTTAAAATATGTGCCTTTAGGTTGGATACAATCGGTGAAAATTTTATTCGAATGTCTTCGAGGATTTACAAGATGTTGGACTTTATCACACTAATGAATCACCCTGTATATAAGATTTGTGGCAAATTTCAATTAAAACTTTTTACTACAATTTAGGAAATTTTCGGAAACTATACTTGTGGCTTACTTTTCAAAAAATAGTACCTAGAATAAATGTATGAGCTGACCACTATACCCGCATACAGAGGTTGTCTAAAAGTATGTTACCAATTACGTTTTTTTGAATAAAATTTTATTTGAATAAGTAAATAATTTATTTTTATTTGAAAAATTTAAATTGGTTAAAAATTTATTTTTAAACTTGATCGTATTTATATCGGCCAAAAACAAAAAAAAAATTTTATAATTTAATTATTTTATTTTTCTAAATAGTTTTTTTATTATTTTATTTTTAATAAAAAATAATTTGGAGAATATAAACTACAAACCAAAAATACAAATATGCATTAAGCATAAAAATAAATAAAATCAGCCAAAAATTTCAAGATATTTTAAAATAATTCTTTTTAAATAATTTTTATTATTATACAAAAATAATTTAGAAAATAAAAAATTAGTAAAAAATATAACTTACCGTCGGTTATGCGTTACAAAACGTAAAATCCACAAAATCGTCAAAATTCACATGTAACAACACAACAACAAAACTTCAAAATGCCATAAGTTGTGATCTAAACAACCCTCAGACAGGAAATGAGAGTATTTGTTACAAGGGAAATCACACTTCGGAAGCTCCGCCTTAAACACTGACTAGGGGCTGTGTTTACACTTCAACCCTCTGTTTTATCCAATAGAAAATTTGGTACAGCATTGACAGCAGAGAAATGTTTCCAACCCTTGATAATTGACCAATGGAACTTTAGATACTTCTGGATGCTTTCCTTAAAAATGTGAAATATAAATACATTTTTTAAGAATTTCCACTTTTAATCTTACAATCTTCTCGAGTGGAGACAATGTTGATTACAAAAAAAGTGTCAGACTCAGTTAAAAGAGAAAGAATAGGGACGCCTCAAAAAGATTTTTAACTGAGACAGACTATGCCAACAGTAGATATATATACAGGGCTAATTGATACTATACAAATATTAACCTTTTTAAAACTGATTTTTATTTTTATTTTTATCTAAAACATTTTTGTTGTTGCTCAGTATTTTTTAACACCAAGGCAATATTTAAGTTTTATTTGATTTTGATTGTTTTTGTGCTCTGCATCTGCTTTTCCCAAGGAGGTTCCTTCAATGCTCAGAGTATAATTTGTGATTATATCACCATTGTTCTAAATCTTGTTGGAGCTAGTAAACTTTTCCTCTGGTCCACTACTAAGGTCCTGAACCAGTATTTGGGATATCCAAAACTGCTGCACGTGGTTGTATATCTCGGTGGACTCAAATTAAACACCAGTCGTACTGGAGACCAAAACAGGAACACAGCAAACTCCTGGTTAAAAAACCCTCGGAGAAGCTGACCAATGATATACTAAACCTTAGCAGGGCCCAAATAAGGATAGTGACGGGTTTACTCACTGGACACTGTACTCTAAGGAAGCACATGCATACAATCGGCATATATAGGGAGGAACCTATCTGTCGGTTGTGCATGGAAGAGGAGGAAACAGCCTCTCACATTATCTTTGATTGTGAAGCACTATCTCACTGGAGATATAGACTCCTAGGACTAGAATTTCCAAGGGAGGATTTCTCCAAGAAGAACCTAGTGAAAAGTCTGCTGAGCCTGATAAGGGCTGCTGGTCTCTTCACATAAACGGCACAACCAAGAGCACAAAAAGCCTTAAGGCTGAGGTGCCGAGGACATCAATCCTTTGACTGGTGTGCTGATCCAATCAATCAATCAATCAAGGTGAAGAGCTGGGATATCAAAAACTGCAACACATGGTTGTATAGGTATATTGGTGGATTCAAGCCAAAAATCAGACCTCAGCAGGGGCCAGGTAAGGAAAGTGACGGGGTTATACTTACTACCATCCACTGTACCTTAAGGAAGCACAGGAGTACAATTAGCATATACCCATCTGTCGGTTGTGTATGGAAGAGGAGAAACCAGAGGAGAGCAGACTATCTCATTGGATTGATTTCTCTAATAAGGACCTAGTGAAAAGACGTTGTTTCCTTGATAAGGACTCCTGGTCTTTTCTCCTAAAGGCTGAGGTGGTGCTTCTGACTGGTGGTACTGGTGCCGAACTAGTCAATCAACCCATCATGGTCAAGAGCTGTCGTACGTTTTTTTGAACCAATATCATTAAAGTGCGTTTATTTAATAAAAGCAAATGTAATGTTGCTGAAGGAAATCAATGAAATTAAATAAAGAAATAGTAAACATTATTATTGTGATCATAATATCAATTATTTGATTTCATTTCATTTCTTAACGTATATATGAGCAATACCAAAACTAATATTCTTTTATTTTTTATATAATGGAAAAACAAATCGCTCGAGCTACATTTTTAATAGAATATACACATAAATAGTCAGCGAGCTTCAACTTCATTACTCTAAGCTGCTTCAAATTTAAACAGTTCTTATATTTAGTACAATATATATAGTGGGGTACGATTATCTCGAAATTAATGGCAAAACAAGTCAACTAGATAGGGAACACCAACTCAAATGGAGGTCGACACAAGGGCACCTCCACAAAGAGTTTACTGAACACAAGGTAGACAAGGAACTCTCAACCAGGTTATTGAAACTGAGTAAGAGACATTTGAAGACAGTTACTGACAGTTAGTGAACAGGAAATGTGAACTTTATGATGAAACACCCACTCACATACTCTGATTCTGCGACAACTTACATGGACTCAGACAGAAGCACTTTGGAGAGGAAACTATGCAACCATTACAACTACTGAAAATCCTTCCAGTCAAACTAGTGGCCTACATAGAAGACACAAAGCTTCTGGAATGGAGGGAAATGGTACAAAGATTCAGTTCAAGTGCCTGTGCTGATGAGCACAACCCAATCGAACTGTCCTCCGTTTTCGCGAATGTCAAGTGATGTTCAATTCTTTCTTGCAGATCTAGACATGAATTTGTCTCTGTAGCATAGACATTTATATTAAGATTAAATAAAAAATGTAGTCGACTAGATTGAAATCGCATGACCGTGGACCAATGAATTGAAGCTTCTGCACCTCGACCAATCCTTCAATTCGGATTATGGCTACTCCACCAATTCCAACACCTTCTCAGTGAAGGGTAACTTCATTATGGACAAAAAAGAAGTAAAGGTTCTCTTCGATATCCTGTAAGGAGACATTTAAAAAAATTGGGATTGAACGTTTCACAAAAATCCCTTCTAATCGGTATTCGGTAGATTGTTTATCAAGAACTCTTGTCTATAGGAATGAGGATGTATCCTTTAAGTCGTTGCAGAAAACGTACTTATTTGTTGGTCGTGACTTATGGCAGTAAAAAGTTCTGCCAGTGCGTAGCCTCCAATCACGTCTCCAATATAAGCAAGGATTTCGACTAGGAGCTGTATTCAGAGCAGTTCCATTTCGGCTTAAAATTCTCTGTTTAAATCCTGGAGCAAATGCGGCGCGGGGCGAAGAGATGGGATCACCGGCGAGCACAGAACTCGAAAGTTGCCCAGCTATATGTTTTAATAATATTTTTTCATGTCAGCGCGAATCGTTTTATATACCTTTACCTAAAAACAATATCTACTAAATAAAGGGATGTGAAAATTAAGGGGGAGTCTGCAGCTCTTATGCAATAGCCATCTTGGTCGTGCCACATTCCTTACATCTTTAATGATATTCTATTTCTGGATAGTTTTAGTTGTTAGGATTTCCGGATGGTGTGGCATTTTTATGATAGCAGTTTTCAATATGGTGAAGGTTTTCTGAAGACAACTAAAAAGATAAGGGAGAACATATCATCACATACCCTTTTACCAAAGGTGTCGGGTTTAAATTTTAGTCCTTATAAATAAAACTTCTCCATTTTTTTCTGTCGTTTGTGAGAGTGACTGCTCCGTTCCAAGATTTTCCTCTTGATTGTAATATGCTTCCCAAAACTTTATTCCATGTTTGGCTTGGTCTACCTCTTTTTCTTTTAATTTGTACCCTTGCCTCGTATACCTTTTGGACTTGTCTTGTGTAATTCATTCGTTGAACATGTCCCCACCAACTAAGTTGTCGTTGTTCTATAAATTTTAACACTGGTTGTACTCCTAGTTTTTCCCTTATTTCAGTGTTTCTATTATCAATATTTTGGCTTTATTCACATTTATTTTCATACCTTCTTCTTCCATGACATCTTTCTATATATTTAAGTTTTCTTGCAGTCCAATTTCGCTGTCTGCTAATAATATTATATCATCTGCAAAGACTCCTTCAGATACATCTACTCTCTCTAGATTTTTGTGTCCAATATACAATATATTGGAGAGAACATATTCATAAAATAAATTCAATTAAATTTCGTTTATAATTGCGATCGTTCCCACAGACTAATATCCAATAGCCAATATTATTTTCCCGATGGTATCCTAAACCGTGCAACGGCCGATGAACATGTTTTCAATCACTGTAAATACCATTACGTAAGCTAAAGTGTATTCATGTGCAATAATACCCTAGCGCTTCAATTATTGCTATTATTGTACTATCCAGAGACGCGAAGAAGATTATCCGGGATTTTAACATGTAATAGAAGGAACTTCTAAATGTATGTAACATCCACAGCCTTTCAACAACTTCCAGCTCTTGAAAAAAATTCACTTTGGTAAGGTAGACTCGGGGATCTAATTGATTTACATTGTTGAGAAAAAAATCAACCAAAAGATAATATATCTACGAGGTAGTCTCATTATAGAATTTTTTCTGTAAAATATTGAATGATTCTTTTTAATCTTCCGTTAGGAAGAGACATTTCCAATAATCAATTACTTGCGTTATCAGGATAGTATCATAAGTTTTTATCCAGATTTTCTTCAACCAAAAAAACATGGAAGAACATTTTGTTGCTTGTTACCGCATTCTGTTTATGAAAACAGAAACAACAGCAAAAGTTCCGTAAGCATTCTGTTCACATCAAGGTAACTCATTCTTGTGAATGTTTCCTTGTGTTTCTACAAACTTTGTGTCTACACCAGTGCAGTGTGTATTCTAAACAATGTTGTGCGACGAAGATTTACAGGCAACAACATCTACAATTGTAATTATTTTACAAAAACAGAAGACAGGAAGTCACATGGTGTCTCCCAATATAAAGAATGTATTGATAATGGATACATATATTGAAGGTGCTAGTAGGCAAACGATTTGTTAACAAAATATGCTCCAGCTCCAGGTTGTGTGATATTTTTTTTTCACTGTAGAACTGTGCCACCAAATTTTTTATTTTTCTTTTAACTTCATCAACACTAACACCGTTGCCAATCTCTATACATATCTCCATCCAGAAATCCTGTTTTTGGTAACGGTCTTTATACTTTTTATCCCATGGACACTCCTAAACGTACTTGGATCAAAAACAAGCAAAAAACAGGAAGTGACTTTCTAATGGTATACTCTAACTATTGTCAGTGTGATGATCATAAAATAAAGCAATGTTGTCAGATATATTTTCTAAAATTGTTAGGCTCGCTACATAAATGTTCCCCTTACTTTAGTAAACTGTAAGTTCGTGATGTTATAAGAAAACTAGTTTAGAAATATTTTTAAAAACATACATAATATAAATTTATTAGTAAACATTAAAATAAGTCGCTTGAAATTACTGAAAAACGAAAAATTAATTAAAACCACTTTTTATATGTTACTATATTTAAGAAAATTTTGAAGAGTTGGCAACGTAGTTGCACGTGCAGTCAAGACTTCGAAACAACCAATCATCAACTGCAGTATTCATCGTAATATAACGAAATAACCGAAGTATACTCCTTGGACGATTTTCGCAGAAAAAATTCTACGGTCTTGAGGGTGTTCGGGGGGGTTGTGTTGTGGCTCGGCTTATAATCCATTAGTATCATTCAGCGTCGGGTGTGAATTTTGTTTTAAAGAAATATTTAATATAATATCTATTTCTTGGTTGAGTGAGTTTAGTGAATTGTTATAGGTATTTATAGGAAAGTGTAGGTGATCTAGTGTAGAAAGATATCATTAATATAATACCTTTTTGATGGTGTAGTGGTTAGGTCGCGTCAATGAATTGATATTAATATAATATTCATTTGTTCGTAGACGTTGGGGTAAGTTTTATAATATAATTAATTAGAATGGCATTTTGGAGACCATTTGAAACAACAGTCCAAGATGATGCGCGGGATTATTGAATTGTGGATTTAAATAAGTATAAGAAGTTAGATAATCGAATGGTAATAATGGAATCTCGGCGTATCGCTGAACTTAGACAGGAGTATTTGCGCAAAATAAAAGGGTACCGTGATTCAAATAGAACTATAATTTATTTAGACGAAACTTGGTTTGATACGCATGATGTTGTCAAGTGTTTATTCATTTATTTGTTATTCAAACAATCCTTACGGTTTTATTACATGAATAAATATATAAAATAAAATACATTTTAACTTAATATGTAAGAAAATAGTAGTAATGGTAATTATATTATAATTAAAACTTTATGAGGATAAACACCCACCTTTAAAATATGGTTGGGTTGACGATACAAAAAACTGTTCTTTAGATACTACGTGTTCTAGAGGAAAACGCGTTATTATTGTATTACAAATTCTATGAATTTTGTACGCAGGTTAATTTTTTTCATTCAAATTGATATAGTAAATTAACATTATTTCACAATATTCGAATTTATAAAAAATTTATATGCACGCCATTGGGCAGCCTTTTCCTTCAAAGGGATTAAAAATATGGGTCATCACATTAACTTTGGAAGAACTATACATTTATGATTTTCTCAGATCTTGCTCCCTGATCAATTCAATATTATTTGAATTTATATTCGTTATAAACTTCTATAAACCAGTTACTGTGTCATTTAGACTCAATACAATTTTACCTCTATTAACAGGATTTAACTGGGATATATATATATATATATATATAGGGAATTACCGCTATTCTACATATGATATTTACATACTTTCTATTAGATTTACATTCCTATCTATTTTACTTAATTCAGGTTTATTTGTCATTCAAATGTTCTGAAAATTTCATATTTACATATTTTAATTCGGAACTATTGTTTGACCGCCATCCGGCACTTAATTTGCTCGCAGTCGAGATGCGGATCAAGATATGCTTCACTTTAGCCGGTCATCAACGTCTTGTGAACGAATTCAGACCAAAAACTCTTTTAGAATAACCAATATGGCGCCGATCGATTATTTTCTCTTCCTAAAACTCAAATTACCACATCAAGGCATTCGTTTCCATTCGATAATTCATATCTTTCATAAGGAAAGGATACTTGAAAGTATGTCGTTTTGACTGTACTATAACAAATCTGATATTGAGGATAAGGTATGTAGTTAATTGGTTTCTTGAACACTCTTTAGCAAAATACATACAAAAGAGTGTCACGTATATAAATTTCTTTTTAAACATTTTTAACAACTCTCTTTGAAGAAAATTAAAAGATTCCGTCGATGCTTTTATAGCAGAAGACGTCTTTTTAAAAACCATTTGAATGAATCAGGAAAATCGTTTTAGGTGAAACTTAATGTAAAAAAATAACTGAAAACATAAACAACTGAAAATAATCAGTACCGTACAAAAACGTATAAAAGGAGGAATTATCCAATATATCTTTTGGTTATAGTCTAGTGGATGCATACCACGGAAAGTCTGATTCCAAAAATCGAATCCGTGAACGTAAAGGGTCATATTTTAAAATATCTATTGTTTGATCTATCTATTTTTCATGTCACCAGCGATAGCTCAACCACCATGTAGAAATAGCGGCAGTTATTTATGCTATGAACCGAAATTCTATTTAATTTGTTATAGTTCTTCCAAAGTTAATGTGATGACCCATATTTTTAATCCCTTTGAAGGAAAAAGCCGCCCAATGGAGTGCATATAAATTTTTTATAAATCCGAATATTGTGAAATAATGTTAATCTACTATATCAATTTGAATGAAAAAAATCAGCCTGCATACAAAATTCATAAAATTTGTAATACAATAATAAAGCGTTTTCCTCTAGAACACGTAGTATCTAGTGAACAGTTTTTTGTATCGTCAACCCAACCATATTTTAAAGGTGGGTGTATATCCTCATACAGTTTTAATTATAATATAATTACCATTACTACTATTTTCTTACATATTAAGTTAAAATGTATTTTATTTTATATATTTATTCATGTAATAAAACCGTAAGGATTGTTTGAATAACAAATAAATGAATAAACACTTGACAACATCATGCGTATCAAACCAAGTTTCGTCTAAATAAATTATAGTTCTATTTGAATCACGGTACCCTTTTATTTTGCGCAAATACTCCTGTCTAAGTTCAGCGATACGCCGAGATTCCATTATTACCATTCGATTATCTAACTTCTTATATTTAAATCCACAATTCAATAATCCCGCGCATCATCTTAGACCGTTGTTTCAAATGGTCTCCAAAATGCCATTCTAATTAATTATATTATAAAACTCACCCCAACGTCTACGATCAAATGAATATTATATTAATATCAATTCACTGACGCGACCTAACCACTACACCATCAAAAAGGTATTATATTAATGATATCTTTCTACACTAGATCACCTACACTTTCCTATAAATACCTATAACAATTCACTAAACTCACTCAACCAAGAAATAGATATAATATTAAATATTTCTTTAAAACAAAATTCACACCCGACACTGAATGATACTAATAAATTATAAGCCGAACCACAACATAACCCCCCCGAACACCCTCAAGACCGTAGAATTTTTTCTGCGAAAATCGTCAAACGGAGTATACTTCGGTTATTTCGTTATATTACGATGAATACTACAGTTGATGATTGGTTGTTTCGAAGTCTTGACTGCACGTGCAACTACGTTGCCATCTCTTCAAAATTTTCCTAAATATAGTAACATAAAAAGTGGTTTTAATTAATTTTTCTTTTTTCAGTATAGACAATAGTTAGAGTAAGTATACAAATCTTATTTTTAATCTTTTAGATTATCGCTTGGCACATGATTTCCTTCTCACTATATATCAAAATACCCCTTTTCTAGTGGCTACATCATTTTCATCCTATTTTTTTTCTTTTATTGGCACTTTTCCAGGGTTTACCGAAACAGAAAAAATCTTATAAATTAGATTTCATTTTTAACTGACGGTTTTAACAATTTTTTTTTTCACCAGTAACATGCTTCGAAGGTTTGCTTTTATTATATGAGGTCCCCAAGGAGCAATTCCCGTGTTTGTGGATTCTAGAAACATTCCGCTTAGGAAAGATTCATCTTTTCCCACTTTTCATTTTATTTATACTTAGGTACATGTCACAAAAGATACCTTGCGTCTTTGAATTAACTCATAACTTTCAACATTTTTTTCTATAAGGTGTAATTTAGCACTAGATGAGTCAAGTTGTTAAAAAACAGAATCATTCTATCCAATTAAGAGGAGAATATGTTGAATAATAAAATATTTTGACATTGAAATTTTGTTTGGTTCTATAGTAGGCTAAGAATTTTTCAATATATCCTCGTATATATATCTAATAGTCCGACTCATAGAACAAAATTGCTTTAGACAAATGACCATTTGCATTTTTTAATTTAGTAGAATTTGTAGAAAGCACTATTATTATAATGTAGAGTCAATTATTATTTCTCTGGACCCCGACACAAAAGATTAAATTAATAAGTAAATAGGGAGGGGGGATTTAACTTATTCTTTCCTTTGGCTGCGGCTCCTGACGTATTAACATGATAGTTAGAAGCGGATAATAATTTTCAACAGTTTTAAGATTATTAGGGGTAAGCGTTTCTCTGACACAATCATTTTGAAGGGGAACTCAATCGAATATGTACACAAACAATTTACCCTCGATGTTGGCATGGTACATTTATGGAATAATCACTGTTGTGACTTTAAATATAATTATCTGAAAATCCATTCAGAAGCGGGACAGCAATTATAAGTATAGGGATCGTGATTATTAAACTGTTTATATTTTTGAGCGATTTTTCAAAAATTGCTTCTAATATAAACGCCTATTCCATAACCGTGTATATTCCACAAACAGAGCTGGACTTCAGCTTGTACAATAGGCATGATGACAGTCACTAAGAATCACTAAAATATTGATTTGATATAATTATATATGATGCAGAGATTCTAAAAAAAATTACCTATTTTTATTTTACATGTGTGATGACCAATATTTTAGTAAAAATATAAGCACAAAATTTAACAATCCGCCATATTAGCTCAAACGCCAATCAGAAGAGAGTGACGTCGTACTTTCGCAAATTTGACCTTGATATTTTGTCTTTCGTCCGAACCATAGATAAGTCCGAACTATCTATGTTCCGAACATCTGTTCTGTTTTGAATGTCCTTTGTGTGATTCATTTGATCTCAACAGGTTGTAGTCACCCAGAAGAATCTTTGATTGCCTAAGCCCTACTACTTCCATGCACCGTTGGGGAATCTTGCTTCTGTATTCCAGGCAGAAATCTACGCTATCAATATGCGTCTGCAACTGAATATTGAAAGGGGGTACAGGGGTCAAAAGATCCTAATTCTCTCCGATAGTCAGGCAGCACTAAAAGCTTTAGCATGTCCTCAGATCAGATCTAGACTGGTCTGGGATTGTCTACAGAAACTTAAAACCCTGGCTAACCATAATAGAGTTACTCTTAAGTGGGTCCCAGGGCATAAGGGCATTGTAGGAAACGAAAAGGCAGACATCCTAGCAAGGCTGGGGTCTGAGACAGCATTCACTGGTCCTGAACCAGTATTTGGGATAACCAAAACTGCTGTACGTGGTTGTATATCTCGGTGGACTCAAACTAAACACCAGTCGTACTGGAGACACGTGCCAAAACAGGAACACAGCAAACTCCTGGTGAAAAAACCCTCGGAGAAGCTGACCAATGAAATACTAAACCTTAGCAGGGCCCAAATAAGGATGGTGACCGGTTTACTCACCGGTCACTGTACTCTAAGGAAGCACATGCATACAATCGGCATATATAGGGAGGAACCTATCTGTCGGTTGTGCATGGAAGAGGAGGAAACAGCCTCTCACATTATCTTTGATTGTGAAGCATTATCTCACTGGAGATATAGACTCCTAGGACTGGAATGTCCAAGGGAGGATTTCTCCAAGAAGAACCTAGTGAAAAGTCTGCTGAGCCTGATAAGGGCTTCTGGTCTCTTCACATAAACGGCACAACCAAGAGCACAAAACGCCTTAAGGCTGAGGTGCCGAGGACATCAATCCTTTGACTGGTGTGCTGATCCAATCAATCAATCAATCAATCAAGCCCTACTAGATCTTTCCAATTGTCAGATCTTCTCTTTTCTTCGATTTTACCTATTTCTTCCAATATTACATTGAAGCTGATTCCGCAAAAGGGTTCCGGCCCCCAAAAGAATATTTCAGTCCCCCTCTTCGCTAGTTCATCTGCTATTTCGTTTCCTTCTATTCCAGTGTGTCCTGGAATCCACAGTAAGTTGACTATATTGTTCTCGCCTAGTTCATTAAGTTTGCCTAGGTATTCCCACACCATTTTGGAACTGATTACACAAGAACTCAGCGCTTTAATGGCTGCTTGACTATCAGACATTATGATAATCCTTTGCCTTCTATATCCTTTGTCAATATTGAACTGGGCACACTTTCTTATTGCGTGAATTTCCGCTTGAAAGATACTTGGGGTTTTTCCCAAGCTTTCAGAGTGTTTGGTTCCTGGCCCGTATACTCTTATCCCAGTTCCTTCTATTGCTTTTGAGCCGTCTGTGTACCATTGAATGGCATTCTTTCCAAGTCTGGAAATGGTATTTGGATCCCATTCCTTCTTGTTGCTTAATTCCGTAACGAATTTCTTTGAAAAGTTATACTTTTTCATCATGCCATCTTGTGGCATGTCCCAGGTTGCCTAATTTCTATGAAGTGAAGAGGTGGTTTTTATTTTAATGATTCCCTCTCTACTTAGTCTGTATCTTGTTCTTTCTGCAACACTCTCCACCACCATATTATGTAATGGTGTGAGGTTGAGAATCACTTCCATTGCTGCCGTTGGGCATGTACTCATTGCTCCTGTTAGCACAACCCAATAGAATGAATGAATGAATGAGAATGAACCCTATATTCCACAACCAGGGCTGGACTTCAGCTTGGGCAATTGTTCAGGACAGCAATTTTAAAAAAATGTAATTTTATATATTTTGGAGTAGCTCAAATTAAATTAATAGAAATAATACTGTGGGTGGCATGAAGGGTGGATCCGGCCCTGTGTAGAACTTAAAAATGAATGAATTAATCTGTGAAAATAGTGTGGATATCATCTAATTTTATATTTGTTTAAATTTGTATGACGACGAATATTTATTTTTATTTTTGACGTGCCTAAAAAGTTGTTTTATTTGATTAATTCGAGTTAATTGAAGAAAATAGACATGGGTAGCGACATAACCGAAAGTAATTTAAATAAATATGGAATATTAAGTAAGAGGGTGAACGTGGAGCTTTCCAATTTTCAGAAACGAAATACACAATTCCAAGATGAATAATATTTGTGAGTAACGATGTAACAATGGAATGTCGGTTCAGAAATGCAATCATTCTACTCCAGTTAAGGTTTAGGTTTAGGTTTGCTTTAGTTAGATTGTTCCTCGATGTAGTTTACTGTCGAGTGCTCGCGGCCCGTAACGAGCTAAACTGATTACACAACAATCTGTGCTAAGCCAAATAGAGTTTATAATTGAAAAAACCACCCATTACGTTGTTTGCCCGGCTCTCGTCTTCCATCTCTTTTTGTATTTCGTTCTACTACCTTTTTATTGTATTTTATATTTGGTTAAATTTGTTCCACCATAGCGATTTCAAAAAAAAACTCATTTTTATTAATAGAGTCTATATACAGTAAGAAAGAAAAATTTTACATAAAAGATATTTTGTTGCCATTTTTTCGGCGATAAACTAACTTCTATAATATAAAATGTGTCATTTTGACATGTATAAAATCGTCTGTTCCTCATAATCAGACTACATCTAGTACGCTAGGTGCCGGCACATGAAGGGATTGCTAGTAATGAAATGGTTGACCAGTTAGCTAAAGACTGCTCTAAAGGAGATTTTATAGGTCAGGAACCTGTAACACCCTGTATATCAAGAAATTCGTAGTGATTAAACATTCAAAGATATCTTGGTCAAGGACCAGCAGCGTCAGCATTTAGATATACAACAATATTTAATATAAATATTGTGTTGAAAGCTTAAAATAAACAAATATATAGAAGTTTTGGTTAGGTCCAATAAGTGGGCTACGATTCATTAATTAAACACATCTTGTAACTGACTAGTTTATGATTGAGGCAACAATAAATGACCTATTTGTGAAACGAGAGTGATTATTCCCAATACCTTACAACTGTAAAATTTACCAAATTGTACTCCAACAGGGAGATTTGAATACAAAGTGAGCGAAAAAATTGTCAGGCAGCAAATGTATAAGAAAAAATTAAATGGATAAAGGATAAATGTATTTGACTTTTTTTAAAATCCAAATCCCTTTTGGAAAAAGTACAAATTATAAAGGTGGGTAGAAAAAAGTTCCACTGGATATTTATACGAATTCTACTACAAATAATTGAATTAAATATTACCAATCATTCAAA
Source organism: Lochmaea capreae (assembly GCA_949126875.1). NCBI lineage: Eukaryota > Metazoa > Arthropoda > Insecta > Coleoptera > Chrysomelidae > Lochmaea > Lochmaea capreae. The sequence continues at coordinate 2,602,754 of OX421402.1, forward strand.
CTGTGCTAGAACAGTTTACCAGTAAGCCAAAGCAGGAGCAAGTGACCAACACTCATCATCATCTGCTATTAAACCCTATAAACAACGAAAATCTCATTCGTTCCTTACAAGCCAATAAATTTAATTACTGTTGTTGTTTCTGCCATAGTCGGTGTTTTTTTTTAATGAAACACCCTGTATATTTGCATATTTTTGAAATCCTCTTAATGAACCGATTCCAACAAACTAAATAATGTATGGACAATTATGAATTATACATTATTATTAAACACATACATAAAATACCTGATCTATTTGATTTTAATACATTAAAATAAATGCTCAAAATGTTCTCCACCTAGTTGTTGGCAATAGCACAGTCTCCTATAGAACTCCTCCTTAACTTTGTTTAAAGTTTGAGGTGAAATATTTCGTATTTCTGTAGTTATCCTGTCTTTGAGGTCTACAATGCTAGTTGGTTGTGTTGCATATACTTTGTTCTTAAGATAACCCCACAGAAAAAAATCTAACGGCGTAAGGTCTGGCGATCTAGCTGGCCACTCAATAGTACCTCTTCGTCCAATTCATTTATTGGGGAAGATTTCATCTAAATAAGTGCTTACCAAGCATAATGGGGTGTTGCCCCGTCTTGCTGGAACCAAACATTTTCATTCGGTAAGCTAGGATCTATTGCGTTGGGATATAAGTTTGCCAACGCAGGAATAACTTAATTTCTAAGCATATTTAAATATTTTTCAGCTGTCAAATTTCCATCTATAAATATAGGACCAATAATATGGTCGCCTATGATACCGGCCCAAACGTTCACCTTTTGAGGGTACTGAGTATGTGTCTCACGCATCCAATTAGGATTCTCTGCTGACCAATATCTACAGTTCTGTCGGTTTACCTCTCCATTCAATGTGAATGTTGATTCGTCAGAAAAAAAAAGGTACCAAGAGCTATCTCATTTCTGTTCAGCTTATGAAGACATCTTAGAACAGTTGTATGACTAACATTATTTTCACGGGCAATTTGACGTGTACTTGAAGCTGGATTCTCTTCGACACTTAACAAAATATCCACTTTCACATCATCTTTTCAATGGTTTGACATGTCCAAGTTCTCTGAATTGTGCATGAATTTTAGACACAGTACTTTGTGAAATATTAGGCAATTCGGGATACCTGTGATTAAATAAGTTTGCCACTTCAACTTGACTTCTGCAGTTATCCCCGTACCCGATCATCATTAAAATCTCAATTCGGTGAGTCTCAGTTAAATATTTCATTATTATGTCGACAAGGAAAGAGTGTTTGACAAAGATTTTACTTTTTCAGTATAAACTGTCAACACATCAACAACTGACAGAATAGAAAACAATCCACATTATTTACCGATTTTGTCTAATTATTGGCGTTTTTAGGCAATTTTTAGGTATTTATGATAAAATTCATGGGCGTAGCAGGTTTTGTTCAATATACAAATACGTCTAATAATTAGTTAGTTGAAATCGGTTCATTAAGAGGATTTCAAAAATATGCAAATATACAGGGTGTTTCATTAAAAAAAAACACCGACTGTGGCATAGTTGCGTGAATCACCCTGTACATTTAAATTTATGTTTACATAACACACAACTCAATTCAAAAGTTGACGTGTCTCGGCATTCTTTATAATTTTCTAAAATAATGACATAAAGAATTTTATTCCATAAGTGGTTTCCACACTGTATATTGAGTCGTTGATTTATTTTGTCAAAAAACACTCGAGCTTTTCTTTCAAGGGTAAATCTCTTCTTGTAAACCAAAATTTTGAAATTCAGTAATTTTTCTCGAAAAACTGCCAATTGTTATGTCAGTTTTTCTCGTTGCGGATATTTTAAGCATAAAATCATTAAAGTTTACCAGTTTGTCAACTGTCAACAGTCTGTCGAAACTGGCTTTGAAAAACGAAATTTTATTTGAAAAATTCAAAACCGATCCTGATATACCTATAGGTCTCGCCTGGTGTGTTCCACTAATCGCCCTAATTTACATCGATCACTCTTATTTATTCGAAACGATATTTTTCTGATTAAGTGCCACAATAAAATGCAGCATTTCTAGTTTTCTCCTCATTAAAATCCTTTTGAATGTGATTTTTCTTTTAAAATCAAAAGGTATTTATTTGAAGACGGTCTGAAGAAAAAAAACCACGCCACGCCATCATATTTCAATCCTATTTTATTTAAAATTAATGAGCGCTACCAAGTAACGGTATCAATTCGTTGAAATTCATTTGAAGCAGATTACGGAAGGAAAAAGTTAAATTGAAGTAGGGTCACGTTTCAATTACCTTTTTTTCGCAATTTGTTGTTTTAATTAACTCTACAAATTAAGGGGATATCTTGAATCGATCATTCTTTTTAGAACTGGTTGGAGGCGCTACAAAAGCTGGACAGTCATAGTAGATTGTCCTTAGCCAGTTACCAGGCCACTCAGGTCACAAGGGCAATGAAGAGACTCACTAGCCCGCAACTGTGGCATAGCGAAAGCGCTGCAAAAGACAAATAGCAGTACTTATGCTGCAATTCTGTGTAAAAATGTTAGCAATCGTAACGATCTATATGACTCGTAATATCGGAGCGGATACAAGTTTGGTATATACTTACAAGTTTTAAGGTTTAACGATTTTACTATTTGCGTACACAGAATTGCAGCGTTAGACAAAAAAAGCAGTCTCGAGAATGGTGGTACAAGTTCGTCAAGGAACCCTCTATCCTGGTATCCTGGTTGGGCTTCTGACAGGGATTGTAGACAAACACATGACTGTACACTCCTATCCCATTCCCTTCTATTCCTTTGAGCCATTGAATTGCATTCTTTCCAATTTCTTTCAAAAGTTATACTTAGTCTGTATCTTGTTAATTTTTCAGTACTTTCCACCATCATAATATGTAGTACTGTGAGGTTGAGAATCACTTTCATGGCCGCCATCGGGCATATTCTCTTCTGGAGACTAGTCTCCATGGTTCTCACTGTTCCTATAATGCAAACACAGGCTAGTTTTTCAATTTTGGAGATATCCTATCTCGTTGTTAATAGGCTACTTCTACTACTCCACGCAATGGCTCTATCAGTGATAATTGGGCCAACTATGGCAGTATACATCCAGCTCAGGATTTGTGGGTTACAGCCCCGATTTCCTTCTGCACACCATTAGAGCCATTTTTATCGCATTTTCGTATTTGTTCCACAGGAGTTTATTGTTATTTGCCCACCCGGTACAGTCGACGGAAATAACACATATGTGTATATATTTTTTTTTATACAAAACGATGTGAAGGAAGATGATATCCCTTTAAAAATTAATGATAAGACGCTTGGTCAAAAGTTCCTATTTTCACCCCAACGTCAAGAAATAAACAAGACGATGGTATATCATGTAAAAAGTAACAGTGCAGATTTTAGATATAATTGAATGTTGGATGAATAATGTATACGTTCTCGCGTCACCGTAGCCACATTGGATTCCCCGGGGATGGAGTTAGTGTATTCCCTTCCACCCTTAACCATTCCTACACGCCCCGAATTGACCATAGAGCGGAATAGAACGTCAAACTATACGCCTAGCTGAGCGTGTTTGTTAAATGAACACCGACACGTCACTGCGCTTTATTTTCAATTACCTCGAGATAATGATTTTTAACCAAGGAAATTCCATTTGAAATTCAATTGCACCAATCTGTCTGGTCCCAGTTTAGTTACAAATTCGATGGAAACCGTACCTACAGGAGAGAAACTATTCGTATTTGTAAAAATTACATCAGTACCTAAAACTGTTTCTTCAATAAGAACCAGCTTCACTTATACAAACAGAATAAAATAATTATCATCGTTGCCAATCAATGTCAGTACAAGCTAATTTTGCTCTTTCCGTTAGTGAATATAGTCATCTACACAAAATGTCATTAGCAAAGAATAGAATTATTATTATTGATGCCGATCAAGGAAGTGCATATGGCTTATACAATACAACTATTTAATAATTTACTACACCGAGTGTCCCATCCAAGACGTCTCCCTATATAAAAACTATTTCGTTAGACGCAAATTGCCTGTGCGTGTTTCGGTTGTTTTTAAAGAACGCCTCTGCGTATCACATCCGTGTTACAAAGCGATGTTGGTAAATGGTCACAATGGAATACGCCACAATGCATAAAAGAATACCAGAACAAAAATGTGACGCGTGGCACACGATGGATAATATCCACTTTGTCGTAACAACCACGTGCCTGGCATTACGCGCAATTTATAGCCCTACTTACCTATTTGATAGGCCCTTATTTTTCTTTAAATGTTACGTTCGTTATCCTCCTACCAATCCCAAGCAACTACTTGTTATGTGTTGTTGGGGAAAATCGCCCGCTTTCGGGTGTTGATTTACCGAAACAAAGAATTAGCGATTAGTTTTACAGGGGCACTCGATACTATTCTTGTAGCATAATATAGATTTTGTTTGTTTTTTACAAAATTCCCTTGGTATTAAACTTGAGAATATCGAATGAAAATCCTATTAAAAATATTTTGGACTGAATTGTAGTCTCCCTTTGACATTTAAAGTAATATAATCAAATCTTCATCTTCTTTTAGGTTGATTTAATGAATGAAAGGTTCCGTTCCGTTTTTTTATTCCAGTTATTGTAGATTCCGCAATATTTGAAATATTCTGGTAGGTGGTAGGGTAGGTAATTATTAAACTACATACTATTCTTACTTTCGCAATGTGTTTAAGCAACCAAGAATTGATACTAGAATTAATTTAAGTCTCATAAATTTATTATAAATTTCATGTTATATAAATGGGAAACGCAAGAATAAATAATTAATTACAATATTTGGGTTAAAAATGGAGCTAGACACAGAAAATATGTGTACAAAAATTTCTTAGTTCTACTTCTGGACAAAAGATGGCATGAGTTGTTAGATTTTAATCCATTTTAATAATTCCACTATTAGTAATTTTTGATAGGTATTAAATTTCACTGGGTTATTTTATAATTTGGTAAATTGCAGCCGCTGTATCCGGTATTCGCCAAATAAGATTTCCAGCTAATTCCATAAGTGCGTCAACATTTCGACAGATGTCTAGTATAAAATTTGGATCCAGATCGAGATTTTTATATTCTGTTCAGTTGCCTTGTTATTGTTATGTTATCTGTGATTGTTATCAGAGTTGTTATTATTTTCGTTGTGAGTGCTTTGAAAGTATCATAAAATTTTAAAAATGTATAACTAATTGATATTAATGATATATTATAAAAATAATTTTAAGCAAATGAAACCTTTCTTTAAAAGGTATAAATCAGAATTATAATAAAGATGGATAAACAAGCTGGTGATTTGGTGAAGCCAATCAAGGAACTATAAAAGCTTGTGATTTTATTATCAAATTTAATAGTCTACCATCGATTGATTGAGAATAGTAAAAGAAGTAAAATTAAAATCACTACGAAACTAAAACTGTCATCTGAGTGAATCTGGTGTATTTATCACCCCCATGTGACAAGGGAATGTAAATGTTGACATTTTTTAAACTATCATTGATTTTACAATATAGTACCTAACATCTGTTATTTGTACATTTTTAAGTCTGAGACAAATATGGGCAATTCATTTACTATAAATATGGAAGAAAACTTTAAGAAAAACCAGGACTTTATAACTGAAATAAATACAATTAAAGTTAAGTTTGCAGTAGCTAGATGAACAAGGTATTTAACTTGTGTAATTTGTAGATTGAAAGACAGTTACAAATGAGAAATCAAATGCGAGAAAGAGAAGTAGCTTTGACAATAGCTAAATCAAGAGAACAATTTTTTTGGTATGGTGCTTTTTATCTGACCAGTGTAACTTGGGCAGCTGCTTGGTAAATTTTATAATAAATTGAGATAGCTATTTAACTAAAATGATTTTAGTTATAGGTATAAAAAAAAACCCATATTTTTGGCACCTTTAGTGCCTTTAACATTTATTGTAGCATATCAAGCAGATTTAGCTTATGGAAATAAATTACATCGAATTTTAGGTCAGTCAAATTTGAAGACAAGATATTCTTGACTTTATTGATAATACTTTTTTTAGTGGAAGCTGAACATATTTTACAGTTTGAGAATGAAATACTGCAACTTCCTCTTGGAGTACCTTCTGCATCTTCTATAGATTTGAAAAGGATTGAAAATGACAAACAAAAAAAATTACATCCAGTTTTACCACATTAATTATCATCTCACATATTCATATTTCAAATAATACTAAACTAGTATAAAGATTTCACGATTTTAAAAATATGTTTATGTGAATAGTGGGATCCAGACTTCCCTTCAAAAGGCAGCATGTTCTTGATTCCACTTAGTGGTTCAACCTCTGCATCGTTAACAATAGTCATAGTCCAGAATTAGTGAACTAAAAGTAATATTGAAACGTATGTATAATCTCATAAGAATCTGATAAAAACATATAAATTTTAGAAAATAATCAAATGCTAATATCGAGTGTGAACTCCTCTTGCCAAATTGACCTCATTCAATTCAATACATACAACAAAGCAATATTTTAGTCAATTTGCCATTTTAAATATAGTATTTAATTTTTTTTTAATTCAAAAATTTTAAAAACGTAAGTAAAATGACATTATTAATTTGTTAATTAATAACTAGACCATTATGTAAGAAGGGACCTTATATAGAAATAATTGTAAAACTTTGTTATGGAATATTAATTATATGGTTGTAATTCCAATCTGTTGAATATGGGATTTGAAATGATATTTTGAGCAAGGATTTTTCTCTGTTATGACTATTTTCTCTAGTTAGCCAAAATCTTAGCTTACACTTGAAGGCACCAGTGACAATTATTAAGATGGAAGTTGAACTGTCGATGATATTCGCCTCTGGTAAGATTGGCATCGCCTCAATAATCAACCAAAACTTTATCTTCAACGTTTCCAGCTCTAAAATGAATTAAATTAAGCTGTATTGCGAAATACAATTAAGTATTTTGACGTGATAAGTATGCAATGTGATTGTAATAATAATTAATAAGAAATTCTGCTCATATTCCATTGTTGTACATAATTATACAAAAAAGTTATGTTACACTAATAGTCAATATTTACCTTAAATATAAAAAATATGTTATATTATATTGTTGCTTTTTCCCCTCGAGTTTCCATGTTGGTTTTTTTGTATGAATTCATATTTAATGAATTGAATGGATGCACTTTAGCACACAATTTCTACATAAATTTCTTTACTATACATTTTTTGTACAAGGAAGTCGTACAGTAAAAATATAACCTTCATTATCATAAATTTCTTGGAACTTTTATGAATTAATTTTTCTACATTGTACATGAACATTTCTGCTAGTAGGAGACTATAAGGTGAATGTCATAATTAAACCATATTTACCGATTTAAACCTCTATTGAAATTAAAGTAAACTTGATTTAAACAAATCACTAATGCCTCATCTTAAATCATATTTAATAAGCTTAACCATGAAATTTCTGCTATCCTGATACATACTCTTTTTAAACAACTATCAATATTTGAGAAGGCAATGGCTAGAAATTTATTAAATAGAACTTGGCTAACTAAGTAAATTGATATATCCTTTTCATAAAGTTATAGTAGTTAGCAGGTATGTTACTTCTTATATTTCTGCTCTCCTGATACAGTATTCTTGGTAAGTATCGAAACATTCGCAAAGTAAAAATACTACACTATAAACACTGAAATTATCAATGTCGCACTGGTTGAGGCATCCTTGCGAACTAATTTATTTATAAACATGTTTATCTTTCTGCTTTCCTATAACGAAATTCAAAACAGAACAGCACAAATAGAAATCTGAAAAACGGTTAAGGGAACGAGAATGTACTTTGACAAGATCTAAGTTTACTTTCGTGATTCATTATAGCTCGAAGATGGTCCCATTTTAATTTCATGGGTATTGGACTTTAACTTTGAATATACACCAAGAAAACTATCAAAATAAAATGGAAAATGTATAGCGGCAGGTCCAAAATCACTGAATTATGGGCACATTTTTTTTGATTCGTACAAAATCTTAATACTTTAATCGCAGATGAAATATGCATTGTTCCATCGTTACTGACAAAAAAACCCTCATTTTAAATACCCCTCTGAAAATTAACATTAGACTGGGGTGAAATAAAAAGCACATTTTGTCGGGCAAACATCTTTATTAACCAAAAATCAATTTAGAAACAGGTTGTATAAAAAAATAAAAAATTCGTCTAATATACGGAGATAGATACCTTTTTTTCTGCAGTCCAGAGGTGTTCATTTTTGAACATTTAACATTGATATAATTTCATACTACATGAACTCTATTAGTTATGTAACAAGACAACTAACGTCATCACAATTAAGTTCCAGAGACGTAACTACAAAACTAAGTTGTGTAAATACTTAATTGAACATTATAGTCACCTGAAGACATTGATAGGCCAAGCAATACAGCACGTAAGTGTGGTAATTGTTGACAAAAATTCTAGTTGAAAACGGATGGTTACCCCGCTCGCTTGCATATCTATATAGTAGCCTCTCCTAGATCCCCGAATTTCCTCGGTTCCTAATTATCAAGTTGCTCGACCACTCATTTTGTTCGTATTTTAATTACCTACGTTTTTCTATACATACCATTGAGATTGCTCCAGTAGTTTTTACATTGTATGAAAAAAACTAAAATCTCTTTCATATCATGGCATTATCTGTTATCTACTAGGATTTTTGTCAAACATATTTACCTATTACGTGGCCCAAGAGTCAACAGCTGGCTCAGAACAATCACAAATGACGTATCACACAAAACAACATTAGTGAGATTATTATTCCAAGTTGGCTCAATTTGCAAACATGCTACATTGATTTGCATTACAACAACATTAATTTTACGAACTTGTATAGTGGGGGAAACCACAGCACAGTGTTTACAATGCCAGATATTTAGGGAGAGTGCAGGGTTGAATACTAAATCTTGTTCGTTTTATTAAGTAAATACACATTTTTTCTTATAACTAATTAAGTACATGAATCACACTTGTTTTCAAGTATACCCAAAGGGACCGTTGGAGAATTCAAACATATAGTAGGAATCAGTAGTGTGTGAGGGAAAATGTTATCCGCAGAAGCTGAAAGAGCAGCAGACATAAAATTATGTATTAAAGATCATCAATAGTACTTCTATCAATCTTCAAAGAACTGGAATTAGTATGAAAAGTATCAATAAAAGGAAAATAAAAAAAAGTGAGTTATAACCACATCAATTTCTGAACTCTCTGTACAAAGCATCTCATTCAGCATCCCATCAAGAAATACCAACCAGTTTCTATAAGCTCTATTTATGAAGCATATATATTCAATTATCTAGATACGTACAGCCGGAAAAATTTGGCTCGAGTCTTATTTATGTGCACCCAACTCCCATACTCTTTTTTTTTTCCTTAGGACGGAAAACAGCTTAAGTATATTTTGATTTAAAACTCAACAGTCTTTTTCCAACTGGACACGTTCACTGTTGCAGGACCGCTCTTTCATTGGATTTTCCGGATTGTGTAAAGAATATTTCGACAGATTTGATTTTATCAAATTTGTATTGTAATTCCTGTAGAACTATTACGTCTTCTATACTTTGCTCGACGTTTTTGTATCCGGTTTATATGAAGCATAGTATACTTTACTGCTAGAATTCCATGTAAAAGGCGCGTTCTATGAAAACGACTTTCAAAAACCGGAATTTCCAATTATTATTAGAATCTCGGAAATTTACTTTCTCAAAACATTATCTTCTTCATCAATAGTTACGCCTCTGGTTATAGATTATCTCGAAAATAGATTTGAAAAATAAATCAACAATCTTTTCAACATTGAACAACTATCATGAAAATATACCTTTACTATTGCTCTAGATTTAGGACATTGGTATTTTGATTAGCTTATCCCGAAGAACACAAAGTTGAAAAATTCTGTTATCTTTAGGGGTTTAGAGAAATTTTTAATGTCATTTCAAATTAGACAAATGATTTATTGTTTTAAAATACGACGCTGAAACTGACATCAGGACACAATCGTCGTTATGTCTATTTATTAATTTGAAAAACATTGTTTTAAATACTTTAATAATCAAAACAAACCTACAGTATTAGGGGCTGTTAGAGCCGTCGCCACCTACACTGTGAAAAAAACTGATGAGAAATTAAAAAAAAACTATATTTTCAGCATAAGCTAGTGATTAAGAATGATCCACATCTAGGATTTTTAACGAATCAAGATTGTGAAAATATACTAACAAAATACTACATATAAAAAATGAGCTATCATAGTTACATTTTCATTTATATCAATTATTTCTATAATTTACTCCTGAACATGAAAATATTATTTCTGAAACGTATGGAGTAATGTATGTTACATTTCTGTTTAGATTCTATTTGATAATACAAAAATTAATTTTGGCCTGTTCGTATTTTATGCGCTGCCGTGCCGTATTGCTTGCCTTTTCGCGAATGTGAAGTAGCCCTCAATACTAGTTTATGGCGGTACGACATGTAGCACCACATTCCTCGATTTTCCACGTCATTTCCACAGATATACGACATAAACAACGTATGTGTTTATCTTTTAATTTTATTTCAATTGGTTTGTTCATATTTTTTATTTTAATTGTTCTGTGTATACAGTGTCATCCCCAAAGTATGCACGATATGGGAAACTTGTTTATTCTAGATTCATTTTTTGATGCTGAACAACTTTTCCAAATAACATTTCCCAAAATTTTGAAAAATACTGTACTCTTGTCTCAAAACCAAATTTTTGAACGCTCTACTACGTGGGTTTACTATATTTTGTTGGTACATATCTAGTTTTAAAGGATAACTTTATCGAAAAACCCTTAATAAATAAGTTTCCCATCTGGTGCATACTTGGATGGATTTTAAATTTCAATAATGCATATACAACTGAGCCACAACAAGGATTGACAGGATTTGAGCTAGTTTCTAATAAATTCCTTCAAAAAATAAATATAATTTAGTGTCATTTAGTACTATTTAAATTAGTATAATATTATTAGAATTATTGCTTATTTTCAAAATGAATGAAACTGTATGTTTAATAATATCAAATTGCATGCAATTTACGGTAGAATATCAACATTTACGCACGCCTGTGAATAAAATTTCTGGATGGGTTTCTGCGCGTCACAAGGAAATAATCCAAATAAACAATAGGGAGAGAAGATATGCTTTACACCTTATTTCACTTCCCCTGTATACAGCTGTGAATTTCTGTTAAATAATTTTCCATTTTCATTGTTTTGCCAATATTAGTCACACAAAACATTCGTTTTTAATAAATAAAATTCAACAAAAGCGGAATTTAATCTCATCCTGAATACCACTATGGTTAACATACTTCTGTATTTAAATTATTCGGACAATTTTCAAGGTATAATTACATTCAATTCTGGACTTCGGTCCAAGTTCCCATCCAAAAATTTTGGAATTTTCCACCACTTGGAAAGGGAAATTTCAAAACAAATTTATTATGTTTAGGTTCGCGTTGTTTATAAATATATGTAAACTGAGTCTCGGCTCTTCAAAACGGGTAAATTGCATTCAAATTTCGATATTTGTAAAGATTATGTTCAATTGACTGAAATTTTTGTTGGAGCTCCTGAATTTACGTAAATAATATCAATAACGCATTTATGTTTTGACAGCAATAAAACTCCAATTATCACTTTGGCCATAAAATATCCCAAATTTACCGTGGATAGGTTTTTTACGGTAGAGAATATAGTATATTATTAAACGAGCAATTTATTCACGCAGGGTGACGTTTGCGTTAATATATGCAACCCTTTCCAAAACTAATTTCAACCCAAACTTTCCGTTAAATGTAACAGAAAATCAGTAAATTTTCCAGGTACAAATAATACTGTCGATTATATTATTTAACAAAGAGAATAAATACTATTAGCCAAGCAGTGTTCTTTCTTCGGGATGAAAAGCTCTGGTACTATGCAATATAATATATGATACATTTACAAGAATATTTATTTGCTCAGTGGAAAAATAATATATTTAAAATGATATTTTTATAGGTATCGTTGTACGAATTATATAGTTTATTGTAAATCTATAATTTAACTTTCATCATAAAGTGGAATCACATGATTATTGTAGTAAAAGGCATATTTTTTTATCCATTAAGAGTGTTCAATATCAGCAATTCACACGGAATTTAAAATCTTTCATAACATAACATCATTAAACATCTATAATATATATGTATGTATATGTTTAAATGCCATCTGAACAAAATTGATAGATATAAATGGCATTTACATCAATAAAGGTCAACTAAAAAATATATCACAGAACATTTAGTCCTAACAGTTTACATTTAATTGTCATCGGCCATAATGATAGTTATAGCACTGGTTGCAGAAGGGGATTGATCAGTAAACACATATTTGCTGGGTGTGAATCTAGATACACCACTTGCACTCAATGACCGTCTCAATTCTTTTGGACTAGCAATATCAATATCAAGTGTTGGAAACGTTAAAGACTCCAGTTCATGACAATCCGGCAAAGTAGATGGTTGCGGTAGAGTCAATTCTTCAGCTCTGTTTGGTCTTCCAAACATGCACATAAAATTGGGATAGTGAAACTGGCCCCAACCTTTAATAGGTCCACCAATAGCAAGCATTGATCCCAACATAAATGTAGCATAAATCCAGCTTACGGCCATTACCAATACCAGAAAAATACCAATTTGAATGTAAGGAAGGATCAAAGAGGGCAGCATAAACGCTCCGGCAGCGCCAGTTGTGATAGCTGCCATAAATGCAGGTCCGGCCATATAATTCAAAGCAAACCTTGTAGCAGCTTCTCTATCTACCGCAATAGATTCTGGGCACAGTCTATAGTTGACAGAATAATGTAAACTGAAATCTACTGTCAGTCCAATAGCTGTAGATACTGCTGTGGATTCAAGAATATTCAACTTCCAACCTAATAATACTAATACTGCCATAGTTACAGAAATACTGCTAGTTATAGTCAAAATTGCGTATAAACTTGTCAAAATATTCAATGTAGATAAAAATAATACTATAAAGGCAAGTCCCATTGATATCAAAATTGCTGTTTGAGTGCTAGCGGTCAGTTCCCGCTGTAAGTCATAAAATCCAAACTCACTGATAAACCAGCCATTTTTCATAGACTTTGGAGCCGTTTCTAATTTTTTTGTCATCCAACCTTCCACGGTTTTAAAAAAACTATCCATTTGTTCGTATGACATTGAATAACTATAGCTACTGTCGTATTCTATTATTACAATTTTTATTGTCGGATTTTGGTCTTTAGAAAATTTAGGACCAGCCATACCTGGATTCACGAGATTTGAAGGAGTATTGTAAATATCTGCTATTTCATCTATTATGCATTCGTTGAATACGGTCCTGTTAAATGGGAATTTCGCAGTTTCACAGCATGGCGTTCTATCTTCGTCCAAGAAAGGATCATAGCATTTTCTATTCATTGACTTCATAAACGTCTCCACAAAACAATTCGGCAATAGAGGACCAATCATCGACTGATAGAAAGGTTGTTCACGAATTTCTTGGCAAAAATTCAACAACCATTTCTGGGATTCCGGAGCGGACATGTCAAAATCTGGATCTGGCGTTAGCGTTCCTAAATTCGTTGGGTCCAAATAATCACCGTTGTCGATTGGAAGAGCACCCCATACAAATCTTAATGGTAATTTGTAGTTTACTTGATCATTCTGGAAAATATTATCAATATAGATTTTTTTTAAAACTGGTATATTGAAACATGAAGGTAGAAATATCTGTTTAGTCTGTTAAAAATTAACTATAAGTATTTTTACCTTTTCCGGTCGGGTAAACCAAAAGTGATTTTTATACTTGAAGTCGTACTGTTCAAACGGATGAGAGTCAACGAAAAGCTGAAATTCGTTAGTATCCGGAAGCTGAATTTTTGGATAAACAAACACAACGAATCCGCTCAAAACTGCCAAAGTTATCAGCAATAAAAACCAAAAGTATTTAAATTTGATGATGAAATCCAAAATCAAATTTTCTCTTGATTTAAAGAATCTGTTTATCGATAAATATTGACACCATCCAGCGGACAAATTGAGTTGTAATTTAATACAACACCATCTTTGGTAACACATCACACAGCAACTTTTGAATAGCGTTTCGTTTGATAAACATGAGCGTTCCCATATTACAAGACAAGCAGGAAACCATGTCATCATCAAACAATAATTCACAAATACCGCCATACCAGCAAATATACTGAAATACAAGTATTATAATAAAAAATTAATTTCGGTTTCAAGAAATCTCACCTGAAACAACTAACTGCTGTCACAGAACTAACGTAAGAGCCTAAAAATGCTACAGACGTTGTCAAAGCTGTTACAAACATTGACATAAATGCATGATGGAATGTATCGGTCATTACTTTTAACAGAGTACCATTGGGTTCCTGCTTTTGAATATTCCAAATTTTACAAAAAATAAAAGCATCGTCCGATCCAATACCTGAAAATAAATATGTATTAAGAATAATTTAATAATCTCATATATTTTAATACAAAGTGAGTCATGAGGTACTGTATTAAGACTTCTGATCTGATATTTCTTTTGGGTCATAACTTTTGAAGAATGGTTCGATTTTTTTTATATTGTGTATCTCATTTACGGTTAATTGATGATTTTAATGGGCTTAGTTACCGAGATACAGGGAGTCAAAAGTTTAAGACTGAAATTAAAAACAATTTATACATTTTGCCGAACCAACTAATGTTCCAACCAGTGGAAGGATGCTTTATCGAGCCCAACATCCATGGACTCGGGACCTCGGCATACCTACATTATATCTCGTGCACATTGGTATAATGCCTGCGAGCTGGGATAGGCTACTCCGCTGCAGGCTGTACGGGAGGTGTTTCCCAGTGGTCACCCATCCAAGTACTAACTGCTTCACTGTAATTATCACATCAAAGCAGTGCTTGGTCGACGCCCCTTTGTGTCACTTTGTTCAAAATTAATAGAAAAGTTATGACCAAAAGAAGCTTCATCGCCGTAAGTATATCAGTAAATAATGGGAGCAAACACTTTTTAATAGCGAATTGCTACTCCAAATACGTCCCTCAACAGGAAGTATGAGTACATTTCTTGTAAAATACACTTACCAATCGCAACGATTGTCGCTAAAAGATTCATAAATGGGAAAAACTTTATCTCAAACACCAGATTATACATAAAATATGATATAGCTAACGAAAAGACAATCACTATTATTGTCATCATTGTCAGGAACAATGACACAGTGTAAACCCATATGCTCAAAAATACAAACAATGTTCCAGATCCCATAAGATACGTATCTCTAAGTAAAAATTCGTCAAATAGAGCGTTCTTTATTCCAAACTCCATGGCAACTATCTTAATTCCATCTAAATCTAATTGAAGTTTTTCCATTTCATGATAGTATGGCATAATTGCAGTACTGCAGGCTAACGGTAGGAACACCATCGTTTCTCTCACCCTGACATCCAAACTTGCCTACAACGAAAAATCTAATATTAAACAGTTCACTTAAGTACAATGATTCATAGTAGGAAAAACATGTAAATAAAAGATTTTTCAGTTTTATAAAAACTTACATTTGGTGCTAGAAATGAAGTGCTTGTTATAAAATTGAGCACATTGAAAACAGCATCATGGCGGAGACATTCAATAGGAGCTTCACAACAAGGTGCATCTAGCAAGCATTGTGAATTCAATTCGAATGAATGGAAATATGGGGAACATCGAATTAAAAGTTTTTTAGTCGTTTCCACGTCTTGAGCCTAAAATATAATTTTTTTTATTGAAACCATAGAGAAATCTTCTGTTTTGGCCATAAAATAATAATATAAAGTTCAAAAAATAGGTTTTTATCATTTAAACATTGAAATGGGTTTAGAATTTATGGTATTACAAAATTTTGTTTGAACAATATAAATGTAGGCCATTTAATTTGCTACAAAAAAAGTTCCTTTGGATAAGTTTTTGAGCTATAGAGCTTGAAAGGTGAATGTTAATATAATTGACTTAAAATCGGATTATCAAGGACAGAAAAAAGATACTGCCTAAAAATTATACATGTCTTTCCTCAACCGGATAATTTTACTTCATATCATATGAATTTTGGAAAATTAAACTATACAGTTTATAAATTATATAGAAAATTGATGGCAGCAAATACTATGCCTCCAAACTGTACATTATTATCATGAAAGTTCAAGTAAATACCTATTCAATATCAGACATGTGTTGTATCTTACCGTAATTGCTAAACATGATGCCCTTTTGTTCAAGAATGCAACATAGTTAGGCAAAGACCAATGTTTACAACACTTCTGGTTGTTGTTCTGAATACAGAGGTCTTCATAATAATTGAGATCAATAAGTTCATGTTCCAGTTTACACATTGTTAAAAGGTCGTTTATATTGAACAAGTCCCTTTTGTTGTGAGTAGAGACCACAAAATGAGCATATTGTTCATCTGAAAAATTGTAAATGTAAGAATACAAGACAATAATACATATACATAAGTAATGAGCCAAATTGTAACAACACGTTCACAAGACAAAAATAATATTTTACTTAACAAGAATTGGTCTAAGTAAAAAAAACAAATTTTACCTGGGCTGCCACAAAAGAAGTTCTCATCATTTCTCTCGAAATTTTTATGTGGATTCGGAGTTAAATTTTGGACAGCTTTCCATCTGTTTAATTCTGCTATGGTACTTGAGTTTGAATCCTCGTACAACGTTTCCTACAAAATTTTAAGAACGGAGGATTGTAACTTACATCTAGTACTTATAGTTTCAACTCAGCAGCAAAAAAAATTAAATAATGATATGAAAAATGGATAATTGTACAAAAAACTTACGCTGCCAAAAATTGGATTTTTGGGTCTCTTTGGTTTTCTATGTTTCTTCAGTTTTGGTTTTGCTGTGGTTCTAATTTTAGGTGGCTGTGTAATTTTGTTCTTATTTTTGATGAACAAATATTCTTTTGGATTTGTAGTAAATTGCCCAGAAGGTGATGTAGATTTCATTAAATTTGTCCATGTAGTTAACCGGTTTGCTATTTTTGTACCCCTTGTAGAAAATCCCTACAAAGAAAAAATCTTGTTTTTTTTTTCAACAATTTCAACAACAAACGGGTCAGTGAAAATATTTTTCGTTTGTAAGTCAAAGTTTCCATTGTATTTCTTTATGCAGTTCGATATTTCCGTTGCCCACAATTAAACTTGTCTATTTCTATTTGCATAAGAGACAGATACTTCAAAATGTTTCAAATACAGTTTGAAAACTTTCAGATAGTTCCTATTTTGAAATTTTTATTGTGAAAATAAATGGCAATTATTTGTTAGCACTACCACAGTAGATTTATTTTCAAGCAATATATTCTTCAATTAGTGATGAATTTGAAAAATTAATAAGTTTTAAGTGAATTAAAGGCTTCACTCACAGTTCAATTCAATTAAATTAAATATCCAATGAATTCATCATTAATATCATGTTAATAGCATATAGGTATTCAATATACTATTTAAAATAGACCAAACATGAAAGGGAAAATGCATTTAACATTTAACTATTTATTTTGAAACTAAAATATAGGTCAAACTTGTTGATTGATTGATTGATATGTTTGACTTCAAATATTATGTTTAATACTATTAAATACTATGAATAGTTTAAACTCTGATTTTATTGAATATGCTATTCCTATACAGAAAATGTCCCTATTATGTATAAAACTTTTTCAATAGTGTTCATTACAAATTCATACGCTACACAAATCCAATTTTCAATTGTAAAATCCGTACAAATCCGATAGAATTCTGCTTAATTGTGTGGCATTCCTGGTTTCAAAGAATTTTATCAAGTGTTTGTGATGGTAAAACATAGCGATAAAATTCATCATAACAAAAATTCATCGTAGGTACGTGACTGGAATAGGAAATATGTGTTTTCATAAAATTATATGTACTGTTTCTGTTTAATGGAAAACAACATTTTCTATACTATGGTAATGAATTCAGTATTGTCATAACAAACCAATACACAAAATAATCAAGATGTAATTTTTTAAATAGAAACTAATTTTGTATAAAACGTAATAATACAGTCATACTCCTTGGAAAGTTTTCCGGAAAGGACATTATTAATCTATTTTAGGCAAATAACAATAAATAACCGGTAAATACCAAATGCATTTAGTCGATGTGGTTATTATTGGTTATAAGGCGATGTTGTCTACCGAGCCCTTAAATACGTCACTACCTTTGACATTTTTAACCGCTGTTATTACCCTGCCCTCGAGCTGTACAAATACCACGGTTTTAGTTGTCAATTCGTTCTTGTAAACGTTGTATATCCTGGTTATGCATCGAAAGATATTAACCGCGGTTTAAACCGTTGTGTATTTTTACCGTATATTTTTATAGGTAATGATTAAGGGGCGAATCGGTTATCCAAAATTAAATTATTTTGTTAATTGCCATTTTTAGGGTTCCGTGTATCCATAGGGTAAAAAACGGACCCTATTACTAAGACTCCGCTGTCCGTCTATCAACCAAGCTGAATCTCATGAACCGTGATAGTTAGACAGTTGAAATTTTCACAGATGATGTATTTCTGTTGCCGCTATAACAACAAATACTAAAAAACAGAATAAAATAAACATTCGAGGGGGCTCCCATACAACAAACGTGATTTTTAAAAATAACATCCTGGCGCCATCTACGTGGAAATATAAAGCAGTATTCGGCTTAATTCTGCTATTCACAGAATATTGAGTTATATTATTAAAGATAATGGTATGGAACCCTTTTTCATGCTCGAGACTGACTCACACTTGGCCAGTTTTATTATCATGTATTCAGTTTCGTAAACACAGTCCATACTTTTAGTTTATACTATACACCTAAGCATCAAATGTAAATAAAGAATAATTTAAACATAAAATTTATTGCATTTTCTACATACTTATCGATCATCAAATTATCAAGAAATTTTACATAAATTACTTCCCCATCCAGTATTTTACAATAATATGACATTTGGTTATTACTTTCTAGTTGAACACATAATATTTATTTATTATGTCATAAACCGATTCAAAAAAAATTCAAAAAGTAATATTGAAAATGGTTTTGTAAAAAACTCCCAGATTACTACCATTTCAATTACATCTAATGCAAAGTGCGTGCTCCAAAATGCATGTATAATCCTGTGCAATAATAGCAATACCATTCGATTGTCAAGCAATTATGCTTAGTCATACACCAACATTGCGTAGTCTCTTTATGTACTTAAACAGTAATCCCTCGGTTTCCACTACTGCAAAAATATTACAGGGACAAAGGAAAATCCTATCAATATACATTTTTAGTATGGAAATCTATGATGTGTCATTTATGTATACACAAACACAGTACAGAATTAATTACCTCATCGACGTTTTGTAAAGTTTGGATTAAAGAACTGTACCTATAATGTTTGTTTAATCTACATATACAAAAATGCAGAATAATGTAGATTAATTAGTTATTCTTTTTGTTATTGTTAGAAAATTAATGCTGGAAAAAATTGTATAAGAAGTGCCTTGTAGGTATAATACCAAAAAATTGTAAAAATTTTAAATCATTCATTAATGAATGATTTTATGTAACATATTCTAGCCCAAAAATGGAACAGAAAATTTTTTTCAGCTATGTAAGTATATAAGAAGTTTCTTTAAATTTTCATTATATTTGAACTAAGTTCAATATACAATTCGTGACGCGTTTGAGAAAGCTACTGTGTTAGCGAAATGCGTCACGAATTGTATATTGAACTTAGTTCAAATATAATGAAGATTTAAACAAATTAAATTGTTTCATTTCATCGTTAAGTATGGATCTTCATCAAGTAAAAGCCTCATCTATTCAATTTTTATATAAAAAGTACCTAGTAGGTATAAAATATTTAAATGATTAAACTAGGTAAAACAAAAATGTGTCTTGTTTTGAAAAAAAAATTATATTTTGAAATAACTGTTGAAATATGTTAAATTTTGTATGTCTATGTCTGTGTGTATTACATGTTTTCATTGAATATAAATATCCAATATTTTGTATTCATCATGAAGTTTTTGAAAGGGGGCAAAGCATGAATTTTCCCTTCCCCTTCTTAAAAACCTCATGTTGAATACAATGTATTGGATATTTTTATTATATATTTTATATACTATCCAACTAGTTCATAAACTAGCCAAATGAATCATTTTAGGTAGTCTTTTTGACTCTGATTTAAAAAATACATAGGTAATCTAATTTTTATACAAGAATAAATTTATGAAAGCATTAAATATACATGGAAAAAATTAATAATTATTTTCTTGATTAAAAAATAAAATATAAATTTTTTCAATTCTTAACTAAGTTACTAAAACACGCACATAAATAAGATAATGTCAAAATAAAGTTAAAATTCCACAAGAAAAACTTTAGTTAACAACTAAAATACAATAAAATACTTACCAGCTGAGGATCTTTGAAACTTGGTAGAGTAACTGATTTTAAAGTTAGTGGTATAATAATGCAAGTTCCTGAAAATATTGCAACAGCTGATAATACTACAACCGGATGATGAACAAGAACACTGGCGAACCATCCAAAATTCATTCTTGAATTAGACATCTAACTGTTTATCAGTGTTTTAATTCAAATCAGTTTCACTTAAATTCACAAATTGTTGAAAGTTGAAAAATTGCAAGTCTTCTGATGTCATCTTTAAATCTACAAGAGTACAGAACGTTACAAGTTATAAACTACCTGTAGCCCTTCTTGTTGCTAGCGCTCAACTAAACTAAACTACACATAAAACGCTATAGCTTATAATCAGACGTAGGTGGAAAGACTACCCCTAGCCTGGATGACATCCGGGGAGACTGGGAGCGGTGTGGATGCTGAAACGTTCAATAAAAATCGCTTTAACTTACCTACAATTGACAGTTTATTGCTTTTAACTGTGATTGGGATTGTTTTAAATTAATTTCATTCGTTAGGAGCCCCAATTTTTGAGTATTACAAATTAAATAAACAAAAATAATTTAAAAGTAAGAGTTATCTCGTTTCCGTAAACTGTCGAATTGTCACGAGGCACCATTGACCATAGACATATACCTACACACCGAATGCTCGATAGCACTTACTTCACCATCATGACAAATACAGGTGCATAGATTACCCATACATGACAGGTGTTTATAAACACGCTTAAGCAATAGACGGTCACAAATTTTCGTTATGGGAGCAGCACTGTGCTGCCAGCTTCCAAATTAGGTATTTAAGTGAAGTGAGAGTGCCAGAGCAATAAATATTCATCTACTCAAACCCATATTTTTCCCTTAAGCGAAGCGTTAAAAAATCTAGCAAAAGTTGTAATAAAAGAACACAATAACCTAAAAATTTGTCGTTCATGTCACTTGAATGCCGAAACTGGCAGCACCGATACGTCAACTAAAAATTGTGACCGTCTCCTTCCTAGATGTAAGTTTTATAAACAAACAAGCGAGAAGGAAATTCTCCCCACTACTCCCAGGACAACGATTCTGTTTCATGGAATTAAACTAGAAACTGGTTAAAAAATTAAAAATCTAATCTATTGTATATTTAGTTTGATCTGATGAACGAATAATAAAATAGTGTTTGGATTAGCTCAAGATAATCTGTTTGCGCCCTCTACAGGAGTGATTAAGAACTCTTGGGAGTTTTTCTGACAAGCTTATCTCACAATGTGACACACACTTCTGTGGTTATATCAGAAGCGTAGAAATTTTCCTCAAAAAAGAGATATTACATTTTAACTCGTTAAAAAATTGCGTCAAATTTTAATAATTATTTACAGAAGGTTTAAGAACAACGTCATTAGCATTTCAATTTAAATAAACATTAAAATGAGAAAAATTGCTTAGTTTTGTTAAAATAAATAATATGTTCGCAGCTATGTCTAGTAGTACTGAAGAGGTCAACATCCAAAGGCATTGCCGAAGATTTTGCAATTATTGCAATAGCAACTTCGTAGGAACAGTCTCTGAGCAGACACAAACTGCCCTAAACATAATCTATGTGGTGCAAACAGAAGGATCTAACTGTAAATCAAAAACACCAACATCCAAGAAGAAATTCCTGGGATTATTGAACTCACCAGTTCTTAACAGGGTAGTTTAAATTGCACAAGAGACAGAAGAGTTGGGAAACCAATGCCTACAGAAAATAATGGAAGGTCCTCCAATTAATGCAGAAATGACCTGCTAAAGAGATGTACCAAAAACCGAGGAAGGTACGTGTAGGAGCAATAATATATAGCCAAAGGCAAAAGTCTCATTATACTTAAGAAACACTTGACGATATTCCAGGCAGAAGTTGCAGCAATAGAGTACTGTGCAGGAGCTATATTAAGGCAAGAGTTTAAAGAAAATACCATTGCCATATACTCAAACAGCCAAGGTGGCTATAAAAGCAATCAGTTCACTGCAGATATATTCCAAACTTGTTTTGGGTATATTTGGAAGCACTACTCGAGTTGGGCAGTCAAAATAGACTGTATTTAGCCTGGGTACCAGCTCAGATTACAAGGGCAATGAAGAGGCAAATTCACCAGCTCGTAGAAAGAGCACGTGGTCTAGAACCTTTCTCTGGTTCCACTATACTGCTGTTACGTTTTTGTTATTACCAGGTTAGGTACAAATAAATGAAACAATAGTAACTTATTTTTATTTTATATAAAATAATAGAGAAATGTACATTATGTCACAGAGTACAAAATATAATTAAAAATATAAATAGTAGTAGGTACAATGGTTAATAACATAACTTTTAACATATCTACCAAACTGCGGTAGGTAAAAGGAACTGAGACTCGGACTGCGATGTATTGATGACTGGCATTTGATATTTTTCACTTAATGTCTTTGAGGAAATCTACACATATCATAACTGTAACGTTTTACCTAATAAGGCATATATTCCATCATTCATTATACTTCAAATATCAATAAGACAAGTAATATAAAGTATCTATTATGTATACTTTAGGTGACCTTGCAAAAAGCTTATATATAGCTAAATTCAAACGGACTTTTAAAGAGAATAATCTATTTACAAGGTCCGTTTTACCTTTCAATAGCTCTAGCGAATTAAAAAAAAGTTAATATGTATATTAGGCATGGGCGTGCGCTGAAAAAAGGACAAAAAAAGAATATTTTCATGAAAATTTGAAAAAATTTCCGATTTGACTATTCATCGGTTGTTTACCGTTTTTGGTTGTATGGAAGATCAGTATACCCATCGAAATTCTAAAGTAATATGTGATGCAAAGAACTTGTGTACTAAATCAAAAATTAAAACTAATAAATATGTTTTATTAATATTAGTAAAACTAAAATTCTGCGTTAAAAATAACAAGCATGTTGTGCAAAAAACGATAATCTTTATCAAGAAAGATTATATTTTAAATTCAAATTGAAGATGTCAGGGATACTAATCTTGTACTTCACTAATCTTATATTTTAGAAACGGAAGAGTTTATCATATTTTAAAGCTGTAAACATAAAAAAAAACGACATGGAAACTAGACTACTCGAAAATAACCACTAATCTATCAGTCTATTAAATCAGCAGTATTTTAAAGGTGGCAACTTCGCTATACAGTCTTAAACTTTGTAATATGAACAATAATTGGAATTTTTATAAATACATATTTTTAATATGCAGACAAAAATAAATTAGTGGTTGTTAAAAAAAATGGCAAACCAAGACTTGACATACTGTCCGAGGATTTAGAAAAGACAATTTTTAAATTTGATATCACTCTAAAACAGTCAAAGATCGATTCCTTAATAATGTCATTGACTTTGTGGGAGCAGCTACTACGTCATGTCATTATTATTACTAAACTGCAATGGAAACTCTGTTTTATTTCGAATTTAATCATAGACATTTTAGAATAAACATCTAAATATAACCATTTGTATATTTAATAGAATAATACAATCTTTTAGAGATCCGCGTTGTTTCCATGTAAATTCCTCCTCCATTATTGTCATCATCTTGTATGTTTTTTTTTAATAAGTGGGCTTCCAACAAATGCATTAAAATAAATATCACTATCTTTGGTAATTTTAACTTAAAGCTACTCTTAATTAGGTCATGTGGGAAATACGTCTTTCACTGAACACTTTCAGATCTTTAAGAATACTTTTATAAACTATAATTTAAACGAAATACGCGATAAGGACCAACTGGCACGGATAAGAGTATGTCATTAACGTCAAGTTATTTTTTCAACAGTGAGTATCTACAATTTTTATTTTTGTAATGTATACACACCTCTAGACACATTTTGATCAAAAACAATTTTGGTTTTCAAGATTTTCCAAACATCCTATACATTTTTTTTAAGTAAAAATACAATATCTGTATATCGAAATATTAACAGTGCGTTACTTTAAAAATTGGCACTTTCTGTTACTTCTGTCAATACCATCAACTTATTTAATGGTATTCATGCAGACCGTTAAAATATGGTCAGGTATACCCAGTGAATTTTAAATAGTAGGAAGCACTCGACGTTGCTGTTTTTTTTAGGTGGTCGGTCCTTCCTTAACGATGTGCGGGCATACAAGAACCCGTACTGCAATCTCAGTCTAAATACCACTATAGTTGACCCCGACATATCTTAGTACTTCCGTAAAATTATTTAGACAATTTTTAAATTGTCGCACTGTCATTATACCTACATTTTAGATTTTAACTATGTTATAGTGCCGGTAGCCCCAATTTGGACAATTTGTATGCATTCTTAAGCTTAAGTTACCACCTGTAGAACGTTTAATTTTTTTATAATAAATATATACAGGACCGTCAGACGAAAATAAAACGATGTCATTATCAGAAACAGCATCAATATTTTAAACATACAATACATTTTTAATAAAGATTTGAACAGTGATTTCTATTTTAAAATTTGGAGATTTAAATTTTTACACAGTACCTGATGATGTATGTTTTGCTACCGTCTGGCTGACCCATGTAAAAACCAATAATGAATACTTAAATATTCAAATAATTAATATAACGATATTATTATTTCACCTTATAAAACTTAAAATTTAAAAAGGAAATTGGGGAACAGCAAATACCACAAACAAATAAGAATTACCCTGAAAAACTATTAAGACCTTTCAAAAATTCTCTCCATAGGCGATAGGCCTATCATTCCCATTAATATATCTTGTTTTTATTGTTTCAAGTCGACTCATTTTTTATATATTCTCATATTTTTAATATTTTCACCGTATCTAAAATAAACTTCGAGAATATATGATGTGAGCAGATGTTAGTTTTGGATTGTAAAATAAATCAATAGTCATCATCAATGTTCACTAGACTTAATCAACGATATAAAACAACTTATCCAGTACATTTTAGAAAATAATTTGGAATAATTACTCGTATATGCAAATCTAGCACCGCCACTGCTTTCGATAGTTACTGGCCTTTGTTCTACAAATTAAGTTTTATGATAAGTGAAATTTGAGTAAATATAAGACGAAATTGAGAAAATATTAGTGAAGAATAATTGGAATGCAGATATGAATAAAATACATCAGTATCACATAATAAATAGTAAACAGGATAACTCCATCGTATTTCGTTTCATGATCTTCCTGCTGATCTATTTTGAAATAGTGAACTGACATTGTATCAGTCTAGATGCTAGGGTCGTTAGGAATAGTTATATTCCTTCTTATTTTTAGAGTATCCTATGTTTCCTTCCATGAAATATGAATTGTAAAATGTATTCGTAAAACGGAAAATGTTTGGCGTACCTTTATGAAAAATAAATTATATTCGCTTCTAGTACAAGCTTATAAACAGTCGGTACCGTAATCAATCTGGTTATTATTTATTCTGTGCTAGTACCAGATAAGTGAATTTAATCAGCTAGATCAATTGGAATTCTCTTCACTTTGTACAACAATGGGAATTAAGAAAAACATACACTTGGAACATAAAAACTTACTAGATAATAGAAGAAACATATAGGACGAACTAAAAGTTAATCCGAAAGGGACCATCCCGTTCTAATCGGTAATTATTTATGTTTGTACTATACATGAAAATATGGTTATGTATTTAAAATTATATAAAAATATTTGTATGTCGTAAAATTGGCAGTATAAAGTCAATATCATTATATTTACTATTTTCATCTTTTTTTACAGATATATACCGATAAATTGTATTATTAAGCAATACACACACGCAGCGGGTCCGGCCAAATATTACTGAAGGTCACATATGAATCAGCGCGTTTAAATTATTGAATATAAGTGGTCGATAACCTGATCGTGATCGCACTAGTGTGTATAAAGCTTTAATCCATTCACTTTATCAAAATGACACTTGAAAATTGGAAAATTTTGTGTACAGTACTATATCTTTCAACTTGAAAATCAATTGTTATCACCTAGTTACAAGTTATATAAAACAATTGCATATTTTCATAACAAACTTGGTATTAGCGGTCTTTCGATACAATATTGGGTTAGTGAGTTGAATTTTTACCAAATACAATTGATTTTTTTCAAAAAATCAGCCGAAAATATGTGGTACTGTATACCTTCATTCTACTCAAAAAGGTCTTCCGAGTCTTTTATCATAATCTGCTTATTTTCTCATGAAGAACTATACTCTGTACAGCGAATCTACGGAACACTAAGTTTAATTCTTATTAGAAGATAGGTCTGATTTACACTCTACCAAAGGCAAGTTTTTTTGTTAATTCATATCCGAAGTTCTGAGTCGTGCGGTAGTATTTTTTGGATGCTATTAATTTATTTATAACTGGACTTATTAGACAGGGGACAATTACGTAGGCCTGGACAATATCCACCAAAAAACGGTCTTCGTCGGTTTCTGAAACATAATGTAATAAATATTTCCAAATGAAAACGCGTGAACTTTGTTCCGAGACAATCAGGTGATAATTTTAAACTTTAAAGTACAAATGCTTTGTAATTTAACGTATTATTACGTGAAAGGGTGCTTGGATTAGTACGCCACTTGCGTTATCACATAGCAAGTATTTGTGCGGTTTAAGCCGTACCGTCTTTTTATTTGTCCCGTAGGTTCGATGTAAGCAGTATTATGTAGTATTTTTTGAATACGTAAGATAAACACCATAAGTACTCTAAGCTAGATTTGGGGTATAATAGATATATTTGCCAATACTTTAACATGAAAAAACATATGAGTGGCTTATTGGATGTTGACGTCAATGAAAATAAGTTTCTCAAAGTACAGAGCAGTTTTACAATATTGTCCCTTAGATTTTCCTAAATTCATAAAAAAAATACAATTATATTACACTTTCGAAATTCTTAACCTTACCCTAAATATTTACAAAATACTGTCAAGTGGGACTTTTTCTGTCACATATTATCCGAATGATGAGATAGAGTAAAACCAGTCTAACTAAACAAAACAAACATAAATTTTAGTATAATCTCAAGTTTGATATATCGCCGTTCTTGAATCTATAGTTTGAAGGCTACTGAGGTCTATGTCTCACTTCGACTGCTTTTTATTTGTTATCAAAATGGATAATTAGGTGCAAAAATCAACACAGACTAGTGGAAAGACATAAATAACTGTCGTTAGTGTCATTTCACGCTTTCAGTTCAAATCGATTCCAGTTTTATTTTTGTCTCTGTCATGAAAAAGAGGAAAATGGAAACTTATAAAAACGTAGTAATTATCTTGGACACTTAATAACTTGAATCTGGAATATTTGACACAGACTGAATTTTATCTGAAGGACATTTATTTAAGTAACGAATAAATCGTAAAAATCACGTTTAAATCTTTGCTTCTACTTATTAATAAATCGTGTGATAAACTTGGCCATTAATGAGAACAGCACTCGACTATTGTAAGCTATTACTAGTTTGATTTTTTACCACAAGACAGCGCAACTCAATTGATCAGTTCCCAATGGCAAAGAATATACCAACAGACAAGAACCGAAACTCCTGACAAAAGGAATCTGCGGAAGCCATCTTTTAAATTAGTCGTCATATGACATACGATCACTTGTAGTCCTCTTTCTTATGATCTTTGCAGACCCAAATTAGATTCAAGTTTGCTTGTAGGTTGAAATGATCCGTTTCACGTGTATATTGTCAACGAAAAGTGCAGAAATAGCTACTGATACCTGTACAATACATTTGATAAAACAACTTTATACTAAAATACTTTTTCTCAGTGTAATTCGAGTAAAGCTGTAAGCATTTATTATGATGCTCAGTGTATGCATACCTGTCACCTTCAAGGTTATTTATTTTTGGCACTTCTACATCAGATAATTTTCGCCGGGCTTCACTTCTTGTTGTTGTGTATTCTTTACCAATGGCGATAGTAATAGAAATCAACTTGTCAATGACAGACTTGTTGGTTTCACAGCCAAAATGTTAAAATTTTCAACGGTAGTTGTCAATAATTGTCAAAATAATCAATTTAACTTTGTTATTTATAATGATCAATCAGTATGAATAATTTTTTGTAATAAACAAAGCAGTCGAAGATGTTGATATAGAAATAAAAATGAATACTGATAACCCAGAAAGATAAAAAAACATATCTTTAAAAAAAAACAAAGTAAATACGAGTTTGCATTAGAAATTTTCAAATATTCAACAAATTTTGAAGAACTTCGGCATTTTAGCAACAATTTTGCTTGTGCACGTTCACATTAAATTTCCAATAAAATTAGCAAAGTAAAGTAGTTGGATTATCCATGAGTTCTACGTCACAAATATGCAAATAACAAATGTACGTACGTGGACATGAACTACCAAAGTTGAAAATTTCGCTATTTAAATTTAAGTTCTTGCCCCGAGTAGATAAAATTTGTCAGTTACTGAATTTGTTTTTCATTGTTTTGGGTAATGTGCTTAGTTAGTTCGACAGCATATTGGCGTAATTCACGATCACAGAGATTAAGTACCTAACCACCTACCCTATGTTTGTCGACTGCCAACTTTTATTCGGCGTATGTCGGCTCATGACCAAATCCAACATCTCTACAAAATATCAAATACTGAAAACATAGTTGCCATATTATTGTTGGAAAATATGAATAGTTTGTTGAATTAGGGTTATCAATTTTCAATAGTGGGTGTAGTTAAAAAATATACAGATATATCAAAGTTAATGCTGAGTATTAGGTGTCAGTATATCCCTCTACGTGATATGTGGCTAGCACTGTGTAGTTGCTGCACCATTCGTGGGACACCCACTAACGTAGCCGTTGGCAGTTGTAAGCACTCCACCACTTTCGGATATACTAGGAAATTGATGATGGGTGTCTATATCCAAATCATCAGAGTCTTGAGAATGGGATGGCATGTATCCTTTTAGCCTCTCAGCCACAGCCCTTAAAGGAGTTGTTTGATCATCCTGGTTTGGAGAAGGTGTGTGTCGTGAGGCTCTTGCTTCTACTCCAGCAGGACTGTGATAGAACGAAACTTCGGCAAAACTAGGACTAGCGTCTTCCAATAAAAGATGACACAGTTTGAGGAAAGTAGGTCTCGATGACGGTTTATGCTGCCAACAATACCTCATTAAAGTATATAACTTATCTGGACAATTTTCTGGTCTCTCCATAACTCCCCCATCGATAACATAACGCAGAACTTGATCATTGGCAAGACCTTGATAGGGTTGCGATGCTAACGTAGCCATTTCCCATAATACAACTCCGTAACTCCAAACATCGCTACTACTTGTAAACACTCCGTCTTTAAGACTCTCGGGCGCCATCCATCTTACTGGCAACAGACCCTTCGTTCCTTTACGATAATAATCAGTCTCATAAATATCTCTAGTCATTCCAAAGTCTCCAATCTTGACGACTAGACTCTCAGAAACCATACAGTTTCTAGCTGCCAAGTCCCGATGTACGAATTTTTTGGCTGAAAGGTATGCCATGCCATCAGCTATTTCAATAGCCATTTGAAGGATTTGTTTTAAAGTTGGAGGGTGTTTGTTCTGGTTAGGGTTGTAATTTTCCATGTCAGGTCTATGCGATCGAAGATACGACTTTAAATCTCCGTTTGCCATTAGTTCCATAACCACAAGAGTTGGCTGGCCTTCGGATACCACACCTAATAATCTTACAACGTGAGTTGTGTCGAATGCTTTCATTACAGATGCTTCATTCAGGAACTCCAAACGTTCCCTAAAAAAAAAATATAGAATTTTGTTAATTAGAGAGATAACTTGTTACTTTTAAATATGTAAATACTTGCCTATCTGTAGCGTGAAGAGGTACAGTTTTAACTGCACATCTAACTTCAGCCGCACCTCTAATATCTTTGGCAATTCCATCCCAAACCATGCCAAAGCTACCTTGGCCCAATTCTTTATCTACTATAATTTGATCCCTAGACACCTCCCATTCATCCATCACATAAGGATTCGGAATATACTCGGGATTTATGTCTCTAGTTGCCACAGGTTTTCTTAGGGATTTTCTGTATAACCACCACCCAAAGAGAAGAATGCCCTAAAATAATAAGGTACATAAATATACATGGTGACCACTAAGAGATGAAATCTTTCAAATGTATTTCAATCTATTAATAATGTACTATGATAGAACTTGGTCAGCTTAAGGTCTCGACACGTGTAGGGGCTAGTACGTCACACTGCATTACACCAATGAGAGCAACCTTTACAAATGACGCGTAAAATTGTATGTTTGAAATGAAAATTATTCAATTGACAATTGATTATAAAACTAATAAAAATATATAATTACTACATATAGTAGTTTTTAGACATGGAGATCACGATTATACTTTTTTTGAAAATTAGTGGTATTTCCCATTGTAACAACTGACTTACAGTATTCGCTAATTACTTAGATGTACTAGACAAATGAGATAGTGATGTCGATGATTGTCTCTTATAAGCATTTTCAAGCAAGCGCCAACCAATTTAAAACAGGTATGCTATTAGAAATCAACCCAGTTATTATTTCTCTAGATTAAACCAATTGCCTAGGCTGGTTTCAGTACATCTAAGTAATTTGGGACTTCTGTACTGGCAAATCAAATATTTTATTCTGGAAATGAGTTTTAAATATCAAGCAAGCTACCCTAAAATTAAATACTCACTACAACGAAAATAGATAACAGGATGGATACTATAAGAGCTGTGTTTGAAGATGGTTCTACAATATAAAAAAATATGTGGTTCGATTGCTCCTTCCTCGTAGCAGATCTTGCATATACACACAAGCTGTAGTTACCAGAGCTCAGTCTTGACACAGTATAGAAAAAAGTTGTGTTTTTTCCAGTAACGTTAAGACACTCCGGGCTAGCTTTGGCCTGTAATTTAAAAATGGATATTTTAATATTTTCATGAAAATTTAACTATTAATATTAATACAACACTTGTAGATTGTAAAACAGATTATTAGCTTACATTGTCGATATCAAGCCGTTTGTACTCCACGATATAAGCAAAAATATTTCCATTAGGGTCTGTTGGTTGCGTCCAAGACACATCTACGTAATCCGAACCTGTATGAAGTAAAGTCAGGTTGCTTCTATCTGCACCGGCTGAAAAAAGAAAACAATACATAATAATGGTTCAATTAGTCTTAATATAGTGTTACCTTTATCCTTGGTCCTTTGAGTTTTCCTGGCAGGGACGCTACATTCGTCATCCCGGCAAGCATGTACATTTACTTCATACTTAGTGTAATGCGTTAGATTTGTTACATAGTATGAAGTTTTATTCGTAATATAGGAAAAAACTAAATCTATTTTATTCGCTTGTTTTTGTGGGGCATTCTGAGATTCTTGAATGGATTCATTGGTATAGATAACTGATCTTTTAGGCCTAAAAAGTACATATTATATTACAAGTCGATACTACTGACTAGTTTAATTCTGTTAACCATTTGCCAACAGAAAATAAAAACAACAAATATACGTTTTATTTATGTCATAAAAGATGTAAAAAAGTTTGTTCAGCTCTCTTTCTAGATCTGACGCAAGCCTTTGACAAGATTTGGCACAGAAACAACAATACAGTTCCAAAACAATATGTAGAAATATTAACTTTATATATATTACATTATATTATATAGAATTAAGCAGGAAGAAAAATATTTTGAACTACCCGAAATTCAAACAGGAGTACCTGAAGGAAGCGTTCTTCGACCAGTAATTGACCTTTTGTATACATAAGACATGCCAGAACTAGAATAAGTAGATCTGGTAACTTTTGCAGAAATTAAAAACCAAATTTGTTCAGTTCAGACAAGTTTTACTAATTAAATCAATTATTTTGCACGGGACAGAAACAAAATAACATGGAAACTCTTCAAGCAGTTATATTACCAACGTCCTGTCCGAAAATTGAAGAGAACCTGATCACATGAGCTTCTGTAGCATTTTGTTGAAAAGAAGAACATAACGCGAAGGTAAATAGTGAACAATTCAGTGTTTTACTGACCAGAGAAACTAAGGACATTGATGAATGGTGTTTAGTGAGATACGTAACTAGATTTAAGATTCATCAACTTTTAATTTTATAAAACACTGATTACATATGCGCAATTAAAATTGCCTATCAATATTAACAAATACATAGGCATATATTATGTCCCAAACATAATACCACAATGCCCTCTGTTACTGTGAATATTAAGTTGACTGTTCCTCACGCCAATTAGCATTCGTTCTATATTTTAGAGGGGGCATAAAATATACCCCCACATTTGTCAGTTGCGATTGGCGATTGTTTCAATATCGAAATAGTCTATCAAGCTGTTTGTTAAGGCTAACAACAATTTGTTAAAGTGTGAAGTGAAGTTGTAGTTGAATCGTTCAAGATGGCTTCATCACAAAATAACCCTCCAACCCAAATCCTTGTATTTGAAATGCAGATATCCATAAAGGATCCGCAATCATCTGATAGCGTAACTTTGAATTTTGCATTAACTGCTGATAAGCCTATAAATGTGTCCTTTTCAACGCTACAAGACGTGGCAGCAGCAGCTGCACAAGGTAAGAAAAAAAATTATCTGCTAAAAGCAAATTAAAGGAAATTCGTTTTACAGGGCCTAGTCGCAGAGCCGGCGACGGTGACTACGAATATTTCAAGCAAGAAAATATTCCTAGACCACATTACAATCAATGTAGCCACAAGTGTCCCAGATGCATGGCTAAGGAGTACAAAGAAGAGAAGGATGATGCTCATGAGTTTTATGGGATCGATTATCTGAAAAAGGAAGAACCTGCTAACGATCCCGAAGTTGATCACGAGTAAAAACACCATTTTTTTATTTGGTACTATTATATAATGGTTTAAATTTTTTTCAAATGGGGATTTATTTGATAGTTTTAGTTTTTTATATATATATATTAACATACTAATTATTTCACTTAACATTTAGATTTATTATTATAAAAATTATATTCTTGTCTTATTAAAGTTTTATAACTAAATATTCAAATTTTCATTGAGTAAAGTTTGTCGAAAATCAATTGCAGACTTCAACTTTTATATGTGCATAATTATCTACAATTCAAGTTACAATATTTCCTATCGATGGAATTTAATGTTATTTTTTGTGGCGCATAGTTGTACTGTTTATCAAATTTTTATAGGAGTGATATTGTTTATCGCCTTAAATTGAATGTTGTGTCTTCAAAAACAAAACAAAAACATTTCTTATCTTGAATCATAAAACTAGATTGATTGTGTGTGATATTTGCAATTAATATTTTTTCAAATATGCAACCTAAACTTTCCATTAATTGAAGCCTATTTTTATTTTTGATCCTTTTAATTTGCTAATTACCTTAAGAAGGGCTTAATAAGACCAATCAGGTATAACTCATTGTCCAGTATCCAAAAGCCCATAGTTTTCTGCGATTTCAGTAGTCAGAGGAAATTAAAAACCAAATGACAGCATGTAAAAAAAATCTAGACAACCGAACAAGGGAAAACGTTTAAAAAAAAGGGAGAAAAAAACATTAATATCATATAATATCTATAAAAATGGCCACTGAGAGCATTAAAAACAGAAACACAGCTAAATACGCAATGTATAGAAATAGAAATCAAAAATTGTAAAATATCAACAAAAGAAGGATAAATTATGGAGAGACCTACACACTCAACGACTCGCAAATATTGGAAGAACGCATGGAGGACGATATTAACAAAGCAATAGATAAAGAAGAATTATAAACGGTAATTAAGAAAATTAAAAATGGAAATGCACCCGGTTCCGACAAAATTACAGTGGAGATAATAAAAAGGAAGAGATTTGCTGCTACAGAAACTATGGAAAATATTTACAGCTAGAGGAATAAATGATAAAATAAAGATTAGTACAAAAATATGGCCTCTTAAGTTTGATGACTATAACTAACATTCAACTAAAATAGCGACTTACCTTTTCAAATAAACCTGATTAATAAGATCGTCTTGAAATTTGATTCTTTCATCTTCTTCATTCTCGTCAAAATTAATATTATTTTTAAACGAGCTTTCGCATTGACAATTAAACTGAACGTGCGGCTTCGGAGTGGAGTGTACCTCCTCTTTTGGAGCTAAAAATTTATTTTCAAGATTAATCGACACATCATTTACATCTACACTAAATGTAGGCCTAAGCTACTGACAATGTAAACAAACTTGAACGGAGGAATGTCGTGAGCTGGTGTTTGTTTACATCGTCGGCGGCTTGGGTTTGAATGAAATATTTTCATGAAACTGTACAGTCTGGAGATGATGCTTACTGTTGTCACTGCAATAATTATGATCCTTGGAATAGTTGACATCGTAATGTTTTTTTCCAGTAATAATATAGTGTGTAATAGGTCCGTTAGGCAGTGTTGGAGGAAGCCAAGTTATTACAAGCGAGTTACTGGAATTACTGATAACTTCTATATAACTTGGCTGCATTGGCACTGGAAGATAAAAATTATATTTCAACAAGATTTCAACAGCAATATTAGCATCACATAGTCAATCGATTAAAGTAGCGGTACTAAAATAAATAAAAAACTTACTTGCTGGCAGTGTTCTAAAATACTGGATGCTACTCTGGGCTCCATTTCTTTCGCTAGCGATCGTATACGTTTTAACGTAAAATGCATAGCGAGTGTATGGTTTTAAATCTTTAATCACAAAGGTTATGTTGTCTTGTCCTTCTTTATTTGGAATGTCCAAAACTCTCCAGCTAAAAGGGGTTGTTAAAATAATGTTAGTTAGACCAGTCAAAAATTGATATAAGAGAGCAGTAAAAGAGTTCAACTTTTGTGGCTGATATATGTTCAATTCAAAATTGGTTTCAATCTGTCATCATATTAAGACAACTTGACAATGACATTCAACTTTTTACGACCTGAACCTCTTCATGGATAAAAATTAAAAATACAATCGAAAACCATCCCCATCAAAAATGATGGATTTTTATACAAACTCTCATCCCCTTTTTCACCAACATTGGAGTAATATCTCCAAAAATCCTTTCTTTGTGCCGACAGTCCTAGCCCCATGAATTTAGGCTGGGAGTTGATATGTCAGTCAGTTATTCTTTCATTTGTTTAGATTGAAAAAATATAACCTATTTGCTATAAAAACTTACTTATCTTGACCGCAAGCATCTTTGCCATCATACTGTGTAACATTATCATTATCAAAAGGTGCTTCCACATAATAGACAATATATGCCAAAAGCTTTCGCAAGTCGTCTAAATAGAAGGATTTCCATTGCAGTGTCGATGAAGTTGAATTTACATTTGTTACATTCACTTCTAATGGGATAATGTTACCTAAAATCCAAGAAAAGGATGAAATATGTCGATTTCTTATGTCAACTTACAAATATTAGATGAATAATGATGGTAGAATCAAAATATTGTCGTACTTACACGCTGTTTTGTCTCCGTTGGAATTTTTGGCAACTTCCAAATCAGTGAAGTTGTCCAATTTTGATATCTCTTGTAACTTCACAATTTTATCATAGCATAATTTGGGATTAAAATGAAAAAATAACTTTCCTGATATTTCTATAGGATCATGCGTCGACCAGTCCCAAAGATCCTGTAAATTTTGATTATCTAATACGCTGAGTACATATTTATTGCTGTCTTTTTCGTTTCCACGTATACGTTTTAAATTTTTGAAGAAATTCAAGGACAGCAAAGGGAACGACCTTACAACCTTTAAATATCCACTGATTTCTTCTATCATTTTCAAGTTTTCTTCTAATTCTGTGATATTAGCTAAAGAAATTACAAAATCATTAAAATTACTAATTAATGTGTCTGGATATTTTCAAAGACCACAAAAATAAAATATGATTCACTTTTAGTTCAATTGCCAATATAAGTTCGGCGAGGATATGTGGAGACACGAATTTTTGACTAATTTTACAAAAAATCGATAGTGCCAACTATTTTGAAGATTATCCCTCGAATAATTAGCTGGTTATTCAGAATTTCAGAGAAAAATTAAAAATAGATTTTTTTTCAACATTTCAATGGCTATTTCGTCCAATAATTTCAATAAAACCCAGTTTAAATATGCAGAAAACTATTTAAAATCATTTTCTATTTTCTTCAAGAAAAAATCCCTTCAATTCTGAATAACTTAAAGTTAAAAAAATTATTGAATATTTAGTAGATTGTTGTAGTATCTTATAGTGGCAATTAAAACGAAATATAAAGTGTGTAATACGTACCTCCTCCTCTTATTTGTATTTCTAAATTACCCTCAATATGAGTGCATCCCCTAAGTTGTGTTGAGACCGCAATACTGTCAATTGTCAAACCAGCGCAGGTTTGTTTACATCGTCCTAAAATATATAAAGCATTATACCTATATTTCATAATTAATGTATTTCATTAAAAACAATATATTTAAATAAATGACATTTTTTTCTTACCTCCACAATGAACACAGGTGGAATTTTTCTCAGTGAAATCGGGAGGGCATACCAAAACGCAGGAATTTTCGTGAATCTTGTAAGGTTCTGGATAATAATTCGTGGTTTGGAGTTCTATCGGATTGTGTAAATTTAAACATTGATGTTTGTCGATACATCGCCGGTTTAAATACTGAAAAAAAATTAATTTCACTTTATATAATTGATAAATTAAATAGATCTGGAACAAAATATTCCATCAATGATCCATATTTTATATTGTATTTAATTCATAGTACCGCCATCTGTTACTGAATACTTAAAGCTTCAATAATATGGGTAGCTTTCAAAGTAGAAATTATTTTTTGTGTCTAGTATAAAATAACCCAACAACTAGATGGAAACACCTGTATTATATTGGTAAAATTTTGAATTCGATGCGTTATTTGTAACCAACAAAAAAAATCCAACAGTTATATTATTTTTTGCTCATAAGATGAGTTTTAAAATGTTTATCGCATCACTGTTAAGCGTTTTACATATAAATTATTATTAGACACATTTTAGCTCACTAACTTTATATATAGAGACTACTGAAGACAATATATTGTTTTGAATGAAGAGCAATAAAAATATCTCTTGTTTACACATGCCAGAATGTTTTGTTTGTGCCGTAGCCTTTCGGCATTCATTTCTTAAAATATCCTTGATATTTCCCTTTATTTGGCCGCGTATTAATAGTTTCAGTCTAGACGACCTCCCAATTCCGAAAATATTTCTTCGTTTTTGTTGAACAATAATTCAGTAGTCCACATACAAAACACGAACTGCATCATCAAGTTACGAGGGTCATATCAAAACGAATGAAAATAAAGAGTTTATCATTAATTATATCAAAAGGCTATTTCCTATTTCGAAGCAGAGTAAAGGACGATAAATTCAAGGAGTATCGTCAACTAGTAAATAAAATAAAAAACTGTTCATACTTATAATGAAATTAGATTTGTGGTAGTGGATATATTAAGCCCCCCACACCTATTCATATTCCAAAAAAACCTTAAAGCTGATCAACTATCACTCGAGTCACTTCAGTGTAAGTATGAACAGACTTTACCTAATTTTTTTTCAATCCAGCATTTGCAAATTATAAACAATGAAACAATAAGATTCAGTTAAAAATTGTGCGAAGCTCGCGTTGATCATGCAGACCTATAAAGGTGTTTATTCATACAGTAAAAAAGATAATATTATTTACTGAATTAAATTATAGTTTCATGTGATTTATTCATTGAAAACCAAGTAGACGCAAGGTAATTTTTGCAATAGCAATAAAACTTGAAACGACGTGATGTTAAGCAATTCTACATACAAACACGAGTTTTAGTGGTTGTAGCCTATAGGTTTTTTGCAATTACGTCCATTGTAATAAAATAAAAGAGAACAACGATATCCTCAAAGTCTAATTTACTTTTTTTTAAATGTTAGTTGTTCCTGAATGTTACATTATTTTTCGTGTTTTGGCAAACATCTAATTATCGTTTTGTATGATAATCACCTTTGTTCATTCTCTATGATGATTTGAGGTTACGATACCCGTACTAATAGTGATATTCTATTCACATATTAATTAATGTGGATAGCAAAATACAACTTGGTAAACAACTTTAATTAATTACGTTCAGTTTTATACGTGCGCTTCGTAGTTCCATTGATAATGTTTTTTATGATCGGTATTGAACTGGTATTTCCGAATTAAGAAATAATAGAATACCCCCAGGAGTTCGTATAAAAAAATCGGCGGGTGTCAACCGGGCTCCAAACGACCCTATTTACCTGTATTGCCGAAAAGGTCACTTAATCCTATCCGTCAACCGGGCACTAAAAATACGAAGGTGGTTTGGTACGGTGTGGATGGATTCGGTCCCGGCAGGTCATAGATTAAAATGTGTAAATTTTAATCCCTTTATCTATAGGCGTATTGGGTCCCAATGGTACTTAACTACCTGAAGATATTCTTCGGGGAAATGTACCTCTTTTCGGAAATCCAATCCTCCCTCTTTTTATTGTATCTGAATGTTTAAATTAAATACTATTTCATTCATTGTTTATATTTCATCGAGTGCATTTCATATTTCAGATCAATTTGTCTGTTGTTTTAAACATTTTAAAAATGAATATATTAGGGTAGGGGGTAAGGTAGGGTGGTTTTGGTTGGGTTATTATTGAATCTTAATATATCTTATGTATATGTGTTTCTATTTTATTTTTACCTTTTTTTTAAATCCTAAAATGTATACCTTTACAATAATATTTCAATGTAATAAATATATCAAATTTTTAAATTAGTTTTACTACCTGTTTTTCATTTGGTTTAACAACAGGTGGCTGGGACCGAATCCATACATTATTATTCAGGTAGGACTAAAGTTCGGGACCCAATAAGCACGCTATTTTTGAACTACCTGCTACTTGGGACCCAATAAGCATATGCCCGTTTGGTAGGGGTAGGTTTGGTTGGGTTATTATTGAAAATTATTATAATTTATTCTACAAAAATTGTCTAAAAATTGAAAATTATTTTTACAAGCAGGTAGTCAGTGCCCGGTTGATGATACTCCTTTTAAGGATTAAAAATTCTGGAGCCCGGTTCACCTATCGGATTATTTGGTATCCGCCCAAAAAAATTTAGAGGGGTGAAAATATAAAATTTGTATCTGGAGCATCGGAAACTTTTCGTGTTAATGACCGCGGATTTTAAATAAATAATTTCAAGATTCAACGGAGACAATTCAAATTGCAAACTATTTTCATACCTTCCGTAACAAATTTTTGTAACATGAAAGACGTTGAAAATTCGTACTTTGGAATTTTTTGGGACGAGAAATCGACTAATTAACCTAGTTTTTTTATCAAATAATTATTTTACCTTCGAATAGGGTCATGAAATTTTCAAAAAATCTGTTAAAAAAATAAATGTTTGGGGAGTACTCCCAAAAGACAAATCTAGTTTGAAAAAAAAATCTCAATGACCTTGGAAGTGCATACAAAACATTAAATAATTTTTTGCAGTTTCTAACGTATGTAATTATTCTAAATGGTATTAATATTACCTCGTATGCATCAGCATCAGATTTCTCGGTTCATTGTGATAAGTGGGTGGAATCAAATGAACTCGTGGCGGAAATGAAATTGCATCAGCGATTTTTAAATCAACAGATCATGATGTCAATCTTCGCTTAGATATAGACACAAAAATTATATTTCGTATAAAATAAATAAAAAAACCTAAACATGATACTAGTTTTCTTCTCTACAAAAGAAGATACATAATTTTAAACATACATTTTTAAGCTGCTCAGTTACAAAAAAGGATATGCAAATCATTCATCCTTTTGTTAATGACAAGGTATTTAGTCAGTAACAAATACAATGTATGTAATGTACCGGGTGTACAACTAAAAAGGTACGACGGCTGCATATTTTGGATAAAAAAATTTAAAACCAAAGAGAAATCACCAGAAATTATTTTAAAGTTAGTATAAGTAATCGCATTGACCATAGTAGTCAGTATACTTTTTGAGCTGGGTAAGAACATTGTACAAACGGTCGGGAAATAACTGCAATACGGAATTTTTTAAAACTATCATTGTGCGTTTACAATACAACCCTCAACTTTTCCACCCTTTTTGATGGACCCTGGTTGCAAATCACCGTTTTATGGTGAATTTTGTCTTGTTGTTCTGATTGTATATTATTGTTATGGATGGATTTTTTTTGCACATTACACATTTTGCCACTTAGAAGTACGTCCTTGAAAGCTGATCATTATTGTTTTGAGTAAATTCATAATCATAGTTCGTGAACTTGAACGCCAAGCCGATTACGTGCACAAACATACCACACCGTAATTTTTTAATACAAGTTGTAATTATGAAGGTTAGTTGAGCTGAACTGAATATAAAATTATAATTATACAACTAACTAACTTTGCAATAATATTATACAAAAACCAACAGCGAAGATGTAGAGATTAAAGAAGATATATCTTGGTAGACAAGAGTGGGAGACTATGAAGCAGCGCAAAAAGAGGAGACTAAGATAATGGGAAAACACTTTATATACGTAAGCTAGACTTGTCCAAACTTTAGTTTAGTTCATTCACATGTTTTTTATCAGTGTACTCAGAAGGTTGTTACCATAGAAATAATGGTCATGAGCGTAGATCTGGGGGACGTTTAATTAATAAAAAAATAGACTTACCTCGTAGAGATCTTTCGGACAATTCGTTCTACATGTTTTTTGTAATCCGTGCCCATAACTAATATGAGGACACACTGTACAAACATTGGGGTTGTCGTCAGTGCACGCTAAGCAAGTATCGTTGCAGCATTCGAGTTTATTATTACAAGTCTTGCATTTTTCAGGGCATTTTTTCTGGCAGTGATTTTTGTTCCAACACAAATGTCTTTCCTTTCCGTCTAGTTCAGTGATAGTTGGGCAATTCACTGTATCGTTCCCACTTCCAACAGTAGCTGGACACAATGGACACTCGTTCTCCGGCTTAAGACTCTTTATAAAATTCTTGGAAGATTTATCTTTAACGATTTTATCCCAGTCTATAGTATGTACAAAACAAAGAGAGGGATTCTTATCGATATGTACGTGGCCGTGTGAGATGTCCGTTAGAGAGTACAATCCGATTTCTTGGAGAGTGGACATTTCAAATATTACGAACGCGTGATCGAGAAAAGTAGATTGTCCGCGTATAACTGTTAAATTGGGAAACAGCTGACCTACACTCTTAAGTCCATTTACTCTGTATAATAACAAATAATCTGTAATTTCAGTCAATAGCGGAAAGGTTATCTTTGACATCTCTGTTTCATTGACATTGTCGAAGAGGAGGATCGAAAGAAATCCTTCGATTACTTCACAGTCCTCTAACTTCTCGAATGATTCCAGTGAATTTCTAATATCCATGCTTGAACAAACTGAAACAAAGAAAACAGTTAAAGCACATCCTTAATACAATTTCGTGCTGACTTACGCGCCGATTTAAAATTGCCATGCGCATTTCTTTATAGAAAAAATCATTTAGGTAAAGTCTAACTAAAGTCGGTGTGATGAACCATATTTTTAATCCCCTTGAAGGAAAAAGCCGAAATAATGTTAATCTACTATATCAATTTGAATGAAAAAAATCAGCCTGCATACAAAATTCATAAAATTTGTAATACAATAATAACACGTTTTCCTCTAGAAGACGGAGTATCTAAAGAAAAGTTTTTTGTATCGTCAACCCAACCATACTTGACAACATCTTGCGTATCAAACCAAGTTTCGTCTAAATAAATTATACCTAGTTCTATTTGAATCATGATACCCTTTTATTTTGCGCAAATACTCCTGTTAATTCGTGAATTCTCGCGATAACCGCATTATCAGAAATTTCAGAATTTTCTTTTTTCAAACACGCGTACATATTTAAAAAAAACGCGTTGACACTGAACATGTAAATATTTGTTCTTAAATTCGGCCCTATCATCGGTATCACTTATTGCGAAGTCATTTGCATTTGTTTGTGGCGCCAAATTATTAGATTCCCGCGCATCATCTTGGACTGTTGTTTCAAATGGTCTCCAAAATGCCATTCTAATTAATTACAAATAAATTATATTCATAAAACTCACCCTAACGTCTACGAACAAATAAATATTATATTGATATCAATTCACTCAACTCCACGAACAAATAAATATTATATTGATATCAATTCACTAAACTCACTCGACCAAGAAATAGATACTAGATATTTACTACTATTATTTTAAATATTTCTTTAAAACAAAATTCACACACGCCCCTGAATCGACACACAATACTAATATCTCTGTAATATCGCAGGCCACCCTCGGAGCTTAATTTTTTTTAGTTACAGTGGTCCGCCTGTAAGTGACCCGTTACTCCGTTATAATATAAACAATAATGTACTTGATGATTGTATTGTCTCGGAAGTTCGTGAACACCTGCGATGCGTTGCCAGATATACAAAATGTTCTTGAATATAGTAGGCTTACTAATAAATTTATATTATGTAATTTTTTTAAATATTTCCAAACTAGCTTTCTGAGAACATCACGAGCTAACAGTTTACTGAAGTAATGGGAAACATTTGTATAGTGAGCCCAACAATTTTAGAAAATACATCTGACAACATTGCTTTATTTTATGGTCATCACACTGACTTTAGTTAGACTTTACCCTAACCCTATTTTAAAATGGAGGTACGTGATTTATGAACAGCCCCCTACAGGATTTTAATTTATAAAATGTATTCACAAGTTTCTTAACCCCATCCACCCACATACTCGATAAACTTAAAATTAAAAGAATATTGTTATAAATCTAAGCTAAAAATTGAAGAAATAAACCAATCACCAGAATTCGACTCCGGGACCATCTGGCTCTACAGACGGTTTGTACATAAA
Source organism: Lochmaea capreae (assembly GCA_949126875.1). Taxonomy (NCBI): domain Eukaryota; kingdom Metazoa; phylum Arthropoda; class Insecta; order Coleoptera; family Chrysomelidae; genus Lochmaea; species Lochmaea capreae. Next base: position 2,646,397 of record OX421402.1, read on the forward strand.
GTTGTTTTATTCTAACCCCGTAAATAACTTGATAATTATACAAGCTTGTTCTGATTTTAACCCTAGATTAAATTCGTAAACAAGCTCTGCATTACTTTTCTCAACCCAAACAGCTTCAAAGTGAAAATTGTTGAGACACAGACGATTTGCATCGTGATCGCCAATCTTGAAATAACCTGCACTGGGAAATGTTGGTGTTGGTTGCAACAAAACGTTCATTCTTGGAGATTTGAGATTACTTCACACTGGAGACCGTTCGATTCAGGCCGAGGAATTTGACCGAGACAAGAATGTCTGTCCCCTTTCTTCTGTATCTGTAAAGTCATCGGTTGGTTGTGGTTGTACCGCACTTTTTGATTATATTCGCAATAACCTGAATTTCACTGAACGTATTTCCCATTACAACCGATCAGTTATTCAAGAGATACCTACGACAGAATCGGATCAAGCTCAATAAAAAATGGTCCAATTCCATTCGTTTTTAATTCTCTACCTTTTAGAAAGTTATTGTTAACGATACATTTCATGTAGCACCGTGTAAGTATTCTTTAAATAAGTTCTTGATTTATTTGTCTCAAATTCATATAGTACAGTTATTAATGGTCGTAAATTGAGATTTATGAGTATCGTTTGTCAAAACGTATTTAGTAATAATTTTCAATATAGTAAATAGTCTCCTCAGTTTGCCTTGAAATCAATTATTCATGTACTTATAACTGTAGTGCGTCATTTCCTTTGGAGATGGCGCTACTTATACACGCAGAATCTGTTATTAGTCTAATCAACAAATTCAAAGTGAAAGTCAATTTGAGCTAATGTTTTAAGACACACTGTGTAATGCATCCAATACAATCGGTGTTAGTAATGTACTAAAAATACACCGATTGTTGTTTACTAATTAAATGTTACTAATATATAGTTCGTTATTGGAATGTTGTGAGTAATGGGGACATCTTCTAAAACGTAATTTAACATTAGAAATTGAACAAAAATGAAGTTAATTATACATTCAAAAAATTCTCTTTTTGGTATATGGTCATAAAACTAATTTGTACATTTATTTCCAAATTTTTTGTATAAAATAACAATAACGAATAATCGAGACCGTTTTTGTAAATTGGTCCTTTAGGCACGGGTCCAAAGCACATGGGATTTGACACTTATAGACGCTGGGAAATCTAAGCACGAATATCGGAATAATTTTATCACCGACGGTTTTGTTACAGAATCTATGCTGCCGCTGGATGTTTAGTCTTTGCAATTTTTAATAAACATCGTCGCAATTATTTATTTAAGTCCGTATCGGGATTCACAGAAGTCTGACTCGCCAACTAGCAGCGACATAGTCGTAGACTTACTTTATTTTCAAAGGTAATAATTACTCTGTATAATGAAATAAATGAAAGTTTCACGACAAAGAAACAACTACTCGCCGGGTAATACGCGCATTTAGTACGCGTCATAAATTGTCATATGTCAAGATTTTGGATGCAAACAATCAAATTTGGCTTTTCAATTTACAAGTGTTTTAAAAATATATTTGCTGTAATATTGTATTAATACTATATAATGATTAAAAATGTATGAAAATGATATATTTATTATTAATTAACTAATTTAACACAATTATAAAAATTTGTTTGCTTCCAAAAACTTGACATATGGCAGTTTTGACGTTTTCACTAAATACGCGTATATGCCTCGACAAGCAATGTGTTTGGCAAGTAATGAGAAAGTTGATTCGTTCTTAGTGAACTCTTCGTTTTTATTAATTTTTTCCATTACTTTCTTACGAATTTCCATTCGTTGAATATTATTAGTGTACAAAATTTCTTTAACTTTTCTCCGTCTACCTCAAGTGGACGACAACTATTTCTGTGTCTTTCAAATTGTACACGGTAATGTATTCTTTCTAAGCACTAATTAAAGCAAAAGTTAAATGAAAGTGTCCCTTCTTGTTTGTCTATGTATTGCGAATTTGATCTAGCAGTAATCGGGAAAGGGAGCATTATCAAATCCAACTAAATGCACTAAATATACAGATTGCGAAAGGGCTTTCCGAACCGTACGATTTACACAAGCACGACAAGGAAAATATGAGAAAAACAGCTTGAAAGAGAGAGAAAGAGCAACTGTGCGTGGCCAGCGAGGGCGTGTATTTAGTTCCAGCCGAATGTCCACTGCCCCCCCATTTCAACCGCTGTTACCAGAAGCTCAGACTAATTTGTACAAATGATATTTTTGTCTCGTCATCGTTGACTCCTTTTCGAGCTCATGCACTATTAGGCAAAACCAAACACCTCCATCCGGCAACAGTGTCATTTTCAAATACAATGGCATGCGCTTCCAACGTTATCAACGTTTGTAGCGAAAAGACCTAGGAATAGCAATATAAATGTGAATTATCTCTGTAAAGGACACTGTTGCCGGATGGAGGTGTTTGGTTTTGCTTAATAGTGCATGAGCTCGAAAAGGAGTCAACGATGACGGGACAAAAAAATCATTTGTACAAATTAGTCTGCGCTTCTGGCAACAGCGGTTGAAATGGGGGGCAGTGGACATTCGGCCGGTCTCTGGCACTAAATACACGCCCTCGCTGGCCACGGACAGTTGCTCTTTCTCTCTCTTTCAAGCTGTTTTTCTCATATTTTCCTTGTCGTGCTTGTGTAAATCGTACGGTTCGAAAAGCCCTTTCGCAATCTGTATATGTATTTAATTGGATGTTAATAGATAAAGAAAATGATGATATGGATAAGGCCTTGGTTTTACACATTCTTCATGTTGAGGAGAACTTGGACAACTTATAATAAAAATAAACAAGTGAAGTAAATCGTTTATATGTGAATGTTCCGAGAGCCTAGCACGCCAGTTTACGTTAAACGTATCTAATTATGTCCGAGAAGTACTTACTGCGCACGCGTTTTTGTCAAATGCTGCGTCTACGTATTAAGTGTATTATTTGGAATCGTTATGCGTATTAGTAACATAAATTTGAAATAATTAGTGCCATTATCAGAGGTTAAACATTATACGTGAATATATTTTCTGCTTTTTGGCTATATAATTAATGGTTCTGGTATCCCGACCATTAAGAGAATTGAGAGGATAATCAGTATACGTTTTAAATTCTTCTTTGTAAAGTGAACATTGACAGGGTTGTATTCGGACTTCAGATACGTATTTAAAAAAATAATTGTCCCATAAGCGATGATCTACATTGATTCCTTATAGTACCACTAGTACGTCTGTTTGTCCGTCTGCCACAGCCATATTGCCCTAAATTTTGAGAAGTGGACCATCAGGAAGTGCACCTCCGGCTGAAAATGACCACCTGACTTGTTTGAAGTTATAATGAAAAACTCTCTGTATAGTATAGATGAACCACCATGTATATTCTTCATAATTAGTGGGAATTATTTGACTGTAATTAAATTTATATTACTTAAAGTGGACGTAAAAATGATATTATGAGAATTTTATAGTTCCGGTTTTTTTTTAATTAATATAATACCATTAACAAATATTCCGGAAGTTGAACAATGATTAACCGATTATATTTTTTATCTAAAACTTACTTACAACGGATATTATAAAGGTAAGCCAAAACTTACTACATAATTATCAAATAAAATGAATGAATAACAAATTTTTATTCCTCGATCGGTTTCACAAATTACAATATAATTGAATCGTCAGGAGTAAGAGCGGGATTAAAATAGCTCGCCGGAATTTTGAATGAAGCTAGACTGGTCTGGGACTGTCTACAAAAACTAATAACCCTGGCTAACCATAATAGAGTTACTCTTAAGTGGGTCCCGGGGCACAAGGGCATTGTAGGAAACGAAAAGGCAGATATCCTAGCAAGCTAGGGTCTGAGACTGCATTCACTGGTCCTGAACCAGTATTTGGGATATCTAAAACTGCTGCACGTGGTTGTATATCTCCTGGTCAAAAAAACCCTCGGAGATGCTGACTAATGAGATACTAAACTTTAGCAGGGGCCAGATAAGGATAGTGAAGGGTTTACTCTCCGGTCACTGTACCCTAAGGAAGCACATATAATCGGCATATATAGGGAGGAACCTGTATGTCTCACATTATCTTCGCTTGTGAAGCATTATCTCATTGGAGATATGGACTCCTAGAACTAGAACATCCAAGGGAGAATATCCAACAAGGACCTAGTGAACAGACTGCTGAGCCTGATAAGGGCTACTAGTCTCTTCATATAAACAGCACAACAAAGAGCACAAAAAGCCCAAAGTCTGAGGTGCCGAGGACTCTAAGCCTTTGACTGGTGTGCTGATCCAATCAATCAATCAATGAAGCTTGGATTTTTTTGTATATATATATAATCAAAATCCCTGTTACCATTAAATGGTGTAGGGTATATGTTAATGTCTGTATTGTTAACAATATGTTTTAATAATGTCTGTACACGAATTTTGCCCATGCTTTTTTGTTCTTTGCTAGCGTCTTGGCCGCTAACCATGTTATCTCTCGTTTCTTCAATATTTCTTCTAATACTCCATCCCATATTTGCCTCGGTCTTCCTCTTTTCCTAGCTCTTTGTACCTTGGATTCCCACACTTGTTTGACAGGCCTCTTATCACTCATTCTTTGGAGATGCCCCCACCAGCTAAGTTGTCGTTTTTCAATGAATTCCAGCATTGGTTCTATTCCCAGGTCTTCTCTTATTTTTGTATTTCTCAGTTTGTCTCTTTTTGTGACACCCCTGACTCTTCTAAGATACTTCATTTCTACGGCCTGAATTTGACTTTTTTGCTGCTGTGTGAGCACCCATGATTCACATCCAAATGTGAGGATTGCTCTAAATATGGTTTTTATGTAATGCACGGAAAAATCAATTAATATAAGAACATTATAAACATTTCCATTAAAAAAAAAGTAAATATTTGAAAAGAAAAAAATATATCGATACGAACACTGCAGGTAATAGCTGTAGTTTTATGTTGTAACGTAGACCTATTTTAAATAACATAGATATCGATTTTGATTAGCCTCGTAGACTGAGCGGCTCCAAATAATCAGGGATGAAACTTATAAATTCACATTATAAGAGTACAATTCACAATAATTTCATGTATTAATTAAATACACAGAGTGAAGTAGAAGTTGTATTTAATGGACTACCCCTGTATTAAAACAATTTCGTTAAAAAAAAAGTAATTTTAAATCAGGAAATTGTTATCGTATAGTCTGGTGATATTCAGCAAGTCGTAATGTTATTAGTTAAACAATTTCATTGTTGTTGTAGTTTGTTTTTCGGTGGAAAACATAAAATTTATTTGATGATAATTTAATGTTTTTAGTCGTAATTTTGTATTGAAATAATATACGCGGAAAATATTCCTTTTACAAACTGCGTATCAAAATATATACATAATGCGACACCGAAAACGACACATCGAATGTAGGTATACTGGATTTTTTTCCTTTTTTTAGAATTTCCTTTGAATTATTTTAGATGCAAAATGTTTCTTGTGGTCTCAAACGTCACGTGTTTGACGTTGCTACGTGCAAGATATTTGACACCTGTACTACTTGCTTGACATTTGAAAAGGGTTAATGAGACAAAATTAAAATTAGGGGTGGGACGTGTGACAGTTGATTATATGATAGAAATATGTCCCATTTGGAATAAAATCGACCTGTCACTGCATTTTTACAAAAGACCTGGAAAGTATTTAATCTGTTTCTATTTCGATGCCGCACCCTGTATATTCTAAAAATATAAACCACCCAATGTCTTGTCATTCTACTTTTATGCCCGTTTATGCTCGTTGTTTTTGAATAGTATTTTTTATGCAATGGAAGCAGTTTAATATTAGTAATCCTTGTAGGCATAGGTGTATTTATTTTAAATTAAAAACTATACCATACATTAAATCCTTCACGTAAAAAAAATTGATAAAGACGAGGAATTTTCCGGTTAAATTATGGATAAAAACCTGTTGTACATCATGCTATTACAGATAATATTTGTATCTGACGTATTACAGTTGAAAAAATTTAATTGGTCTTTATCAATAAAATTACATTCAGTAAGCACGTAGTACAAAACAAACGGTTTGTCAAATTTATTGTAGGGTTTTCCCAGAATTACTAAATATATGGTTCCTCCCTTACTAGATTAGATTTTATGAGGTGGCTTTTGGCCTAATCCACTGCGTCCTTTTCAGATCTATTGTGGTTCTCTAAACTCTAGATTACATTCTCCAGCCTGACTCTTTTTAAGAAGTCTATTAGCGTGGAGACTGAACCTTTCATATAGCTCTCTGCCAATGGCTTTTTTTCGCCTAATGCAAAAAACCGCACATTTGCCAGGCTATCGCACTGACATAGAATGTGTTCTGCCGTTTCTTCTTCTAGGTGACAAAACCTGCACGTATCTTCGTTTGTCAATCCCATCAGCTTTAAATGCTTATTGAGCTTACAGTGCCCCGTTAACAGACCCACTACAGCTTTAACAGTCTTCCTGTCTTTGGCCATCAGATCTGCTGTAAATTTTGGCGAGTGTTCTAATATGAACTGTTTACCTTGCCTCTGTCCTGGTGAGTTCCTCCATCATTTCAGAGATTTGTGGTCGACCCACTTCTTTGTTTGTTTCCTTGTTATGGTTTTTGCAACGCCGCAGAAGGGTTCCGGCCCAACGAATGGCATTGATGAGCCTTGCTTGGCAATTTCATCTGCTTTTTCGTTGCCCTTATGCCCCGGTACCCAGGCTACCGTAACATTACTACGCTCACCCAGTGTGTTTAGGGCCCGCACACAATCCCATACCAGCTTAGAATTCACCTATACGGGGTTGAGTGCCTTTAGCGCTGCTTGGCTGTCTGTGAAGATGGCAATTGAACGATATGTTCTCTTCTGCCTTTTAATTTCTTCCACACAGTGGTGAATCGCCGTCATTTCAGCCTGGAAAATTGTGACGTTCCTTGATAGGCTTACTGGGAAGGCTATCCCTTGCTTTAGCCCTACTACCGTCTGTATACCAAAAAACATCCGCATGTATGGGTACACCTTTTTTCCAGTCTTCCCTGTTTGGTATAGTGTCCTCCCTTACTATATACACTTAATTTCTTTCGTATTATTTTACCGCTTGTTTACTGTTGTCTTTTTTTCTTAACATCCAAACTATAGAGTGTATCCGTAAAGTAACGCAAAAAATCCCGAAACAGGTTGTTTTTTTATTTTAATTTACTATTTTAATAACCGACAGGATGCAGACTCAACAAGAGGTACCCATGCAATTTATTTCATTTAACCCAGATCGTGAATTTTGGTTCCTCATTATTTTACATTCATTAAAAATTTTCAATTCTTTGGAGCTTGTAGTCATTTCCTGTTTCTTTATAATCAAATAAGACTTATCCGATTTTCTGACAGCAATCATCAAACAGTTAAGTATCGGTTATTTTTATTAACAAAAAAACATTGGGATCTTTCAATTTAAAGCTAAATATTATTATCTAGATATAAATATTAATTGACAAAATTCGGTCGGTCAGTATAAGTGCAAGTGAAAACTTCCGCATCAACAATCAAGCAATAAACAAATAAAGTCTAGTGGGTGATGACAGAAGGTTCAAATGCGACACAATATTCTAAACACTGACATTTCGGAAAATACTACGTTTAACCTGGAAGTGATATTTCTACACATAAATGCTAAAAATAAGCGTTTGAATAATTTTACTCAGGATTAGTAAACATTATGGAAATATGTGAGATGACACTGACTAAATTAATTATTTTGAAAATAATCTCGCGGGGGACCGAATTTTAAAAAATATAGTCCAGCCCCGACTTCGCTCGTTGACATTTTTCTTATTTTTATACCCGTTGTAACTTCTAAACGAATAATTTAAAGACGTATTCATATATACAGAGTGTCACAATAAAACTACATCTCGGCTATATTACAGGAACCGTTTTTAGTCACAATAAAAATGACCTCGATAAAAACCAGGAATTTATTTAATTAGGCAAACTCACGGTGGTCCTAGAAGTCTGTAAATAATTTCTAGGTTTTTATCAATGCTGCTTTTATTATAAAACATTATAGTACATAAAAAACCTTAATTATGAAACGTACAGTCCATTACGAATAAACAAACATAATTGTATCTTTTGTAAGCAGAAAGATATTGTAATAAATCAAAAAACAAAATATCGATAATTAATTCGTTTTTCTAATCATTTGCAACAAAATAATGTGTAGCTTTCAGTTCGCCAATAATGATAATAAGTAGTAAGAGCTGATTTAATAAAATATTTGTTACTTACTACGTCTGGAGTCATTTTCATTGATAGAGTCGGATAACAAGCTCGGCTCGATGTCGTCAGCGGCGGTAAGATGGAAAAATCCAGGGAGGAGTATACAGACATAGATAAGTATAGTCCTGGTCGAAGTGCCGGAGCCAAAAACTCGGCGGAAATGGGCCGTACACACAAAGCCGTCGACGGCCATCAGTGGCGACCCGTACACATGGGGAAATTAGCTAGGCAGACTCTTTCGTATGCTATTAGACATAAATAGCAATGTGACAAAATTGTGACGACCGAAATGTAACATGTTATTTACAAATTTCTCTGGCGTATATTTGAAATATCACTGCTAGCTCGGACTGGCTGATTATCACATATTGTCTTCCCGCTTGTTCCACCTACAAAATTAAAACGCACTATAAATAACTGAATATATACATATACAGGGTGGTTGTATTTTTGGAAAATAAGGAATGTTTTTATACAGTTTAATTATATACAAATTTAAACTTCATTTTCGTTTAAAATATTAAAGGGGTCTTGGGGAGATCATAGTGTGTGACCTAAGACATTATATTTACATTTCTATATGCCATTGGCGTTGTAAGAACACATTGTCCGACTAGTCCGACAGTTTCTCCCCACTCTTTGTAAGTCATTGATCAAAGCATATGTTAGAATGTTATCTGCCTTTTCGGATAGTTCATAGTATCCACTAGGATACACCTAGGCATCTTCAGTGTCGAATTTCTCAGCTTCAAGACAGCTCTAGTCCCCAATTTCAAGACATCTCTAACATCAACTTCGCTTCCTCTGTTTCTGCCAGACCTCTTCGTCTTCTTAACTAAGCTAATTACCTACTATAAAGTACAGGTGTCTCACTCTTCCTGTTTTATTTTCCTCAATGGTAGAATAAAGTTAATATTTTGAATTTCTTGCTTTAATTTCTTATCTACCCGGCTGTAAGAGCTGTAGGGGATAGTGTCTGGGTTCATGTAAGTTTGTAACTTTTTTATTTTTAACTTTTATTAAATTCTACAAGGTGTTTCTACCTTTCTCACCTTAGTTTCTTTTCTTATCAATTTAAATTCATTTTCTTTCGTCGATGTCTAAAAAGGTAGTGGCGCCCTAAGTTCTTATAGTCTGTCAACCCTCTGGCATACCCAGTGTGACACTAACATGAAGTCGATCCACCCTTGAGAGAGTCTCTAGCCGGGATCTGTCTCGAGAGGAGAGAACAGTGTTACACGTTTACGAATGTGGCTTCATGATATTCAAAAATACACATGTGAAAATCGTTTATGAAATGTGACAAGTAATATTCCTGGGAATTAATTTTCTTGGGAAATTAAACCACAATATTTTTTATATTGTAAAATATTCTTTACCTGGAGGTTACAAACAGTTCCAAAACAGATCATAGGCTTCCTCTTTGTCTTTTGGGACTAAAACATATATGTAGGGTATACACAAAAGATCTTGTACAGTCGCTCTGTGGTAAGGCCAACACAAGGCGATTAAAAAGAGCTATTGATTTCATTTATTATTTTTATATTTTTTCGCAAGCCACTGTCGATATCTCGGATCCTGAGATGGGAAACAGACCGATGTTGAATAACGCAGAAAAAATTACAGTTTAAATATTTTATGGTTCACCCTATAAATATGTTTATGCACTTTTCATTTGAAACGTGGCTGTTGCCAACTAATCAATTCTTAGGTTCTGTATATTGAAATAAAAAGTTATTACCGCGCCAAGGTCTGATTTTACTTTTTCGCATTTATTACGTATCGGTGCATAAAATGCGGTTTGTTTGTAATGCATATTTTATGTAATTTTTTTAATGAAATTGGATTTTTCGAATCGGACAATGTTTAAAACATGTTATTTTCAAATCAAATGCACTTAATAGGGTTTTATTAGATAATGATTAGATGTTTTATTAGATAATATTAATAAATGACAAATGGGGTATTCAAAAATAAAATTGTTTTAAATTTATTATTAAGATTAACAGAAAAAAAATGAAAACAAATTAACTGAAAGTATGCAACTTATAATGCAGATACGTCACTAGTTTAAATGTGAAGTTGTCGATAATCTTCCTTTGCTGTTCCATGTTTCAACTTCCTTTATTGGGATATTGACAACTGACATATATCACTGTGAAGCATTATATTAATAAAAAGTATAAAGTCAAACAAATCAAAAACTTAAACCTGCCACTCAAACCTAAGCTTATTTTCTTCTTGAATTCGGTGACTACCCTTTCTTGTGATTATTCTGATTCATGTCAAAATATGTGACTAACTTCAATTTATACTAGTGACGTCAAAATCTAAAAGACGGACTTGTAAGAAATTTTTAAAATTGAATTTTCATTAGAATTAACGATTTGCTAATCTTTAACAATAATCTATGTTTAGTTCAACACCCTACCGAAATTTAATATCAGTGGTTCAGAGAAATTAAAAAACTGAACATGTAATAGCTTTAAAAGTCATTTTACTACAACCACAGAGGAACCTAACCTAACATAAATCAGTAGAAACGCATAGCACTCCCATCGAGTTCTTTTTCATTAAATCACTACTTACCTGCCAATGACAAAAGTAGATAAATAATAAGAAATGTATAATATAAATACAAAAATATTTAGATAAAAGACCGTCAGATTTTCCATTATCACTCGTAACGTAAAGTACTATATCATTTGTAAATTTTTTTGTTAATTTTTAAAGTTGATACGTTATTGAGTCAGTTTAAATATTATTCTCACTAGTTTAACAAACTTTTCAATAAAATATGAACATGATTTTTTCCACGCAAAAAAATTTTTCCTTTCTCTTACCTTCATTTTTTACGACTGCCGATCTTTTTACTTTTACCTTTAAATTAAAAACTACAATAATTATTGCACTTTACACGTTTCCATAAATTTGAAAAATTTTCAGTTACTTATAAAAAGTAGTTTGACAATAGTTAATGTTATTCGTATTCTTCCTCTTTGTTTCTAATATAAATAAATGTTTACTTCATTAATTAATGTAGAACGACTGGTTTTGCCGGTGGGGATATTAATGAATTGATTATTTTTTTCCGAAAAATTGTAAAAACAGTTTACATGTTATTTTTGGCTGCGTTTAAAAATACCCGATATTCAAGTTCGGCGACATACATTCTAGAACTGTCGTAGAACGAGATCCGGCAGCAAAAATCTGCAAATTTCTATTTTTATTAATAAAATCTAATAAAAAGTGATGATTAATTAAAATGTAATGCATTACTTCCGGTTAATATCTCGAAAAAGAAACATTTTAGGTACTCGAATTTTGGTTACACTGTATATACATACGATAAGGGTCATAACAATGAACTTTCCCATATTTAAAAGATACTGTGTTACATATTACTGAATTCAGAGTAGATAGTAGTTGCAAAAAATCTTATCAAAATGTACAGGTCCGTATCTAAAAATAAAAGTCGAAGATGGTACTGTGGATAAAAAACAAAAAGGGACAAATTTTTATTTTCTTGAATTTATTAAAAACCGGCCCTGATATTGGAGCATTGGACAAGCAAATTTGTTCTAGTTATTGTTTACATTTTCTCAATACAATGTCAATAAAAATCTGCATACCCTGTATACTAATAGTAAGTTTCGAGTGTTATTTTGCTTGTAGATGTACCAATAAAAATCTTTAAACATCAAAGCAAAATTTATATTCTATATATGTAACTGTAAAGCCAATTACAATAAATATAACCATTTACATTCCACGGTTTTTAACGATTTCTGTAAAAATTAACTTGCAAATTACACTATAATATAAAAGATACAAGTGCTAATAGCACTGTTCCGTCAATTTAACTATAAATTATTGATTTAAACAACCGTTCGTGCAATAATTATCAACTCCGTAGACGTTCTTCTAAAAACAATAGAATTTTTTTAAATAAATTGCATGTCAAGAAAAACGAAAATTATTTACCATATTTGGTTTGTTTTTAATGGGAATTGAACCAAAATATTTTTTGAATATTATCAAGATTTATTATATTTTTCAATTTTTTCCTGATACTTCTAAAATATTCGATAAAATATTATAATATATAAACTTACACTTAAATTAGAGCAAATATAAAATTTTAAATAATAACTATTTTTAATATTGAGAAACTACTGTTGATATATAAAAAATCTAAACATAGTTTCTAACGAATAAAATTTATATTGATATATTTTCTTACCAAAATCGTCCAAAGGGTATGCCACAACGGTACACAGACTCGGGAATAACTGGTAGAGGACTGTAGTACATACGCGACAGGTGTAATTGTAAATATTATAAGGCCACATTGATTTTAACCTTAAATACTTGCAGATCAGCCAATCAACCTGGTCAATTAAACATGATACATTGAACTAAGAATCTGATTTAGAGATTCCATCACTCAGTACAGTATAGGAGATAAATTTTGTTAATTATTGTTGTTGTTTGTGCTATACCCTGTAGATTATAATAAAAAATGGGGATTTGCTATTAAACAACATTCTCACGATAGCAGCAGGTACAAAAAAACCTTGAAATTAAATATTTTAGACGCATAAATAAGCTAGGGTTATTGGAGTGGCCATTATATTTTAATTATGTGATAAATTCACCGTCCCAGAGATCTACAATAAATCTTGAGGATCTACCAGACTCCTTAGAAATATAAACAGTATAACAAAATAAGAACACAAAAATATATATTTTAGTTTTACCTGATCTGGCACTTAAAAATATACCAAATCGATAAAACACCCTGTATCTCGGTTAGAAAGCTTAGAAGACACATTAAATATAAAGTTTTTTTGTCCCTAAACAGTTAAAATTGGGCCAATTCCCCAAGTAAGTTCATTTTTGTAGTCTCTAACAGTTTCTATTATTGTGATACGGAATATAAGGACACTCATTTTGTTATTTAGTCAAGTCATTTAAGAAGGGGAAGGGTGAATACACCCGCCTGAAAAGGCACCTCGAAAAGTTCAAATTGATGGAGAAGGAAGATTGTAGATTCCGTGGACTGTAAGAAAAAAGGACACAATAGATCTTTTAGGTCTCGCAAAAAAAAACATACAAATAAAAATGAAAAGTAAAAATACTGTACTTAAAAAAATTATGTCCTTTCAATAGAAATATTTATTTCTTACCAGTAATAAAATAAAAGCCGGCAAGCAGTACACAACACTATTCACCTTTACAACAAAAGCAATAAAAATCTATTAATGGATCCTACTAGAGTCTAGAGTATAGCACATAACTAATGTATATTAAATCATATCGACGTTAGATTCCTTATTCGAATAGTTAACCCAAATAACACTAATAATAATAATTTGATGCGTAGATATTGTGTAAATAATAGATCGTCTGTAACAGTTTCAAAATTGTGCGCGACATTAATTGTTAGTCAATCTATTTCTACCCCGAGGACGCATTACTATAACACCACGTGAGTTTTGTCCATGTCAGGTGACGTATTTCACTAACAATGACATTTTTTACACACTTTAGTAATATTTTTCAACAAGCAATAACAGCGATTCGGGTTTAAACATCTTGCTCGTAATTGTTACTTGCATTTTACGTGGAGTTGTTAAAAAATAGAACCACTTTGATTGAAGGCACAAGCTGGGTCAGTATCAAAACAAAATAGAACTATGCCCAGTTGAATCTGCAGAACAAAGGAGATGCTGATTCAGTAAAATATCTGGAAAGCTGTAGTGTAGATGAATCTTATAACAGTTGCAGGAAGACACACTGTATAGAAGTTGAAGATTAAAAATATTTGTAATGTGAACTGGGACATTTAGATGTGTTTACGGTAAAGATAGGATTTATTGGACGGAGTAGGTAGGTACTTGTATAAAGTAGTGCGTCGTCTTTTTGTTCGTTTATCCTTTTTGGCCGGCCTTGAATATATTAAAAATAAAAAAATTCATTACCCGTTTCATTGACCTTTCTACAACTACACGTATAATTTTTCTATTTGGATATTTCGTGATGCGTTAATAGTCAAAGCATGCTAAATCTGTTTTTTTTTAAACAATCATATTATTCATTACACTATTAGAACTCCATTCACATGTATACATTTATTTTAAAAGGAATTAGGTAGCTTAAATAGTTTAAAATCTCCATATCATTCTGTAGACGTTCTTGTTCTCTTTTTATTGACCTATTCAGTATTATTCCCCTCTTGATTGGCATTATTTTTGCAAGTGAATCATTGTGTGTCAAGAGCCTCTCCTCTACGACCTCTGCAGATCTATTGTGTATGCCCTCATCTTATGCTAGAGTTCGTTGTCTAGATCATCCTTATTACTAGACTCCATAGGCAGTACCTTCGGTCCTCCATAAATTGAAAGGGTTGTGAGCCCAGTCAGGCCTTCACGTGCACTTATAGTTCACATTTTAAGACTTCCTCCTTATCACTGTGAACTGACCCATTAGAAATAATGTGGAGTGAAGTAAAACGGTACGTGTACTATGTTATGACATTGGAGAACAAATTTTTGGAAAGTAAACAACATAGAAGATGCCACTGATCCTATTTTAATATCGTTAAACGATTACTCAGAAAATTGTAGTTCTGGTATTTTCATAGACCACCTTTTAAACGTTTATTGTTCGATATGTAAAGATTAAGCTGAAGAGATTTCTAGTATACAATTGTTTTTTACCATGATTTATTTATTTATCTGTTCGTTTCAGATTGTTGAAACGATAAAAAACAAGTCAGTATTATAATATAATACGCGATTATAAATTTATTAGAACTAACGTTAGATATGAGTAATATGTGAAGTATCAGATTTATATAAAAAAAAAAAAGTGTACAGTGCAGTACAAAAATACATACAGGCTAATGTGAAGTATTGCGCCTCGACAGTATCATGTACGATTCCCTTTTTCCATTACTACAACAATAAGATACGTAACTGCTGTATTTCTTTTGCGTTCCAACTGATGATAGTATCGTTCTTGGAACGGTACAAAAACTACTTCCTGGAAAGGGTGATAGAGTTGATTATGTCCATCCCTAATTCCCGTTTGTGCAATATACAGTACTCGATAAGATTCCAGAACGGTTCCCAAACGCCAGTTGGATCAAACCTATCGTATTCGCCGTTTTAAAAGTATACCAGTTCTAGATAACTGTCCAATGGTTTGGACAGTTGTAATATTTGGGAGGGTAGGGTAAGATCCATTAAATATTTTATTTCTTTAAAACTCATGAAAAATTAAAAAATTTTCGTGGTAGCAACGTGTGCAGTCGATTCTAAACGTTATAAAAAGATCAGTTGAATATATTACTGTCGATACAAACTGATTATAATGTGGCCTAAGCCGAGTTGTAAACGTAACGGAATTTTTTTCACATTTAATAAATTATTAAAGTTCAACATACTCTGCCAGTTTTTACTAGTCATCAGCATATAAATAAAATATTATAAATATTGCATTTATGGTTTATTTACGATAAAAAGATAATGACGTCATTTTTAGTTACTTTCCTGCATATCGGGATAAATATAAATTTACCAGGCGTAAATACAAGGGCAATTTTCAGCTTACGGACTGGCAACACTTCAAGTCGTTGTCAATTTAAAAAAATTAAGCAGTTTTGACACAACTGAGGTTAGGTTTAGTATGTCGATTATTGTTTATTGACATCGATCATCGTCTTTATAAGTTTCTCTGGTGCTCCTGAATTGATTGTTTCTTCAATATTGAAAATAAATTCTTTTATAAATTGAATTTATGTATATTTCAATTTCCTCAAGATGATTTATTTCTTCCAGTGTTCTTGAAGATGGTTCTAGAGTTTGTAATTTAATTTTCTATGCAAAATAATAATTAATCAAATGTATATTAAGATTTACTTTTCCAGCTTCCTTTGAATAAAGAAAAAATCTAAACGCTGGCAACATCACAAAATTTTGTTTTGCAACGTCATCGTTTTTTTTTTATCGTAAATAAACCATAATAAAAATATGGAACGAGCAAAGCCAAAAATTACAAATTAAATTTTTGTAATCTTTGACACAAATAAATTTTTTTAAAATTATCTGTGACAGATAGCAAACGTTTTTTAACATTTATAAATATATGTACATTATTGTTTTTTTTTAATACAATCTATATAGGTAAATAATCAATTAGTTTGAAATAAAACCCTAAAAATTAGATATCTTTGAGTTATTTCTCTGACGAACATATTGGTAATTACTTGTAATTACAAAATTTTATCTGGTCTAGACATCACTCATCGAAACTTTCATACTGCTTTTATCTTAGTCTGTGAGAAAAAAAATATAACAGCAGGCCAATAAAAAAAAATTGTACTTAATTTATCCACTAATGAGATAGTCTCAAACTATTCCTTTGAACAGGTGGCGTGTACGTTTTTACAGTTATGAAGTACGTTTGGAACATTGTCAATGAACCTGTTCTATTTTATTTTCCGTACTACGTGTACCGACCCCCTTAAAGTCTGTTCATACTTAGAAAGAAGAAGAATTACTAGGATATATTGAAAAATTCTTAGCCTACTATAGAACCAAACAAAATTTCAGTGTCAAAATATTTTATTTCCCAACATATTCTCCTCTTAATTAGATACATTTATTACAGCGAACCTGCAATGTCTCTAGACCTTTAAAAAAAAATGTTTCTTCTTGCTCTGCAAACCAGACCTCCACAGCTTTTATTACCTCCTCGTTGGAAGAAAATTTGCGGCCTTTTAAAGTTTTTTTCAGTTGAGAAAAGAGATGATAGTCGGACGGAGCCAAATCTGGTGAAAAAAGGGGGTGTTCTAGTAATTCAAACCCTAAATCACGAATTTTTGTGCATGGCAACATGAGATTTGTGTGCAGAGGCGTTGTCTTGCAAAAACAAAACACCTTTGGATAGCTTTCCGCGTCTTTTCTCTTTAATTTTTTCCCGTAGAGTGGTCAGTAATGTCGAATAGTAATCTCCAGTTATTGTTCTACCCTTATCCAAAAAATCAATCATGATTACTCCATGGCAATCCCAAAAAACTGAAGCAAGAACTTTTCCAGCAGATTGTTGGACACGAAACTTCTTAGGTCTTGGAGAACCAGAGTGTCGCCATTCCATCGATTGTTGCATTGTTTCTGGATCGTAGAAATGTACCCAAATCTCATCCATAGTAACAATTCGATTTAAGAAGTCTACATCGTTTTCAAATCGAGCACAGATCGAACACGATGCTTCTACCCTTGCACGCTTTTGGTCAACATTCAAACATTTGGGGATCCATTTTGAAGCAATTTTTCTCAAGTCCAAATTGACGTAAACCATATTCAGTGCTTCAGATATCCGTTTTAGCCCAATTCGACGGTCTGATAAAATCATGTCATGAACTGCATCGATATTTTCGGGGACTGGCACAGAAACTGGCCTTCCTGATCGGTCATCATCTTGAATGTAAAATTTACCTCTTTTGAAGCTTGCAGTCCAATTTTTCACGGTCGCATACGAAGGACATTGATCACCAAGGGTATTAAGCGTATCTTCGTAAATATATTTACCTCTTAACCCTTTTAAATGCAAGGACTTGATGATGACTCGATACTCCAATTTTTCGATTTTCACAATTTCGGTGTTTTAATTTATTGCGTAACTCTGGTTTACTTTTTTGACGTCAAACTTCACACTGACACTTCTAATGAGTTATTGTTCGTTGCTATGGTAACGCAATATTTTGTTTATGCATGGAACTGGTCTAGGCTAACTAGATATCAATACATCCTCGTATAATATATACAGTGACATACCCAAAGTATGCACCATATGGGAAACTTGGATGAAACCTGGCTTGACATTAACTTATCTACAAGGTTTATATAATTATACTGTTTATCTGTCATCCCTCTGAATTATGAAAAGAGAAAATATAAATAGTGCGTCATAACCAAGCCTTAATTCAGTTTTCTATATCCATGTTTTCGAACACGATAAAGCACTAAAATTTTCAATGGAAAATAATAATTTTCATCATCTTTCAGCGGGATGAAAAATGTATTAAATTCATCTATATTGTAAATTAGTGCCGAGAGTATACAACATAAAACATAAAATTATACATCAAAACCACCATTCATGATAAAAGAAAAGCGAGAAAAACAACCTCCTACAAACCAATATACACATAATTTTCCGGCGTCTATCTTGGAAAGACTGTGATATTAGAACTTAATCCAAATCTCAAATTATAACCAACATATAGTCTAGGAAAAAGCTCTAAGAAACTACAAATTTGACTCAGTCGATTGCAATAATGTTGTAGGACATAAGATTTCCTACAATTTTTTTTGCGAGATAAACTGAAAGAGCGTTAAAGACTCCAATTTCGAGTGATCTATGATGTGCTTGCAAGCTGCGTCGCACGCTCCAGCGGAACTTATTGGAGAATTTGGTGTTCGTGTCCTAACTTCCCCGGACTATCATCATCTGACAAGCCTAGAAGGAGTGTATCTTAAAAACTTGAAAACATTTTGTTGCGTTGAATAATAACTTGAAAAATCTTCAAAAAACTGCATATATATCCTGTGAATGCGACAAATTTTATATAGGTGAAACATCTAGACCATTGAAATTCCGAATAAAGGAACACAAAAAGTATATTAAATGCGGAAAAATGTATAGCTAGTATTTTAGCCGATTGTAGTCAAATTTGGTTACCAATGTTAGAAAGAGAAATTTCCAATAATCAATTACCTGTGTTATCAGGATAGAAGTTTTTATCAAGATTTTCTTATAATTTATCAAGCAAAAAAGCCAATAAAACCGTTCCTGGAGCGTGCACTTCACTGGATCCCATTCCTAGTAAAATTGTTCTTGAAGAATACTCAAGGAACATACAGAAGAAAATCAAACGTGACTACAAAAATGAACAAAACAGATCTATTAAAAATTAATTATATCTTGTCTACTGCAGCCTCTAAGTGAGATTCAATGAACAATATAATGAATATAAACAAGAAATTAAGTTAACAATTGAAAAAAGTTCAGGGATGACATTAAGTCACTTAAATTGCTTGGAATGTGAAACGAATATAATTAGTAACAAATGAATATCAATTGAAAATTTGTGTATGATTAGGTCGTAGGTTACGAAGACTAACCTACGTATCTAATGTTTATTTATTAAAGCAGACGTAGGTAAATTTTGTCCGAGATCAATTACAAACTTTTAAATTCTAGCTAACTTACAGGGTTCGTTTAAAATTTTCTATTTTCCAGAACAGCGGCAAAAGTAAAGGAAATCAATTGGGAACTGCATTTAGTTGGTAATTTGTACTTGATTATTATTGAATAAAGTGCGAACAGTCACTAACGATCTAAGATATTTCCATCGATGTTTTCGTTTATTTTTTTTTTTTAAATGCTGTGAATCGAAATAAAGGCAGCAGCGGCAGTAACAACTTTTAATAGGATCGTAAAAAAATATATTTTACATTGTGGAATAAACCAATAAAATTGTAAAAACTGATTATATATTATTTAAGAGTTAAGATAAAGTTTAACTTGTTTTTAAAATCCATTGTTAAATATCGTTTCTGTACTTCAATAATTTTAGTGTGAAAAAAAAAACTTAAATTACTGAAAGTTCAGTACTTCAATTCTAACTATAGAAAACTGCATGTTACACATCCTCGAATGCGCAATAAATTTTTGACAGCATTAACCTACTAATATATTAAAATATTACCTACTGGTGTATTTGTTATGGATCTATGGATATGTAAATGACAATGACAGCAGATTTCAACCGATCGGAATACACGTGCAAGTTTTTAGTACCTTAAAGATCTTACTATTATGGGAAAGGGAAAATACAGAAATAAATTCAGTACAGATGAAAAACGTATTTCTAAATTTTATCTCACCGAATCCTTGCTACGTTATGTATATCCCCGATATGTATTTTTATATACAAGTTACTATTTTTGTTTTACCATCGGTCGTGTCACTTACATGTTATAACGGTAATCGTTATAACCTGTACAAGTAACTTATTCTGAGAAAAAAATTTGTAGATACCGTCCCCTATCTCACGAAGTAGTTTAATTCAAATATTGCCGTTAGGACCTTTTTTACTTCAGTGAGGTATGCTACAAACTTTACACGACGTATCGTACACATAGGAAAGGAATCTTGTGAAAAGTATATTTATTTTTGTTTTGTTTTTTAAGTTTTATTTAGAATTCCATTTTTTCACAAAAAGTAACTATTTGGCATTGTTTTAATATGCAAAACGAATTCAAAAATATGTTATTGTGACAATCTGGTATAATTTTCAATGATTTTAAATAGTTGTTTATGTTTCCTATTTTTATATTCCAAGGTAGGTATAGATGTGTGGATTTGTTTTATTCTATTTATATTTATGTACATTTGTTATTAATTAATCGCTGGTAGGTACATTTTTGACGAATTACATATATTTTATTTATTTAATAATAATTCTAGTTTATTTCTTATAATTTGATGTTGTCAATTAAATACCAGAACTTACCGAACATAGCAAAACATAGTTTTTTGAAAAAGTTCCCTAACAACGTACGTTTTTATCAGTCCCCGTAGCAAACACTCAATCTATAAATAAAAAAACTACTAAATCGCGCGACCCCTGTATATACAGTGCATGGCTTTATAAGCGCGATATGAAAGTGCCGACGACGAGTGAGCCTACTATTAATTGCTTATACAGTGCTATTCAAAAGTTCCCTCCCCCCCTCGTATCTTTTGAACGGCTACACTTACATTAAAAAAATTTGGAGCGTGAAAATAAAGTGTTGTAAACTTCTCTACGAATGGTAACAGGTGACGTAATAGTAATAGATGACGTCACAGTGCCACTCTGGCCAATAATTTCAAATAGGACCTTATGGCAAGTGATATCTCGTTTTAAATTTAATTAATCAAATATCAACAACTCATAGCAAGTGTTCGAAATGTGCTCCGTCTACTTCCTGACAGTAATACATCCTATTAGTAAACTCTTGTCGTACTCGTTCGAATGTGTCAGCTGACATTGCATTGCATTCTTCAATAATTCTTTCTTTCAAAACGCCAATGCTATCTGGTGCCGTGGTATAAACCTTGGATTTCAAGTACCCCCATAAAAAAAATCTAATGGTGTCAGATCTGGTGACCGAGGTGGCCATTCTATAGGACCTCGCCGGCCGATCCATCTACCTCGATATTCTTCATCTAGGTAACGTCTTACTGCACCATAATAATGTACAGGAGCACCATCTTGTTGAAATGTTATTTCCAGATGGCCGAATTCATCTGGATTATCTTCCAGAATTTCAAGAATTAACGGCTCAATTGCATTTTGTAACATCTCCAGATACACTTCACCGCTTAAATTTGAATTTAGGAAAACAGGACCAACTAAAATACCTGCCCAAACATTGACTTTTTCTGGAAATTGGGTATGTTGTTCACGAAAGGTGTGAGGATTTGTGTCACTCCAATACCTTACATTTTGTGTATTCACATTTCCATTGAGGCAAAAAGTACTTTCGTCACTAAAACAAATTGTTTTTGTGTAATGTGGGTTTTGACTAATTTTATTTGTCATACATTCACAGAATTCGAGTCTTCTGTCGGAGTCGTCATCCGAAAGGTGGTGCACCATTTTTAACTTGTATGGATGAAATTTATTTTTAGCCAACACTCTCTTTACTGTACTTTTACTTACTTCACAGATAGACGCACCTTTAGTTGAAGAGGAAGTAGGGTTTAGGTACTATCATTTCAGCAACTATATCAATTTTTTTATCATCACTAAATGTTGGTCGACCAGATCGTTTGGCATCTTGAACACTACCTGTTGCTTCAAACTTGTGAAGAAGCTCCCTCAAATAAGTTCTCGAGATAGGGCGATCTGGGTATTTCTCATTAAATAAACGTTCCCGTTCATGGAGATTCTTTCCAGATTCACCAATTATTAAGATAGCTGCTACTTTGTCGGCTTGAGTACGTACCATTTTGCCTATGTAAACTCTTAAACGTTTCGTTAAACAATAATAAAATTGAATATTTAAGCTATTTAGAAAAACTTTGCAAAGCAACAAATACTATTAAATTAAAAACGTCAATTTTTTTGACAACTAACCAGAGGCGGACTGAAAAATCTTCAATATTTAAATGTGAAATAATAATTTTGGTATTTATTTAATTTATCCGTCAAAATTAGTTTAAACCCAAACAAAATTAATATGGCTATGTAGCCAATGTCAATGCCTTTCAAACGAGATATCACTTGCCATAAGGTCCTATTTAAAATTATTGGCCAGAGTGGCAATGTGACGTCATCTATTACTATTACGTCACCTGTTACCATTCGTAGAGAAGTTTACAACACTTTATTTTCACGCTCCAAATTTTATTAATGTAAGTGTAGCCGTTGAAAAGATACGAGGGTAGGAGGGGACTTTTGAATAGCACTGTATACGGTGGTACTACCATCTGAATTCTGATAGTGCATTTTTATCAAATACCTGAGTCGAAGCGAGGACAAATTTATGTAAAAAGTAAAAATAACTTTTGCACGAGTATGTTGTGCATTTAGCTGTACAAAATACAATTAATATTATATAAATTAAACGCACATAGGCAAACGCAAACAAGAGTTATTCAAATGTTTTGAAATAAATGTTCCTATAAATTTTACTTGGGATATTTATAACTGTTGAATATTAGTCACTATAACAGTATTTACCTGCAACAAGAAAATAAAATGAATGATATATAGTTCATATTAAACTATTTAGTGACACTCGGGTATGACGCGTCTAAGTTGGTTTATCAGACACGAATTTTAAAATAAGTTTTTATAAATCGATTAAAGCTTAACCCATATCTTGTCCCTTACCATCATTTTTCGCTGGAAATAAATAATAATAGCATGTATCAGTTTTGGAAGCAAGTCACATGTATTAACATGATGCTGTTCGTAAACAAAATAATTAAGTTTTAAATAGAAACGGTTTGTTATAGGGACAATCATTATAACGAGGATCTCGTGGGAAAAACGAAAGAAACTTTTTTCTACTATCACTATCGAAAGTCGTCTTTTGTGCCTTGAAAAGCAACTGCAAAGTTGATGTTTTCCGCGAGCTGTCATAATTTGACATTATTTGCGCTCTTAAGCAGAAAGTAACTTTGAAGCACGCCTAATTTTCCGCGAGCTGTCATAATTTTACATTATTGGCGCTCTTAAGCAGAAAGTAACTTTGGCGCACGCCTAATTTTATTTATAGATAAAAGAGAGCTAGTAGTTCATTTTGGTGTGATAGTAGAAAAAATCTTGTGTGTGTTTAGAGCAGAAAGTCTTTTGGTAGTTTCGACAGATTTCCGCGCTCCGCTAACGCGTCGAGCGGCAACTTTCTGTCTCGACTACCAAAGTACTACTTTCTGCTCTTGATACACAAATAGCTATTTATTAACAGAAATAATTATAAGAACAATATGTCGAGGTATTTATAAATAAATTTAATCACATCTGTCGGTATGAAAAATAAAAATGTACACAATTATCAAGAAACTACAACTAAACACATTCTGAATAATGTGACCTATAGGGCTTTGTGAATGTATTTATTATTAACATAGAAGGGCAGGCAGAAGTTTAAGGAAAAGACCATGGTCGCTTTTGACACCCTAAAATAATTGGAAAATCAAAAGAGACTTGGTTATAAGGGTTAGCACAAGAAGTGTCACGATTTCTGAGGTATAGCGAAAACCGTGCAAAACTACCTGATGAAAAAACAAATTCTAGAATAGTAAAAACAGCAAACAAAGTCCAGCCTGTATACTATTAATTCCGCTCTTAAAGTACATTTCACAATTTTGTTTTTTGTTGACTCGGTATCTGGTCTCAAGGATTTAATAATAAAAGTTTATAAATCCCTCATTGTACAGTAAACAGTATTAGATATCGGTAAAATTTATATTGAATCATCAAGTCAAAATGAAACATCTTGGAATGGAGAATACTTTTGTAACAAAAGCCTTAAATGGTCTCTTCACTTTCATAATCTCGTTTATATTCCGACTATTGTGATCCCTGTATTTTTTATTTATATATTAGCGCCTCCTCAATGTATTTTTACTTTAAAATTTGGAATATTCCGTTTCGCTAATTTTTTGTAGTACTTCTTCAAGGATTGGGTGAATGTTGTCCATACTGTGTGCTTGTCCCTGTATACATGTCAATAGTCAGTAGACACAATGAAGAGTGATAAGTACAATACTTCAGAAGCAACGACATCTAGCGAACCATTTAAGCAGTGTGAGGTTTTTTTATTTATCATTAGGTGATTTTTTCTGAAAATGTCTTGTAACATCTTCTCACCAACAGACAGCATGTCTTGCTGTTTTAGTATCTACCATATGTGTTCATTTCATCTTAAAACAGATATTTTTGTACCCTATCGCTATAAAGGGGATTTCACATTTATATCTTATTTATAATTTTTTTTATTACTTCTAAATTTGCAGCCACTGTTGAAAAGACATTTATAATCTGAACTGAATTTACAAGTTTTAAATAATTGCCACTTTTATAAAAGTTTAGGTCTTTGTCCTTCGTTCAATTGTATCAAATTGTACATCCGGTTTCATCTCGATATTCCATAAAGAAACATTGCCATCTGGATACACCATAATCTATAAATACGAGTGGCGTTTCTTATTCTTT
Source organism: Lochmaea capreae (assembly GCA_949126875.1). Classification (NCBI taxonomy): domain Eukaryota; kingdom Metazoa; phylum Arthropoda; class Insecta; order Coleoptera; family Chrysomelidae; genus Lochmaea; species Lochmaea capreae. Next base: position 2,671,481 of record OX421402.1, read on the forward strand.
TTTAACTTATTTAAGCTTAATGACGTTACAAATTATTGGTAATGATAATTAGAGCTCGGCAAATATCACGTTAACTCTTTATAAACGGTAAAATTTTGATTAATTTCCAACTCCAATTTCTATCTTAAGATGAATAATAAATTGTTATCGAGTTTTCAAACTGACTTGAAGCGTTCGTAATATCTTATCCGCTGGAACACTCTGTATCATCACAATAACAATTTTTATAAGAGAATAAAAACAATAACAATAAAATGCGTTGGTTAATCTAAAGACAACGCTGTGTCATTTCCAGACTCAATATAATTTGAACACGTGTGTTTGTTGTGATAAAATAACTTACTCTGAAAACAGATATATGGAATTATGATACAAATTTAATATTGTTTGAAATTTATTGAAGAGAACATGTTAATAATATACGAGTAAATGAAATCTGCATATTGACGTACAAATTTTTTACTCAATGGATAGAATACAAAATATATTTTGCTTGTCTTAAATGGCGTTTCAGTTTTTATACTTTTAATGTAAAGAATATTTCACAACATTTCGTTGACTCGGCATCTGGCCTTAAGGATTTAATAATGAAAGTTTATAGGTAGATAGTTGAACGATTTTCACATAATATATTTTTGTACACCACATTCGTAAACAATATGACGGTATAGGACATTATACAGTTGTTCGGATTATATCTTTTTGCATTTTGGTTTTGTTAGCGTCACTTCGGTTTTTCGTTTATGTATTGGCTTATTAATGTCTTTTACTGTGGATACAGAAGGCTGCGATCGTCCACATCAAAATTTTAGTAAGAGAATTCGTATTAATTGGAAAGGATATCCTTAAAAAGCCAGCTTTGTCTGACCAAAGAAAGAGAATTCATTCGGAAATAAAACAAGTGTGGGTATTCGCATTTTTATCATTGAAATGATTGAAGTATATCCTCATTGTTAGGTAAATAATCATAAAAATTTATATATTCGGGAAACCGCATTACATGGACAAAAATGCGGTTTGCGTTTAAGCGGGGTTACAGTGTGGAGGCATTTTTATATCAATTATTATTTATTTTCCGGTAAAAACTATCAATGAATCTATACATTATAAAAACAAATTTGGCATGTATTTCTAATGACTAAAATGTCATAAATTTGATTTTTACTACAATGTTCAGTCAATTTTCCCCTTAATATAAAAGTTTTTGTATCTTTTACACTTTGCGTCTATAAAATAACGGATAAATAGTAAATAAAAATCAAAAATCGTTTCAGAATTTTTTCATATAACATAGAAACAAGTCCCACATAATATGTGATCAGTGAACAGTTTAGGTTTAGAGCATTTAACAACATCCCGAGGATGCAAAGAACAGACAGCAGCAGACTGAAGAAGGTAAATGTATGAGAATATGTGGATTATCCAGTGACACCAAATAAATATTCGTCTGCACGCAAATAATGACTTTAAAAAGCGGATCAACATTGCCACAAGCAAATTAGTTTGGGGTGTATCAGTGTTTTTTTATTGACATTGTATTATATAGATATAGTGAATTCATTAATTATGTACCCTTTGTGTTGTCATATTGATTTTTGTTTGTTTCATTTTACACTTTAAAAATGAAAATTAAATGTTATTTTGTTCAAAAACTAATAGCTGGCATCAAAAAAGGCAGTATTTTCGTCAGTCTGTTTATTTTGTTATTTTTAACACACTACATGTGCCTACGATTGTCACCTTGAAGATTATCTGACTAATAACTTAAATATTTCATTCAGATACCATCTGAATTTATTTTTAAAATCACAATAAGCCGAAATGTTTCAAAAACAGAGTAAATAAACGTAGTTGAGATACAGGATGTTAAAAAAAATATTTCTTTTAATGGATCGCCCTACATAAAGTTTTTTTTAGATAGCGGAGGCGTAGCTTTAAATATCGTTCAGCACTGGTAGACCTTACTCCAGCCCACATTTTTTAAAACTCATTACCTCCTGATTGTGTGTTTTCATTAGTGTAATTCTTCTCACAAATTACCGTTTAAATTTTATAAAAAAATAATTAAATGAATATAAGTATAAAGAAGTGAGAAAAAAATAAATAGTTTGCGGATTCACTGACCTTTCTAAACCATTCAACTAAAATAATAATTCACAAATTTCGTGATATATTATTGACAATTAAAATTTACGATGGCATGTTAATCTGCATTTTAAAATAACTGTATTTTCGCGATAACCAAAATCCATTCACTAATGATTCAGAAAATATTGTTAATTTCCCATACAAACAACATGGGAACCGAAAATCGTATCAAATAAGGCATAGGCCGTTAAAAGAAAAAAGTCCGCTAGGGCGACGAACACGTGTTTTAGCTTCTGCAATGGATTTTGGACTAGCTTTACCTTAAAAATCCCCTGTGAAAGTACTACGAATAAATAATATTTAACTGATCATAGTACATCTTATAAACCTTCTATAGTCTATTTCGGAAAGGTATAGGGTAATAAAATGGGGAATTCCGTCCATTTCGGTGTCGGTCATAGGCGTAGGTCTTGAAATAGTATTGTTTGTAATATTGAAATTTCAAGTAATTGCGTAAGAGAATTCGGAAAAGTATGTTTTCTGGCCTGAAGTGCCAATATCGGAATATTGTGTAGGGATTACTTAGGTAGTAGATTATACAGTTACGTTTTGCTTATATGGGCGCAAGTGAAAGGATTTGTGGCAGGACACAACACGACATTCAAAATGAAAGACGTTAAGCTACTGTTTCATCAAGCCATTAAGGAGGTGACACCAGAGAACTGGCGAAAAGCAGTCCAGCATGTCATTAAAGAAGAGGAGAAAATGTGGGATCTTGACTACTTGATCGATCGGACCGTCAACCCGTTAATTATAGCGTCAAGAGGAGATGACAGTTCCTCAGATGACGAAGATGATTTTTTATAATTTAATTTCTGTATAATGTATTTTTTGTATAATGTTCAATAAAAAATAAGTATACCTAATACTATGTACATAATGCCTAATTTTTATTCTGTTAAAATAAAATTCTTTCCTTTTTACGAGTATCCTACCGGCACGCCTTTGGCACACTATTTTCAGTGTTTGTGAATGGATAACAATAGGCCAAACCCATATATTCACCCCAACCCGGGTGGTACTACCTGCACTTGATAAAAAGAAAGAATTTTACAATGAAATCAATGCCAAACTATGAAAGTGGCTTAAATATTCGTTGGGTCACTCTGTGCTCCCTTTGCATACCTAATGAGGTTTTATTACCCTATACCATTCTGAGTGTTTCATTACAAAAAATAGTGTTAACGCATTTCGAAAATATGACATCTGATACGATAGAAATGTATTAAAACGACATTGGGTGATTTGTGGCTCTTAGTTATGGAATTACTTAATGGACACCCTGTATACCAGAGAAGTATAAATTTAATGGATTAGATCACCTTAAAGTCTGGTATAAAAAACTTTTTCTTTGTTAATAAATAAACACGCCAAATTTGGGTCATCCGACGCGACGTTTGGTTGTAGAACTCGATAAATAAATATGACATTTATGACTCGGTGTGATTCACGTTTTACACATTTTAACTTATCCTTGCATTGTCTTAGTTCCCTGAACAGAGATCTCTTCCAAAAATAGAAGTACATACCTACTACTTTGTTTTCAAGTGCATACCATTTTGAAGACTTTGTGTTTACTATTACTTATACCAATATTGAACAAAATGTATTTCTTCACAGACGTTCTATATTATACAAATACATGTAAACAATACACTCGGGGTCATAACCTGTTGACATAACCATTATTATATGATTTGCAATACCCCCTTAAGAATAAATCCAAAAGAGACAAATCAGGTGATCGTATAAGATAGTTCCGGTACCAGTTATTAAACGAGATGGAAAATTATATTAACCTAAAGTAAAGCAAAAAGTCTGGTGTTGAATCAATCGGTAAAATTTACACATATTTTTTAATACATTACAAAAATGTCCAATCAGATAATGAAGGTGATTGTCTGTTCCTTTGTCTGACAAGACATTATTTTTATAGTTACAAAATTTTATAAATAAGCAAGAACAGCTTAGTGGGGATGCAAATGATTTCCATCAACGTGAGAGGTCCATTACAATTATTCGTATATTTTTTTTGAGGAATATTTTCTTTAAAAAATTACATGAGTGGAAATCATTTGAATCACTACGGGTTTTTTCTTGTTTTATTATTTTATGGAAAATTACATTTTTGCTATCAAGTCCGACTCCAGGTTTAGACTGTGGACTGTATATTTCCGAACAGGAAATTTTGACGTCTCGTTTCTAGATTAGAACAAATTGGAAACCGCTCAATATAAAACTAGTAAATGATAATGTAACTTCCAATGTTTTGTACGAGTACGTTTTGACCATTAAGAGCGAGTTGAAACGACAATAAATATGTATAATACTGACAAAATTTTGTCTTTTATATGCGCGGTATACCAATTGCTATGTAAACAAGGCAGTCTATTACATCGTAACTTGGAAATAAGTTGATTCTAAAAGATGTATAAAGCTATAATCACGATCCTGAAACAGGTTTTTTTTCTAATATATATACATATTCTACAAAGTATGTAGGTATATGTGAAATATACATAATATAATGTAGTCTTCAAATTAATCGTTTCAAGCCCTTTTATGTTTCCATTTAGAATGCTATAAATTCGTAATCTGGGGGTTTTGGGACGAGTCTAGTCGACTGAGTTTTTTGGTAAAATCATTATTTCACCGTCAAATAGTGTAATATTTCCAAAAGAATAATCAAATGGGGAAAAATTTTTTTTCAAGAGAAGAACTTGAAGGAATTTCGTCTTGTGAATGATAAATGTGAAATTAGTGAAAATATTCGAAAATCCACTTTCCGAAACTTTATGTATCCATAACTCGAATAATTGGAGATATAGAACGTTCTAGTCTCCACCATTGGATTCAGAGGAACATTTTACACATGGATATGAATTTTGAGTGGATATTTCCAAGCATTAAGGGAGATATCAGAGAGCAATTTAAATCGCGAAATATTTCCATACCTACCCCTTGCTTCAAAATTTCCTACAAAAAAAAATGTTGCGTCATGAAATTGGCTATAAATTGGTAACCGGGGGTTTTTTGATACGGGAAAATGAATGCCATAGTCAGTTTTTTGATAAAATCATTCTTTTGCACTCAAATAGGGTCATGAAATTTCCGAAAAAACGCATTTTCAACATAAAAAGTCTTGTAAGTACCACAAAACTATGAATTTTGAACTGAAATTTTAGGAGAGTATTTGCAAAAGAATAATCAACAGGTGAAACGATTTTCAAGAGCATAACTGGGAAGGATTCCGTCTTGTGAATGATAAATGTGAAAGTAGTGAAAATATTCGAAAATCCACTTTCCGAAACTGAAAACTGAAATTTCCGAAAAAACGCATTTTCAACATAAAAAGTCTTGGAAATACCACATAACTATGAAAACTGAAGTGAAATTTTTGGAGTGCACTCTCGAAAGACCAATCTAATGAGAACAAAATACAACAATACCATAACCTGAAGAGTTTTCATTTGATAAATCGGCACAGTGAAATCATTCAAAATTCTGGAACAAAAAACAACACGTAACTCCTACAATTCAAAAGTTAGAACGTTGTAATCAATTCAGGTGAAAATACCATAATATCTTTGTAGGAAATGTATTGGACAATAGGCATGATGACAGTTATTCAGAATAACTGAAATAAAATTATTTATTCATTCTGCATAGTAAGCTGGGTTTCTCCTTCAAGTTTTCCAATTTCTCATTCTCCAGACATATAATATAAATTTATTTGTCTATATTAGACAAGAATTGTTTAAAAAAGGTATAAATGAGTATCCTGGAATTCTCGAGAACGTCTGGAGATGAAATTCCATCAAAAGACTTCGCATTCTTTATTATTTTCTAAGGAAGAAATTTAAATTAAAAACCTTTGAAAATACGATTATTCTTTTGAATTCACTTGCAGTGAAAATTGAAGCTTACAAAAGAATCTAATGAAAATGCGCAGGTGAATATGGAGTCGAATAATCTCCTTATTATACAACGAATTTAGTCTGTTGCTAAATACGCTTTTGTAAACATCTTAATTAAACCTCTATTATGCTTACAAGACAAATAAGTTTTCCAGAACCTGGGATTTCAAATAGGCGCAATCAGTGGGATTGTCGAGAGTTAATGATTTCGAAATAGTAGTTATATAACTAGTTATTTTCAATGGCAAAAAGATTCATTTTAGTGACTCATGACAGCAACTAAAATAATGTAGTGTCCGTATAATTGTGGGAGCACCTACACTGTTAAAATTGCGAATAAAATCTTGATTGTAGACCCTATCAAATGCCTAGAAACCCAGCAGAGTTCAATTATGTTATTGATACAAGTTAGAGACCTAAGATAAACCTAAATTTTGACTGCTATGGCATATTACATCTTCGAAATATTTTACATTAAATTTTTTCCATTCAAAAGAGCAAGGTAGATCGTACCAAAAATAAATTCCTACCAGATGTCAACTACTTACACCATATCGTCAATGAGACATTTATTTCAGTACCTTTTTTTTATTACTGATTAGACTTATATAAATAATACATTAAAAAGGGCCAACGACTTCTAAAACGGAGGGTTTGAAAGTGATACTAAAATAACTGAAGTATTTACACCTGGGGTAGCAAACGACAATTTTTTACAGATGGAATCCATCTATTTTTAACGTCTGATATTTTTTCCGGTTAAGGGTAAGATCCAGACGAAGAAAAAAATCTTAGATAGCTACCTAGATAGACGTTTAAGAGTACAGTTAACATTGAGAAAGGCGCTGTAGACACAAGTGTAGACATAATGTCTATACATATTCCTCCGTCTATATTCGAGGTAATACCAGCATTGTTTAGTACGAACATAGTTTATCAGTATGTTAAAAAAAGTATTATGTACACCAATATTTTAAACATCTCAGATCAGATTAACATCAGAATATCTAAAATTTACTGCGCATGTTACGATTTCAAATATTTTCAAAACATCAACTCACGTGCTGTTTGTCACGTAGACGGAAAGAGGGGCTGTTTAGTTTGACTTATCTTAATAGGGGTGCCATATTTTAGACGTTCAACCCGGACTTTGACCTCCAAAATGTTAGGATGATGAAGGGCAGGGAAATAAATTTTACGTAGTTGCCAAATGTAGATGCTATTGAAGATTGTATGAAATGTAGGTAAAAAATTCAAGAGATATTGATCTTTCTTCGACAGCCCCTCCCTATGTCTAGCATCATAATAAACCACGATTATTATAAACATATAAAGTGTGTCTACTTCAGTTGGATGCATTTGAAAACTTTTTTCTTTATTATTATTTATATTATTGTAGTATTCTAAATTTTTTTAGAAAACGAGAGTATTACCGTAGGGTATATACTTTTAGTAGAGAACAAATTAAAAAGTGTTCCTATATGAGGGTGGAATCAAAATTGAGTGCGTTGATGAAAAATACAGGATACTCAACATCTTATCACTGTGAACTGAGTCCAATAAAAATAGATGACTCGGAAGCTGAGAGATTATGAAAATGAAGAGTTTAACATTTAAGGCAGCATCGAAATTGTAGTTCTCTTAAACTATTGAAGAAATTTTGCAACTGTTTGTCAAAAAACAATTTTTTCAAAACAAATAGAAATATATTATTATTATATTTCGGTAGTCTCTATAAATATATTATATGGACATCAAATTAGAATGCTGTAAAATACAGGTTTTGAAATAAAATCAATTCTGGTTTCCTGATCCAACACACACAACCTCAACGTATTCATTGTTAATACATTTTAATAGTAAAATCATGAATACTTGTTCTAAATAGTATACAAAAAATATATTAACATGTTGTTTTCATATACCTACTTAATGGAAAAATATCGGAGGTTGAAGTGATTTTAATAAATAACAACTTGAAAAACTAGAAACATACGGAGTATATTTTATTAAAATCAAATCCCTAATAAATCAACCTTGAATATAAATTTAATATAGGTAGGTCGAGGAAACCTAATAAACTGAATTTAGCATTTAGTATAAAGTTTTTAATTTAGGAAATTTTAATGTGGAAAATTACTGTTGAAGAACTATTCAAGAAATTATTTATTTAACTCAACTATGGACCTTAGCAATAGATACAGTGACGCAAACGTGCTGTAAAGCGAGAATGGATCCACTCTAAAAGAAGAGTCGCAGTGTCTATTATACCGCAGTTTTCCCAAGGTCGAAACTTTTTATTGCTTTTATTAAGAACTTTTGAATTTCTATTAAATAAAAGATTAGATTGAAAGTATGCCCAGCTAAATATTTGTTATCACCTGTATTTTAATCCGAAATAGGTGTAGGTTTATTCGTGAATTAGCCTATAGAATAAGAATTCAAGCAGAATTTATATCAAAATTTTGAATGGTGAAATAAGACACTTATTTTGTATACGATCCTTATTTAAGAATGTCATTAAGTATTATAATGTAGAATTGATGAAAATGGTTCATATTAATTGAAAACCAACAATTGCAATCAATTATTGGTGGCAAACTATTTGATACTATTAGGTAATTAATAATTTTACACACCATGCCTTATCCGGTTACTTGCGACTTACCAAGGTCTTTTACCTCCGCTGAATGGTCCCCCAATTGAACAAGCGGTTCTGAGTCCAAGGGTAACGTGAGAATTCCGAGAACGTAATTTCGTCACCAAACTCATGCAAACAAAAACTCGATTTCGGGTCGGTGACCCCCCCCTCGGCCACTTTAAATGAAAAAATGTTCCGTGCAACTCGTATTCGCGATACTATTTATTATGAAATTAGAACTTATTTTGCCGATATCAAGTTGGTATGAATGAATCTTAAAACGGAAGTTTATGTTTGAATTGGAATCGGAGAAATGGTGTGTGGGTGCAATCAGAGCTGATTGTGAATTAGAGATTAAATGTCAATAATACATTTACCAAATAATGATGAATTCAAGTTTTCTTTAGCACGTGGTCTCGCCACGCCCCAAAGTGTACTATAAGCTACTCCAAAGTGGGAGGGCAAATGTTGTGACGGCAATTCGAAGCCGAATCAATATCCTGCAATACATTCAACTGTAGACGCAAACCAAGAGAAAATTCATAATAAAACCAAAACCCATACATTTTAGAAAAGCAGCCCTTAAGTACTACCCCTCAATATAATGTATCATTAGCTTGGGACACCGTGTACACATACAGCTTTGTATTTTCTGGTCATTATCAGTCACAACAAACGTCCAAAATAAATGTAAACATACAACAATATACTCAATGCATTAAAATGAAATTATTTATTAAATACAAAATAATGGTAAACTAATCGAACTATCTTCTACCTTTTTGCCCAAACACGCAAAATTGGAATGACAACAGTGTGTTTTCAACCACAACAGTCTTGGATGCGTATTAATAAGGTTGTTTACAATACCTAATTTAATAAAAAACTAAGTTTTTCTATAAAACTCCTAGTTTTTTAGTAATTACTGTTGGATGAATTGTTGGGCATTAACAAAAATGTGAACATTTCATAAAATAATTTAGATATTTAAGTAAAAAAGTATAGTTACCTACCGTTTAAATAAAATAATCCACGCGTACTGGGTTCACAATCACGTAAAAATAACAATAATCACTTATCAGTACCACACAAACTTCGTGTTTTAGTTCAAAAATATTATACCACGCTAGTTTATTGCACTAACACATTGAACGCAAATACAACAAAACTTTCGTCCACCATGCTTACTGAAACATACTTCTCTAATATTTGTTTGGTGATCCAGTCCTACTACACGGCGTTGCCATATTTACAAATTTTAAACGCCTTTCACTATTTGAATAAAATCAGACAAATGCGGAATTAAACCGATTTCAAAGACATGTGGTATCAACTGCGTTACGTCACTATAAAATGAGCAAGGAGGAATATTGTCAGAAGTGAAAGGATTTCATTTTCTTTGCAATTTTATTCGCTGAAAAGGCAACATAGGACTGGCACAGCAGCCAAATCATGAGGTATTTTCACCTCCTCTCAATCTTCCAACGGAGCTACACAAGAAATTGTGCGCATGTTTTTATTCAGCGAAGGATCAGATGAAGACAGGTATATTAATTTATGGGAGGGACAAGGAAGACATAAATAACAAACAATAAGAAAGACTTGTAAAAACTTGCGGCAAATATGACAACTAAATTCAAAATACCTAATTTTTATATAAAACCGCTACATATTTCTAGAATCCTGTGACAGATGCAGATGTTTGTAATATTGCGGTAGGTACGGATTTTGAATGTTTTTGTATATTTGCAGTTCTACCTACATTTGTTTTCATGGAAGTTATCCTAAACATTGCTCAGTACAAATTATAGTACCTAGTCCGTTGACGTGTGTACGAATTTTGGCAGGAAACTCCATAAAACTACAGTTTACTAGAGTTAAGGTAATTTAGGGAGGGCATACCTACAAACCCATGTTTTCTCATGACGTTTGATTTCGAATAAAAATAAATCTCATTATTTTCTTATAAACTACCTAGGTATTCCGGAATTAAATGTACTGTGGATAAACCTCAAACAACTTACAGTGTTGCCTAGCCCACAGGCGTGTGAAAATACCTAGTAAATATGTATGTAGAAGATCGATCTGGACCAAATATTTTTGTATCGTTATGCTAGGTTTTTTTGAAATTTTATTGCAGTTTTATGACTTCGCCGAACATAATATTACATGGGATAATATTTGTTAATAATATGGAAAAATTTGGAACAGTTATGAGATGCTTCTACATAATATTCACCGATAAAAGATGAAAAGCTTTTACCTACTAAAAAATAAGATTTATTCTTAATTAATACTTGAATGTAGAGTGCTAATTATTCTTGACACCTTGTATTTTTAAAATTATTGTATATCTGTAAAAGCGGGTCTGAAGCAAATTTTTTTACATAAATTACTTTGACTTACTTACCTATATATCTACTGTAAAAAGCCGCTTCCATTATGTATACAAGGGCTTGGCAATAACTAAGCTCAGTATAAAGGTGCAGTAAAAGGGTCGCACCAAGGAAAACAGGTATTTATACACATTTATATGTTAATATTAATTTAATCAGATAAAAAATGTTTTAAATTCTACTTACAACTATTTAGTTTGGATTTACTGTCACCAACCTTCTAAACTAATTATAATATATGATGTATCTTTTATTTATATGATCCGAAGTAACATACATATTTTCTACAGAGGGTAATAACATGAACTAATTTTTTTACTACCTGGGGGAATACCTAATTAACACATTTTTATCTATTGTCTTGTTTTTTTTCTGACGTATCTAACTATGCAAATTTACGTTGCGTTACGTTATCCACTTCAATCCACTTTATCAATGAATGTAAAAATATCTCTTCGTTAAACGGCTACGCCACTGTCTTAATATAATTTTTTTTGGTTTCGCCATCTGGTCGACGCCAATAGAATGTCAGTTTCAGTAGATTTGTTTTTACAAGATTCCTAACTGTAATTTCCTACAGAACTAATTGGTAGCCATATTTAATCCAATATATATTTATATAGCTTATCTAACGTACAATTTAAATAAATGATAATTTTTTATACTTCTAATATTTATTATTTTATTGAATTTAAAACCAGTCAGTAGTTTTTGTGAGTTGGAATCAAAAAATCGAATCAATCTATGACCATCAAATATTTGGGGAGTTTGGATTTGTTGTGGTGATCTGGTTTCAGGTGCTATGACTGTCAAGTTGATTTTGAGCATGCATAGAGAAAAGAGCCAATAGATCATGTTATCTGTGGAATAGATTACTATGATTTTGACTATTATGGGAGTCATAGGTTAAGCCGGTAACCGGTTATATTAACATTTAAATATATTATTTGTAGCTGGAAAAAAGATGCTGGTAATGCCAATTCTAGTTATTTAAAGAAAAATTAATGTTATTGTATATATTTTTTAAGAATTAAACAGTTTGCCGTTTTATTATACTGTGTTCAAAGATTGCTGAATATTAGAGTAACCATGAACGAAGAAGGTAAGTTGATAATAAATTTTTAATAGGTATTATGATTTAACCTTACTTGTAGACTGTATCGAAAGACTGGCAAAATTGAAAAAGGAAATTCAGGAACACCGTGAAGCACAAATACATCTTGCGGAAAAAATTGCTAAGCTGCTTGCCGAAGAAGAAAGTTTGAAATTGAAATATGATGTCTATAAGATGAACGCTATAATTCCAGATAATGCCTGGAAGGAGACTAACTTTGAGTGGTCTACTAAAGTCCACCAAGTTTTAAAGGACATTTTTAAATTTGATAAGTTTAGGTTAAAGCAGCTACCTGCTATAAATGCAACACTATCTAAACAAGATGTGTTGTTGCTAATGCCTACAGGGGGAGGCAAAAGCCTTGTGTATCAATTACCAGCTTTAATCAATAAAGGGCTAACTGTCGTCATATCTCCTTTGATAGCTTTAATAGAAGATCAGTTGATGGCATTGAAAAAATTGGGTATTGAAGCAGCTACTATTAATGGTGTCATTCCCAGATGTGAAAAAAAGATTGTAGAGAAGAAGATGTATGAAAAGGATTCAAATCTTCGTTTGGTGTTTGTGACTCCAGAATGGATAACAAAGAGTAAACTGTTCATGTCATGCTTACAGAAGTCACATGAGAGAGATATGCTTGTACGAATTGTCATTGGTAATTATAAAACATTTCTTAAACAAACACTACACATGTCAGTTTGTTGGTTTTCCTATCTTTTTATTTTATTCTAGATGAGGCACATTGTTGTTCCACATGGGGACATGATTTTAGAACAGAGTATCATCAGTTGGGGTTATTTAAAAGTATGTTTCCTGATGTTCCTATTCTTGGTTTGACAGCAACTGCTACCATGGAAATATTAGTGGACATAAAAAAAATTTTGAATTTGGAAGCACCTGTTATTTTTACTACTCCGTTCAATAGACCTAATCTTTTCTACAAAGTAAGTACTATTATATTAATTCTTTTCTGTAAATTTCAATAACTTATTACAGAAAATATATTTTCAGTTTTCAGGGGCATTAAATTATTCTGTTTTGTATATTTGTAAGAATTTATTAAACATCTGGTAATACTTATTTAAGGTAGTATTTAAACCTGAAAAAAAGGAATGTATAAACAAAATCGCAAATTTGATGCTCACCAGATACAAGGATATGTCTGGTATTATCTACACCTCAACAATAAAGGAAACTGAGGAACTTAGCGAGGCGTTGATTAAGAAGGGGTTAGCAGTTAAACATTATCATGCTCAAATGAATCCTGAACATAAAAGTGCAGTTCATAAACGTTGGCTGGAAAACAAATACCAAGCTGTAGTGGCCACTATTGCCTTCGGTATGGGAATTGGTGAGTACAATTACCAGTTCTTACTTTCACATTAGCAATTAATGCCATATAAAACTATAATATGTTGTTTAGCAAATATATACACAGTTGACTAGATAAGATGTTAACACAGGATTTTGTTACGTTTCTTGTATTTATTTGTACATTATATGGTACAAGTGACAGATTAGAATGTCAATAAGATTTTTCTGTTCTTCACTTCACTGTTTATTAAGTTTCCTTGGTTTTTACACTTTTATTATTCTATGAGTCTTTATTGAACATAGTAAAGTTTTTAGTTAACATATACAAGTAAGTACCCACTAAACTAAATATTTATCTGCTCACTAAACTTTTTGTTTAACCCTACATATCTATCTATATATTTTATAGACAAGCCAGATGTACGTTTTGTTATTCATTATTCAGCTCCAAAGAGCTTGGAAAGCCTATACCAAGAAAGTGGAAGAGCAGGCAGAGATGGAGACCGATCTGATTGTATTGTTATGTTTGGTTTGTCAGACTATTTAAAACATTATAGCAATGCAAGTAGACCAGCAGAAGAAAAGCAGGCTCGGTCTGTTTTGGCCTATTGTCTTGAGAAAAGAAGGTATTACAACCTATTAAAATCAATATATACCTACTGTCTTTAATGTAGCTGTTTTGTAAACGAAATTTTTTTTATTGCAGATGCAGAAGAGCCTTGATTATGGACCATTTCAACGATAATTATCAAGCTTCTGACTGTAATAGGATGTGTGATATTTGCAGAAAACCAATGCCAATGTATGCCTACAACTTGACTGGTGTTTTGGAAGTATTTGTCAAACTTATTAAACACTCAACCAAAAACCAGACCAAACTAACTTTGCTTAAGTTGTTGAAAATGTGGAATGGTCAATTTAAAAATATGAAATGTACAGCAGAGCAGCAAGAATATGTGATAGGATATTTACTTAATGAACATTATCTAGCTGAAGAGAGAGGTTACTCGATGTATTCTAATCTTGCCTACATACAAATTGGTCAAAAAGCATCTAAAGCAAGAAACATTATTATGCAGTATCCAGAGCTGATACATATGCCAGCTATTGGAAAACTGATTCCAGTTGAAGAAATTAAAAACATGCCTATGGATGTTGATGAGGAAATAGCTGTCCCCAGTAGTAGTGGCATTCATCAAAATGACGTACAAATTGTAGCAGAGCTACCAACAGACTCAGCGGAGAGAGTAACTGATACTACCATAATTCAGACATCTATACCAAGGAGAGGAACTAAACGTAGTCGTAAAATTGATGACATTCCAACTGTTATAGACGATTCTAATTCATGTGAAGATGGCAAAATGCTTAAAAGCAGCTTAGTAGATGAAGTAGTGGAAATAAAGGAAGATTAAAAACATTTTAAAATCATGTCAGGCTGTGTTTATAGCTATAATTTTTTGTTTTGACAGTTTAAACATAAGGAGTTGATATCTCTGTTCAGAGGACGATGTTTATCAAAATATTGTTTTATGCATTTGATTTCGTATTAATTACGCTAAAATACAAATTGATGGATTTGTCTAATTAGTTGGGTCAATGTTCTTGTCCGTTCAGTTTCTTTATCTAGTATTTCTTCTATTACTTTGTCCCACTTCTTTCTTGATTTGCCTATTTTCTTATTTATGTTTTCCAAACTCTGTACTGGCCTTTTTTCGTTAATCCGTTGGAAATGTCCCCACCAATCAAGTCCAGTGTGGATGTTTTATTTTTCCCATGATCTGTTGTATCTCAAGCAGCAGCATATCTTTTTCTTTTTAGCCCTTGTTTTTTTATTATTTCAACTGTCATTTTGTCTGACCGTGGTGCTTTTCCATTTTTTAATTCCTTAATTGTTTCCTAATTCTTTATCTATTGCTTTGTCAATATTGTCCTCTAATCCGTTATTTTCCTCCATGTGATGTTCTAATACTGCTGGGTCGTTAAGTAGATCTCTGTAATCCTCTCCATAATTTCTTTTCTGTTAATTTCACCATATTTTGTTGTTCAATTTTTATTGACTAACCCGTTTATATGTACCAAAAATAACTAACTGAACTACCATGCAGTAATTTTTGCAGTACTTCAATTAAAGTCAGTTTTTGCTGGATATATTTGATCTCATTACATTTAATATTTATTCATTTTTACTTGTTCGCACTTTCACTAACTCTTTGTTCTGTGATGTATGTACATTTTCTCGCTCTGTGATGTTTGTATAAGTATAGTATTTTTGACAATTGTCTTATTTATTTCAAACTAGCAACTACCGAACAACTAGGGTTCGCACGGGTTCTTTACAGAAAATACAAAATAGTCTATATTACTCTGAGGAGATGTTTCGACTACCTAAAGACAACAAATACAAAACAAAAATGTGACCTTACAATAGCGAACGCAATTATAACTTTGCAACAACACCCACAAAAAAAACACAGTCGTCACCACAGTATACCCCCGTCGTCTAATGACATTGTAGCTTGAAATAATAGGGATATTTCAGATGAGTATAATTTTTTTTGCAGTCTTAAACTACAATATTTTCATTTATTGTCTAGTCGTCGAATTTTTTGTGTCTGATAGGGATAAATTTCTTAAAATATACACTCCACAAAAATTATCGCATCACTGGTATTTTAGGATATTTTTAATACTTAATTTTAGTTTTTTGGGACAATCTGTATATGTATCAACTTGATAGACATTTCTGGTTTCTTATCACGGGCAAAAAATTATCACAATATCTTACAAATTTTTTTGGAAGCAAAAATGCTCGAGTAAATCATTTCTGTCTTGGAGAATGCATTGAGATCGAGAACTTTCTAAGCAAATTGTGTATAGTGGAAATTTAAATTTATTTTGTTAATAATGGATGTGCCTCAACGTTTAACAAGACATGTGACGAACTAGAATCATACAAGATGGCCGCAGTCAAAGATACGTTGCCGGGGTAATTGGAGTTTAACAAAGCACCATATCCAGAGTTGTTATTCGCTACCAAGAAACAGGGTAGCTAACCAGAAGACAAGGCCGCGGAAGGGTAACTTCGGTAGTAGATGATCGTTATTTGAGGTTAACGACGTTAAGAATTAGGCATACCACCGCTCGAAGGCTGCAAACAGATCTGTTGGCTGCCAGTAATGTCCGAATAAGCCTACAAACAGGCTGAGAGAAGCAGGTATACGAGCCAGAGTGCCAGCTAGAGGTCCACGTCTTACCAGAGAACATCGAGTAGCAAGATTGGTCCAATATTTTATTCACGGATGAATCAAGATTTTGTCTGTACAGGCAGCACATTTAAAATATTTAAAAAATAATGAGTGATGCGATAATTTTTGTGGGGTGTCTATATAATTATTCTTGAACGGTAGCTGTAACGCTACCGAAACGTTGAATTAAAAATGGAATGAAATATTGTAGTTAATTTCCCAAAAATAATGAAAATATCAGAAGGATCATACAGAATAGTGTGTGCAAAATACGATACTTTTTAATAAAAAATTTATTAAATGAATGTATATTTACAGCATAAATATATATAAATAATTTATTACACAAAGCATTCATATAAAATATATATAAAATTATAACGAAAATAATGCGTAAAAATATGGGTAAAATTAGTTTAAATAAGTACAAATCTCTTCATCGTTTTGGCAAGATTTTGATGTTTCTTTTTGTAAAGTAAAAGCTGATGAACTAGAATTGGTACTTTAAAACATTTATCAACAATAAAGGCACTATGATAGTCATTTTTTAGAATAGTAAAACTAAATCATGTTTTTTATATTAAGGGGGCAATATAGTTGATACGTGACAAAAATTTTACCCTGATTTAGTACAATGTAACAAACTAAGTAAATTTTAATTCTTTAGAAAAAGCATTAAAAAAAAAACATGAAAAACTGAGTTATTGAGGCGTTGGACACACAATAGATTGAGCCTACATCAAACTTAATACTTTGAAAAATAACTGTATAATGATACTATGAGATAATAATCCTAATGGAAAAGTTACTTCTCTAAATAAATATTATCAGCTGTACACAGAAACCTACAGAGCTATTAAAAAAAAGGCGGAGATAGACTTACACCGATCAGTATTTGTAATTCCAATGATAGTATAAGAAAGATTTCAGTTCTTTGTTCAAAATATTTACCAAATTTAATTTATTAGTTCTAATTTATTGCTTCGTAGGTTCGGTGTAGAGAGTGTAGTGTTATTAGTACCCAATACTAGTGCATTTACAAAAATACCTCAGTACACATGATAAATTAAACTTCTCTAAAAATGTTTACTATAACTTTTCCTTCTGGAATTTTCTTCATAGCATTCCATGCTTCAATTCTAGTAAGATTTGTAAATTTAATGTCGTTTACATTTATTATTTGGTCCCCGACTTTAAGATCTCCAGCTTTGTCAGCGGCACCGCCTAGAATTAAAAAATAAAATTAGAATATTTTAAAGGATACAAATTTTCAGGCAAAGTCCATACAACAAAAAATGACATACGTGAGCGGAAAAGTGACATTACTGAATAGAAAGTACAGCTTGTCAAAGGTAGGAAGCTTTTAAATATGAAGTTGAAATCAAATACAAATTCAGGTGATTATTATAGTCATATGAACTAGAATAATTTTAAAAACTGGCTTTAAGAAAAAACCAAATCCACCACTAAATAGAAATATTGTGATTGATAACGCTCCATGCCAGAATGTTCAGTTTTTTTGTTATTTGGCTAATTTTTTTATGTGTAGTTTCTTACCGGTGAATATTTTTTTCACAATTAATGGCATATCTCCTAGCGGTGAATCTCTCCCACCCTCAATACTGAATCCAAGCCCAGCTCCATCCTTATTGATAGTTATGACAGTGTTGGCTTTCTTTTCTTCTTCCAATGAAGGAGCTGAAACAAAAATTAACGGTACAGGAGGAAAAATAGCAGAAATTTCCTCTCGACATCGCTCGAGAGGTGCATTCTGGATTAGAATATATTATGTGTTCATGGATAGTCCAGATAGATACTTACATTTACTTTCCGAAAGCACAGAGGACATTGAAGTCGATCTTCTTTGTAGAGTACAGATGTTGCTACGAAGAGGTGATGGCACATTTTCTCCTTCCAAAGTTACAATAGAAAAATCAGTAACTGGTTCCTATAATAATTTGAAACTATTATTTTTATGTTGACATTTCTATTGATATAAATGCACTTATTTGTAAATATTATTAATAAAAACCATGAAAGTAAGAAAAGGAGTCTGCAGAACTTAAAGTGAGGAAAGTAAATTTTGTATTAAGGCATGTATATGCATACAATTATCAATTCTAAATTACCTTAAGTAAGTTGACAACCTCCAGATGAGTCAAGCCGCTGGTTAATTTGTTGTTAATGGAGATAATTTTGTCACCTCTTTTTAGTCGACCATCATGGTAAGCTATACTGGAGTATCTTATGCGATGTATCTAAAAAAATATTCAAATAATTCCCAAAACTAACCCTTTGTGAAAATATTATCGTACGCCCATGTTAAATAGTCATCTCTCTCTCTTCAAAAGGCATCTTTAAAAAGTTTAATGCTGGAGGTTTAATGTGGTATATTTTTGAAAAATATGGGCTATATGAAGATCAAATAACCTATAGGGTGTTACATTGAAAAAATATATATTATTTTTTGTACCCCTTAGCTATCGTAAGCCACTGGGATAATGCACACATCTTAAATGAAAAATATCATTATTATTAACCCCTCCATAGTTTCACAAGTTTTTGGTACAAATTCTTGGACACCCTGTATATTAGATAACGATATTATGCTAATTCTGTTCTAGTGAGAATGTCGTTTGTAATTCCAATTGCAAAACGTAATACTCCCATTTAAATATTCGCTAAATAGATAATAAATTCTCTTTAAGATAATAAAATATATTTAAATATCATTTCCGTGGCCTCTTCCCACTAAGATTTCCACCTACAAATCTGTGTATAGCATTCACCGTTCTTATATGTTGAATAAAATATAAAATTAATATTTATAAACGATAAATCTCAACCAGGTTTGCCAACCTACTGGTTTATATTAGTTTTTGCTGTATTTATTAGTGCAGCAAGTTATCTAATTGTTCCTATATACAAGGTTATTCATACACCTGCTTTCATTTCTATACTATATTACAGTGAAGCCATTTTTATTAGGTAGTAGTCGATTGGAACGAATATTTCAGAAAAACAAAATTATCTAAACTACCGAAATTATAAAGTCTTACTAAAATCAGATCTGTCTAAGAACTTAACCCTGGCCTATTACTTACAGTTATATCTTTGTTTTCATCAACCCCTCCGATTAAAGTAATTCCAAGCGGAGTTCCGTTTGAATCTCTTTTCAAAAGAACAGTTCTGGAGTCGAGATCTAATGATCTTCTTTTATCGTTTTTCGGCTCAACCTTTTCAACATGGCTTTTATCAACACCATTACTAACGGGAGTAATGGTATTAGTATCACTTATGGCATCATCTGTTTTACTATTTCTTCTGGATATTGTTGACTTGAAGAAAGGAACTTTTTGTGGGACAGGCGGTGGAGGAGAACTCATACTTTCAAAACTCTTTCTAAGAGCTTTTACGTTGATGGGAGTAGGTTTTCTAGGTCTTGGAGGAAGTTCTTTCGTTTTTTCTTTTATTTCCCCGAGTTGTGTTTTTGGTACATGGTTTAGAGTAGAAGAGTCCATCGTTAAAAATATATTTTTAGTTACTACTTTTGTGGAAGGTTCGTTGTTTCCTGAAAAATAAACACTGGTGAGCTTTTATTAAACATACTTTTCTGGAAAAAATACAATATTCAATATTTGGGCTTACTTTCCTGCATTTTTTTAAAATATCTTAAACTAGGATTCAATGTTTGTTGATTTTTTTTTTAATTTCCACATCTTTATTATGCCCAATAAAGAATTTATATGATTTTTTTTATTATTGTTTGCGGTAAGGTCATTACCCCTTCATAATTTCCGTTTTAATTTCAAACAAAGCAATAACAAGTTTCACCAAGTTACATTGTAGTAGATGAATAAATTCGAGTAAAATTCTAAAATGTATTATATTTCAAAAAGGCAAAGAAAACCAAACGTCATGCGTCACTCATTTTGCAAACTAGTTCATTCATTAGTTTTGGTCGAAAGGCCTATTATACAATGGGTTGATATTTTATTTTTATTCGGGACCAGAATTACAGAATAGAAAAAATTCATAAAATAAAAAAAAGGGTTTCCGTTTTTTGACTAAAAGGAAATCATTAATTTGATTGGTGTTTAATGGGAATTAAACCAAAATATTTTATAAATATAAATTTTTCGGCATACATTTATACAGGGACTACTCGATAATTAACAAACCGGAAGGATTGTGATCTTTCAAGATTAATAATCGTGGGCAGGATTTTAAAAGTTTGGAATTGATTTTAGACAAACGTTATAGAAGAAATAACAAAAATATAAAAAGCACATAATTTAAGAAATAAAACAACGAATCAACAATTTTGGTACAGTTAATTAAACATGCGAATTATCATATTTAGATTATTTATGTAAATGCGAGGAAAGTATCTCGCATTGCAGCATCTATTTTTGGTTTATTAGGTTCATTCATGTTGCTGAAACGTAAATAAAACCGTGTTTATTAGTTTCTTTGACACCTCATATCCGCTCAGTTTACACATTTTCTTTGTTGGTTTGTCTTTGAATAATATAACACCGGAGTTTCTACGAAATTGCGTCAATTCTAATCACACTTTTCTAAACAGTACCGCAACATGTTTCATGTATTTCGTTACCTTAAAAACATTCTACGAGGGATGCTACAAAGTAACCGAACCATATATTTATTGGTATTTAGTTTAATTTATTGAGATACAGAGTTTTTAAGGTAAAAATATGCCCGTATATTTTTATATCACTTGATAACGGGTTTAAACTTATGACCCCTCAGTTATGCGCTACGGACGGTTCCTACCCCTCAATGTTCTACCATTAACCGCGAACTGCGTCTTACAGTTTTGTCTTTCCTACATGATCGCATTTCAAAAATGATTCTGGTCAGCCATTTTCATTTTTTAAATCTTTTAACAAGAGCAATATTAAATTTCAATATCAACTTTCCAGTATTAGTCTATTCAAAGAGAGAAAAGGTATTTACATCAATATTATTGAATGAATTACTTGTTTTTTTTGTTTGGCATTGATAGCACATTTCAACCTGAAATAAGCCTGAAAAGTTTTTTGGAGATTCAAATAACTAATAAGGGAATCTATGCAATGCAACAACGATTTTATAACGTAACTGTGTGTTAATATTCAGTATGCAATGTGAAACTACCTGCGGAATCAGTTTAGAAAGTTATTATGGACATAATTATCTCTAGAAAAAAGTAAAATCTTTTGGACGGTATATTTAAATCTTCATATTGTAGGCTCAATACTAACACTTACTAATAGTTAATAATTTTCCGCATGATTGTCATATACATTTAATCAACTTCTAAAGGTCATCTAAAAGATCAATCTCGCCGTATAAATCTAAAATTATTCTAATTTCATTGAAATTATTGGTACACAAGGCGCACTTTGATATTTAGTTGCTAAAATATTTACGTAAACATGACAAACTAACAATACGGTTTGTGCTGTTTTACAATTCTCGCCTTTGAATTGCACTTATCTAAAATTAATCGGTATAATTATGCAGTACACATTCCAATTATGTTACGTGATTGCTTGAGTTTAAGAATAAGTAATAGTTGACCATATACAGTGGTAAACAACCTACACCAGCGCCGACCCTAATCCTTAATCAAAGTAGAGCGAGATTATATTAAATTTTGGCACCTAGGGCGACCGCTCCTCTCGCTCTACCCCAGGACCGGTGCAGTTCGAGGTACAGGAACCAGATAGTGATGTCGATCTATAGTTTAAGTTACGCTCTTTCCCAATGAAACACCCTGTATCTCCCGTTTTTAGACACCTCTTCGTTGTACACTCGACTAAATTTGCACTGCTATGCATCACTATATCTATTGCTCGCACTATAAAATATACTTATATAAAATTAAAATCTGGATTAACTTTCACGTTATTTAACAATGTCCACGAATGCAGGTGTACGAAGAAAAATATTTTGCATCGTTTCTATGTAAATGATCTTAGTTTCGTTAATATCACCATTGTCCCGTTGTTATTGTAAATATGTTAACCTACTTTTGTTGAGAAAAATGAATGAAATGTCACCAGTTTTCTTTAATCGCTTTCGCTATCGTTTATTGTCTAACAATTGCTTCCGTAATTATTTAGCTAGTGAAAGCAATTTGTAGGTGTATTGTCATTTAACCAAATGCTCAACATTTATTGTTGTTATTTACATAATAAAAATTCCATCTTTGGAAAAATGTGGTTGCCCGAGATTTTGCCTGGTCATAATCACGTGGTTGATTTTGTATCATGCACTAAAACCCACACAATTTTTTTTCTATCCCAGACACCGCTCTTTAGTCACTGTAATTATTATCATATTGAAGGCGGCTAGGGATATACATACAGATTGCGTAAATTACATCGGAACCGTCCGGATTACACAAGTACGACAGAAAAACAGCTGAAAGAGAGAGAAAGAATAATTATGCGCGGTCATTAAGGCGTGTACTTTGTTTCACCTTAGGGGTGTATACTTATTTCCCGAGACTGGCCGAATGCTCATTGCCCCCCCTATTTTAACCGCTGTTGCCAGAAGAGCAGATTAATTTGTACAAATGATATTTTTGTCTCGTTATCGTTGACTTTTTTTCGAGGGTGAAAATACAGCACGTTTGTGCCAGCATTACGCTAAATAATCTTAGAGATATGAGATCAAATCTTTATCACAGATTTGGTTACTGTCTGGCACAGGAAGGTGGTTTATTTGAGCACTTAATTCATTAAAATTATGTTTACCTTTAGAATGGATTTTTAATTTTATTTTTTCAGGAAGTTTATATTTTATGTTTAGAATAGGTGTAGTATTTTATTTTTTCAATTTAATT
The DNA here is from genome assembly GCA_949126875.1 of Lochmaea capreae. NCBI lineage: Eukaryota > Metazoa > Arthropoda > Insecta > Coleoptera > Chrysomelidae > Lochmaea > Lochmaea capreae. Next base: position 2,695,115 of record OX421402.1, read on the forward strand.
TATTAATGGAAGGGATTTTTAGTTTATTAATTATGGTTCTCTCAAGAAATGCTGTTTTATTTTCAAGTTACAATGGCTAAAATAATATCCTATTGTAGTTAGAAATTGTCAACTTGGTCTGAAATGATCATGTTGACAAAAATGAATTTTAAGATGTACAGGTTACGTAATAACGATTGTATTTTTTTATTTCTTTAACACCCTCACTCCTTCCATGTTGGGAGCATACTGAATACCACCGTTATACCACCAACTAGTGAATTCTCTCTGTAAAGGACCTTTCGGCCAGTCTCGGGAAATAAGTATAGACCCCTAAGATGAAACAAAGTGATGACCGCGCACAATTATTCTTTCTCTCTCTTTCATATTATATCCTTGTCGTACTTGTGTAATCCGAGGCCAGGGTTCCGATGTAATTTACGTAATCTGTATACCACTTTTTAGATATATGCATATTATTAATATTATCCATAAAAGTTCGTACAGTATGTCCCATTTTTTAAAATTGTTTAAATAGCCACCCTGTATAGAAATACCCAATTCTGCAATAAACTAATATTTACAGTCATCCATATACCGGGTGTTTTATTAGGAAAGAGAAATATTTAAATAGTAACATGTGTACCAATTAAAGATTACAAATATATACGAGGTGATTCGTTTAATGAAATAAGTAAAATTGACAGAACACTCTGTATCTCGGATTAAACCGCTTTAGTATATCTGTTTTCCAATGAAACACCCTGTTTAAAGGAATGTTTTGATTTAAAATAAATGTTTAAGGATAGATCCTTGCGGTATTCCAGATCTGGTAAGAAATTCCACAGACTTAAACCGTTATATTCCACGCTGTGGTAGTTGTTGAAGAAACGGGATATGTACAAACTGGTTTGTCGACTGTTTGCCGCACTCCAAACTTTTATTTCAATCTTTTTTTTTCTCATTTTTATCATCAGTAATTGCTGTGTAATTATTGCACTCAGTCTTATGTTTTCCCAATACAAAAAAATATATTGAGACAAAGCGTAACTCCTGCGATTCAGGGGAAAATTTTACATACTATGAGTGAATTTTTAGTCGATATATCCAAGCGTTGTTCGGAAAAACGCATTTTCAACATAAAAAGCCTTGTAAATACCACAAAACTATGAATTTTGAACTGAAATTATAGGAGAGTATTTGCAAAAGAATAATCAAATGGGGAAAAAATTTTCAAGAGCCTAACTAGAAGCGATTCCGTCTTGTGAATGATAAATGTGAAAGTAGTGAAAATATTCGAAAATCCACTTTCTGAAACTTTATGTATCCATAACTCGACTAATTGGCGAGATAGAACGTTCTAGTCTCCTCCATTGGATTCAGGGGACTATTTTACATATAGATATGAATTTTGAGTTGATATTTCCAAGCATTAAGGGATATTGCAGAGAGCAATTTAAATCGCGAAATATTTCCATACCTACCCCTTGCTCCAAAATTGCCTACGAAAAAAAAAATTTTGCGTCATGAAATTGGCTATAAATTTGTAACCGGGGGTTTTTTTAAACGAAAAATCGACTGGCACAGTCTGTTTTTTAATAAAATTGCTTGCCTTGCTTCAAAATTATATCAGAGTACTTCCAAAATACTAATTTACTGGGAATAAATTCATAATACCATAACCTAAACGGTTTTCATTTTATAATTTGTATGATTAACTTTTTAAATTACTATTATTTTTCCATTCATTCTAAATAAATAATAACATTGACTAAATCAATTAATGGATCTGTTTATCATAAAATGAAATTTAGAAATATAATGAAACTCATTACGTAATCTTCAAATAAATAAAATAAATTCAATTATCTAAATAAATAAAATGCTAATATCTCCCTAAACTAAATTAGAATCCGAACTATTGAAATTTATTGTGGAGAAAGTTTTCAAAAAGTTTAAGGATACTGTGAGTGAACGTTTACAATTTTAAATTTCAAAATATTTTAATTGATTATCGAATTTTCAAGAAGTGCCAATTAATGAAAACAGTGAGGACCAAAAATAAAAATTCTACTTCAGAACCTTGAGCTGCACTAGAAGGCATATAGTTCAATTCAACCTCAAATCAACAATTAAAGTTCTAGAATTGTACCAAACTATTCCATAAAAAAAATCTACTAACCTCACAGCTGAAAACTTCAGGGATTATCTGGAAGACTTCCGGATGTGTATCAAACAAGAAACTACAAGATTTTCTGGAAATGTCTTTTGTCACCGAAACGATAAAATGATTAACACCGTAGCGAATCAAGACAGTTTATGGAAAGCTAATTAAATATATACAAACAAATCAGTATTGGAATGTTTCTGACTCAACTCCATGACTTACAGCAAATTTTTGCTTTTGAAAAATTTGTTTTGATAACGCATTCGCTTAAAATGCTTAATGACTTAATTTAATTTATATTAGTCAATCATACCAATTGTTCTTTGATTAATAGTTTTCCTAGTTGTATTATACATTGGTTAAATATGCAATGCTGAACCAAAATGAATCACATTGTTAAAAAATGTAGTGGCCAGGTGCAAGAAAAAAATAATAAAAGTGTATAGGAACCTGGCAGGGAGTTTTAACCAAAGATCTTGGTGAGACCTATTGATAACGAGAGGCAATATCGTGTAGCGTGTATATTATGTTTATGCATCAAAGGAGTAACGTAATGTTGAATAGTCAAGCAGCCATTAAAGCACTGAGCAATGTGTAGTCAGTTCCAAAATAGTGTGGGAATGCCTAGGCAAACTTCGATGAACTAGGCGAGAGCAATATAGAAACCTTACTGTGAGAAATAGGACTAGTCTCTGATACGTTCCTCAGAAACTAAGTAGAAGTCAGGGGGCACAATAGATCGAATGTCACATACATTACAGGAGGAATGAACACAGTGGAGCAAGAATAATGTAGATTCTGTGAAAAGGAAAAAGAAACCGCCACAACTGAAACCGGCAGATATCCTTAAATTTCTCCAAATAATGGGATTAAATAGGCTATTATAGTAAAATTGATACGAAGAAGGATGTACATTAGAGTTTTTGGATCTCAGTGAATGGTCACCCCAATATATATAGATACATACAAAAGTTAATAATAGATGTGCAGAACGGGAAACATTTAACTTGTTTGTAAAAAAAATAGTTACTTACTGATTTCCAATATTTCCTTAGAGGTCTTTTTAATATCTTTCGTTGTCAATATTTCACTAGTTTTTGGTGGTTCTGGTTTGTTTTCTATACTCCTGGTGCTTCTGTCCAAATTGATGTTTAATTGTTTGGTGGTTACAATTGTATCCGGTGTTGCAGATTGGTTTTCTCCATTTTGATTGATTTCGTTAACAATTTCAGTAGTTTGTAATTCTTGTTTTCTCCTTATCACTGGAGAGCCGATTTTTAAATCTTTTCCACTTCTGCATTTCGCAGAAGCTAAAATGTTTTTTCGGTTTATAGCTTCGACGCTGGAAGGTTTTAATAGTCGATTTTGAGCACTTTTATCATCTTCCTCCAATTTTTTGGAATAAGAATTAATTTCACATGATCTCGTTGGTGAGGATGGTGGAGAATATCTAGAATTATAACTAGATTGGCTGGAGCTTACGGCTGAATCATTGTCACTTTCGTCTTCAATTCTACTATTTAATTTTTGCAAAGAATCACTGTTTGTTTTACTGTATTTTTTCGAGGAACTTACATAATCAAAACTGCAGTCGGATCGAGTTGGCGATGAAATACTCTCCAACGATTTAGGAGGATTCAAATCGTCGTCATTTATTTTATTTCCTTTAGGACTAACTTTATCACAATATTTAGGAAAATCAACTGTATGCGTGTAGGTACTATTTTCACTTTTACTAATACTTGTATTATAAATTTGCAGACTTTTTCTCTTAAAAGCTGGTGAATATTTAGGAAGATTACTTGGTGTATTCGACGGCCAAGATATAGCAGATCTCGAAAAATCACTGTCACTTGTCGAAATGGCCTCAGTACTACTAAAGTGGTTGGTTAATTTTGGCACCGGAAGATACAACGCAGGTGTTTGACTTTTTATTTCTGGAATATTCACATTCGAAGAAAAATCACTTTCAGCTGCCTCGGGGATTATGAGTCCTTTAAGTTTAGAGAGTCCTTTTTTTCTATGTTCAAAAATTTGATTAAGTTTTGTGTTCTTTTGTTTTGCTAATGTTGATACATCTATCAAGCTCTGCGATCTTGTGTGTAAAGGAGAAGGTTCGCGTAAAAAGTTTAAATCTTCAGCCGATTCGTACATTTTCGGTCGAAGATCTGTACTAGAGGTACAAACAGACTGACATGTAATTAAGTTATTTTGTTCAGGAAATTCTTTAGTTTGCTTCGCAAAGTCTTCATCAAAAACATTTATCTCAGCTTCCTCGTAGTAAATTCTAGAGTTTGAGCGGTGATCTTCTATGAAATCTGGAAACTCATGTCCATCTGGTGGCTGCCTGGAGTCACTTGGTAGGGTTGCCATACTTCCATTTGGTTCTGCAATAAAAAATATTATTTAAAAAGCTTTGTTAAATAACTGGCTTCTTACTGTCTCACTGAACACATTTACGAAACTGTAGCGAATTAATCATTGATAAAAGATTAGTGTATCTGACAATTTGTTAATTCGATAAGATCATTCAGGTAGATAAGTTTATATACGATTTAGCAATATTTATCCTATTTCAAAACACAGTATTTTAAATTGGAAAACATATGTATTTCGACTCAATTTTACAGGATGTTTCTTCAAAAAATTAATATTCATTGAACACTTAGAACGTTATAATAACCAACAATCGATTCAGGGTAAAACTCTACATATATGAGTGAATTTTGAGTAGATATTTTTAAGCATTAAGAGAGTAAAGGAGACAAATTTAAATACATATTTTCCTTTGTACAAAATAACTTGGGGTTATTTGGGAGGAGGTATCGACTGGTCAACTAAGTTTTCTGATGAAATTGTTCAAATAGGGTCATGAAATTTCCGAAAAATCGCATTTTCTACATAAAAAGTCTTGTAAATACCACAAAACTATGAATTTTGAACTGAAATTTTAGGAGAGTATTTGCAGAAGAATAATCAAATGGGAAAAAATTTTCAAGAGCCTAACTTGAAGGGTTTCCGTCTTGTGAATGATAAATTTGAAAGTAGTGAAAATTTTCGAAAATCCACTTTCTGAAACTTTATGTATCCATAACTCCACTAATTGGAGAGATAGAACGTTCTAGTCTCCTCCATTGAATTCAGGTGAACATTTTACATACGGATATGAATTTTGAGTTGATATTTCCAAGCATTAAACGAGATAGCAGAGAGCAATTAAAATCGCGAAATATTTCCATACCTACCCCTTGCTCCAAAATTGCCTACGAAAAAAAAAATTTGCTTCATGAAATTGGCTATAAATTGGCAACCGGGGGTTTTTTGAAACGAAAAATCGACTGGCACAGTCTGTTTTTTAATAAAATCATTATTTCGCCTTCAAATGACGTAATGAAATTTTCGAAAATCCACTTTCTAAAACCGAAAATACTCATAACTCGACTAATTGGAGAGATAGAATGTTCTAGCCTTCGCCAATCGATTCAGGGGAACATTTTACATATAGATATGAATTTTGAGTTTCTATTTCCCAGCATTAAGGGAGATAGCAGATAGCAAATTAACTTGTGAAAATATTCGAAAATCCATTTTTTGAAACTTTATGTATCCATAACTCGACTAATTGAAGAGATAGAACGTTCTAGTCTTCGCCAATCGATTCAGAAGAGCATTTTACATATTGATAAGAATAATGAGTTGATATTTCCAAGCATTAAGGGAGATAATAGAGATAAATTTAAATCGCGAAATATTTCCATACCTACCCCTTGCTCCAAAATTGCCTACGAAAAAAAAAATTTGCTTCATGAAATTGGCTATAAATTGGCAACCGGGGGTTTTTTGAAACGAAAAATTGACTGGCACAGTCTGTTTTTTAATAAAATCATTATTTCGCCTTCAAATGACGTAATGAAATTTTCGAAAATCCACTTTTTAAAACCAAAAATACTCATAACACGACTAATTGGAGAGATAGAACGTTCTAGTCTTCGCCAATCGATTTGGAAGAGCATTTTACATATAGAAATGAATTTTGAGTTTATATTTCCAAACATTAAGGGAGATAACAGAGAGCAATTTAAATCGCGAAATATTTCCATAACTACCACTTGCTTCAAAATTTCCTACAAAAAAAATTTTTGCGACCTAAAATTGGTTACCGGGGGTTTTTTGATACGGGAAAATGAATGCCCCAGCCAGTTTCTTGATAAAATCATTCTTTTGCAGTCAAATAGGGTCATGAAATTTCCGAAAAAACGCATTTTCAACATAAAAAGTCTTGTAAATACCACAAAACTATGAATTTTGAACTGACATTTTAGGAGAGTATTTGCAAAAGAATAATCAAATGGGAAAAAAAAATTCAAGAGCCAAACTTGAAGCGATTCCGTCTTGTGAATGATAAATGTGGAAGTAGTGAAAATATTCAAAAATCCACTTTCTGAAACTTTATGTATCCATAACTCGACTAATTGGAGAGATAGAACGTTCTAGTCTCCTCCATTGAATTCAGGTGAACATTTTACATACAGATATGAATTTTGAGTTGATATTTCCAAGCATTAAGGGAGATAGCAGAGAGCAATCGCGAAATATTTCCATACCTTGCTTCAAAATTTCCTACAAAAAAAAAAATTTGCGACATGAAATTGGCTAAAAATTGGTAACCGGAGGTTTTTTGATACGGGAAAATGAGTGCGACAGTCAGTTTTTTGATAAAATCATTCTTTTGCGGTCAAATAGGATCATGAGATTACCGAAAAATCGCATTTTCTACATAAAAAGTCTAGTAAATACCACAAATCTATGAAACTTGAACTGAAATGCAAGGTAGAATATTGTAATGACCACCAATTGATTCAGGGGAAAATTTGACATATCGATATTTCCAAGCATCGAGGAGAAAAATTCAAATCCCAAAATATTTCTCAATTGGTAGACGAAGCCATGTGTAGATCCCGGAGAAGAGAAACCACCGGCAAGAAACTAAGTCGGGCTAGATAATGTAATCCCGACCAAGAGGACCACAATCCATTTGGTTATATAGAAGTGATGCTGACTCTTCCAACCTTACTTGAAATTTGTCTTCTGGTAGTAAACGTCTGAATTAATTAGTGTCAAGAATACTTATTTTTGGGACATTGTGTATATAATGAGAAGTAAATCACAAACAACAAATCTATAAAAAGCCACGCCTATGGAAATCTTTGAATCACCTTCACCTTTTAAAAGTAAACGGTTAATCATTAAGTGGATTATGGTCAACAAATTAATACATATTCAAAAATAGAAATTACGAATTCAAAAGTTGTCAATAAATTTGTTGTATATTGACTATTCGGATTTTCGAATATCTTTTTTTATGATTGTATTTTTGTATAATCCATTTAAATTTTTTTTATCAATGATGGATTATATCTTATCTTTCAAACGCCAACTATCAAGGTTTAATCTAGTCACGTTTAAAAATACCTCAATGAATAGACGAAAAATATTCCATTTCATTTTACAAAGATAAATTGATAAATAGAGGGTGGCAAAAAAAGTCCCAAAATTATTATGCAAAATATATAAAGCTAGAAACGTCAAGTCAGGAGCAATTTGAAAAGTTAAGATTCTTCTCATGCCTCCAATAGGTTAAAGACGACACACTGCATCCTCTAATCCAGGCATGCTTGCTCTAATCTAATTCAAATAAAATATATTGAAATTTTATTGGACACATTAAACAAAATAACTTTCAATTATATAATTTTCCCTCAAACTCATTAAACTCGCATCCCATTATTATCACGGCTGTACTTGTAAATAACGATTTTTATTATCTAACTTTACATACCATTGTATATACATTACGTATTAAAAGTAAGTTTTCTTTGTTTCTTTCACGAATAAGCTATTCAATTTCAGTTGAATGAGTACTGGCAATAAATTTTATATTCCGAACCGAAGAAAATTGAAAAAAAAAACCTGCTTCATATACTGGGTGTCTAGACAAAACCATTATCAAAAACATATTAAAATGCCTGATTATATTATAGTAGGTACGTACGTACGTACGTACGTCTGGAAACGTGAATATTTTAGTACACTATTTAAAATGTCTGCCACTGATGGCACTTAAAGTCTGTAGTCTGTCATTTTCACGGTCGTATACATACAGATTACGAAAAATCTTAGCTCGACATAGGATTTACATAAGTACGAGAGAGAGAGAGAGAGAGAGAAGAAATAGAACAATTATTGTAAATTTTTTAAAAATTTATACAGGGTGGGGCAAACTTCTGACATCGAAGGATGTGGTAAGAGATAAAACTTTAAAATTTTGTGTGAGGTAATACAGTTACTGAGGGCACATTTTGAAAATACTTTCGATTCTACAGGGTGTTCCAAAACCACGTAGCAGCACAAACTTCCATTTTTTTAAATGAAACGTACTATATTTTGTTCAAGAATCGAAAACATCTCACCGAGAGCGTTACAAAAATATAGCATTCTAATACCATTTAATTTGTGTACGTGAAATGCTTGTTTTTGACCATTATCATAAAATATTTACGATTTTCCATTAACTTATACCCTAAATGTACTACATCGTTTGTAAGATTATTAATTGTACTAACAAATTGTAAAAATACTTATAGGGTGATTCATTTGAAAATTTTGAGATATTGCTTGATTTGCGTTTTGTTTCACCCTGTATTAAAGGAGACACAGATAAAAAAAGTAATTAATACTGAGCACAGCCAATGATATGTGAGTGCCAATTGAATACAAAGACCTGTTGATTTTGATTTACTCTTTTACAGAGTGTTAAAGAGGAGGTCTTTTTTGCCAATAATTGGCCATATCTTTGTTAAACACCCTTACAATATATTAGAATGCTATATTTTTGTAACGCTCTCGGTGAGATCTTTTCGATTCTTGGAAGTTTGTGCTGCTACGTGGTTTTGGAACACCCTGTAGAATCGAAAGTATTTTCAAAATGTGCCCTCAGTAACTGTATTACCTCGCACAAAATTTTAAAGTTTTATCTCTTACCACAACTATGTAATCCTCCGATGTCAGAAGATTGCCCCACCCTGTATTATCATGGTAGTTTTCAGTCATTTTTTGCTGCAGTAAAAAATAAACTGGCTTCTAGTAAAAAACCCCTCGTTACTTCCAGCATGTACTAGAACATATCGTTTTCAACAACTACTGGAGATACGGGAACAAGCTTGTTTTTCACCATCTTGCCAAGAACATTTTGTCAAATTATCTTTTGCAAATATCCATGTCTCGTCCAAAAATAACGTTTGAGTACTGCTGAAATTTCTGACGAACTAATCCTGAAGTGGTAAACTAAGAGTGGTATCATTATCTTCAGCTCCTCTCTTATCTCAACGGTTTTGGTGTGAGCTCCTGGGACACTCTGTATATTACAGTGTTGAAGAATTAAATCTTTAAAAATCATCCCTTTTAATTAATGTTTAAACCAAACAAAGTATTAATATAACTGAATATGAATGGTATGTACGATATTAACAGTATTTTTTAAAAACAATAGTAAGTTCTTGGAAAGATGACGTTTGCCTTTTTAATTCCAGTTAACTATGTTAAAATTCCAAAGCGCAAATACGTTTCTTTGTTATAATTTTAGCGATAAGTAGGTAAAACAATAGTTCCTTTATATCACGTTCAAAAACAATGTTAACAAGATATTTATCACCTTGATAATTGGTGAACTAAATGCTATTTGAAATTGTTTGAAACACAGTTAAACTATTACTGTTTTTTTTACTGAAAAATCAGTTTGAGACGAAAAACATGTTGGATATTGATAAATATCAAATGTCAAAATCATTACCCAATGGCTGCAAGTTTTTGCATGTTTGTTTTTAATTTCTGTGGTGTTTTTACCTATTTTACAATATAAAAATATTATATTTCATACTTGGGGACAACTTGTATATAAAGTTACATTATTCAAGAAAGGGGTGTGTTATTAGTATGAAACTAACATTAAACAATTGTAGTTGGGTTTTCAAGAGATGGTGAATCATGTATATTAACAAATGGTCACCTAAAAATGTCGTAAGACTTGAACTGAATTTTGACTCTTAAAATAAACACAAGTTCCTTATTCGTCAAAAATTTGTTCCAATTCGTGCAATTTTATATAAACACAAATGTTTTAAACGAGATTTCTTAATGATAAACAATGAAAGTGTAAATCATGTTTATTCTATTTGTAAGTTAATAAAATAATTCTGATAAAACTATAAATCTGTTAATTTTCACTGTAAAATTATTATATTGCTTATACAATGTATCAAGTCAAGATTACGAATCATTTTTAATAAAATAATAATTATAAAATATTCAAGAGTTGATAAAATTATCTATTGTAAATCATTAGAAAGAATAATATTGTTACAAGATGATACAGAATGAAGGTATTTATTGTTTGTTGATGAACAAACAAAAATATACTTGGGGATTAAAAAAAACACAAATTTGTTAGTAATAAAATAAAAACAAAAAATTCATGGTTGTTTCCATATAGTAAATTTAGAAGTATTCTTTAAGATAAACGTGGAAATGTAATGGGGGTATTTGAATTTTATTTTATTTTAAAAGCTGAAATTACTTTTTTATTAAAAGATTGTGTACCTACCAGAAAAACTATAAAGAGAAATTTTCTTAACGTAATAATATATACAAATGAATTCATTTAAAAAAGTCTTTTCAATATTCCACTTCCGATAGTACGTTTTCTTTGTATTTTTGCTTTTATTACATAAATATCTGTCAGATAAACATTGACCGTGCATAATTTATTAATTTTAAGGTTTTCGATGGATTAAGATTGGATAAAAAAGATTCGAAGTCAGTGACCATTAAAATACTGAGGAATTTATTCAATAGAAAAAATTTAATTAATTGAATAATGTCTATTGAAATCATATTTCGAATTGAAAAACTTTGGAATACCTAGCAATAAACCTTTTTACATAATAAACAAAAAAGGATATTATATTAGTGTAAAAGAAAAAGTTGATAATTTATAAATTTAAAATGTATTCACGACAATCAAGATACTTTTAATTATTTTTGTACGTATTTTAATATTAAATAGTAACTATTATTGATATTAAAATATTTGTTTTCTATTTCGAAAAAATCCTCAAAACTGTAAATAAAATTTTCAATTTTCATTCAATGAAATGAAAACACTGAAGTTATTTTTAAGAACTGTATAAGTACCAAATTAAAAAACAAATTGTAAGCTTTCATCTGCGAACGTGAAAATTTTTTTAACAGTTTAAAGAAGTTCTTTAACGCTCTCAATCAAAATTCTTTGTTCCGAACCAGGTGTTTGAAATTAAATTTCAAAAAAATGAAGTATTGTCTTACCGCAATAAATCTGTATACTATCCAGAAGTCATCGTAAATCATTCCCTATTATAAAATTTTATTTAAGTCACAACAATTTTAATGAACACTAGATTTTATGTCTTACTCGAATCACACTATCAAATACACTGCTAATATAGTTCTTTCTTGTTCTTTCTTTGATCGGCGAGTTCGGTTTTTACGGCGCTGCAGCGCGACTATTGTTACACAAAATTGCACAAATTAAAATTATTGTTAATTAGTTTTTATTCACTTTCTTCGAGACGATTTGTTTTTTGACAGTTGTCTTGGATTTGTGCTAGAAGTTTGCACAAGTAAAAGAGACTAACTGAATTGGAGATTGGAGGTGGGGAAATGGCAAGCACACAGCACAAGCATCAGGTCACTGGACGTTGAGTCAAGGGCATCAGGCTTGCTATGGTATGGATTGTCGATCACATTGTAACTGCATTTTAACTTGTTCAATGGCAGCAGCAAATCTTTGGTTAAAAGGATATAGAACGTTTATCTAGTATACAGGAGGAATTGGTAAGGCGCTCGATACTAACCCGGAAGTTAATTGTTACGCTCACATTTTTATTTTTGTTTAAATTATTAAAATTATCTTTGTCCAAAAACCACTTAATAATTATTAGTCAATATTTTACCTCCTAACAAAAGATATATAGTACCAATATATCTACTAGAGTGACTTATGGTTCATAATTCACTAGAGTGAATTATGAACTCATAATTCACTAGAGTGAATTATGAACTCATAATTCACGCTGCTGCATTTAAATAACATGCCATGACAACTCAACACTCACAAAATTTCGGTAAACTGTCTTTATGTATATTATTTTTTTCAATTGCTGTTCATTTTATGAACAGTAACAATTCCTTTTTCTTATTTTTTTGGGAATCAAACCACAATAATGTTTTTTATTTTTTATTTCGACGTTTCGGTAGCGTTCCAGCTACCGTTGTCAAGATTAACTAGTATAGAAATAATTTTTTGGTCCCTATCTGACACAACGAAAAAATTTGACAACTATACAATCAATAATATTTTGAAGTTTAAGACTACAAAACTTTGTTGTCAAATTTTATTAAAGTCCATTCATAGTAGATCACACCTCTGGTAAAATGTGAAATAGAATATTTTATTTTATGACATTCTAACGATATGTAGTCCACTAGAAATAGAATCCAGTGAAGTGCACGTTCCAGGAACGGTTTTTATTGGGATAGCGCTTATTTTGGAAATTTTGTTTATAAAAACGCGTTTGCTGTTAGTTTTTTGTGTATGATTATTTTTGTTTTCAAAATATGTATAACTCAGTTTGGTGATTTTGTGTATTGAAATGTATATCGATTAACAACCATTCCAAAGATAAATCATAAGAAAACATGGATAAAAACTTGTGATGCTATCCTGATAACGCAGGTAATTGATTTTTTTTGGGTTGGCAACTTGGACCGAAATCCCCTATTAGAAAACACTTCATTTTAGCGAGTGAACAACCGCCGGTTACCGTAAATAACCGCTGGGTTATAACCAGCTTCTCGCTAAAAATCACCTTATACACTGTGTCCGTAAAGTATGGAACAAATTAATTTTTAGCTAAACAGGCCATTTTAAGAAATAATCCTGAAACGTCGATTTTTGATTTTAAAATAATATTCTAATATACAGGGTGAATTACTTTCGAGTAATGACGTCACCGTCATTTTTTAAAATGGAACACCCCAATGTTGTCTCAATTTTCAGATTACTCTAGCTGAGCTGATTCCAAAAATGTATCACATGTTGATTCCAATTGGTACAGGATGGACAAAAACTGCAGCCCTTGCTGTATTTGACAGTAACCCAAACGGTGTACAAATTCTTGTTGAACCTTGTTTATTGTGTCTTGAGAAATATTGTTTATTGCTGTCCGAATTCTCCTTTTTAATTCTTGAATATTTGCTGGCTTCGTTTGATACACAACATTCTTCAGATGGCCCCACATAAAATAATCCAAAGGATTGAAATCTGGTGTCCTCGCTGGTCATTCAATAGGTCCACGTCTACCAATCCACCTGTTCGGAAAAATTTCATCTAGGTACCTTCTAACATCTACAGCCAGGGGCGCCGAAACTTTTTAAAACCGGGTGTTGAGATGTTATAGCCAACCCCCCCCCCCAACCCATTGCTGTCTTATCGAATCTTAATCTTATTTCGACGATCGAAATGTATTAAAAATTGCAATGTTTTTGTCAAATATAAAGGGTACATAGAGAAACATTTTTTCTGTTGCATTTGTAACAAATAGACGTTTTTTATTGCAGTAAAGTCAAATTACATCTTTTGATAGAGCAAACACATTGGTGCATTGTGGATTTCTCACAATGAATTCATCCATGAGTTTGTCCATATCAATTTTATCTGCAGATTCATGATAAATGTTGAAAATTGCTACATGATTCAGTCGTTTCTGACACATAGTAGAGCGCAAATAAGATTTCAGCCTTTTTAAAGTCGAAAAACTCCTCTCATTCGTACAAGAAGATGCTGGTATCGTCATTAATAATTTTACGAATCGAACGAATTCTGGAACAAGACTTTTGCTCCATGAATTTTGTCGCAAAAATGCCACAATGTCTCCCAGACTCTTTAATTGAACTGCTTTTCTGCGAGCCAAATCTAAGAAAGTATTTCGATCGCCAACTAGAGAATATCGCTTGAAAATTTCCCGTGTTGAATTCCACACGGGGAATTTCCACGCGTGTTGAGCTTTAAACACACACAACAGGTCTTCCGGCGCCCCTGTCTACAGCATAATGTGGAGGTGCACCATCCTGTTGAAACCATAAACTTTAATCGAAACTTTATGAGCACACACAAAACTATTATATTTTTGTCCACCCTGTACCAATTGCAATCAACATGTGAACATTTTTGGAATCAGCTCAGCTAGAGTAATCCGAAAATTGAGACAAAATGGGGGTGTTCCATTTAAAAAAATAACGGTGTCGTCATTACTCGAACGTAATTCACCCTGTATATTAGATTATTATTTTAAAATACGGTAAATTAAAATAAAAAATCGACGTGTTTCAGGATTATTTCTTAAAATGGCCTGTTTAGCTAAAAATGAATTTGTTCCATACTTTACGGACACAGTGTATAAAGTATAAAGAGATTGCCGCTAGATGGCAATGGGATAAATAATATCGTGTATTAAAGTGTTAATTGCTTTCATTATTTTTGTCCTGTGATGTAGGATACAGGGTGACATTGAAAGACGTCGTCGATTTATTTCTAATCTAAACTAGGTCAGGTTTATATGCATCATGTCTAGATAATCACGTCAATTACATGTTCAACAACTTTTCTTCCACACCCACTAAGTACATACTTGTTTGTTTTTGGTGCTGTCCTTTAATTTAATTAGTTCTTACAGGGTCGTCGAAACATATAAAAGCGAACGGAAACATTGATTAATGTTTTTAAACTCATTAATGTATAAAATCCTCGTATCCATTGCGATTTCCTAAAAACGTCTTCTCTTCTCTACAGAGAGACTAGAGTGTAAGCATCGAAAGCAGATCTTAGTGGTTTTTTGAATAATTGGTTATTAAATGCTATAAACTTGGTAACTAACAGTCTTAAACATGGAAGAATATAGAGCATGTCCACCAACTGACAAGTTGACACTAATGGCAGTCGCCTTGAGGATAAGCAATTAGTTGGATATATTTTAGATTTGTAACACCTAAATAAAAAACCTAAGCAACTAAAACAATGTCAAGATTAAATGAGCTTAAACATTATCAAAATAACTATTAAGAAGCACGTCTTGTGCAAAGCAAAGAAGGCTTGTTATCATCAGGGCGACTGTCATATGACGTCACGTGGACTTGCCCTATAGTCATTCTGGTCTAAGCTATAGAGTAATAGAGAAACAATGTCTAGAGTGGTGGATGTTTCATGGAGGGGAAGTATTTTGTTCTCTCTTGGACATATATAATTTTATTATACTCTCGAGTCCGTAAAGTATGGAACAAATTCGTTTTTAGCTAAACAGACCATTTTAAGAAATAATCCTGAAACACGTCGATTTTTGATTTTAATTTACCGTATTTCAAAATAATAATCTAATATACAGGGTGAATTACTTTCTAGTAATGACGTCACCGTCATCTTTTTTAAGGTCTCAATTTTCGGATTACTCTAGCTGAGCTGATTCCAAAAATGTATCACATGTTGATTCCAATTGGTACAGGGTGGACAAAAATACAATAGTTTTGTGTGTGCTCATAAAGTAATCCTGGAGGTTTTGATGAAAGTTGATGGTTTCAACAGGATGGTGCACCTCCACATTATGCTGTAGATGTTAGAAGGTACCTAGATGAAATTTTTCCGAACAGGTGGATTGGTAGACGTGGACCTATTGAATGACAAGCGAGGTCACCAGATTTCAATCCTTTGGATTATTTTATGTGGGGCCATCTGAAGAATGTTGTGTATCAAACGAAACCAGCAAATATTCAAGAAATAAAAGAGAGCATTCGGGCAGGAATAAACAATATTTCTCAAGACACAATAAACAAGGTTCAACAAGAATTTGTACACCGTTTGGGTTAACTGTCAAATACAGCAAGGGCTGCAGTTCGAACATTTATAAAGTCATGTATTTCATCATATTCTGTCCGCTAGACAATAAGTATTTTTGATAATATTGTTAATTTAACTAATAAAGAATGTTACGCGTTACTTTATGAGCACACACAAAACTATTGTATTTTTGTCCACCCTGTACCAATTGGAATCAACATGTGATACATTTTTGGAATCAGCTTAGCTAGAGTAATCTGAAAATTGAGACAAAATGGGGGTGTTCCATTTAAAAAAAATGTTCCCGTGCCTTTCTTTTAATCTTGTCAATGCGTATTTGCTATACATATTTTTTGTTGGTTATCTCGTTATTATTATAAATGAGTACAATATAAATATTATTATTACCGTTAGGTCTGACAACATACTTTTTCACTTTGATTTATATATGCAATTTTTATAACAACACAATGGTTCTATTAAAATTCGTGACTTAAAATGAAATTCCTATGTTTATTGTTAACTACTAGCTTAGTTGCAGTTTTTACAGGTTACAGTGAAGAACTTATTACTCAAATCACATTATTAATTTTATGTTAAAATGGATAATATTATGATTTATTGACTAAAAAGATTATACAAAGTCTATTTGAACGTGTTAAATGTTAAGATTTAATCATTCATTACGCAATAGCTTAAGTATAAAATATATTATTCGAAAAAGTATATATTTTTTATCTCCAGCCTTCTTTGCGTTGTTATTTGTCATTTTGTATATTCAAACTGGTTGGTAAATAAAATGCAAGTAGAGTTGGAAGGTAGGCAACTTATTATTCATGAAATTAACGGAGTTAAAACTGCCGCAGAACAAACAGGTTTCATTACACAATATTTAGTTTGTTAAATTTTGGGAACTATAGAACAATTTTGGTACTATATTCAATATTACGTGTTTTTTTAATATTTATTTGAAAAGTTTTAAGTAGTATTAAAAAAATCCCTTGTTGAGACCGGTTATAAAAGATTTAGATCAACCTTGATTTATCTATTTACATCCACTTAATTAATTAATCACCCACTGCAAGACACCCCAATTAAACTACAACATAAATAAAAATAGTTGTTGATAATGACATCAGATTTGGAATCTCTGGGGATTCTAGTTTCTAGAGTAACTCATTCATTGACAAGTTGTCGAAAGCTTTAAGATCGTTTTGATTTGTGGATTGTTTCTGCCACACCTTGTACATAATGTATTTGTTTTTGTAGAAAAATATTTTTAAATAGAACACGGAATTTCTGGGATAAATATATCGATTACAAAATGAAATGTATTTATATGGTTTTGTTGTACGCGAGAAAGTAAAAATACCTTGACAAGTAAATTCCTACACAGGAAGCTCAGGTCCGGTTTAAATATTTTTTATGTCATTTTAAACGATATACATTTTGCGGATGAGTAACTTCACGTGGTAGAATAATTGCAGCCGAATGAATTTATAATTAATGAGATAATATAGAATTGAGTCTAATGAGTTTCTTTCACTTAAATCTTGTTACAGTTCTTACTCCAAATGTTTATTTTGTCCAGAAAAAAAAGTGAGTCGGAAAATAAAACGGAAGTAGAACACTAGATGATCTTGAAAACATATTAAACAAACTGAATCAGTGAGAATGTAAATACGGAAATCAAAACAGTACAAACAATATTCTTTAGTGTTTACAAACTTTTGAATACGCTGCTGTTGCAAATAAAATTAACTCTAAATTAAATTGAAACGATTATCATAATAATCCAGAGTAGGTACGATACAATATACACTCCCATTTTTAAGTGGACCGGTTGAATATAATATTATAGTTATTTAATTGTAATTACCTATAATTTTATTCGTAATTTTTATTGCAACCTGTTCAAAAATAACAATTTTAATTATTTTTTCTATTTATCACATTTGTGTTATCACAGTGTGTTATTAAGCGAAACGTCAGGTTGTATAAAATAATACAACTTCCTGTATCATCTTTTTGGTATTTTCTTAAGTATAACCGTTGATTCATCAATCAACGGTATAACGTTAAAGTTTCCAAATATCCAACAAGTTGCTTTCTAAATAACTATTAAATTGTGAAACAATTCGTGACACAATCGAAATATTTTCTAGAAATACCCGATTTATAATGTATCGTTTTTCTTAGTATGTCACATGTGTCGGTGATTATGTTAATTTTATAATTAAGATGCTTTACAGCCATTTCCAAATCTTCAGATTTAATAGATACATCACTCATCGTGTTACGTATGTCTACACATGGGGTTTTTCAGTTACTACTAACCTTAAAAAGACAGCTGTCAAAATTTCATGATATTCTATTCATTAGTTCGCGAGTTATTGTGCTAAGAGCATAGAGATAATAAACATAGAGTAGACAACCTATAGTCGGAAGCGTCCACGCAATAAAAATAGATGGCGAGTGAAATTGGTGATGCTGTCTTTCTTTAACATCGCGTGATGGACATGCGCGAAGACTGTAACACTACTAACCTTTTAAGAATATTAGAAAGAGAAAGCAATACCAAACGGGTTGTCCATATCTTTCTAATGGGTGGACGAATACACGAGCCCCTACTCTATGTGTATTATCTCTATGGCTTTGATGAGTCAAACTAATTTTGAACAAAAAAAAAACGTGTTTTCTTTGTTAGGCCGGGGACTTTTCAGCCCATGTGTTACATATTATCGCAAATTATTCGCAAAAAATGAAGTGGTCCATTATCCATTAATAATTATATTACCCTTGATTTAAATGACTGAAAACTGTTGATCTAGAATTGGAGCGATGACCGAATTGGCTTGTAAAAATCCTATTTTTTAATGCAGTGGGTATCTCCGTGTCCAACTATTTATTTACAGTTAATGACATACGTGAGTGATTCGAATAAATTATTATGAATACCTATTTCAAATAAGTGTAATTGAAAGATACATCGACCGTATTAGTATTCGATATTCATTCGGTGTTACATGAATTTACAAGCGTGCAGAAATCATAAAACACAATAAGAAATTCACACAGTGATTCACCGATTACACAGGGTGATACAACATTGGAATTAATTACATTATAAATTTTATAAACCTACTCAACTATTTTTTGACTTTGCTGTTACAGAAAAAATCAATTGCCTACTGTACTGAACTCCCTAAAAGTTGTTGTGCACTTTTTACAAATCTAGTAGTTTGGGTCAATTTTGATTAATCGTCCTATATCTCGTAAATGAAACAACTCACTGAAGACCTGTCATGATATCTTAACTACTTTTCTAATTTTCTAAATCCCCTACAAAACCATCCAATTTGGGGCACAATATTCATTGGGTCACCATGTATGAAAACAAATAAAATATGTATAAAAATTTATAACAAATAAAAAAATATTTGTTAAGTAACTGTATCTAGTAGGTGGATCTTGAGCGAATGTATCTAGTTAATCTAGATTGATGGATTGCATTCAATTTAAAGCTAGTGTCATCAATTTGGTGATTAATACATTAATTGCAGTTTCCTTCGTGATCGGATCATTGAAAACAAAATTGACAGGAAATATAAATTATCTGAAATTATTTAAAATCGGCCCTAGAAAATTTGTAGTATTTATTGACGTTTCTAGGTGCTAGTATAGTAGGCATTTCTATTTTTAAATAATTGATAAGAATACATTTCCTGATAACCATATTGTTAGTTATAAATTATAATAAAACTAAATCCTTGTATTTTTAGTTTTGCAATGTTGGCTGACTGATTAAAAATATCTTAAAGATTATCTAATATATTCCAAATAATGAATTACTATTTGTCTTTAGGTTTATTTATAAAAAGCTTCTATGGTCTATGTAGAGATAAGTTTGTGACAAATAAAATCAACAATATACATGTTGTTTGATTTTGAAAAAATTGATCACTTCGATACAATTTAATTACTCAGCGTCTGATAGTGACAACTGTACTTAGTGGAAATATACGAGGAGCAAAGGAAATTCTGTTTAATCCACCAAAAAAAAATGTGTATTAAGTACTATCCTTATTTTTAGGTAGAATAGATTTTGAAATAAATGGAATAAGATATAAAGGGTGCCTCCTGAAAATTGTACTCCCATGTCCCTGTCCTATTAACGGACGCCGCTGGTGCTACTGGTATGTTCAATTATCACTTTTATTTAATATTTAACTGACGAAAAATACAGCAAGGCTATTAACCTTAGACTTTTTTTATGACTATCTTATATAACATTTATAGAAATATTTTTTAAAAACAATACTTCTAGCAGTTTTCGAAGGAAAATTATATCATAAACAATGCATCTATGGGTACAACATTGACCAGCATTGAATTAGAGAAAATTGGAGGCTTAGTAGCAATTGTTTTTTTCATTTATCATTAGGACAGTTGAATGACATTTGGTAAAATTTCAACATTCAATTTTATACTTTGCTCTGATTTGAATTTGAAACCAGGGCCGGCCTAAGGTGAAAATTGTAAGTGTACCAGCCTCACATTTTATAAAGAGACGTGATTAATGTGGGTCACTAGTAGTAGTAGCACTACTACTAACAATGCCGTGAGAGGGGAGGCAGGAAGATGAGTCACAACCCTTCCCGCGTTCCATCAGACGAGCAGACGACTGCTCTACTGACCTTGGACCTGGGTCAAGGGCATCAGACTACTGTATTTCAGCACTCATAGGGGTAGATCTTCGGTTTTACCTTGAAATTCAACTGTAACAGTTTTGAGACAAAGTTCCTTCTAATTTAAATATTTCTGCCCAACATTTATATCAATTTCTAAAAACTTTATTTTTTTAAACCAAAATTGGCTTATTCAAAATGCTCGAGTGTACATCGGATTCCCCCCAGGCCGATCCTGATTTGAACGAACATTTTGGTAGAAAACTTTCCTATAAATACTAACTAATTAACTGTAAACCCTCAAGGCCAAGGACTTGGTGGGTTGGGGCGATCTAATTGGCAACTAGAGGACAACCCCAACAGCCGCATTAAAAGTTTTGCTGAATCTTCCAAAGATTCCAGTGCCTACTGTGCTGATTTTGCAGGCGTATATAATAAATTGATTAATTCTGCATTTTAAAAAATCTTGTACCGGCATATATTATAGCTGAAAGAATTGGCTTTCCTTTCATCAGCACCAAAAAATTTTCTGCTAAACCAGAAGTGGGAAATTTTTTTTGATGTGTCATGAAAACAACATGTGTCTGTCTTTATTTGTTTGTTATAAGTTGTTGAAATATCGAAAAATATTATGGGAGATCCAGTATTAGTTTAGAAGTATTTTTACTGGAAGATCATAAATTAAAAAAAAAAACGGTTTAAGCCAAATTTTTGTACCAAGAACAATATTTTACAAAAATAGAACAATTAAAAAAGTATATCTCGAAAATTATACCCAAGCATGCAACCACCGACTGAAAAAACTGTAATTATGAATAATACATAGTAGGTACCTACTGAGATTTATGTAATTCTATGTTTTAATATTTTATGGGCTATGCGATATGTAGGTCTAGAAATTTGAAGATTGGAATACTATGGCGTAACTAGAACACTACAAGCGTTTGTCTAACGGAAATAATATTCATATTTTAATATAATATTTGTTATATTCACTATATTATCTCATTTATAATTAATCGTGAATCGCATTAAATACATCAATGCGATTTTATTATTATATAATAAATATTATGTCTTACTTTGAGTCCCATGAAAGAGATCTGTCATTTTTCGAATTGTAATTATTTATTTTAATGTCGCATAAAATATAGAAATTACGTTGACACCAAAATAATGTTTTATAAGCGTATTAAAAAAATAATATAATAATCCACTTCCTACCTGTCCTATGGTCTGTTTCTACATCTTCTTCTTTTCCGTTTCCTTCATTTGATTCTGTATTTTTCACAATAACAACTGGTGTTGATTTACCAGCGTTTCTACAACAAAACAAACATTTTTAATTTATTTAAATATAAGCTTTGTTGTTAACATTAAACGATTTCACGTTTACATAACTTGTATTATAAATAAACAAATATATATTTACAATTTTTCAAGTGCATAGAAAATTATCTTCTTTGTATATTGTAACTTTTTATGTGGAATACCTGATACTGAAATACGTATGTGTTTTCATGATGTTTTTATCGATTCGTTATCCTTATCTAGTTATTTATATTATACATACCTGGAAAAATTGAAATCCGAACTTCCTTCTTCCTCAACCTCGCCTATGGTAGCTAATTGCGATGATAAGCTCCATTTTGAAGTGTACAAGTCAACAGCGTTACTATAAGTGTCAGTGTTATCAGTTTCTCTATCAAAATATTCAAAATCCGCTTTGTAACGTTCGTTTTCAAGAAACATTTTCATTATTTCCGTTGGATTTTCCTCTTTAACTGATTTCGGTAGAAAATCAACTAGTCTCGGTAAGTTTTCCAACTGTTTTTTGGCCTCTTCTGAAGTTAGACGAGTGTCTTTGGATCTTGGTGGAACTGGCGGTTTTTTCGTCATTTGTTTATTTTCTTCGGATATAATCGGTTCTTCTTTAACAGTTTCGATTTCGTCAGGGACGATTATTTTTGTACTTTCATTACCGTAGCTCAAAGGTGCATCTTGGAAACTTAAAGGATTAATATCATCCAGTAAGATATTATTATTCTCTTCTCTTGGTAGTGGGATTGGTTTTCCCAAGCCTTTACCGAAAATTGAAAAATCTTCATCGTCGTATACGTTATTATTTGATATATCCAAATGCTTTTGTATTGCAGTTGGAGTAGATGGTAAGCTGCCAGATATACTAGACGAAGTAGTGGTGGGAAATCTATCAATTACAGTAGAAATTGTACTACCTGTATCATCGGATTCACTTAAACTTTGCGTGGATTCCTGGAGAAATAGATCGACGTAAACTTCGGCATCTGGAGGTCCAATACTTCCATCGGAAAATCTTCTATCTTTTCTCGTAACATCTGGTGAGTTATAGGAGCGGAGGCTACCTCTAGGTGATTGCAATTTCTTCTGTTTGTTAGTTTCTGTATTTCTGTTGTTGATTATATTATTATTTTCAACAGAATTTTCAGTTGGTTCTTTAGGTACGTTATTGTGGAGATTTTTAAGCAGCTTCCTTGATATTTTTCGAGGTGGCACTGGCGGAGGGGGTGGAGGTACTCTTTTTTCTTCTGCACTTATTATCAAAGGGGAATTTTCTATTTTATTTTTGTTTTCCTGCTCGTAAGAATGTCGCACTAATAGTTTTATAGCTACATTTGAATCTTTCAAGCATCTGACACAGTCTATTCTGGTCATAGTATTAACCGGAACTGAATCGATATCTAAAACTTCATCTCCTTCAGTTAGCTCCCCCCAAGAGCTTTTCACTCTAGACGCTGGACTGTCAGCTGCGCACGATTGGATAAATAAACGTTTTACATATTCACTAGCTTTAGTTCCTCCTTCGAACTTAAGTCCAAATCCTAACCTTTCTCCGGGTAACCTATACACTATCACTTCCTCCGTTACATCTTTGATATTTTTTTTGTTTTCTTCGTCTCCAATTGTTAAGACTGTTACGTATCCAGAACCGCTGGAATCAAAGTTAATGTTTTCATTACTTCCTGACTTTTCTCTAGTTCCCACCGATACGACTGTTATGAAATTTTCCACTGCTGACATTGTGATTGGTTATCGTCCTCCAGTGTCATAAACCTGAAAAAAAAAATCTTTAAAAAATTTGTTTATTTCTGACATATATGGACAAGACTCGCGAACGCGTTCTACTTAAATTTTCGATAAAACATGCTTAAGAATAATTAACTATCATAATGTGCAAGGTATGTTTTCAATAAGCGCCATCGTCGTCTCAAAAACATATACACAGTGGGTCGATCAAAATGGTAGGTTTCATTTTAATCGAGTGCAGTGAAAGTCCAAACTCCTTCTAAATGCCTAGTCTAGGAGATGAAGGGTCACTATTAGGTTCCCATAAAACTAAAAAACTGTATTTTTCATAAATTATATGCAAATAAAACAAAATTAACGACAATAACTTAGTAGATCTAAACAAGAAGAAATAGAGATTGATCTCCGTACGTTAGCAAAAGAAGAAAAGATCGTCATACGAATGGTTGTCGGTCTGGTGGAGTCATCATCTCCATAGGCTCATTTTAGTACATCTCTAAGTGATTGGCGATTACTGTCTTGTAGTCAACGTTTTTTAAAAATATAGCTTTCTTATGTAGGTGAAACATATAGACCATTAAAAAATAGAATAAATGAACACAAAATGTACATTAAATATATGGAGGGAGCTCTATAAGTCAAATATTTGCAAACATGCTTGGGAAGAGGGGCTATTATCTTCGTTATCAGAATAGTATAATAAGTTTTTATCCTGGTTTTCTTATTTACACTTAAATAGATAAAACTGTTCAACTCATTATTTTAAAACAAAAAGTGTTTTTCAAAAAAATAATTCTAAAATCCTCAAAAAATCTTTCCTGTAACTAGATTCTCACTAGATCCTCAAATTTTTTTATTCACAATCATTTTTATCAATCTACTGCGAATGAACTTTAAAATATGATTTGACAATAATTTTTTCTAGTTTCTAGTTGTCAGACAGGAAAAAATTTAAAACAATTAATAATAATTCTGGAACGCTACTGAAATACGAAAAATATATACCATAAGGAACTTAAAGAAGATATTTGAAATTTTGGGCTAAATATAATAATACCGTTCCGGTATCTTTCTTTGGGCCACCCTATATAAATGCACCTGCAATAATTGTAATATCGTGGCCTCCTTTTAACTTATTCTGCTCCTTACCGCACAGAGCTACCTGTACGCTTAAAACAGATGAACTATACAAATTATTTTTATATTTATCAAGATATTTGCAAGAATTTCTAATTCATAAAAATATATTTATAAACACAACGTCCAAACCATCTATCGGTGATGACGTGATTGTAACCTACAAACCAAATTCCTTATATTTCCAACAATCTGCTACCAAGAAATATTAAAGAAATAAGCAGGACGTTTCAAAAGCCTTTTTGATTATTTTGAGGATGTTAAATTAAAATTCCATACAAAAAAAATGATTTTAATAAAATAAACTGCATTCCCATAAGACAAGTGCTTTTAGTATTTTAAGCGAGCTCTTAAGTTTTAAAACGCCTTAAAAATTGACTAAAATTAAAAATTTAGTATGTAGTTCATCACCATGATTAAAACGAATTTTTTAACGGTACCTTTAAAAAGCATAAATAAAATTTTACGATTTGACTGTATTTTAGTATCGCAAAATAAATGACTCAAAGTAAATGACTGTAATAAATAAAGCGGGACTTACCTTTAAAATTCCCGGGCACATTTTTCAGGGCATCCAATAATTAAAAACATGGGGCACTCTAACAGAGATAGTAAACAACTGTTTTCACCTCTCGGAGAGTTGGAGACCCACTTGAAGCATATGACCTCGTAAGCTCTCGCGTGTCCTCGCGCGTTGTGGCATTCATGTCTTGGATTATGGTGCGGGCCAATATTTGCTAAAAACTGTGATGATGGCTATCACCAATACGATACTCAGCTAAAAAAAGTCACAAAAAATCGTCTCATATCGACATCTTCGGCGCTAAGGTGTGGTGATCTACAGTTATCTATCAATAATTATGGGATACTAAGTCCAATTAAAAATCCTTGAAAGTGCATCCTGGACTTAAAACGGTTTTTTTACTGTTTAAAATAGTAGAATACACATCAAGAGGTGAAAAATTAATTTTTTTAGTCCCTGGAACTCGCAAATTAAATTCTAAATGTCTTCAGAGCACGAATTATATTAAAAATATGACAAAAAGTCATTATATTTATAGTATTATTCATCTAACAGGCTAGCAGATTATCTTCAAAATATTATTGATTGTCTAGTTGTCAAATTTTTTCGTAGTGTCAGATGAGATAAAAATATCAAAAACATTGTGGTTTACTTTCGCAAGAAAATTAACAAAAATAATATAATATTTTCTCTGATAACTTACGTAATGAAAGTATATTTCATTGCATATCATTATTTCTTAAGTTATTTATTTAATTATGCAGTTTATTATTTTGACCGTTCCTCGTATTCATTGTTTTCAACCTATTTAAAGGACTTACGAACGACCATTATGTGGTTTTAGTATTGTAAACAATGTGGTTTAATGGAATTCATGGATGACATTACCACTGCATTGATAACGACCTTAGATTCTTAAACTAGGTCACTAAGTGGACTTTGCAATATTCGCTACATCCACAAGGAATAACAAGTTTCATTCAACAAGCAAAAGTACAAGATATTGTATTTTTAGCATCTACAGACGTAAATGTCTCGTTTTTAAAAATGAAATAAATTAATTACATTACATTTCTAAATAAAAGATCAAGGGAAATTTGTATTGATATTTCAGTATAAAATTGGACGAATTTTTACAAGAGGCAACAAATTGTTTATTAGACATAAATAATATTTTTTTTCTTGTACAAATTTGATTGATGAGGGTTTTCGCAAATATTTGGAAATTTTCTGCTCTGTACTTTCTCTGGTTATGATGTTACAGTGGGACTTGAAATCGTGAAAAGGCAATGAAATGGTTTTGGTCTCATATGCGATTACTTAGTGGATATTTATTACAACCAAATTTCACACATTTTTAATTCAAATTGATTGTTTCAAACAATTGGAATCTTCAATTAAACCACATGTGATAATCATTAAAGGCTGTA
The DNA here is from genome assembly GCA_949126875.1 of Lochmaea capreae. Taxonomy (NCBI): domain Eukaryota; kingdom Metazoa; phylum Arthropoda; class Insecta; order Coleoptera; family Chrysomelidae; genus Lochmaea; species Lochmaea capreae. The sequence goes on from OX421402.1 coordinate 2,722,086, forward strand.
ACACATTTTAAATGTAATTGGTTTTGATTTTAAAATAGGTCGTGTCGAGATGCAAGACCTGTTTATAGACAAACTATTTATTGATATGAAATGATGAATAAACATTTATAACGTTTTCTTATATTTTTATAGTCATAGGATCTATATTTTCCAAATGAAATCGTCACCTTATATTATTTAATATCAAGAACTAAGGTTAATATTCATTCTGGATACAGGATTCATGATTTTCTCGATTATTTTAGATCGAACATCCTGTATTTAATATTTTTTTCAAAAAACTTTCCTTTTGTTGAAAATTTCCTGTTACAGTTAGTCGGTTATTATAACAATTTTTAAGAATAAAAATTACATTTTCGGGAAATACTATGTTTGTTTGCCAAAATTTCATTAGCTGTCCATGACAGAAGGGTAGTATTGGTATATGTGTCAAGCGATTACACTATAACTAATCTATCAAGAAGTTTCGAGTTCGAGCTAGATTTTAAAATACCTACCATTCGATTTGAAGCTAGTTATATGAATATAAAGTACAAAAGGTATGCCTACATTTTTTAATCCTAAAACTCAACTTCTACTCACTATTTATATTTTTTTCTAACAGGATTGCATGGATTAAGCAAATCCTTACGATTAGAAGCCGTACAGAGTAAAATTAAAAGAATAAATTATTTTCCAAACCCACTTGTATTTATATAACGATAAAAGGTTGAAAAATTTTATCAATTGCATAACCAGAGTATACTATTGCTAAAAGTGGGCTTGTTAAATAAATATAAGGAACAATAAAAATGTAACACACTGTCTCTTTAGAGCAATTCTCCATTGTACATCACCAGAGCACCCCGACGATAGCACAAGTGTCATTTTCCAGTAAAACTTACTGTACATTATAGACATAAATGTAATGTTATTAAGTTGGGCTTTTAAGTTGGGCTATTAAGTTGGGCACCTCAAAAATCTCTAAAAAATTATGTGGGGAAAGCGTTAAAGCGCAAAAGATTATCAACCTCTACATTATTTCAGTTTACATTACACAGTTTTTGACCCACACAGTATACTTATACAGTTTGCTTCCGTCTACCGTCACTTCATCCTTCAATACACTGTTGTGCATCTTCTGTTGTAGATACCGAAACATATCTTGACCTATTGAAATAAAATATGAATGATTTGAATCTCTTTATATCTATTATGGTACATATAAGCGAACAGTGGTGCCACAATTGTAATACAGTATTTAGTGGTATGTATGTATATTTGGGTCACTGTTTAGGAAAAAAATCTTGTTTATGAGAATCATCTACTGTAAACTAAAGAAGATTCCATAAGTGATACTCTAGAAGGTCCTTTATCTACATGGGAAGATATGTCCACAATTGTCAATATGGGCAGGACATTGTGCCGCTTGGTATTAATATTTAAACCTTATTGAGACAATTAGCTGAAGAATTATTCTTTACTTGGCAACACTGTATCGTAAAATGATGTGAAATTCCTTTAAGATGAGGCAATTACCCACAACTCTTTTCGTTCCTCCTCCAATGTTCGACATACAAAGTATTCATTTAAAAACTGGTTTTTTCTGCATAACCGAATGAGTGAATGAACAAGTCTCACTTGTTAAGGCGATCACATACGATCCGAATTACTTCTATTGTCGTTACGATAATACCAATGATGGGTTGTGGGAAAAAATAAACTTCTGATGCATTTAAAAACGTTTATTACAAATGATACATTAATTCTGCTTCTTTTACAATGGCGGTATAATTGGCTACGCTGTTATCCTATACCCAAGTATTGATATCTAAATGTAAAATCCACCTGGCACTTCAAAGTCAACACCAGTGGCCAACATCGGGATTATACTTATTTAGTTTCTTGTTATTTGGTGTGAATTTATTCCGTATCGCGTATACCTGGCTTAACGTAGTTTGAAAAACCAAACTGGTTAAGCGGTTCAGGCTCAAGAGAGTTTGTGACATGAAAAAAGGACTAATATTAACATTTTTATTTTGTTTAGTTACAGTTTCGGTCTGTAGGTAGATGTTATAATCAACAATATTATTAAAAACATTTCAATTTTTTTTTTAAGTTAATTGTTTTTTTGTGTCCGTTTTTATTTTGCCCTACTTTACATAGTTTGTAGTGCTGAGGCGGATTCAAACACAAAACCAAAAAGTGTATATTGAAATAAATTAAATCGTTATTTCTTCCAGAAAAAAAAAAGCTGTTGGTTTGATTTGAGTTGCCACTTTCTATTTAATCTGATAAATTGTTATCAACTTTTGTTGTCATCACTTGCGATAAATATGCACACATGTTTAATATGTATTACTTATAAATTGTTTAGTGGTAGAAGTTAATATTGTTAATTTCTATTCAAATTAGAGAGTTTTAATAAAGGGAACTAGAATTTCCATAACAGAGACAATAATTAGAAATCAACATATCATCAAAGAAAGTTACTTTCGCTTAATAATAAGTAATATGAACAAAATATACAATTTTCATATTATTTGTAAACATACTTTATTAAAATAATGAAATCGAAATTTTATATTGTCATATATTATTTCATATTATTCAACAGTCTAGTCTGCTATTGTCGAGTTTTAATAGTCCACCCTGTAGTATAATAATAAGTAGGAAATAATATGCAAAAAAGTGTAGCATTGAGTAATGTAACAATGACGGCAATTATGGTTATTCCGGAAATGTCGAAAAATGTTCATATACTTTCATTCATTTTTAAGGATATTGCAAAATCCACAGTATACAGTTAAACTTTCGTTTACAAGGGTGAAAATAACGATGAATATTTATTGTGATCAAAAAGATATCCATGTAACCAATTTAGAAGTTATTTAATATGAATGGTTGTGGCTAAAATTATAACTAAATTTACTAAAATGATTATTTTAGAAACAGTATTGCCATCTGTTACACGGTTTCCAAACTTGCATCGTGCTTGTTTGTAGTATACTGTAAATAAATACGAATGAAGTGGATAATATTGAATAGACTACTCCAGGATGGCGTAGCTAGTTATAATAAAAATATCTATTTTTTATAAAAAACTTCGATGTTCAAGAAAAGGTTATAAATTTATTACAGTGGCGGGTCGTATTAAAAGCATCTTAGGTATTTTGTATTCTGTTTGCCTATTTGGAAAATTGGAACGCTCAGTGTGTCATTTTTGGAAATAGTTCTCACTGAATAATAATTAGGGTTAATGAATCATCTCACCCAGGATAGAGGACTAATTGATATTTAATGAAACCATTCATTAATAATTCATGAAACATGTGGATGTCTTGTGGTACCTACTGACATTCAAATGACTAATGATTTCTACAGGAGTCATCAGAAATTAGATAAGATCGAGACTTAGTGACATGAATGTTTAATATTAAGGGTGTTTGCTTTTAAGTAAAAAAAATATTCTAGATGCTGATACTTTAGACATTGTAGGCAGCTTTAAACAGTTGCATCAGCTTTAAATGTAAACAGATGTTTGATTAAATACCAATATTTGATAAAATATGCGAACAATTATTTATTTGTCTTGAAATGGTATTTTTTGTGTGCTAATTTCCACATATCAAATGTCAACGTCAAGCCGAGACTCCAAAATAGTTGTCTTAACGATATATGCATTCACAATTTTTCACATGACACACCATAGAGACACACGCAGGGGATTTATCAGCAATATCACTAAAACTTTCGCTGTGTATGGTACGAAGTTTGTTGTACAATAATGAATTTGGTTGGTACACAGTTGCTACAGCTTGGCCACCACAAACGCGAATGTTTAATTAGACACCATTGTTTATCCTGTCCACATGCGAACAGGTTACATTTCTTACTCCATCATTTATCATTCACTCCAAATTAAAAAAAGCAAAGTATGCACTCTATTTAACGAATTATAATAAGAAAATCGGACGTTCGCAAAACATATTCATAACAAGTACAATTATTTATTCGTATCTTTCACATGTGCCCGTCATATCCAGTGGTGATCAATGCGACCGTGAAAAAAATTTGACTGCAAGCTTCAAAAGAGGTAAATTTTCCATTGAAGATGATGACCGATCGGGAAGGCCAGTTTCTGTGTCAGTCGCCGAAAATATCGATGCAGTTCATGACATGATTTTATCTTGGGTACATTTCTACGATCCAGAAACAAAGCAACAATCGATGGAATGGCGACACTCTGGTTCTCCAAGACCTAAGAAGTTTCGTGTCCAAAAATCTGCTGGAAAAGTTCTTGCTTCAGTTTTTTGGGATTGCTATGGAGTAATCATGATTGATTTTTTGGATAAGGGTATAACGATAACTGTAGATTATTATTCGACATTACTGACCACTCTACGGGAAAAAAATTAAAGAGAAAAGACGCGGAAAGCTATCCAAAAGTGTTTCGTTTTTGCAGGACAACGCCCCTGCACACAAATCTCATGTTGCCATGCAAAAAATTCGTGATTTAGGGTTTGAATTACTAGAACACCCCCCTTAATCACCAGATTTGGCTCCGTCCGACTATCATCTCTTTCCTCAACTGAAAAAAAGTTTAAAAGGTCGTAAATTTTCTTCCAATGTGGAGGTAATAAAAACTGTGGAGGTCTGGTTTGCAGAGCAAGAAGAAACAATTTTTTTTGAAAGGTCTAGAGACGTTGCAATGTATCCAATTAAGAGGAGGATATGTTGAGTAATGCAATATTTTGCAATTGTAATTTTGTTTGGTTATATAGTAGGCTAATAATTTTTCAATATATCCTCGTAGGCATAAGACGAAGTGTACTTTTTGATTGAGTTTTTTGCCTGGCTGCTCCTGTCCCTCTTCCACTCTTAGACACGTATGTATACCAGGTCTCACCTCGGAAAGCGTCAGTCCGTTTGAGTTCTTACTTTGGGGTATCTCTACCTCATATCTAGGACCGGGGAGCAGTTTAGTGACCATATAAAGTCTAAAATGGTTTTACTTACAATGTCCTTAAGGGATATTTGACCAGATCTAACTGTTTTTTTTGCTTAAGTTGTTTTGTATTGAGGTTGTGTGGTAAATTTCGAGGGTTACGTTTGTCATTTTTCACCTTTATTCTAAATGTTTATATATCGGTGTTCAATTGCCAGCAATTTTTTTTTAATTGTGGAAGTTAAAAGGTGTTTACAATTTTAATAGAGTTCGTTGACAAGTGACATCAACAAGCCGGCAAAGTGGTGAAAATTTTCGAAAAGGAGATAATGAAATCCTAATTCCATCATCGGGGTGAAATGGGGTAAAATGATAATTCACTTATCCTCTTTGAAACCTTCTTGTAATTCGAAATGATTAAAACCGCATTAGAAGTTTTCGGCTGTTCTGTTTTCTTTACATTCTGGTCGACAAAGTAGAAGGAATCACATTTATTTATTATGTGGGTATAAAACCCAAGTGTTTTAAGCTCACTTTGTATTTAATTAAAATATTTATAATTAGTGCGAATTACAAGGATTTTATTGGCTCTAGTCTTTTCATGTTTTTCCCGTGTTTAATGAGCTTCATCTTAGCCTGGCTACAGTTTAAAATAAACATAGACCTATATTACAAAAAGGAATTTCTATTTTTTTTGTGTTTTCGTAATATTTTGGAATGTCAGTCTAGCACCATATCACGAAAAGGAAAAATTTCAAGTAGTTGAACCACAAAGACAATTAAGGAATCTCCGAATTTCGATGAATTCTTATTGTGATAAAATGAAATTAAAATTATCAAGCACAACTTCAGACCCAAGTAATTTTATAAAAGCGGAAATGCTTCCAGACTAGTTTAAAAGAATATCCAGTTATTTCAAATTTCATAAGAAAATATCAAATCACATTTTAGCTTTGTCAAAAAGTTTTATCGAGTTACATTTAGCGCAAAACCATCAGAATATAGTCAACGCTCTGGGGTATGACAAATTCTGGATGAGTATTTATTTGGGATATCAGTGCCGGATTTCAAAGTCGAATTCGGATAAGGATCATGAATAAATTAACAATTGTGGTATTGAGACATTTGTTTTTGGTATCATATACGACATTTCTTATTTGATTGTAATTGTTTTCTTGGTGTATCTTCGAAATCCAATACAAATGAAATAAGACCACCTCGAAACTATTATCTTGTTTTGGAATTGCTATAAACCTAACATTATCTCGAATCATAAACTTTTTCAGTTGTCCGCCCTGTACGTTTTAATATGAATGAACTAACGTGTAAGTTTAAGCTCAAAGAGACAAACTACACAAATAACGTCATGAAATTATCTTGATATGAAAGTTTCGTAGAGTCAGTTCCACCTAAGAGATATAATGAAACTCCCAGAGATTTCTGAGCGTGCAGTCCCGAACAACAATTTAAACCCAAAGTACATTGCGTGGAAACATTGATGGTGACCTCCTTGCTGAGATAGTAACACTATTCCAATTGTTGCTGAGAACTTTGATGCTGTACAAGGATTCTAGAAAGATGTTAGATTCAGATTGATTGAAAACTTCCAAACAATCTAACTAACACTGTACTGTTTCTAATTACAATGTCCCAGAAAACCACCAAAATTCCATCTTACATAAACTTGTATACACTGAGAAACAAGTTCTGCAGAAAAGTGCACAGTCTTCGCTCTCTTATCTCAAGCGATTCTACGTATAAAAAAATCAGACCTTCTCTTGGAATGAATAGGCATGATGACTGATTTTGAAAAATTATTTCTTGAAAAAAAAAGGGAGAAATTTACGTTTTTAAAATACAATAAAATATTTATCCCCACGACTATATAACAATGCACAAATTATACATAATATTTCGCTGAATATAATGATATAAATTCTTCACACCAATGAAGAATGAAAAATAATTCACTCTCGTTAGCCAATCGTCTCTTTTAAATTGTCATATACCTAAATACAACTCGACCAAATTCATTTCAACCGTGAGATTCGGATGCGCGTAGATCACGCGTACGATGTCGGCAGCTACCAGTCCTAGGTAGAACGTTGCACTGTAAAGGTGCGTATTCATCAAAAAAAGCGAGCACGAGCGAACAAGAGCGAGCGAGCATTCTGCATCAATAATTTTCTGGTGAGTACGGGCTAGCGAGCGAGCGAACGTTTGCTTGTTCGCGTTCGAAAAAGATCGAGAGGAAGGCGGTACTTCATAGAAAATACTTGTTCGTGCTCGTTCAGTGTGGACGGAATTTTAATCTTCAAAAGCGCTCGCACATCGATCGCTTTGCTGTATGCAACTTTGCCGGGCCACCACGTGGAAAATTGTTATTTACCTTTTAAATTAAATATTAATTTGGTTATTTGTAGGTATTTTTAGTGACCCAAATTTAAAATGAAATGGTCTAATGATAGTGTGTTGCAATTGATAGACGGCTATCGCATTCGGACGGTTTTATGGAATTCTTCGTACCCATTTTACAAAAATAGAAATAAAAAAGAAGATGCTTGGAGAGAATTAGCCGACGAGTTAGGGATTGATTGTGCAGAAATTAAAAAGATCAGCACTAGCTAACAATAATTTTTCATGGTCAGTCATATTTACCACGCTCGCACTGCTCGCACAAAGTAGATGGATCAACTCCGAACTTGAATATATTCGCTCTGGTGTGGACGAGATATCAATATGTCGAGCAAACATAAACGAATGTTCGCTCGTGCTCGCTTTTTTGGTGAAAACGCACCTTAAAGATCCATTTGAACTGATAGTGGTACAAACCGCGTAGGAATTTTAATATGGAATTTAATTCGCTTGTAAAACACAAGATTTTGAGTGCACAAAGTCGTGAAATAGTGCATAATGTTTTTAAATTTATGACATTGGAGGCACAACCAAATTCTTAGGATTTTATTTAGGAAATATTTGATTAAGTAAACTTTTTCCGCCGAGTGTACATGCGTTTATTCCGCGGGACTGACATCTCTCCCTCTCGCTTCTTTGTTTGCGCATCTCAGAGTTGAAATGAATTTGGTCGAGGTGTACGCAAATTGCTTCTGACAGCGCGTCGTTTGAAATGTCAAAATAATCATATAATCATAATTTTACGTATATATAGAGAACAAAATGGACAACAGTAGCGATAGAGAACGTTTAATTTGTTTAAGTACCTATATTTATGCTATCTCTATTATTATTCCTAATAATGTTAAATTTCATTTGAAAATGTAGAGGTTTCTATTAAAAATATGAGTTACATTCTTTACATTTTCCTAATTAGAAGTGGTCGATAGCTCAGTGGTAGAGATACTCTTACGAGGGTGATCGAGGTTAGATTCCCAATGGAAGTATTTTTTTAATGCATAGTCGTGGAGAAAGTATAGTCTTTTACTTGTGTAGAATAGGTATTATTCACTTACATGATTCCAAAACTTCATCCGCGTGAATAATAGCCATCATTGAAGAAAAAATATACTATTAAACCATGCAAAATCAGAAAATACGATAAAAGTTCGAACGATATACAAAAGTTTGACGTCACACGTTTGTAATCGGTGTTTTAGCTAATATGGCGGATTGTCATATTTTGTATTTATACTTTTACTAAAATAAATATAATCACAGTTGTAATCTAAAAATAAAATGATCGTTTTAGAATCCTTTTAATCTTTACAATTAATTATTCTTAGTGACTATCATCATGTCTATTATTGTTTAGCTCCTTATACAAATCCCTTTAAAACATCAATATTTCTTTTTATTGATTAAGTCTCTTAAAAGCTATTTTCAATAATGAAAAAAAGATAAAAACCAAGTTGCACGTAAAACATAAAACCGAAACCCCAATGTTTGATCAGTAGCTATTGTCATTATTCTGTAAGAAGGATAAAAATGAAATCAGTCGGGTTGAGAAGATAATAACTTTGCAGCAGCTAAATAAAAGCGGTGCAAAACATTAAGGGAAAAGAAGAGGGCACAGTACAAGGAAGACTCGTTGAAACTAATACTCGGGGACGAAGAAATTTAAATAGAAAATGATCATTGACAGTAGGAGAAAAATATAATACGTAATGAAGGAAAAATAAAGAGTTAAAAAAAACATTTGGGTAAATTAAAAGCGCTCCTTCATCCAATTAGTGTTGGAGATCTTTCCGCGTTAATTTATTATGGTTTTAAGTCTCCAATTTGGCTTCTATTAATTTCCATTTCTTTCTCTCTTTGATGTATTTGGAGCAGTTCCGTATTCTAATCATTTCTAAATAAATTAAGAGACATTGTAGAAATTAAGGGAGATGTTAACTATATTGGGGTTAGGTTAGGTTCTATGTGAGTGGGGCCTTCTCGCCACCTCCACTGCGACCCCCGTTGGGTCTATTGTGGCTCACCCCTAGGACAATTCAGCCTGGGACTCTGACGAAGTCCATGGTTGTATTTGGTGATACTTTTTTGAAGTCGTTAGGCTCTAGGGTACTAAAACCGAATTTGTTATACCTTACCCTGCCCAAAGCTGGGCATGAGCATAATATGTGCTCCGCAGTTTCGTCCTCCAAATTACAGAACCGACAATCCTAGGTCTGAACCAGACCTATCTTCTTTAGGTGGTAATTTAGTCGACATAGTCCTGTAAGCAGTCCCGTCAGAATGCGTATGTTTGCTCTACTCCACTCCAGGATCTGCTCATTTTTTGGACTCAAAGGATTGTATAACTATATTGGGGTACTAATTGACTAAAAAAAAGTAATAAGAAAAGCGGTGACCACAGTAGTAGGAGCTAAAACCTGACATAAAAGAAGGTGATTAAGCCTGCCTTAAAATACGATTCTTCGGTAAGGTGGGTGACGAAACACATGAGAAATACTCCTACTACAGTAGTAATGGAAGTACTATTATAGACTTCTTTTAAGGCAAGTTTAGGTATCCATACACCGGAACACACGATGACCAGCTTAATCACTATGAAGACTGTAAGCCCCGTCGCAAAATGAGACGCAGCTTGGTGAGGTGACCTAATAAAGAATATAACATGCGCATATTTCTTCGTAGCGTGACATGACGCAGTTTTGGTGCAAAGTGACCCTGCCGAACGCAGTGTAGTTGCCGCAGTTTTTCTCAGAAGATCACGGCCTACGGCGTGTGTTGTGAAAACCATGGAAGAAAAATTCTTTAGTTAAGTCAAATTCTCTATGAGTTTTTCTTTTTTTCATGTACAAGCTTCTCACTTACTTTTTATTAGCTATCTGGATGAGATAAAGCATATCATTTCGAACTCGTCTTCTGAATCAGATTTAGAACTAAATAGAGAATCAATCAGTGCAATAGCAGTTGTCATTTTTCAGAACTGTCCAAGCTTCAACGTGAAAACTACAATCGTATTTTTTGTATGGTCTCGCCGTGACTAGCTACACTCACCTCCTGCTGCGTCTTTATTTTGCGCCGAACCCACGCTAACAGTTTTCTTCTGCCGTGACTCACGCTGCGTCACCTCACCAAGCTGCGTCTCATTTTGCTTCGGAACTAAGAGTGCGTTCACTAGAAAGCTGGTTGAGAATTTTGTTGTGTGTACACAACAAACGCTTGCATTTCAAGCTTAGTGTTTTTTCAACTCTCGTTGAGACAATTTCTTCCTCAAGTGATGAAGAGTTATTTTTGCTTGAAAATGTCGAATTAAAAATTCGTAGAAGGAAAGTCGGTGTTCATGCAATTAACCATGGAAGAAGTAGGTTTGGGGAATACCACCATCTAATTCCTCAATTGAAATTGGACAAAGTGAGGTTTTTTTCTTATATGAGAATGGAGTTAACCACGTTTAGTTACATCCTCAAGAAAATTGAAAGCGTTTTAGTCAAGTTTTGGGGAAATTGGCATAAGCAACCTATCCATGCCGAAGAACGACTAGTTATTTGTTTAAGGTGAGTGCATAGTGTCTTTGATTTTTGTAATAAATACTTATCATAACATTTATTTATAGAATATATCTTACAACTAGTTATACAGTATAACACATCTAATAGTATACAGGGTGTTTCAATTCTTTTTGTTATTTTAAATTTAGCACCGGGTAAGTCCTGAGAAGTCTTCATTTCCATGATCTTCAGATCCTTCATATTCATCTATGGATACGCTCTGGTTGGACCCAACACTATAAGACATGGGATACGCAAATTGCTGGACTATATCCTGAATTTTTGCACGAAATGGAAAGATGTGTTCTGGACGAATCTTTCTTACATGAGGCATGAGCATGTAGTTTGAGGCGTTTGTCCCAAATAGCCCCAATTCTAAAAACTTGAGATATCAGTTCATCGACATCCATTCATACTGCACAGTTGTTTGTCACTGACTGGTTCGGTCAACAAGAGCCGGAAAACAAGTACAAAACGTTCTTGCGTGCTTGTAGAACTTGTAGCAAGCGCTTGCTAGCCGAGACAGGCTTTGTCTGTGAACGCACATGCTTGATACAATGTAGACTTTTCTCACGCCGGTTGGAGCTTGCAAGCGCTTGCCAACAAGACTTGTATCAACGGACGCGATAAGCAGGAGAACAAACTACATAACCATGCGAAATGAAAGGAATGGACTGATATTAGACAGGGAAAGATGTGGTACACCGATTGGTCTAAAACTTCAAATGACACTGGGGCGGGAGTACTCCAAACATCCAGGTGAATAATATTGACCTTGCATGAATTTATTTAGTCCACGATATTCAAAATTGGTTATAAAACGGGTGTGAAGTGGTTAATAAAAAATTTGCAAGAAATTAAATCAGCACAAATGGGGATTAGGTATATGGATTTATAAAGTAGTTAATCAATTGTATTGTAATTGCGTAACATTAGAAATTCCGAAGCCCTAAAGGAACCGCCTCTGCAGAAAAGGAGAGTAGAATTCAACCCGAGCTTGAGGCTGCGAATACTATATGACATTCCGTGGAGTGTGCGGCATTTGAAAACTATGCCTTAAGTTCAGATGAAAAGCATTCCACGGAAAACATATGATAGATAAATAAGCACACGGCTGAAGGCAAAACACTGAGGTTTCGGCTTATCCCTCCATACGTAAAAGCTTATAATATTCGTTAAACACCCTCCATCGATTTTTAATAAACCGACTCGGCTCATAAAACTTCCAGAGGAAATAATATACAAAACAGCTTCAATTAATTACTTCTTTCAGCCCTTACTTTAATTAACGACATTGTTAATTTGTTTACTGATATTAATTAGCACAACTATTCTTCAGCAGAAAGTCGCACTCGATGTGGCCATGGCCGAAGAAAATTTTCTTTCATTAACTTTGAGTAACTAAAAGTTATAACTTCTCGTTAAAAACGGAATTAGCGGACGAAATTGGTTTACGAATCGGTTACTAGTGCCCCAAGTCTCAACATTTTAACCTGTTTTCGATTACGTTTTATGAAGGGACCTAAAAAAACTTTTGCTTCAAAAAATAGTTATTTCATTTGAAAATACCAGTGCTGTACTGCGTTCATTTTCCACATTGAGTTTGTTCCAATCACATAAACGTTACAGTTCTGAATAAATAATGAAACTATGAATAATGTCTTCAGTTTTAACGACTCCTAAAAAGGAGGGCTCCTATTCGAAGTGTCTTTATGAATTTTTAGACTTAACTTCTATATTTATGAACCGATTTCAATAATACTTTTGGCATTAGATCCAGTATAGTTCCAAGGTGGTCCCATTTCAATTTCATTGGTATTGGTCCTTTGGATTTGGAGATACACCAAGAAAACAATCAAAATCAAATAGGAAATGTATGGTAATTGAGATATTAGGTTAACAATTCCTAAATTTTAATTGTAAACTCCTGGTTTATTCTAGTAGTAGCAAAGTATATACTTTTTAAAAAGGGTTAATTCATTTGTAAAAATTTCAATTAACCATGGGCGTACGAAAAAATTTCCAAAAGGAGTTAATTAAGGAGATTAATTCCTTTGCATAAATTTACATTCACCATAGGAGAACGATGAAATTTGTAGAGGGAGTCTACTGTAGGGTAAGCCATAGTGGTATTTACTGTTAAACTTTTCTCTTCTTTTTCGGGTGCATTGTATAATGATAAATATTTAACGTAAGACCTGTACGAAGAATCAACTTAATTATCCATTTTCGGCAAATGTCTGAGTTTACGAAGGACCTAATTAAATATAGGTGTTTATAAGCAAACAACAGAAATTCCCGAACAATGTGTATTGTGGAAAATTATCTTTGAAGAGAATGAGTTGTTGTAGCAAATTGATAACACCGAATTTGTGGATGTGTTTGGATAGATTTCTGAACTAGCGTAGTGATATCACAATTTGTTCTCTTGCTGAATAGCTCAAATAAGTTAATTTTACCAACGGTATAAGATGCACAGAGAGTTATTCTAGAGAATTTATTCAGTCTATCAAATATTATTAAGTTGCTTCCACATGAACATTTCACTTTTTAATTTTATATTCGACAAAACGGGCCTTTACTATGATAAAATTTTAGTCATTATTATATCTCTTGAAATAACCATTTGATTTTGATGTTTTTTATTTTGAATTGTAGGTAAATTATTTTGTAGCAATACTGTGGTTGAAATTTTGCTGAAAGTTAAATTTGAAAATGTGTTTTTTGTCAAAATGTAGCACCATGATTTATAAACGGTTTGTATTTTATTCGCGTTATCACCTCGAATTTTATGAATATTTTTTACATGGTAGAAACTATGAAACTTTCATTCAATTTTGTTCGAAATGAGATTGCTGAGCGTTTCACAAAAAAATTAGGTTGTACCATTTTAATTGGTCCCAAAAAGCTGTGATGATGCACATGATCTGCAATTGCAGCTAATGCCTTAAATATGTGAAGCACGTCTCCACAACATATAATAGGCTTCCCATAAGCCTAGATCTTTTGGACTAAAACATAGGTGCAGGGTATACACAAAATATCTTATAGGTCACAGTCTTGTAATATACAAACAAAACTACAGTGTTGTGGATGATAAATGTGAAAGTAGTGAAAATATTCGAAAATCCACTTTCTGAAAATTTATGTATCCATAACTCGACTAATTGGAGAGATAGAACGTTCTAGTCTCCTCCATTGGAGTCAGGGGAACATTTTACGTATAGATATGAATTTTGAGTTGATATTTCCAAGCATTAAGGGAAATAGCAGAGAGCTATTTAAATCGCGAAATATTTCCATACCTACCCCTTGCTTCAAAATTTCCTACAAACAAAAATTTTGTGACTTGAAATTGGCCATAAATTGGTAACCTTGGGTTTTTTGATACGGGAAAATTAATGCCACATTCAGTTTTTTTTTAAAATCATCCTTTTGCATTCAAATCGAGTAATGAAATTTCCGAAAAAACACCTTTTTAACATAAAAAGTCTAGTAAATACCACAAAGCTATGAATTTTAAACTGAAATTTCAGAAGAGTATTTGCAATATAATACTCAAATGGGAAAAAAATTTTCAAGAGCCTTACTTTAAGGGTTTCCGTGTGGTGAATGATATATATGAAAATAGTGAAAATATTCGAAAATCCAGGTACAGTTTATTTAATTGTTTGGGGATATTGGTTAGGTAAGGGAGCTAGGGGTTACAAAAATATTGAAAATTTGAAGACGCTGCAAATTTTTTGGATCGAAACGTATAAATATAACACACCCCCAACGACTGGAGGAGGGTTAAAGGGATATTAACCTACCCCTAAAGCTTCTAAAATAATTCTTACTATTTTCAATGTTCATTTAAAGTATTTTTTGCGTGATTCTGGAGAAATATCTCTCTGTCATCCCATGTATAAGTGACAGAAACATACAAAATCTGATTAGTTTCGACATAATAAAAATACCAACTCACCTTTCAACACGTTTTTATTTCTAAGAGAGATTTATATTGAGAGCATGAAGGTATTACATCTTAAGGGCATCAGAAGGAAGCGAATAGTGGATCCGAAGTAGTGACTTAAAGCTAAAGATCCTTTCCTGATGTTTACATCGAAAGCCTGTCAGCAGCTGTCGGATGATGCTGGTACAGGCCGCGATTTCTCACTGTCGTCCCAGTTCCACCTTATCCAAATTGTGCTATGAGGTCCACTTCACTACAAATTCACGGGTTGCCGTAGTCTTTACTCAACACAGTGTCGTCCCTCGTCTTCTATGATTGAGATTTAACATTTTTTTTACAGAGTGTTCCAATTTACAGTTTAATAAGTAGTATGGGGCTTACTTAAGATTTCATAATGTTGAAAAAATTATCTCTGTTCTCATTTCTACTTCAGCTACCTTATTGAAAGTTAGGTTAGGTTAGGTTAGGCGATACTTGATTTTAAACTTGGAGTTATAAAATTTTTGTTATAAATAAAGTTTTAAAGGTAATAATTTTGTGAAAAACACAAATTGCATAAAGCATTCTTCAATGTCTCAGGCAATTTTAACACACTGTTGACGATTATTCAAATAATTGGCACTTTCCGAATGATAAGCGTCAATTTATTATTTATAGTGTCAAAATAAAATTGTACATTTACCTCTATAGAACTAGACTCGTTGGAGCTATAACCTTTCGAGAAAACCATGTTAAAAAATAATGTTCTCTTATTTGCAACACCATCGCCCTTTCCAAAATCTTAGAATGCAAAAGAAGAATACTACTACTACTACTTCCATTCCAGAATTTTTGTGTCTTCTACGTAGGCTACTAGTTAAATCCTTATTAAAATATAGATTTTTATCCAGAAAATTCAATAAAATACAGTGGGTCTCATAATAAAGAATAGAACTTTGATGTCATAAAAGTAATTGGAAAAACATTTCTGTGTCTATTGGACATTTAGTTTGAAATGTATTCACGAATGAAAAAATTATTCATGAAAGTGAATCAAATTTGTTTTTCCGGTAAAACATGTCGCAAGACACTGTTCCGAACGGATCCCACGTGACCGGAATTCTCCTCACCAAAAACGTTTTAGTTGTGGGATGTAGCTGCTCTGTGTTCTCTTGCTATCAAATACCTTCGGAGCCCGTTTTGTTTGCAGAAATAACTTCAAACATAATCATTGTGTTATAAACGCCGGTCATTTCAAACATTGTAAAGCTGAATTACATTATCTAGACAATTTCTTTGATAATACATTAGTTCTACAATAAAAAAATCTTAGAAAAACAAAAAATTTTGTTAAATATGTTGTTAAAACAATTTTATTTATTATGCTCTGTTCTTTATCCTTCAAAAAGAGCAGTGGCCGATTTACACATTTGCCGCCCCTACCGATCTCTACAATTCGATAACCTAGTTGACAATCATATAAATAAAAAAAATTTTAAACGTCAAAATAATACTGTAATACTAACTAAAACGCTTTACAAATTAAAAAATGAATTTCCAAAGGATAGACCGTTCACTAGGAAGCAATATCTACTTCTCGGGCAATATGCCCTGCCAGACAATGAATTACACTTCATATATACCAACCCCGTTTCTAGGTTATTTTCAAATCCCAACAATTTAGTTGAAAATGCAAAAGAAACAGGTTGGGTTCATTTGATTATCTAACAAGAATCAAGCTGATAATGTGGATGACATTCCATCACAGCAGGTATAAAAGTTTCACAATACCATTTTGTACATTTTTTTTACAACAAATCTAAGGCGTTTTGGTTTTCTTGGCTTAAGGTAGATCTTAGACAATGTCTCACTCGTTTCCAGCCAGGAAAGCTTTACTCAACTGCTGTTGCGTGTGAACATAGAGCTATGCGAACTGCTATATACAAATTAGGATAATCGTTTTGCAAATTCTGATTCAGCAGGAACGAAGATCTTTTAATGATCCAGATTCCGAATTATCAAAATTATTGAATGCTGTAATGAATACGCGTACATCTGCATTTCTAACGATGGACTTAAAGCATGGGAGTAGCTAAAACATATTTATGAAGTCATCCATGCACGCTTCCCTACATATTGAATAGTTTGTGTGTACCTAATAACATTTAGGTATACAAAAAATGTTTTTTTCTAATATTGTGGGACATAAAATTTGCCGCGCTAGGCTCTAGCCTACTTAGCCTGCTGGTAAATCCGCCACTGAAAAAGAGGGATAAACATGTAGATGGACAGGATGAACCCATTGTGTGAAGGGATATTTAAAATCACTACTGGCTTTTTCGTGCGTCTTTGGCAATCCATTAAGCATGGGTCACATTAGGCTGGCTGCCAGTCGCTGATAATCATCATCATCGCCTGGTTTTTAGTAGCTCATTTCTAGTCGTCATGTCGTCTGTAGGTCCACGTAAATGAGTACTTAATCGGTTATTGAGGATGTGCGTGAACGAACCACAAGAAGAGACGTTGGTGGTGTAGGCATTGGATTCAAAGAAGGGAACAGTTAGGAGCATCTTCAAGACTCTTCCAAGAGTTAAAGGAAGAGGACCCAGAAACATACAGAAATGTTTTACGCATGTCACCTGCTAAATTTGAAGAATTGCTGGAGCTAGTTACAACGTATATTAAACAAGAAGACACTACATTTAGACAGGCGATTCCGTGTAAAACAAAGTCATTTCTTCACGTTAAATTAACAATATAAACAATTAACACTGAACAAAGAGAGCCAAATCAAACATGTACACATTGAAACACGTGTTGCACTAGTCGCCGCTGGCTTGCCACTGTGGTGGTGAGGGGTGGTCAGACTACGCTGGTGGATGCTGCCAGTGGGTGCGAGTGATCACGTGACCTGCTAGAAGCCGCTGCCTGGCTGCCAAAAGTTGAACAGGCTGGCGATGCCATCTGCGAATTTTGTGGTCACATTAAGCTGATAGTAGCGCCTAATGTGACCCGTGCTTTAGACGTCGAGCTGAAATTGAAAACTTTGGACACTCTGTATCTCGTTATTTAATAATAAAAATTTAATAAATTCTCTCGCTTTTCCCAAATTGCTGTTTAATTTAGTAAAATTGTGCTTATGTTTTTAATAACACTTAGCTTGAATAAAAATTTGTACGAGCGAAATATGTGTTGGATATAATGTTTCACGCTTCTCAATACGTGTCTATTGTTTCATTTTTACAAATTCCATTCGCAGTGATGATGTATCACCGAATGAAATGACGGAACATTAGAACTTACATTTTAATTACGGCGACAATCACTGAAAACCATTATCACAGTTCTCTTCTCTATGATTTACGAAATATCGGCAAACTGTGTGCTCATTTATACGTCCATATTATCCCAGCTGTCATGAGTGAATCAGTGCGCTTCAATGCTTCGTGAATCTCGATAAAAAAATCTCTATACCACGTTTGAAACCACCATATTTTTGATGGACGTTCAGATTTTATGAGGATGAATAGATTAGTGTCTTTATAAGCCAAAAAGTACTGAATTTTAAATTGACAATTAAATTTACACGAAAGAAACACTTTTATGTGCCAAACAGATTATTTGCAGCTCCGAAAAAAATTGTATGGAAAATTTCATCCATCACATTTAATTGGTGTCTTTTTTTTTAATATTCACAAAGAAAGGATAATCAATTGAATTCGTTTTACAGGATCTCCTTTTTTTTGTTGTTACGTGGAATCCTAAATTTGACACTAAGTAAAAAGCTCGCTAACTTGAACACACTTTAAATTTCTATGAAGTTGTATTAGTTGGCTACTTCTTTTAACCGTTCATAGTTCGCGTGTGAGGTAAGTGAGATTGCCAAAAAAGACTCTCCTGAATAAAGTATTGCTGGTCTGGATCCCTGGCCATTCTGGCATGGAAGGAAATGAGAAGGCAGACTCTCTTGCAAGGGAGGGAGCCGCACGTGTTTCTATCGGACCAGAACCTACAATTGGCATCGCAATAAGTTTTGCCAAACAAACACTGAACACCTGGACGGCAAGAAGAGCATTAGACTTCTGGCATAATTTACTAGGATTGGTTCATTCAAAGGCTTTCATACATCCTTCGAATAATGTCTCCAAACAAATGTTAGACTATAGCCTACGTTGTCTAACAGGCCTTTTAACAGGCCACTGTCATCTGAATCATCATATACTAAAACTTGGACTGTCGGAAGATCCGACCTGCCGTCTTTGTCTGGAAGATGATGAAACAGCAGAGCACGTAGTTTGTGCCTGCCCCGCCGCGGCTCGAATCAGGTATCTGATGTTTGGCAGGGATGCTCTCTCGCCCTCGGAACTGAAAAATCATTCACCAAATAAACGAATCGGCTTTGTTAAGAAGCTGAATTTGTTTGGTAAAATCTGAATAGGTGTGAGCCACAATAGACTCTTGCGAGTCGCAGTGTAGGGCTTTATAGACCCACTCACCATAAACCTAACCTAACCTAAGTGAGGCTAGGAAAATTTAATTGCTTCACAAAATGAACTTGAGAGAGAAATATTTGGATCAACAACCAAACAAACTTCTGTGGATCAACGTAAACATTAGATATAAGCGGTGCTGGCACCATAGAGATACTACAGATAGAGGCAACAAGCCACCTCGGAACCCGTCAGCACCTAAGAGAGAGATAGAAAGTCGGAGGTTTAGGCTATCTTTCTCTAATATCGCGCATGCTATATACACAGACAAAGACGGAAAAACCTTTGATCGTCGGTCTTTTTCTATCTCACCGGAGTTCAGACGGACATTTCCACTTACACAGCGACCTATGGCTTGTTGCCTCTATCTGTAGTATCTCTATGGTTGGCACCCTCATTATTACCTATTGTTCGAAATATAGATAAGCAATGATAGTTTGGGTCCCTTAAAAGATTCCCAGTTCCGGGTTGAAATATCTCATGAAATAGTTTGGTACTTTAATACTAATGGGCTCTCCATTATTTTTGGCTTTTGTTGACAGTTTTTATTAGATGCACAAGAGAGCAGCAGATTAAATTTTGACCTTTCATATACTTCAAAATGGCCGTTATAGTAATTCTATATCATTCAGCATAGAAAAAGTTATAATAGGCAGTATTAATTTCACATGAATATTCTAAGTTTGTAATTTCATCGTGAATTCGATAACAAAAAGAACCACAAAGTTGATATATTAGTAAAATTTGCTGTTAAGCTGCGACGGACGCAGTGGCGTGGCATGAAAATTTTCCATCAACAAAAAGACTTCAATAAGTTGATAAGTTTTCTTTAGGATCTTTCACAGAAGATTATATGTTTCATAAAAATGATTGTATATAAAGAAATATTGGTAGGGCTGCAGCTCAAATTTTTTCGTAGCCTTAACAAATGGAAGCCAAGAAAATAATTGAGAAAAACTTAAAAAAAATTGTTTCTTTTGATTCATTTTCACAACAGTATACAAATTTTTAATCTGTTAACTCCCCTCGTATATGATACATTCTTAAATTAATTGATAAGAATGTCTCAATGGATTATTGAAAGTGCTAAATGTTCTAGTGACCAACGATGGCGCAGCTGCGCATTAACATTCTAATTTGGCGTGCAGATTTTAGTGAAAAGTTGCGCCTATGGGCACCAGAATAAGTTTTGAAACAGCGACAAAGACCAAAGAAAAAAGCAAGTCGCCGACAACGGGTCACGATGGGGTTGTGCAAGTCTATAATAATTCCTGAGTCGTGGTATTAGACAAAGAGAAGAGAGAGAGACGCGGAAAAGTAGCGAAGTGGAGTCAGAAGCTGGAAATCCTACTCTAGTCTTATTTGTCCGCTACGACGAGTTTTCAATCAAGTTTCTCTTGATGCTTGATTCCAGAGCCGCCCACAGTAATCATTAGAACTATTTCACCAAGAAAAATCAAAATTGGAAATAAACAAAAAAGTATTGACAACAAACATCAAATTACGTATATAAAGAAACAAAAAATAAGACGTGCAATAGGTATATCATTTTATTCATTTGATGCTTAATAGATTTTCTAAATTCCTGTATATTTGTTGCATTCTTCAAATTACCAATAACAGTTCTGTCTACGTTATTTTAGATCGACGAAGCCCAAAATTCGATTCAAAAATTTGTAGTATCACTATTACTTTTGTCATTAGTGTCGAATTGAATATTCTAACGATTATAGATATTACCAGACACCCGACAATCGATATTATTTTCGATAATAATACAAACTTTTTCAGATTCGATATAGGTATAGATCCAATTAAAAAAAATTTATATTGATTCCGGAAATTTCATTAAAATTCGATTAAAGATAACAGCAATCAATTGCTACAGAATTCTGCGTAGGACTTAGACCAATTTTCAAATAAAAAGTTAATCAAATCAAATTTACGCGATTATCCAAAACATCGATTCATTAAATTGTCATACGAACAATGCTTAAGAAGTGAACGATGTGTGTGATCTATGATCTAGTTGTACATGTCCTTGTCACCTGTCTCAAAATTACCGGTTATAGTCGGTATTCCGGTCGGCGAGCTTGTGTTAGCATATACTGATTTAATATAGCTTTTAAAGTTGTTACGGTTGTTAAGTTAGTATATTTAAAGTATTCGTATCGCGAGACTTTGGTGTGTTTTAATAATAATTAAGATATTTTAACAATAAAGACATTAACGAACTAAACAGTGCTTGGAACTTATGGAATATGGTGAAATACAACAGGAAGATTATGAAGTAACTATCTTATTTATTTATTTTCCGATGTTATTTCTATTTTTAAAATTAATATATATTATGAATCGATACAGGAAACGAAACAGCGTTGATAAAGTACAATAGTTTTTGTAGCATTTTTTTAGTACTCAACAAAAAATGTTTACCACTCAACGATTGTATTAGAGTGTAAAATAATTTACATCGGTAGCAGTGCCGTAGCATGGAATATTTTAGAAATTTATATCTAAATCTTTTTTAAAAAAAGTGTGTTTTTACAGAAATGTCAGGAATTTGTTTGCATAAAATAGATTTTTAATGTTTTAAGGTTAAATTTTTGTTATTATATCAGATAAAACCGGAATTTTCAGACTGTTGGGCGTTAATTGTTAATACATCGTTATTAGGATAATTTTTATATCATACAGGGTGCGTTGTAGTAAAATATATTTCATCTTATTGAATATATATTAAATAAATATAAATTTTTTAAATTTGAAAATTTTAATAGTCATTTTCCGATCTTAGCGATCCTTTGGTAATATTTACATTGTTGTCAGATCTTCCGTTTTTCTAGTGTTAAACTATTCATTGAGTCCATAATAATAGGAATATCAAGCAGAAATTTGAAATCCATACTCTCAGGTAATGAAGCAATATGGAAAAAATTAGCGAAGACATATGTATATTTTGTATACAGGGGTATCCGAGAGTGAAGAGTAAATTTTTTTAAACTATAAAATTTTCCGATCTTATGGAAGTATTTACATTGTTGTCAGATCTTGATCAATTATTTTCCTTAAATATCATTTTAAATACCACTTCTGTAAGTAGGTACCAATTTGCAAGGTTATAAATTTAAATTTTTCATAGAAAAACTTGATGTGCATTTCAATGTATTGGATATCTTTCAAGAAGGTGAAGGGTGAATGCAATAATTATTTTTCCTTCTCCTTCTTGAAAACTTCGATTTACAGATGTTTTTCAAGAAGGGTGAATGCTTCCACAATAGATTTAAATTACGTTATATAGGGTGTTTCAAAAGTTATGGTCAATTACATTAATATTCCAATATAATCAATCCGGTTTATATGATTTATCACTTGAAAATTAATACAGCGTGAGCCAAAAAGTCGAATATATGATTTTCCAATTTTTTTTTCAATTGATTCATCCTGTTTTATTTTAAAATGTAAAAATACAATCATTTTTATGAAGCACGACCATTCCAACATTATTTTCTCGGGTTGTCTTCGTGCACTCTATGTAAATTGTTTATATCAATACACCCTTTTTCATACATTTTCCCAGTATTATGTCTGTTAATTCCTCTACAGAAATCTTCGTTAACAATGATACATACAGAGTTCGACAAAAGTCCGGGATCGGACAAGTATTGAAGAAAATATAAAATTTTTGAAGAATATTTTTATACTACAAATTTTACTTCAACTTAAATTATAATTTGAAAATATTTCAAAATATACAAGGTGTTCCAGTTTTGCGTAACGAACTAAACTTTTTTTTCAAATGGATATTTGGCTATCTAATGGCAGATTTGAAAAGATCACGTCTTAAGCCTTCAGAAAATATAGGGTTTTGCTATCCTATACCGAGTGTTTAAAAAGATATAGCCACTTTTACAGAAAAATCACTATCCACTTAGACATTTTATGAAATAACAAAAAACAAAAAGTATGTTTTAAACATTGAAAAACTTTAAAAAAAAGATATCTAGTATTAATTTTAATAACACATTAGACCTTATCTCTTAATAATAATTATTATTTTGCAATAATGTTCAGTACGCAAAACTCGAAAAATATTTTCAAATTATAGTTTAAGTTGAAGTAAAATTTGTGGTATAAAAAGATTTTTCAATTTTCTTCAATACTTGTCCGGTCCAGGACTTTTGCCGAACTCTGTATAACAAATAAGTCTACATGATCACAAATGAGTTTCTTTTAATACTTTTACAGAGGATTTTAAATTTAACTTTTGGAGAAGGTTAAGTTTTTTTGACAAAAGTTTTTTCTGAATAACCCCTTCGACATATTGTTCAATGAAGTGGCATAATCACTTTATCACACGGCAGAGTAAAAGCCATAAGACTGTGGGATTTCAAGTCTAGAGTGGGGATCAGGGAACATCAACTAGGGGTGTCCCTTCGCCTTTTGTGTAGCGTTCGGATTTTTCTCCGAACCTATCTCGACAATCTTTATTTCAAAAGCATTCTGCTGTTTAAATTTCAATACGAGTGCACTGAGTCCCTTTCTATTTAAAAGAAAAAGTGTTACTCAAAAATGGTAGATAGCAATGGCTGCCCCTGGAATGGAACAGGCTCGAAGTTTATTTCTAACAATGGCGGATGCAGAAGAGCTTCTTATATGGGGTAGCGTAAAAATTACATTTTCGATAATAATATAACATCAGAATAAAAACAAATTTCCGAAATGACTCTTATGGAAAATGGATCGTGTTTAAATATAATTTTGGATATGTGGTAGAGTTTGATCTCATGTCTATGGACATGTTTCAGTTCTGTGACTAGTTATTGAGATACAGGACGTTAAAGTAGCGAGTTTTCAAAAGTAATATTTCGTTTTTATTATTACTATTTTGTTTGTTAATATTTACCCATGAGGCAATAGTTTGAAACTGTTTTTTGACCCTAAATATTGATGGTTGTAGGGTGGATCAAGAAATATTTAAAGTGAACTTCTTACTAACTCTTAATTTTTACTGTATTCTAAAATATTATGAAAAGCAGCTAGCGTAGTAAAATAGTAATCGTTTATTTCATAAATAGTGAGTACAGTGTGAGTCCAAAGATAGGAGATGGTAAATTAGTGTTAATAGTGAGTACAGTGTGAGTCCAAAGATAGGGGATGGTAAATATTGCGAAAATGAAGGTTTTTTAGAAATTACCCCATATTTAACAAAATATTCTGTTATTTCTTGTTTTTAGTTCTTAATGGAATGGTTAGGTTGTTAATACTTTGCTATGATCCGTTTTTGAGATATACATTTTCAAAGTTAGGGCCAATCAGAATTGTTTTAAAGTCATAAATTACAAAATGGAAAATATAATTTGTATACAGTTATTGTATATTATACATTTGCCTATAAATAAATATAAAAAGACAGAAATTTATACAGATTGTCCCCACTAAACCCACCATTACGTTATATAGGGTATATCATGATTGAAAAAAATTTGCTACAAATAAAAGTTTTGATTTTTTGAAAACAAAAAAATTTTTTTTAGAAAACTATCATAATTTTATTTTGGCTCGCAAGAGTTTTGGTTTCTAAACAATTCTATTAGTTAGATAATTAATTTGATAGTTTTAATGCTTACTTTGTACATTTTTTTTTCAACCCTCAACGAATATTTAAGTGTTTCAAGACACTTTTGTAGTTAAAAAGAAAAACCTAATTAATTTAAAAAACCGTATGAGAAAACTAATTCGAAATGAAAGCCGACGTGGATCAAGTGACAGCTATCAGAGCGTTTCGGATACATATCGAGTGAGTACGACCCAAAGGAAGTAATAAAATCCAAAATCTGCAGATAAATTCAAAATGATTTTATTAGATACTACTCTATTGGAGTTTATCTAATAACTCCTTTGTTATTAATAGAAGTTTCTGTGAGCTTATCAGTTGCCACACCACTAACTCATCAGATCAATATTGCCGAGTAATTATCCAACTTAATAGCATATTCTCATTAACCGTAACCTAAAGTTTACAGTGCCCTTTGCTTGCCAATTTGTAGTCAACGTGTAGGGTGCCGAATACCAGAAAACACCGGACCATTGACTTCTCTATCGCATTGCCGGGTTTATTACTTTCGACAGGGTTATATATTCACTGAAAGAATAAAAGCAAAGCGAAAGAAAACCCCGATAAATCTACTTTAAAAAGAAACGCACTAGATATACCAAAAGCTAATAATTTTTATCACCAAGCGTAACTATAGTATACTATTGTCTGGAGTAAAAATGGAAATTTGCAATTACATAACCCCAAAACAGGGTGATCAGCTTCAAGCTTGTAGTGGTAGTTTTAAAAAATTTCCTGTTTCGTTGTTTATTACAAACTTTAGTGCGACCACAACGGATAAATTTGGTTAAATTAGTTTTTTTGGATTCAAATTCAAAAACTATAAAGTGTTGAATTCTCTATTATGCACCGTTTTCGAGAAAATTTTCATTTTTTTACCAATTTTAATTAATAACAACAAAAATATTGAATTTTATAGTATATGTTTTACATAACTAGAATTTTTTGTTGCAATTACCTGCACCCAGTGGCGGATTAACGTAGGGGCTAGCCGGGACTTGAGCCCCGTGATACAGAAAAAATGTTATTTGAGGTTTTTCTCCGCTCGACTTAATCCCGGGCCCAGCAGTGCCTGCATTATTAAATAGGATTTAGTATTACAACAGCATAAACTAGTGATTTTAAGTAGCCCCAAAAACAATGAATTGAAATCGGGCGAAGATATTGACGAACCACTTGAAAATGTTGACCATTAAATCATTATTTCGCAAAAATTTACGGTAATTCTGTCTTGTTAAACAGTTAGGTAACTCACTGGCCCCAGTAGTTGATTCCCGATTACATCTATCCAGACGTTCATGCTAAATCTTTCTTTAATTCCGTTTCGAGTAAATCTAGCATCATCCATATAGAGGGTTTGGAAATTGCAGTTTACATAACCATGAGTAATCTAGTACTTAACTCCGGATTCTGTTCTATTTCGTCCAAAATATAATTTTCGTACATCTTTGTAACATCCGGGTGCCTATACTTTTAAGTACAACTGAGCCGGTTTCACCCTGTATAGGAAATTTAGATTCCCAGGCATAGAAATGAATTTTTTCATCTTCTCGTTGTTTACAAAATATTGCACGCCAGAGAAGTCAAGCATTTGTGGCAGGTTTTGGATTTTAGTCATATCCAAAGAAATTAGATTTAATTTTTAGTGAAAAATATTTTACTGACTTGTACAAAGTGTATAACAATTGTTGGGAAACAAATCGCTTGAAGAAGCATTGAAATTCATGTTCCGCTTAAAAATCTTGGATGCTGGGACATTCTGCATTTAATAATGTTGACTATACATGCCTACCATCTGTATTATATCAAATGTGACGTGTGACATTTTCCTCCCTTCAATTAAGAAATCGAGGAAAGTGCCAACTCGAGCAGGTCATTGCGAAATTAACATTAAACGCTGACCATTATGACCAATTATGATCATGCCCAACACAGTGGACTTGAAATCTGTCGCAGGGATATTATCTTGTTTCCCGTATAATACGGAAAGCTGGAAAGTTGCCAGCAATTGTTCAAACTAGCAACTAGTATATCATTTAAATTAGTCGTAAATCGTGAATATTTTAGATTTTGTATCCAGAAAAAAACTTTATTTCCTTTAAATTAGATATTTTCCAAAGAACATTCAATAAAAATTCATTTGTTGAAGGGAAATTTATTGTTTCAGGAATACTCTTTCTGCATAATTTGTGTGACAAAAAAATCAATTCTATTTAACATATTTTTAAATTCCACTTTAATAAAAAAAAATATATGAAAACCCTAAATTGAACATTATTTCGATATGTAAAATATCATCGGAATTCCTAGGAAAATTTTTAATTAATCAGTTCAATTAAAATCCTTGGAACTAACGGCGGTTTGTCTTTAACGGGTTACACTCTAAAAAACCATTTCATGCTAAGTCGGCAAAATGATCCAGTCAGGATATCTTTCTCTTGGACTGACGTTTATCGTTCTCCATCAGTAGGAAGCTTGGGTTTGATTTTTGTACAGGGCCGAAACATCAACAACATCAACAACATCAACAAACATCAACAAAAATAATATTAAGTAATATCAAGGGAGTCAAGATATTAAATAGTGGAGTTGTGTTCTGAGATGACACTGATTTCTTCTCAGCATTTACATGCTAGTCTTGATGACATTTCAGCTTAGACTTGGATTCGTCTGTTAATGTTTGAGATGTATGTGAGACTATGAAGAGGCTAATTTCCTTCTTTGGGTAAAATCTCCAATAGTTGATTTGGAAGGACTGATATTGAAATCCTCTTTGTTTATCCATGTACTGACCAGATTGGAGTCCATTTGCATTTTCTTTCTGACAGTGGTATTGATTTCTCCTTGGACCCAAGTGTTCCTTTCTAATATGATAAGCAAGTCCTCCATTACCAGGTTCCATCACAATGGACACAAGACACCCCCTTGGTAACTTTGATTACCCATGTTTCTTCCACTAAAAAGGAGAAGATTATATTTTCTCTAAGCATGAAGTTCATCCTCCTGTAGTAGATCTCATCGATGCATTTTCGTCCTTGAGGATGAGTCTAGGATGTAGAATGCACCCAGACCTCTTTGACATATAGTTCCTTTTGAGAGAGGTTAGTGAGAAGTGCTAGAACACGCAAGCGATTTTGGAGAGATCATGTCGAAAGAATATCTGAAAATAGTGGAGTGGAACACGTGGAGTCCAGTCGTCAGACCACCATAAAGTTGGAGCTCAGCATCAGAAGAAGAGCTTCATGTAGGAGATTAAAAAGTATCTTAGGTAGCCACATGGATGTTCTTGTAAGACAATTATTTTTTTACTTATCAAATGGCATTAAAATATTTTTAGTGGTGTCAAATTTATGCTTCATCACATACACGAAACCCTTAATTAAGATAATTCTCGTGGTGATATTGAGACCGGTTTTTTGTGGAAATTTCTATTGGAATGTTTAGGATTTTTGTTATCGTTATCACATGTCGACAGTTTCTGATTAAATTTCAATTCCCATCGGATTTCGACAAACGGGTAAAAAATCCGGATTATTTTCAGACTACGTTACGTTCTTGTATAACTATATTACTATTATCTTGATTATTATACTTGGAAAAACATGGATGTGCTTGAATGATTGACAAGAAGGAAATTATACACTAGGGGGACGAAGGGTTGAATGAACAAGAGTAACTACCCAGTGGCTCTACAGTACAACATACGAAGAATATTGAGCAGGCAAAGGAAATTTACATTTTGGGTAGTTCATATCTGGTTGGGCTAGGCTGTTAATTTCTTGTGGTTTGTGATTAAAAAGGAGTTTCCATTTGGAAAAAGTTAATCTGATGAAAACCCTTGATATATTTCTTACCCTGTATGTATTTAATGACTTTTCAAAAGTTAACAGGTCAGTTTTAATATACGTTTTGAGTTATTCGAGGGTGGTGAACCACATGCCGCTCATAGATGGTCCAATCGTAAGGACCTAAATTTGATTGATGATGTTAGTAAACAACCGGTGTTAAAACTGGTTTGAAGCATATGTAACAAGGGAAAAGTAAGGCAAACACAATATGCATACGCAAATCTTGTATCTCCTAACCTTTCCTTTTCCTTTGCTTGTATTCCGGAAGAGCTGCTGCCTCCACTATTATTCAACGAGCAATTCCAAGACTACATTTAGAGACTTCATCAATCACTGTTTTAGCTTCGAAGTTGTCTATTAAGTACGAAGTAGAGAGCTCATTATTTGGGAAACAACATCCGCTTTCTAACCAATATAAATTCGGTTATTTTACGAGTATATCGACCATTTGCCACTGACACTCTTCACTATCGATTTGTTCAGGTATTGAAAAATGTTTTCGTAAAGACAATATTAAATTGAAATATCTCAGAAACGATTTATTTCTCAGATAAAAACTTTTCCAATAACACAAAATCAGTTTTTATTGATTTTCTTGTTTAAAGTAGCGGTTTATATGCATTTAGTTGTTTGGAATAAGAGTTTCTAATAATTTTTTGCTTTAAAATAATAATTTTCTTGAATCTTATTGTTTAACTTGATAGTTTTCGTGAATTTCATAGTTAAAATGGCAGTTTTAATGAATTTGATTGTTTAAAATGACAGTTTTAATGAATTTGATTGTTTAAAATGGCAGTTTTAATGAATTTGATTGTTTAAAATGGCAGTTTTAATGAATTTGATTGTTTAAAATGGCAGTTTTAATGAATTTGATTGTTTAAAATGGCAGTTTTAATGAATTTGATTGTTTAAAATGGTAGTTTTAACGAATTTGATTGTTTAAAATGACAGGGTTCATGAACTCATCGAGTTAATTAGACACAAAATAACTAGATACAATCGAACACATTTTTTTAAATGCGCTTTAAGGAAAAATCTTTAAAATTATACAGTAAAAACACTGCCGTGGAAAATTTTTAGAATTCGCGCCGCATTTAAATAAAAAACTGTTATTGTGTTTCACCTTGGTGCAAAGCTATTGCGAATCTAATAATGGTTGTTAAGAAATTGATTTGGTCTAGGAACAATAATTTGACTTTATCTCGTCGTTTCAGAATTGTCGATAGCGGATATGAAAATGGCCGATGGCAATTTCGTTCACAGTGTTATTTCGTTATTTACACTCTTCCTTTAGATAGACTTCGCTAGTGGATACAGAGTGACACTCGCTCTTTTTTTTCTACTTTGGAATAACCAAGAGATGGTACTAAATATTTTTATGGTAATGGAAGAGCCCTTTCAGTTGTCTGGAACGACTAAAGTTGTTTATTACATTAAAGTAATTCTTTTGAAATGTCGTTTAATGTAAAAAAAGTATCTTCGTATTCTCTCCCATTTACTTTTATTTTTACATGCTTTTGTTTTTAACTTGCAAAGTAAGTTTGTCCATGTAGAATCTTGAAGCTGAATTTTAAATCAGTTATGCTTATTTTGGATGACAATGAAAGGACTTGATGAGGAGAACACGAAAACTAATACACCGTCTCATTAATATGGGGGAGGGTCAAATTGTTAAAACTAGAAGGTCTAATTATTGAAGAATTATACTAATAAATCAATAGGCAAACGACCATATAACATCGACGCATTAAATTAAATGCACAGATAAGAACACTTTTTAAAAACAAGCTTTTATTATTTATTATTATTTTTATTATTATTTTCTTCTTTTTAGAGCAATTAAATAAAAGCTTTATTTTTAAAAGTATTTTTGCCATTATTTATTCCTATACTATTTTAACTTTTTATTAAGTTGACCAAGATTATGTCGTTCTATAGTATGAAATATTTTAACGTTTAAAAATTGGAGATTCATGAGGCGGTTGTAGTCCAGTAAATAAAGGCACCAACCTGTTCATCTCATTATTGTCGGACTTTTTTTTTGCAACTTGTAGGTATTCATGTGTAGATTACTCTCTGAAAATATGTCCTCCGCGAAATTTGCGGAAGGGGCTGAAAAATGGCCAATAATCCCAAAAATTAAGTTTTTGGCCGATATCTCCCGAAATATGCTACTTAGAGAAGTGGGGTTTTGCTAGAAATGAAGTACAGTTCATTATCTACAAAAATAGTTCCCATCATTTTTGTCCCTGGATCAATATTTCTTGCAAAAATTTTCCGGAAAACTAAAAAACTTATCCAAAAATTTTAAAAACCATCGAAAAGAGGACATTTTCAGCTTTCCAATGGTGTGCATTAAAAACCGATATTGCCAATAATTGTTTATCAATTTGTGGTAGACCCGAAAATTTTCAGAAAACTCCGAAAATCAAAAAAAAAACGTCCCAAGAAAAACATGTTGTTTATAAATATACACAAAAATTATTTATTCATTCTTCCGGAATACATTCACCACCTATCAAAGTCCCTTTATCCAAAAGGTTTCGGTAAAACAACGCTTAATTTAAAAAATATTAACGGATTGATAAGGGCGGTCAAATATCCAGGAAAAAAAAAAAGTTTGGTCAGTTTTTTCAATATTCCTGGAAAATAAAAAAAATAAAAAGTTACACGATGTTATAGGCGCAGGTTCCTCCTTCCATATGCACTTTGAATCATGAAAAATGATTCATTTTTACTCAAGTTATGGGCCAATTTGCCCGCCCTCCCATGCCTACATTCACGGAGCGTGCTCCCGGAGACGCCGCGCAGCAGCTCGAAATCCAAGGTACGCTTGGGCCCGTTTATCTCGAAAACCGTTAAACTTTTGACAAAAATGATAAGGATCATTTTTGTAGATAATAAACTGCTCTCCATTCCTAGCAAAACCCCACTTCTCTAAGTGTCATATTTCCGGAGATATCGAAGGAAAACTCAATTTTTGGGATTATTGGCCATTTTTCAGCCCCTTCCGCAAATTTCGCAGAGGACATATTTTCAGAGAGTGAATACCTACAAGTTGCAAAAAAAAGTCCGACAATAATGAGATGAACAGGTTGGGGGGTTTCTCGGTCGTTATTTACTGGACTATTGCAGCATATTTATATTTAAAATTAAACAAAAATTCCTACCACACAGCAAGCACAAATCCAAATACTAATAACTTAGTCGGGCAAAGTAAATGTTAAATAAAAGATAGCAAGTTTTGTTGAATAAATTTTATTTTGAGAAAATTATAGTAAAAATGGTTTTCCCATTCCAGTTTTTCTTTCTTCGGTCGACAAAATTGCAATTCTTTGCATGTTTTCAGATTGTAAAAGCAACATTCAAAGTTTTAATGGAATACAGAATTGGTTAATTATTAAAACATTAAATGTCCTTTGAGGAAATTTGACGTGAAGTTTCTTGATTATTATTATATAGTGTTTCTAATTGGCTTTAAAACGCATATTTTGAACATGCGATAATGCCATGAAACGATCACAGAGCAAGCAAAATATATTGGTAATAATAATTATAGGTTTACAACAAAGCACCGGTAGTTGTTTTTTAAATTTTATCACTCCGCATGCCTGTATGGTTATTTCTTTTCGAAATAATTATTCTTGAAGTACGAAGCTACTTCAGTAACCTCTTGAAAGGAATTAAGATCGAAAGGATAGCGAAGAAGTTAATGGTAATATGTTTCAGTTCAAATTGATCACATAAAGTTGGAACTTAACGATCTTGAATTGAATTTTCGAAGAGTAAAGTTTTGTTAGTGGTTTCATCTCTGAACTGGTTAAATCGATTATTCCTTATAGGTACGAAAGGACAATCCTATTCACAACTAAACATTTTGTTAACTGAAATTGTATATTGTGTCACAAGGGCAAAAAATGAGCTTTAGCATCCCAAGACTGATAGTAAAAGGTTGATAAAGCGTTTCCTGCATGTGTCACACAACTGTTTGTGACAAAAAAGTTTGACATAATATACTGAAGTTTAATTAAAAAGTTACAGAAGTTTTTCACCATCTGTCACTCGTAATTTTGACGTTTCACCCAAACATTTCAATTAATCGTCAGTGAATGTCAAAGTTTTTCGTTATGTATTTCCTATTTTTTGGTTTATTGGGTGGGCGAAAACCAGTTGCGTTTGTGTTTTCACTGATGTCGACTGCCCTACTCCTTATTTTCAATAAAATAATTTTCTAAGGTATATTAAAACGTCATAGACGAAGTTGAAATAATTTCCATATATCTGAAGTAAGCTGTGTTTGTTTTAGCGATATTTACAATTTTGCTTTTCTTAAATCTTTATGGCAAATAGGAGAAAATGTCTACTTGACAGTGTAAAGTGAGTTATAATCAAGGATCTATGATCAAACAGTAGCCGATCCCACATACAAGAGTTGATATTTAGTTTATCCGAGTGCTTCAGGCACCATGCGTCTCTTTGTCTTTGTTTACATCTCCTAATATTTGACATGATGCCACAAAACCGCAAAGACTATTTGGTATGAATTCAAGTAGACTGTTTATAACCCTTAAGGACATATACCATACTTTTAATGTGAATATTGAAAAAGACCTTAACTGATCTCTCATTTTCAGTTTGAATTTTTGAAGTTACAGTTGATCGATAGCAGTTGTTCCTTTGTTTAACCAAATTCTTTTGTACAAAAAGTTTGTTGGTGAGAGAATTTGATGTATTACCTACAAATGGTGCTGTAGAATATGAAATATGAAGTAGAATCACCATTATTAAGAAATATTATTTAATAATAAATATACGTATTCTTTAGCCGCCCAAGTGCGGAAAATTCATAACGCCACGTTTTTTTTTAAAGTTTTTCACCATCTTTGAGGGTTATTTTAGAATAATGAGAAACAAAATTACTTCAAATGTTCAAAATGCTCGCCGTTTACTTGCTGACAATATGCCATCCTATTAACAAATTCTTGAGTCACTCTTTCCAAGACTTCTCGACGTATTACTTCACATTCATCAATAATTCTTTGTCTCAATTCCTGTAAGTTTGTTGGTCGTCTAACGTAAACACGTGATTTTAGATAACCCAAAGAAAAAAATCTAACGGGCTAAGATCCGGAGAACGAGCAGGCCACTCTATGAATCCTTTACGTCCAATCCATCGATTTGGAAAATTCGCATCCAGAAAATCCCTAACCCGTCTGGGGAGGTGCTCCATCTTTTTGAAACCAAACATTTTGTGGTAATTTCCCATTCTGTTGAAGTGCAAGAATAATTTCGTTATTTAGTAGATCCAAATACTTGTCACCATTCAAGTTTCCGTCGATAAAAAATTATGGGCCTATAAGCCTATACCTTGAGTTATGGCGATTAACTGTTTCATTTAAACAAAAATTTGCCTCATCGGAAAAAACTATGTTAGAAGCAAAATTGTCCATTCGCCGTTCGCAAAATTCCAGCCGTCGGTCAAAATCATCGTCTGACAATTCTTGAACCAACTGGACCTTATACGGATGATACTTTTCACTTTTTAATATATTTTCTACAAAACGTCGACTGATACCATGGTTTATTGCCAAATTTGTGGTGGAAGTTTGAGGTTATCCTTCTAATTCGATTGCAATATTTTGTTTAACAGTTTCGTTCGTTGCAGTCTGCGGTCTTCCAGGTTTTTACAAATTTTTTTAAACCAAACTCAGTATGTATGAATTCAAAATTACAAGCTCTTTCAAAATCTGTGAAAATATATAGGGTGTCCCATTTAAATTAAAGAAGTTGATGGCATTTCCGGTTAAACCCGAAGTATATTATTAACAAAAAAATGTACATCAGATGCATTTTGTTCCATTGCACTAACCTGCAAATTTTTATAAATATCGTTCTTTTCGTTTAAAAGATATTTACTTGGTTCCATACTTTATCCCAACCCCGTATACAGACAGCTGAAACAAGAAAGCATGGAGCTGCTGAAAGAATACATAAATTGACAAAAGTGTCAAAAAATATTTATTATTACAGTTATCGGTATAACAACAGCTATTCATCGGAAAAAGAGAGTACAGAAATCGCTAGTGCTTCGGGATCCTGCAATAATGAAAAATCTGTCTGAAACCGGTTCTGCTTCTGCTTACAGATTTCTTTATCTCGCCGACAAATTGTGAAACGTTGCAAATTAATTTTACTCACAACTATATATCGGTGAAAATTTGGTATTATTAAATATTTTCCCTCGATAAAATTCCCATTCTTACGTCGTAAGTGTATTAACGGTTCGCATTTTCACTGGTTTATTTGTTAATTACCTATTTAGTTGTGTGTATTTCGATTGTTGCAGTTCAGATAAACTTTGTAATGTTTTGATTTGAGGACTTTTTCGAAATAGGCGTATAAATCGTAAATTCGGTTGAGTATTATAATATTATGTTGTTGATGGAGTAAGTGAAAATTAGCTGAATTATGAAGTGACGTTATAAGCACATTATGGACTGTTTGAGATATTTTTCATCGGTGGTAGGTATATCTAGATGAACAGTTAACTGAAAGAAGCAACAGGAGTTTGAGGGTCGAGAGGGGTCAGACAAGGCGCACGCTTACAAGCTTACAAGAGGCAGCACGCGACTGTGCGACGGGTTAAGCTATAACGGCCACATTTATAGACAAGTCCGCCGAGGGAAAGCCTGTGCCGTTTCTGTGTCTGGTGCCGTTTCGGTATTGTTTGACTGTGCTTTTGGGGTAAGCTCACTTTTCCCTTATTTTCTCCAACGATAACTCCTGCGTAAAAGTTGTTTTTTATTGTTCCATGCTCTGCTTAAAAACTTTTTAAATACTTTCCTACAACTTTTCCACTTATTACAGTTGTAATTTATGGGTTACGCTCTTTCGAGTATTTAAACCCATAAATAATTTGTTTAAAAAATGTGCGGTCCCACATAGATAACTATTTTTAATTAAAAGAAGCGGAAAATGGTTAACAATAGAATCGGAAAATGAATTGTACTTCGTCGCACAAAAAACTGCATCGCTCTGCATTGTTGAAACTCATTTCGTTCCGAATGCATATCAAATGAACGTATTTCCTTACCTAATATTTTCTCATATCTCGATGTTCAATCTCTTCACAGCTGAAAAAAATTAAAAGTTTTGTTCCCTCCGTTGGAAAACTAGTATCATCCTACGTAGCGCTTAACAAACTTTTGTTAGGACTCATTTTAATTAGAAAATTGTCACATATTCAATTAAAAGAGATTACAAATTAAAAGCATCTGTGTGTTCCGTATTATTTGGGACTGGAAAAAGTTTTTCCGGATAAAATTTAAAACTGCGATTTCGACATATGAAGGTTTTCGGTTATACAAACCTTATTGGATTCTATTAAAACTAGAAGAAAATAGATCTAGAAGATGCGTACATCAAACTATGTCTCAAACCGGTAATATTTTGAATATTTTTATTTAAAAAACTACTGCGGGAAGGCAACAAACAGTCCTTTGAAATTGACTTGAACTTCACACTAACTTTAGATAAATTAAATTTAATTAATCTTGGACTGTCATATTTGACACTAAAAAATATAACCACAGAAAGTTAACAAAAAGTATTGGAAGTTGTCATACTTTAAATTACGTATCGATAACTTGTGCATAGATGTAAATGAGAGTCGGCAACATTAATTTGCCCAAAACTTTTCAATTGCTGAAGAAAAGTAAGGAAGTCTTCTAAGTACACCCAGAGACGGTTAAAAAGAATATCTAGATGAAGAGTAGGTAACTCCCCTCTTTTTGAAAACGGTTTAGAGGACCACAATAAACAGTACTTTTTGAAAAAAGTTTACCAAAATATTATCCAAAGGAGAATAGGACAAGAAACTGAAAAGCATGTTTTAATAATGTGTAAAATAATTTGTTGTAATTAAGATTTCGTTATATTAAAAATGTTCCAAGTAAAGATTTGAGCTGAGCTATTTTTATAGAAATTTTATGTACGAAGATGAAAAAACCAAAGGAAATTCAAGAAAACATATTTTCATGTTAATTTTTCGAAAGGAAAATGAATCGAACAAATAATTGGGATTGCTGGTGTAGATTTTACAACTCTGAACACGCACGACGTTTAAAAATCATTTAAAATGTTGAAATGATGTATGGAAAAGTCTCAGCAGAATAGTATAAACGCAGGGAATAAGATAATATCATCAATCACCGAAGCTGGCTTTTGCCATTAACTTTCAATGTTCAATATTAAAAATATCTATTTATTTTAAATATGGTGACTTTAAGCTAGCAAACTTCTCTTTGATGTATCTTGTTTATTCAAAATATACCAGACAAAGTTAGTTGAGAATGAAAAACATTATTTCATCATTCCATGACCTATACTTTACTTTTTTTATTGAGAAACATTTTTTAAATAAGTCGGAATACTTTATATTCTTGGTCCGATTGAATTGTTAATTAGATATTTTCATTTAGATCTTCCGTGATATTTGTAGCAGGACTTATATTTTTTAAACGTTTTTACAGGTATAGTGTGATCCAACCTAACTCTGAAAGTTTCATTCTGGGGCAGGTGAGTCTTTTTAAATTATATTTAAAACGCTTTAAGAAACAAAGGTTACGTTGAAGACACAGCTTCATAAAATTTGAAAATGTCAAAAATACGTATAAACATATATTAATGAATTTTGAATCGATATTTAGGGAGATGGCAAAGAACAATTTAAATCGCGAAATATTTCCGTACCTACCCCTTTGTTCAAAATTTCTTCCAAAAAAAAATCAAATTAGCTTAAAATTCGTAGGCGCGGGTTTTTTTATGCGGGAAAATAAATGCCGCAGTCAGTTTTTTGATAAAATCATTCAAAAAGTTTCGGAAAAACACATTTTCAACATAAAAAGCCTGTAAATACCACAAAACTACGAATATTGAAATGAACTTTTAGGAGAGTACGGGACCATCCATAAATTAGGTCAGACGTATTTTAGGACTTTTTAACCCTTCCCCCCGTCCTTGTCGTAGGTTGTCACATTTTTAGAACCCATTCACCCCTGATGTGACGTCACAAATCTTTCAATTTTATTCTTGTATTTAAAAATAATCAAAACAAAAAAGTTATATTTTCATTTTTTTTATTTTTATTAAATAATCTTTAATAAAATCAACATAAAGTCAAATATTTTAGATAACAAAGAAACCAAACGACTTGTTAGAAAACAATAAACGACTAATTATGTTAATTAATGATACAAAACTTTTAGTATTTCAAGTTTTAGCATCTGATGCCACAAAGCTTTTGACCCCCCTGCCCCTTGCCACACAATGTCACATTCCGGTGATAACCGCCCCCCCTATTAACGTGTGACGTAATTTATGGATGACCCCTATTCTCAAAGTGAAAAAATTCACAATACCATAACCTCAAAGGTTTTACTTTTATAAATAATCGTCAAAGTAAAAGTATTGAAAAAAACCCCAAAAAAAAACGAATTCTGTAACAAAAAACAACGCGTATCTCCTATTTATAATGGTTATATAATATATCTGTACGGAAAATAATTGTATTTAAATGAAGACTTGTAACTATGAAAGTCCGCTTGAATTCTGAGTTTTAAGTCTCTGTGATTATGGAATGTGCATATGGAATTTTCGACTGGATGAATCAAGAATGTAGAAAACGCTTAAATCTACAAATGTTTCATGTTTCTCTTCACAATGTTGAAATTTTTGCGGCACGAAATAAAAGCTTGTCAATGCTTCTACCCACGAATTCTTCGCATTCATGTATAATTTGTTAAATGTTTATCAACATGTAAATGCAATTATTATATTTGTCTTTGGATTCTTATTTGTAAAATATTCTCTTTTATGTAATTTTTATTCAAACACTGGAAAATTCTCGCTCTTATTCAGATCAGGCATCAAAAAAATTTAATTAGTGTTGATTAAATTTATGATTCATAGTTTGCATCGTTATTTTCGTTCATCTACCGAATGGGAAAGAAATAGTGAAAAATTACTTTTTTAAAGCTTGCACAGTTTCCATCTTTACTTGAAGAGAAAAAATACTCTGCACTTTTTAGGGGTGGGCTGAGGAAAGTTTGTTATACGAAAGACACGTCATACTTTTATATGGCCATTCATTCATTCGATTGGGTTATGCTTAACAGCCCAGGCACTTGAACTGAACCTTTGTACCATTTTCCATGTTATCTACTTCCATTCCAGAAGCTTTGTGTCTTCTATGTAGGCCACTAGTTTGACTGGAGGAATTTTCAGTAGTTTTAATGGTGGTATTATTTCCTCTACAAAGTGCTTCCGTTTGAGTCCATGTAAGTTCTCGCAGAAGTAGAGCATCTGAGTAGGTATTTCATCATAGAGTTCACATTTCCTGCATATAGGTTCACTAACTTTGCCCATTTTGTGCAGATGTTTCCTCAGGGTGCCCCAGTCACCAGGTCGGTAACTGTGAATGCGAATGTCGAGCTTGTTCCGACTGACGTCTGTCACGATTGATGGCTCTTTTGACAAATATCTATCCCAGTATCTATCCGAACTACCGGATTTTTCATGAAGTATCTACTACTAGAGATGGGTGCTTGGGATCAAGAAAATGTTAAAAAGTCTTTTGGGGCCCACTAGTGAGGAATTTGGGAGTTAGATGGATCCAACTAACCTACCTAACGTGATTGTTGATGATTTTGTTCAGTTTCATTGCTTCCGCTTGCTGTTAAAATATCGGCATAACAAATTGACCATTGCGGAGGCACCCTCTAGAGAAATTGCGATTCTGATGGCACACAAGTGTGGCAGACCTCCTCATGAGTCCCCGACATACAAGACATTTGCTATTATAGTGCTAGGAGGCAAAATGTTATGCTCAGGACGCAACTTCAAGACGCTACCACCGCCAAACCGGAGGGCCTGCACAGTTTTAACCCATCACGATCTCTTAGTTACCATTAAGACTACAACATATCAAAAAAAATCGAAAATTATTACCTATAAAATGGTGCTTTCCCTGTATTTTTATCTTTTTGTTCGGAAAACGTACGATTGGATTTAAAAGTTTTACATGCTGTATATTAATTAAAATGTATATTTTTAATAGTGACATCGAAACTACTCAGGTGAAGTAATGTTTTTATAAAAAATTATACCACAA
The DNA here is from genome assembly GCA_949126875.1 of Lochmaea capreae. NCBI lineage: Eukaryota > Metazoa > Arthropoda > Insecta > Coleoptera > Chrysomelidae > Lochmaea > Lochmaea capreae. The sequence continues at coordinate 2,762,026 of OX421402.1, forward strand.
TGGAAAAGTAATTACGGTTGTAAACTATCGTAATTTGTACGTCACTTTTATCCTGTATCCGACAACCACGGCCACCATTCAGTCTCCGTCTCCGTCTCTGTGTATGCGTATATTTCCATCTCCATCGCTAGCGAATCTCGAGCAAATATATCTGTTTACGTTCCTGTTTCACGTTTACGTTCCGAGAAAAGATGTAGAGTCAGTCGATGAGACTCAGGTGCCGGTTGAGATTCTCAACAGTAGGATATCCCTAACCCGCAGCCGCTCTTGCCGCCTCTCCGTGCCACTCTCAATGCAGTGACACGGAGAGCGGTGATTGATCACCTCTATTTAACTAAATCCTATTGCCATATCAGCCTGAATCTCATTATTATGTCAAGCCAAGATGCTACTTGAGTTAATGCATGAACAATAGGCATCCTGGCTTGCTTCGCCTGTTGCTATAATTTATTAATAGCTCAATAAAAGTACGATTTGGTAAATGGTTTGTTGATTTGGCCCCCATGTCGTTTAAGTCTCGCGTTCGCCAAAAAAAAAATATTTCAATAAATGCAAAATGATGAGCGTTACCTTTTGAATTAGGGAACCGCAAAAATTTTCCACAAGAAATATTCTTTTTTCTGTACGCTTGATAGAAATTTGATAAAACTTTTCTGAGTACTCTATTAACTGCAAGCAAACGTTCGATATCAACGGCTGCTATAGCCGCCTCCATCTAGACTTAAAAAAAAATGACAAAATATTAATTTTACAAAAAAATTTGTAGTATTCTAATAATCGAAATAAACATTCAGTTTCAAAGTTTTGGTTATTTGAGTACTTAGTATAAGAGTTTTATTAAATATATGCGTATAGAATCTAAAATTAAATATTTCGTTTTTTTTAACAGTGTAAAAGGCGACAGCTTCGGCTGTTTGGTAAAGAAATTTGCAAAATTTCTATGATGCGTATATCAAATAAAAAATGTTTTCGGAAAAAAATTGCTTTTTGCGGTTCCCTAATTCAAAAGGTAACGACAACCACTTCCGACTGCTAGGGCTGCGATTGCCAGTTTCGGCCAAATACAATAAAAATATGAATAGGAAAAAATCAAAATATAGATAGTATACTTAAACTTATTCTTCTGTAACAGTTTAAATATAAATGTGTAAAAATTAATAACCTCTTTGTAATTTTGTCGCAATAATGCGTTTGAGCCAAATTTCTATCCATGGAGTATATTTTTAAAGTCTGGAAGAGCCAGTAGTCGCTGGGAACAGATCTGAGAAGTAACCGTTGCAGATTTAGTTCACTTCAAATTGTATCGTTTTAGGCTGCTACTACTTATCAATTGTTTATATAATTCTAGACGATTCATTTTTATTATACTATATTATGGAAGAAACTGTCAAATGTCCGATGTATTAAAATTATTGCCACAGACCGAAAATTTCATGCGACAAAATTTTTTTTAGATTTATCGTGTTTACGCTTATGATTTCGCATAAAAGTTGATTGAAAAACAAATGAAAATGATAAAACGGACGAGCTAAGAAGTGAGCCGTTTTGAAAATAATGTTGTCCTCCCCGAAAACAATGGCAATTCAGCAGTGGTATTTCGTTGTGAAAGTTTCAACAGTCATTATTCACAGTAATTTTATGATTTCGCGGAATGATGTTTTCATTACAATAAGAAAGAGCGACAGTTGAAAATGTAGGGCCTAAACGAAAACGGCGAGGCCGACAGGGGACGAAGGCAGCCGTCCAGCTGCCAAACTGTACTTTTATTGAGCTCTTAATAAATTATAGCAACAGGCGGTACAAACCAGGATGCCTATTATTGTTCTTGCATCAAATCAAGTAGCATCTTGCCCTGACGTAATAATGAGGCAATTGAATTTTCAAATTATAAGTATTATTCAATAATTTATATTTTTAATTTTACAAAGAAAATCTTGTAAATTAAAGTGCCCCAGAAAAGTTGAATGACGGAGATTTATTTATTACATTCGTAAACTGGGATTTTTGGGGCGAGAAATTGACTTGGGGTTTTGATAAAATCGATATTTCACGTACAAAATATTGTCATGAAATTTTCGAAAAAATGCATTTTCAACATAAAAAGTTGTAAATACCACAAAGGTTTGAATCTTAAAATGAATTTTTGGGAAAGTACTCACACGACCATAATCTTAAAGGTTTTAATTTTATAATTCGTCAATGTAAAAATTGAAAATACCTAAAAAACCAAATTCTGGAACTAAAAACCAGAGCTGTAACAGATACTTTTAAGATACTTGAGGCAAAAAGTATCTTGGGATACTAAGTATCGTTAAGTTATAAAAAACTATGTATTGAAAATAAAAATTGAAACATCTCAAAACAATATAAATTCGTATGTTAAAAACAACATTAAATTTTTAAACACAAAATAGTGAATTAAAAACAGTATTATTTTCATAGCTAATAAACAGTATAACCAATAGCTTTTGGTAAGACTAAATTTTCAAAGGTACTATCAGATAAGGCATGATGTCGGGGTGAATCAATAAAAGTTGTGAAATAATATATTCTTTCGACAGCTGCAAGAAGGTAAAATGGTGTATTGAACTTTTAAAATAATTTTTCTATAATATAATATTTTTTTAGCATTTGTGTGTCGGTTGTAGAATCGTCCAAATTCTGTAAAAATTGTAGCTCGGTTTGTGATCTAAATTAGTATAGTTCTTCCAAAGTTAATGTGATGACCCATATTTTTAATCCCTTTGGAGGAAAAAGCCGCCCAATGGCGTGCATATAAATTTTTTATAAATTCGAATATTGTGAAATAATGTTAATCTACTATATCAATTTGAATGAAAAAAATTAACCTGCATACAAATTTCATAAAATTTGTAATACAATAATAACGCGTTTTCCTCTAAAATACGGAGTATCTAAAGAACAGTTTTTTGTATCGTCAACCCAACCATAGTTGACAACATCATGTAACCAAGTTTCGTCTAAATAAATTATAGTTCTATTTGAATCACGGTACCCTTTTGTTTCGCGCAAATACTCCTGTCTAAGTTCAGCGATACGCCGAGATTCCACTATTACCATTAGAATATCTAGCTTCTTATATTTGAATCCACAATTCAATAATCCCGCGCATCATCTTGGACTGTTGTTTCAAATGGTCTCCAAAATGCTATTCTAATTAATTATATTATAAAACTCACCCCAACGTCTACGAACAAATGAATATTATATTAATATCAATTCACTGACGCGACCTAACCCCTACACCATCAAAAAGGTATTATATTAATGATACCTTTCTATACTAGATCACCTACACTTTCCTATAAATACCCATAACAATTCACTAAACTCATTCAACCAAGAAATAGATATTATATTAAATATTTCTTTAAAACAAAATTCACACCCGACACTGAATGATACTAATGGATTATAAGCCGAACCACAACACAACCCCCGCGAACACCCTCAAGACCGTAGAATTTTTTCTGCCAAAAACGTCAAACGGAGTATACTTTGGTTATTTCGTTATATTACGATGAATACTGCAGTTGATGACTGGTTGTTTCGAAGTCTTGACTGCACGTGCAACTACGTTGCCAACTCTTCAAAATTTTCTTAAATATAGTAACATATAAAAAGTGGTTTTAATTAATTTTTCTTTTTTCAGTAATTTCAAGCGACTTATTTTAATGGTTACTAATAAAATTACATTATGTATTTTTTTAAAAATATTTCCAAACTAGCTTTCTTATAACATCACGAACTAACAGTTTACTGAAGTAAGAGGAACATTTGTGTAGCGAGCCTAACAATTTTAGAAAATATATCTGACAACATTGCTTTATTGTATGGTCATCACACTGACAATAGTTAGAGTATATCAGTCTTTTCCTTTTGCATTGAAATTCAGCGTCTTGGGAGTTAATATCAAATTCAAAGAAGTCGTTTTGTATTTTTTTTTTCATTACAGTAATGTTATTTTTCTTTCCTTCAAAGCATATCGGATCATAAAAAAGTATCTATTTCTCAGGTTCTAAGATACTTTTAGTATCCAAATATACTTTTAAGAAGTATATAATGTAAAAGTAACTTTTTTATCTTTTGTCTAAAGGTACTTTCAGCTCAGCTAAAAACAACGGGTAACAATCCATCAGTGATCCTACTAATAGTTATAGTAAATCATGCAGTAAAAAGTAAGAATTGTCGATTATAACACATGAAGACATCCTGGTAATTTCGAGTAAAACAGAACATTTGACGGGAAAGAATCTTTCGGTATTAGAAAAAGGAAAAAGTAATTAGTGCATCGTAAATCTATTTCTGAACCAAACAACGGACCTACTAAAATAAGGGTTCACTGATTCTCACATAAATGGTTTTGTGAATGGGAATAAAAAACGGCCTGTTCTATATTTTCTGCAATTTCGAAAGTCTACTGCAGATACCTGCGATAAATAGTAGCCGTACCTACGGTTCAAGTAACTTTTGAATTATACCGACTGTATGAGCATTTTTGGCATATATTTATGGCTTAAATGAGAAGAGGTCCTTTTAAAAAATCGATTCTATTATTTCAATGAAACGTTTTCGTGCAAACGTGGCCAATTTTTTACATACGGAGGGTGATAAAATTCCATATATTTTGAGAAATTTGCTCTAAACGTATAAAACAATAATCAGATGTTCAATTTACAGACATGTACGAGTTTTGTCAAAAAACTTTGGTCAAAACAATATGGAAATGTTCATGTTCATAGTTCACACAAAAGTTGAGGCATTTCATAAATTGTGTTTCAGCAAATCACGATTTTTGGTCATATGTTTTTTTCTTTCACGTAAGTGTTTGTTTGTCCCCTTTCGAAATTGGGTTTGCAGTTTTAAAAAACAATTTGAGTTGTGGTTCATGGGAATTCTAGGATTTTTTTTTGGTGGTCTCCAAGCATGCTAGATGGGATTGAGATCGGGCGATCGAGGATCTAAAAAGAGGAAAGCTGGTCCAGCAGCATGAAACAAACGTATAACATCAGTCATGTTCCCATCAAGCACTAACAATTCTATACGCCCATTAAAACAAATGCCTTCCTAAACATCAACTATACTACCTCACAGTATCAATTCTATCAAATTCTAATAAGCCAGTGGCATGGTACCAGAGGTTCGTAAATTTTTATAATATATATTAATTTTTATATACCTACAGAAATTTATTATTCGATTTGATTAATCACATCGTGTCCAGAATAATAATAGCTGAAGAACATTACATAGGTAAAATCGCTATTTATTTACTGAAAACAAAATTTATTAAAAAACGTTTACTGCATATTAAATCCAAATATTTGTTATTAATCCACCAGTTAATTATGAAATTCTCAGTTTACAATGATTAGTATGCTTGTATTTAATTCGGACTAATTATTGTATTCGATTATTAATTTGTTGATATCGATATGAAACTCTTGGTATGCCAAAGCTTATACAACAGAATTAGATTGATGGAATTAATGGCCTCGAGTTATGTCCATTATAACTGTTTCCCCATATCACAGATCCGGCTCAACCAAATAAAACTGGTAACATTATAATCATGATTTAAACAAATTAATATTTTTTTCTATAGCTAATGTTGAAATGTTGTTTCTTTTGAGTAGATAAAGTATCACTTTAACCGCAACATTGTTAAAAACATCTATCTTTGGAATACCACAACTTGTACTCGTGCAAAAATACTGAACACTCCACAAAAACCAGGATGTAAAATTTGTTTGACATTTGTTGACAGAGTAATTATTCATCTAAAAGTTACAATTTTCTTTGAAATTTCTTTTTTCACCTGAATTTGAAGTGTTGCTATAAAAAAAAATTTTGTATTGCACACGACTATAAAATCGCATTATCTTCTCGAGCGTTATTAGCGTCGCGACGCTAAAAAACACTCTCAAAGATAAAGCACAATTTTATCTTCCTCATCTATTCAATTTTTAAAACTGGTATAGTTATTTGGAACTTATCATTAGAGCTATAACTTGTAGCCATTGCGGTTACCCCATTAAGTCATCCGCTTTTAGCACCTCGATAAGCTTCTGCATGATTGGCTTTAAGTATAGATCTGGCTTCGCCTTGTACCTATAAATATGTGTGGTAGTGGCAGATTCAGTAGGACCTCCAATTGTGCTACCACTTGCTATGTCTTTGTCCACCACACTACTAATCTGTAGGCTTTCAATGGTCTAACAACCCACCTGTTTAGCCATTTAGTTATATTTCCACTCGTTCTTTTGCAATTGCCGAGGATTATGTGTGATCTTCTGAAAGTGAGTGTTCCATGAAAGCATTTGACCTTCGTGAAGTGGATAATTTGTGTTTTCTGAGTATTGACAGTAAAAGTCTATTGTAGGCAGTTCTGTGAGGAGGTCATCTATAAAGGTTACCCATAGTAGCTCCTCCACTAGTGTTTGCCTTAATGAAGGTAGAGTCCGTTTCAATAATGAAGAAGCCACCTGAAGTTGGCGTACCGACCTGCGCTTAAGTCAAAATCTGTCGAATATTTTTCATTTTTGAATATTTTAAGACGTTCTGCTAGTTTATTTGTGAGTGCTGTGTGTTTTATTCGATCTAAAACCATGCCTCCTACAAAACTGGTAGGTGTTAAAAGAAAAGTTATCCACAGTGAAGGCCGACAGATTCTTAAAAACGTTGGAACTTTTATGGAGTCTGAAGCTGAACATAGAATCCAAATTTCTTTACAAAATCATCGGTAAGTCAAATGAGAAAGTATAATAATCCAATATATTACTCATGGCATTCAGATTGTTGTAAAATATATGGAAGAGTATACATTACTTCAAAAATAATTGAATTCTGCTAATGATTCATATAGTCTGCTGCACTTAGCAGTTATTTATATGGTTCTAATACTTCTAATTTTGTGTTACCCTACAAAATGTGAAAACGTTACGCTACTGATTTAGATTAAAATATCAATTTTTAAATATGGCGCTGGTTTTGACATCAAGGTCGCGCATCGACTGCAACTTCAGGTGGCTTCTTCCTTATTGAAACGGACTCTACTCAGTAGTGAAATATTTTCCAGTACTGGTTGTTTTTTTTTTAAATATATTTTTTAACTTATTCCGGCTCTGCTAGCATTTAATAGATAAATCTCTTGAGGTTTAAGGCTTGATTGTTAACAATTATAGCACTATTATAATTATTGTGGATTTGTATTTATGTCGGTAATTGCCATTATTAGAAAATCGTCATTAGAATACGTTGCATGATTTCGATTGCACATTTAATTAAAACATGATTTATGCAGGCATATACTGATTTTATAAATTCCAAATCAAATTTGTTTATCAATCTAACAATACTATGATTATCGTTTTTGAAGACAACAAGGTTAATAAAAAAAATGTAATAGCACAATTTTTTAAATTTAAAATAAGCGTGTGTAGAGCTACTATTTAATCGATGCGTATAAACAAGAATACATAAATGATTTTATTTACAAAAATCTATATATAGGACGTAATTCCAATTGGATATCGTTGCGTGTTTTAAGATATTCATAAGATTAATAACTTGATAAAATTAATTAAGATGTGATCAAAATAGTGAGGTCTGTACTTTAAAAAATATGTTGGGAAATTTACTATCTCAAATTTTTTCGTGTAAAATGTTCAAACAATAATTAGAATTAGATAGACTTTTAAAACCTGATGAAATTATAGGGAAAACTAATTATTTAGTTGTCTTAAACAGCTTGAAACCTTTTCGTTATAATCCACATATTATAATTAATAATGCCTATGCTATTGTTTGGTCTGATTGAAAATTCTTTCAGGCAATCTTTTTCATAGGCATTGTCGTTTGGATTTCAGCATGTCTGAAAGTAGTGAACAATCACCCTAAACATTGTTTTCCTATCTGTTTTCAAATCATTAATATTCCAAACATGTGCTGGTATTTTCAACTGACAAATTTTCAAATGATTGTGATGTCCCCTCACTCAGAGGTTGTCGGAGCTGCAGTTGAAAAAAGCAATGCCACGCATATCAATTATATTTCGGAAAAGGGACAAACGAAAAGTTGTGAATTATTATGTCTTTCTTTGACTTGATTGTTTTTGTACTGTTGAATGCTTTTCAATCGCAGTATTAATATTTTTTTGATTAGCTTTCCGTTATAACCGAAACCTCATTCGTATTTCAGCGATAACAAAGAAAACTAGATACGTTTCAACTTGAGCATCTACTACAAGGCACCAACTTCTAAAAAGAAGGCTTTCAATTCGAAGTGTATATATTATAACTTCTTTGTTGACCAAGGTGATCCCAGTTTATGGGTATTGGACCTTGCATTTTAGTCCGGAGGAATTTTAGGATATCTGCAGGCTTTAGCTTAGGTAAATGTCCCTCTGTATCTGTAGAGTAGGGAGGGTGAGTGTAGGCTCACAGCACTTAGGCCACATGTGACCCATTGTACATCCTCCCGAGGAGTTGTCTTCCTAGGTCATTGTCCATCCTGTCCTTCTCAGGAAGGTGGACAGGTCACTAGGAGACAACTCCTTTATATCGGCAGGTGTAGGCCAAGACTCACCGAACACACACTCTCTTATTGACGATAACTCCGGACACTCGCATAAGACATGCCTGACAGTTTCATCTTCCTGTTCACACATCCTGCATAGAGGTGTGTCCACTAGCCCCATAGTATGGAGGTGTTTCCCTAGTTGACAGTGACCAGTCAGAAATCCTACTGTTAAACGTAGGTTTCTCCTGGTCATCGCCAAATATTTCTTCGGCTCCAGCTTCCCAGGGTCGCCCAGGGTGATCCTGGCAAGACTGCATCCTTTGATTAAATCCCATCTCTTAAGGGATTGAGTATGGGTGTAGCGTTTGGCTAGTTCCGCAATTGTCGAAGTCGTTAGGCCGTAGGTGTCACTGGGTCCTAGAATTTTTAGTCCAGCGGCTTCCCTGGCTAAATGTCCCTCTTCTATCCAAGTATGTGGATGAAGGTTTCTTCTTCCATGCCACAGAATCTACATTCTTCTTCCTCCATTATTTTGAGCTTTTTCAGGTGCCCGTTTAGGCGTAAATGTCCCGTTAGGATCCTCTTCTATCCAATTATCTTCTTCGCAAGTATGTGGATGAAGGTTTCTTCTTCCATGCCACAGAATCTACATTCTTCTTCCTCCATTATTTTGAGCTTTTTCAGGTGCCCGTTTAGGCGTAAATGTCCCGTTAGGATCCTCTTCTATCCAATTATCTTCTTCGCAAGTATGTGGATGAAGGTTTCTTCTTCCATGCCACAGAATCTACATTCTTCTTCCTCCATTATTTTGAGCTTTTTCAGGTGCCCGTTTAGGCGTAAATGTCCCGTTAGGATCCCTGTTAAAACTCTTAGGGCTAATTGTACATACCAAGCTTAAACCAAGGCTTAGCTGAACTCAGCAAATGGTTGAACTTGCCTATTAAAAGGATACGAATTGTACATATCCCGTTCAACTTCGGTTCAGGTAAACTCCATTATTGTAATGTTGGTATCATATACACGGGGTTGCCAGACTTCGAATTCACGAAGTATGTAAGGGTATCCTTGTTTATCGTATCAGGTCAAGACTCGAAAATAATTTATAACTTGTTTATCTTTTCGGCTGTTTAATCCTCAAATAGACCTTGCCGCATACTGTTTTTATAACGTGAAACAGTGCAAATTAATTTTACTCACAACTATACTTTCAAATTTTAAACATAAACCGCTAGATTCCGTATTTAAATTTAAAAAAAAATCATTTTATCAAGAAAATATCGAATATTTTCAAAAGAAGTTTAGGTGAATCGATGCCTTCGGTGGTTACTTCCGTGTTCACATAACCATCGCATGTCGTTGAAATCTGCTTTTGACGGTTCTGTTTATGGCAGATTTTCATAAATGTTGCCGAAGTTACATGTTCATCTACGCAAGTAATTGATTATAGTGCGGGCAGGAAGTGACGTGAGCTTGTAGGTGATACATCACTAGCATGTGTGTGTGGATGTGTATGTGGCCGGCGTATGCATATTCATGCGGCTCGACAGTAAGCGTCGGAGGACTTCGCAACGTAACGTCCACTATATTCGCGATAGTTGGATGTATGCATACACGCGCCGAAGAAGATAAGGATTATTTATTATCAACAATTGTTCAGATTATTTTGGTTAAATACGTCTGTATAGGGTATACTAATTTTTATGTTATACATTTAATACTGTGCAGAAGAAAAAAGAAAAAGAATTTTTATTTATTATAAACATTTTGACACTATACAAATAGTGGTTTTAAAAATACCCCATTTTTTGGGACTTTATATCCAAAATACAGTCTTGGTAAAATAATAACTAACGCATCTGCACGTATATATTTTTCATATTTGGTCACATGTCTCCCAATCACAGCTCAATTAAAACACTTACTAAAAACAACGAAAATACGGGTCCGGATTAAGAAGAAATTTGAAAAAAGACTGTGTGTGAAACAACGTTTTTGCGCAAATAGGGTGATCTTCCACAGACGGAATCGCTTTCAAATTTTATTTTAGTCCGGATCTGTATATTCATTGTTATTGGGAAACACGACCGCGTGGTCATTCCAAAGTACAAATTCTCAAAAAATGACACCATAAAATTACCAGAAAGAGAGAACTGGAAGACCGGTCCACCCATAGAGGCACAATCCATCTGTTATACAGACAGCTCAAAAACCCCTGATGGAGTTGGAGCCGGTGTCTACAGAGCAAAGCAAAGGACTAGAATCCACATCAACTTAGGAATCTATGCCACAGTATTCCAGGCGGAAGTAACTGTCATTGAACACTGTGTAAGAGAAATAGGAAGGCAGGGAGTGAATAACAAAACAATTTACTCGGACAGTCAGACACTAGATTCTTGCCAGGTCAATTCACGACTAGTATGGAACTGTGTGCGTGCCCTATCTAAGCTAGCAAGTCATAACTGACTATTTCTGGCCTAGTACCAGGGCCAGTGCCATATTATCCAATAGGCTGACTAGGCTATAGCCTAGGGCGGCGTGAAAGAAAAAGGCGCTGACTGACGACTCACAATTCATGCAAATCATAATAATATTTGCTGTATTTTTTTTTGTGGAGATCGAAGAATTAGAGTAGGTATATATTACTTGAATATGTGTTGTAAGGTACCAATTTTAAACAAAACCTATAGGTGGGAAATAATGAAAGAGTGTTTAACACGTAACAAAACTGTGAGTGGGTCAGAACTACATGTGCCTAAAAAATTTTCAGCTACTAGATGGTCAGCTAGAGTCGATGTTTGCGTCGCTCTTTATGACAGTTTCGATGCTTTTAAAGAAGGTTTGAATTTTATTGTGAGCACCTAAAACAAAAGCCGAGGAAAAGGTATATTTCAGAAAATGTTGCTTGGAGACTTTTTGGAGAGATATTTTGATTCAATTCAACAAAGGACCTGCTGCTAAAAAGCCGAAAGGCTGTTAGAATTATAGTAGGTTTACTGACAGGACACTGCAGACTCAACAACCATATGAGTGTTATAAAATTGGCAAAAACAGACCTTTGCAGGTTCTGTCAAGACATGTGTTGTGCTACTGTGAAGGCCTCGCAAGACTGGGTTTTCTAGAACTTGGCAAAGAAAAACCAAGGGCTACAAGATACCTCGACAAGCCATTGTCTAGGCTATGGAGCCTTGTTAGGAGATTAAAGCTAGACGAAGTACTTTAATTAAATCAGAGGGTCGCAATAAATCGTCAGATTTCAGTGACAGAAGGCTAACGCCAGCTCTACCCATCATCTATCTATCTTTCTATGAAACACCCTATATTTTTGAAATGTACTTCCCAGTTACCTAGGATGATTGAAATAGTAATAAAATCAGGAAAACGTTAAATTTAATGAGTTGAAAACATAAAACTCTTTATATTTTCATAAAAGTGGCAAAAAAAGGTTCCTCGCAAGTTTTTTCATTATCCCAACAATCTCATAACAGCAATAAAAATGTTATCAAGCTGAAATCAGTGTACACAACTGAAAAACATAAACAAAAACCAACCAGGAGTAAAAATATCTCTGTGCTGCAGAGACCATAAAATTTTCCCATATTGCATTTGGAAATCATTAATTCTTGCGTAGTCGTCAGTTATATGCAGACAAAAAAAAAGGAAATTGGTCTTTTATTGTTTGTTGAATGATTGTTTATTTCTACCTCTAGATACAAAGGTACGAAAGCATACCAGAAAAAACTGTGCACGTTAGTGACTATTGTAAAATGAAGCACGAGAAAAAAAAATTCTGGAAAAATGCGAAAGCCAAATGATGTTATTACTGGAAAGCTAAGTTATAATTGGGATTTCAAACTTGACCGAAAGCGTCATCAACTAGACAATAAATTCAGACCTCTATAGAAAAATATTGGTTTAGAACACCATAAATGCACACTTGCTGGCATTATAAACAGATCTGCAGTACCTTTGTGAACGCAGATACGGACTAGGTTGCAAGATTTTTTCCACTTCTTAATGTTATACCTCAAATATTTTTGAAGAAAAATCGTCTTGTCTCGATCAAATTGACGGCTTAAGAGATATTGACATGTTTACAATAATGATGTGAAAAATATATTAACACCATTTTGTACACATTTTCCAGTGTACTGGTAATCAATATACAAAATTGACGTGCATTTCAAAACAGAATGAAATATTTACTGTGATTGTTTCAAATTATTTGTTACAATTATTAAAAATAATCTGAAACTCATTTAATATTGTCCCGATTGAAGACCATAATTGAAAATGTCATAAATTATTTAACAGTGTGACAGCAGCATGATTAACGGGGTCTTTTTGTTTGATAATGACATCGTTCTCCGCAGATGTGACTATTTCTCTTGGATCGTTGCGTATTCAGTACAATTTGTACTCGTCCATACTTCAACTTTCAATTTTAATCATGCGTTAGCATGGGTGTGACAAATTTGGAGATGATGGTATGTGTTAAAACTAAAAGGGGTTTCTGTGTAGACTCCTAAAAACGGTCATTATTAAATTCGTATTTAATTATAATTATGATTTTAATTCACTTCTTGATCACCACCTGTGACCGTACTCTATAATAAAAACGATACTGAGCGCTCGCTTACACACTCGCTTTGAAACCCAATAATGAAAATCCAGGAGTCGAAAATAAGGGTTCTGGTTCATTTGGATTTCCACCAAAGAATAGACATTTTTTTAGATAGCTACTTCTTAATATTTTTAATTTGTTCATATCGTTCATTCATCACAGCCCAGGCACTGGAACTGAATCTTTCTGTCTTCTATAAAGGCCACTAGTTTGACTGGAGGGATTTTCAGTAGTTGTTATGGTTGTATTATTTCCTCTACTCTACAAGGTGCTTCCGTTTGAGTCCATGTAAGTTCTTGCACATAGGTTCACTAAATATCTTCTGTAAGTTCCTTGTGGCATTACTTATTCTTTTTTCTTATTTTTTTGGGAATCAAACCACAATAATGTTTTTTATTTTTATTTCGACGTTTCGGTAGCGTTCCAGCTACCGTTGTCAAGATTAACTAGTATAAAAATAATTTTTTTGGTCCCTATCTGACACAACGAAAAAATTTGACAACTAGACAATCAATAATATTTTGAAGTTTGTTGTCAAATTTTATTAAGGTCCATTCATAGTAGATCACACCTCTGGCAAAATGTGAAATAAAATAATTTATTTTATGACATTCTAACGATATGTAGTCCACTAGAAATGGAATCCAGTGAAGTGCACGTTCCAGGAACGGTTTTTATTGGGATAGCGCTTTTTTTCGCTTATTTTGGAAATTTTGTTAATAAAAACGCGTTAGTTGTTACTTTTTTGTGTATGATTATTTTTGTTTTCAAAATATGTATAATTCAGTTTGGTGATTTTGTGTATTGAAGTGTGTATCGATTAACAACCATTCCAAAGATAAATCATAAGAAAACCTGGATAAAAACTTATGATGCTATCCTGATAACGCAGGTAATTGATTATTGGAAATTTCTCTTTCTAACATTGGTAACCAAATTTGACTACATTCGGCTGAAATACTAGCTACACATTTATCTGAATTTAGTTGTATTAAAGCACTTTCTTTGATTTTTCGTCTTTTATTATTGGGATCTTTCAATATTATTTTTGTCTAATCCCATTGAATTTTATGCCCCTCTTCCCAAGCATGTTTGCAAATACCTGACTTAAAGAACTCCCTATCTTTGATATACTTTTTATGTTCATTTATTCGGACTTTCAATGGTCTAGATGTTTCACCTAAATAGAATTTGTCGCATTCACATGATATCTGATATATGCAGTTTTTTGAAGATTGTTCTTCATTTTTTGGTTTCGTTTTTGTTAGTATAGATCTCAACGTATTGTTAGATTTGAAGCTAGTTCGAATATTGAATTGATTACCAATTTTCTTAATTCTTTCGGATAAACCCTTAACATACGGTATTGTCAAGTTTTTAGAAATTATGTTAGCTGAATTATTAATATTATTGTAATTGTTATGGGGTATTAACAATGAGCCCTTCTCTATATTCTTAATTTCTTTATTTACAAATTCTGCCAGGTAATTATTGGCATTTAAAACATTCTTCAGCAAAGTTTTCTCCTTTGTGAATGATTCTGGCCGTATCGTATAAAGATTTTACTATTCCTTTTTTAACGCTTTTAGAATGATTTGATTCAAAATTCAATGGTCTAGATGTTTCACCATTGAAATTCTGTTGAGGGATTCTTTACAGTTTTTTACCAGTCTAGACCTAGTTGTTGGGTTACTGATAGCTTTAAGTGTCACAGAATACCATAATCTGGAGGGTTTTCATTTTATAAATTGTCACTTATAATATCACAAGAGCTTAAACTATTTCCGGAAATTATTCAAGCTTGCGCAGTATTCGGTAAGAAAATTTCACACCTTAATTCCACATCTGTAGTGTCTGGCATCTGCCGTGCTATAGTCTCTTAGCGTCGTACGAGCTAAAGTACTATTCTATTTCGAATTCATTTATTCATTGACACTACGTAAATGAAAAAATATGGGTATTTAGAGTTTTTATTAATTCAATGAGTCGATCAGAAACTCGAAATTTTTAATATTTTTGTCTCAGTAGCTACTGAACTTTGAATACTGTTTTCTCCGCTTCTAATAATCGAATCTGAATTTTTTTTCTTTCAAAATACGTGGTTTTTGGAGACAAGCTCGAGCGGAATCTTGTCACAAATCTAGGAAAGTAGTACATATACTTTCGTTTAAAAAAGTCAAATCTAATTGGAAACCTTTTCCATTTTATATCCTTACTTCCCCGGACTAGTTAGAAATGCCTTTGAAACAACTTGAAAATAATTTCAATACAGTTACGGAATATCTTCTAATAGGGACTTTCCGAAATACCCGCCTATATTGAGCATACATTCTCCAAATAAGTACCTTCCGGTAACCTCACAGCATGCTTCAGAATCCTTATTGGTTATTAGACGAACAGTGTCCGCATGTCGCATAACTTAATATACAGGGTCTCTTTAAACAGTTTTAAAAATTCCAAATGTATACACTTAGATATACAGAATGTTGTATATTCGACCTACAACACTCTCGACTATATTTATATTTACAATAAACACAAAAAATGTATATGGAAGTATCTCACTATCTGTATTTAACGTGATGCATTAGTGGATAATTACGGTCTTAATAGGATTATGCGAGACTTAATGTGAAGGATGGGGAAAATACATTAACATACCTACATTTCAGAATATTATAACTATTCCGCATCATATCATTCAAATACATCTAAAATATTCAATGCATTACTAACAACAATAACCAGATAATATTTAGGATTTTTATTTGTTTTAAGGAATTTGTACCCGCTACAAAAACAGGTGGGTGTGTGTTCATCGCCCTTGTTACTTTTAACTGTTGTGTTTTGGTAGAGAGGACTGATCTGATTGTGAGATTTACACATAGAACAATTCTTCTCTCTCTCTCTTTTTCAATTAGTGTTGTTCATATGATCCTACGGCCTGACGAATTTGACAATTGCGGAACTAGCTAAACGTTACACCCATGCAGTGTTGCCAGGATCACCCTGGGCACCTTGGGAAGCTGGAGTCGAAAAAATATTTGGCGATGACCAGGAAAAACCTATACAATGGTGCTAGTGGACACACCTCTATGATAGGATGTGTGGACAGGAAGATGAATCGGTTAGGTATGTCTTATGCAAGTTCCCGGAGTTATCGTCAATAAGAGAGTGTGTGTTCGGTGAGTCTTCGCGAGGATGTACAATGTTCGTGAGGATGTACAATGGGTCACATATGGCCTAAGTGTTGTGGGCCCAACGCACCCTCCCTTCTCTACGGATACAGACAGACATGATCCTTGTCGTTCTTTGTTTGAATCGAATTAATCTTTTTCGCAATCTGTATAAGGGTCAATTCCATAAGAAGTGGTTGAAAATTAAAGGCACGCAGTTATATTTGACGAAGTTTCCACTATTAGAAATGTTTTAATCCATCTGTAATTTAAATTTTAATAAGTATCGTGTCCAATTAAGAGTTTTCCGTGAATACAGATTAGCTTTAAAATGTACAGAATTGCTCCTATAGGGTGGCCACAATTAAACGTTGATTAGGATTTGAAAATTCTCAATAACAGAGACAGTTCTGAAATATTCACAAAAATGTAAATGTGTCAATTTTATACTTTTCATCTGTAGACTGTAGGTAATTCCTTCATTTTTTTGTCTTCTTTTATTTCGACAAAATTTTGCAAATATTTTAAGTGTTGATTTTATTTACTGGAAATATAAATATATTTAAGAAAATGTTAATGGATGGCGGAATAATTAAGCAAGTTTGTCCTTTAACTCGAATAGCAGCGTCGACGAAGTAAGGAAGTAATATGACCACAAGGCCGAATAGACGGTAGCCACATTCAAAGAGGCTTTGGGCTACCAATAATGCGGTGGCTCCGAAATTTTTTCATTGTAGTAGCGGGCGAAGCACTCAAATTTATACCACATCCAATAAATTAACTAGAAAGCCATTGCAACTTCTTTAAGGTGATGTTATCAAAGAAACCACACTCTTAGATGTTTTAATTACAGAGCCTTTGTTACTTTGAAAACTGAAATATTGCTTTTATTTCAAGTTAATTTAATAAATGCTCGCTCCAAGTTTGGGTGTATAATAACTTATTTGATTTATTTTTGAGTGCATTTGAATGTTTTTTACATTCAAATTATTTATTTATAAGGCTTTTTGTTGGTATTCTATTGGTAAAACCTTAACAATAAGAGATATTGGATGGTTGTAATTAGAAAAAAATTTACGCATATATATGGGCAATCCAGAAACGTTTTCCCAGTAGCAGGTCCGGTTTGATTCTTTAGACCTGAAAAACGCTAAAAATTTGTAAAATAAAACTCATAACTCGACGAATTGAACAATTAGAACGTTATAATTACCACCAATCGATTCAGAGGAAAATTTTACATAAATAAGTGAATTTTGAGTCGATATTTCCGGGCATTAAGGGTATTAACGGAGACAAATTTAAATCGCAAAATATTTCCATACCTACCCCTTTGTTCGATATTTCCAAGACTTGAAGAACGCTAAAATTTGTTAAATGGAGTTTTTTCGGACGAGAAATCGACTGGTCGATATAGTTTTTTTTAGTCACTCCTTTACCTTCGAATAGTGTCATGAAATTTTCGAAAAAACGCATTTTTAACATAAAAAGATTATCGTGATTCGATATAACCTTTGAATTCAATTAAGTAAGGTGGTCAATACAATACAATCTAATATATTGTTATATTTCAAATACCATGGCGATTTTTAATCTGGTTCATATCAATATATCAATATTTTGCAAATAAATCCACCAATAATTACGTCCACACTTTTTGTTGAAATAAAATTGTTTATTATAAATAACTGGAAAATTTCCAACAACACAGCTCTTATGCTGAAATTATTATATCTATTGGTAAATAATTTGAGAAAAATTCATTCAATGACAATGATTATTATTGTCAGAAAAAATTTTGATTCTATAAATTTGTCTGGTCGACTTAGTTTTTCAATGAAATCATTCTTTCACCTTTGAATAGTGTCATGGAATTTTCGAAAAAACGCATTTTCAACATAAAAAGTCTTGTAAATACCACAATACTATGAATATTGAACTGAAATTTCAGGAGAGTAAAATTTTACATAACTATATATAGAGAAGAATTAATATTGGGAATTCCAGAAGTTTCTGACCCATTTTAACTGCAAAAATATCGGAACTCAGAATGTAGTTTTCGATTAACAATTTCTTTTTATAGAAAGTTTTTTCAGTAGAAATGTTTAATTAGTGAAATCTTATATCGGGTGTTTTAAAAAATGGTATTTTTTAGATGCAAATATCGTCAATTTTTTTAATGAAACACATCTGAAATCTGAACTCTTCCCCTTTCCGAAAATGTTTAATTTGTTGAAGTTTAGATGAAAAATGAGTTATTTGGTGTTTAATGATGATTGTTTATTAGATAAAGATGTCTGACACATACGTTTTAAATAAATATAGTTTAAAAAAACTAAAAAAACACGCTTTTAAAGAATGTTGGACTAAAAAGTTGAAAATAATTTTAAAAATTAAATTATGACAATACTAGTTTAATTGAGGGAAAAGCGTGGGGCGCTTGATATACGATATGCACAAAATTATTTTTAACTTTTTAGTCCAACATTCTTTAAATGCGTGTTTTTTTAAACTATATTTATTTTTAACTTTTTAGTTCGATTTATTGTCTATAGATTTTTTCTTCAAGTTCTCGTTGATGGTATTATTAATTTCCAACAGAGGGTGCATGAACGTAAAATTCTTCTTCAACAACGCAATAAAATTTGAGGTGTGAAATTCTAAAACTCAATGTTGATGCAGATAGTATATCGAATTTCTAACAGAGGGCGGAGAGTTGTAAAATTAGCTCCGACTTGAAGAGAAAATTAACAGTTATTACTTCGATAACCAATCCAGTCTTGACGTGTGCATAGGTACTAAAAAAAATTTAGGTACTTATGATACATAATCTAAAGATATAGAAAAGGCAAAAACATTTTTGAAAAAAAAAATGCAAATACGCCACTGCATACTCAAGATATTTAGTTTTTAAATCTTAAATCAAAGGAAAGCAATTATACCCGATAAGAACTACTTCGATAAATTTACTTATAGGAAATAATGAGAATCAAGTTAAAAATATATTTACGGCAAAAAAACTAGAAGCAAATCCACAGCAAACTATTAAAATATGTTTCGACTGAAGGTCACTGAAAGATAACGATAAATTGATTAATAAATTGATACGCTAATTACTGAATGTCGACATCGAATTCGTTCGGTGCCAGAAGCCGCGGAGAGTTATATACAGACATACAAACATACAAGTGAAGCTAATAAAATGCGTGTAATAAAAAACAATTACAAAATTTACGTGCTTACTAATACATACAAAATTGGCCCGGCTCTTCCAAGTGTGGTGGCACACCATCTTGCCGAGAGTATACTGAATTTATGATGCCATTTGGTTCAAGTTGTTGATATAAGTAATTTTGTAACATGTCTGTGTAGACATTACCAGTCAGTTTATTGAGATTAAAAAATTTCAAAGTATACTTTAACATTGACGCCTCTAGATGCCAACATAACAGCCCATCATTAAAAATCAAATAACTTACTCATTTTTCATCTAAACTTCAACAAACTATACATTTTCGGAAAGGAAAGAGTTCAGCTTTCAGGTAGAATAAAAGTATACAAGGTGTTTCATTAAAAAAATAGACAATATTATTTGCATTTAAAAATACCATTATTTTAAAACACCCTATATAAGTTCTCACCTATTAAACATTGATGTTTACACGCAATATGTGGGTGAATATGAAATATAATTTGAACAATTATATTTCAGGCAACAATTGCTTAATTTTAGTTTATTGTAAAAGGGTATCGTTGTTTTCTTGTAGTCTCCATTAATAATTCAAAAGTGATCCGTTTTACTTGAAGTTAACTGCTTTCTGAAACAGCTAATATTAAAGAACAAATAATACTATAAACACTGAAACGACACAAGCGAGTGCGTCCTTTTGTAATCAAGTTACGTCCCTAGTTTCGAAATTGAAATTCATAATTTGTGAAGTATATAGATTTGCGAGAGAGAAGGAGTAAGTTTATAGTTTCATAATGTTTCTCGGGACTTTAATTATGTATGGGTAATAACTTCAAGCTATATTGCAAATAGATTTTCGAGATTTAATGTGCACTTGCTTTCTCTGCCAATAAATCAATTAAGTATTATCGTACAAAACTATAATTATTCAGACAACCAGAACAGGGTGTTACTTTATAATAGTAAGGGGGATTATAAGTAAAGAAATTTTCCGTTGGTTTATTCGCTACGAGTGAAGCCACGGTACGGGAATTCAAACCGACACCAGCGTTTCCACTGGTCACTTTGAGCATTCGAGGAAACTATTTTTCATGAAATTGTGAGCAAATACACGTTAGAATTTTAATTTTGCATTTATTAAAAAAAAAAAGTAGTAGTAAACTAAGTAATTGTAAATTTTATAAATTTACGACAAAGAAATTATGCTGTAAGAAGACGAAAGTAAGTAACGTACCATAACCAGACTCTTCATAATCACAACAACCTTTGAAAATTCATAAGTTTAGAAAAAAATAAAACATTCTGTCATTTTGTTTTTGTTATGCTTCTTAATTAGGCATATTTTCTAAAATTTGACATTTTTAAATTTTTTTATTCAATAACGCGCTCTAGCGGTGGACCTACAATTCTATAAGTCATTTCCAGGTTTTTCTCGTGGCCACTTTTGTTATAAACGGTACATGCTGCTAGAAGGCAAATCGAACGTTAATTATCGAAGGAAGGTGATCAAGGGAGTATAAGAAACGTGCGTACCTACTCCACTGATTAAACAAAACGTACAACCAATGTTTCAAAATCAAGTGTAAATAGAATTCTTCACCATTTCGGAATTAGAATCTAACAATTTCATTATCACTGTTTTTTCTATCTAATAATCCTCTTCCTTTGCTTCTACGAGCTTCAAATCGATATCGTTAAATTAATTTCATTAATTGGTCTTTTCTAGGCGATCTTAAAAACATTTTAGTCTGACAGTAATTTTAGGCACACTCAAACTTTCCAATTTAACTAATGTACTGAGTTTATCCTTGTTTATATGGTTAGATAATCCCTGAAAGTCTTTTTAAAATAAATGTTTTTCATCTACTGAAATAAGAGGAAGCACTATCGTAGCGACCTAATTTGAAGAAGTATTTAATCAGCTTTGTCGCTTTGTAAGATTTTTTCGTCATCACTATTATATGTACCATATAATTTACAGTATGGGATAAACATTTTAAATAAATTTATTCAGAAAAAACATCAAATTCAGACAGATCTTCTGTCACTGTCATTTCTCTTCACATACTAAATTTTTTGTGAATATTAGGGTGCTTTTTTGGACTATTTTTTTTCGGTTCCATCGTGAAATTTTGTTGGAAATACCTTGAAAATTTGAGCCCTTAAAAAACTCTGAGCGACTTAGTGCTACGGACATTTTTTGTGTGAAATTAAATTTCCTACAAGTTTGTCATTTAAAAAAACGCGAATTTTATGGAAAAATCAGATTTGGCTTTGCCGCAATGGGCACTTTTGTAGAACGTTCAATTCTGAGAAATACCTGTCTGTAGTCAAACCGACGAAATGCCGCTGAGCTATAGAAATTTAAAGATAAAACATTTTTTTGGTATTTTTATCAAAATTTCATGATGGGACCGAAAAAAAAGCACTCTAGTAAATATAGTAGAATTTTAGTTCTGACACTATTTTTTGTAAACCTACTTCCTTTGATACTACTAGGCTTGTTCAACTGAAACCCATCTTTGGTTAGGTTAGGTTTGGTTAGGTTAGCCTTGGAAACAATTGTAATCATTCAACTGACGTTTTCCAACGTTAGTAGTGTATGCAAACGTCACACTGATCTGTTTATTTCGTTTATATTTGACAGCGATTTTAAGTATTGTGACTTTGAAATGGCGTTTGTTGTTAACAATCCGTCCAAATGTGATAAGCGTGCGGTCATTCAATTTTTGTGTGCTGAAGGTGTGCAACCGTTGCAAATTTATACGCGAATGCAAGCAGTGTATGGAAACGTATGTTTTGCATATCCAACTGTGAAGGAATGGTGTCGAAAATTTAAGAATGGAGAAGAGAGGACGAATGATAAGCCACGACCAGGTGCATTGATTACTGCATCAACAGACAGGAATGTGGCATGTGTGGAAGGCCTGATTAGAGAAAATCGTCGAATTTCAATCAGAGCAATTTCAGAAAATGTTGGTGTGAGTATAGAATCTGTCCATAGTATCGTACACAAACTAGGTTACAGCAAAGTTTGTGCGCAATGGGTTCCTAGTCTTTTGTCTGAGGACCAAAAAAGCTTGCGAATGGGCTTGTCTTTGCAACACCTCACGGAATACAGTTAAAATAGTAATGACTTTCTCTCGTCAATAGTTGCTGGCGATGAATCTTGGTATCATTATTTTGAACCATCCAGTAAGCTGTCATCGATGCAATGGAAACACGCAAATTCTCCGCCACCAAAGAAGTTTAAAGTTCAACCTTCTGCAGGCAAGGTGATGTTGACATTTTTTTTCGACCATGAAGGACCCTTGCTGATAGAGTTTACAGAACCTAGAGTGCATATCAACGCAAACCTGTATAATGAAACTTTGAACAAGCTCCGTCAAGCAATAAGAAGAAAACGTCCAGGGAAGCTTTCACGTGGTGTTATTCTGCTTCACGATAATGCTCGGCTTCATGTTGCCAACGTAGTGAAAGAAAATCTGCAACGAAAGAAATGGAGGATATTAGAGCATCCACCCTATAGTCCCGATTTATCGCTTTGCGATTTTCACATCTTTGGGCCACTTAAAAAGGCGTTAAAAGGTAACCGTTTTCAGTACAAAACGCTGTGAAAGAATTCTTCCAGCAGCAGCCACAAGAATTCTATAAGCAGGGTATACATCGGTTGGTGAAACAGTGGGATATGTGCCTCAATTGTAGTGGTAGTTATTTGTAACTGTACTTGTCAATAAATTTTTCCTGGACCAAAGATGGGTTTCAATTGAACTATCTTGTATTTCAATTTTCTACCGTTTTTTAAACTTTTTTATTGAAAGTGTTCTAAGATGACAAGTACCGTTCCATTTCAGTCCGCACGATTTCTATTGGATTCAGTTCACAATAATAAGGCGAGTCTTGAGATGTGAACATCGAAGCGGTATTGTTCGTTATCAAAATGTCACCAAACCATTTATCAAATAGATTCTCTTATGGGTTTTTACTTTCTTCTTTATATCGAAATATAGTTCGTTAAAAATTTGATTACTACAGTCACTGAGTATTTACTGCATCAACCCAATGTTATACGAAAAATGTAAAAAAGAATCATGTTGGAATGAAACAGTGATAGAAAGATTCCAAGTCACACAACAGGAAAAGATTAATTGTTGTATGTGCACTTTGTTTTATCCTTGTCATGGTTTTTTATATAATATTCATTAGACGTCAGCTGGATGAAACTTCCACATTGCAAAGCAGATGTGATTGATTTCGACTTGGTAAATTTTACTTAAAAAATTATTAGTTGGTATTTTGTGGAATTTGGCGTGATTAAAAGATGGTATTTGTTGAACAATACCAATTTATCTACGTCAGAGAAGAGGTTTCTCCGAACCTCCAACTCCACGGTTACATGTCATTCATCCATTCGAATAAAAATGTTTTGTTAAACGTCTAATTTACAATGAATCAATTTGAATAATTACTTAGATTCAGTTGTCTCAGATCCAAATTAATTAATCTAGCGCCTGATATTATTCTCCGTTTTTCCATGGAACGACTAATTAGAACATGACATCATTTATTCCATAGTTCTGATGAATCTTAACAACCATCAATCAAAATATAACCACAAGGAAGTTGAAAAATAAACATACTGTATTAGCTAAACGTGTGAAACAAATATTTCTATCGTAATTTGTATATCCTGACTTATTCGTTAATGTTCCCTCGTAACCATACATTATGTGCCTATAACTTTGCCATTTAACAACCCACATCAAACATTAATACTCCAAACGTGCTGAAATCTTGTTTCTCCCATTCAGTGCGGGTTTTCGTTTGACCAGTGATGGGATTTATATCGGTTTACTGTATTCCATTCCTATGAAAACGACTTAACGTTCAAATTTTGTCTAAAAAACAACAGGTCACTGTCAACGTCAAGAATCTACCTGAGAAAATAAATATTTTGAGGTGTTTTTATAGCATTCGAGACGGAATTATCAACAGGGACTTTAAAATGTGTAAAGTCGGTTCATACGTACAGATATTAAGTGTCTAAAGAATAGTTTTGGAACCGTAAAAACCTGTTAGGTTTTATTCTACCCACATTAAACGTTCAGTTAATCGTTCCACTTTAAGTAATATTTAATAGATAATTATTTTGTTTCGAATACACTAGTGCTGTAAATTATTTAGAACTTCTTTTTCCTCGAATGCTTCACTTTATTTTTGTCGGTTGTTTCATTCAGGATTTCATTTGTTGAGTGTTTGGTAGACGCGAGGATACGATTTTAGACAAGATGAAGTTGTATATAGTGTTGATGTGTATTTGCAGCAGCTTTGGCATATTTACCAGCTCTTGAATTTCCTTTTAGTACTACTTGAGAAAAGTAATTTCTCCCTCAAATCACTAATATGTGTATTCGTTTGAGGATTTGATTTGATTTTTTGATAAATCGATATATACCTACAATATGTTGCAGTACACACATTTCTTAATCACAACCGAATTGAATCACTTGCCTTCTAATAACGATATATATGTATAATCACGTCCGGATTAGGAAAAAATTTGGAAACGATTGGGTCTGTGGAATAAAACCTTGTACCTGTATTAAAATTTTGACTTGAGAAACATGTGTATCAAATTTCAAAAAGTAAAATCGATTACAAAGATCGTTAGGCTCAAAAATTGAAGATCTCTAAAACTTTGAACGCTTGAACAATCCTCTTTCCCAATAAAACACTCTTTATATAGGGTAATTCAATAGGTAATTCATAGGTGACCCATGGTCACCTATGGCGCCTTAGTTTGGTGGCCAAAAACAGATCAGAAGAAAGCTGAATTGGAGCTATCAAAACTTCAGAGGCTTGCCTGTCTGTGCATAACGGGTTCCATGAGAAGCAGCCCGACTGCGGCAATGGAAGCAATTCTCAATCTTCCGCCTCTTGCTCTGCATGTTAAGGCGGAAGCGTGGATGGCTGCACACAGACTGGAATGCAATGGGAACTGGCATGAAAGAACCAACACCCATTGTCATTCCAGAATCACAGAAGTTATCACAAACTCACTCCTTAGAATGAGAAGTGACAATATGTTGGCAAGAAGTAACGACACCCAACCATACCAGATCCAGCTAAACTGGGATGGGTTGGAAGCATGCAGTCAGGAAGGAACGTTGATGTGGTATACTGACGGATCAAAGACTGACATTGGAACAGGTGCTGGAGTCCACGGTGCTAGACCCAGGTGTAATTTTCACGCACCGTTGGGGAATCTTGCTTCTGTATTCCAGACAGAAATCTACGCTATCGATATCTGTTTGCAGCTGAATATTGAAAGGGAATACAGGGGTCAAAAGATCCTAATTCTCTCCGATAGTCAGGCAGCACTAAAAGCCTTAGCATGTCCTCAGATCAGATCTAGACTGGTCTGGGATTGTCTACAGAAACTTAAAACCCTGGCTAACCACAATAGAGTTACTCTTAAGTGGGTCCCAGGGCATAAGGGCATTGTAGGAAACGAAAAGGCAGACATCCTAGCAAAGCTGGGGTCTGAGACAGCATTCACTGGTCCTGAACCAATATTTGGGATATCCAAAACTGCTGCACGTGGTTGTATATCTCGGTGGACTCAAACTAAACACCAGTCGTACTGGAGACACGTGCCAAAACAGGAACACAGCTCCTGGTCGGAGACGCTGACCAATGAAATACTAAACCTTAGCAGGGCCCAAATAAGGATAGTGACGGGTTTACTCACCGGTCACTGTGCTCTAAGGAAGCACATGCATACAATCTGTCGGTTGTGCATGGAAGAGGAGGAAACAGCCTCTCACATTATCTTTGATTGTGAAGCATTATCTCACTGGAGATATAGACTCCTAGGACTAGAATTTCTCCAAGAAAAACCTAGTGAAAAGTCTGCTGAGCCTGATAAGGGCTGCTGGTCTCTTCACATAAACGGCACAACCAAGAGCACAAAAAGCCTTAAGGCTGAGGTGCCGAGGACATCAATCCTTTGACTGGTGTGCTGATCCAATCAATCAATCAGGGTAATTCATATATAAATTAGTTTTTACTTTCAGTTTTACTTGGTATATGTTTGAATGGGGCAAAATTAATCTGAGTCTTTGAAATTCTTCCAGACACCCTATATGAATATATGTAATTTTTAATGAGACAACACCCAATGTAATATTCGTATACTAAGGGGATATATTACTGAAAATCCAGGAAGTTCATTAGTCTTCAACCCGAGGCGCTGAAAACTTTCTATTGACACACACACAATAAAACTGTATATTTTCAAGCAAGGAATTGTTACAGCCTAACTGCAAAAATATTCATTATACCATTTGACCAAAGAGATGTGTTTTGGCTCGATAAGAGCCTTTCCATTTTTATTTAAATTACAGCTCTTATAGAAATTTATTCGTGGTTACCAAACATTAAAAAAAAACAATGTTTTTTGCTGTTTCACGAATATAACTAGTTAGTAAAAAAAGAAAGATATTTATACACTTAGATTAAAATTGAAACTGTATTATTTGGTAAACTATTAAAAATGTTTTCTTCGCTTTAATATGGAAAAATATCGAGGACTCAATTGACCAAACACTGAAATAAATTGTTAAAAATAACCGGATTCAATGAAAACCCTGTATACACTACTTCAAAGCCAAAATAAAAAACTAAAATCTGTCTTTATAGAAAAACCCCAAACATTTGTAAAAAACCTAAATACACCTTAATTAATTTGGAAAGTACTGAAATCGCCTATATTTTCCAAAAACAAACACAAACGCAATTTCATCAACGACGCTTATGATTGGGGCTTTTTACAAATACACTCAAACAATTTTTTTGGTAACAAAATTAATTCCAGCAATTCCACAATCCTTTCCTCGATTTTTGATTTGATACAGTAATGTTTATAGCGATTTGCAAACATTATTTTGGTTACCATAAATCATATTTCAATAAAAATAAAAAACGATTTATTGAAATCACATTCTCTTTGAATACATGCCAAAGAGGGCACGCTGCAAAACAACCTTAAGGTATTATTATATTCAAACGTGATCTGGTTGAACTTTTAGCGCATTGGGATTGCGCGTCTTACAAATATTTGTCAAACAAGTGGTTCAGAATAAATGGTTCTATGGTCATGCTATCTTTGCCGGCCTGTATTTAATAACGTTTGAAAAGTAAACTACATATATGCCATGAATAAACAGGATTACGTTAAGCGAAACCGAATGAGTAGGTGCGGGAATAGAAATTCCAGCTGTGTGTACATTTAGAGGATTTTCTCTATTGAGATTTTCGACTTTCATTTCATTGAATAGTTAATTTAATATTTATATACAGTTTCAATATTTGATAAAAACTTTATAGAACGTAACGTGTTAACAAAAGATGTGATTTTGGTAGTGATGAGCAAATTCAAGGACTTGGTTTTTCACGCTCACTCATGATTTCACAAAATTGTGGAATTTTGGAAAAAACGCATTTTCAACATAAAAATGTTTGTAAATACCACAATACTATGAATATTAAACTGGAATTTCAGGAGAGTTATCTCAAAAAAGACCAGTTCAATAGGAAACTATATCATAACTTGGAGGGTTTCCGTTTTATAAATCATCAATGTAAAAGTAGTGAAAATATACATAAATCCACATTCTGAAATCAAAAGGTACTCGTAACTCGACTAATTGGACAGTTAAGAACGTTGTAATAGTCACCAATAGATACAGTGGAAAATTTTACATAATATAAGTGAATTCTGAGCTCTACTATTTAATACAAAATACATTAATTTAAATAGGCTCAAAATAATTTGAATGAACTGGCCACAAATCAATCAACAAAAATATTAAATATAAATTTCTACAAATTATAAAAACAATCCGTAGAACATCAGTAATATTGCTTGTATGTCAGCTTTTGTCGAATTCTTTCGATTTTCGAGTCGAAAACTGAAAATAACAGGCATATAAATGATATTACGGTGGAAGGATTTTCTATTAAATTTTTTATTCCAACTAGTGCGTCTCTCACGCTAGAAATATTCTCGCAAGACTGAAAAATTGCTCAGACTTTACTATTGAAAACTGCTATTGCCTTTTTGAGAGCAGAATGTTTGTTTGGGAGAGTATTTGCTGCAAAATAGAAAGAACTTGATTAAAAAATTGTGTAATGACAGTTTAACCTTTCTGAAGACGGTCTAATTAAAAAGGGCAATAATCGGTGGGTGAATTAGCTATAGATATAAATATTAGATATCATATTAAAAATTATGAACTGTTTATTTATCAACAAGGTTTTATCTGACTAGTTTTTTTTGTTTCCAAGTTGAAGTTTTAACTGCAGAGATGAAAAGTATAAAAAAAGGTTGCGATTTAATTCCTATTAAAAACAAACCAAAAAATTTCAAAAAGTATGGTATAAACTTATAAAGTAATAAAAACTTTGGTTAATTTAATAATTACCTGAGTAGAATGAAATTAAAAACAACTTTATTACAATAGAATCTTATTATTATGAAAAGTTTTTAAAAGTTAATCCTCTGTATATATAAGCACACTTATAAAAATTGATTACTTAAAGAGGGGAGTTTATTTTAAAATAAATCTCATAAATTAATTTTGTCAACTTGTCAGATGAGTCAAAATGATTACTAAGGAAACTTCCAAACCGCATGAATCTTTTTATTTACTTTTCCTTGGGGTGTGTGGAAAATTTCTTAACATTTATCGTCCTCTACCCTTTTTAGAACATTAAATAAATATAAATATTATCTTTAAAATTTGGTAAATAATAGAAAAAGACGTAAATAAATAATTAAACGAGAAGAATGAAGTGAAGAGCAGTGCGATTTTCGAATATTAAATAAATATAAATATTATCTTTAAAATTTGGTAA
Organism: Lochmaea capreae; assembly: GCA_949126875.1. Taxonomy (NCBI): domain Eukaryota; kingdom Metazoa; phylum Arthropoda; class Insecta; order Coleoptera; family Chrysomelidae; genus Lochmaea; species Lochmaea capreae. The sequence continues at coordinate 2,791,472 of OX421402.1, forward strand.
ATAATAGAAAAACACGTAAATAAATAATTAAACGAGAAGAATGAAGTGAAGAGCAGTGCGATTTTCGAATATTCCGATTAGTTTTGTCTACATTTGAAAAGCAATAACCTTGTTCTTGAATGAAATAAAATTGGATATCACGGCTAATATTGTTTGGAAGATGTAAGGAAAAATGAGAGGTTTCGACGTTTCAATAATTGTAGGTTAATTCGATTTAAATCTATAAATCCATCCTTACAATAAAACGTTGTTCTCAATAGGCAATTTAAATAAAAGTTAATAATATAGTTATAAATCGACACTGGTGAACAAAAATGAGACTGCCTTAAAAATCCACTTTCTCAAACCAAAAATACTCATAACTTGACTAATTGGAGAGATAGAATGTTCTAGTCTTCGCCAATCGATTCAGGGGAACATTTTACATATAGATATGAATTTTGAGTTTATATTTCCCAGCATTAAGGGAGATAGCAGATAGCAAATTAACTCGTGAAAATATTCGAAAATCCACTTTTTAAAACTTTATGTATCCATAACTCGACTAATTGAAGAGATAGAATGTTCTAGTCTTCGCCAATCGATTCAGGGGAACATTTTACGTATAGAAATGAATTTTTGGTTTATATTTCCCAGCATTAAGGAAGATAGCAGAGTGCAAATTAAATCGTGGAAATATTCTTTATGTATCCATTACTCTACTAATTGAAGAGATAGAACGTTCTAGTCTTCGCCAATCGATTCAGAAGAGCATTTTACATATGGATATGAATTTTGAGTTAATATTTCCAAGCATTAAAGGAGATAGCAGAGATAAATTTAAATCGCGAAATATTTCCTTGCTCCAAAATTGCCTACGGAAAAAAAATTTTGCGTCATGAAATTGGCTATAAATTGGTAACCGGGGGTTTTTTGAAACGATAAATCGACTGGCACAGTCTGTTTTTTAATAAAAACATTATTTCGCCTTCAAATGACGTAATGAAATTTTCGAAAATCCACTTTCTAAAACCAAAAATACTCATAACTCGACTAATTGGAGAGATAGAACGTTCTAGTCTTCGCCAATCGATTCAGAACAGCATTTTACATATGGATATGAATTTTAAGTTGATATTTCCAAGCATTGAGGGAGATAGCCGAGATTAATTTAAATCCCGAAATATTTCCACACCTAACCCTTGCTCCAAAATTGCCTACCAAAAAAAAATTTTGCGTCATGAAATTGGCTATAAATTGGTAACCGGGGGTTTTTTGAAACGAGAAATCGACTTTTTAGTTGATATTTCCAAGCATTAAGGGAGATAGCAGAGTGCAAATTAAATGTGGAAATATTCGAAAATCTACTTTCTGAAATTTTATGTATCCATAACTCAACTAATTGAAGAGATAGAACGTTCTAGTCTTTTTCTTAGTGTAATGAAATTTTCGAAAAAACGCTTTTTCAACATAAAAAGTCCTGTAAATACCACAAAACTATGAATTTTGAACTGAAACTTCAGGAGAGTAGTTGCAAAAGTCCAATCAACTGAGGAAGGGATTTTTGCTATCGTCTAAAAAATAACAATTCTTTGCATTCCAATATAAAACGTTCAAATATAGAAACTGATTGGATTTCAATAAAAGTTTTCTAACGGAATCGATGGTCTGAGTGTGGTTAGCGGATGAACAGAAAAACAAGATTTTCCTGTTATAAATGTAGAAAGTGTATTTGCTTGAAGCATTTAAGTTGCGTATCCTGAGTTTTTACTGAAACTCAGATGAAACAGAAAGAATTTTTGATAATAATTTTATTTGGTTTCAACCCTAAATAATAGTTATTTATGTACCAAGGGCGAGTCTTCAAATTGATCGAGGCGTAGATGAGACTAGCAAGCAGGCAAGACAACAGCGAGTTACATTTTTTCGTCGATTCTCATTAAAAATTACTAATATCCGAATATACTATATTTTTGTTAGGGCAAGTATTTTTCGTCCGCAAACTCTTTCCATTTGTGTATGTATCACCAAGAAATCTGCTTATCTTATCTCGACTAAATACTATTTTTCGCTTTGTCCCAAGCTTCGTAAGTGAAAATTTCTAAGAAAAACATTCGCTGATAAATATAAATAAATACAGTAGATATCGAAAAAAATTCAAAACTTATTATCTTTTTAACGTACGATATACTTACATTATGGTTTCCTATCTTGGCCGTTGAGTTTACGACCCTTTTGTGAAACCGTTTTTATTGTTTACTGTCTCTTAGTATAGGGTTTCATTTGAATAATCGACCCTTCTCTTTATTATTTACATCTTTGATCAATAACCTTATCAGTATTCGATAGTTATTCTATGGGCTGTTATAAGTCACGGGCACGTGATAGTATCTTCGTATTGTCCTTTTCAGAAAAAATATTAGACTATTTAAATTTATACAGCATCCCACGCTGATCGTAAAGGAGAAGAAAAACTTCCTGTTTACACACATTAGGAATAAAATGTATCGTTATCGTTTTCTCTGTGAACAATTCCTTAAGACGGTACAATTCAAGTAATACTGCCAGGACATACAAAGCAATTATCGTACTTAGCATACTTTCTCGGTAATAACAAAAGTTAAAAACACTATCTTCCAGACAGAGAATAGTCCGGGGAAGTACGGTCGAAAAATCTACCTAACATGAAAATTTCCGTGATGGAATATTATCTCCCCAATCCCTAATGTTTTTTAAAAAAATTTTTTTGAAAAGTATTTTAACCGCACATTTTGTAAAAAAACATTTTTAATACGATCACTAGGAGCAAGTCAAAATTTGCCAGGCACTGACAGAATACTAAAAGGAATTTTAAGTTTGTGATTGACTCGTCGTCAGGTTATTGAACTAAATTGCCTTGCCCCTTTTTTACGCGTACAACGCAAATGAAAAAAATGTATTAATTCACAGACTGGATTCAATAACATTTAATCATGGACTTGAAATTCTATTTAGGTGAAACATCTAGACCATTGAAAGTCCGAATAAATGAACATAAAAAGTATATCAAAGATAGGGAGTTCTTTAAGTCAGGTATTTGCAAACATGCTTGGGAAGAGGGGCATAAAATTCAATGGGATTCGACAAAAATAATATTGAAAGAGCCCATTAATAAAAGACGAAAAATCAAAGAAAGTGCTTTAATACAACTAAATTCAGATAAATGTGTAGCTAGTATTTCAGCCGAATGTAGTCAAATTTGGTTACCAATGTTAGAAAGAGAAATTTCCAAGAATCAATTACCTGCGTTATCAGGATAGGATCATAAGTTTTTATCCAGGTTTTCTTATGATTTATCTTTGGAATGGTTGTTAATCGATACACACTTCAATACACAAAATCACCAAACTGAGTTATACATATTTTGAAAACAAAAATAATCATACACAAAAAAGTAAAAACAAACGCGTTTTTATTAACAAAATTTCCAAAATAAGCGAAAAAAAGCGCTATCCCAATAAAAACCGTTCATGGAACGTGCACTTCACTGGATTCCATTTCTAGTGGACTACATATCGTTAGAATGTCATAAAATAAAATATGTTATTTCACATTTTACCAGAGGTGTGATCCACTATGAATGGACCTTAATAAAATTTGACAACAAAGTTTTGTAGTCTTAAACTTCAAAATATTATTGATTGTCTAGTTGTCAAATTTTTTCGTTGTGTCAGATAGGGACCAAAAAATTATTAGTATACTAGTTAATCTTGACAACGGTAGCTGGAACGCTACCGAAACGTCGAAATAAAAAATAAAAAACATTATTGTGGTTTGATTCCCAAAAAAATAAGAAAAAAGAATTGTTACTGTTCATAAAATGAACAGCAATTGAAAAAAATAATATATATAAAGACAGTTTACGGGGCCGATATTTCGAATTTTCTAAATTTTGAAACATAAAATTTTCCAAAAAGATTTTTTTATACATATTTCCTTACATTATATCCTTAATTCTATCATTTTCATTATAAATAAATAAGCAAAATTTCAAATTGCTTAACAATTTTTAAAACATTAAGGTTCTTTTGAAATCCACTTTTATCGTGTTATAAAATTTCGATACCTACAATTTTTTTGAGCGAACAAAACTGGAAGAGATATCAGCTTAAAGTACTCCAATTTCGAGTGCTCTACGCTGTTCTTGCAAGCTGCGTCTTAAGCTCCAACGGAATTTAGGAAAATGATATGTCTTCGATTAGGGAGCATAATATTCCATCTTGGAAAAATGTCATGTTTGTGTCCTAACTTCCCCGGACTAGAAAGCTATTGGTGAGTATGAACTCCACCGTTAAATGCGCAAACAGAAAAAAAATTTCATTTCAAACGTCGTGTAAAAGTACTAGAACAAAATTAAATAAGCTGACAGATTTGAATGACGTTCTAAGAGTGGAATTTTAAATTGAATAAAATGGAGTTTATAATTAAGATTCGGAAATATGAGCACTTCCGTGTATATATGTAAACGTTCACGAAGCTGGAAATATTACTTTGTTTAAAATGGAATTCTTGAGCCAACAGTTGAATTACGGAATTTAGACGTTTGTTTAGCAAATACTTTATGTTGAAAGGAATGCAGTATTAAAGTATTTAAAAGTAGGGTAACTGTGAAATAAAGCTTGGTTTTCGAAATTATTTCAAAAAAAATCATTCAGTTTATGTGTGTGTATGTGTTGGTAGCAATGGCATCAGCTCTCGCTATTTGCCACATACTATCTGATATGAGCATTTAATCTATACCTAGGTACATCATATACCAATATAGTTGTCTTGACAAATTTAACTATTAAGTCAAAAATATTCTTATTTCCTGTACCTAACAGAAATGTGATACAAGTTGGTAGTTGTATATTATATTGTAGTAGATCTTGTAGGAAAAGGTCTGTCGCCTGTCTATTATTTTTACAACCAAAAAATAAATGGTTTGTATCTGCTATCTCATCATTATCACAATAAGTGCAATGGGGAGATCTCACCACACCAATTTTATGAAGATGAGCCGGGAATCGACCATGGTTTAATTTTAATCTGGATATAATGCAATTGTAAGCTTTGTTGACATAAGGAAAAGAGTAATGTGGAATAATATTGGGTAAAGTCTGATGAATTTTGAAGTAATGATTATTAGAACCTGTTGCCGCTTTCTTATAGACCGTGTTCCATTCCTTTCGAAGGAATTTCTTACATTCGTTAGTAACATCGTGAAATGGTACTAGCCATACATTGATATTGTCAATTCTGCAAGCTTTCTTCGCTTCGTTATCTACCATTTCATTGCCTATGACACCAACATGTGCCTTTGTCCAAATAAATTGTATTTTTACATTTTTTGTGTAGAGGTGAACAAGCAGTTTTTTTATACTGAATATTATTTCATTTTTAAAATGTTTTGTTGGTGAGCTATTTAAAGCCTCTAGAACAGACTTGCAGTCGCTAATTAAAACTGCACCTGGCACTGATCGCTCCAGGCACCAAATGAGTGCCGTTTTTTTATTTCTAAGAAGTAAGGTGTTTTTTTTTAATGATTCCCTCTCTACTTAGTCTGTATCTCGCGTATTTCTGCAACACTTTCCACCAACATATGTAGTGGTGTGAGGTTGAGAATCACTTAACTATCCGGTATAGAAACATATTTGTTTGCTCTAGTAAACCCCAAGAAATACAGTTCACCCCTTAAATCATGGCGCATAATTAATATTAATGTGGAATAAATCAGTGTATTCTATTATTTGATGCAGCAACGACGTCTAATCCACCCCGACTACATCACTCGGTCAACCAGTCTGTTTCTTGCCATCCATTTTCATCGTGTTGCGTTCTGAGTGCCATCTCCAGACAACAGTCAGCATTAAACCACAAAAACACCCCAATATGTAGCTTTTAAATTAATGATCGTAGCAATTGCTTCCTGCCTGTCTCGTTCTCTCCACCGAACTAATATTCAACACACTCGAAACGTTTATATTTATTTTGAAATTTGCTTTTTAGCTGACGAAAGCCACAATAAAATACCCTGTTGTGTCAAATGGTTAGCGAAACTCTTTCATTGTTCACCAGAAGCTTCGCCATTTTTTATTGAATGAGACAAAGAAGATTGGGACATTTTAACCAAGCATCATAAGAACTAGTTTTTATAAATATCGATTCATCACATTCTAAAACCAAAACACTTTACGGAATGTCTTCTATTGTCTACAAAATAATCTATAAAAGAGGGATTGAAAGATTAAGAATTCTATAGAGAAATGTCTTTGTAATGTGGGTTCCACTTACCTTATCATAGATTCAGGACACACATCTGACGGAGATTTTTTTATCGCTTACGTCCCTATAGTTCACCTGGTCATATTTTTAATATTTAGATTTCAAGTATTAAATAGTTATAATGAACAGACTAAACAAGTTCATGCGTGGACAATATTTTCAAAAACAAAAATACAATGTAAAATATGAATTTCATTATTTATTGAAATTATTCAAAAGTGTTTTGTGTATATCACAGATACTCAGCAGTGTGAATAAAAATTCGGTAAAAGCTTAAACTTACATTTTCCTAGCAAATGCAGTGAATAAAAATAAGTAGTATTAGCTTTTACTAAAAATGCAATTAGCAAAAGCTAAAGTTTTTAGCATTGTCTAAAAATGGTGTGAATGAAAGTAAGCAATTACTAAGAATATTAAGGAAAAGCTTACATTTTTGCCAGCTTGTTAGACCCTGGCTTAAAAATTTAGTATTGTTAAACAGTTTGGCAGAAATGGCTGCATTTATGAGTATAAGATCTGCAAAATTTTATCCCGAAAGAAAAGAAAGTCGTGCCTGTATAGATTTAGTGAAGAAAACATTTTTTTTTTTTGGATGATTTACCAAATAAGAACTTTAAGTAAATACTTAAAATATCTAGCTTTTGCTAGTAAGTAAAAGCAAAAGGTTATTCACTTGAATTTAAGCAAATGCTATTAGCAAAAGCTAAATCTACTTAGTAAAAGCTAAAGCTTATACTTCATACTAAAAGCAAAAGCAGTTTTTATTCACTCGGGCCAATGTCCTGAGATAGTTGGCTTAATACAATCTTTATTTTTTTTCGCTTTCTTTTTCTATGGGAAGTCCTTACCCTTAAGGATGTCAAAAAATTAGTGGTCTAATCCACTTCTACCACAGGTTCCGGTCCTTCTATTCATTTTATCGATTGCTTTGTGTGCTCAAACTTATAATTCTCTTTGTTTTATTTTATTATATTGTGTTTTGTATAATATTTCTTTAATTTTTATCATCAACGCATTTATTTAAACCATTTACAAACAATCAGCTTCAAAGAGTATTCTTTTAATGCTGCGTCACTCGAGAAGAATACGATTTCAATTGCATGGCACTAAAAACTGTTAGTGAATGTGTTATGGTGTCTCAAATACCCGATGCCGTACTCAGGTCCCGTTCACTTTAAGAAATATGCCGCGATTTCCGTTTTCGCTCCAATGGACGTGAAGTTAGCGTGTTATCCAATTATTTATTGAAAATCGAAGACATTTCCCACCTCTTTTCTTTTTCAATATACCGGAATTAGTAGCACTATTTTTATGTTTATTATGTGAGTTGTGACGGCAATGCAATTAGGATTATAATACTTGATTATTTTTGTCACTGAATGGAATCCTCTGATAACGAAATATTTATTTATCTTTTGAGAGAATCTTATATAGTTATTTAAACTCTTGTAAATACCACATTTTGGAAGAGTACTCTTAATAAAACACCAATCAACAATTTGTAACGGTTTTTATTTTATAAATAAAAGTAATGGTGGTAAAAATCAAAAACCAAAAAACACTAATCCAAAAACTACTCATGGCTCGAACGATTGGATACAGTGTTATCAAGTTATTTTGAATTATATATTTTTGATGTTTCTACATCGTTTGATCCTTCTAGATAACATTATTAATCTCCCAAAAAATCAATAATTCGATGAGCTATAAGCATAGTGGAATTATTAACTGGAATGTGCAGCATCTCCTAAAAATTCATTTTTCGATGAATAATTGAGAACAAGAATTCGTCCTCCGAACAAGTTTTGTTTTGTTTTATAATATTCTTATAAGCTTAGTCGAAACTTAATTACCAAGACTTTTATTTTTTACTTCAACTCTGTTAGAATTTTCGACACGTCTTCTTACAATGCAAAAATACTGTTACACTAAATTTGTCGGATATTTTAAAAGAAGAGAAAATATTTTTAGAAATTAAAAAAAATATATTAAAGATTATATCGTCCACAATAGAAATCGTTTAATTAATATGTGACTTTCTATCGCTATTTCATAACAACTTAATGGATTGTTGGACCCATTCCTTTACTTAGTATCTTTCCGTTCGTGTCGATATGGAAGGGTTACATCAGTACATGAATGCTTTCTAGTACTGTGGTCGTAAAACAGTTGCCAGATATCAATTTTAGGTCCCAATTAATCGTTAACCCTGATGATTTTGGTCAGGATATTAGAACAAACTTAATACTACAATGGTTGGTTAAACCTTGTAGATCATACCGACCCCGTTTGACTAAGAAGTGTGCCTAAGTCAATGTCCGTCGGTGCCTATAGGTTGGGAAATAGTTGTTTCTTCTTAGTTTCGTAAATTGTTAAAATAATATATTTATTCTTCGATATACAGTGTGACCCATTTTGTTTGGAAGCACCCCTATAAAATCCGCATTTTTCAGCCGATTTTGATTAAGTCTTTTTTGTTAGATTCAGTATCAAAAACAGTATTTGAGCACAAATTTTCATACCATAATAGCTATTTTCAAGGCCCTCTGTGTTAATTTTTCTTTGCCAAAAAAGTCGAAAGTATATTAGGCATTTTTTTTCTCAAATATGACTACACCACTGGATTCGGAATCATCACAAATGTAAACTATCAAAATTTTTTAAAAAAAGTTTTATTAACAACAAAGTTATCAGTACATGAATTTGGAAAAAGTTGTTTTTTAATTAAGTTTTTACTAAGAATGTAGACACATTTTAAAAATGGCAACATGGTAAACAAAAACTAGGACTCAAACATATTGCACTGTAAAAATTCGAAGCCGGGATTTTAAAAGACAGGATAATAGGTCCATTCTTTTTTGAGGGTAACATGAATGCCAATAACTTCATGGAATTCTTGGAAGGTGAGTTATCCGCAGTGATAGACGAACTGCCACTAGCAGAAAGAAGAAATTTGATATTTCAGTTAGATGGTTGTTCTGTACACTATTCTAGGATTGTCAGGCAGTGGCTTAACGAAAAATCTCCAAATGGTTGGATAGGTCGCGGTAGCGAGTTAATCGAATGGCCTCCTAGATCGCCCGATTTAACTATATTGGATTTTTATCTGTGGGGTCTTTTGACACAAAAAGTGTATAAGACACGTCCAAGGAATAGAGCAGAACTATGTGACAGAATACGACAGGCGTGTGCTGGAATAACGCCACATGAAATAAAAAAAGCGCTAAGACATAGTCGCAAATGATACGAGAAATGTGTGGAAATTAACGGAGGTCTAGTCGAGGCTACAAAAATGTAGAATTAAATTATTATTAAGTAGTATAATAATTAAAATGTATTATTAGGTGTTAATTTGTATTTTCATCACATCAGCACAATTTTACATTACTCTCAGAAGCAATAACTCCAGAACGGGTTAAGGTGTCGGCTTCGAATTTTTACAGTGCAATATGTTTGAGTCCTAGTTTTTGTTTACCATGTTGCCATTTTTAAAATGTGTCTACATTCTTAGTAAAAAATTAATAAAAAAACAACTTTTTCCAAATTCATGTAGTGATAACTTTGTTGTTAATAAATCTTTTTTTATAAAATTTTGATAGTTTACATTTGTGATGATTCTGAATCCAGTGGTGTAGTCATATTTGAAAAAAAAAATGCCTAATATACTTTCGTCTTTTTTGGCAAAGAAAAATTAACATAGAGGGCATTGAAAATAGCTATTATGGTATGAAAATTTGTGCTCAAATACTGTTTTTGATACTGAATCTAACAAAAAAGACTAAATCAAAACCGGTTGAAAAATGCGGATTTTATAGGGGTGGTTTCAAACAAAATGGGTCACACTGTATCTATCAATTACAAATTCACAGATTTATTTTTATGAAGGAATTCTTGAATGTAATTTTTTCGAAAGCTGTAATTTGCAATTATTTCCTAGTTTTTATTATGTTTAAAACCAACACCATTATCTGCTTTTGTCAAAGAAAAATTAATATTCGGCTTTATTCTTGAGACCGCCAGACTACTCTCGAGATGTCTTTTAAAACATGTCATGCTAATGTCTGTAATTTTTATTCATCCACCAGCGAATTTAATTCAAAACAGCGATGTAAAGATTAACGGCAATAGCTTACATTTCTCTCGAGGCAGATGCTTCTCTGTACCAAGCAGGAGTACAATTGACGTCATATCCTTATTGTTATAGTTAACCTGTGCACACAATGTTTGCCGAGAGGGCGTAGAATCACAGCCACGGTGGCAGTAGCACTACTTGAACAATTTGCAAAATTAGGTCTATTACACTCTCACAATTAACTACCTACCCGGATATGCCTTTCAATGCTAATTGCGCTTCTTTTGATACTTGGATAAGATAATTTGAGCATACAACGTTTACGACTCTATATACACCATAAAAAATATTTTAAAAAGTTCACGTAACATTTTATATGAAAATAACCATGATAAATGGGTTGAGAGTTTTTGTAGGTAGCCCCAAACCAGTCTAGATCTGATCTGGGGAGAGTATAAGGATATTTTACCCACTTGGAAAATTACATTGGAAACACCCTGTATATAAGCCACAGTTTAAAAACAATAAAATTATAAATATCTTAATTTAACCGTTTATTAAAAGACAAACCTTAACGACCATATCCCACTGTATTTTGCTTTAGTCTCATTCCAATTCCAGAGTGTGCAAAGCTGTAAAGTAACCATAATTTCTGATATGCCTGAAAATTTAGTGCCACTGCAATTCATATCGCGTTCATTTTAATAAACCCTACTATATATTCCTATTCATATTGCGTAAATTATTTCGAATGTATTCAACAAAGTTTGTACAATGTGTAGGTACTTCTGATAATATGAGGTGCTGCATCTATGTTCTATTCTATATCACAACACCTGCTTCCATGGAAGTTGATAACAGAATCAGTCCTTGTCTCTGCAACAACATAGCAGCAAAGTGATGACAACATATTAATTTGATTTGTTGAGTCCGTTGGTTTGGTTATCACGAATATAAAAACCACAGGCTTTCGTTTTAAGGAAAATAGCATCATACATATTACACATAATATGGAAAAAACACAAACTGTTATGAAGATAAAGTACATTTAATTGACTTGAATTGTTCTTTTAAACAAACAAGTTTTTTCATTTAAAAAATATGTATTCGTTCAGCGCTTTCTAGAAGCATTGCGAATAACGTTTTATAAAGAAAATATATTAATGATTAGTTACTTTCCAATATTATATAACCCTGTAAGTTGAGATAAGTAACAAAGCGAACATCAACGTTACTATGTATGACCTCTTAACAAATCTGGTCCAACTCGGGATAACCGGCGCGGAATTTTCTTTAAACACGTTTTGCTGACAACTGGGGGTACCTTCTTCCGTATTATACTTCCTGTACGTTTTCAGAATAGGGGCTCTTGTACAATAGCGAGAGAAAGGAGTTTATTACACCAGAATAAGTATTCCTATGTGCAAAATTTGGTGTTTATATTTTTATATTAAGTCAATGTAATGAGTTACATCAGCAAAATAGTTATTCATTAGTGGATAAGGAAAATTGTAGACAAAATTGAGCTTTAGATCTCTCCGGACACCCTTGACCCCCCCCCCCCGGATACGTGCCTGACTATATTGCTTATTATTAAGAAAAAAGTGTTTCCAAATTCATTATGTTCTCCCTTTAAGCCCTCTTAAAATTTGTTTCTACTACCTATTAATTTTTAAAACTTTTATTAAGCTGCACATAATCCCCTTAGAGCATGTTTAACCTCAAATATCTCCCAATGGTGCAGTTTAACGCGGTTATGTATTTTAAATATTAAACTGGAATGAGCATTCTGAATAACCTAAATTGTCTTTAATTAGTCCACTGGCGTATATAGAGCCAGAAGCTGAACTATTTAAGATGATAAAATCCCGTTTTATCTTGTTTTTTCTTCCTAAGATGGTATTAATAAATCATTTTAATCACTATTTAATGCTAAGAATACAGGACATAACATGTACGTCTTAAAACTAAACTATTATCGTTGTAAATGAAAATTTGAATATTTTGCACTATTAATGCATAATTCTGATGCGTCTTATGGACAGAATAGTAAAAATTTGCGGATAAAACTTTCACCGGGTTTGTCTTTTGAAAAGCATATTACCGTAAACAAACAAGATGCGCTGCTGTTCGAAAACTAATTCCGCTCCTTCTATAAAACAAGGAGTCCCTATCAAAATTTATTAGATCGTCGGAAAACAAAGACGTACGCAGAATGGTTGAGACTACCCGTTATCATCTCAGAAACTTCCGACTGGTAGGGGCATTTTAAAAAGTAGCTTAAATTACTTCTTGATTTTTTAAAGAATCTGCTCTGTCAATCCTTTGATAGTTTCTTTCTTTGTTTATTATGTTGATTATTATTTAAAAAATAATGAATGTGCTAACACTGCCTGTAGAATTTTCAATGAGCGACACCCAAACAAACAGTACATACTGAAGTAATTTCAGAATGGTGACAATCAGGATCTGTAGTAAATAAAAAACGGCAAAAAGAAACGAAACGGTAGAGGTAGCCGTTTTAGGACAAGTTATTACAGTTCCAACTCTTAGTACAAGAAACCTGGCAGAATTAGCTGGAGTAGGTCAACGTATATACCGTCGGGCAAATTTTTAAAACCAACAAATTTCATTCCTATAAAATTCATCTCGCTTGACGAAGACGATCATAATCGCCGCTTACAATTTTTTGAAATCATGAGTGAGCGTACTCAACAAGAAACACATTTTCTCTTGAAGGATACTCCGCTATACACAGAGTGTCAAAATTTTATAGAAAATACCGTCAACCCTTATTTCAAATTACAACTTTTGTTGAATATTTTTATGCTATACCCTTTTAAAAATTTTCTGTGACAAAATGATAAAGAACGCCTTTGGTTTGAAGTTGCTTATATTCATTCAGTGATTTGTTCACAGGTCCCCAGAATGGTTGAAATACGTGTAGAGTTCAACGAAATCGAAGATGCCATTCTTAAATAGGCATTCTGCCACCCGTCAGCTTCACAATATGACAGCTGCGCAAGCGACTTTCCTTTTTTGCACTCTTTTGCAGGCCATTTTCACAGAAGGTAAGATTAATAAAAAATAAAACTTTGGTTTGATATTGTTTATTAAATTCTCACTTGCATAAAATATACATGGAACAAGAATATGTTATCAGTAGCGGAGATGTGCTTATTTTGATAAAATATTCAAATTGTTCATAAATATTGTTTTCAACCATCGATTTTTTGGTTTTTTAAATTAAATATAATATGTTCATACAGAAAGCCAACATACATTGATTTTTTTTTAAGTTTAAATAAGTCAGCAACCATTGAAAGCATCACCAAAACCTATAACACCATTACTTAGGAACTGGGAGACTATCCTTATCTAGGCTAGAGATTAGTGAACCCAATAGCTGTTGTCTATAAAGTATAGACTTCGAGTATAAAAAACATTAATTTTTAAGAAATTTCAGACCTGGTAGGGCGGGTTTGTTGAGGATAATTTTATGGACATTAACTATATTGTAATTTGGAACAATAATCACTTAGGTACGTGGAATTGTATATCTCTATTGTGATCCCTTTCCCCTTCCCTACGACTAGTTTTACTATCCCAATTAGTCAAAGACGTTAATAATACCGTACACTGCAGTGCTTGATTCCACCAACTTAGCGTTGCAATCGAATAACTATTGATTTAAAATATTGAACTTTTTCGTTCATACCATAACCTTACTTCGTACAAAAATAAATTTTATTGAAACTGAACCTTAGTTCATGGTATATTAGCATATCATGCACATTTAAAATGTTTCTATACGTGTGTGTTGACCATTTTTGGTTAGGTTTTACGTTTTCCGATGTCCGAACACGTTTACTTTCGGCAATTGTATAAAAAACAACTAAACATATAATGGTGAGATATCCTTCAGAACAATGCCATTTCCGGACGACTATTAGGGCCGGTTCTACAATTCGAGTATAAACCTGGTATTCGCTATAAGTAGGATAACAGGTGACTATTGTATTCTACAATAGAGCTATATCTTTATTCCATAGTATAAATTATATAATCCAGTTTGAGGCTATAGCTGAGGAATAAACTTATTCTGTGTTTGTATTGGTTGGCTTCGCGTGAAAATATCTACCAACAATTGCTGTCATGTCTCGCGTCAGAAGATTATAAACTTGAAGAGATAATAAATATAGCAAGTTGTATGAGGTTTTTAATTTAAAAAAGAATTGTTATGATACATAATTATTTTGAAGAATATGATGAACTGGAACTTCTTTTGGCTGCAGTAGATTAGGTTAGTTTTATGGTGAGTGGGTCTATAAGGCCCTCCACTGCGACTCGCAAGAGTCTATTGTGGCCCACATCTATTCAAATTTTACCAAACAAATTCAGCTTCTTAACAAAGCCGATTAGTTTATTTGGTGAATGATATTTCAGGTCCGAGGGCGAGAGAGCATCCCTGCCAAACATCAGATACCTGATTCGAGCCGCGGCGGGGCAGGCACAAATTATCTGCTCTGCTGTTTCATCATCTTCCAGACAAAGACGGCAGGTCGGATTTTCAGACAGTACAAGTTTTAGCATATGATGATTCAGATGACAGTGGCCTGTTAGACAACGTAGGTCATGCCTGCTATAGTCCAACATTTGTTTGGAGACATTCTTCGAAGGATGTATGAAAACCTTTGAATGAACCAATCCTGGTAAATTATGCCAGAAGTCTAAAGCAGTGTTTGTTTGGCAAAACTTATTGCGATGCCAATTGTAGGTTCTGGTCCAATAGAAACACGTGCGGCACCCTCCCTTGCAAGAGAGTCTGCCTTCTCGTTTCCTTCCATGCCAGAATGGCCAGGGATCCAGACCAGCAATACTTTATTGAGTTCTCCTATTGAGGAGCTTTTTTGGCAGTCTAAAACCAATTTCGCCTTTACACGGTGAGAGCTAAGTGCTTTCAAAGCCGCTTGGCTGTCCGAGAAAATTTTTATTGTTCTATATATGAGATTGGCTTGCTCCAATCTCTCCACACATGAAACAATGGCGTAAATTTCCGCCTGAAATACGGTTGCATAGGATCCTAGAGAGGTTGAGATTTCTGTCCTAGGTCTGCGTCCGTATAGACCTGCACCAAAGCCTGAGAGTGTTTTTGAACCGTATGTGTAACAACAGCTGTCTGCTCTTAATAGTTCATCCTTACGGAGGACCCATTCATCTGTATTTGGAATTAGGACGGTATAAGGCAGGGCGTAGTTTACTGTTGGAGGCATTATGTCAGAGGTCATTCCCAGAATACTGTGACTTTCAGTGTCCACTAGCATTCTGCTTCGTTTTGTATAAGCCTGATTTGTGCATTTAGAAATATGCACAATTCTGTACGTTGTCCATCTAGCCTCCCTTTCCAAAAATATATGGAGAGGAGGTAGGTCCAGAAGGATTTCCATGGCTGCTGACGGTGCGTGGAGCTGATAGCACCAGTAATTGCCAGGCAAGTCTGTCTCTGTAACTGGAACTGCTTTTGGCTGCAGTAACAGACATGCTGTTTGCATGCACATTTCTAAATTCTTCATAAGCGTTCCTTAGCATGTCTGTGGTGATTTAATTCACCGCATTAATTATTGGCTGTTGTAGATCTTCAATGCTATGGTTTAAATTTGTTTCGTTCGTTTTTCTTAAAAAATGGAGATAGAACAGTTTACCTCTGGGGTACAGATATGCAATCAACAAAAATTGAATAAATTTATGATTTCTACCTTTCGTTGTTCTCAACAAGCAAAGTTTTCGCATTACATACTATGCACGGTTGTTTAGTTGGGATTTTACTATGTCACCATCAAAAATGAGAGAGAGAGAGAGTGTCAGATTTAAACATAACGTCTGATGCAAATACCGAAAACATCGATTCAAGATATGTAGAATGCCGTACAAGTACAAATTGAATTGATTCAAAAGAATGGAATTCTTGTATACAAATCCGCTTCACATATTTGTGACACGTTTGAAAAATGTTTTATATCATACACACAATATTTTTCGATAAAATCAATTTATTAGCTTCAAATTTTATACAAAGTAGTGATTGGTTCTGAAAAATTGATTTTCATCTACAATATAATAAATTTCATTGGTTTCATTACATTTTATATTCGCTCTAACTCCATTAGAATGAAAACTGATTCTTTTCATATTTAATTTGAGTCGCCTTTGTTGAATATAACCATTCAATGTGGATATAACGACGCATTGAAATTTTTTTTGAAGGAATAAAAATATAACTTTCGACTGTTCTCTCTGTAGAACCTCGAAGCTTTCTAACTTTCAACTGTACTACAAGAAATTAAACTTCTGCTAAGTTTTCAACAATTCATGTGATAGGACTAGAAAGTTGTATCGATCGAAAATTGACAAAATCTTTGCTCATTAAACCGGACTCTGCACTGTTCTAGACTGTAAGCAGATTTACGTTCTATATACTGAAATCTTCAGTTACATTTATTGCTTTAAATTGATTAATAAGCAATAAAAAATATACTCACTATAATATATTTTACCCACTTTACAATGGCTTTAATAATGAAACCTATTTCAATTATTCGCCAACAAGGTTTGCTTCCTGTTACAAACAGATCAACAGCATTTAAATAACTGGATGACTACGTAATATATAAATATATGTTGCTGGTTAAACAACCGGAAACTGCAAAAGTA
Organism: Lochmaea capreae; assembly: GCA_949126875.1. Classification (NCBI taxonomy): domain Eukaryota; kingdom Metazoa; phylum Arthropoda; class Insecta; order Coleoptera; family Chrysomelidae; genus Lochmaea; species Lochmaea capreae. The sequence goes on from OX421402.1 coordinate 2,808,537, forward strand.
ACATGAACCAACGCAAACACAATACTGAAATTTATAGGGTTTACAAACGACAACACAAAGGACAAGTATAAATTAATTGCTACTGTTACTTGTTAATCAGTATCAACGATGTGCTACTATTTACCAAAAACCTTTTTCGCAACTGTCCCACAGAAAATACGAGATTCGCTCTACTTCAGTTTTGATAGCGTTATTAAAAAAACCTTTCCCAAGTACTGTCGCGATCTATGGAAACAAAGGTTTTGTTGACAAAAATGACAAATGTTGAGTTGAACGAGGCTGTTGGAAGATGTATTTGCAAGTGTACATGACATTCAGATACAAGAAAACTTTGATTTGTTGATATAAATGTCAATGAGAAATATTGAGTTTAGTGAGGCTGCTGGATGTGTAAGCAGGTCTTCATGACATCCAGGAGCTAGAAACCCGGGTTTCTTTGTCAGATCTATCAGGAACAGATACTGAATTGAGTGGGGTTGCTGTAAGATGTGTTTGCAGATCTTCATGACATCCAGGAGCTAGAAAACTGGGTTTCTTTGTCAGATGTTACAGGAACAGATGCTGAATTGAGTGGGGCTGTTGGAAGATGTGTTTGCAGGTCTACAGGACATTCAGAAGCAATAAACCTGGCATTTGTGATTTACATAAAAGACAGATGTTGAATTGAGTAATGCTGTTTAAAGACCTACATGATATTCAGATGCAAAAAAACTTGGATTTGTTGATATAATTGACAATGAGAAATATTGAGTTTAGTGAGGCTGCTGGAAGATATGTATGCAGGTCTTCATGACATCCAGGAGCTAGAAACCTGGGTTTCTTTGTCAGATATATCAGGAACAGATGCTGAGTTGAGTGGGGCTGCTGTAAGATGTGTTTGCAGATCTTCATGACATCCAGGAGCTAGAAAACGGGGTTTCTTTGTCAGATGTTACAGGAACAGTTGCTGAATGGAGTGGGGCTGTTGGAAGATGTGTTTGCAGATCTTCATGACATTCAGGAGCTAGAAAACGGGGTTTCTTTGTCAGATGTTACAGGAACAGTTGCTGAATTGAGTGGGGCTGTTGGAAGATATGTATGCAGGTCTTCATGACATCCAGGAGCTAGAAACCTGGGTTTCTTTGTCAGATATATCAGGAACAGATGCTGAGTTGAGTGGGGCTGTTGTAAGATGTGTTTGCAGATCTTCATGACATCCAGGAGCTAGAAAACGGGGTTTATTTGTCAGATGTTACAGGAACAGTTGCTGAATTGAGTGGGGCTGTTGGAAGATATGTATGCAGGTCTTCATGACATCCAGGAGCTAGAAACCTGGGTTTCTTTGTCAGATATATCAGGAACAGATGCTGAGTTGAGTGGGGCTGCTGTAAGACGTGTTTGCTAGAAAACGGGGTTTCTTTGTCAGATGTTACAGGAACAGTTGCTGAATTGAGTGGGAAGATGTGTTTGCAGGTCTACAGGACATTCAGAAGCAAGAAATCTGGTATTTGTGATTGACATAAATGACAGATGTTGAATTGAATGATGCTGTTTGAAGACCTACATGATATTCAGAATCAAATAGATAAAACGAGAAGTCTACCTTATGTATTATATATATTTAACATTCGTTCTATAGATATTACTTCCGGCATTCTATATATTTACCGAAAACACGTGAGACTTTAAATTGGAACATCGCAATCGTAATCCTACCTTTGCAAAGAATTTAAGTTATTTAATTAATTAAGTTCTCGTACATCTAAATACCACTGTCACTTGTTTTAATTATAAATTTAATTGGTTCCTCTGTAATGTCTCAGAAATGGTGTAATTTAATTAGTACTTGCCACATACTGCAACAGAAGTGAGTTTGTTAATTGGTGATTATCGACATATTATTGAGAAAGCGACGATATTCACTTGTTTTTTCAGTCAAAACTGCTTTAAAGGGGTAGCTTTTTCAGAAAGAAAATGCTATCGATTATTCATCCAAATAAAACTTTTTATGTTTCATTGGAATTACTAGCCTAATCTCTTCCGAAAGCTGCTAGATTTGTTTTCTTTTTCTATGAGAATTTTACAAATTCCATTTTGAAGATGAGGATTTTGGTTCGACTAATGTATTTGAAATTTTATCGATCTGGAGTATGTATGTTTATTGGGGTGATATTCACTAAAAGATCTATTGTGCCCCCTTTCTTCTACCTAATTACAGATGAAAGTTTCGTAGACCTATAGACCTATTTTCCCGAAGTTATTTTAGGATATTTGCAGGCTTTAACTTAGGTAAGCTTCCCTCTTCTATTTATTAGTCCCCTAGGAGTCTGTATTGCTATGCAATCGGCAAGTATGTGAATGGAGGTTTCTCCTTCCATTCCTCAGAATCTATATTTCTTGTACTCCACTATTTCGAGCCTCTTCAGTGCCGTTAGGGTCCCTATTAAAACTCTTAGAGCAGTTTTACTCTGACTTTGGCATTCATTTGACCTCAACAGGCTGAAGTCACCTAGAAGTATCTTTGATTGTCTAAGACTTCTCCTCTTCTCCTATAGTATTTCTCCAAAATTGTTCGTAGTTCGGGCATGGTTTTGCAATGGCATTCATTTGGTCAAGACGAATGAGAGGAGTAACAAAAAAAGATAAGATAAGAAACACAATAATAAAAGAAGAATTGGAAAAACAGTCAACTTTGGAATATATTGAGGAAAGACAACTGGGCTGGTGGGGACATTTGCAGCGTATGGAGGAGACTAGATTAATCAAAAAAATATATGGTGAGCGAAAAGTCAAAGGAATAAAAAGAGAGGTAGACCCAGGAAGACTTGTGATGAGACAATAGGGGAAATATTACAGCGGAAAGGAAAAACTTGGATGGGAGCTAAAAAACTGGCCTCTGACAGAAAGAATTGGAAAAAATGTATAAAAGAGTGAAAATATCACTCTACACCACAATGTGGTAGAAGACTATATTTATATATTCATTTGGTCAAAGGATTAATGGAAAAATTTCTTTTTGGATGTAGCAATTCTGTGAATGAATGTCCTGGCCCACACAGCTTCACTAAATACTGCTCTGTTTATGAGATGATCGTCTATAAACAAAGCTATAATGGTGTGTAAATAATATGAATGTCTGGGTTTAAAATTTTAGTTTTGGGGATTCACTCTGTAAAAGATAATAATGGTGCAGTCCCAAAAGCTGAATAAACAATGTGGGAAGACAGCGAAGCACGAATTTTATGTAAATGTTCATATTCAAATATTAGCTCCTCTAATTAACTCTGACCTAAAAGCTATAAAAAAATAAAACTCCACATGTAAGGCAATTATACAACTTTGTATGATGCGAATGAAAATTTGGTGGCTTTCTCTTCTAACGTTTCAAACCTAATCTGACTGTCTGTGATTGTTAGAATATAAAATGTGAATAATAATAATAATAATAATAATAATAATATTGTTTATTTATGCATATTGCATACAAACATATAAAAAAGGAGTAAAAATTTAGACTAAATAAACAACAATAATATATAACACTATATAACCAAAACCAGAGGTTGAGCATGGGTGACATGTGATGAAAAATAATACTTTTGGACCTGATTATACTTTACTTTATTCCATTGATTTTTAATTTAAGAAATATTTATTTTAATCAATTTTCAATGATTTAAATTTTCAGATTTATTTTAAAACCCCTAATAAACCAAATTCTGGAACAAAAAACAACTAGTAACTCCTACAATTCAACAGTTGAAACGTTGTAATGACATAAATAGTTGTAAATAAAGATTATATCATACCTACAATTTATTTTGATTGATTCTGTAACATTCATACTCACATGTATTGAAATTTGAGACTATAATTTGAGTACCTGTCAAAAACAAAAATTTAATTTACTATAGTAATGATTATTCAAAATTTGTTTAGTCATTATTTAACTAAGTTTGGATGGCTTAATTCTAACTTTATATTTCGTAAGATAAAATAAATTTCAGTTCGGCGTTTGAAAACTTCCAAAACACACTTAAAATGAGAATCGATCCAAAACTACTTATTTACTTATTTAAAGAAAGTTACTCAGAACATTAACAAATTCAACAATTTCTCTAAAGTGATCTTTAACGTTTTATTTCCTTAACTTCTGTTGGGTATTTCTAATTAATCTAATGGGATGTTCGGTTAGGGTTAGGGCTACGTATGTCCCCAGAATGACTGGAAAACATTTATCCTGATCTCCAAAAATAGCAAAGAATCGAATTTGGGAGATAAAGGACTATTTGTCAACTCAAACTCTTTAAACATATTTTATTACAAAAGGGATCTGCACGGAATACATATAGGATTCCGAAAATAAGAGAATTTCTTTAGGCACTTTTTGAGTGAACTAAAAGCGTGAAACTAGATTATTATTTTTGGTTAGTAAAGAACTGGTAATGACCAATTCAAACTTTACTTAATCCTCGAACGTTTTTTATAAACCAAAAATAATTCGAAAATAATATGTCTTTTTAATTTTATTAATAGTTTTATTTTAAAAAAATATCTAGAAAGAGTTGAAAAACTTTCTTATAAACTAAACTTAAACTTGGAAATTGTAGAAACAATTTATAAAAAGCAAAAGAACAATTTCGTAGAATCACAATTTTTATGTATAGATTTAAAAAGCATTGAAGCATAAAATAAATAGTTATAGGAAAGTTTCATTTTAATATTCTTCAGGATTGTAGTAGGTACGCTTTCTTTACAAGATTTTTAAGTTTTAACTTATGATGCCTTTTGGCATTAAATAAAAACAAGAAATAAATTCATTGAAATTAATTACAAATCAAAATAATACGTTTGGTTTATTTAAAACATTATTTGTATCACGGCGAGGTCAAGTTGAAGTGAATCGCTGACAAGACGTGTCTCTTTAATGTCAAGTATATAGCTGAGAAACAGACGAGAAAAGAACAATAATAATTAATATTTGATATTCTACTAGAGTCAATGTAGACGCTATTAGATTATAATTTATTCGAGTATTAGTATATTTTATTCAATTTTAATGGTTTATGATATAAATAAACCAACATCCCAGTGACCCACGTAGTATTCCTACAAGTTGCGAGTGCTCCCACCCAACCAGGAAATCCTTTTTTAAAGAAATCGATCGGGTTATGAATATCTCTGTATATTTATAAATGTTTTATTGCAATTTTATATTATATATTTCTGCTATCAAATGTAGATATTTCATGAAAACATATTTCATAGTCCGATTTCGAATATAATTGTAAGACAGCATAATGAACGTAGGATTTTGGTTTAGAGATTATATGATAGGAATTCTAAAGACCGAACTAAAATGCAACTACGAACATTCTTAAGATTTGCAAGTAAATGGTCCAACATAATTCTAAATGAGTGAGGGCCCCTGGTTTCAGTCGATATTTCAGGAATTTCGTCATTATTCAAACAAAATATGTAGGAAGAGATGCGAGTACCGATGGCTGGTTTATCCTAAATATTTCATACTTAATTAAAATACCACTTTGCATTTAATGTCATTGAATACGTTCAAGAGGGGAACATTTTTTGCTGCGAATGGTTTTTTTTATTTGCAGAATATTTTCACTTATTTGGGAAATTATGTCCAGTTAGGTATATACATTTTTTCAGCGTTGGGTTTGCTGAAAATGTTTAGAATTCGTGAGGATAATTAAAATGATCTTAGACCTCATGTTTTCTAAAAAAATCAGTCGAAAACACAAATAAATTAATCCCTTGTATCATAATGGGAAGTTTTTGCAAATAAGTAAATCCCGTATAAAATCCTTATCGTACGCCCATGCTATACATTTTTTTTCAAACGAATCCTTATAAATTTTTTGTTACCCATCCAAAATTAGTCCAGCATCATTCATTTTGATCACACCCCGTATATTACAAACATTTCCGTGGAATTGAAAGGTTTAGAAAAGCGATAGGCAGCACTGGAAGCCATCCAGAAAAAGGGGAAGGATTTTATGTTATTTCAATACGACACAGAAAGGATAACGGATGAGTTAAATAATAAAATAGTTATTAATTCCTCAAGTTGAATATCTTCCTTCGTAGTCATTAATTAAATTAATATTTATTTTAATTCACTACCTCTCCATTCTTGTTTTTTTCAATACTTTTTGTCGTCCTGCTGTTTGTCTGAATTTTAAATGCAAATGTTCAACAGTGTACAATACTAAATTTAACAATTCGTAACATTCGATCCTAAAAAAACCGTGGACGTGTCCCACCCCAACACTGTCAAATCATTAAGTATAATTTACGAACTATCCGCGTGTTTCTGGTTGGTTTGTTTAGATGTTTCTGCTGTTGGCTATGAGTTACCGGGCATATGTAAGCGTTTGAAGCCATAACTCACTGTCATTCTAGCAAAATCAACAAATTAGTATTGCAGTTAAGCCGACATTGCTAATCCGGGATTAGTGTAGGCCACAGTCACGAAGACCGACGTTTAGTAATGCACTATCCTTTAGTTATTTACCAACTTATTTAATACTTTGTCCTTTGGGGGAATCGGTACAATTCATTAATCGTGGAGTTAATCCAGACGATTTTTTTTATTTAAAGGATAAACATACTGAATTATAACAATGAAAAATATTTGGAACCATAGTGAAGTGACAATTGTTGAGTTACTTATGCAGAAAATAATTCCAATTTCAGTATGCTGTTTTGGGACCACTTGTACTGGCAACCCCACGTACACCAGCTAACGTGTTAACTGTAAACGAAAAACAATTTTGAAACATCCACGCTTTAAGTGTATATTAATAGTACAGTGCAACTCGCACCACCCCTTTCATCTCCACCTTGAAAGGATGAGGAAATTCAGAACATACAAAATTGATAGAGGGAGCTAATTGGTGGGTTGTGATGGACAAAATAACCATGTTATGTAAGAGTGGAAGAGAAATCAATCATCCTTACTCGTGGTGGTCATGAGCTGGCTCACAGATGGATTTAAAACGGAAGTCTAAGCTGGATCCGCCGCCTGGTGCAGCAGACTTATTGATATTCTTGGACAAACTGGAATAGTAGAATACTTCTAAACCAACTGGGTGCAACCAATAAGTTTGTACTGGTCACACGGAAATCTTCTCTTCAAATCTGGCAAATATAGACTCACCCTTTCACAGATCATTAACTTCCTTGAGAAGTATGAACTTAAAGAGGTAATCTAATTTGGAATGTAACATCTAAATTTTTAAAGAAAAAACGTACTCTTGTGACATCTCGATAAAATTAACTAATGTGAAAATATACGAAATTAGTTTTTTTTTCTTCTGCAGCAAATATTACTTGTTAACACTGACTAATATTTCTACTACATTTCATAGTTTTTTTGTGCTCGCTGACGTTATGTGTAGTTGGGCAATTACTTTTCTCTCATTTCATCGCCATTGGTTAATCTTATCGACTTCTAACAAGACAGCCTTTTATCGTTATTTTTCTCTTGAGGATACAACGATGTTATTTTTCACCTTTCACAAAAAAATTGCAATCAAGATAGTAGAACAGCGAAGCTTCCTTTTTCTTAAAATGATACTATATGTTTTTTTTTCGTGTCGTATTATTTCCTTTTATAAAGTTCGGAAACATACCACGTTTTTTTTTTAAATTTTGGTTTTTTAGGATTTTGTAATACGACCGATCTTATTGTAGTATTGGAATTGTTGTTATATCTTCCGTTTTCAGGGGATATATAGAACTTATCGTTCACCCTGTACAATTTTTTAAATCTAAATAAAGTTCAATTTAGTGGTCGATGTTCTGGATCTGTAAAATACCAAAAAACCAAACTAGCAATATTCTGGATGAAAACAAAAGAGTACGGCACTGCTACTGGAGGCAACATATTTTGATATATTGGCTTCAAAGTGAGTTCAAAGTGTATAGTTAAGACTTATCTGGTCTGTTAAATCACCTAAGACCAAATTCTTATTCAGTTTTTTTGTGCTAATTTGAAACGAAATTTGTTTTAGCATGAAAATAAATCTTTCGACGTTTTAAATTATAGTAAGCGGCGAAACAAAATATTTTATCAACCATTTTGGTCTGTACGAAATTAATCCTTCTATTTTTTTTACCATCCACTTGCTTCTGTTTCAATAATTGCTATGCAATTTTATTTACGTCAGGAACTAGCGACAGCTGGAATTATAAACCTGCGAGTGTAACTCCCTTCTACTTTTAATTTTTTCTCCACCACAGACTAACAAAAAAAATGTCAGTTTTAAATCGAAGACAATTTTAGTGTATTTAGAGTGTTTTTAAACAATGGAATTCTGGAATTATGCATTTACTTTTAATTTCTGTATAGCAAACTAACGTGCTTCAAAGTTAATCCATTCTAGTTGATTTTTTATTATTAAACTTTTATCAACTTAACTAATAATTCTAAAAATGTTGCCCCACGCATATTAGGTACTTCAAAAGCAGCAAAGGTTGTCTGGAAGTTCCGTAACAAAAAGTGTTACGAAATGTTGGAGCAAACCATCCCATGAAGATATACGGACTTTATATCTGAGAAACAGGATTTCGAACTTTGTTATCAACTAGCGTGATTTGACACAAAACTAGTTTCTTCTAATTACGAGAGGTACCCTCACATGGGTCTAAAACAAACGAAGAAACCTAAGAGCTTGATCAGATTACAGGCCTAGCTCTAAAACGGATAATAGGGTTTCTGAGAAACCTATTAGATCAACCAATCCAATGTACAATTTAAAAAACCTTCAAACTAAGTTTTATGCTGGAATGTGTAGAGAACACTCTTACAGGATCCATTTAAAAGGGAAATAAAAGACAACATTCTAAAACAATATCGGAAAAATATTTGTAGAGAGCAACATTAGAGCCTCAGTTAATAAAGTATCTTATACGAGGATATATTGAAAAATTCTTAGCCTACTATAGAACCAAACAAAATTTCAATATCATAATATTTTATTACCCAACATATTTTCCTCTTAATTGGACATATATTTATTACAGCGAACCTGCAACCTCTAGACCTTTCAAAAAAAATGTTTTTTCTTGCTCTGCAAACCAGACCTCCACAGCTTTTATTACCTCCTCGTTGGAAGAAAATTTACAACCTTTTAAACTTTTTTTCAGTGGAGGAAAGGGATGATAGTCGGACGGAGCCAAATCTGGTGAATAAGGGGGGTGTTCTAGTAATTCAAACCTTAAATCACGACTTTTTTGCATGGCAACATGAGATTTGTGTGCAGGGGCGTTGTCCTGCAAAAACAAAACACCTTTGGATAGGTTTCCGCGTCTTTTCTCTTTAATTTTTTCCCGTAGAGTGGTCAGTAATGTTGAATAGTAATCTCCAGTTATTGTTCTACCCTTATTCAAAAAATCAATCATGATTACTCCATGACAATCCCAAAAAACTAAAGCAAGAACTTTTCCAGCAGATTTTTGGACACGAAACTTCTTAGGTCTTGGAGAACTAGAGTGTCGCCATTCCATCGATTGTTTCTGGATCGTTGAAATGTACCCAAGTCTCATCCATAGTAACAATTCGGTTTGACACAGAAACTGGCCTTCCCGATCGGTCATCATCTTCAATGGAAAATTTACCTCTTTTGATAACCAAGGGTGTTAAGCAAATCTTCGTAAATCTGCTTACCTCTTAACCCTTTTAAATACAGGTACTTGATGATGGCTCGATACTCCAATTTTTCGATTTTCACAATTTCGGTGGACATCTTTTTTCTTTCAATTTATTACGTAACTCTAGTTTACTTTTTTGACCTCAAACTTCAAACTGACACTTCTAATAAGTTATTCGTTGCTATGGTAACGCAATGTTATGTTTATGCATGGAACTGGTCTAGGCTAACTATATATCAATACATCCCTCGTAGGTGCTGTTTGAATTGTGTAAAATCTTTATTATAATGACAGTACTCAGATTCAATTCTGTATTGAGTTTTTGGTAGGTTTTGAAACGGAGCGAGTTGATTAAGATCTCACCTGCTAACCAGTTTTATATTCGAGTTGTAATAAATTGTTAGAAATCCGGCAAATAAAGACGAATGGCTTAAGGAAGATTGATTAATGAACTGAGATTTGATAGATCACTTTAATTTTACGCAAGATATGGAAATATTCAAGGAACTTATTTTATTTCGAATTGGGTAATATATTTACCCCAAAAATATTTATTTTATTGTTTCATCCAAGAAATTGTTAATTCGAATAAAAATGTTTGCCAATTTTTTTGTATGAATCACATTCAACAATGATTCATTGTCTAAAATTCTAATCCTAAACCTCTTTTCCTTTTGCTTTACATAACAACACATCCACAACTTGTTCCAAAAAGCTACTTATAGTTTATTCTGTTAAAATTCACATCAGATACATTCAAAGAGAAGTTTTGAAATAGTATGGGTTTATAATCTCGTGCTCCATGTGGGAAGCGGAATTGTTACTGATACAAAAATTCGAAAATAGAATTTATGAATTTAATATTAAAATGACCACATCACGTATTCCATAGAGTTTTTGTAAGAATACAACGAGAATCTACAATAAATGAAAAATATAAAATGGATGTTGTTGAGGCTGTGAAATAAGAAATAAAACAACGAGTTAAGTTAAAGAATGTTCCTTTAAATACAGAAACAAGACAGTACTGTTCATTTCTTTTTTTTCAATTGAGACTGTGTGGTTATACAGTGCTATTCAAAAGTCCCCTTCCCCCCTCGTATCTTTTGAACGACTACACTTACTAAATGTTGGTCGACCAGATCGTTTGGCATCTTGAACACTACCTGTTGCTTCAAACTTGTGAAGAAGCTCCCTCAAATAAGTTCTCGAGATAGGGCTACTTTGTCGGCTTGAGTACGTACCATTTTGCCTATGTAAACTCTTAAACGTGTCGTTAAACAATAATAAAATTAAATATTTAAGCTATTTAGAAAAACTTTGCAAAGCAACAAATACTATTAAATTAAAAACGTCAATTTTTTTGACAACTAACTAGAGGCGGACTGAAAAATCTTCAATATTTAAATGTGAAATAATAATTTTGGTATTTATATAATTTATCCGTCAAAATTAGTTTAAACCCAAACAAAATTAATATGGCTATGTAGCCAATGTCAATTCCTTGCAAACGAGATATCACTTGCCATAAGGTCCTATTTAAAATTATTGGCCAGAGTGGCACTGTGACGTCACCTATTACTATTACGTCACCTGTTACCATTCGTAGAGAAGTTTACAACACTTTATTTTAACGCTCCAAATTTTATTAATGTAAGTGTAGCCGTTCAAAAGATACGAGGGGGGAGGGGACTTTTGAATAGCACTGTATATTTTTGGACTTTGCCCACCCGATGTTGAAAAAGGTTTATCTGCATTAGAAAAACTGGATATTCATACTACCCTAAGTGTGGAGATGTTTTTGAAATATGGCCCGATAGTTTGTAGGATCAAGTGGCGCATTTATAGATAATTTTTGTTAAACGCAGGGATAGAGTTGAGGATATTATTCAGTATTTCAGTTGTAATAAATATCGTGCTATTGCTACTTCTGTTTCAATAATAATAAAAGCGGTGAATTTTCTTTCGGTCCCTATATTTTTAGTAATTGTAGTTACGAAGATGGCGGAACGCTACAAAACAAAATTATAGATATTGGATGGCGTAACTGTGTTTCAGAAGCTCGAGAAACTTCAACTTACTTAGAAACTTTTCGTAAACTCGAGAAATAAAATAGAATTAATCATTTATTTATATCAGTTTTATTCTTTATGATCACTATTTTGCATCCATTGGAAACTTATCTAGAAATTTTTATACAGCAAGTACAAATTAAAAAGTTCCAAAAACAGCATATTTTGAAAATGTCATGTTATTATAATTTGTACGTTTTTTTTCCGATTTGAATTTGGAAGTTTATTGCCAACACTTTAATACCAATTAACAAAAATTATGACAAGGGTCCTTCATCTAACAAATAAAAGGGTTAAATCCGTCTGTATAGCGATATGTTTTTCTGTCCTGCGCCTGTATTCAACTACAGCTTTTATTAAACACAAAAAAAGGTAATGGCATTCAAAGAGGTGACTAATATATCACAAACGATTAGGGTTAACCCGTGCTACGCTACACATATGTGAAAATAATAATACTTCCTTCGGGAATATTGGTTAAATACAATTTATTTCAGGAAACGAGTATAATTAAAATGATTTTATAACTAATCTAAATTCATTCTGTCCCAGCACTTGAGAGGAAAATTTTTAAATGTACTCCTATAATAATATTTGTACCTCATAACACTCCCAAATCGGGGCGAAGATACGTGAAATATTCATGCGGTTTTAAATTTAAAAAAAAAGTACAATTTTCCTGGCGTGCCCACCATATTTCAAAATGCAAATGTCCCGGCGCGCCCGCCATATTTAAAAAAATATAGATGTTACAAATTGCATATTGAACAACTTAAACGGGGTATTTAGCATGGGTTTTTTTGATACGGTTATTTCTAAAAATGGGGAAAAAATTTGTTTGTCCGAAAAATTGAAAGAAAATCCAGGAAAGTCGAATTTTCCTGAAATATATTCCCTCTATCAAAAAATAAGTAACAATGTAATTTTTTAATAAAAATATTGAAAATTTGTATAATATTGTAAGGCAAGACAGGACAACGTCTGTCCGCCAGTATGTTACTCCGTGGAAGGAAAAATAATTGGTAAATTTTATAATTTAAACAAATTTCATGAAACTCATGAATCAAGAAAAATTTTCCTCAAAAAAAGGTAGCAATAACAGCGACATTCAAAAGCGTTAAAAGTCGCGAGACTTTCAGTATCAAATGTGTTTTTAGTTAAATAGGATTAAAGCTCGTAGATCCGTATTGCGAGAGTAGTACAAGCCAATGCCAGATGATTTTCTAAACAAGGTAATTTGGAGCTTATCTTTAGACAGACACGTTTCCTTCGTACACAGCGATTTCTTAGTCAAATGAAGGACCGGCTTAAGGGTTTTTGTCTTTCCAAACAGTTAATTAAATAAGTTGATCCAATAGCAGCTTGAAAAAAACGGATAACATTGTTAATAACTTGTTGTACGTGAATCTGTGCAGTTAGATTTCTATCAAGAACTAACAAATTTGTAAGTAAATTACCAAATAGCAACTGTACGTTCTTGCACGGCTCTTTGATTTCTGGGTACTAGAGGAAGATTCCATACACGAACAACTGTCCGTACCTCGACTCAATGCGGACCTCCATTCAGCATTCCAATTGACTTGTTCAGTAGCCCATGCCAATCGAGTATATAAATTATAGTTCAAAACACGTTGTTGTTTGATCCTACAAGTACTCAGAGGTTCTCTACAGTTAGATAACGATCTTGTGCGGTGTGGTAACCCTTGGTCATCCACTTCTACGCCGTTCTCTCATGTTTCCATTGCTCGATATCCACTTCACTGACTTGGAAAACGACCAATAGCCCTACTAGTTCATCCGCACCAAGTAAACATTGAATATATTACAGACAAAACCTTATAACATAAATCCAATATTTGTGAACTTTCCCAACTTTGTGGATCAATTTATAGAGCTTGAAATTATATTAAAATAATTTACCATGGCTATTATTTGAATATATTTAAATGTTAAATTGGTTATTTAAACCCTATTATATCAAAATAGAAAATATAGAAAAGCCACACCTGTTAATACATGGAAGCTTATTTCGTGATATGCTAACAATTTCAATTGTGTCATATACTTGCTTCATCTCTTTACTCTTTGCAACGAATTAATTTGGAAATTACTAATTCCATACTTATATCATCTATTGTTATGGAATTATCTCTATTGTTATTTATAGCAGTAAGTTCTGTTAGTTATGATGCAGTAAATTCGAAATTAACCAGTGTTCAGCGAATAAAACACCGAAAGATATTTGCATGAATGAATTTGTATTGAAAATACGTTGCTATTAGGACACCTTCATCAAAAGACATGACAGAAATTTTCTAATTGGCGCAGTCAATAGTATCCATTCATTAAATTGAATAGTTGCATATATAAAATGAGATTTTCAATATTTACGCCATGACAAATTAAAAATGTCTTGGTGAATTTTTCAATACTGTATGAAAAATCGGCTGTCTTTTCAAAACGTGAAAGGACGTTAAAGGACTTTATATATTTAATTGCATAAATAACTGTAGTAGGAAGCAGATTTACACAGTAGTCGTTTATTTAATACGCGTGACTGCAAGAATGTCGCAAATACTCTGCGTCAGTTAAATTGAAAAAAGTTTAGAATAGAATCTTCAACTTTCCTGCCACTTTAGATGTTCATGAGAAAGTTGGTTTCATCAATTTGAAGTATATTATTCCCAACGCAATGAAAGTTTCTGTCTGTCGAAATTTATATGAAGTAGAAATAGAAAAAAAAATCGATTTCCAGTATAACTACTAATCAAATACGAGGGCGCATCGATAAAAAGTTTTTATCGTTTTTATTCCGTTTGATTCTCCTTATTATCTTCAGCTATTTCAGAAATTTTTTATATCAAAAATTAGGACCTTGGAATAATTCAGAAACTATGGTTGCTATTTTGACAAACTGCTGAGGTTGTATCTGTTGCGTTGAAAGTTGGATAATGTAACATATTTGAATTTATTATTTTTCTTATCTTACTTATTATTCCGAATATAAGTCTTACGTCAAAGATCTCACGTATTACATAAAATTTATATGAAAATCAAAATAACATATGGGTATCTCGAAGAGCCACTTTATCTTCTTGAAAATACTTGTTTCTTTGGTGGCAATATCATCTAATTTGATAAGCGATGTCACTTTTCAGAATACTCGTTTCGCGTCTGATAAAATTGCTACGTTTTATAGAATATATTGAGTGACTGGTGAAGAATTTTATTTTCATTCAATTGAAATTATAAATTGGCAAATTCACTTTGAACGGTAGGTACTCCTATTTCTGGCGCAGTTGAATCGGGAGCTTTACTTAATTGTTTTCTGCACTGCGACAATCTTCCCAAGGAAATTGGTCATCCGCACTGCTTGAAGGGTCTATAAATTGATTCATTCACATAATGATCCGCCGACTGCAGTCGGTGTTTTCGGCCAAGCCCTATTCTGCCCAGATGATAGTTTGACCTGCAGTGCCAAGTAAGGATTTCACCTATAGACCTGATCTCCTCCTTGTCCTTGTTAAACACATGTTACCTTATCCTAGCATCTCATTCCAATCGATCCTTGCGTTCTGGTTTATCTGGACGCAGTCTTTTTGCCAGATTTGAATTCTATTCTGGATTTCGGACCTATGAACTGGGACTGACCTCCTGGTCCACTTCATCCAGGATTATGGTGTGACCCGAAATACATACCAGGACAATTTTATTGATTGCCTCCAGTTGGTTTAGTAGCATGTACCAGTCTTCCGATCTAACTTGAACTGAATCAGCTGATATCCACCACAAGTAGAAAAGATAGATTCCTCTCCCATTCTTCCTCAGCTAAGAGGATCCAAAGATATGGTCAATAACTATGTGGCGTCCAGTTCACATAACAAGGCCCTTTGATCGTCACAGCCCATTTATTGGCCCCCACCATCCATTTTTTGTATATTCTGTAGATATTGATTCTCGCGACTCTCTGAAGGTGGAGATAAAGAAGTGTTATGTTAAGAATGGTGCGATTTATACTCATAATCGTCTTTGTTCTTTGGTACGTCTAACAGGCGCCAGATTTTGCTGACACTATACTACCTTTACATACAGACAGTCTGGATCTCACGCCACAGTCTGTTCCACAAAGTCTTTTGCAAGTCCATGAGGCTAGACTGCCTTTCCAGATTACTTGTTCCAGCGTAACGTCTAGATATTTTGCCTCCTCCACAAATGGAATGCTGGACTTCAAATTGTAATGTTAGTTGCCAAAAATGGTTTTCTGTTGGATCTCTATTTATAATTATATCCTAGGGCTGGATACGTACCTTAATTAAGACTCATTTCTGAATTACTCATCATAGGAAGATGGTAAAATGGAAAATTAAAAGAAAACTAAGATTTTAATTCCATTGAATTTTTGAAAAATAAATCATTTGGTTGACAGCGACGTAAAAAAAGGGTTGAAAGAATTATTTTAAGAAATACATTCCGAAATATAACGATATGTATCATCACAACTTGCGAAAAGTTTAGGTTAGTTGTTGCGCCATCATCAGTATTTTATTTGTGTGGTTATGGCAACATTAGATAATCTTGGTATCGTTAATAAACTGTCAAGCAATTTCTTGGAGATATTCACTGATTGAACAAACATATAATCTGTCGAAAATGCAAATCAAGCATATTACGACCTAACCGCTATACAACTGAATAGATAAATACCAGCTTTAGCGTTTTATGTATATTACAGTTGCGTGACAATAGTTATTTGTCATCGAAAAGTTCCGCTGTTGGTAATAATTGCACATTATTCTGCTTATAATGTGTTTAATATAATCCGTATAAAATTTTAATGGTGGAAAATTCCAACCCAAACATTTTTATTTATTCCACGGGTGACAAAATTTATGTTTGCAGTAACTTTTTGTATTGATTTTACAATGTCACATTATAGTTTGTTCTGTTTGTAGAAAAAAAGTATGTGTGAAAATTTGGTGTCAACTATTTTTAATAGATTCATTATTTCTAGAGCAGTTTTCAATAAAAAAGTTGGCCATACTGTTATCCTATACCGGTTTATTGCCTTCTGAATATACATACAAAGTCTGCCAGCGATGGTAGTACTTTTTGTTCAATTTAATGATACAGAAATCTCTATTAAGTGGAGCAACTACTATAAAATGTTATCGATAAACATGTTATAATAGTTCTTGACATATTTACAAGTAATCTGGAATTATATTGTAGAAATACACGTTCAACAGCGATTATATTTAATAACCCACGCTTCAGGTCATTGAGGTTAAGTGGGCAGTTATTTTTTTATATTTCCTAAAGCTTAAATTTAGTTTTAAAGTTTTATTTTTCGCTAATACCTATTATATATATATATATAATGTATTTACTACACCCAAAATCGTTTCGATACCATCATATACATATATCAATAATTGTTAATATTAAACATTCAAGTGCGTATTAAAATAGTTTGTATAATAATCCGTTGAAGTGGTTTAAAAACAATGGCAAATCTGGTGAAAAAATTGTGACGAAGTAATAACAGTATTTTTTCTTCGATTTTTTTTAATTCCAATTGGTGTGCGTCGCCGGTCAACGATAGCACATGTACTGTTCGAACACTGGCCGGAACTAAACCGAGATTCAATTTACTGGCGGATTAAGACACTCGCAGCAATTTAGTAACCCCCTTCGAACAAGCGGTGTAACGGTTCTTAATAAACGAAGACTACGTCATTGTCTCGAGTCATTAAACTTCAAATGCTCGACGTTGAGACTACAAAGCTTAGGTAATAGCTGTTTTTGAATTAACTCGAATTGTTCGACAAATATCTTACTATTAAATTAAACAAAGTCATCTCGAAGGCCTCAAATAATCATGGCTTTATACTTCCGATTTAATTGTCGTTCTAATAATATTAATATCTTAAGGGATAGCTTAAGAGATCATTTCAATCAAAACTCACAACAAAAATAGAGTAGAGTAGTTTTTTATTGTTCGAAATATTCCACAAAAATTAATGATTATTTTCAATTTATTTGCTTTGACAAAAAATAATTGAAAAGTAACAAAACCTTATTTTCTCTTTTTTCTTATCGTGGTGATTTAAATGGTGTTTTGTTACGCACCATTCGTTCAGTTTCCCCTGCTTTACTGTAACTGTTATAGCCTCATTTGCTATTTTTGCACGCATTGGTAATAATTTAGCAATTTTCTTTCTTCCAATTACTGTTGAAATAATGATTCGATGGAGCAAACTGTTTTCAACATTGATATACTTCATAGCCATATTTATCGATTTTCTTTTACGAAAAGTGTGCTGAGAGGGTGAACTTTAAGAAGCGTGACTGACATTTTTATGAATTTTGTACTATTACTCATTTTTCAACCCTCCCAAAATCAAGGGAATTATCACACGTATTTTCCACTTTTTTTACTCTGGTTTCAATCATCACGTACATTTTCTCTGTAAAATATCCCTCCTTATACCTACAGAATGGAACAAAAAAACATTTATATTCCATAAATTCTCTATTAAACTATATTGCAAGATAAGAATTCAACATTGTGATTCCTTGTGCTGTTCCTTAGTAAACGAGTATCTATACAAATGTAAAATACGCGGATTTATTGATATATAGATAGCCTAGACCAGTTCCATGCATAAACAAAATATTGCGTTACCATAGCAATGAACAATAACTTATTAGAAGTGTCAGTGTAAAGTTTAACGTCAAAAAAGTAAATCAGAGTTACGCAATAAATTAAAAGAAAAAAGATCCACCGAAATTGTGAAAATCGAAAAATTGGAGTATCGAGCCATCATCAAGTACCTGTATTTAAAAGGGTTAAGAGGTAAGCAGATTTACGAAGATATGCTTAATACCCTTGGTGATCAATGTACTACGCATGCGACCGTGAAAAATTGGACTGCATGCTTCAAAAGAGGTAAATTTTCCATTGAAGATGATACCCGATCGGGAAGGCCAGTTTCTGTGTCAGTCCCCGAAAATATCGATGCAGTTCATGACATGATTTTATCAAACTGTCGAATTGGGCTAAAACGAATATCTGTAGCACTGAATATTTCATACGAACGCGTTCATCATATAGTTCACGTCAATTTGGACGTGAGAAAAATTGCTGCAAAATGGATCCCCAAATGTTTGAATGTTGAGCAAAAGCGTGCAAGGGTAGAAGCATCGCGTTCGATCTGTGCTCGATTTGAAAACGATGTAGACTTCTTAAAACGAATTGTTACTATGGATAAGACTTGGGTACATTTCTACGATCCAGAAACAAAGCAACAATCGATAGCATGGCGACACAATGGTTCTCCAAGACCTAAGAAGTTTCGTGTCCAAAAATCTGCTGGAAAAGTTCTTGCTTCAGTTTTTTGGGATTGCCATGGAGTAATCATTATTGATTTTTTGGATAAGGGTAGAACAATAACCGGAGATTACTATTCAACATTACTGACCATTCTACGGGAAAAAATTAAAGAGAAAAGACGCGCAAAGCTATCCAAAGGTGTTTTATTTTTGCAGGACAACGCCCCTGCACACAAATCTCATGTTGTCATGCAAAAAATTCGTGATTTAGGGTTTGAATTACTAGAACACCCCCCTTATTCACCAGATTTGGCTCCGTCCGACTATCATCTTTTTCCTCAACTGAAAAAAAGTTTAAAAGGTCGTAAATTTTGTTCCAACGTGGAGGTAATAAAAACTGTGGGGGTCTGGTTTGCAGAGCAAGAAGAAACATTTTTTTTTGAAAGGTCTAGAGACGTTGCAGGTTCGCTGTAATAAATGTATCCAATTAAGAGGAGAATATGTTGGGTAATAAAATATTTTGACATTGAAATTTTGTTTGGTTCTATAGTAAGCTAAGAATTTTTCAATATATCCTCGTATGTTATAAATTCCCCATTACCAAGCCAATAAAGAGACCGTAAAGCGAAGGAATCGTTGTCAAAAATTATCTGCCGATCCAGGGTATCGCTGTGATATATCAGAGAGTAAATTTCGCGAAATAATTGTTTGTTAAGCTCTATAAATATTGGAATTGAATATCCATTAATCTGTCCCTCTTAAAAATCCACCGATGACTAACAGTTTCGCAAACCCTATCAATTATCAATAACGTATATTTGTACTGCGGATATTTTCGTAAATAAATAATGTACTTTTATATATTAAAATAAAAAGAACAAATAATATTCGTGCTTTAATCTGACGGAAATGAAATAAGTTGAATAGTGTAGATGTGTGTTATCCCATCATTTTAGTTTTCCTATTTATATCCCTTTATACTTTTAATATATTTGTTCGCTTTTCAAGCTTTCGCACATGATTATGTACATCTTTAGTAAATGTCAATTATTATAAAATGGGCGGTGGAACGTAAATAGCTAACCGAAGAACGTTCTATTGTGAAATCAATCAGATTATTTTCTGTTTGGTTTGTTAGGAAAGCACCGTTCTCGTATATCATGTCATTTTCCAAACTGCTGATCAAATTTGACAGCTGACAGAATCAGCGCGGTGGTCTGGTCAATGTCGAGTTACTTTCTCTCAGTTAGCGACGTGGACGAAAAACTTTTAACAAAGTTCTTTTTAAATTGGAGTTGTGCCTGTTCAATTTTCGGTGTCCATATCTGACATTTATGGCCCATTTCCCCCAAACGTGAGTACAATACTATTTCATTTTCGATCATTGGCGTAGTAAAGTTTAAATCCTATTATTTTGAAAATATGATTTCTATGTACCCAGTGAACACCGACTTCTCGTTTATATATCAGAAATTATCGATTTTATAACATTTGGAAAATATTTCTTGGTAAAAATGTATATATGGAAATACACTAATTTCACCCTGTACAAAATGACCATAAAATATTCCATTTTTTTGTCGAATTTTAATACCTCTGACTTTCGCATACCCTCGAATACAAAATATGATGGTTACAATGTTACTAATTTTTGTCTATATTTTTTTATCATTTTAAAGTGTGTATCTAAAATTTCAGCTCGAAATTTCCATTATTATGAGCTCTTTGATTTTTTGATTTAATGCATGTAATTTTGACTATATCATATCACTTTGAAATTTTCAAAATATGTAATAATTTTTCTCAGATACATATATATTTACATAAATCAAAAATGGAGTCGAATTATTTTTCATTCAATCGGTTCGCATCCTGGGACAGCTGTTTCGGCCTTTAGGCCTCATCAGCCAGGCTTTCGAACCGATTGAACCAAAAATCAACTCGACTGTCATGATCAAAAATCAAGGCGAAACAACTAACGCATTAGTGTCGCCATCTACGATACCTTCCCCACATCCATTTTCGAGTTTGCATTCGTAGATGGCGACACTAATGCGTTAGTTGTTTCGTTAATCGAAAAATAATTCGACTCCAGTTTTGATTTGTTTCTTATACTGTCTTTAAGACGTGAGTGGAGTTGGTGGTAGAAAGACCAGCCAAGTTTGGTCGGCCATCTATGTACAACAAGACAAACCTCTTGCGTAGTGGTTGAAATACCGATACCTTCCCCACATCCATTTTCGACTTTATATATAATATGGAAATCCCCCAATTCGACCTCGTAAATTACGAAATGCCCATATTTCTAAACTCTTTATGAACTCCTTATACAAAATATGGTAGTTACAGTTTTTTTTTTATATATTTGTTCATTATTTGGGGTGTGTATTCAAAATATTCGCTCAAAATTCCTATTTACTATGAGCTCTATGATATTTAGACAACTAAAATACAACGACATTCACATTTAGGAAAGTATGTATATTATGTCAATTTCGCACATATTATCCAATACTATCCAATCTTTGATTGTGTTGTATTTAAAAACAACCATTCAGTGACTTTCGTCGGTATTTCTTTCCCAGTTAAAATTAATTCTGAACATTTTTAAATGTCAATTTTCGCAACTGAACCTTTACCTCATTTATCCGTTTCGGTAATTTATCTTAAACAAGATAGAGTCCGTCACTAAACCAAATTAAAGTTTCAGAAGAAAGTTAAAACAGCTGTACCTTGAGCTTAGTGAAAAAATAATGCACTCAGCGGCCAGGAACCCTACATGCCATCCATTATCCGATCGGAAAACCGTGACACGGACACATCTAGGCGGAGAATGTGTTCAACTTTTCTAATTTAGCCAAGAGACACACAAAAATGAGCGGCCCAAACCACAAGGTATCCGAGTGTAAAATATATTATTTTATAAAATCTTGTTTTTGGAGTAGCTTGTATGTATAACTTACGGAAGAAACTTTTTACGGGCTACAGGAAAATCAACCGCATCAATTATTTTTTTGAAAAACAAACCATTCATTTTACGTAATAAACTAGCAGAGCTTAGCTTGGAAGAAAAAACGACAACGCGGTTAAAGGCGCTTTCAAGTATAATCCTGTAGGACACACACACACGACACTCTAGTCCATTGGACCGTTAACTTAAGTCACCAAGATTGTCCGGGGCCTGATCCGGCAAACAACGTTAAATTACTCAAACGTACAATGCCAAATACGGTTATCAGCAGAATGCAAGCATTAAAGCTGAGATTTTGTCAATTGTTACGGATACCATACTCCACGCCTATTATATACTCTTCCATTTGCGAGGCTTACCATTATCAGACACTTTTATGTCTCTTGGATAAATTAGAAAAGTTAATTGCGTTCTCCAATTTCTGGACGTGGTCGACTCGTTATTTACGATACTCGATTTTAATTGGCAAATAATAGACGCGGAAATATTCTACCCACACGCTTTTTTTTAATAAAAATTGGTGATATACATGGTGGTCCGGTTAAAGCCGGGTTAATGATAATTTATCCAGTATATCAATAAACTGGTATGATACTAGAAAATGTCCGCCAGTGACCCCACACCAAACATTGATTTCGAATTCGTGTTGAAAATACAGTTCTCTTTTTACACGCTTTTTATTAGCTTCACTTGTATGTTTGTCTGCTTGTATGTCTGTCTGTTTGTATGTTTGTCTGTTTGTATGTCTGTCTGTTTGTATGTTTGTCTGTTTGTATGTCTGTATGTAACTCTCCGCGGCTTCTGGCACCGAACGAATTCGATGTCGACATTCAGTAATTAGCGTATCAATTTATTAACTCAATTTATCGTTATCTTTCAGTGACCTTCAGTCGAAACATATTTTAATAGTTTGCTGTGGATTTGCTTCTAGTTTTTTGGCCGTAAATATATTTTTAACTTGATTCTCATTATTACCTATTAGTAAATTTATCGAAGTAGTTCTTATCGGGTATAATTGCTTTCCTTTGATTTAAGATTTAAAAACTAAATATCTTGAGTATGCAGTGGCGTATCTGCATTTTTTTTTCAAAAATGTTTTTGCCTTTTCTATATCTTTAGATTATGTATCATAAGTACCTAATTTTTTTTTAGTACCTATGCACACGTCAAGACTGGATTGGTTATCGAAGTAATAACTGTTAATTTTCTCTTCAAATCGGAGCTAATTTTACAACTCTCCGCCCTCTGTTAGAAATTCGATATACTATCTGCATCAACATTAAGTTTTAGAATTTCACACCTCAAAATTTATTGCGTTGTTGAAGAAGAATTTTACGTTCATGCACCCTCTGTTGGAAATTAATAATACTATCAACGAGAACTTGAAGAAAAAATCTATAGACAATAAATCGAACTAAAAAGTTAAAAATAAATATAGTTTAAAAACACTAAAAAAACACGCTTTTAAAGAATGTTGAACTAAAAATTTAAAAATAATTTTAAAAATTAAATTATGACAATAGTACATAAACAATACTAGTTTAATTGAGGGAAAAGCGTGGGGCGCTTGATATACGATAAGCACAAAATTATGTTTAACTTTTTAGTCCAACATTCTTTAAAAGCGTGTTTTTTTAGTTTTTTTAAACTATATTTATTACATTAGAATTTTCAACATCCCAAACATGGTATAAAAAATTTCACGTCGAGTAAATATCACTTCATCTGTAAATATTGACGAATGTGAGGTCATTATTAGGCTTAACTTTTTCAACTTTTGATTGAAATCAACCAAATTCAGTTAGATTTTTAAGTATGCTGTAACCCTATCACGTTTACAATGAATTAAAAGTAAATTTACATTCTGTCACTTTGTAATAGTACCACAAATAATGACAATTATGACAGCTATATACACTGCATACTGAAATAAAACAATTAATAAGCAACAATAAGGGAGAAATTATTAAAATTTTTAATAGCATGTTAATATCTCAGAGGCTTGAATTTGAGTACAAGAAAGTGAACATAAACTCGCCTTATTTTTGGTCGATTGAAATTATATTTAACATGCGCATGTCAATATTTCTACATTAATATCGTTTGTTATTTAACTAACAGTAACAATAAAAAAAGTGAGAAACCATAAAACTTTCATATTTTACGAATGAGTCAGCTTTAATATTTTCGGTACGCATTTTATATGCGCGTTTTATTAGACCGTTTGAAGAGACCTTAAAATCGTATTAATGGGGTGGTGTTTTAAAACCCCCATACACAGCGCTTTTAAAATGATATATGACTGCTGTATTTGATTGATAAAAGTATAACCCTGTAGTAGGGCACCGTGCAGAGTCCAGCCTCAAAATATTTTCATGTGAGTCTGATGCAATTTTTTATTCTGAATTAATACGCCTGTTTTAATTTTTAAAATCTGCATTTAGAATACATCCATATCTATGCGAATAAATTCTGGACCCTTATCGGCCATTAAACTATGCAGTTGTTGTTTGTGGTTAGTGTAATTTATTGTATACGCCAGTATTTAAAAAAATATAATGTTGATCAAAATTAAAAGACGCATTGTATAATAAAAAAGGTAACTTCAAAGTATAAACGATAAAGCGGTGTAGTTCCTAAGGAATTCAAACCTTTATTCAAATTACATTAGAGGATATTGAATTTTATGTACATGGTGAAAAAGTGTAAATGTTCAGAATAATGTAAATATTTCTAAAATTGAAAAATATACATGGTTTCCCATTTAAATAGCTCACTCTTCAAAACCTCTTCAGATTCAGATACCTTTAGTTCTCGAGATATTTCTAATTGACCGTTTATCTTCCGCACCCTGTATGGGAGCACATAAAATACGAACAAACAAACAAAAATTATGGTAACTTTCTGATATTGCTTAGTTTGTCACACTTATGACATTTCATTTCATCAACTAGGTACTTGAAACTATGCACATCAGGCAGAATCTAAAAGTTATGATGAAATTTAGGAAGTAACTGCATTCATTTGTCTGAAATCTTACCAGCGTTAATTAAACTAGTTATTCGATAAAAATCTAATTAATATTTCCAGTTATAAAGCTTCCTTGGTATTGTAATTTCGATTTTTTTCGTTGATATTTTCAGTTAGGAAATGGCAACATTATTTTTTACAGTTTTTTGTAGAGCTATTTAAAAATATTTTCCAAAAACAATTGACACTTATAAAATTAATTTAATACTGTTTTTGATATAAACCAGGCGTCGGCAACCTTAACAAAAGGTGCCCATGTGCAATTTTGAACAAAGTCAATGTGCCACTATAAAAAGCTGTATACGAATAAATAATGTATAAAATTGTTAAAGGTAATAAGGAAGATAATTAATAAAATAAAACGTTTTCAGTGCGATCCGTGTCCTTGTGTTTCTAGCGATGGCTTTTCTATTTATGGTTCATGTCTAGTTACTTTTAATATTACACACGCCTCTGAATTTTCTGTTGTTAGCTTCGATATGGATTCAAACTGATTTTCATATGGGAAACAACCTGCTCACACATATAGGGCGATCCGAATGTTTTACAAACGCCAGTTTTTAGGCAAATAAATGTATCTGGCCCAACAGTTCAGTATTTCGTTTGATTTATCCTGAAATATCTTCTTAGTTCCACAAAATTCCGTCCATGCGAAAAACGAATCATTAAAAGGAATGCTAGGAAAATCCTTTAAGTCTGGTTTTATCAAGAAGGAGAACATGTGACCATGTTTATCAAAATATTGACCTCTTTCAGTCAACTCGTGTAGTTTAACATTTCCTCATTGAATGCAGCATTATCACGGTTATTAAAGTTGGATAAGTATGTTTTTCGATTTGGAAAGTATTTATATGTATTGGAGGTACCTAATATCGCGAATAAATACATATATTTTCATTTTAAAAGACTTCCAGGAACTTTGCAGAGATGATTTGTAATCTCAGTTACGAACATCAACTTACAAATCCATTTTTTTATTATCTAGTTCAGGAAAGACTTGAGCTTGATTTTCTTGCAACAAAAATGACCTAATTTGTCCCAAAGCACTTTACCGCGGCTAAGCCAACGTATATTGCTGTGTAATATCTGAATATACACTTTCTATTTCTAGTAAAAATGACTTGAATTGTCTGTGAGTTAATGAAGAACGACCAGCAATGTAGTTGACAACTTTTACAACAGTATCTATCACGGATTTTAAGCTTCCGTCCAATAACAACACCTGATACAACTGGTATAACTTTTACCATACACTTTAATTTCGGAACTTACCTTTACAATACTAAATACACGCTTATAAAATGGTAAATCCGCCTCCTCGAAGTTTCCCGTATAACCGAGGCAATGCTGCTCACCGGGCGTTCGAAAAGCTGAGAATCACCTACTCGCATCTTCTTTTTTCTAGAATCGTCCCGTTGCGGTCGCGTCGTTCTAGCTTGGCCTGCTCGATCGAGCTACGTTGCCAGCTGTGTATAGTTCCATAGATTATTTTGAATTTACAACAAGTATCCTTAAATTTAAATCTTTATTTTATTGCTTCATTTTAAAATAATATACACCAAACTTCATAAAGTTATGCGTACCATTTTAAACTAAGTCTGGTACGCAGTAGGCTGCTGACCCCTGATATAAACCGTCAATAATTGTTCCATCTATTCACATTTTTGTGTTGATACGTGTAAGCCATACTCAATATTTTTCAAAAAATAAAATAAAAACTAAGTTGAGCCCGTTTTTTATAAGTGGAGTATACATTTACGTTAGACGTATCGATTTTGGAATTGGGCAAAGAGGAAAATCCCTATCATTTCTTTAACTCTATCATCATTCCTAGCGAATGGCGCAGCACTCAAGATTTTCCATTCTTTAGAGTCGACAAGCTGAAAATCTGCAATGAATTTGGATACTATTAGGCCAGTCTTCCTGCTGGAATTTTCCCTTCCCCTACAAGCGTATTAGGTTTTTTATCAATAACTCTACACTGTCAAAAAAATATAGTCAAGTGAATTATCTAAAGTCAAGTGAAGTATCTAAAGAACAGTTTTTTGTATCGTCAACCCAACCATATTTTAAAGGTGGGTGTATATCCTCATACAGTTTTAATTATAATATAATTACCATTACTACTATTTTCTTACATATTAAGTTAAAATGTATTTTAATTTATATATTTATTCATGTAATAAAACCGTAAGGATTGTTTGAATAACAAATAAATGAATAAACACTTGACAACATCATGCGTATCAAACCAAATTTCGTCTAAATAAATTATAGTGCTATTTGAATCACGGTACCCTTTTATTTTGCGCAAATACTCCTGTCTAAGTCTAAGATTCCATTATTACCATTCGATTATCTAACTTTTTATATTTAAATCCACAATTCAATAATCCCGCGCATCATCTTGGACTGTTGTTTCAAATTGTCTCCAAAATGCCATTCTAATTAATTATATTATAAAACTCACCCCAACGTCTACGAACAAATGAATATTATATTAATATCAATTCACTGACGCGACCTAACCCCTACACCATCAAAAAGGTATTATATTAATGATACCTTTCTACACTAGATCACCTACACTTTCCTATAACTACCTATAACAATTCACGAAACTCACTCAACCAAGAAATAGATATTATATTAAATATTTCTTTAAAACAAAATTCACACCCGACACTGAATGATACTAATGGATTATAAGCCGAACCACAACACAACCCCCCCGAACACCCTCAAGACCGTAGAATTTTTTTCTGCCAAAAACGTCAAACGGAGTATACTTCGGTTATTTCGTTATATTGCGATGAATACTGCAGTTGATGATTGGTTGTTTCGAAGTCTTGACTGCACGTGCAACTACGTTGCCATCTCTTCAAAATTTTCTTAAATATAGTAACATATAAAAAGTGGTTTTAATTAATTTTGCTTTTTTCAGTAATTTCAAGCGACTTATTTTAAACTAGCTTTCTTATAACATCACGAACTAACAGTTTACTGAAGTAAGAGGAACATTTGTGTAGCGAGCCTAACAATTTTAGAAAATATATCTGACAACATTGCTTTATTTTATGGTCATCACACTGACAATAGTTAGAGTATACCTACAAGTTGTGAGAGTTTTCCATTGTCATTGTATCAGAATGTAACAAATGTTATCAAATAACCACAGTATTCTTCTGAAATGCCTTAGGCCGATTTTTTGTGTGTCCAAAACTCAAAATACCATTTCGAAGCACCCGTTCCAGTCAATAGGAGGCATAAAAGAGAATTCGCAGCGGGTACTAAATTTGAGCTGAAATTAAAACTGATCTCTTAAAGTGTCAAATTTCCAGTTATATTTTGATGTTTAAAAGCCTACTTTGGATAGTGATCGTGGTAAAAAAGGAATTCCCTGGTCTATATGTCATATGCACGTAAGCAGATTGCTAAATGACAGGTCAGCAAACATATGTAGCTAAAGAAAATGTACCACAAAAACTGAAATTTTACTATAACCGAAGTGAAAAGCCACTTTAGTTCCGAATTTATTAAATCAACTACCAGAATATTCAACAGACAAAAAAAAACAATATCAGAGGAAATCTCAGCTCAATATATTATGTTTGAACATTGTTGGAAGGTTCCAGCTAAATTGTCCATTATTTTTTACAGTTTTAAATAAGTTGATCCGAATAGTTCACGAAAGGTGATTTTCATTTTAAACAGGAAAAAGTTTGTTAATTTAATAGTTAAATAGTTTTCAGTATTCCATTTACATGACAATTTTAAAATGTATAACGGGTCATAAAGAGCATTTTTGTAAGCAAATTTAACGCTTCGTTAAAAACTAGACAATCTGCTAACTCCATTTTTCTATTCTGTATGCATAATAAGCTTTAAAATAGTAACGGAAAACTCTTAATTGGACACAACATTTCTAATAGCGGAAAACTCATCAAATATCATCATTTTTAACCACTTCTGATAAAATTGACCTTGTATCTAGTAAGTTAAATAAACAAATTAATCTAAAATTTTGGACTATTTTATTTCAAAAAGTCCATTGTTTATTAATTCATTTTTGTAAATAAAAAACTTTCTATCTTAATATACTTCAAAAGATTAAAACCCATTTTCGTGTCCAAAGAAACACTCAGTAACCTGCAAAGAAAATATTTACCCTGAGAATAAAGCTTGTTTCCAAGTCAGTAGCACTTTCCTTATTTATATGTTGCACAGAAGTTCAAGATGACGTTTAGGTGCAAAAGGAAATATCTTCGTGCATTGAAGGTATGGAATCGGCAGTGAAGTGTAAATGGCTTATATCTTGAGTATCATAAAAGGAAAAATGTTACAGGCACGGCGAACTACGAACTCAATGTATTAATGAAATACTTTTGTAAGAAAATAATTTTAAAATAATATAGAAGTAGGTAGTAACTCTTCACTCATAATAATTTCCTCTAGATCAAAAAATGTTAACGTTGGGATCGAATATTTCCTTGTTGATACTTTCAGTTTACTGTGCGAACAGGATATTTTTCCGCACATCAAACACAATATATAATCATTTAAATAACGACCGTTGGTGGCTTTTTAAAAATATTTTTCCGCGTTGACACGTCCGAACGGAAGTGTATCTCATATATAAACATGAAAAATAAGATTTGTAATAAATATATTGATAGAAAAATGTAGGTACAAAAGTGGAATAAAAACAATTTGTTTTCTGAAATAAAAACGGTGTGCCATCTTCAAATTTGGTCCCAAAATACCTGTATACAATAAAATCGGTTCGATAATTCCATGCAAAGGTGTATTTTTTTGTGTCACTTTCAGGTTTCAGCATCGTTACCGATATTTTCATTGCCATTGAACATAAAATGTTTAATTTTATTCTGGAATATATCAATCAATCACTAGTCCGGTTTTTTTCGAACAAAACACTTTTGTATGAACGAACAAAACCCATTTTTCCTACGTAAACTATAACAGTTATAAAACCCTTGTGTGTATATTTTTATTGAAATTTTACCACAAAGACAAACAGCGCTACTTTTAAAAGAACAACTATGTATATTAAACCGATTACTAAAACTACAAAGTTAGCTGGTTCCAGGAATTAATACAATTGAAATTAAGAAAGGGAATCGGTCAAAGCTGGCACTTGACAAAGAAAAATGGAAATAGCACAAGCCTGCACATAGGAAAATACATTAAAAAGTTAAACAACGCCAAGAGAAGAAAATATTCACATTTAACTTTTTTTCCAATAAATTACGTAGGAATACAAACATTTTGCACCTTTTTTTATTCCAGAAATAATGAAAATCAGCCGCAAAAGCTCTATTCAACTTGAAAAAATTCAGTTTGACTAGTTTGATTCCAATGAAACATTATTTGAATACAGCAAATTTTCAAAATTAATTTATATCTACCACTGAGGACAAAGAAAAATATTCCATTTTTTTTCATTTCGTCCTTTTTGTACACCGCATTTTTTTTGTGAATATACCGCATCTCGACCAGGTGTTAAAAAAGTTACATTCAGTGCAATTCTGACTGAATCAGTTTTCCGATGAAAAAGGCATCCCTAGGGCAGCGCAACCGATGAAACACAAATTTAAAATTCAATTCACTAAAAGTGCACACTATTTTTGTCAATGGAAAATGCTGTTAGATATTTACCACCAAACATAAAATAGCTTTACAAGTATAGAAAAAAAAAACGATTCGTTTACTGATTTGGGTTAAATGTGGTTCTCAGTGTCATGTTTTGTTGTCATTATAGTATATAAACTGTGTAAAATTTTATACAGAATTTTGTTTCATAGAACTATTTCAATATAAAGTATTGAAAACGAATTTTCCGGTTTCACAAATGACAAGATTTGTATCATCAGAAGTATCAATTTAAACTACCGATACTGGCTTTAGAAAAGATTTGACTTTTTTTATATTTGAAATGGATAATCGCGAAAAGTACTATTGCGAAAAAAATCTATCGAACGTATCGGTTCAAATTGAAACTATCTCAAAGATTACACGATGTTAGACGTCAAAAATAATAGTTTCATACTATTATTACTTTCCAAAAAACAGAGACCGTTCACTAAGAAGCAACAACTACTTCTCGGGCTATGTGCCCTGACAGACATTGAATTACACTTCTAAGTTATGCCCGGTTTTATAGAGTTGAATAACAAGAAGGAATGGGATCCAAATATACCATTACCAGACTTGGAAAGAATGCCATTCAATGGTACACAGACGGCTCAAAAGCAATAGAAGGAACTGGGATAGGAGTGTACGGGCCCGGAACCAAACACTCTGAAAGCTTGGGAAAAACCCCAAGTATCTTTCAAGCGGAAATTCACGCAATAAGAAAGTGTGCCCAGTTCAATATTGACAAAGGATATAGAAGGCAAAGGATTATCATAATGTCGGATAGTCAAGCGCCATTAAAGCGCTGAGTTCCTGTGTAATCAGTTCCAAAATGGTGTGGGAATGCCTAGGCAAACTTAATGAACTAGGCGAGAACAATATAGTCACCTTACTGTGGATTCCAGGACACACTGGAATAGAAGGAAACGAAATAGCAGATGAACTAGCGAAGAGGGGGACTGAAATACCCTTTTGCGGAATCAGCTCCAATGTAATATTGGAAGAAATAGGTAAAGCCGAAGAAAAGAGAAGATCTGACAATTGGAAAGATCTAGTAGGGCTTAGGCAATCAAAGATTCTTCTGGGTGACTACAACCTGTTGAGATCAAATGAATGCATAAGTCAAAGCAAAACTGCACTAAGAGTGTTAACAGGAATCCTAACGGGACATTGTCGCCTGAATGGGCACCTTAAAAAGCTCAAAATAGTGGAGGAAGAAGATTGTAGGTTTTGTGGAATGGAAGAAGAATCCTCCATCCACATACTTGCGAACTGCACAGCAATTCAGAATCCTAGGGCACAGCACCTGGGAGACTACTGGATAGAAGAGGGACAGTTACCTAAGTTGAAGCCTGCAGATATCCTAAAATTCCTCGGGGAAATAGGACTAAAGGAGCTACTAGTCTCTGAGACTTTCCTCAGGAACTAAGTAGAAGTAAGGGGGCACAATAGATCTTTTAGGTCTCAGTGAATGTTACCCCAAAATACATACATACATAGAGTTGAATATCTCGAGTTACCCCTAGTTACCCTAGAGACTATTATATCTTTTCAAACCCCAGGCTCTCGAAGTGCCTCAACTATTTGAATAATATCTTCCTCATCATATGTTGGTTGGTAAACAGACGAAAACAGGCCGGGTTAGTGGGCCCCAACACTGCAGCCGTTGGCTTACCATTATCATATGTTAGTAAGTCATCAAAAATTTCAAATAAGTATCAAGCCAAATTTTGGGGCAGGGTTAACTCTAGCCATAGAGAAATAAATATTCATTCTCTATGACTCTGGCCCTGCTTTATACAACGCTGTATCACCTACCGGTCACTGGGTTAACTCTCAGGGCAGGGGTAATTCGACCTTATAAAACCGGGCATTATAAGTGGAATTAAATGTCTGTCGAGGCACATATCCCAAGATGTAGTTGTTGCTTTTTAGTGAACGGTCTTTGATCTTTGAAAAGTAATTTTCAAAAACTTTGTAAGGCGTTAAAATATGACATTTTTACAGGAAACTGTAAATAAGTGAATACACGAGGTTAACACAAACACAAATTCATATGCATGCTCTATTGGCATGGACTAATGAACATGTGGATTGGAATGCTGAATGGAGGTCCGCATTGTTCAAAGATGAGTCGAAGTATGCACAGTTTTCTAGTGGTCAGCGTGTTCGTGTATATACTATTTCTAACAGCATTGCAGGAAATTCATGTGGTACAGTTGCTGTTTACGGAGGCATTTGTTGTAATGGGCGTACAGAATTGTTAATGCTTGATGGTAGCCTCGTACCATACTCGTTTTTTTTTGTCTAAAACTGCAAACGTTCCTAAACTTTTGTGGAGCTGTTTATCTCATGTGTAGGAAAAACCACGAGGTCAACGTTTCGACGCAAGATGAAGCTATATATGCATGCATATTGAGTTGTTTAATCTACGTATTTTGAATTCCTGGTCTAACGCGGTCACACCCTGGCAGTGCCATCATCATCCTGCAGACATGACGACGGTTAGGTCGATTGCCAGCTCTATTGTTCCACTCATGAATGCATCATTTTTTCACTAAAACTTCCCCTAACGCTCACGAAACAACTGATAACCGTATATACTAGTGTAGTTCGAGACACAACTGACACAGCTGTCCATGATTCATTGTTGTTTAGTTACTTCTCAGAGGTCTGAAGATTAGACGAGTATTTAGAGGGGAGAAAATGTTATGATACCACCATTTATGTCCCAATATAATTTTCTTAAAAGTCAATAATTTGATTGATATAAAGTTAAATAAGGAGATAAATGTTTCCCTACTTTTCACGAAAATACGACAAGGAACTCAAAAGTTGGCGAAATTAACTTCATCTTCTTCACAATGAAGTGGAGCACTAAAGCACTAAGCACTTAAATTCTCCTTATATAATTAATCCTTTCGTTTCAATGTCCTTATAAAATGATATATTCAAGTTTTCAGCCAACAAATCTTGAAAAAATATTTTCTTTTATTTCTCTTGATCTTTTCTTAAATTAGTAACTAGTTACATATCCAATTACTAATCAAATGCTTAATATTAGTCCAGTAATAACTAGTGACCAGGATAATAATTAATATGATAATTCTCCCTGCTTCCTATTATAGTTCACCCAGTGAATAAACGTTTTCAAGTCCCCCGTAGAGCCGAGGCGTCAATTTTGGGCAACATTTTATTTGGTTTTCAAGTTCGACCATGACCATTTTTTATACCACAACAATGTTCAACATTTATTTATTTTTAAAAAACACGTGGTAAAGTGTATGCAAAAGCAGGCGAGAGGTGGTGGCAGATTTGCCTGGTTTTGGCCGGCCATCAACGACTTCAACTGTCGCTAAAATCTGAAATTTATGTGTTTCGCGAATCAAAATTATGAATTTTGCTACATGATAACGCAGCATTTCACAAGAGCATTATTGTGAACGGATTTTCGGGGTATAAACTTATTGAACAACCACTGTATTCTCGAGGTATCGCTCTGGCGGACTTTTTTCTTTTTCCAAAACTAAGGTACCACTTTTTTCGTGTAAGAAATGTTATGACGATTGGCGTTAACCATAATATAAACTCGTATAAGCCCAGCATGTGCCGACCAAAACAAATTACATATTATTATACAGATTGCGTAAAGTACATACGAACCGTCCGGATTACACAAGTACGACAGAAAAACAGCTGAAAGAGAGAGAAAGAATAATTATGCGTGGTCATTAAGGCGTGTACTTTGTTTCACCTTAGGGGTGTATACTTATTTCCCGAGACTGGCCGAATGCTCATTGCCCCCCTATTTTAACCGCTGTTGCCAGAAGCGCTGATTAATTTGTACAAATGATATTTTTGTCTCGTTATCGTTGACTTTTTTTCGAGTGCGAAAATACAGCACTTTTGTGCCAGCATTACGCCAAATAATCTTAGAGATATGAGATCAAATCTTTATCACAGATTTGGTTATTGTCTGGCACAGGCAGGTGGTTTATTTGAGCACTTAATTCATAAAAATTTATATTAAAGTTTCTATTTTATGTTTAGAATAGGTGTAGGTACCTACCTACTTATTTTATTTTTTGAATTTAATTCATTAATGGAAGGGATTTTTAGTTTATTAATTATGGTTCTCTCAAAAAATGCTGTTTTATTTTCAAGTTACAATGGCTAAAATAATATCATATTGTAGTTAGAAATTGTCAACTTGGTCTGAAATGATCGTGTTGACAAAAATGAATTTTAAGATTTACAGGTTACGTAATAACGATTGTATTTTTTTATTTCTTCAACACCCTCACTCCTTCCATGTTGGGAACATTTTACACATTTTACAGCAGGAAGCGTGCGGTGCGCGCGCTATTCACATTGCAGCATGTAATACCGCTAATGAAATGCATGAGAGATCATGGCGGACTATGTTAGATATATTGCTATGAACGCGTAGGTTCGGGGTTCGATCCACACTCAAGTCAAAGTTTTTTAATTAATTAAATTCGCGAGCGTCGAGTGGCGGACGCCTCATGATGCGCACGGCGGGGCGCGCAGACGGCGGGCTGTCTCTCTCACACTCATTGACTCCACGACTCTCTCTCTCTCTCTCTCTCTCTAACACACTGTTTTCCCTATACTTATCGTTGAACTGTCTTAGTATATCTACTGTGAATATCACGAACTAGTGAATTCTCTCTGTAAAGGACCATTCGGCCAGTCTCGGGAAATAAGTATACACCCCTAAAATGAAACAAAGTGATGACCGCGCACAATTATTCTTTCTCTCTCTTTCATATATCCTTGTCATACTTGTGTAATCCGATATATAATTTGAATTCTACTAAGAACACACTCCATTACAAAAGGAGCATAAAATTGGAGATTAATTGTTTCCTTTTTATACATTTAATTTGAATATTTTGTTATCCATTTATTTTTATATAGCGAAGTTGTAAGACATCAGTTTTGTGTTCGTAGAAAATATCTTTCGCATTAAACCGTTTTCTCTTGTCTTGGGATGTTGCACAAATAGAAGTATATTAGGCAGTTGGAGGCAACTTCACGATCAACTATTTGCATTGGTGAAACATTCTCCGGAGACGCGTCAAATATCGTAACAACAAGAATCTAATATTCTTTACCTCGAATGCCCTGAATACCGCACTATTTTATACTTGTTTGCTTTCTTTATTTTTATTCACTCTCACATAACATGTAAATTTAAGGTTGCATGTTACCAGAAAATCATGACTTGAATCTTTACTCATTTGAATAGCAATCGCTGTTGGGAAGATATAAAAAGAGGAATGATAACACAACTTTTTTCTAATATTAAAACGACGAAAAGGGTTTTCCGGAAAAAGAGAATAAGTGACCTACAAATGAAAGTGATAAATATCCTTTAAAGCAAGCAAATTGAACTATTACCAATCTGGATGGATTTTGTCTTTTTCTTGATAAACACTATAGAAAACAACACCAAATTATACCCTGTAAATTAAATTTACGTCATCTCCTCGGACGTCTAGTCCCAAGGAATTGAATTATTGTTTCTGAAACTCTTTTCGCCAGTTCATCAGATTATTCATTCCTCAAAATATCAAAAGCTGCGTGGCTGTCAATTGATGTTTATCAGTCTTGTATTCTTTGATTCTGGGATAACAAATATTTCCTGAAATGTGTGTTTCTAGTGAGCAGTGCTCACCATTTAATTAACTTATTGCTCCTACTCCTGTAACTTCCATACTCCTTGACCCATGTGTATACCAGGTCTCATCTCAGCGTCACGCCAGTTTAGTTGGGTCTTACCACCGGAGAGAAGTATAGTAGCCATAGAGTCTGTTGTCATCTATACGGCCTCACTTACGATTTCCCTCTTGTATATGTGTCCAGATCTAACTGTTTTTTGCTCAGGTTGTTTTGCAGCCTGCTGGTACCATTATCACGAAGTGTGGAAGAAGGCTAAATAGTGCTGTTGTCTAATCTCATCGTCTTTGTCTGCCATACCAAAGAAGTACTGGTTAGCAGTCGTCTATTATATCATTGAATATTACTCAATCATATTTCCAGTATTCTGGAATAATCCAGCTAAATTACATAATATTTATTCCATAAAGCGCCTCGGTTTTCATAATTACAATTTTTGACTAATTGGATATTCAACCAATGTATCCGATGTATAAGAATAAATCAGTTTTGTCGTAATAATGAACAAACAGACCAGAGAAACAGTAAAACAGAATAAAGTAGACACTAATCTCATTTTCCCTTTAAGAAATATTTGTTTGTCAAGGGGCAAGGTTTTATTTCTCCCTGTTGATTCTAATAACAGGATAAAAATGGAGAATACTAATAGGTTTTTTTAACGAAACAAAACAATTTTAATACAGAGCAATAATGCTTATTATTTATTTTAAAAAAGTAATATAGTCGATTTTTCTGTAACAAGGATTATAAAAGCTTTTGAAATGTCGTATGTTCTTAAAAATGGTATATTTTATATTAGAAATTTTATATTTGATATAAAAGGGCTAGTGAAGTATGGAATTCCAAAAAAATATATTTTTAATTCGTTTAAAGTCAGCAGAATAATTATATATTTACCAACCTTAAATACTGTTCCTACTTAACGGAAGGGGCTTGGCGAATACCCTTTGTGACATCGTACAACCTTATTAAAAGTCTTCACTTAGAAACGAAAACTTAACCTCAAAACCTTTAAACTGTATTGAACAGAAACAAGAAGTCAACTGCCTAGATGGTCAAATTATGTGGAACAAACTCGAAAATGGGATCAAACACAAAGCAATAGTGGTTCTAATATTGTGCAGGAACCTGGCATTGGAAAATTGGAGTACATAACCATTAGTAAGACCAATGATTACGTGGAGTAGTAGAACTTGCTTATATACGACAAGAGACAGCCCAGAATTCAAAGACTCACAGGAGCAATGAAAACACTACCAATTACATTGAAATGTCCAAGCAGTTGAACAGTAAACGCCAAGATATGGTACATCTTTGATCTAGCCGAGTAGGCTACCGAGCATACCCTGACAAGTATCATGCGCTGACACATCGTTAGGTATTCCAGTGTGACTCAAAATACAAGGGGAGTATTTTCGTGTTGGTTTTATAATTTTTGAATGTCTCAGTGCTTCCAATCCATTTGAGACCTGCAATTTTGGATAGAAGTTCACAGGATTATTCCAACAAAATAAAAAAGAAGTCATTGCTACTGTACATTGTAACGTAGACAACTGAAACACCACAAGTCATTGGCGGTTGCGTGTGTTTTACGCCAAATCGGTGGCTTACCCAAAAGAAAACGATTCGAGATTTTTTTTATTGAATTTTTGCCAATAAAATGAAAATATTTATTACGTAAAGAGATACAGTATTAAGTCCATTATGAAAGAAACGAGTGGATCTGAGCCGAGCTTTTTTCTTGAACCCGAACGAAAAAAAAAATCACCTCGGATTAAAGTTAAGGAGTGCGCCATTTGGGGATATTTGAATTCTCGTGCTGCTACGACTATGATTCGGTATACAGAACACGTCCGCGGTTCGCTTTCACCAGATTATACCCGCGAATATCTTTACTTCACTTCACTTATCTAGTTGGCAAGTCTATGCAGTTATCTTTCGTTTTGTTACAGGTCAAATACCCGATCCCGAGCCGGAGTTCTTGGCTCCCCTGGAGAATCACACAGTCACCCAGGGACGAGATGTCTATTTCACATGCGTTGTTAATCACTTAGGCGCTTACAAGGTAAATCCTTTACAATAAATCTTGTTCCTTGCCTAGAAATAACTACAATTTATATGCTCTGTCATTGATAAATATTGTTAGGACCAGACGCTCTCCTACCGCAACATTTAATTAATGATTCAATTTGTGCTTTTTTCGGATTACCTTCGGTTTCTTGCTTGTTGTTTCGAATTAGCTGCTATCTCAATTAAGAACCAAGCTTTCTATATAACCGGAAGCTCGCTTTGCGTGAGATTCAACGGATTAACATTTTTTATAAATTTTTTGGGGTCTTTTCTCAATTATTTTTGGAGACTCATTCACGACATTCAAATAAAAATGATGTAATGTAATGATATCTTGTCCGTTCTCTGGAAACAATATCTTGCAATTTATTTTTTTATACTGGCTAGCTCAAATAATCTTTCTATATCTAATATAAAGTGAATTTAAGTTTTCCTAGCATGAATTGACTCGGCATTTGAATTTAAAAATAGTTCTACTTAATGTAGATTTACCTATTCAATTTTATGAATAACAAAAATAAATTGGACACCAGGCAATAGTATATTCTATAAATTTATCAAGTGTATCTATTCTGATCTTATCTATATAAGAATGTTTTTTACAATTTTTCAAAATTACAACCAATAAAAACCTTGTATTTTCAAAAATTAATAATGATTGCTGGATGATAATTTAAGAACTTCAGTTCCCTTATAGATTTCTTGAAACAATTTTTGTTGAATTTGTTTTTTTTTCTTCGTATTCTCCTAAATTGGTTCATTTAACTCGCTTCCCAGCATTTTAAATTTATCAAATAACCCCAATGACTTCTGTCAATATAATTTTTCTTCTAGATTTTATTTAATTTGTAAATTATTTACGGGAGCTATGTGGACAACCCCAACAGCTGCATTAGAAATCTTACAG
Organism: Lochmaea capreae; assembly: GCA_949126875.1. Taxonomy (NCBI): domain Eukaryota; kingdom Metazoa; phylum Arthropoda; class Insecta; order Coleoptera; family Chrysomelidae; genus Lochmaea; species Lochmaea capreae. The sequence continues at coordinate 2,847,931 of OX421402.1, forward strand.
AATCTACCGCCACTTCATGTCTACATACCATCTTTCAGACAAAGATGACATGGTATCTTCCGATAATTCATGTCTTGTCAAATAATCTATTAGACAACGTCATTATGATTCTGGAATGAAAAGATTCCGGTGAAGTTTGAAGCTCCACTTTAATTCCTTTCTAACTATATGTATCATTAATAATTTTTCTATACATACAAATTAAACTTGAATGAATAAAGAAGAATAATCCCCGACTTGAAGGAACATATAAATTTTGTTGATCCAAATAACGTTTTCCCTCTTTGTAATAAACTTTTTTTATCGCCATAAATTGCCCCACGAGGGTCAAATAACAGATTCTTAATCAGCACAAAAACATCTCGACCGCCTTGCGGATCGCAGGTACACCCCATCTCGACCAGACTATTTCTGTGAAATATGTACTGGCTCTCGCATACTGTTTCCCAACGACGCGGGCAGCAAAAAATATTAGTTTGTTGAAGCCAGATTCAAACTCAACATGGTGAGTTATCGGGACGTTTTAGATTGAATGATTGAGTGAATCTGCTGAACGAGCGATTTGCATATAATCTAAGACACTATAACGCTCGAATTTTTTATTTTTTTGTTCTAAGAGTCTGGTGCACTCTACTAAAGATTTGCTGTTATAAAATAAACACAGCCCCGGCACCTACATTATGAACATACAGATTGCGAAAATTACATCGGAACCCTCGCCTCGGATTACACAAGTTCGACAAGGATATATGAAAGAGAGAGAAAGAATAATTGTGCGCGGTCATCACTTTGTTTCATCTTAGGGGTATATACCTATTTCCCGAGACTTTACAGAGAGACTTCACTAGTTGGTGGTATAACGGTGGTATTCAGTATGCTCCCAACATGGAAGGAGTGAGGGTGTTAAAGAAATAAAAAAATACAATCGTTATTACGTAACCTGTACATCTTAAAATTCATTTTTGTCAACATGATCATTTCAGACCAAGTTGACAATTTCTAACTACAATAGGATATTATTTTAGCCATTGTAACTTGAAAATAAAACCTAGACCTAGGAATAGCAGTTTAAATGTGAATTATTCTCTCTGTAAAAGACAATGTTGCCGGATGAAAGTGTTTTGTTTTACCTATTGTGCATGACTTCGAAAAAAAGTCAACGATAACGAGACAAAAATATCATTTGTACAAATTAATCTGCGCTTCTGGCAACAGCGGTTAAAATAGGGGGGCAATGAGCATTCGGCCAGTCTCGGGAAATAAGTATACACCCCTAAGGTGAAACAAAGTACACGCCTTAATGACCGCGCATAATTATTCTTTCCCTCTCTTTCAGCTGTTTTTCTGTCGTACTTGTGTAATCCGAGGGTTCCGATGTAATTTTCGCATTCTGTATGTATAGTTTGGCTGTAGCTATGAAAAGAATACGGCCAAAAACTGGCTTGTTCAGTTCGTTGATGAGAATGTTGACAATGACCATTCTATTAGGAGTGACACATTTACGACTTGCTGGTAATAATTCCAAAGCTCAGGTTTATTTTTAATTGTTCATAGAAGAAAGTGGCATTTTATATATTTTCCAATATCTCGTTCCTCCTTAAATTTTTATTTATTGGTGTTCATGTGTGCCAAAGAAATTATCGATTTTATTTCTCTGATAAGTGTCTAGCATCCGAGATATACTTCAACAGCAGCCAATTTAAGCCCGGGAGTCTATTCTTACGCTATTTTATAAAAATAATACCCGTACCATCTATTTTTCAACTATCAATGGGATTATTAAGGAACTTTTCGAACAATATAGATTCCTTCATACATTTGTGTTTGTTCTTTCCAACCAACCATATGCGGTGTATTAAAAATTCAAGTGGATCTGTGATATTAAATAACACTCGAAAGATTCGAATTTGAATCATTTATTGTACAAACTAAACAAAGCTGTTATTAATGTTATTGCAGGCGATTATCGATAATTATTTTCAGGGCCATAGTCCCTAATAGAATGTCATCGTCGTGAAACATTCTCAATAAAATCCAATCTGCCAGTGAACGAAATAGTTTAGTCGAATCTGTCCGCGGCAGAGCCACTGTGGATTGTGGCAAGCCACTGAATTTTATTCGGTGGCGAGGCCGCTTGTGCCGCCGGCCTAGCCCAGTTTAATGAAGCCCCATCTATATATTTATGTTTATTTACAATTTTTTTTCACTTTCTGTAAATATTATGATCATCCTTCAATTCACAGACCTTTAATTTCCATAAAAACTAAATTAATCGTAGATAAAACTTTCCTGCTTCTTGTGGAGTCTTTTTAAGATTCTTTATATTGGAAGCGTCAAAATATTTCAGTAGACGTCAAAGCATCAATCTACTGGTGATGTCTTTCGATCCTATACCTTTCTTTTCCACTTAATCGGTTCAATTTTCAATTTAATTGCTATGAACTTGGCAATCAACAGTAACTGATCTTCAGCTGGCTCAAAAAAATACCAAGTGTTCATTGATTATTTATTACATTCGCTCTATTTGTTCCAAGACAATAATTATCGGGATCTCGCAGCTTTTTTCAGACACTTCAAAGAACAACTCGAAATTACATCCCTCAGTTTTTCATTCCGTCTATATTTTTGTTTGGTATTTGACTCTCGAAAAAACTATAAAGAAGTTTTATTGTAGCTAAAAAGCTGTGGGTATTTTTTGGTGTAGGCAAGTCTAAAATAATTTTATCCTATTTTAACCGAAAAGGACGTATACGTTTTGATTGCATTGTAAAAATTTCCCGGAGGTAACACAAAAATACTCAATCAGACGTGCAACAAACACTTATTGAGTTTGTACTTCTTTCACAAATCCAACTCACTCCCTAATAGAATCAGTGGATATACCTTTTATCAAACCCTCAGAATTGCGCTGTTCTCCGGACGAAATGAAATTATATAAAAAAATTCTCGCGCCCTGTGAACTCATTTAACTTTTTCATGATATTTAAATTCAGTTATCCGGTTGGAGTTTCTAATAAACTTTTTCCTCTCAGATACAAAGGAGTTTTGTTTTAGGCGGGTAATGATAAGCTTTGTTATTCGGAAAATTGATTTTTGCATCAATATCCACCCATTAAATGGTTCAAACTTTATATAAAGTTACCGACAATTATAGAAAAAAGTTGATTATACTACGCAAATTAATATACAGCGTGTTTATTTTATAATTAAATTTGAAAAACTTTAAAGATGAAAGTAGAATTGTACCAAAAACCTATTAGGAATACATCAAATTTGAACCGTTTATAAACATCTAAATAACTTTTGAAAGATCATTTATTTAATCTTGTCATGTTTATTCTTCTGAAATAACAATTTTCCCTTTAAATTTCAGGTTGCCTGGATAAAGTCTGACACAAAAGCTATTTTGGCAATACACATTCACATGGTGGCTCAGAATCCTCGTCTTTCTGTAACACACAATGGACACAACACGTGGAAACTGCACGTATCTAATGTACAAAAGAACGATTCGGGCACGTATATGTGTCAGATAAACACGGACCCTATGCGAAGTCAGGTAAATGATATTAAAGTTAAAGAACGTTTATGAGCTGCTCAAAAAAAAGCTGAAGTAGTCAAACTACACAAGTAGCTTACTATAGCTACTCATAATTTTTTTATTATACAGTCCAGAAGCTCTGAGAGCATAATCCTGGACTGAAAATGACACTGAAATCACATCAATACTTATCGTACAGTAAAGGAAATGTTGGGAGGTCGCTGTTATCACGTTTTAGACATTTCCTTTACTTGAGGATATGTAGTGATGGACTTCTGGACGGAGAATATGTAGCTTGTAGTGATGAGACGCAAATACGGCGAAATCAGTCTGCAACTGCCTTCTAATTGCTAACCAGAATGGTTGGTTATATATTGTAGATATACCAACCCCGTTAAACTTAATGTCGGTCGGGGCAAATAGCTCGAGAATTAGTTGTTTCTTCGTAGATGAACGGTAATTGTTTTTTTGAAACATATCTTTCAAAACCTTCGTAAGGTGTTTATGAAATATTGAGATAGGATTTGAGAAACGTCTAGTGACTGGTAGTCGTGAAAAGCCCTGTATATGTCATCTCAACCAGTATCTACAAAGTGTTTCAAAAATATTGTGTAACTTCTCCGTATCTGAGGATTAAACAAGAACTTTAAATGACTGAAAACTAAAATATTTCACTCGAATCTTGAAGTACTGTGTACAAAAGCAATGGGAATGCACCCACAAATGCTTTATTACAAAATATTAAAAACGTCGAGGTTATCTGGCCAACGCATTCTATCAAAGAATGCTTCATAAATAAAGAAAAACTTTAATATTCCCTCAAGATAGTCACTAAAAGTTCTTTTATACTATCGCCTCCATATCTATCGGTTGGAATTTTTAAAAATTAAAGATGCCTGTTCTTTAGAACATTATTGAAGCAAAAATTCTTCCTTTAAAAGGACAAGGGCTTTTGTTAGTCTAACTCAGGGGGCTGAATTTCTGATTTGCAGTTGTTGTAACCCCCAAGCGAGGTTACGATCCACCCTAAAATTTCTCAGCGACATCGTAGTCGAGTGAAATGTTTTCAATTGGTTATTAATTGATTTTTTCAAAAATTCAGATTAATATTTATATAGGGTGCCTAAAAACTCTGCTTTCAAACGCAAACTACAGATACTAGATGTGATTTTTTGTCCATCTCAAAAAACTGACTTAACAGCGTCATCTTCATTCGTTATCCTTTTGGATAAAGGTAAATTAGATTAGATGGACATAAAATCTAGTATCCAGTATATATATATATACATATATACAATTATATATATAACGATGGTAGACACCAAAAGAGGAAACAATATTGTACTCAAAAATACTTTTCATATTTTTATAGTTTGTAATCACAAACGAAAGCTTGCACTTAGAATAAAGGCAATAACTTGGGAAGTTTCCTCTTCAGTTCCTTTTATATATATTCTAATTGTACAGTTATCATTATTACCCCGTTACTGTCCCTTCTGTTTATATAATTATATATATAATTTTTTCCAGATGGGTAACTTAGAAGTAGTTATATCACCAGACATATTGTCCGACAACGAACCTAACGACGTGACTGAAGCTGTCGAAGGGGGCACAATCCGCTTGAAATGTAAAGCCACTGGAGTGCCGGAACCGACAGTTGCTTGGAGAAGAGAAGATGGCAGCAATATCATTTTACGACATGAAGGGAGGGAGAAACAAGGTAAGATTTTCTATTATATTTTGTTTTAATTCGGTAGTTAGATGGTATTTTTTTTGTGAATTGAGAAACTCTTAAAAATTTTCTTGTAAAAACGTCGAATCATTGTTATATGAAGTGGTTAGGTTGTAAAGTGATTTTTAAAAGCATTAAACATGTGGTTTTGATAAAACAATCATTTTCGCTTTTAAAATTGTCGACTGCAGCTGATTGAGAGGTAAAATACACATCTGTTAATAAGTCTCCATTCGCAAAAACTATAAAATGGAAAATATAAAATGAAGCATCTGTACCATCATGTGAAATAAATCATTTTAATGAACTCTAATAACAAAACTGTATGAAAATAAAATTCGCATCTTATATCGATAGAATTCTTGTTTGGTCTTCAACTTCCAATTGGTATCACTAAATTCTTTAGTAAACAAACGTTTTAACAACTGTAAGTGAAATGTAATAGGCAGCAGTATTGGACATCGTCAAATATTCAAGTTATCATTTCTCAATTATCCTTCCAAACTTGTTTCTTTAATTGAATTCATTTCTCAATAGAAGTTCTCGACATCGGCGCGGGAGCCTTCATGTCGCGCTTATAAAGACATCCCAAAAAAACGGTCGCTGAAAAACACGTGCAGCATATATACAGGGGCTGCTCGATTTAAAACTTAGCCGATGAAAAGGTTTTTAAAAAGCTTTTTCAAAGAAACGATGTTGTTTTGCTATGTACGGTACGATTTAGTCTTGAATTGGGATCATCAAATTATAAGAAATGCATTTTTCCCATTCAATATTTTAATTCTAAGAAACCTGTATAACTTCCCAATTTCGTTTGTTTAATTAATCACTGTTGATTATGCTTTTTATTCGGGTAGCATTACGATTCAGTTCTTTTTTTTGGGAAAACCCCCAGTGCCTAATGAAAACCCCTTCCTCAATTACATGTGTTTACAGAGATCAAAGTGAAATTTTAGCTGCATAACAATTTACAGTTGTATTTTCAATACACTGTGGACGTTGCTGATCAACCTTTTGATCAAAGCGGTGCGTTCAGAAATGTAAGTTGATACTGGGTTTACTAAAGCTTGGTTGGAAAATGACAAAATGAACAAGAAAATTACTTCCAGTTTTTTCTAACCGACAAAATTATTTGATTTGGAATGACTACACGGGATGTCCAAAAAGGAATACTGATTATGAAATGTAGAAAGTAAAAAATCCTAAACGAACTCATTCAGAAAATATGTCTTGTAACTAGGGAGGACCTCGAATTTGTTTCTCTTTGCTTTGGTGGAAGTAAACCCCTTGGGACCGGCGCAAGGTTATCCCCAGGACCGTCACATGCAATTAACACCCAGAATAATTTCAAAATATCATATCAAAATTTTGGAATTACTATTTTTCTTTTATGTTACCTTTTAAACCTCATGTATGTGTAATGGTAGCATGTCTATTGTATTGTATATTCCTACTCAATGCATTATCTATTATCTTCTCATTATTTTATTTCAAAAATTTAGAAATTCACGCAGGAAAACGAAGCGAATTTCTAATAATCCCGCCATCCTCTCCCTTATCTGGACACTTTCCTAAGTACTCTGCAGTGAGTACAATGATGGTATACTATAACTAGCGCCATCTATACTAAATATCTCGAACTAATTTCTTTTCATTATTTTATCTCAAAACCTGAGAAATTCACGCAGGAAAATGAAGCGAGTTTCTAATAATCCCGCCATCCTCTCTCTTATCTGTACACTTTCCTAAGTACCCTGCAGTGAGGACAATGATGGTATACTATAACTAGCGCCATCTATCCAAAATCTCTCGAACCGATTTCTTTTCATTCTTTTATCTCAAAACTTCAGGAATTCACGCAGGAAAATGCAGCGAGTTTCTAATAATCCCGCCATCCTCTCCCTTATCTGGACACTTACCTTAGTAGTTTGCAGTGACAACAATGATGGTATACTATAACTAGCGCCATCTATCCAAAATCTCTCGAACCGATTTCTTTTCATTCTTTTATCTCAAAACTTCAGAAAATCACGCAGGAAAACGAAGAGAGTTTCTAATAATCCCACCATCCTCTCCCTTATCTGGACACTTTCCTAAGTACTCTGCAGTGAGGACAATAATGGTATACTATAACTAGCGCCATCTAATCAAAATCTCTCGAACTAATTTCTTTTTATTATTTTATCTCAAAACTTCAGAAATTCATGCAGGAAAACGAAGACAGTTTCTAATAATCCCACCATCCTCTCCCTTATCTGGACACTTTCCTAAGTACTCTGCAGTGAGGACAATAATGGTATACTATAACTAGCGCCATCTAATCAAAATATCTCGAACTAATTTCTTTTCATTATTTTATCTCAAAACTTCAGAAATTCATGCAGGAAAACGAAGAGAGTTTCTAATAATCCCGCCATCCTCTCCCTTATCTGGACACTTTCCTAAGTACTCTGCAGTGAGGACAATGATGGTATACTATAACTAGCGCCATCTATCCAAAATCTCTCGAACCGATTTCTTTTCAATCTTTTATCTCAAAAGTTCAGGAATTCACGCAGGAAAACGAAGCGAGTTTCTAATAATCCCACCGTCCTCTCCCTTATCTGGACACTTACCTTAGTAGTTTGCAGTGACAACAATGATGGTATACTATAACTAGCGCCATCTATACAAAATATCTCGAACTAATTTCTTTTCATTATTTTATCTCAAAACTTCAGGAATTCACGCAGGAAAATGAAGCGAGTTTCCAATATTCCCACCATCCTCTCCCTTATCTGGACACTTTCCTAAGTACCCTGCAGTGAGGACAATGATGGTATACTATAACTAGCGCTATCTATACAAAATATCTCGAACTAATTTATTTTCATTAATTTATCTCAAAACATCAGAAATTCACGCAGGAAAATGAAGCGAGTTTCTAATAATCCCACCATCCTCTCCCTTATCTGGACACTAACCTTAGTAGTTTGCAGTGAGTAAAATGATGGTAAACTATAACTAGCGCCATCTATTCAAAATATCTCGAACTAATTTCTTCTCATTATTTTATCTCAAAACGTCAGGAATTCACGCAGGAAAACGAGTGAGCACACTTTTATTTACCATACAATGGCTTTTTTCCAAGTCGGATAAAGATGCTGGGGTCCAGTTCCTTCTTGTTACTGTATTCTGTGTCAAATTTCCTTAACCTTTTCATCATACCATCTTGTAGCATGTCTTAGTCTCAGGATTTCTGACTCCTGAAAAGGGATTACGGAAGAGTATAGATTGGTATATACTAAGTGGTTCATTAATATCTCAGGAGAATATCACGAAAATATTGAGGAACAAGGAAATTATCAATCCGATTATTAAACGAGATAAAGTATTTTCTAATATTTTCTATCTATGACGGTCCTGTACTCCGTTTACTCTCTTGTGTTGCCTGCGGCCACTACTTCACCCAATTGGAAGAATAAAGACAAATGTTTAGTTGGGTTTTGAAGTGCTAGCGGGTATAAATGCCACTCGCAATGGGTTGTTCTATTTGATGGAACGAGAGCCCATACTGCAGAAAAATCATTTCGAAAATTAATAATGTTGAACATGGGCGCAAATTGAAATTTTTCCACGCGGTTGCAACCAGCAATAAAATTCCGTTTTCCGTTTCGATTTGTGGCAAACCTGAAGAACTCAAACTTGGAGGACTGGTTAGCGACATATTATATCGTCGTCTTAACTTTTAAGAAAGGAAATGAAGGAGTAAATATATAAAAACATTTTAAAATTGTCCCGAACTGAAACTCCTATTCATTTAAACTCTTGCTCAACGGACCCAAAAGGATTACCTGGAAATTTTATGCTTCTCATATAATTTTCGTCTGTAAAAATTTCGCCAACCCTTTCCTACCGACTATAGAGATAGTATACGTATTCACCGAGTTGAATTGTTTCTCAACTTTACAATTAAAGTTGGATGGCGGTTTTTATCTGAAGTTTTGGAAAATTTGTATCAACAGATGGTGTCCTTTTATTATTTGGATTCAAGGATATGCTAACGAAACACGTTTTATTTAACAGATGTTATCGAAAATATGTGCAGGTAAATTTCAGATGAAAACTATAGTTCAGTAGGACTTTAAAAATACAATGCATTGCATTTGCCATCTGTGTACGCAAAATGGGATTTAAATAACTACACGTTTCTGGAACGCTTTTTTGCTTATTTTAGAAATGTTATTAATAAAAAAAAATATTTACTAAGTGAGTAATCACACGCTTCAATCATGTTACAAAGGCCGTTTTCTAAACGAATTTTTTTTGTGGCAATTCGCAAAGAAAAGACACATAGATTTCTATTTTAATTCCAGAACATTTGTTTTCGTTGAAACAAAGGAAAAAGCCAATTTTCTATCAGAAACAGTTATTTCTTTTGAGTGGCAGCACCGTAAAGAAAATACAACCTTAATTTATTATTATTTAAGACAAATACCGAGTCGATATATCTAGATAAGTCTGGCACATGGCACAACAATATATACGTATGTAAAACGTACGGAGCATACAGACGATATTTCAAATGTCGACGTTTACGTTCCAGCCGAAGCGAGCAGCATGAAAAGGGGTGGTTGGGTGAACGTTTCTTTCTTTTGCGATAAATTGTTCGTTCTTGTTTTTTATGCGCTTTTACTTACAGATAGATATACGCTCAAGCTAAAAATCATTTTAAATAAATTGTTTATTATTTAACAACATATAACAAATTTAAAAAAATAGTGCGGCAAAAACTTATTGGCCACCTCCACTTATAGAGTACACTGTCCTTGCCGATGGTTGTTCCTTATTCGAAATGTGTTGTCTTCAGTGTCTTTTGCAATCTGGCATGTATGTGAATGCTTCGCCCCGTTTCACTCCTGATTGGTGCATTTGGAAATATGCGTAATTCTATATTTTGTCCATAGTGGCTTAACACTAGTCATCTTTCTTACAGTGCGTCCTGAAAATAAGAAAATATATTAATATATTGTGATTGATATGGAGATTTATTATACGTAGACATTCTTTTGGAAACTGAAATATCTTCAAGATACAATTATTTGGGTTAATGTTTCAATAAAGTTCTCTCTAAACATTTCACTTAAATGGTCTTTTAAAATCTGAGACAAATTCTCCCTTCAGGAGTATTAAAGTCAGGATAATAAATCTGTTGTCCGGAGTAGTAGATCCAGTAATTTTATAAAAGGAGAACATGGATCCATTTTATATTGTCAGATAAGTAGTAAATGTTTTGGAAAACGTATACTCTAATTATTTGGATGTGGAAGTTTTGCGTAAACCTTCTTAACAAAAATCTAAACGTAGGTTTAAAAATAAAATAGAAGAAAATATTTGTTTATTGATTTCGCAAATTAAGCTTCCTACCTTTAAAAGTAACCAAAAGGATTTCTTTAAAATTTATTATTTAATTAAAACGAAAACAATAATACTGTCTACTTTATGGTATCACAATCACAATCTTGTAAAAATGGCATATGCCAATTTTCCTTTCAAAATATAGGCCAAGAATTATTTTATATTATTTACAATAATGGGAACAATTAATCTCAATTTAACATTTTTCTGTAACACTAGTGAGGGTGAAAAGCGAAAAATCGATTTGCAGTACGACAGAAAATTGTCCATATCTCGTTAAATGTATCATGATTTATTTACAAATGGTTGGGGAATTTAGGTATGGCATTTAATGACGACAAAACTGTAAAAAACAATTGCATCATTAACCATTCTGTACCTGAATTCGCAAGGGTAGTGCAGTGCATTGTGCATTTTATAAACGGTTAAATTTTGATTCAAGTCAAAAGAATTTTCAATTTCTAACTTTGAATGCCTATAATTCGTTAACAGATGGAGCGAGGAACATATTTTATATAAAGTATAAAGTCATTATTTTTACCCCTCTATCAATTTTATTGCATGGTTATGTAAAAGTGGTTTCTTTTGCCTAGACTGATTCCCGAATTTTCCGTTTGATAAATAAAACCCATGAAATATTCAACATTATCCGTTTTGATAGTTTGGACAAGGTACGTTTTTCTCGGGAGATCCGACAGAAAAATCCTTCTAATTTAAATTTCAAATCGCCCATTATCTGTAAGATATTTGTAAAATGATTCGCAGGTGCATCCAGATTATAAGATACGTGTGAAAAACCGTTCATTATTCACGTTTCCGTTTTTTAGCGCTTCTCGCAAATCAGATGCCAGACAGGCATTTTTGTTGGCATATCGAAATTCGGATTTCTTCTTTATCAAGTAGAATTGCTTTTGTTATAATGTAATTTTTAAAATTGAAAAAAAATGCGTCATGATAATTTTCAGTTTTCTTATTTTGCCATCCGTTCTTTTTTATTGTATTGATCAATAATTTTAAACCAGAATTTAAAGAGAAAGCTTCTACCGTCTATACGGGGGTTTATAAAAATAGTATATTTAAACCTCTTTCTTCTCTAAAGGACCCCGAACTTTTTATATGGAAAAATAGTTTCAGTCCCGAGGTCTAATTTTTTGTGGTAAAGGTAGTTTTCATCATCCTGAACAAAAAAACTTGTGGGCACAAAAAAATCCACCGTCAGGATTTTGCGCTACGGCGCATACAATGTGACGTATGCTCTGTAGGCCGTAGGCGCATACGGCGCTGAATAGCTCGATTATGGAGACATGCATGCGTGGAGGTGTGCTGGAATGAAAAGGTACTATAAACATATGTTTATATCTGAAAAATGAGGATTCCTGTCTTCCACGCCACCTAATGAGGTTCCGAATAAGGTGCATGAGCTTTTTTATAGTGGTTTTTCGCCAATATATCTATACTCCACTGATATTCCACATGACTATTGGTATTTGCTCTGGCACCGCAGACGCGGAGTAATAATGCTGTAGGCGTGGATACGGAGAAAAGCGGTCACCCTTATTTTCTATGTTGAAAACGAGGTGCATAAATGAAGATTCCGGTCTAAACTTTATTCCGCGTATACAAATAATCGCTTATTAACATTTCCCCTAGTATACAGTGCTATTCAAAAGTCCCCTCCCCCCCTCGTATCTTTTGAACGGCTACACTTACATTAACAAAATTTGTAGGGTGAAAATAAAGTGTTGTAAACTTCTCTACGAATGGTAACAGGTGACGTAATAGTAATAGATGACGTCACAGTGCCACTCTGGCCAATAATTTTAAATAGGACCTTATGGCAAGGGATATCTCGTTTGAAAGGCATTGACATTGGCTACATAGCCATATAAATTTTGTTTGGGTTTAAACTAATTTTGACGGGTAAAACAAAAATTATTTTATTATTTAATTTATCCGTCAAAATTAGTTTAAACCCTAACAAAATTAATATGGCTATGTAGCCAAACGAGATATCACTTGCCATAAAGGTCCTATTTAAAATTATTGGCCAGAGTGGCACTGTGACGTCATCTATTACTATTACGTCACATGTTACCATTCGTAGAGAAGTTTACAACACTTTATTTTTACGCTCCAAATTTTATTAATGTAAGTGTAGCCGTTCAAAAGATACGAGGGGGGAGGGGACTTTTGAATAGTACTGTATAGTACCTTTTCATTCCAACACCCCTCCACGCATGCATGTTTCTATAATCGCGCTATTCAGCGCCGTAGCGCAAAATCATGACGGTAGATTTTTTTGTGTCCATAAGCTTTTTTGTTCAGGATAATGAGAACTACCTTTTCCACAAAAAATAGACTTCGGGACTGAAACCATTTTTCCATATAAAAAGTGCAGGGTCCTTTCTAGAAAATTGTAATATTCCTAACATAAAATATCATACACCAGATGTAAGAGAAGTACCCACCTCTTTAATATTAGAACGTTCCGGGATAAATTAAAATTTCATACACATTTAAATGGTCGAAATAAATTTATCTTTCAGTCAGACAAAAAAAGTCAACATCCTCTACTTATCTCATTCACGACAAAACACATGTTTATAGGAGCCTGTAAATAAATGTATAAACGATCCATTTCCCTTACTTCGAAAAATGAACTCAAACAGTTGCATTAATTGAAAAATGATAAAAACCGATCCGTTTATTCCGTAACAAACCCGCCATCATCATTAGTGTTCGAATTCCTTCATTTCACGTCATGCCCGGGATCTAATCAACGTCAAAATACAAGCCGATGGGTGTCAAAATATAAAGATTAAAAAACCATGTGTAAATAATTTACCCCTTTTTATTTTCCAGTGCTGCGAGTCTTCGATGGGGAATCACTGACATTAATGAATGTTCAGCGAACTGATATGGGTGCCTATCTATGCATCGCCAGTAACGGAGTTCCCCCATCTGTGAGCAAACGTTTCAACATTATTGTTCATTGTAAGTCACTTTTTCATTATTAGATTGTCATCGATGTACTCCTAATTGAATATTAATTTCAAGAATAAAGCTCCACAGGAGACGAGATAAGGCGAAATATCACCTGTCTCGTCTCCAGATTTTCGGGTTGCGCCGAATGTGGTGTCTGTATTGCCTAGTATATTTTCGAAAATTTGACAATTTCTACAAAAGACTCACTCACAGTTTCGGAGAAAATATAATTCAAGCAAAAATAAAATAAGTAAATATAGTAAAATTTATTTCGACCGTGTATAGAGATTGTGTCTTGAATCGATTAGTTAAGTACATTATTTTTTTGTTGTTGCAGTTCATCCATTAATTAGAGTATCAAATCAGTTAGTGGCTGCCCCAATAACTAGTAATGTCAACGTACAGTGCTACGTAGAAGCATCTCCGAGAGCCATGAACCACTGGATGCGGCTCAGCGGTAAGCACTTTTCCCTAGAGCCGAGCTTAACCGAGTAGGATCATATATATTGTACAATCCACCGCAGACCGATACCTACATTTCAAATTACCGACTGCGCTGCCCGAAAACGGTCTTTCAGCTTCTTTCATATATCACACTAAAGCTAAATCATGTCGTGTCTGTCACATAATTTTAACATTTTACCACGTACAGGGTATTCAACAGAAATAATATTACGGAGTTATTTCAGTTTTAAGGTTATACTTTTTTAAAATTCAAGGTCATTATTAATAATTAAAATGTGTTTGTTCCTTCAATTTCGAAATTCTTGAAACTTCTTCAGTTATGCTGAGATATTTTTGGTAGCAACAAAACTGCTAATGTGACGTGCTGTGTCTCGACTGTCTCATTTACTAGCCCCCCTATAAATTATATTTATTATTCTTCACAGTCCTAATTTATTTAATAAAACTAACGATTGACTTAAACACATTTACTTTTGTACCAAATATTTATAAGAACACTATTTAACGTCAATCCAATACAGTTAATGTGTCTATTTGGGCTCGGCATCCGGCTTATATATTCCGCGTCAAAGCTTCTCGAACATTCGAGAACAGTATTCGTCCGTTTAGTTATCATAGGCGGGTTTGCGTGGGTTGTTTAGTATACAAGGGGGTCTATAAATTGTTTGAAGGTGGGAAAGGTAGGAACGATATTTTTTGTTGCAGGTGAAAAACTAATTCCGAATGACAAATATCTCATGAAAGAATCAATTATCAACGAATATTCTCTACAAATGAATTTAACGATCAAACGTTTGGATACGACGGATTTTGGTGGCTACGTTTGTGCATCTTCCAACGCGCTTGGGAAGCATGAAGGTTTAGTGAGATTACAAGGTGAGTTAATTAGAATTATGCATGCTTTTTAGGTAGTCAATATAATCAATCGATACAAAGATACAGATTGCGAAAATTACATCGGACCCCTCGGATTACACAAGTACGACAAAAAAACAGCTGAAAGAGAGAGAGAAAAAGAATAATTATGCGCGGTCATTAAGGCGTGTACTTTGATTCACCTTAGGGGTGTATACTTATTTCCCGAAACTGGCCTATTTTAACCGCTGTTGCCAGAAGCGCAAATTAGTTTGTACAAATGATATTTTTGTCTCGTTATCGTTGACTTTTTTTCGAAGTCATGCACAATAGGTAAAACAAAACACTTTCATCCGGCAACATTGTCTTTTACAGAGGTGTAGGTACCTACCTACTTATTTTATTTTTTCAATTTAATTTATTAATGGAAGGGATTTTTAGTTTATTAATTATGGTTCTCTCAAGAAATGCTGTTTTATTTTCAAGTTACAATGGCTAATATAATATCCTATTGTAGTTAGAAATTGTCCTCTTGGTCTGAAATGATCATGTTGACAAAAATGAATTTTAAGATGTACAGGTTACGTAATACCGATTGTATTTTTTATTTCTTTAACACCCTCACTCTTTCCATGTTGGGAGCATACTGAATACCACCGTTGTACCACCAACTAGTGAATTCTCTCTGAAAAGGAGCATTCGGCAAGTCTCGGGAAATAAGTATACACCCCTAAGATGAAACAAAGTGATGACCGCGCACAATTATTATTTCTCTCTCTTTCATATATGCTTGTCGTACTTGTGTAATCCGAGGCGAGGGTTCCGATGTAATTTTCGCAATCTGTATGTTTTATTAAATTTTTATGCTCGTACTACCGCAAAATATGTGATAAAAATTTCCATATGAGTTTAAAATTGTTATTGATACCTATTTTATGTAAACTAACTCAATTTTTTTTTTAAATCCAATGCATACGAAGCGCGCTGAAGTTGTGACATCTGTAATACCTTACACATCAATAATGAAATATTTTCTGGATGTCTCGTAAATATTTCAATACATTTACTTTTAAATACAGGATCTTCTGTCTGTCTCCTTGTGGTGTATTCATTATTCTTTCTGTTTCACAACGAGCTTACACTATTATTATATTGGGGACTACTCACACGATTTCTATAAAAATTTGCATAGATGGAGAACAAATTGCGAATTTATGGAGAATAGGTATAGATAGTGTAAGCTCGTCGTAAAACAGTGCATTCTGAGTGACGAAAAACACCTAGTATGTTGGGAAGTTTTTATCTAGAAAGTCGTTTCTCGTCTATGAAGCCTTATAAGGAAGGTTTCAAAACGTGAACTCTTTAAATATTTTGGCACAAAGTTTTTTTTTGTTTTTGAGATAATCGACATTCCTTCATGCCAACCATACGCCTCTAGTTTACAACAAGATTATTATTCTATTCTATTGTAAAAAATGTAGTCTTGACAGTGAGTCGTCTTAACGTATCACGAAAAAAACAGTTGCGTATCATAGGTACCGGGTACAGAAATATAGTTTTTTAATCAAACACCCTGTAATTTAATGTATCTTCATAAAGCCCATATTTTTTACAGAATTCATAAATATACAGTTTGAAACCTCCATTTAACCGATATGGTCTTTCCATTGATAACAATTATATTATTTCCAATACCTACCTCCTCAGCTATGGCTCGCCACTGTGTTTTTCGTGATATATAAGACGACCCACTCTATCTGCGTTCATATAAAAATATCTAATGGGTAATTTATAATGAATAACCAGGAAATGTTTTATTATGTATCAAATAGCTCTTGACTCAAAAATTTGTTTTAGTTAATCTTGCCATCTATTCGTAATTCTGTCCGATTTTCGGGTGGTCATGGTAAAAATATATCACAATCCACTTGTCATTTATTCTGATTTATATAGCTGTGACTGCAGAAAATACACAATTCATATTATCCGATAACTCTTTTTTTCCTACTTGAAATATTTCTTTTTATAAAAGCTTTTCATTAAGATTCCGTTAATGTACTTCGAAATATATTCTGGACTTGACACTTACATTGCATAGCAATCTAGGATATTTGAAAAACTTTAACTCTTGCTATTTTCTTACTTGAATTTAGAATTCTTATTCAAACAATAACGAAACTATTACATTTTACCACAAATAGTAAATTACCAGGTGAAACTTCGTAAATCAAGTAAAAATTTCGGTTCATAAAACGTATCCATTCGTTGCAAAAAATTCAATCATAACTTTCATTCCCAGTTGATGTTGTAAATCACTTTAAGTTAAATGTATTCTCTTGAATCTCTCGGGTGGTATCGATGTCAGTTCGGTGGGAAAAATACAGTTAGACCGCAAACCACGAGTTCGATGTATACAGTGCCATTTTATAATATTCAATAAATCCAATGCTTCTGTTACGCCATTCTTTTTCAGAGTAGACAACGTTAAACATTTTATAATAATAATAATTTGATGCTATTTGAAGATGTTCAAATGTAACTTTATATCGAGGAAATTAATTAATAAGAATATACGAATTAAAAACCTTCTCTTTTTTGAAAAGTCTGTTTAATAAAAGAAGAATATTAGAATATTTCACTTGCTAAAGAGTAAAAACCATATTGTCGATAAACACTCCAACACATGAGTAGTGCAAAGTTTTACAGAGAAAAAAACATCCGGAGGGTTCTTTGAATGGCTACCCAACTGCCACAGGAATTATCAGATATTACCTCAATAAATTTTAATATCTTTCGAGAGAGAAAAATAACTCTGGGAGTTTATCAAAGCACGCCGACGACAAAGGATATAGCAGGAGAGCAGGAATATGGTCTCGCCTTTTTGGCGAATAGAGTTTGTCTTCCCTCATTAGCGCCCTGAAAGGGAGTTCCTCGACACAAATAAATGAAGAAATTAAAGAGCACTGCCAAAGTGGAAATACCCGACTTTTGAATGTTCTTTTTAACGATTACGTTGTCAGCCGAGTTTGTTTACACATCGAAACTCTGAAAGGTTTCGTAAAATTTTTAATAAGACTTTTTTAGGAATTTAACTCGTCGGCCAGATGTTTAACTTCGCACAAAACGTATATTGAGCAAGTAGTTTCAAAATTAATACAAATACCAGTGCCATTCCAAACTTTTGGTATACAACAAATAGGTATTACACCATATTACAAAACGTTTCATAAACAACTCTTTAAAATAATCAAATGTGAAAAAATTGCAGCATTTTATACATTTATACACACAGTATATCAGTGAAGTATGGAATAAATTAATTATTTTCCTAACCAAAAAAAGGGCCTAGCCGGAAAAGATGGTCAAATCCCCCCACCCCCAACTGTTTCGGCAGCGGAATTGTAGGGCTTGATGAAAAACTCCTCTAGCCAAAATTTCAAACCCCCGGGGGCCCTATCGGCCCAAAAAAACCGGCAAATCGTTTTTTCAAGATATTTGTCTTGAATATTTGTTTTAAAAAGCTATTCACTCAATTTTTTCAGAATTCTCAAATTTTTAAATCAGTTTTAAAAAAATATTTAAAACTTATTTAAAAAAAACAAAACAACGGGTTGAAAAAAATTCATTTTGTTCATTTCACGTTGTTCTATACACCTGATTTTTTTCAGATTTTTAAAATTGGTGGAACATTGAAAAAAAGACCCACTTTTCATGTTTTTTTTTCGGTTATCACGTCAATGAACAGAAGGGCTGCTCGGACTTGACTTTCTTGAAGTATCCTTCCAGGACTCCCTTTAACGGCCCGGGACCGACCTTTGGCTCACAAAACAACAATCCGTAAGGAGACGAGGAACTGGTTGAGAAACCAGCAGCTTGCTCATTGGAGGGCTCTACAGGGACTCAGGCAGTCCAAGCTCCTATTGAGGGGATGGACTGATTGACATGCTAGAGCTGCTCTAGAACTACCAACGAGTAAGTTAAAGAAAATAGCAGGACTCCCTAACAGGGCACTGCTGTCTGAGGAAACACCTCTGTAACCTAGGTTATCGGGGACCGGACATTGGCTGAGGAAGCACATGCACACAATTGCCCTAGCAGATGACAGCCTATGTAGGTTTTGCCAGGAAGAAGACGAAACCGCAGAGCACATACTTTGTGAGTGCGAAGGCCTAGTAAGGGTGAGGTTTCACCTATTCGGAGAAGAAAAACCGAGGGCAGAGAGCTATGCACGGGAGGCGGTATCCAGGCTAATAAGTCTAACAAAAAGAAAAAAGCTATATATCGAGCTCTAAGGATAGGGAGGACCACAATAGATCTGCAAAGGTCGCAGTGGGATAGGACAGAGAGCCACTCCATTTTTAATCTAATCTAATCTTGGAGGAAAGCCCCCTATGCAGGGGTTGCGGCATGGCTGACAAAACGTCGGACCATATTCTCCTCGTATGTCCACATTTTGCTGTGCTACGCTGGCGAATCTTCGGAGTCTCTGTTATGGCCTCTGGGGACATAAGCAGGCATCCACTGAAGAGGATTGAGTATTTCATCGAGGGGCTCGTCCTCATGGATGTATAAGTGGCAGGAATGGCACAATGGACCCACCAGTGGCCTCAGTGCCGGAACCTTGGCTTGAGTTTGTCTTGGCCAAGGTTCGCCTGACTAAGTAGTAGTAGTGTCGTTCCAGGAAGTCTTCTCGAACTGTTTTGCGATTACACAAAAACGGCCTGGCCTATACCAAGCGCTGATCGGATCAATCATTTAGGTACCTATACTCAATATGATCACAAAATCAATGGAAACTCTTTTTTAAATATTTCGTCTCAACGGACTTGATGTATTATTGTAAAAAATCTTCATCGGGTAGTATCGCAAAGGCATTTTAGTTTATTCTTAGATGATTCCGATGAAGTAGGACACTTACCACTCGTTAAATTTGGTAAGTTTTATGGTCCCAATGAAACTATTTTCCGGGCTATATGCCCGACGAACATTGAATTCCACTTAAAAGAAAAACGAGATGGTATTAGTTCGTAATTAGAATTGATTCCATTTGCAGACAATGCAATTATAGTTTGTCGTTGATAAGATGTCATTTTACAATTATCAATTATTGATTTTAAACAGTTTTCATCCATCCAAAGTATTTTTTTTAAATCTACATTAATTACAATTTTTATTGGTTTTTCGTATCCAAACGATTACATCAGAGAAAAAAAATATAACAAAGGGAAATGAACGTCAGTTAAAATTCCAGTTATTCGATTGAAGCTTGTAATACCATACTTCGGTTATGTATCAAGAGATACTCAAAGTGTACCACAAAATAGCTTATGCATTTAAAGCAAATATATTGGTAATAGTGAAGTGAATATTGACCTTTGATGTAGGTTGCGATATGTACAGGTCAGTTTCAAACAATAAAATAATCTGTAAATGTAAAAATGAACGTAGAACTAAAATAATAATTAAATTGAAAAAAAATTCATTATAAAAATTTCACAACGAGCTTACACTACTATTATATTGAAGACTACTCACACGATTTCTATAAAAATTTGCAAGTTATGGCGAATTTATGGAAAATACTTTGAAATCGTGTGAGTAGTCTCCAATATACATATAGATACTTGTATGTATGTATGTATGTCTTTTGGGGTAACATTCACTGAGACCTAAAAGATCTATTGTGCCCCCATACTTATACTTAGTTCCTGAGGAAAGTCTCAGAGACTAGTAGCTCCTTTAGTCCTATTTCCCCGAGGAATTTTAAAGAGAAGATCTGACAATTGGAAAGATCTAGTAGGGCTTAGGCAATCAAAGATTCTTCTGGGTGACTACAACCTGTTGAGATCAAATGAATGCATAACTCAAAGCAAAGCTGCACTAAGAGTTTTAACAGGAATCCTAACGGGACATTGTCGCCTGAATGGGCACCTTAAAAAGCTCAAAATAGTGGAGGAAGAAGATTGTAGGTTTTGTGGAATGGAAGAAGAATCCTCCATCCACATACTTGCGAACTGCACAGCAATTCAGAATCCTAGGGCACAGCACCTGGGAGACTACTGGATAGAAGAGGAACAGTTACCTAAGTTGAAGCCTGTAGATATCCTAAAATTCCTCCGGGAAATAGGACTAAAGGAGCTACTAGTCTCTGAGACTTTCCTCAGGAACTAAGTAGAAGTAAGGGGGCACAATAGATCTTTTAGGTCTCAGTGAATGTTACCCCAAAAGACATACATACATACATACATACATACATACATACATACATACATACATACATACATACATACATACATACATACATACATACATACATACATACATACATACTTACATACATACATACTTACTGTAAGCTCTCCGTGAAACAGCCTTAATAATGTAATGTTAGAAATACAAATTTAGATTTACAAAACATAGAGTTTACAAAGGTAGATGAGTAAAACACCTCGTAATATTAATTATAGAACAAACTCAAATAAGGCGAGCTTGTGCTGACCCTAGTAAATAAAATATTATATACAATTAAAATATATAATGTGCAAGGTACGAGTTTTAATAATACTAGAACCTAACCCATTATTTTTAGATGGGGAATACAAGTTGATTTTTTTAAATATAACCAATATCTACCTGAAATTTCTCCATGTTTTTCTCCCCTTGATTTATCTCTACTCTTATAACTCGCTAATTTCTTCCCATGTCCCTTTTTTTCTTAATTTAAACTCCTGTTCCGTATGTCAGTTATTTTCTGTGTATGTGACCCGACCAACTGAGTAGTTAAGACTAGTTATTGTACTACTAGTTCTTTTCTTATTTTTATAATTTCAATTTTGTCCTTTCTAATCACCCTTTACGCTTCTCAAGTACATATCAATTCTAATAATCCAAACTAATAAGACGGCCCTGAACTTTGCAATAATGCAAGGCTGTTAGAACTGATAGCAGCTATTCAATACTGGTATTTTAGTTGTAAATAACTAACATGGTTTATCATTGTTGGGCGCTGATCATTAGTTTTGGATAAAATGATATATTACCTCAAATCCAACTAATTACGTTGACTGCTATATTACATAATCTAACGGTTATGACTCTGCTTCTCAAAAAAAATCTCAAGGCGTATTGAATATTCCTTATTCTTTTAATTTACAGAAGGATATCAGAGGTTATTTGCCTGTTGTATTATTTGGAGAAGCCAATTTAACCTAAAAATATACAATGCTATGACTGTCAGATTTAAAATCGTGTCAATTAGTATTAGAAAAAGCAATCCACATTTAACTCAATCTTTCAAGAGCCAACCATTTATTTGGTTATGCTGAAAATGTGCCGGTATAGGCTGTTGCTAGCTGGGAAGGGGATAAGAAGAAAGAAAGCGGTGTCTGTATATCAGAGTCATGAAAACAGCAAGGGAAACTGGTACCCTAAGGTTGGAACAGTTAGAACAGGCAATAACCTGGAAATTACATTAAGGTGAGAAAGAAAGGATTTTCACCGGTAAACTAAACCATAACCGTACATGTATATACATCGCAATTGTCATGGAATTCCTCCTTAATTGGATATTGATCCAAGTTTTCATATTATAAAGAAAATAAAGGCCATCCTGTATTATTCTTCCTAATCCTATTGAATGCGATTACGTCAACTCTAGTAAAAAGAACAACGCTCTTTCGTTTATTACTTCAATAAAAATCTATAATCTTTATCGAATGCAGTAAAGTCGATGTATAGCTATTGAAGATAAAACATAATGTAGGGTCTTTCCATTCAAATTGAAATTGTGTATTTAACTTGCAACTGCATAGATATAATATATAAATTTTATAAAAATAGTAGACATCATCCAACATATTATATATTTTTTTAATATTGATGATATGAATATACATAGGAAAATATACAGGGAGTTCCATTAAAAATAAAGAGTGCTAGAATTTCCATGTATATTTAAATTTTTGTTCTGGGAACATACAATTGAATTGAAAAGTTGAAGTGCGCTAGCGGTTTTTATATAATGCACAAAATTTTTTCACACTGTATAATGAGTTTTTTAGGTATAGATTTGGAAAATTAGCAGGGACCACAATCCATAAAATCTAAGGGTATGATATCTGGACATCTTGTAAGCCTAAATTTCATCCTAGACCATTTTTGTGTACCAATTCTTTATGTAGCAAGTATATATGACAACCCCTTCTTAAAATAGTTGTTTTAATGATTCCAGAACGAGTAGAGAAGTCTACAAGTACTGCGAGTACGCCAACAGAAACCAAGCCTCGAAAATTTCCTTCCAAAGATAAATCGAAAAAAGTGAAACTCTTGAGAAAAAAGGATGACAATAAAGACGAAGAGGAACAAGTAGTATCAACTCATTTCTCACCTGAATTTCCCACATCTATTCCTACAGTGACCACACTTATTACAAGTAGTCGCCCATCTTGGATTGTGTTGAGAGACAACAACAGATGTGCTACGACGAAATTGAATAAAAATTGTTATTGGTTGGTTGCTTTTATTTTGTTGAGAGTATGTAAATGTTATGTTTAAATTATGAACGAATTAACAAAATGGGATACAATAAATGCTTCGAGTTAGTTTTTAAATTGGGGATGAATGTGTCAAATTTAAATAAACAGGGGACGTAAATGTAATATTAATCATAAAAGTTCACTGTGAAATTTCCTATAGATTAAAATGACAAAAGAAGAATATGGTAAAAGAAACACAACGAAGTGCACAGAGTCATATCAATAAGACAAGTTCACAGACGTTGCCGTACTTAATAAATTGTATATATTAATTTTTTTATACTGACACATTCACCCTTAAATGTACCTAATGTAATATTTTTATTACTATTTTTTCTAGAATTTGTCTTCCTTGTATTTGTAAAAAAACTCTTGTCTGAGTTCCATATCAACGTGTCTTCCCATTTTGAAAAGTATTTTTTTACACCGTCTATGCCGAGACTTCAGCATTAGGTAATTTTATACATAAGTAAAATTAAAACTAAGATCAGTTTAGAATTTAGAAAAAAATACTGAGGCCTCTGTATAGTTCAATATCAATAAATTTCACACATTTCAAGACGTAATCTACAGGGTCTTTTATCAATTTATTTTTCTTGTAAAAAAACCGTACAGTTCAGAAATATTTAACAACAAACGTTTTGGGAAATAATTTAGTGGATAATAACTACTCCTCAGGCTCAGATAAGGCTAATTTATAGTCATAATCAAGACACCGTGGACCTACTAAATTTCTAAATTTATTTCGTCAGTCTATATATAGGTTGTCCGAAAACAGTAGCTGCTCATTTCCAACTGTGCGGAATTTAAAACGCGGTTATTAATATTGTAAGTATAAAATTGAAATGTGTGGTGATTTGACCACATAATTTTTAACCTGCAATTTTCTGTTTGTTTTTAATTGCTCCATAAGATAGGTTAGACTGTCCTATAAAATGGCAACACATTAAAAATCAATCTAAAACATTTTTTTAATCCGCACTTTAGAATCTCGCACTACGTTAAACCAAGACACGATTCCTTCGTTTGAATTGAATAAATCGCCATTAATCTTAATACACCCATTTAAAATGCAAGATTACTTTCAGAATTCCATTTTCAATTTAAAAGCATTTTATGTCAAGTTAAGCTTAAAAAAGTGCATTTATAGGAGAGTGAATTCAATCAAGTCTACAAATTTCACTCCGGTAAAATGACAATAATATATCTCACGATAAAGCATTTTTAGTTGTAGCTTTTGTTTGTTTGTATCTACATTGTTATGACGACGGTGTAACATCATCAAAATTGGTCTGCAAACTATGATCTCCTTCTAAATACAAGCCAACAACGATACACTATGTCAGCTTCGTTGAACTTTGCGTAACTTATAATTTGTAGCCTTAGTGAAGTCAGACAAGTACCTATTTGTTTGTATAAGTATTGTTTGTCTGTAAATTATTTTTATTTGTTTGTTCAATATTTTTTTGAGTCATCTCTTCTTGCCATAATCGTCACACATTTATATTGTTTTGAAGGTGGTGTAGAATAACATCACTAAACGCTGCTCTCCACCTAAACTCAAGCCAGAAAGGATAAACCACGTTAGCTTCGACAAACATGACTTATAACCTCAGTCGTGCCAGGCACTAATTTTTTCACCTTCAGGCTTCCCTGAAGTTCTTATTTCTCATCCCTCCAGTCGTCTCCTTTTTATTACTTTCCATAATCGTCTTACTGTCCAGTCCAGTTTTTCCACTGTGTCTCTATTATTACACTCACGGCTAGCTGGAGACTTTTTGGCAGACCATAAGGCAGATTCTCTCTTGGTTCTATTCTCACATTATCCCTTGATACAAATTACATTTGTATTTTTCATATCCTTCCTCGCTGTTTTGCTGTCTCTCTGGTTCAGCTTCCAATGGAACCTTTTTGGCTTATATAATTGGAAGTTTTTCAGTTCTTTAACTGAATTGAATTAATTATGTTTAGTTGCTTTCTTAGAAATAAAATTATGAAATTCAAGTGCCAAATATTAAACAATTGATGACAATAACAACAGCAATAACGTTTTTAAACAAACAGAAAAATGGAGATGGAATTGTACATATTCCCTAGATATTTAGAAAGACAATAATGTTTTTAATCTTATAACTGGTACAAACATACAGTCAGTTGTGAACCTCCCCAATTTTTCTTAAAATAATTTCTTCTAATGGTAAAATATTGATGTCAAATACATATGCAAGCAAGCAATTTTGTGTACAACTATTTGTATGTGTGAAGGTGGAAACACACATATCCAGACATGAAAGGCTAATAGAAGAAAATCACTATTTTGTTAATTGAGGACGTGTTTTAGTTGGTCTCGTAAATCAAATGCAGCATCTGATGATATCAGATTTCAGAGTAATTGCAAGGAATGTGGACAAGCCCCGATTATGTGTGGAAGCTACAGGCACGGGTGATACTGGTTCAAGACTCGGTACGGTACGGCTTGGACATGTGTGTCTCCACCATAACCGATTAAAATATCGATACTGACTTCTTTTGATGGAGAGAGAACATGTTATATAAATATAATTTTGGAAATATAATATAATACATTTTAGAAATCTATTGAAATATAAATCTATATTGTAGCATATCCATTGTAATTATTAAAAAAAAAAGATCAAAAAATGTAAGGTGTTATTCAAATGTAATTAAATATCATTGTTATTGTGATGATAACCACTGATTTTTATTGCTATTGTGTACAAGAAATGTATTTATTTTTGAGTTGAATTGTACATTAGCTATGTTCGTGGGATACAATTTGAACCAGCTCGGAACTAACACTGAATTATCATACCGCGATCGATCTCAGAACCACAGATCACCTGTCAGAACCTGAACTAAGACAAAACAATTATCTGTAGCTTTTTTCATATTTGCTTACAGCTTTGACAACATAATAAACAAGAAACAACCAGTTTTTAGAATTCGTATGCGGATAGTGCCCGAACTGGTTCTGAATTGCACCCGCGAACAAACTTAAATGCGTGGAATGAAAATATAAGATCAAAATCCCCGGTTTCATAACATCGAAATGAAGATATATAATCATAGATACATGGACTTGGAACTGAAGGTTTTGGGAAGGTTTTCACTGGTCCTGGATGATTAACAGATGTTCTTATATTTTTATTTCGAAGTTGTTTATCCAATCCATAGAATATTCTCAGCATATTATTTTAATTTGCCATCATTGTTTCAGAAAACATAACATTCAAAAATCAATAGTTGTCAAATTTTGCAATAACAATGTTTAATAAATGTGTTTGTTCTTGTACTATTAAAATTAAAATAATAAACCAATAAAGGTACATTTGAATAACCCCATATGGAACCCTATACGTCTTCCGAAAGATCTAAGAGGTATTTGTGATGGCAGTAGGAGCACATAATGGGAACGTGTATTAAGAGGTAACGTAGATAAATTATAGTTTGCTAAATATATATGTCAAAGTTGGAATGTGATAAAACATTTTTGATGATTTTTTTTGGGCTAGGGACTAATTTCCAAAATTGTTTCAATTGTACAAACTGGTTAATTCTAGCACGTGACGCGTTCTTAAAAGTTTACTCTCTCAATTATCATCCACTGTTCGATTATCGAAGAAGTGTCACTTCAAAAATAAAACACAGTATTCAAATTAAAATTAAATTGTTGAATGTTTCCTGTGGTTATTGTAGCCACTGGATGAAAGTTTCAATTCCATGGTGGGAAGTGGAATTATTCAATCTATGCTAACAATTTCATTACTTTGTAACATATCCCTGAATTCTCGAATTAAACAATCAAATGCGTTCTTATCCAAGTTTTAATTAATCTACGCCATTTAATTAAAATTAACATAGTTTCTTTTATTATTCTGCAATATCCAGTTTCCGTTTGAGTCGCGAAAGCTATAAAGATGTGGATTAAGGTCGAAACACAACTGCAACACACGATTGCCACGCCACAAGAGTGTTATTGTGCTTGTATGTGACGGACTGCGTGCAAGTGAATAGGAAAGTATTCGAAGGAAGATTGCCAGTAGACATAGAGTGTGCCGTTGCGGCTCTGGTTTTACACTGCAAGAGATGAAGAGGATTTTGGGTGCACAAAATCCACAGATATCGTTGGAAAATTAAGGGACACGTATTAGTGAGCAGCGGAAGCATTTAGAATCTCCATACGAGGGATGGCGTGTCGTGGTGTTGCATGGGTCGAGTGTGTATGCAGCGCTTTCGACACATGACGAGGGGTGGCGTGTTACCAGTGTGTTTCGGCCTTTATACTTGTACTTGTAACAATTTTTAATCGTCGAAATAATACTGTGGTTTTATTGAAAGCGAGTGGTTTTGCAGTATAATGTTGAGTTTTTAATGGTTATATTGTACAGTGTCGTCACTTAAAATGTGTTGGCTACTGGAAATATTTCTTTATCGTCTTTATTCTCATAGAAACTTGCGGAATATTTCTTATAAAATTCAATATTATATCGTTGCCTCTTTCGACCAATTTTTAATAAATTTGAAATTTGTATTCTTCGAGATTTATATACCACATTGACAACAAAGTTAATACATTATTTCAGGATGGTTTTGTTTCCAATATTGGCAACGTAATTTATATTTTTAATCTGGGAATTAGTCCCAGGCCAGTGTGCTCATACGCGTGAATCACAATGAATGTACCTATTTGCTTAAAATTTGTTTGTTAATAAAATGTACATAAATAGTTGATTGTTTTTAGTATATTTCGAATCCAATGACTGTGTAATAAGTTATTTAGTGTTATTACTTATTATTAAATAATCAAAGAGGTGAACAATCATGAGATATTGGTTACTTAGTTTAGAAATATGTTTCCTCTATAGTATTTGTTTGAAACCATTTCATATTCATTTAAAATAATTTATAAATAAACCAAACTTCTTAGTCTGAGAAAATGAACCTAATTATGAAAGAATTCGTGAGACTAGAAGGAAAAATCTGAATTAAAAAAAAACATTTTGCATCTAAATTGGTTCATCAGAAAAATTTATAAAGTGGTTCAATGTTTCTCAGACGCCATCGACTGTCACAGCAAGCATCACCGCTTTACCTCTTATAAGTGCGAACATAAAGTTAAAAGAAAATTCTTCAGGTAGCTATGATCCCCTACAACTTTTTCTTTAGATTTTTTCTAGCAATTTTCTCGGATTATTCAGGTAGTGTAATTGCACGCCACTGAATTTCAATTTCAAGAAAAGTCACACGAACGACCAAAAAAAAATGATAAAACTATAAACTAGACTATAAGATTGATAATTTCAGTTAATATATTTAAAAAGTCAGCATTTTACAAACATAAAATGACAATAACGAAAACTTATGTATAAATAATTAAATACTGTAGAGGAAAATGGTACTTTTTAAGAACTGTTAATAAATTTGTTATGTAATAAACTTGGTGTAAATTATATAAAATACATATTATACATATATCTTTACCTCATGCAAGTATCTCTTGTACGTTAAATGACAATAATACCACCAATAAATCATTTATATAAACAACTTTGAATTTTTTCTTTCAATCCCTTCATCCTTATTTACAAAAGGCTTTTACCCTTTTTCAGTGGTAAAGTAACACTGTTCCACTTTCTCTGACAATTCAACTCGTCCCGCGGGACTGCTTAGGACAAAATATAAGATGCTTGAAATTGATCCCGTCTTTGTCTTATTGATATACCTAGCGACAAAACTAGCGTCTGAAAATACAGCCCTATTTCATTCATCAAAAACATTAACTAACTTTATATAGAACTCTTATAGAAAAATTATGTCAGTTTCATTTGAAATAATTCATCAGGACTCTTATGTATATGACCATTCAATTTTATGACGAATTACCAAAAATTACATTCGAACGTAAACTCGTAATACTCTTTTTTAAGACAAGATATAGTATGCCATCTGCTGAGCACCAGCCAAAGATATTTCAAAAGTTCGCTGTAAGTTAGAAGAAACCAACTTATTCCGTATAATGTAGAGAAATTGTTACATTGTATCTTTTTCAATGGACAAAGAATAGCAAACTTTTGCTTTTAACACATTTTTTTGATAATTTGTAAATGAGATAAGATATTGATATCAGCAAATAGAGAACTACGTCACCTAGCGTCTAAACTTCAAACTTTCCAAAATAAATGAGATTTTGGACAAGTGTAGATCTCTGTTCAATTACGTTTATTGCAAATGGGAAATATCTTACTGAAATTGTCGTTTACATGAAGCCATTTAAAACTGATAAATAAATACTTGATATCAATTTGAAGATATTGTTTAGCTAAATTTCAATTTTATTATTTTAACAAATCAATGTAAGTTTAACATAAAATGCAATGCTTCCATGACATCTTTCAACAAAAAAGCTAACTTCTATTTACATTATTTTGTAGATTCCTACACAACAAAAATGGTTAGAATCAATATTTTTCCTTTTATCCGCTACAGTGATCTCCACCGCTGGTTGACTGAATTACCACTATAATTTCAATTAATTTAAAAAAAACCGCACAATTCATTTCTATTCGTATCAAAGTACTAGAAATTTATATCATTTACCAGGAGGTGGAATCTGAATGTAAATATTATGTTAAAATTCTACACGACTGATTTAGAAGGAAAATAAAAGAGATAAAGAGAATATTTGAAAATTATATAGATGTTATTAAACGAGCAATTTATGATAGCCATTATGTACGCAGGGTGACGTTTGCGTCTCGAGCCGTAGGCTAGGGGCGCAAGTCACCCGAGTGAATAATGGCCATAAATTGCGAGTAGAATACTATACTTTGTCCACGACCCTTGATTTCTTTATTAAATAAGGCAAGTGTAGAACGGAAAGTAATAATTTGGTATTATTGACAATTCTCACGTCAAAATTAATAAATAAAGTACGTCAAATGTGACATATAGAGATGGGCGATACTGTGTAAAGTATCGATACACCATACCGTTATAAATATATTATTTTAAAAATATTAATATTAGAAAATATCGTTATGAAAAGTACCGAAATTTTGTGAGTGTTGAGTTTGTTGTCATGGCATGTTATTTAAATGCAGAAGCGTGAATTATGAGTTCATAGTTCACTCTAGTAGATATATGGGTACCATATACCTTTTGTTAGGAGGTAAAATAATGACTTATTATTAAGTGGTCGAGGACAAAAACAATAAAATCAAATAATTAATAACATTGTTACGGTTACCAATAGATTCAAGGAAAAATTTCACCTTTATGAATGAGTATTAGAGCAAAATCAGACTCAATTTCAAGTATACTTATGCTTACTAGATCTTTCCAAATCCCTATCTTGAAGGTCCCGTTTTGAAGGTTTTAAAAAGATATTTTACTGAGTTGAATAATTTTGGGACGAATTGTAAATTAGTGGTATTCTCTGAATTAAAAAAATGTACAATGTACGTTAAGGAAACCCTAATACAGACGCAAAATGTCTAGTTTTCTGCGAGTTAAAGGTTAAGTGGATCAAAGTTAATAATTGACTTGGCCTTACTCACACGTAATCCAATATTCCCCCAAACGCGGTTATAATCAGATTGAATCTCATGAACATTAGATAATCAAGGATTACCGCACGAAGCCTTATTGCTGTGGCCATGTGGCCAATTATTAATTTAGTTTAAATGTCTTATTTTACAATTGTATCCTTTTAATAATCAATTTCATCGATAACTTTCAACAATTGGACTGGTAGACAAAAAAATGTTTATTTTTTTACAACTAATACGGAAAAAAGGGTTACTAGACACCTTAAAAAAATTCTCACCAAATATGAGCTCTTTATTTTAATAGGAAGATCCTCAGCATCGCAATTTTTCATTTTTTTCTCAGTCAAATAGAAAAAAACTCATACCTCATCATTAATTGATTGTACAGACATTTTTTTTTTAAATTTTGTGGGAAATTTATTGCTCTACAAAAAAAGTATCTTATATTTTTTTCGTATACCATACCATTTGAATGATATTGAAGATTTATGTTCGATTATTTTAAATCAAATGTTATTTTTGTTTATGAATTTTATAACTCCACAAGAAATGGCTATTATAAAGTGGGCAGTAGAAATTTTTGTAGGAAATTAACTGCTCTATAAAAATGGCATCTTATGTTTTGGCGATTAAATCAAGCGTTCAAAAGATATTCATCATCAAACTTTCATGTATACCGATTTTAAGAGTTTTTGATTAAATAATCGAAAAATTTCAATATAATCTATGAATTTCATTTTTTGTCTTTAATATAAGTATTATTTCAGTTTTATTTTCAAAATTTTCATTCAATAATTCTAAACATTTTATTTTTAATCTTTAGAAATCAAGATCATGTTTTTTTTTTATAACGTCTTCAAAACGTCTTTAAAAATGTTTCCACTACAGCTGAATATTGTCCTTGGGAAAATTTCTCCTGTAGAGAATTTTGTTTCGTATTTTATTTCTTCTGTTTCCCTTGTGAACTAGCGCCACCTACATTTTTCATTGAAAGCATCGAAAAAACTACCCTACTTGCAACAAAAAATTGTTTGAAAATTAATAACTCAGTTGAAAATTGAAATAAAAAACTTTTTTATAACAAATTGGACATTTTTTTTCTCAAACTGAAACAAATCATCATATATTTATAATGAAAACTTTGCTTTTTTTATCAATAAATAATTAACTAAGCGATAAATAATGTACAATTTATTTTTTTAAATGTAGATAAAGATACTTACACATAAAAAAAACTTGAAAAACATTTTGAAGTTTGATCAGGAATATCTTTTGAACGCTTAATTTAATCGCCAAAACATAAGATACCATTTTTATAGAGCAGTTAATTTCCAGATAAGTTGTACAAAAAAAATAGTTGATTTTTTTTTTACCCATCCTAATAAAGCTGAATAGCAAGGTTTTTTTGTAACATTAAAAACCCACTAGAGAACAGCTACGTATAATATTTATTTAAAAAATGACCAAGGTTTTTAACATTATGTATCGACTATATATTTGTATAATTGATATTAAACTAACATATAACAAATTAAAAATATTTATTTGTAAGACATTTTATTTTTTATATATACGTACGTATTAGGGCTTTATGAATATATTTTTATTATTTGGAAGGTATTAGCATTATAAAAATAATTGTTTGAACTGTTACAAAAATCGTGTAGGCCACTGATGTTATTTTTATGAAGACTGGAGACACAAATTTACTTATTTGAATGTACATGTCCAATACAATTTCCCACATACAGTTACCAACGCCAGAAATTGTCTAAATACATTGTTCTTGGACTGAAACCAATTATAACTTTTGGGACAGAAATATGAGTGGATTCAAGAAGACAAAACATCGTTATTCTAAGTTAGAGTTTTGTATGTTTAGTACCTATATTGTAAATTGTGAACTATATCCAGTATTTTATTGCTAAAATGTAAACAATAAGAGATAGTAGTAATTAGAACAAATTTGCCTTATTATAAGTGCAATAAGTACAGTGATTCGGTCACGTGAAATTTTTATAAATAGTCAAAATTTTATGACATCCATTTTTAGAAAAAATTATTTGTGGCTATATTAGATGCTAATTTAATGAAATAAAATCACTTACCACTTTTGCTTCTACTTGGTGAGAGTCTGCAAAAAAGATATCATGTTAAAAATTTTATATTTAAGTATATTTAACAGTGGAAAAATAAAAACTGCTCTACAAAAGTTGTGAAATTTCATAAATTCGGAGATTGTATTTGAGCAAATTAGGATTTTTTGAGGCAAAAGATTGGGAATGGTAAATATTGCGAAAATATTGCGAAAATACGTGATTTTGAAGTCTGTAATTGGTATTAGTTTCAATTTTAATACTCAATGAAATTGTTTCATAAATGTTTTTATAAAATAACGTTTACTTTCTATTTTTATTAAAAATTTGGTGACAAACTTCCATATCATTACAAAATCATAAATTATTGATGCGAAAATAAAATAAAAATACATCTTCACATCAGTATTCTGGTCATACTTTACCCACCATTTGTTTCAACTTTTATAAAGATTCGAAACTGACATCGGACTAAAATTTTTCTTTCAGTACGGTTACAACATCAGAAAATAAAACAATAGATTTCGACATGCATGACATACTCTAGGGTAACATTTTCAACCTTTGACCGAAAAGAATATCATATTTCTCAATTTGGTACATACATACATTATCCGCTTGAAATGGGTTAATATTATTCTTACTTTAACCTATTTTACTCTAAAAACACGACCATAGCGAAAAGAAAAACATAAAAATTACGCTGGGACACAAATATAAACCGAGACATGGAATATTTTTTATCGCAAAAAGGATTTCAAGTTCCTCAACTTTCTAATAGATAGCGATATTTCAATTTTATATTTCCTCTTTAACAGTAATACGATATAAACATCTAGTTTTTCGCGTATCATAATTTGAATCCCTATTAATCCGACCCTGTAACTATTTATTGCTATTCAAAGATTATCGGGCATACACAATGAGGGTTAAGTATTTTTAACTAAACTATAGGATATCTAAAACTGCTGCAGGTGGTTGGAATCTTTTGTAGGAAAATGTGAATGTTAATAATTATAATATCGATGAACTAAACACGTCGTAAATGTTACTGCTGAACGAGGAGTTCAATTAACAGAATCATATAATCGGAGTTTAACTTATAATGAGGAATAGAAACAATACTTATTGCGAGTTGTAGCAATGCATAGGAAGCAATTTCCGAATGCAAACATTAATGTTACCGCACCAACTCAGAAATGATATTTATTCACTAAATACAAAATATAGTCCATAAATAACAATTTCTATTGTAAATAATATGTATTTACTGTAAGATTAAAAATTTCCAATTTCACAAAAATTTGCTATTAATGCTATTATTATTAACATTCACCTTTCCAGCTCTACTACTCAAAAACTTTTGAATCAAATAGCACCAAAAAATGAATTATTGTAGACGACAAGTAATATGTACGTTGTAAACGCAGTTACCGGGAAGAGCAGGCGACGTACATTCCGCATGCAAAGTTTTAAAGGTGGTGAAGCTTACGAATTCTGCCAGCGAAGTGAGCTCTTGCAATCCGCATACGTCTTTGCGACGGCGCATCGAACGTTGCCAAACTTCCAACTGTCAAAATTAATTTGCCTACCTGTATGTGTTTTAATACAATGATTATACCTAATAAAGTTTAACCTTCAACTTATTTAAATCAAATATCATGCAATTTTAATTGCTTAAAGCTTAACACCACTTATTCTTTAGCATGAGACACGACACGTTACAACAAAGTTTCACAGCGACAGAACAAGCGTGCAGTTAATACTCTCTATTAACTATGCCTGCTTACTGTATATAATTATTAATTAAAAATAAGATTGAAAAAACCATACGTATGTAGGTACTTTATTATAAAATTGAAAATGTACACAACCTAATTAACGTTTTCGTTGTTCAAAATATTGTAAACGTATTACGCAAAAGAGCAAACAAACGCTTACGTAAAAGAAAAACCTTCAATTTATAGAATATAAAAAAACAGCGTCCGAATTTATGAACTTCCTTAACTTTTGTGGAGCAGTTTATTCAATATTAGACACGCTGTTCAAAATAACAAAAAGAAATCATATTGTATAAATATTCAAAAACTAAAAAAACTCATTTCGAATTCATTTTACATAATCTCAGTAACCCCAAATTCCCAAAAGCATCAGTCTGGGTCAAAAAATCATGTAGAGATACAAGAATGTATAAAAACGAGACAACATTGTACGAAACATTTTTATTGACAAGACCGAAAAAATATTCGTGTAACCATTGAAGTACGCTAGGGATAATCAAAACACAAAATAACTTGTAGAGGATATTTTTCAGCTATCTTAAACGGTTTGATCCCTACATTTGCTTACATAGTCGGCAAGTTGGGTTTGAATTTGGTATAGACGATGTAGGATTATTCAGAAAACCCAAGAGAACCAAACCTTTCTAGCTGTTATACGGTAAAAGTGTGTCTCAATAGATTTTTAAATTTTGATAATAAATCATCAACATCTGTAGAAACGATGTCAATACCAGATACTGAAAATTTTTGTTCTAATAAGTTTTCTACTTTTGTTGGATCTGGATTCTTTGCAGAAAATTAATAGAAATACTTTTCAACTAGAAAAAACTACCTTTAAAACTTAACGTCTGTGAAATATGGCAAACTTTTAGTAATAAGAAATATTTATTTTTATCAAGAACTTCACACGAATTCCTCTGGTCGATTAAATTTTATTTTAACAAAAATCAGGACTTCCTTGGTCAATACACACAATCTACTTTTATCGTCGAAACAAACAACAACGTAGGACGTAAGGTAAAGCTGAAACATTGGTTTTGTTCAAAAACAGTAATTCTTATAAATGTGTGCACAAAGACGTAGCCATATTGGAACTAAATATAAATGATTTCAAAAATAACCTATTGAACAGTGGACAGTGAACAACAAAAAAACTACACAAGGTCTCAACAAATTATATAAATTTTGTATGCTTCAGAATCGTGAAAATACGTGCTAAAAATTTTTTGTATAGTAATGAATATTCAAAGAGTGGCTCAATAGCTTGACGTCAGCTGCCCGCACCATAGATAGCACCGCTACATCTACTTTGACGAAAAACACCATTCGCTTTATGTTTGTCTGTTGTTTAAAACAAAAGAAATGTATCGGAGGAGTATTTTGTGATAGCTACATGTTGATGATGATGCTTAATTTACAGAATCCTTGATCGACCAAACTGGTCGTCAGAAGAAATCTACCTACATTCAATAAAATAAAAATTTATATCAAAATGATCTTTGGAACGGAATGAGACGTATTTTTAAATTGAATCACGACAGCAGCGGGCAGCTGACGTCACAAAGCTAGCCATGACCAGAGGTACCATTTTCCTAGTTTTAGATTCTGTAACCGTTATATACAGAAGATAAGTTCGGCATACGTCAGAAAAAGTTACATTTAATACTCACGCTTCCCTATATACGTACATTCCAACTGAGTCCTAATTCTATAATTAAATTTTTCAAGACATCAGCTAATCGAATTTTCAATCAAACGTGAAAATACAGCAGATCTTGTAGTTCAGCAAATATTTCATGAAAACTAGCGAACACACGTCTTGGTAATGTGTGCACACAAGTGGATTGTTTTTGAACGTATTTTATCTTTAGTCCAGTAAATAAAGACCCCCAACCTGTTCATCCCATTATTGTTGGACTTTTTTTTGCAACTTGTAGGTATTCACGGGTAGATTACTATGCCCTCCGCGGGATTTGCGGAAGGGGCTGGAAAATGGCCCATGATCCCGAAAATTCAGTTTTTGGCCGATATCTCCCGAAATATGACACTTAGAGAAGTGGGGTTTTGCTAGGAATGGAGAGTAGTTTATTAGCTACAAAAATGATCCTTATCATTTTTGTAAAAAGTTTAACTGTTTTCGAGAGTACCTTGGATTTCGAGCTGCTGCGCGGCGTCTCCGGGAGCACGCTCCGTGAATGTAGGCATGGGAGGGCGGGCAAATTGGCCCATAACTTGAGTAAAAATGAATCTTTTTTCATGCATATGAAAGGAGGGACCTGTACCTATAACATCGTGTAACTTTTTCGTTTTTTTATTTTCCAGGAATATTGAAAAAACTGGCCAAACTTCATTTTTCCTGAATATTTGACCGCCCTTATCAATCCGTTCATATTTTTTAAATTAAGCGTAGTTTTACCGAAACCTTTTGGATAATGGGACTTTGATAGGTGGTGAATGTATTCCGAAAGAATGAATAAATAATTTTTTGTATTTTTATAAACAACATGTTTTTCTTGGGACGTTTATTTTTTTATTTCCGGAGTTTTCTGAAAATTCTCGGGTCTACCGCAAATTGATAAACAATGATTGGCAATATCGGTCTTTAATGCACACCATTGTAAAGCTGAAAATGTCCTCTTATCGGTGGTTTTTAAAATTTTTGATTTTTTAGTTTTCCGGAAAATTTTTGCAAGCCTTTTTTTGGAAGAAATATTGATCCAGGGACAAAAATGATTGGGACTATTTTTGTAGGTAATGAACTGTACATCATTTCTAGCAAAACCCCAGTTTTCTAAGTAGCATATTTCGGGAGATATGGGCCTTTTTCCAGCCCCTTCCGCAAATCCCGCGGAGGACATATTTTCAGAGAGTAATCTACACATGAATACCTACAAGTTGCAAAAAAAAAGTCCGACAATAATGAGATGAACAGGTTGGTGCCTTTATTTACTGGACTACTTGTCATGTCTTCATGCAGTAATTAATTGCTAGTTAAATTTACAGATATTCAATTAATAATTCAACAAAAATTGAGATCACCAATAATTCATTATTAATATAACCAATTTAATTAAATAATTCCAGAAACTCAGTAATCAAATTTACATAATAGTATATATCACAAACAGTTAATTATTTATTAATAATATAATCGATGCAATAATTTATATAAGGGGTGTGCAGTGCTTTTTAAAAATAACTTTCCACAAATTTATTTCTAATAGAGGTGAGACCAAGAAAACTTCCACTTCCGGAAACAGAAAAAGAAAGGATATTTTTTAAACCCTAAAATAAATCACGTTAAGCTTTGTTGACAAGGAGAGTGAAGAAGATTGAAATCCAAATGTGATTTAGTAACACATCGTTTGAAAGATTTTTTGTCTATAGAAGTTTTTAGAACTGTAGCAATACGTTTAAAGTTATTTTGGATAAAATTATTTTTAACTGATTTTTTTTAAATATATCAATATACGATTGTCATTTCGATGGATTGAAAAAAAAATTAAATCACACTCATCGTATTCGGACTAGATA
This sequence comes from Lochmaea capreae, assembly GCA_949126875.1. Lineage (NCBI taxonomy): Eukaryota > Metazoa > Arthropoda > Insecta > Coleoptera > Chrysomelidae > Lochmaea > Lochmaea capreae. The sequence goes on from OX421402.1 coordinate 2,886,422, forward strand.
CATTCCCAATAAACAATTTTCGTGACTTATAGTAACTGATATTTTTATAGCGTATTCATAAAGGTTACACAATTATATAAGGAAATGCTTTGTAGTTTTATTGCAACACTTATAGTAAATTAGGTTTATTAGGGTGTTATGCCATTACTGTAAGTTCTAGATTTATAATGAAGTGTTGTAACTTTTTATGACTGTGTTATAAAACTTGAAGTAATCGTTACCTCAATTTATATAACAAATTTATATAAGGTTTGCCGTTACTTCCGTAATAAAACTAATGGTTTCTGAGTTTTATAATAGCATCGTTGTTTACCTTTTTAAAACTTCAGATACTTAAGTTCTTTTATAAATACGTTATGAAACTTTGGGTAACTGATGTTTTCTCTTTGTGTTTCAGTAAAAAGTTAACCTAAAATAGGAGTGGTTATTAACTGTGTAAGAAAATTGTGAATAAAGCTATGATTAATAGCTGGAAAAAAATCAAGTACAGCAGTACATTTTGCCGAAAAGTTTCTAGGCGTTTTACCAGAATAACACAAGTAGTGTCAGCATCTTCTGGTAAATTAAAAAGCATCATTTTCGTTAATCGACATGTATCTTCCAGTTCCACTTTATCAACAAATGACGTCAAAGTTTCTTCTTTACCTTTGAATATTACCACCAAAAGTTCTCTAACCATCACTTGTGGTGTGCTGTGACACTCAACTAACACTTAATAATTTATAGTAGACTTTAAGTTTTATAGTGTTACCGACAGTAATTTTGTGGTAAAAGGGTGTAGGCTTTATCCGCCATGATAATTTTCTAAAACGCAGATATAAACAGGAATAGAAAATTAAATATTTAACAAAATTTTGGAAAACTGAATTTAGATTGGACTCTTATTTTACATTATATTGTAAGAACATATGATTTATTCTGTTTTATGAACAACTTTAAAAAAATTAAAATAATTATTTTTTAAAATTCAATAAGAATTTTCTTAATAATACATATTTCAACGGCCAATGAATTTTTTAGAAGTGCCTTGCTAACATTTACAGTAAAAAATGATTGGCAATATAATTTTGGTCCAACCTTATGTGTGGAAATGATGTGACAAGTATTAAAGTGCACATAATATATCACATCATCCATCTTAATATCATATAAATAAACATGGAGACAAAAATGAATTACTATACTGATAGATGTTTAAAATTGTGGAATTAACAAAAAGAAACAATATAATAACCAATGTATGGTAAAAAGAGAAAACACATTGAAAATGTGACAGATGACAGCTTGACAAAGAAATAATTTAGTAATGGTAAGGTTACCAACAACTCTATAGGAAAAGTTTACAATAGTAACCAAGTCAGTAATAAAACTAAATATCATTACATCCTCTTCCTAGATGAAGTTTTATAAAGGTACGGGAAATATTTCCGTTACTTTTATAGTTATAGACTTATGGGTTTTATAACGTTACTAAATAAAGGTGTTCGCAACTCTTATAAATTGCTCCATTTAAGTGTTGTAAAGGGTTTATAAGAGTTACAGAAATATTACTATGCTTAGCTTATATAAATTGCAGTTTTATAAAATAGTGATGGTAACTTTACGGTTACTATTATATAAACGAAAATGTTTATTGGGTTAGCTCTCGAGATTGCACTTAATTGTCTCTAAATTTCTTCTGCGCAGACACTAAAAATACTGCCAATACGTTCATTTTACAGGACGATTTCGAAAAAATATAAATAACAATCTATTTAAGTCAATAGGAGCTGGCGAAGTAAAAATTTGTAGGAGCAAAGTCAATATCTTTCAAATCACCAATTTTTGAAACTCCCTGTAAACTTCCCATGTAAAACTAAAAAATTAATTTGCTATTTTTCTTCCTTTTATTGAAGGACTGAATATTTGGGAAAACATTTCATTATTAGGAACAGGAAAAAAGTTCTTCTGTATCGGTTACGAAACAAGTTTGTAAATAATAAATATATGCCGACGGAGCCCTTCGGGTTAATTTATTCATAATTAACTAAGTTACTGTACATTTATATATATACTATGATACATGTCATACGATGCTGTTATATTTTGTGATTTACAGTGTATATACTTTTTTAAATAATTGAATAAATTATTCTTATTCGTTATACAAAACTACCCAATTTGAAACTCCAACTGCATATCCCCGGAACAAGGAAGGATTCATTATTTATTATTGGATAGAATTAATCATGATGAAATTTATACAATCTGTAATCAAAAGCCATACTATACACTATAAACTCAACAAACTGATGGACATTGGTCAACAAATTGGACTACATTATGCAGGACTGTTAGCTACAGATTTCTCTGCATTAAGTTGTATTGAAGCACTTTCTCTAATTGTTTGTTTTTCAAAATTGGATCCTCTCAATATTATGTTTGCAATTATCGGACTTGCAAAACTCCATATTTTCAATGTACTTATTGTGTTCATTTATTCTGATTTCCAATGGTCTAGATGTTCCACCTAAATAAATAGATTTTGAAACATTGTTCCTCAATGGCCGTAACTTTTTTTGTATAATTTTGTTTATCTGAACTTGAATTTAATCATTGTTTTCATACCTTTTCTGCTTGAACGGTTGTTAACAAGACAAATAACCGAATACGTGCACAACACCAATTTTTCATGATTCTCAAAGAACGAGAAAATCGAAACCAGACGACAGGTCATTACATAAACTATCCAAATTTCCAATTCCTTGCACATTTCAGCAGTTTTTTAAGTCTTTTACGCTGGTTTTATGTTTCTCAAGATAAATTTTTGCCTTTATTTTTACAAAATTTTTCGTTGGTCCTTAATAAGTCATTTTTCCATTATTCCTATGAAGCCATCCTTATTATATTTCAACAGTTGCAGCAATAAAGAGTCCCCATTTTTCAGAGTTTAACCAACATTTTGTACTAACATTCAATCCAACAAAATAGTTTTTTTTTTAAAATATTTCCAAAGAATAAGTCGTCATATATGTGGTTTTATCATTTATACGAAGATATATTGAAAAATTCTTAGCCTACTATAGAACCAAACAAAATTTCAATGTCAAAATATTTTATTACCCAACATATTCTTCTCTTAATTGGATACATTTATTACAGCGTCACTAGACCTGTTTCTTCTTGCTCTGCAAACCAGACCTACACAGCTTTTATTACCTCCTCGCTGGAAGAAAATTTACGACCTTTTAAACTTTTTTTCAGTTGAGGAAAGAGATGATAGTCGGACGGAGCCAAATCTGGTAAATAAGGGGGGTGTCCTAGTAATTCAAACCCTAAATCATGAATTTTTTGGATGGAAACATGAGATTTGTGTGCAGGGGCGTTGTCCTGCAAAAACAAAACACCTTTGGATAGCTTTCCGCGTCCTTTCTCTTTAATTTTTTCCCGCAGAGTGGTCAGTAATGTCGAATAGCAATCTCCAGTTATTGTTCTACCCTTATCCAAAAAATCAATTATGATTACTCCATGGCAATCTCAAAAAACTGAAGCAAGAACTTTTCCTGCAGATTTTTGGATACGAAACTTCTTAGGTCTTGGAGAACCAGAGTGTCGTTCATCCATATAGTAACAATTCGGTTTAAGAAGTCTACATCGTTTTAAAATCGAGCACCTATCGAACGCGATGCTTCTACCCTTGCACGCTTTTGGTCAACATTCAAACATTTGGGGATCCATTTTGCAGCAATTTTTCTCATGTCCAAATTGACGTGAACTATATGATGAACGCGTTCGTATGAAATATTCAGTGCTTCAGATATCCGTTTTAGCCCAGTTCGACGGTCTGCTAAAATCATGTCATGAACTGCATCGATATTTTCGGGGACTGACACAGAAACTGGCCTTCCCGATCGGTCATCATCTTCAATGGAAAATTTACGTAACACACTTTGAAACTGTTAATCTGTCAATGTGCTATATAATATTTCTGTCCTAAATTCGAAAACCAGATGTATCTATGAATTGAAGTCAAATTGTTAATGTAAAAATCGTTAAACTAAAATAACAATTCACTGATTTCTACCATTTTGCAAAATACAGGGTGTTCTATGAATAAACGGTAACATTTTTACTTATATAATATTATATAGTATAGGTCGTCAATGCCGTATAAGTTATTTCATTGATTGACGTACCATGACCTACCACGACTTTGCTCCCTACAATGAGGCCAGGAAATGTATACTTTGGACAGAGGTAGGCAGAAAAATAATTATACTTCAGTTGCTGTTCAAAGATCTGGTTTTGGGAAGCCCGAGTGATATTTTGTCCTATAGAGCCATACTGATAAAGGGAAAAATTTCAGAAACGCGTCTATGATATCTGAGATAAGACTCGCATTTTAAAAATATATGAACTTATTCAAACTTGTTTGTTTTGATGTATATCTACAATGGGGTTTTAAAGTTTCGCATGTTATTTAGTTAAACTTGCTAGTTTCATGTCAGCTCTACTGTTTGAAGCATTTTCAGTAAAGTAAGACCACACACTTTTTAGTATATTTTAAAGTGCAGGCATAAATATATAAATGATTGAGTGCAAAAAGGACGCTTGCGCTTACCAGCATCTTAAACTAGGTGGCGCGTTTTCACATCCCTGTTCGCATCTGGATTCTCAACAATATTTACCCCGAATCAGTTCTCTACTGGCGCTTCCCCTATCGCCCCATGTTTCGTTTCATCATAGAAACGCGCGCGCTTCTCGTGAATTTCAAAACTCTTCCTACATCATGAACTTTTTAAAGATTTCCTAAATAAAAAAAACCTGTCCTTGCTTCGTGTCTAATTGATGTTGAATGTGTTGTAAATAATAAAATAAAAATGGTTTATTTGTTCTTCAGATATGTGATATTAATGTTATTGTTATTGAACTTTTTATCAGGGCAAATATTTCCGAATGATTTGCAAATAAGACATCGAAGAGCTCGACTTGTAAGGAACAGGAGACACGGTAATCATTTCTTGAAAATTCAAAAACATTCTTCCGATTTCGAAGATGTAGATAAATTTGTGACCGAATCTTCAGATTTCTTGTATGATAATTCCACTTTAACGATAACAGATGAGCAGATTATTATAAAATTGTCTTCTGAAAGTCCAGATGCTCGTAAAAGTAATAAGGATACGAATCACACGAGATCAGATGGAAACATAAATATAAAAGTAAATACGATCGCTCCCATACATTCAAATAATAGCTGGCAACATATTGACAAAACTGTTTTATACATGGGAGAAAAACGAATTTTCAATAAAGCCGATGGCATTGAAAACGATACCGCTTCGGAAAAGTTTCCGAATGCAAATGATATAAATGCGTCTAGAGATAACAATTCGGGGGAAAAAACTTTCCGGCGAGCAGAAAGTGGTCGTGGCCATGCCGATATCGTAACTCGATTTTTGCGAATAGTGGAATCTCAACATTTACTAGGAGAAAACTGCACCGCAGGAACCGACTTGAATTTAGGCGAAGGAGTCGTGGACAGATACGCTCAAGAAAGATTTAGAGTTGAAGCAGATATATGTGTCAACAGAGCTAACATGTTAACGAGAATCTGGAAATACGCCGATCAAAAAGCGCTTATATCCGAAAATCTCTTTTACTCTATGGTATATTCCTTAGTAGAATTTAACGATGTTATATTCGCTGCTGGCAACTGTTACGCCGAACATCAGTATAAAGATCATTTGCTTTTTTGTCCTTACGCTTATCGTTTACCCGAGGGAAACATCCTGGTGAAGGATCTATCGGTCGAATACCATTATCTTGGCAACACATCGGAGTGGTTCTACATAGCCAGAAAAAATGCCGAAAAAGTCATCAAAGAAAACTCGCAGTACACTCACGGTGAGATAATTTTTTATTTATCACTGTTACGAATTTATATGTGAATAAATTTTCACAGACGAACCAATTATAGAACCAAACAATGATATTTGGCTACTAAGTAAATTGAATGCTTTTTCTTATTTATACTAAAGCCTTTGTTTGCCCTTTTGTTTGCAATTTTAAACAACAAAATTTTATTAAAAATTAAAGCACGCACAACTCCTCTGCATACTATCAATAAGGTAATAGTGGAGTAATTGGGGGAGGGAATACCTAAGGTTGAACCCTGCAAAAACTGTGCTCATTCCCTTCACTACACAAAGGAAGCTTAAGAGACTAAAACCCTTCAACGTGCAGCTGTGTCTAATCTAGGAGGTCAAGTATCTGGATATAAGCAAAACCAATTTGGAATTCACACATTCATGACAAAACCAATAAAGCGAAAATGGCCCTAGTGGCTGATAAAGGCAACTAAATCCACGGATACACAGTCTTAGTTTGGTGGCCAAAAACAGACGAACTGGAGCTATCAAAACTTCAGAGGCTTGCTCGTCTGAGCATCCCGGACGCGATGAGAAGCATCGGCAATTAAAGCCATTCTCAATCTTCTTCCTCTAGCTCTGCATGTTGAGGCGGAAGCGATAATGGCTGCATACAGTCTGGAATGCAATGGGGATTGGCAGGAAGAAACCAACATTAATAGTAATTCCTGAATCACAGATGTTATTACAAACTCGCTTCTTGATATAAGAAGCTAAGTTGGGATGGGCTGGAAGCATGCTGACAGGAAGCTTCTGATACGGAAAATGACAGGATTACTCATCGGTCACTGTCAAGGTCTCGAAGCCTTTGCCTCGATGAATTATTCAAAACAAAATTTCAAATCACAGTTGACTGAATAACATTCACCATATTATAGACAAAATATTGGTGAATAAAACAGTTAATAATTTTTAATATGATTCCAATATTTGTGAACTTCCTTATTTTTGTGTAGCTGATAAAACTGCTCTAAACAATTTTCGGTTATTTCCATAGATTTGATGTATAGAGATGGTTCCACAATTTAGTGGGTGATAAAAAATGATAAAGCTTATAGAGTATTTAAAAATAATAGAAACTAAACCGTACCGTATTTTATCAAATTCAATGGTGTTGTTTTGTTTTTGTCCCCATTTAAAAAATTATATTTTGAAAATTTCTTAAAATCCGTCCATCAAATTTTGGCGTCACTAGTCACTGTCAAGAGAGGGTAGTTACCCAAATTGAAGAAGAAAAGAAGTTAACTGACCCTATTGTCTATTTTTAAATTTCAACTTTTTGAAAAATACTGAAACACTTTGATTTGAATTTTTAATTTGACAATTTATTCTAAAAAAAAAAGATTTTTTTTAGATATAATAATAGCTGACACTGCTCCAACATGAAATGAAACATATATAAGCGTTTTCTTCCATCTACCTTATTATCTAACAAATCCCACGTAAGTTTTCGTTGGACCAATTTGCAATGCAATAGATTTTAAATTGGGTTATTTACTATATGCCAGAATTTATTTTTGTTCGTATTCAGAACAAACTTTTTCATTTGAAAATTTCCGATTCAATTTATCTACACACACTCAGGTTGCCAAAGGTTATTGCACTCTTAGTAGGTATTTTAGAAATCATCAGTATCTATTACAAATTGGAAAAAAACGGCCAATATTATTCAAAAGGTGCGTGATTCTGTTTCTACTTCGTTGACTGCATTTTTAGACCTAATTGTTTTGTTGCATGTCAAATTCAAAATAACTTATCATCTGACGTATTCTTTGATCAGAGACAACTAGTAAAAATCGATAATTCTGTGTACTTAAACCGAGTAGCAAAAAAGCCGGCTGAAAAAAAGGTTTTTTTGAGATCCTCGGCGAGGTTATTACATTTGCTGGAATAAGCTGTTTGGATAGATTGTCATAGGCGTTGAAACAAACTTTTAAAGGGATTTTTTTCATGTACCACATCAATTAGCGGGAGCATAATAAAATAAAATATAATTATTAAGTGGTTTTAGTAATTTTTCAAATTTTGACATTTAGGTAAGTATCCACTTTCGAAACTAGGAAATATTTAATTTGTCACGGTAATTGTGCCATCGACAGCCTAAGAAAACGATGAAGAAAAAGAGGTAGAGGCATTAGGAGCGCCAATAATTTCATTAGAAATGTAGAAATTTTTGATTGATGGCGTATTTGGTATATATTTGTTCCAGAGTCCTCAAGGAGTCCAAGAAGAGAAGTAGAAATAGATAGTTTACATGCCGGGATAATATGCTGCGTTTTAGAATTTAGCTTTGAGCTGTCGTTGGCGTTTGATTTTTTCTTGAAACGGAAGATTTTTTAGGCAAATATTTTGATAGTGCAAAAGTTTGTGGCTTAATTCAAGGTCCAGTATATCTATATTTAAAGCTGAGTGTTATTGTTAATCATGATGCAATTGTAACAAACTTTTGAGTGCATTTTTATATTCCTTTTATTATTATCTATTGGCGTTTATTTATGGGAAATCTTGAAAAAGAAAGACCAGCATGCTGTCGATTTGTCTTAGACGTATTAAGGTTTCACAATTAATCAATTTGGCTTAACAGAATTGAAGGGTCTTTCAGAGATCCCGAGTTAAAATCCCTGACGAAGCAATATTTTTCCATAAGTGGTTGATTAAAGGAAAAACTGACTTTATTATTGCAAGAAAAACGTAAGTACCCTGGATTTATATGTTTAATAAAGTTGAATCCTAAATTACATTGCGAAAATTTTATTTTTAATATTGCAGTACAGATTTTTCTAATTTTATTTAATACCTTCGCTCTAGATTTTCCTGTATATAAATATTATCTTTTGTCTGGAAACAATCAAATTAAAAATCTCAAATATCTCCAATTGTATGATTTTTCAGAGCAATCTTTTCATTTTGTATCTGTGGAAGAGAATTTTTAATCAGCTGGTTTTAATTACGATTTTTCTTAACGGTTCAAGTTTTCCTTAAGCACAAAAGAAAATTCCGGATATAAAATATCCATTAACTTTATATTTGCAATTAAAGCTCACGTTTATTTGATTTTCATCACACCGCAGGGAGCTGAATATTTTTAATACCATAAAAAAATAAGCTACATAGTAAAATTTAAATTATCTATCTATTTCCGATTTGTTTGTGACATGTGACATAAGATAAGGTCAAGCATTACATTGTATGTATGTATGTATGTATGTATGTATGTATGTATGTATGTATGTATGTATGTATTTAGGGGTAACATTTACTGAGACCTAAAAGATCTATTGTGCCCCCTTACTTCTACTTAGTTCCTGAGGAGAGTCTCAGAGACTAGTAGCTCCTTTAGTCCTATTTCCCGGAGGAATTTTAGTCACAGTAAGGTGACTATATTGTTCTCGCCTAGTTCATTAAGTTTGCCTAGGCATTCCCACACCATTTTGGAACTGATTACACAAGAACTCAGCGCTTTAATGGCTGCTTGACTATCAGACATTATGATAATCCTTTGCCTTCTATATCCTTTGTCAATATTGAACTGGGCACACTTTCTTATTGCGTGAATTTCCGCTTGAAAGATACTTGGGGTTTTTCCCAAGCTTTCAGAGTGTTTGGTTCCTGGCCCGTACACTCCTATCCCAGTTCCTTCTATTGCTTTTGAGCCGTCTGTGTACGATTGAATGGCATTCTTTCCAAGTCTGGTAATGGTATTTGGATCCCATTCCTTCTTGTTGCTTAATTCCGTAACGAATTTCTTTGAAAAGTTATACTTTTTCATCATACCATCTTGTGGCATGTCCCAGGTTGTCTGATTTCTAAGAAGTGAAGAGGTGGTTTTCTTTTTAATGATTCCCTCTCTACTTAGAGTATCTTGTTCTTTCTGCAACACTCTCCACCACCATATGTAATGGTGTGAGGTTGAGAATCACTTCCATTGCTGCCGTTGGGCATGTACTCATTGCTCCTGTTATGCATATACAGGCTAGTCTTTGAATTTTGGAGAGGTTTTCTCTCGTCGTCAAGAGGCTAGTTCTACTACTCCACGCAATGGCTCCATAAGTGATAATTGGTCTCACTATGGCAGTGTACATCCAGCTCAGGTTTATTAGGTCACAACCCCAGTTCCTCCCTGCCAGATTCCTGCACACCATTAGAGCCATTTTTGCTTTGTATGTAATCTCTTTCTCGTGTTTGTTCCACAGGAGTTTTCTGTCTAGAGTAAAACCTGGATACTTGACTTCTTGTCTCCATTCAACGTCGTTCCCATCAAGTTTAATGGTTTTGAGGAGCATTACATTATTATATCCTTAAATGGGAAAGATGTGCATAATTTTTTGTTTCCCATTCAAATCCATCTTGACAATTTTTCAGTAAAGCCTTTACCTACCTGAATATAACGTCTTGAAGATTGTCTTTATTCTACATAGTTGAGTTTTTTCTAAAGTAGGTATAAATGTAAGTGTCTCAAATTTATTTTTTGCCAAACCTAAATTTTATTTGAAGCCATTAAATCCGTTAAACTCGTAATCGAAAAATTACAGCAAGATCTCTGAAAGTAAATTGTCACCGATGTCTGCACGAACAGTAGCGCATCGTGAAAAAGTGCTCTCTATATTTTAAAAATTTATACTTTTTCAAGATATCTCGAGAGAGGAAAAAGATATCGACATGCGGTTTTAACTATTCTGCTAATTAGATTCTTTTATAAACCTCGATTTATACTCCTATTTAATATTTTCAATGAATATTAGATTAAAAAAAAAAAGTGCCCTCTAACGTGCATACTACTCATTAAATTATGTCAAAGTAATTACTCTTATGTTGGTAGAAAAGACTAAGTTTGTAAAAAATAGAACTAGAGTTCTCATCCTCCCCCGCCCCTTATTTGAGTAGATAGACTAAAACTTTCAATATCAAATATGCGCAGAAGTTTTTGAAAAACGATTAATTTTGTAAAAGTTCAACAATCTATAAATAGTTCGAATAAGAATCGACTTCACTGAGAGCCTGAATTTGTTTAGATACGCCTATGTTTAGAATAAAAAGATTGCAAATGAAACTTAGGGTTCGTTCCAAATATCCATTTAGAACCTATTGGATATTTTCTGCTCTAGGATAACCGAGTGATATTACACGAAATAAATGTTTAGAACATTTTGTTCTATCATCTTACAGATTCTACACTGGATATTTAAAATGAAAATGTTTAGATAAGCACAGTGAAAACAGTATAATTTAAATTGGGATGCAAAGTTTATAATTGAAGAGTAGACACCAAATTATCTTCATAAATGCAGAAAATAAGTAATAATCATTTTTTCACGTCGAGGTTGACCTTAATTGGCTGTTTGATGCTGTATTAAACTCACCACGAATTCCCCATCGAAAGACAACTAAAAAAAAAAGTTTGGGAAAAACAGCAATCAAAAATTGAAAAATATTCCCAGTTCAATATTGATAATTGATATAGAAAGAATATGCCAAAGTGTCTATTAAATAGTTCTTTATAATCAGTTATAAAATGGTAAAACGCAAGAATACCATCGTCCCCTTTCTGTAGGTTCCAGGATACACTGGAAAAGAAAGAAACGAAATACCAGATAAACTAGCAAAGACACTTTATTGAGGACTTGAATCTTTTTGCGCTCTCAGCATCAAAAACGATAAGATTGGACCTTCAAGAAGATCTAGTACGGCTAAGACGGTCAAAGATACTTTTGAAAACACCAAAGAATGCATAGATCAGAATAAGCAGCACCAAGAGTTTTGCAGAGGTCCTAAAAGTTCCCTGCCGGTTGGATGGGCATTCAAAAATTGGTGGAGAAAGAAGATCCTAGGTGAATGTAGAAACATGCGTAAACATGTGAAAACGCTAAAGCTACTGTTTTTTAGAAGGAAAATGTTGTCGAACGCCTTCTGCACCATATATTAGTGAATACATTATCAGTTTCATGAAAATCTAAAAACTTTTTCAACTAAATTTAAGTTATTTATCCTATAAATTCCAGTTAAATGTAAAATCATCTGCATTTCCACATAATTACTGCCTGACAACAATTCACAGCAATTTTTAAATCACCGATAACTTTTAGGTTCACAAATTACTCCGGAATTAAACTGTTGGAGTGCTCCATCGGAAACTGATTTTTCTACTATCTGGAAAATGCAGTTATAATTCATATTGAGTTTAAATAGGATTGAGATAAAAAAAGTGCTTATTTTCTGGCTCTCAAACATAAAATCCAAGGCATTCATGTAAATGCATGCACAATTTCAAGCTAAATTAGCTGACATGTCATCTGCAGGCTCTAGTGATTTCAATCTGAGTGCGATATTAAAGAATGCACTTATTAAAGGCATGAATGAGTCCAGTGTTTTAAACAAAATTGAACGATTCTAGCTCCAGGAAATTTCGCAGACATTACCCGCAGGGACATTTTAACGATTTGAAGGCAAGCTGTGACATTTATGACTCCTATGTTATAAACTACAAAGCGTGAACAAAATGCAGGTCCTCAATATTTAATTGCTCTTAATATCACTTTAAATATATTTCCATTAGGCATACATATTTTATCTCATATACATGGTGTTCAGACACTCACCTGCTAAACACACACTACAGATCTAATTTTCCTTTATCCAAAAGATAGCGGTCGTTTAAGATAACTGAATTTACTGTTTGGGCCCGTACTTTGTGGAATCTACTTGTATACAGAGAACCGGAACATAGGGATTTAATGTATTCTTCGATCTAAATAGTCCACCAACAATAAATTTCTATAAATCTTTTTCAATAAATATCAAATATTTAGCTGGACAGCTCGATTCAGAACTACTGTAAGAAACCCCGCCTCCTTGTTGAGCCAAACAAAAACCGAATCTATTGAACAAAGATAATCTTGTATCTCTGAGCTGATTCGGTGTAATGTTTGCACAATACTGGACAATTTTCCCCCTTAATTCTATCAAATTTTGAGCTCGTTCAAAATTGTACCGATAAATTTCAGTTTTTAAAAAACCCCATAAAAAGAAATCATTCGGTGACAAATTCTTAGATTTATCTGTTAATTGACGACTTCATATTGTGGGTCTCTAAGGCTGCACAAGTATAAACTCCAGATTCAACAGCGTCATTTTCAAAGAGCGCTAGCTGCCTGAGGAGGACCTTTTGGATGAAGGTAAATTAGGCTAGATGGACATAAAATATAGTATATTCAGTTTGCGTTTGGCAGAGCAGTTTCTTAACAACCTCTATTATGTCTAAAGCCATTATAATAATTTTACATGTAGAAGAAGTTTTTATAAAATATTTTTTTAAATTCGTTGCGTTCCCTGTATTTACAAATTAATAATTTCCAATAATAACGAATAGATATATACAAGATATATAACACCATTATTTATCATCATTGTGTATTCTCTTCCAAACCTATTAATTATTGAAATATGGTATTATCAATTCGCTGACGGCATTTCAAGACAATCAATGTTAGTGAAATTAAAAAGGTTGATAAATACGAAGAAAATATGAAAAATAATTTATAAAATTATTTTAAAAAAGCACAATAGGACGGCCAAGAAAAACATGGAATAAGGGAGTGAAAAAGGCGGCTGAGAATCGATGTATTAAATGGAGTGGCATAAAAGTAAAAAATAAGTAAATAAGCTAAATAGACCAAAAGGTTTTTGAAAAAATAAAATTATTATAAAGTATCTTATATAACACATTTTCACTGTATAATTGGTATATTGTATAGAAGCTTATATAAACTTTCAGCTGCACTTAACGTTAAACACTATCTCCCTAATAACAACGTTATAATCTAGAAATATAGGTGGCGTAACTTAATGGATTTACCAATATTCCGTAACGCTTAGGATTAATACGAGTCATTTTGTAAAGCGTCCCAGGAAATGTATAATTCAGTACGGAAGTTCATAGACTAATGAATCCATTTCCTTTTTCAAATATTTACTCCATATTGTTTATTTCGTGATAAAGGGATATAGTCGAATGGCGAACAAAAGTCATATTATAGGAAAATAACCGTTTCTAATTCAATGACGATTGAATATTTTATACAGTTGAACAATATTAACCCATTTGTGGATTTTCTGGTGGTTTATTCTCATTAAACGAAATTCCGCATTGTGAGAGGACTGTGTTTCTGCTAAAAGCATATGATTTATAATTTTTTCGTTAGCGAGATTTATCACTCACTATGCACATACATGAAAGTGCGTGCCACATGCAACAAATTTAAGAACAATCTTTCGAATCCTTTTGGTGAACTATTTTGCAAAAAAAAGAGCAACTTGTTGATATGCAATGATGGCTAGATTCGATTTGATGGCCCAACTCTCCCCAACTTTTCAAGTAGCCAATCAGCTTCAAAACTGAACCTTTCATGTCGTTTCTTACCGATGGCTAATACAAGAAACCTCAAACTGGTTAGGCAGTTTCACTGGCAAAAGAAGTGCTCTGCAGTTTCTTCCTCTAGAATCTGCACATGGCTTCATCTGTCAAAGAGAAGAAAAGTACCAAAGATAAGTCACTGAACTTTATAATGTCATACTTTTCATAGCAACTGACTCATTGTTCGGAAACAATGTGGTTTCGAGGGGCAAAAGTTTATATGAAAATAATTCGTAGGACCACTCGAGCAATAGCCCAAGAAAATTGGAAGCTGAGGTAGAGTTAAGAGCTGTGAATTATCCACAGTTTTTAAACAAAAATGATTCGAGAAACAACAGCCAAAAAATCTATATAACGTGGGAACACCTTCCAAAATAGATTTACAAAAAATAAAATTAAACCATTAATTCTAGGTTGTATGACATCAGAAACTCAAATACAGAATGAGTTGTTACAATGAAACACTTCAATTATCTCGGAAATGGATATTTTTTTAGTAGCCGATTGAAGAATGTTTCTAAATATTTACCGTTTTAAACGTGTAAGATAAAAACAAGGATTTTATAATCATTTTTCAATAAAGGATGGAATAAATTTCATTAGAAGTAATTATAAATCGATAGACGTTTCTATTGGGTGATTCTGCTTCCTTGGTTTATAAACCCAAGTCAATTTCCGGTAAATTGTAAATTTTCATCGTAATATTACTTTTCCTCCGATTTTTTTTTAAGATATCTCGATCTAATATGCACAAACATTGGAGAACTCATTTTTACGGATCGTATTTTCCATATTATAATGGATAACAGCGAGTAGACAGAGAATTCATAAATATTTATTAAATGCATCAAATAAATAATTAAAAATCGATAAGATATTACAATGGATACGTATATCTTCTATGGACCGAGGCCATTCACATAATGTTACCTAGTTAAAAGATAAAACGGACTAGGTACGTATAAACGTTCCAAACCACGAGAGCAAGTTGATTTTTAAACAGTTGTTTGAGGCCAACATCTAAATTGTAAAATCTTAAACACGTGTTCGTCGCCCTTATCGACTTTTTCCTTTGATCAAGATATTCCCACAAATAAACACAATTTCAAACAGAAACATTTAAAATGTTACAAAGCTACAAAAGTGCAATATAATTTGCAAGAGCGCTGCTCTAATTATGAAATTGACTTGACAACACAAAATATTTAGTACTTCGAGATAAAAAGGGCTGTGGTGTAATCATTTAAAGTGAGTTTTTAAATATGTAGCTAAAACAAAAAAAAGCCGGCTTTCTCGAATTTCGTTTAAGCTTTGTTTTCCCACAATTGTTCTGATTAAAAAGAAGATAATGTTTTTTTTTCCGAAAAAATATAGTACATGGGTTGTTGCTTTCGCATATATGTTCCTAATACTTCAAATTTTACATAAGTGCTTAATGTCAATTTATAGAAAAAATACAACTAGAGAAGTATATATAGACACTGAGACCTGGAAGATCTATTGTTTCCCCTTTCAGTCCCCAAAAGGATGTTTCAGCCTCTCTCTTTGTTAATTCATTTGCTATATAAATTCCTTCTATTCCAGTGTGTCCTGGTATCCACAGTAACATGACGATGCTATTCTCGCCTACTTCATTGAGTTTCCCTAGGTATTAATTTAGCTTTATCATGTTTTCTGCATAATGCTTGAATTATAGTTTTTCTTTTTTCTTATTTTTTTGGGAATCAAACCACAATAATGGTTTTTATTTTTTATTTCGACGTTTCATTGTTAATACCCCATAACAATAACAATAATATTAATAATTCAGCTAACATAATTTTTAAAAACTTGACAATACCGTATGTTAAGGGTTTATCAGAAAGAATTAAGAAAATTGGTAATCAATTCAATATTCGAACTAGCTTCAAATCTAACAATACGTTGAGATCTATTCTAACAAAAACGAAACCAAAAAATGAAGAACAATCTTCAAAAAACTGCATATATCAGATATCTTGTGAATGCGACAAATTCTATTTAGGTGAAACCTCTAGACCATTGAAAGTCCGAATAAATGAACATAAAAAGTATATCAAAGATAGGGAGTTCTTTAAGTCAGGTATTTGCAAACATGCTTGGGAAGAGGGGCATAAAATTCAATGGGATTCGACAAAAATAATATTGAAAGAGCCCAATAATAAAAGACGAAAAATCAAAGAAAGTGCTTTAATACAACTAAATTCAGATAAATGTGTAGCTAGTATTTCAGCCGAATGTAGTCAAATTTGGTTACCAATGTTAGAAAGAGAAATTTCCAATAATCAATTACCTGCGTTATCAGGATAGCATCATAAGTTTTTATCCAGGTTTTCTTATGATTTATCTTTGGAATGGTTGTTAATCGATACACACTTCAATACACAAAATCACCAAACTGAGTTATACATATTTTGAAAACAAAAATAATCATACACAAAAAAGTAACAACAAACGCGTTTTTATTAACAAAATTTCCAAAATATTCCAATAAAAACGTGCACTTCACTGGATTCCATTTCTAGTGGACTACATATCGTTAGAATGTCATAAAATAAAATATTTTATTTCACATTTTACCAGAGGTGTGATCTACTATGAATGGACCTTAATAAAATTTGACAACAAAGTTTTGTAGTCTTAAACTTCAAAATATTATTGATTGTCTAGTTGTCAAATTTTTCGTTGTGTCAGATAGGGACCAAAAAATTATTTATATACTAGTTAATCTTGACAACGGTAGCTGGAACGCTACCGAAACGTCGAAAAAACATTATTGTGGTTTGATTCCCAAAAAAAATAAGAAAAAAGAGCCACAAGGAACTTACAGAAGATACCTATATAGTTTTTCTATGCTTTCGAAATCGTGAACTTTTTGAACCAGACATTCTTCTTCCAAATATAAATTCATACCCACTTGCTTTATCGATAAAAATTGATCACATTTTAGAATTTCCATACTCTTAAACTATTTTAATTTCATGTTTGTTGAAAGGCGAGTAAAAAAAATCCAAATTCAAAATTTAAATTCATACGCATACATTCAAAAATATCATCCCCCATATACAAATCAAATTCCATGATTTGGGAACAATACAAAATGTATTTATTACGCTGGGATATTTTCCTGTGAAGGGTTTACAAAATAATTTACGGAAGTTATGCCCCAGTCTATATGCAAATCAGTTCCAACAAATTCTTAACAATTACTAAAACAAAAGGCTAGAGAGGCATGTTATTTTGCAAGTAGAGAAATTGTCGTTCAATACCTTCCTCGTTGTAAAAAATATTACATTTGATCATATTGTATTTTACAAGGGCCTGTTCGGACCTCTCGAGATACAGCAGTGATTTTGATAAGTGGCCTTCCTCAGTGGTACAATGTACACGGACCTTCCGCCACTCTGTTCTAGCCTAAAGGCGGATTTCACATAGAATGGTGAGAGGACGTGGCACAGGCGTATGTCTCTTTCGTGTATTTTGTATGTAAGTAAATGATCCTATGTATATAGAGCCAACGTAACGCGGACGATCGCCATTCCGTTCTTGCCACGTTTCTTTGAAGTTTGTCGTGGCGCAAAGAAAGAGACATGTCCGTTGCAGAGGCGACGTGGCGTGGACAATCGCCATTCCGAATTATAAAAAGCAAGTTTGACGATAGGTACAACAGTTTCTATCGAAGTTGATTGTTGACCAAAGTTCTTAATGCAAATTTAGAGTAACGGTGCTCGACATGACTACAAGCTGCAAGACTAAGTATATCATTTTAAATTTCTTGTAGAAAGTTAGGCAATACACAATTAGTTAACTGTAAGTTCGATACCATCCTTCGAAATTGGTTTACCAGACACCAAGAATTCTGTTTCCTTTGTTTTGATTAGATCGTTGAACTTATCCTTTACTTTGCTTTACTGAATAACTCGAATCGTTTGTGAGAAATCTATTTATTTTGTCTAAACCTTTGAATCTCAAATTCAAAAAATAACAACGAGGAATTCCCGATGTTAACTTCTTAAATACATTTTGAAAAATCTTGCGATGGAAGAATATCATGGAGGTAAACTATGTTCTAGCCATTCAATTTCAAGTGATATAACGGTTGGGAGAGGTAACAAATTTAAGATAATTATTTCTAGTATTACTCGAGAATTTTAAAATGATTATCAACACCAGCACGGCACTGTTGCTGGAAGTGACCTTTGTTTTGGAATGAATAATCATCATCTTTTGTTGGGTTTTCCTTTTTACTATGATAATATTTTAGCAAGAATCTACGGGAAATCGTACCTATTAATGATCGTTTAACAAAAAATAGTCATAAAAAAATGAAAATTATTGCATATGGTGTGTTATTAAGTTAAGTGATTGTATCGAAACTATTCTCATATCTCCATAACATGATATTTATTAGGTATATAATAACAGTATGTAGCAAGTCATAAACCTTTTTACAGCTTGGCCAGACAAATTCCATTCCCTTATACTTAAATTTGTAAGCTCGTAAAAAATTACATTAAACTGAGATGCTTAAAATAATTTATATTAGTCTTGCTACCTTAACCTAAACTATTGGTTGTTTCTTAGTGTAGTCTTTGTAAATTATTAGCATATTCTTAAGTTTGATAGTAAAATATAAAATCTTCTAACGTCACTATACATTAAAATTTAAATTACTGAAAAATATAAATCTACTTCTTGACTTTAAAAAATCCTTCCTAAAGGGAACTTAATATTTCACCAGTTAACACTTCATAGTAAATGTCTGAAATAAATTACTTCATTTTTTGCTACCTTTAGAGTATTTTTTACTAGTCTCTTAGGAAAAATGATAGAAAATTCAAATGTTCCAACTTTCGCAAGATGTAGTTGACACCTTATTTATTATTGAATATTTTATTAATTTCAGGCCATAAGAAAATCCTTAATAATTAGAAATACCCATACAGAGTGTTTTATTGAATAACTGCCCATATTACACGTTGAATTTGCTCCAATTTTCCCAAACCAATGTAATACCTTGACTGCAATCGAATTTTCTACTCTATAGTATCACTCTCTCGCGGGACGAAATAATTTCAGAGTAACCATGTAATTAGGATTCTTCGGTGACTCCAGCAACTACAGAACAAAAGATTTCTTAAAAGTAACCTGCATTTACAGACGGCAGCAAAAATACACTACTCTGTTTGTGGACAATTAAAACTTTGCAACGGTGGTTTGTTGAATCTTCTAAGAAAGGATATTGCTGGAACAATTTACACTTATCTCATTCCAATGTACACCAAGGTGAGAAATCGATTTTGTTTTTGATAAAATCAATCTTTCACTTTTAAATACCTTCGTGAAATTTTATAAAAAATGCATTTTCAACATAAAACGGCAAATATCATAACACTATAAAAATGAAACAGATATTTTGGGAGAATACACTCAAAGCACCAGTCCAATAGGAAAAAAGTCACAATACCATAACCTCAAAGGTTTTCATTTTTAGAAGTAGTCGAAATAAAATCATTGAACACACCAAAAACAACAAATTTTGGTAACTCCTACAATTGATCTCCCATCTCTCTTTGCAAGTGATTTACGTTCATTAAGTGTTTACCATCGCTAGTTTTATAATCACTACATAAAATAGTTTAGGGTAGCAGCATATACAGTTATAATCATTATAAGCCAAGTTTAATATGCTACCTATTACATAAACTGGTCATCAAATTCGAGCTCCCAGAGTTAGAAAAATAAAACTTCAATTAAGATATTAAATAATGGAATTATTCACTAGTGCCCATAAAATTAAGCACTCGCGAACATCTGTTAACTTTAGTACGTAATATTTTTTATGGTATTTTTTGGATTATGATACGTTTATTATTATTAATGATATTCAGGAATTTTTAGAACAGGAAAATTTATATTTTTTACCCTTAGAATATCCGCAAGTCTTCTCATAGTAGATGTTATTCTAGGCTAGGCCTTCCCATACCAGAATTACATTGTATATGAATACCTTGATGTAGAAAATTGTGCGCCACTGTTCGAAGTCAATAGAACATATGAAATTTTTGAGAATTTTTCAAAGTTAATACCGATTCTGCTGGTGATCGTTTAATTAATCACAAGAGCACTGTTGACAGTCGTTTCGAAATTTCAATTCAAAGAAAACTCAAGTGAAATTGCCGGAAACTTTGCAATAAATGAATTGATTCCGGTTTCAGCACAAAAGTATGGTGCCATTATGACTTACGATTATATTTGGTATCCTCTTATAAAGATTTCTATGAGGATATACAAAACAAAACAATAGAAAAGATAATTGTTATTAAGTTGTAGAAGCTTTCACAATGAACCAACAACAACGACCATAAAACAAAGAAGATGGCTGAATAAATCTCCAGTTATCTTTGTTTATTTCACTATCATTACTTTATTTTTATACGTTTTCAGTGTTCAAAAGTAATATTACATCCTGTGCTTCAAATTTAACTTTTTAATACGCGTTTTTAAAACTGCAATAAAAATATTCATTTCATTTGTTATACTCCATTTGAAAATGAATTATGGGAGAGTTTTCACAAAGCTATAATCTGTATACACAAAACAGGATGGACAAATTAAAGGTTCTATTATAAAATTAATCCAATAATTTTTAAATTCCAGTATTTCAGTTACTTTTCAATGAATTAATGAATGTAAAAGGACACTGGCGCTACAAAAAGTAATTGATATCTACTTATATAATTAAAAACTCCTTTTATACTCAAAGGGGTGTAACAAGTCTTAGTAATAGGGTCCGTTTTTAACCCTCTGGGTACGGAACCCTAAAAATGATAAAACTCCTCCTAGAGTAAATATTTTTTAACAAACTTGCTCAAAAACATTAAAATTGCCTATCTGAAGTTATCGACTTTTTCTTTCAATATATTTCTAATGCTCATTAACGACTCGTCGTAGCCATTCAACAACACACAAAAAATTAGTTTCCTTCAACTTTATTTAATGTTAGCGAAACTTTATTGTAAAGTTACCAACAACGAAAAATAGCAGAAACAATTTTGAGATCTTTAGTGACAGTGAAAAATGAATACGCAGCTAGTTTTATTTGTATATTAAACGAGACGAGTATTTTATAATTTGTTTATATAACAAAAACATTCTGGTGCCAAAATTAACTGGATTGATCCTAGCTTGCCTACAAAAAATGTGTCTGAGATTATGTGGTTTAATTTATAACCTACTTTTTTGTTAGACACTGTATTAATAATCACTATAAATATATTCTGGATTTTGAAGCTTTAACTTGCAGTTAAACCATAAAATTCACTTATACAGAATATAATTACTCAGTTTTATGTATATTTTAATTAATATGTTTAATTATCATCATTTCCAGATGGAATATCAGTAAATGTGTCATTAATATAATGCATATACACCAATTGTTGAACATTCGTGATGCCGCAGTGTAAACTACCAACTATAAACCTAACTTTGCTGTCGTTCATCTTGGTCATTCACAGTGTCGGCCTCATACGTTTCAATTATTTATCTATAAGTGCAGTTCCATCCATTTAGCAATATGAAAATTCGGATTAAAATCGTGCAGAGGAATATTAACGAACGAAATGACATAATGTTATAATTTTTTAAGCCCAAATAAATTAATTCCCTTTAAAAATGTTATTGTACCTACGCCTAAGATATAAGGAAATTGCTACAAATACATTTATAAAACTGTTTACGTTACCCAGGCCACAAGATTTGCCCTTGCCAAAAATTGCTTAAGGCGACTAAAGACTTGAAACTTGGAATAAAGTCTATTTCCCTTTAGTGCGATTATACTAATGTCAGAACCAGCGCTGGATTGCAGCAAAATTAATTACGCCACTGACAAAGAAAAATCGGCATAGCTGACCATCCCCTGGACAATGTTTCGCCTGCGATTATTGTTCAAGTCGCAATTACTACACTACGGAATTTCGTGTATTTATTACTGCCGATGACAATATTAGTAATTGAATTTATGGCCTTTTGCTGCCCTCAAAAAAGTTACATGTGGTCGGAAGTATATGAAATTGAATGTTTAAAGGACCATCCAACCCTTATACGTTGAAGTAGGGTAATAAGAAGGTCCGTTGTAAAGTATTTTTTGTCAATAAATTATTTGTAATTGCTATTAAAGGTAACAATTACTTAAAACACTCATCTGCGAAGAAAGAAAAATGTGGGATTGAACAGATTCCTTGCAGACAAAATCGTACACAAGTTGAAAATAAAAATTCATTAAGTTGAAAATTATTCTATTGATTAGTAACTGAGTGAAGTTTCAAATACTGTCTCAAAACGACTAAAAAGCAAATTCTGGAGCCAAAAATAACACGTAGGTGCTTCCTACAATTCACCCATCAGAATCTTTGATTGTGTAGTAAGTGCTAGTGATAGAACGGGAGTGCGGAACATAGCTGCGGACAAGTGACAAGTGAAGGACGACAGCGCGCACCTAGCGGAACAACAGACATGACCAACGACCAAGAACCACATGTATCATGGTTAATAAAACCATATTGTATGAATTTATAGATAAGATTACTGTCATTAAAATACTAAATAAGGTCTGAACATTATAACCCGATCCCAAAATAATATAGGTTGTCTAAGCCCTCTTTCAAATGGTCAGATCTCTTTTCTTCGGCTTTGCCTATTTCTTCCAATATTACATAGGGGCTGATACCGCAAAAGGATTCCGGTCCCCAAAACGGCCTTTCAGTCCCCCTCCTTGCTAGTCCATCTGCACAGTAAGGTTACTATATTGTTCTCGCCTAGTTCATTGAATATGCCTAGTCATTCCCATACCATTTTGGAACTGGATACCGTTAATGACACTTTCAACACATTCTACAAAAATTACGAACAGCTCCTCGACAATTACCAGACAACAGGATCAAACCTTCTGCTGTTTGACATAATAGTACATTTTAAGGGAATAACTATTAACCATCCACCCTCTATGTTTTTATCAAGTCAAATTTTATTAGGTTTGTGCTAACCGTAGTAATATTCATATTCTGATACTATTCTCTACTATCTACTATCGTAAAGTTTCATAACAAAACAAAAAAGTCACTTTTATATAAAATTTTCCACTTATTTTCACGTTTTCAGAAAGTGAATTGTTCTATTGGAAAGATTTGTTTATCACGTCTTTTCAGGAATATATTTTGAGTAGGTAGTTTTTTGCAGTTAATATTATAACGGTTGAAAACTGATGTACAAAATAAAACACATATGAAGCTGACATGCAATTAAAACGTAAACAACAAAATACGATTTCAGTTCAATCAGAAACAAACGTTTTTAATTACAAAAGTATTTTCCACTGTAATTAAAATATATAAATATTTTACACCCGCATGAAAAACGTTATGGCTTTCGAATTGTGGAAGAGTAAATTCCAAAAATTATTTATTACTTGGTACAACCACATAAATTTAATATTAAAAGGTTTTATTAATTAAATGTTTCATAATAATAACACAAAAATATATTTATAATATTTATAGTTTAAATAAAACATATTTGAGAATTATTTGCTTTTCGAGATATTTTCACATATTTCACAATCGACAACGGTATGTGAAAATACTTGGTCGAGAACTATCGATAGTTGGTTGGTTGGTTTTTAAATATCTTGTAGATATACCAACCCCGTTTGACTTTGAAGTGTAATTCAATATACGGCGGTGCATATAGCACGGGAAGTAGTTGTTGCTCCTTAGTTGAATGGCCACTGTTTTTGAAAAATATCATTTTTCAAAAATGTATAAAGTGTTGAATATAAATAATTATTCTTTCGACATCTATTGTGGCAATGACTTCTATCTTATTAATACAGAACACCTTATCGGTACAGGCTTCTAATCCGAAAGTGGTAAACTAGCAGCGGTCGTACTTTACTTTTTTTTTGGTTGTAAAACTGATTGATGTTTAAAAAAAATCTGATCTACTCGGTATTAGAGGTGAACCACCTCATTAGCATTTTATTATTTAGATAGATACTCGAGGAGTGAATAAAATAACATTTAACTAGCTGATGATGAATAGACCTGAAGCTCAAGCTTATTTCAATTCAACACGTAAATATTTTACGCTGATGTAATTGGGGTTTTTGTTTCTCCAGTAATAATAATAGGGGCGTTTAGTAAAAGCGCTTTGCAAAATGAATATTTTCCTCTTCACTGCTTTTTACAGCACTTAAACTGATTAAAATAAGTACCTTTCAAAAAAGATGAAAATACGGTAAAGCTTAGATTTCTTTACGTATTTGTGTTAATTAGTTGTCCTTACAACTTTGTTAGCTATTAAAATATTTGAAATATTTCTAGTTGTTGAACTTTATAACTTTTCCAAACTAACTCAGGCACTTTAATGAAAATGGATCTGAAGGTTGGGTACGGCTTTTATACGCAGTGACATTGCAAACCTTAATACTTAATTTCAAGAATCTCCTTGACACTGGCAAATAGGCAATTTTTGAAATATTCAGACCTATTGTTAGGGCAAATGTGCTTACATTTTAGAGGAAGAAATTGTAGTTTAAAAAACAAGCTTTATATACTATAGTCTATTTCGGAAAGGTTAAGGGTAATAAAATGGGGAATTCCGTCCATTTCGGCTCAATTTCGGTGTCGTTCATAGGCGTAGGTCTTGAAATAGTATTGTTTGTAATATTAAAATTTCAAGTAATTACGTAAGAGAATTGGGAAAAGTATGTTTTCTGGCCTGAAGTGTCAATATCGAAATATTGTGTAGGGATTACTTAGGTAGTAGATTATACAGTTACGTTTTGCGTTTAACAGGTACCGTTTAACCTTCTATTAGTGCCTCTGCCTAATTCCAACCCTATTTCAGATTCGGCTTGACCATGCGCAGCAAGGTGCCTTACCCAAAATTTTTAGACCTTTATAAGTATATTTGTTTAGTTTAACGCATCAGTATTTGCTGTTAAGCCGCAAAATAGTGTTCACAGTATTATAAGATTAGTAATAAATTGGCGATATTTACACCAACGGAAAGATGTTCCAATAATTCTCCACTATCAGTGAATGAAAAACTTATTATTTTAAATGTACACGATTGCATAAAATACGATTACCCGGAATTTACTGTACAAGAAACTGTCGACCGATGTTATACAGTACCAAAAATGTGGCAAGACAAAAATATAACCAGTGCTCGCCCAAGCTTTCATGGAAGGCCTGTCAACGGGTATTAAGGTGCCTTCAGGTAGAGGGAAAAGACTAATAATCGTCCATATTGGAAGCGAAGAGGTATTTTTAAAAGAAGGTTTGCTAACCTTTCAGTCGTGCCATACGGGAGATTTCCACGAGGACATGGATTCGGATGTTTTTGAAGACTATTTTGATGAAATGATAAAATATCTTCCAGCTGATTCAGTAGTAGGTATGTTATCATTCTCGACGCTTAGAGAAGACTCCAACTTTATCTTAGAGAAAACAAGAAATTATTGACTGGTTAACCAACAAAAGTATTGAATTTGAAGATAATGTGATAAAAAAAGAACTATTAGCTATAACAAATTTACACAAACATCGTTTTATGAAATACGCCGTGGAAGATATAGCAGAAAAACATAGTGTAACTGTGCTGCGCACACCGCCATATCATTGCGAACTAAATCCTATAGAACTTATATGGGCGCAAGTGAAAGGATTTGTGGCAAGACACAACACGACATTCAAAATGAAAGACGTTAAGCTACTGTTTCAACAAGCCATTAAGGAGGTGACACCAGAGAATAGTGGCGAATAGCAGTCCAGCATGTCATTAAAGAAGGAGAAAAATATGTGGGATCTTGACTACTTGATCGATCGGACCGTCGACCCGTTAATTATAACGTCAAGAGGAGATGACAGTTCCTCAGATGACGAAGAATATTATGATTTTTTATAATTTTATTTCTGTATAATGTTCAATAAAAATTAAGTGTACCCAATACTATGTACATAATGCCTAATTTTTATTCTGTTAAAATAAAATTCTTTCCTTTTTACGAGTATCCTACCGGCACGCCTTTGGCACACTATTTTCAGTGTTTGTGAATGGATAACAATAGGCTAAACCCATATTTTGACCCCAACCCGGGTGGTACTACCTGCACTTGACAAAAAGAAATAATTATACAATGAAATCAATGCCAAACTATGAAAGTGGCTTAAATATTCGTTGGGTCACTCTGTGCTCCCTTTGCATACCTAGTGAGGTTTTATTACCTATACCTTTCTGAAATAAACTTATAGTAAAACATTATAACATTTTAGTTCGATTTACCATAAAGTGTGTTTTTTTTATATTTTTATTCAAACTCAATGCCAGATTCAAGTTATGTATATATATATGTATACCCTATATTTTACTACTATATTGTATAGTCATCGGTTCATGACGTGTGCAAAATTTTGAATTAATCTAAGCCTTTAAAGTGGGTAAAAATCGAGTTTAAAGGATGCGTTATAAATGGAACACCCTATATTTAATTACTATATTGCATTTCTTATCATTTTATTGGATTGTCATCGGTCCTTGACAAATGTTCAAAGTTAGTGAAGTGGGTCAAAGTCGAGTCCAAAGGTTACAAACATACAACATACATACATACAGGTGAACATAATAAAAGCGTGTTAAAATTGAAACCCAACCATACTACTTTTCACTTCACATCAACTCTAAACATAAACTGTTAAAAATAGTGAAGTGGTTCAAATATATTACATGGAAATTTGTGGTTAAGAATACTAAGCATTTGTGATCGATTGAATTTTAACTTTGATATTATTGAAAATATTCAAATGTGCTGACAATATGTTCCTTACCGATAACCATAATATACAGGGGGTTTCTTTTGGAAAGAATCACCGAAGCAGTTCTAAAAATTTCGTTCAAGTAACAAAATGCATCAACTGAGTATGGGTACATTGTTTCAATAAAATTATAATTACGGATATAAAATGATAATTTATTGTGTTAAAACGTTCATTGTACCAACGAACGTGTACAGTACATGTACATTGGAACGTTGCTGACGTCGTCCCGTTACTAAGCTACTGTTAAGACAAGTGCAGTTTACTATATTCTTGTGGCGTCTATTAGATTCCCTCGTGCAGTATTTATAACCCCAGTTCACATCTTCTGAAGAGGTACGTATAAATAATAGGATTTTACGTAGTTATAGTGGTAGAGTGCTATAGCCAGTTAATTATTTTATTTATACGTAAAAGTGTGGTGCCTGCAATACATGTGTAATTTATGACGACACTTCGGTCCACTTATCGCAGTGTACATTTTAATATTTTGTACGCTGGTTTTTGGTTCTGTTTACAGGGTGTTTTGTGAATTTAACTAACGAATCGATATTTGTTACACATTTCCTCCTTCTTATAACAAAAAAATAAACAAAAATCACAAGTATCAACCTAAAAAGTAAACACAAACATGATAAGGGGATCCATTGTAGATAATAATTCCTCCCTCTCCCAATGAAACACCGTGAATAAACCTTTTCCCCATCATTTTAATGACTCCAGAGTATATAATCGCAATTCCTGTTGAGACATGTTATTAAAACTTTGATTGCTTACAAATTCTCAAATAATAATATATGTTGTGTTTCAAACACAACATCAATTTAAACCTTGAAAACTATTGGAAAACATTTTGAATAATAAAACAAAATTATATGCTGAGCTACTTTATTAGTTATTACGTCCTTTTAAATCCTAAATAATAAATCTAAGCATAATCTTTGGAAATTTTGAATGGTATTTCTGTTTTCCATATGTACGTGAAGTAGATTGCGATTACGTGTACTCGATATACAGATTTTCTTTGTTCAATCGGTCTCGGAAGCGATCCAGAATGATTAGGCATTATTCTATAGAGATTATTTTCAAAAATTTTACCCTCAGAAATCCCACATACTTTTCCAACCAATTCTCTATCTGGTAAAGTTTTTAATTAAAATAGCCGACGTTAGAATTGGAAATTCAAGCAAATTAAATCAGTTCACGAATTTAAAAACTTCCCCAGTGCCGATGTTTTATACAATAAAATTAATTTTCCGTATGCATGCCAGGTTAAGTTATTTAAATAATAAATTTATTAAGCTCAGAGCGCAGTGAAGGAAACCAAAGAAAACAAACAAAAAATGAAAATATATGAATGAGTTTGGTCAGGAAGTTTCTGTTTTTAACTCGTCCCAAAAATATTGTGTACGCCTTTGCATAACAAAGACGACAGAAATTTTGTTTATTTTTTCTTATTGAATTCTTTGTGAATTTAGTATATCAATATTATTACTGGGTAAAATACATATTATTTGCTACAAAAATAAGATCAGAAAAAAAATAAACAGATGTTTCGAACAAGCTCTAGAGTTTAAAAAACAAATGGAATTAGATTGTAACCGAGTCGTGAACGTTTTTATCTGTCTCGCTACACACCGTCTTGGAAAAACTTTTGTCGAAAAAAAGGAATTAGAATTATTCGTAAATAGAATGGAAGTTACAGAGCAGTACTATGTGAAGGGAATTATATAAAATGTGCTGTTAGATTTGTTATTTCATATTTTTGTTTATTGAAATTTGCAGAACATTTTGATACTCGTCTTGATAGATCATCAAATACTTTTAACAAGGTAAGAAAGGTTCAGTGAAAAATGTTGAGAACA
Source organism: Lochmaea capreae (assembly GCA_949126875.1). Classification (NCBI taxonomy): domain Eukaryota; kingdom Metazoa; phylum Arthropoda; class Insecta; order Coleoptera; family Chrysomelidae; genus Lochmaea; species Lochmaea capreae. The sequence goes on from OX421402.1 coordinate 2,915,502, forward strand.
TCCAGAGATCTAAAAAACTATTATTTACCATATTATTTATAAACAAATATAAAAAGCTATGCTATTATTATGACTTCTTTATATTACATCTAATTATTCTTTCAAATTCACAAATAACGTGTACGGAATCTGGAATCTACACTGTGTCCGTAAAGTATGGAACAAATTCATTTTTAGCTAAACAGGCTATTTTAAGAAATAATCCTGAAACACGTCGATTTTTTATTTTAATTTACCGTATTTTAAAATAATATTCTAATATACAGGGTGAATTACTTTCGAGTAATGATTACCGTCATTTTTTTTAAATGGAACACCCTCATTTTGTCTCAATTTTCGGATTACTCTAGCTGAGCTGATTCCAAAAATGTATCACATGTTGATTCCAAGTGGTACAGGATGGACAAAAATACAATAGTTTTGTGTGTGCTCATAAAGTAACGCGTAACATTATTTATTAGTTAAATTAACAATATTATCAAAAATACTTATTGTCTAGCGGACAGAATATGATGAAATACATGACTTTATAAATGTTTGAACTGCAGCCCTTGCTGTATTTGACAGTAACCCAAACGGAGTACAAATTCTTGTTGAACCCTGTTTATTGTGTCTTGAGAAATATTGTTTATTGCTGTCCGAATTCTCCCTTTTAATTCTTGAATATTTGCTGGTTTCGTTTGATACACAACATAAAATAATCCAAAGGATTGAAATCTGGTGACCTCGCTGACCATTCAATAGGTCCACGTCTACCAATCCACCTGTTCGGAAAAATTTCATCTAGATACCTTCTAACATCTACAGCATAATGTTGAGGTGCACCATCCTGTTGAAACCATAAACATACATCAAAACCCCCAGGATTACTTTATGAGCACAACAAAACTATTGTATTTTTGTCCACCCTGTACCAATTGGAATCAACATGAGATACATTTTTGGAATCAGCTCAGCAAGAGTAATCCGAAAATTGAGACAAATTGGGAGTGTTCCATTTAAAAAAAAATGACGGTAACATCATTTCTCGAAAGTAATTCACCCTGTATATTAGAATATTATTTTAAAATACGGTAAATTAAAATCAAAAATCGACGTGTTTCAGGATTATTTCTTAAAATGGTCAGTTTATCTAAAAATGAATTTGTTCCATACTTTACGGCGTTATAAACATATTATTTATCCTCGCCCTGTTCGTTGTGTATGTTGCGCTTCCCCGTAATTATACTAATTTTATTGTTGGTAGATTTCGCTGTGATAAGTCACGTGACGTTATTATTTTTTAGAAATATGTAATTCCGCAACCGTGGGAATAATTATTTAAAATGACTTTGTATATAATATTATGTACTTTGATAGAGCATAAAAAAAGCTGCAGTCCTCAAAATTTTCTGTTCTACAACAACTCTGTTTTGTCGGCATTCCAGACTGCTACAAATTCTGGTTGAGACAATATAGCAGAAATAATTAGTAAGCGTACAACAATCCAATGACCGGAGGCTGCAATGGAAACATTATACGGTTGATGATAACTCAGATTGTATGTAACAATGCAACTGAATATTCAAGTAAATACAATTGAGTTGTTGATCATTCTACGAATATTGTTCACGGAAATTTACTGTTGAGGTACGCGAGACAGGAGCTTCATATTAGTAGAATAATTATTGGTGTTGATTTTTGTAACACCCTGTATATCAAAGCAGCTAAACATTACAATGTAGTATTGATTAAATATCAGAATATCCACATTTGTCCCAGCAAAGTTTCCAATATTACTGATTGGTTTGAAACTTCCCATAATTACACGTAAACTTGTAAGTGTAACTCATTGTCTGGAGGGGCACATTGCCCGAGAAGTAGATGTTGCTTCCTGGTGAACGGTCTATCCTTTGGAAATTAATTTTCTAATTTGTAAAGCGTTTTAATAGTTTTACACTATTATTTTGACGTCTATTGTAAAATCAGTTTCATGATCAAATTAATTTTGCCTGACTTGAAAATATCCCAGCAGTGAAAATATCGATTTTTAATTATGTCTATTAGAGTTTTCTATTACGGATAGGTCATATATTCATTATTTACTCATTATTGATTACTGTCCATGTCCTTAGAAAGGATTTAAAGCAATTTTATGCTGATAAATTACTAAGTGGCTTAACTACAAATGAGTAAGTAAATCACATTTTCTGTACAACTGTGATGCATTCAGTAGCGAAAGGGTTAAACGAATTTCAATGATACCATAACCAAATAAATTATAGTCGATGAAGATGTACAAGGGAATATCTACAACAATTTAAGTGAGTCACCTTGGAAAATTGGACGCAGATATTCCAGTCCCAATATGTTTCAAACGAAAATGGACCAAATTAATACGAATCCGGAAATTACAACCTAAATTTCTGGAGAATTTGCATTGTATGCGGCTAAAACTCATTTTAATTTCAAAATCAACGTTTGTCTACAATGGGCAATATCTGTTGAAGACAGTTTGTAGATAACCACATGGAAATTAAACAAATTATCGTTACTGCCATAAAAGAGATGTAATCAAATCATTAAACAATAGTTTATTTGCCATTTACAGTTATAACTGTAAAAAAAATGAGTTTAGAGCTGGATAATATTCCCAACTTCATCGCAACCAGTATATTATATATATTATGTATGTAAATTGGGGTGACATTCACCGAGACCTAAAAGATCTATTGTCTCCCCTTACTTCTACTTAGTTCCTTAGGAACGCCTCAGAGACTAGTAGCTTCTTTAGTCCTATTTCCCTGAGGAATTTTAGGATATCTGCAGGCTTCTGGGTGCTGTGCCCTAGGATTCTGAATCACTGTGCAATTCGCAAGTATGTGGATGGAGGTTTCTTTTTCCATGCCACAGAATCTACATTCTTCTTCCTCCACTATTTATAGCTTTTTCAGGGTTCCGTTGGGCTCCCTGTTAAAACACCTCCTTTCTGTCCCTCTCTTTACTAGTCCATCTGTTATTTCATTTCCTTCTTTTCCACTGTGTCATGGAATCCACAGTAAGGTTACTATATTGTTCTCGCCTAGTTCATAGAGTATGTCTAGGCATTCCCACACCGCAAACAGTATAATCACATAAGATTTCAATTTCTTTCTCAATTAACAAGTTGACAATGTGCATAGTTGGAAATTAATAGTTATTTAACGAAAAAGAATATTAATAAGGGCTATTAACAATCGAGATACTTCAATGGTTGAAATTGTTAATCGCCCTTTTAATACTCGTGTTAGTTACAAAACTTTTCCGTCGACTGTACAACTTGAATCCTTTTTTTCAATGTTTAAAAACTAAGAATATTTATTTGATTCATGGGTAAGTACTGTTAAAAATAAATCATGACATTGAAATGTCACAGAGGTCACCGGTTTAAATGTCACTGTTTTCGTTTTAATTAAATTTTTTTTTGAATGTTTCAACATTAATAAAGATTATAGTTTTGTAGAATAATATAATAAAAAAGAAAGGTAAGTTAAAAACTAGAAGTCATTTTTGTATCTTTTTTTGTTAATATTATTGTATTTTTGGTTGCCTATACCACAATCGGTTATTAAAAGATAAACGGTCATTAATAGGGGTCATTAATGACTTATTTTGTGTACATTTATATAGCTCAATAACGCACGGTCGGCGGAAAACATTATTAAAGGCCAAGGATTTAATTTTAAAGCTCTATTCTGTAACACATTCTCCAATATATCGGTTTTGTCTCTCACGTTTCGAAGTTCTTGATAAAAACAATCTCCCATACACTTTTCGAGATGGTTAAGAATGATTAGTACTTAGTAATTTCTTATTGTGAAGTGATATCGCTATAAATTTATTGGTCAAAAAAAGTAATTTGTCTGCATCAAGAAAATTGGATTTACAACCGAAATGGCTATTATTTGATGTATTTTCGTCTGCAGAAAATTAATTAGATAAAAAAATGTTATCCGTAAATCTTTGCGGAAATGGAAGATGGAAATTCTGTTGGGTAAAAAAACTAGTCTATTTGAAAATTTTATAAAGCTAAGCTAAGTGTCAGAATGTGCATTTGCTGACGATGTAGTTATTTTTGCGAACTAAAGAAGATCGAAGAATAAATCTAGTGGTTACATTTTTCGATCGACTACCACTCGGAGTGGAATATCAATTCAACCTCTAGTGTATAAATTAAGAAAATTCGGCGGTTTAAGGAAATGAAAAATTCGTAATGAGTTTTCGTTTAAAAGCTTTAAAGAGAAATTCTAATATAAGATCAATTTCCTTATTCATCTTTGAATATGTTTCCTTTACAAAGGATCTTTTATCTTCGCAATTACCATTTTTAGGCTATAAAAAAATCAAAAAAGATTTTTCCTTTTTCTTCCAAGTAAAATATCAGTACATCTTCTACTACTACTATTTTACTAGTTTTATACAGTGGCGTAGTCAGAGATAAAAGGCAAGAGGGGCGACATCCTACACGCATTTTTATACTATAGATAGAGTACCGTAAAAACCTCGTAAAGCGAGGGGTATGGGAAAAGCATTCAAAAATGATTAATTTAGAAATACAATGTTTTTTTTGCCCCACTGACTAAGTACAACCTTGTTAATTACCCGATCTGATGCCACCTGATGCGTTTTTTTAATAAAAGATGTACATTTAATTCTCGACACTATTGTGGATTTCATTTTAATATTTAATACATAATTCAGTTTTATTTGAGACCGAAGCGTGAACAAAATTACTTAAAATTCAGGGTGCATCTTTACCTAGACCTACAAAACGAGAATACATTAAACGGTCTCAGCTGGCATTGTAACAAGGGCCGTAGACATTAGACAGTTTATGGTTTCTAGCGAATATAAAGATAGTACATTCAGTCGAGTGTGTAGTTAAAAATACTTTGAAATATTTTTACTGTGTTTGTAGTGGAGAGTGTCGGTTTCAGTTTTTAGAATACAGTAACATAACTATCACTCGTAACTTGTGGCATTATTCTTTACAGCCTTTTAACGTCACCAACAATCTTCGCTGCAAAACCGTGAAATTTGAAATTTACGAGATTGCTAGAGTTGAAATACCTCGACCTCTATTTTAGATAACACATTTTATTTTCGTATCATGATATAATATATATTTATTGAACCTTGATCGAGTTTATATTATGATCAACTCAATAACAATTAATTATCCTCAAACTTCACTGCGGCATTTAAAATGGTAGCCCCTTCACAATTTTCCATATTTACTTGTATTCTTTTTGTTAAATTTTTCGGAAATCAAACCACATTCTTTTTTATATTTTTAATTCAACGTTTCGGTAGCGTTTCAGCTACCGTTATCAAAAGTAATTAACTTTTATAAAATTCTGGTCCCTATCTGACACTACGAAAAAAAAAGTTTAAGACTGCAAAAATTTGTTGTCAAATTTTTTAAGGTCCATTCACAGTAGATCATATCCTTGGTGAAATGTGAAATAAAATATTTCTCCGCTTACCTCTATCCAAAGTGTACATTTCCTGGCCTCATTGTAGGGAGCAAACTCGTACTTTTCCTCCCTATAGGGAGGAAAAGTAAAAGTGACGTTATGGTACGTCATCAATGAAATAACTTATACGGCATTGATGTTGTTATTTGAGGGAGTCGGAAAAATCATATGTATAACATGGGAGTAAAATGCCTTTTCCTCCCTTGAATGATTACTCTAAACTTCATCCTCGGGAGGAAAAGTGGCATTTTGCTCCCTTGTTATACAAATAGCTATTATTATGACATTCCAACAGTATTATTGTCTACTGGAATGGGAATCAGTGAAGTGCACGCTCCAGGAACGGTTTTATTGGCTTTTTTGCTTGATAAATTATAAGAAAATCTTGATAAATACTTATGATACTATCCTGATAACGCAGGTAATTGATTATTGGAAATTTCTCTTCCTAACATTGGTAGCCAAGTTCGACTACATTCGACTGAAATATTTATCCGCATTTATTTGTATTAAAGCACTTTCTTTGGTTTTTCGACTTTTATGATTGGACTCTCTCAATATTATTGGGTATTAACAATGAGCCATTCTCTATATACCAAATTTGGGTAATTATTGTTATTTAAGACTGATTATAGTGAAGTTGTGAACTTATTATCATTAGAACAAATGATTTTTGCCCTATAAGATTTTACTATCCCTTTTTTACGCTTATAGAATGATTGGATTTTTCTTTTCATTTATATTTGCTAAAAAATCATTCCGAGATACTAAGTCATAAGATGCGAAGATGTCGTCTACATAGCTCCCCCAGACAATAATTTTAATTTTTGATTATTGGGGCTTCAAAATGTTCCATGTAAATATTTGATAAAATTGGTGAGAGGCCCATAACCTAACCAAAATTCTGTTCATAAAAATCGTTATTGAATTTTACATAATTTTAATAATTCTATTATTGTTGTTACGCTCAATTTGGTCCGTTCTGTAAGTGCAAGGATGGGGAAACTACGGCCCGCGGGCCATCTCCAGCTCGCGAAGCGCTGATATCCGGCCCGCGATCATAAAAATGACAAGTCAAATACCCGCTAACCTCAAACTTGAACTAATTGAAATGCAATGACGATTTAAAGCAACTATTCCTTAACACCAGCAAACTGGAATTTTATTAAGTCCATACCAAAGACACAATATCCAAATATAGTTGCACACGCCCAAAAAATAATGGCAATGTTTGGTACAAGCTGTTTGTGCGAACAAACATTTTCAGTAATGAAAATGAGAAAAAATTGTCTTCGTAATAGGCTTTCGGATGACCACCTTTTTTTATTGCTGAAAATTTCCGCATCAAAAATGGAGCCGGCTTATGATGAAATCCTGTAAAAACATAAACAGTTCCACATGTCACATATCCCTACTGAGACCAGCGCTCTTCGATCTTCTACTTCGCAGTCAACTTAAAACTTACATTTAATTTCAATTTGCTTATTTCTTTCATATTTTGTAATATTATTGTAATTGTACAATAAATTTGTGTATCAGAAAATACATACAAATATTTTTAGTTCAATGGCCCGCCATAAATTTCGTCTGTAAATATTGGCACGCGAAGGAAAAAGTTTCCCCATCCCTGTGTAATTTTTCCATATTTAGTATTCAAGATCTTTCGAAAATTTGATTAATTTTATGGCAATCTTGACTATAAACCGTTTGGAACAATCAACATAACAAAAATACTTAAATATGTCTTTATCGAGATTAAAAAATTGTACACCGCTAAGTTTAAAAAGTATTTCATTGTCACGTTTGAGAATATGACTATAGAGTATTAAAAAGGAGCACGTTCCAATAATGAAAATAAATGAGAGGAGTTTCAACACTTCCTAGATTAAATTCGAGATGAGACGAAGTACCTTGGGTGTCGTTTTAGCCTTAAATCTAACTCCTACATTGCCCCAATTAATTATACTTGTGAACAAAGATAAAGTAACTAAAATAAACGAAGAGACCGAATGGTAATAAAGATTGAATGTTCCGTTTGGCTAGACAGGGAGAAGAGAAAGTATATGCAAAACCCGATAAGTCCCTTGAAATTGATTTTGGTTGAACACATTTATGTTACAAAATTATCATTCTCGGGATATTTAATGAGGTTTGGAAAATAATTACGTTCTACGGAATAGGTTCATTCACAATTATTATCTAAATTTGTAAGCCTCGTTCGGTGACGACCATCATTTTTCTCATTCCCAATCGAGTTGATTGTGAATGGACCAATATGATATATGATACGTATTTAATCAATTCTTTTGAAAAATAGTGAATTAAAATCAAATAATAATGAGAGAATTTTCAAAATCGCATTCGTTCATTACAAACAAAATATAAATACAAAAAAATTTAAAATACAATTTTTATTTCAAAAATTCATTACTTTTACTGTCGAACAAGATTTCACATGTTTATACTTTATTTGAAATATCAAAGCGTAACGATATTTTATAACCACTGGAAATTTTAACATTTAATCTCTTAAGTGGAACCATGCACTCACATTCTTCTTTATTTGTTTCCATAAAACATATTTTAGAAAAAATTGTGGACGACAACTTGTTTTTTCAATAAATTATGCGTTGAGATGACAACTTCACTCCAAAGTATAAAAAAATTCAGAGAAATTTCCATATTTCTCCCCCCTAAGTCTGCTTTATACAATTTCAGCAATAGGATTCCATTTTCAGCCTTTTCAAACGAAATTCAGAGATGATTTAATATTTACTGGCCGACTAAAAAGTGTGTATGGAGTGAAGGGGTAATAATCTATCTGTCAGAGGCGTTTTTCAACATATGTCAATACATATAAAAAAATCAATAATAACGAAATCCCAATCTATATCTATACTAATATGATGGAGGAAAGATTTTTATTTTGTATAAAACGAATAAACTTAAAAACTACTGGACTAATTTCAAAAATTCTTTTGCCGTTAGAGAGCTACATTATCACTGAGCGACATAGTGCCGATTCAACGATTTGATTTTTCTGAAACTTTGAGACCATATTCAAGTCAAAGTATAGATCTTAAAGCCGTTATTTCGAAAACTAAAAACTACCTATTGCTTAAAGTGGTCGCCATTTCGGCCCACATAATCGTATCGGAACCGTATTTTTTCAAAATGTGCGTAATTTAATTAGCTTTATCATGCTTTTTTCGGATTTCCAATATCTTGGAAAACTTTTCCGGAAAATTGGAAAAACTAAAAAAAGTGCTTTTTTTTCAAAATGCAATTTCGATTAACGCGTATTTTTGATATGTTATTCTCGAATATATAAGCTATCTTTTGGGTTAAACCGCAATATGCCAACCCTTTTCTTTCCAGAGATACCAACTTGCAAACACAAAATGTCATTTTTTCACGTAGTTTTTGGATTCTAGCGCTTTTCAGGTACGCCCTATGATAAATTCAATAGCGCCATCGTATTCTTTGTGGAAAAACAAGTATCTTATGTTCAGCAGTAGTACTGAGTCCATCTTCATTTCCAAATTTACGTTAATACATCGTGAGACAAGGCGCGATGTTGTTATGCGGTATGCGAAATTTTTGGAATTGTCAATTTTTCAAGATCAACTAAATAACTTTTTCCAACATGTTTTCGATGTACAGATTGCGAAAATTACATCGGAACCCTCGGATTACACAAGTACGACAGAAAAACAGCTGAAAGAGAGAGAAAGAATAATTATGCGCGGTCATTAAGGCGTGTACTTATTTCCCGAGACTGGTCCCCCCCTATTTTAACCGCTGTTGCCAGAAGCGCAGATTAATTTGTACAAATGATATTTTTGTCTCGTTATCGTTGAATTTTTTTCGAAGTCATGCACAATAGGTAAAACAAAACACTTTCATCCGGCAACATTGTCTTTTACAGAGAGAATTCACATTTAAACTGCTATTCCTAGGTTTTTTCGCTACAAACGTTGATCACGTTGGAAGCGCATGCCATTGTATTTGAAAATAAAACATTTACAATATGCCTTCATTAACATACTTAACCAGCGAAAAAGTACAAATTGTAAGATGGTATTTTGGTGTCCCGTAAGATATCCGGGCTGCTTTATTTCTATTTTATTAATTATCCCTTGAAATATTGAACTGGGCAATATTTCCTATTTATCACAAGAAATCTCGTTTATCTAAATATTTTCTGTATTAAAATAAAAAAGCACAGTTTATAGCACATAACCATGGATAAATATACTATATATATTATAGAAATAATGCTATAAAGCTACTATAAATTATTTACGTGCACGAGCGTATAGAAAATTGTAGTGGCAGTGTTCACCATCTTTAACATGCAGCTATATGAAGCCCAGCTAATGGGAAAATTAAGAGGGTGAAGAGGTGATGTCAAGACGTTAGTGTATATATATATAAAACTAACAGCAATTTATTTAAATATGTTTTGGAGTGAGCGAGTGCTTTTTGATTTGTGACAACGTTGTCTTTTACTCTCTATAGCATCCTATATTTAAATTGAATAAAAACATGTTCTGATAAAGATTTGACTTTCTTTTCTATTAAAAAAGATAAGGATCTGAAATGAAAAACAATTTATTCAGAAAAGATGGAAGAACACTTCGAATTCAGTGCTGCTGTGTATCAGACATCCCACTGGGCGTTTTAAATTTCTGGGGAAAACATTATTTCTCTTAAACCCTGTATAAGCTCTAGTGTTTTGTGATAAAAATAAATCTACATTACAAAAAAAGACTGTTCGAATCGATGCAACGCTTAACAAGAAAACTAATTTTGAAATTGTAAAAAATTTTTAGTGGTGCGTTAATTTCTGGGATAATTGTATAATAATAACTGCTTCCCTGAGTAGGGGAGAGAAAAGTTACGACATTAAGAACTTTTGTATTTGAAAGTTGTTGAAATTTTTAATGGAAATGTTTAATTTTTTATAAAATATAAAAGAAGAAATTTAGCCACTTTTAAAAGCTTTAATGTGTGAATCATTATTCGCTTATCGAATTTGTACAACTTGTTTTATTGCCACTCAAACTCCATTTGAGACGATTAAGCAGATTTTATTATACAGTTCTACTTACAGATGCCGAACGTCTAGAAACGTGGCTCATCTCAATGGTTATAACTCTTTTATTTACTCTCTTAACGACGTTTCTCCCTAGCGAATGTTAAATATATTTATTACGTGTGAACCAAAGTGTGATTAAATGAGTTACTTTTAATATGCTCAATTCTTTCCATTTATGTGGCTATTACCTCAAACTCGTCAAGCATTCATTTACACACCACTGCAGTAAGTTTTATACTTTAGGTCAGACATGATCAACCTTTTCTAGATTGAGTGCCATTTTCGAATTAAGCAAATCTATAAAAATCAACAAAACCAACCTTTTTCGAACATATTACCAAATATTGTCATGTATATTTCTGTATTCTTCGATATATTCCATATTATGTTAAATTCCGGAAATGTATGTATTCGAGCACGCACATGGAAGTATGAACATGACATTTCGATTTAGATATTAACAAAATCAAATATAGGAATTGATTTATGTCAGAAGGTGATTGTATCAAAATGCTTTTCACCAAAAAGCTCATATCGCACTTCTGGAGAAATAGTGACACAATTGCAAAAATCAGTTAATGATGTAAAATTATTCCTAAAGCTCATACAACAAAGACAGAACTGAAACTCGTCCTGTATGGCGGATATATCTTATGCAAACAGCTGATTACCGTTACAAAAATAGTTATAGTGGCGAATGGATGTCAGTAAAAATAAATATATAATACTTTGTTTTAAAATTTTGGGTCATTCTGAATTTGTTTTGGGGTGGGTACTCAAGGAACAGCAAAAGATCAAAATACAAGCCATAGAAATGAAAATTCTACGGGGCATAAAGGACATCTCATAAAAGACAGAGTGAGGAGTGATGTAGTTAGAAAGGAATTAGAGGTTGAGCCGATCATAGACGGTATAGAACGACAACTAAAGTGGACAACTCGAGACAAGTCAATATAGCAAACCGAATCAATAAATAGAAGATCTATGTGCAGGACTAGAAGGAAATGGGATGATGTAATAATACCCTGGGAAAAAAATAACAAGAGCAAGAAGGAAGGACAAGAGCTTGCACAAAATTGGAGAAGCTGGGCAAAATTTGTATATAAAATTTACTAAAACACCTTTATAATGTATGAATAAAGCACCTTAACACATTCGGGTATATTAAGGTTCATGATTATATACATATATTTGAATTTGTTTTGAGTTTCTTTTTCATGAAGTCAAATTCAACCATAATTTTGTAGAAAAATGTTACACTTGTAACTTTTTCCAAAATTTCATTGATTTAAGAAGAGTTTTAGACTTCTGGAATCATTTATCAGGATTGTTTCATTCAAAGGGGCTTTCCTACATCCTCAGAAGAATATCTCCAAACAAGTGCTAGACACTAGGCTGCCTAACAGACCTTTTAACAGGTCAGTGTCGTCTGAATCCGTGTCGTATTTGTCTGCAAGACATACCTGTCCTATAAGGTGCTTTCCAAAAAAAAATTGCTCTTGTTTGTTCATAACTTTTAGCTACTCTTAGATGTTGATGGCTCAATAGGAGGAAAGCGAAGAAGATGTAGTCCCAGAACAAGATGGAAAACGGAGGTTGAAGAGGGTCTACAAAGACTTAATATCAGAAATTGGAAAGGAAAGACAAAGGACAAGGTGAGATGGAGGCAAGTCGTCAACCAAGCCATGGAAAGGTTAAGTTGTTAACATGCAAATTGAAAATAGTGCAACAAATTTTAGAACGAACCCAAGTGGTGGGCAATCGGATAGTCCATGCGAAAGTGGCAGCTGAATGTAGTAGATTGGAGCCTGCCACTGAAGTTAAAACATCAACCATGGACCTACAAGGTCTGTAGTGTATATATAGATGTTCATGGAGAGCCGTGAAGTTAATAGGGATAGAAATCGCAACTAAGTAAAGAATAATATGAATTGATTGTTTCTAGAACCAGAAATTGACAATGAAGCCAAGAAATCAGAAGACTTCAATAAATATCAAAGCAACAAAATTCTAATGTATAAAACATCAGGCTTTGACTGTCAAATAGTGTAAACTGAAAAAGATAGTTAATTTTATTTAACATTTCTCTCCTCCGAATGTTTAGATTCAAGAACCATAAATCAACGCCAAGATAATATATAGTTTAACATCTTCTTATTGTCATAACGGCAGCTTATTTAATATCAGTGGAACGCAGTTGCCTTTCATTGATTCGGACACAATGTGGGACTTTAGGAATATCCGATATGCATTATCCAGATTTGCATATTATTATTATTTCGTCATGCATAAGCGAGTATAGCTTTATTTATTTTGGCCGGTGTTAATAAGCCTTAATCAATAAACTAATTCTTGTTTGTAATATGCAATATTGTATGTAAAGTTGGAGAGCTTTTATTAAAAAAGTGAGTTATTTCGGATGATTGCAGCGAGTGTCGATACCATTTTTCGTAGACCGAATAAAATGCCAAAAGGGACGATGGGTCCCTTCGGCAATAGCGCCAATTTTCCGTCTGATTATGTAAAAACAATCATTTGATTGAAATTGAGAAATGACAATCAAGGGAATTCGGAAACAAAGTGTGAAAAAGTTTCCAAACAAATGTGAAAAGCGGGAAGTTTAACTGATTGCACAGTCAGTCACAAAAACAACCTAATTTCCAGTATAAAGCCAAGGTCAAAGACCAGCAAAGGGAATTAAATTTTGACGGTGACAGATGTAAATTATTAAAAAGTCGGGGTAAAGCGGCTTCCTCACAAGTTTTTCATTTCATTTTCAAAAGTACATTTCGAATTGTCAACTTTACTAATTGCTACCTTTATTTTTGATGTAATTGTGAAGGAAAATCTTTTTCTTCTAATAACTTTTCGATCCCAAAATGCTTCATTTAAAATTCACGAGCTTTATCCTGTAACGATTGTACTCAACATACTTCGACCCGACATGCTAAATGTTTGTCATATGTAAATAAGAGACCAATTAAAACCCAACTAGAGTTAAATTGGTGTATGTGAATGTTTTTTAAACAGGTTATTACATTATACACATTCTGGTAAATTTATAATATTTGCCCTCATTTTTTCACTTTTAAATAGTTAAACAACTAAAAAAGGAAGTCCAGAATAAGTAAATAGGCTTCTTGAGTTTGTACAATGTAGGGTTTTAATTTACCAACAAGCTTCCCCGGACTCTCAGCGACAGAAATCCTGATCAATTAATAAATTAATTCTAAAGGCTCGTCCACACTATTCCGAGATTTGCCGTTGGCAAAGCCTGCGACTGTAAAAACGTCTACATATGTTTTGGCATTCATTTAGTTTAATCACACAATGTTCACAATGATCCCAGAATAAGTTTATCAAATCAATAACTTTCTCGTTCGTCCACTCCATTTGAAAGCACGTGCTTACTGTCAGACAGTCTGAATCACTACTGAAGCCGCGAGAGGTCAGTGGTTGACACGTTCCCACTCTCCGTTCTTATTGGCTTCCTTTGTAGTAGACAGCGATTTTCATTGGCACACGTCTAGCTTATTGGCATGTGCCAACGGTCACTTCTTTATCGAATCGGCTTTGCCAATTGGCAAACAGCGGTATAGGGCGGACGTGTCTTAAGGATTAACTCACTAGAGAAGCTGCGGACCTAAATTTGATATAGAGAAAGGAGCATCTCCAAGAGCAAAAAAAGCCTGAGAACGGTTGATGCGCCGAGGACTCGAAGCCTCTGCCTGGGGGTGCCAAACTAATCAATCAAGGTTTGATTTTCTCGAGTCTACTCGTCTGGTGGTGTACAGCTTCTTCCAGTAGCCAATATATTTCTACTTAACCTCTTTTGTTGGTGAAATGCATGATTCGTTCAATTTTATACGCCATCAATGGTACAATATTATTAACTATATTAACAAAAGGTAAGTTGCTGCATTTTTATTGGTAATTTTTCCTACAGCATTTATAACAATACTGTATCGTTATCTAATTCACTTCAATGTTTATTAGATAAAGTACTGAGACTATTACATCACCTTGTGGTGCTCCTGCTTTGACTTATTTTATAATTTAATCCTCTTATTAAGTCTATGCAACCTCGAGAATAAAATAGATATAGTTCTTGGGCACTGACAGGAAAGGTGGCATCAGGAAATCCAAATGGGAGGTTGGACAAGAACACTGATCAGGGATATCCAAAGTTGAAGTGAAATTTCAGGAACACTCACACGCAGTTTCTGTAAATAAGTTGTTTGCCATACCAGTTCTTTTTTTGTTTAAAATAGCAGTCAATTTTTTGCCCTACAATGCCTTACTTTTTCTTTCATTAGAAGAAACTCTGCCTTTTTTATCCAAGGTAGGCGTGTGCATACGGAAAGTTCTATATGAGAGACAGAAATTTAGTAAATTAAATGGTATTGATTGATAAATAAATTGGTTTAGGGTGAGATTCGGATATCTAGAATGATTAGCGACAAGACCGATAGAGGTTTATTAATATGGTCTGAGAACCCAACGAATAAATTTCAATCGGTCAGCTAAATAAATGAGTATAGCCCCATCGGAATGTAGGGAAATCGAGAACATACGTTGGTTGAACTCCATATAATTAATTAATATACATATAATATTGAATGTCTAAGTCACGTAAACACTTTTTAATTTATAAAAACTACAAATAAAAACGTTTCTACTCTTGGGCACCCTATCCGAGAATGAATTTCTTTCAATTTTATTATTTGTAGCCAATAAAGCGTTTTTTACGTTTTTAAGAAGGAAATTGCAAAAGAAAAGTAAAATCTTGTAATATATTTATAAACTTTGTATTATAATATTGGATTTGCTAAATTATGGAAGGTATAAAAATAATTGCAACAATACCAATATTTTTTGTGCTGTAGGTGTCAAAAGACAAAGAATAATGAAAGCAGTTGAACTGTCGTATTTAAGTTGATTTAGTGCTACACGGCTGAAAAGATCTACTCTGGCAAATACGATTTTTATGCCGTAAAATTTCTGCACAAAGCTGAAAACCTCGAATAAGTAGTTTCTTGGCCAGTGACAAGAATAAAAACTTGTTGCTGAAGTATGTTGATGGATTTATAGAGAATTATTCTTATTTCGAAAAACAGCTCCATGATGTTTGTACGCATAAACTTCACACAAAAAATGTTGTTTCTTGAAAAAATAAAGTTTGTAAAGGAGAAATTTACGAGTACGTTTTTAAAATACAATTCAAGCTTCGCACTAAAACGATGCAAAACCAGGAAATACGATAAAATTTCGAACGATATACAAAATATTGACGTCACACGTTTGTGATCGGTGTTTTAAGCTAAAATGGAATTTACGTTTTTACTAAAAAAATTTTGATGTAAAAATAATTATTTGAAATGATCATTTCAGTTATTCTTAGTGACTGTCATCATGCCTATTGTGGGGAAACAAGCAATTTTGTGCATGTAAATTAAGAAGATTCCATCATCGTATGATGTATTTCTCTCCAATAAAACTGTTCTTTCGACCGATAACATTTTCTAACTAGTAAGTTTCTTGAATGAAATTTAGTATGCTGAGTACATTTCTACCAAGTTTCTTTGGAAACTTGCCATAATGGTTTGATCTTACAACGTGTTAGTCTCAAAAGTTTTCACATATTTTCATACCAATTTAATTTCATTAAACTAACGTGTGTGAAGAGAAATTTGCACATATTTATACGCATAACAAAAAATGTGTTTTATTTTTCCACGTGCTGATATTAGATAATGAGAAAATAGGCGGTTTGTAACTTGTTGTTTTTCAAAAATTTTTTCAGATTTTAAATAATAGTTTGTGTTCTGAAATTCTAGTTTTAAAATTCATAAAAGTTCTACCTATACAGTGATATTCAAAAGTCCCCTCCCCACCCCCTCGTATCTTTTGAACGGAATAAAATTTGGAGCGTGAAAATAAAGTACGAATGATAACAGGTGACGTAATAGCAATAGATGACGTCACAGTGCCACTTTGGCCAATAATTTGAAATAGGACCTTATGGCAAGTGATATCTCGTTTGAAAGGCATTGACATTGGCTACATAGCCATATTAATTTTGTTTGGGCTAAAGCTAATTTTGACGGATAAATTAAATAAATACCAAAATTATTATTTCACATTTAAATATTGAAGATTTTTCAGTCCGCCTCTGGTTAGTTGTCAAAAAAATTGACGTTTTTAATTTAAAAGTATTTGTTGCTTTGCAAAGTTTTTCTAAATAGCTTAAATATTTAATTTTATTATTGTTTAACTAGACGTTTAATACCAAAATTATTGAAATTATTTTTTTAAATTTAATTAATCAAATATCAACAATGGATTCTTATAGCAAGTGTTCGAAATGTGCTCCGTCTACTTCCTGACAGTAATACCTCCTATTAGTAAACTCTTGTCGTACTCGTTCGAATGTGTCAACTGAAATTGCATTGCATTCTTCAAATTCTTTCTTTCAAAACGCCAATGCTATCTGGTGCCGTAGTATAAACCTTGGATTTCAAGTACCCCCATAGAAAAAATCTAATGGTGTCAGATCTGGTGAAATACTTGTTCTAAAGTATGTTTCATTATCTTTTTATTTTATTGTCTATTAAATTGGGATCGTAATTATTATTAACTGCTATTTGTTTTATGATATTTAGTTCTTTGTTGTAATTGTTAGTATTTAATGGAATTGTTAAAAGTCTATGTATCATACTATTAAAAGCTGCTAATTTATGACTGAATGCGTGGACCGAACTATTAAGAATTGTAATGTCGGTATGATGATGGTTTGTGAAATATAGAAAAATCATGTTTATTATTTCTATTTGAAATTGTAAGGTCTAAAAAGTTTATAGATTTATTTTGTTTAATTTCTACGGTAAATTTGATATTTTTATGAATTGAGTCGATGTAAGTAATGAAGTTATGTAATTGTCTAGTTGTGCCGGTGAAGCAAGCTAAAATGTCATCTACATATCGGTGCCAGTACACAATTTTTTTACTAAGGGGGTGTTTATGAATTATTTTCTCTATATTATCCATGAAAATTTCTGATAATAAACAAATTTCATCATTTAGTATGGATCTTCGTCAAGTAAAAGCCTCATCTATTCAATTTCAATCATTATAATACTTTTTCTTAAGGAGGAAAGATCACTTTTGCCATCTTTATACACGCAAAATCGACCACTATAAGGGAAACAATGTGAAAAAATGGTAATTTTGAAGATATATTTCTTGGACTACTATTCCAGCACACTCTAACATAGATAGAATCTGTTGTAAATTATTGTATCATGTTAACACTGTTTTTTGTACAAACAATATAATGAAGGAGTATTAAATATACAAAAAGAAATAATGAACACGTTTAGATCCTGTTATTCTAAGAAGCTGAATTATAGAACGTCGTTAAAGATAAAACTGAGGAAAACGGTGATAATAGTTAAGAGCAGTGCTTAAAAAAATGTTGGCAATTTATCTGGGTCAGAATATTAACTTCATTGAGCGTATATAATGTTATAGTCTTGCTTCTGTACACTTTTATATCAAAAGTGAAAATTTATTTGTTGGAAGAGATCCAATGTAATTTATATATCTATAACCAGAATCAAGCATTACTTCGTACAATATTTGTTATATTATCAATTTTCTACAAAAGCTGGCACTGTCGCTTACCCTCATTTCCCTGCTACTATACCGTTTACGACTAGTAGTTCGGTTAATACCTAATGCGATAATTATATTTGCATTAGAGTTAACAGCCTATATCTATGTTAAGATAGCCTTTTGTACAAAGTAAAATTAGCAGAACTTTCAGATCTAAAAACATTGTTTCAGTTTATGACAGATCTCTTCAGGTACCCTTTTTGAGGCTATTAAATTTACACTTCGGTTTAAAAGGGACGTCTACTGTTGTAAAACAGATTCAAAATAATTTCCCACCGTTAGAAAACTTCACAGGGAATCGACCTCACTATTACAATTCAGTGAAACGTTTTAAAGTTGATAAGAACAATTTAAACTGCAGTTTTACGAATCAAGTTGAAGTAAAAGTTGGGAACTAAATTGAAATACCCAAGTTAAAAATAAAAAAAATTCACAGTTTTAATATTCGTTACTAAAGTATTTAGGAACATCATGCGAAGACTGTGATAAAGTTGAATACGAAAGAAACGGCTACCGTTTTTTTAACATTGATAGAACACATCGTCAACTATCTGTAATTCTGTAAGCAAGTGTTAAATTTTAACGCATGGTTAAAAACTAGACAACCTGCTAGCTCTATTTTACTATGGAAAACTCTTATTGTTAAAATTTAAATCCTAATCTTGACTATGTATAAATTAAAACATTTCTAATAGCGGAAAGTTTCTGTCCATATTAAGTTTCTAAACCGGTTCCGCAGGTAGTTTTACATTGCATTATGTATGCTATCACAGGAGCCTCTGAATGAATAAAATTTCGATATAGAGAAGAAAGTCAACATGTTCACTTTGCACTTTTAAATCACGTCACCAGTTCATTTGCTCTAACCAACCTCTTCCTTGAATCCTTCAATTCATTTATAAGATTTGTCATGGATGCACGGACACGGTTCATTTTCTAGTCACCAAACAAAAACATTTGGGGTAAAATTCCAAACCAAAACCAAATCTTTCAACTTGAAGCGTGAATAGAATTTTCCACTATAATAACATTCTCTGTATTTTGCAAAAAATCATTTATTTCAAGATTAGTAGTTACGAGAAATCCCGCGTATAAAAAGAAGCACGACATCACTTAATACGAAAGTTGAACTAATGAATCTTAATTTAGTTATTCGCAAACAGAAACATGTTTTCAGCATTAAGACGATACTTGTTTGTTTCTCGGGGACCCCCCAGCAGCCAACTGAAAATTAAATCGACTATACGATGACCATCAACAAAAACATAATATACAGGAGATTGTAGTGTGAATACAAGTAAAGTTCTTCCAAAGTTAATGTGATGAACCATATTTTTAATCCCTTTGAAGGAAAAAGCCGCCCATTGGCGTGCATATAAATTTTTTATAAATTCGAATATTGTGAAATAATGTGAATCTACTATATCAATTTAAATGAAAAAAATTAACCTGCATACAAAATTCATGAAATTTGTAATACAATAATAACGCGTTTTCCTCTAGAACAGTTTTTTGTATTGTCAACCCAACCATATTTTAAAGGTGGGTGTATATCCTCATACAGTTTTAATTATAATATAATTACCATTACTACTATTTTCTTACATATTAAGTTAAAATGTATTTTATTTTATATATTTATTCATGTAATAAAACCGTAAGGATTGTTTGAATAACAAATAAATGAATAAACACTTGACAACATCATGCGTATTAAACCAAGTTTCGTCTAAATAAATTATAGTTCTATTTGAATCACGGTAACCTTTTATTTTGCGCAAATACTCCTGTCTAAGTTCAGCGATACGCCGAGATTCCATTATTACCATTCGATTATCTAACTTCTTATATTTAAATCCACAATTCAATAATCCCGCGCATCATCTTGGACTGTTGTTTCAAATGGTCTCCAAAATGCTATTCTAATTAATTATATTATAAAACTCAGCCCAACGTCTACGAACAAATGAATATTATATTAATATCAATTCACTGACGCGACCTAACCCCTACACCATCAAAAAGGTATTATATTAATGATACCTTTCTACACTAGATCACCTACACTTTCCTATAAATACCTATAACAATTCACTAAACTCACTCAACCAAGAAATAGATATTATATTAAAAATTTCTTTAAAACAAAATTCACACCCGACACTGAATGATACTAATGGATTATAAGCCGAACCACAACCCCCCGAACACCCTCAAGACCGTAGAATTTTTTCTGCGAAAATCGTCCAACGGAGTTTACTTCGGTTATTTCGTTATATTACGATGAATACTGCAGTTTATGACTGGTTGTTTCGAAGTCTTTACTGCACGTGCAACTACGTTGCCATCTCTTCAAAATTTTCTTAAATATAGCAACATATAAAAAGTGGTTTTAATTAATTTTTCTTTTTTCAGTAATTTCAAGCGACTTATTTCAATGTTTACTAATAAATTTACATTATGTATTTTTTTAAAAATATTTCCAAACTAGCTTTTTTATAACATCACGAACTAACAGTTTACTGAAGTAAGAGGAACATTTGTGTAGCGAGCCTAACAATTTTAGAAAATATATCTGACAACATTGCTTTATTTTAGAGTATAAAAGAACTAGGAAGGAATAAAAAAATTCCATCCCCAAACAAAAAACAAAATTTGTTTCGATATAAAATTTGGAAAAAAATTCTAAAACTAACAAATTTGGCTTCATTATCCTCTATTATTTGTCAAGGATATCAATGATAAACAAATAGACGCTATCTATTTAGCAGTTTAGCAAAAAAGTGGACTAATGCATAAACTAAATTAATTGTTTCAATCCATACTACATTTACATCTGTTTCTGTGTCTGTAAGTACTTTCCATAGTACTGTATCGAAATTCCTCTACAATTTTACCACTTACCTTCGATTAAATAAAGATGACATTTTAAAAAAAACAGGAGTTGTATACAAGATACCTTGTAAAGACTGTGATAGAGTATACTATGGTCAGACATCGAGAGTAGTTAAGAGCCGTGTCACTCAACATCAAAGTGATATTAGGTTGAGAAAACAAAGTTGTGCCCAGAACATTTCATTGAAACATAAAGCTAACTTTGAGAACATTTCAATAGTTTATAGTGAATCAATCAGATACGATTTCCTTGAATAAAAAAGCAACAAACAACAATGAATAAAAATAAAGTTAACAGTGAATTGCCAGAGTCAATAGAAATAATAGAATAGAGTGAATGACATAGTCATATTTATTTTTAAATAAACATTTTCTATTATAATTGTTATATCACTTTCCCCATTGGGGGATTTAACGTCTGCGGGGCCCGGAAGTCGAGCGGGGCGGAGAAAAACCTCAAATAACATTTTTTCTGTATCACGGGGCTCCCGACTGGTCTGGGACTGTCTACAAAAACTAATAACCATGGCTAACCATAATAGAGTTACTCTTAAGTGGGCACAAGGGCATTGTAGGAAATGAAAAGGCAGACATCCTAGAAAAGGTAGGGTCTGAGACTGCGTTTATGTGAAGAGACCAGTAGCCCTTATCAGGCTCAACAGTCTCTTCACTAGGTCCTTCTTGGAGAAATCCTAGGAAGTCCTAGGAGTCTAAATCTCCAATGAGATAATGCTTCATCGAAGAAAATGCGAGAGTCTCTTTCCTCCTCTTCCATGCACAACCGACAGATAGGTTCCTCCTTATATATGCCGATTGTATGCATGTGCTTCCTTAGAGTACAGTGACCGGTGAGTAAACCCGTCACTATCCTTATTTGGGCCCTGCTAAGGTTTAGTATTTCATTGGTCAGCTTCTCCGAGGGTTTTTTGACCAGAAGTTTGCTGTGTTCCTGTTTTGGCACGTGTCTCCAGTACGACTGGTGTTTAGTTTGAGTCCACCGAGATATACAACCTGACGTTGTAGGTGAATTTTTCACTCCATTTTTGGTGTTGATATGATTGACATTGACAATTGATAAAACTGACAAACTTATAAATTTAAATGTTCGGCAGTGTCGTCCTAAAATATTAGTATCGAAAATGCTGGAACAATACGCATGGTAAGAGACAAGCCAAATAGTTCATCAAAGAACCAAATTAGAATGGGCGAACAGCCTATTTTCTGGTTGGGCTGCTAACAGGGCACTCTACTCAACCCAACAAGCTCATGAACAGAATTGGATTAGCAGATAAAACATATGTAGGTTTCGACAAGAAGTTGAGGAAACCTCAGCACACGTACTGAGTTAAGACTGAGGTTGTCAATTATAGGGGACGGGTGTGTAGACAACATTAGCATAACATGAGGGCACATTCAATAGATCTGCAAAGGTCGTAGTGGAGCACATACTCCATGCTGACAAAGCAAATTTTGTAATTTATGGAACCGGTCGAGTAGTTATGTTATATTTCTGTTGTGAAATTTGTTAATTACTGGTTCAATTTGATAATTGGATAGCGCATACGTTAAAAGGGTTTCTTTATTCTACAATTTAATTGGCTTCAAATTCTACATGCTTTTGAAATGCATTATTATAGCTTGACTGCTTAAAAGTGTAGGTGTATTTAATTTCACTAGCATTGAGCTACTACATACGTTCATTAGTTGGTGAATAATTAATATTTTAAGGAACAATACTAGGAATCAGTTGAACAAATATTAATTATGGAAACCTTTCGTTTCTATTTAGTATACAGGGTGGACCGGATTTAATTGACGTATACAGAGATCGCGTAAACCGTCATAGATACAATATAGATTATATGGTGGAAATTTTTGGTGTATTGACGGGAAATTAGATTCAATGGTTGAGAGTTCTTTGTCTACCTTGTTCTGTAAACTCTTTCTATGGAGGTGCCCTTGTGTCGACCTCCATTTGAGTTGGTGTTCCCTATCTAGGCAGTTCCAGGACATGCGATAGTAAATAAGGTCAACACAATATATAGATATCTTTTCAATTTTATTTTACTTCTAGTCCACTCAGAGAATATAAACATGAGGCAATCTTTTCCTGTCTGCATTTTTTTCTATAATTTTCCCAACATTTCACCATCTCTAGATTTTTTGTAACCCCAATATTTAAACTGAAATTGAAATATCCAAACTTAACCACATTCAAATTATTTAATTTTGCTTAGCCTCGGAAGCTACAAGTTATTTAACTCGTTCATTTTCCCATTTTAGTCTAGCATGACATGTTAATAAGAAGGTGTAAAATTGCTAACGTTCTCATATCCTGAAGAAAATTTCTTGTGCTGCGATATCTCTGGAGTTTAAAGTTTCACTAGAGTCCCTTGATAAATTTTGTTTGCATTTACACGGATTTAGGGTATCTATACACTGTACACCCTGAATTGAACAGAAACTTGAGATATTAGATTAGCTTACAAGTAATTGGTTATTTTGAAATTAGTTCAACCTCCATTTTAATTGATAGTTCATAGTGACATACTGCGGACATTACTTCAAGCTAACATATTGATGAATAACCGTCAAAATCAATTATTTTTATTCGGCGTCATTCCCAATGACTATTTTATACTTTTTCCCGTAGAATTGTAGCTCACTATGTAAAATATTTAGTTCAATATCTGGATACTTCTGCAAAAAACGACTTTCAAGATAAATTCACGACGCCTTATATTTCCTTAAAAACTATTGATTTCGGTCTATAAAACCTTCTTAACAATCGCTTTCAACGTATACGCAACATTGTAGGGAACAGTAGTTACATCCAGAATCGTATTTTACTTCGTAAATGTGGAACGTACATTTTTCCACTTAAAAAGCAACTCAAACTGTCAATAGTGTAAAAACCACTTATGGAACAAAAAAAAATATAATGTTATATATTCTATACCATGTTTAAACCGTCCAAAAAAATATATAGGTTTGACAACTCTCTAGAAAATCGTATCAACGGCCACAAATATACAAAAAATGCCTTTACAGATGATATCGGAGAAAAAATTAATATTCTATCGCTTTTCTAAGAAGAAACATCTACTTCCCGGGCTATAGGTCCTGATGGACAATTAATTACACTTCTTAGTCAAACGATTTAATCAACCATTCTGGTTTGCAATAACTTGCAGACCGTTTTCGGGGTATTTGCGCCTCATCAGTACAAGGTACATAGGCTGCTATTTATATTTTGAGCCTAATAATGAAAATTATTAAAAATGGCTTTATTGTTTTTCGAAGTATTCTCCATGATGATCAATACACTTTTGCATGCGCTCGAACCAATTTTCGTAACACTTTTTCCATTCCGATTGAGGTACCTACAAAACATGGTTTTTGAATGCATCAACAGCTTCTTCAGGCGCCGAAAAACGTTGGCCACGTAATTTATTCTTGATATGCGGAAATAAAAAGAAGTCATTTGGTGCAAAATCAGTGCTGTACGGAGGATGACCCATCAATTCGACGTTTTGGCCAGTCAAATAAGTGGTTGTTTTAGCCGATGTGTGAGAACTGGCATTGTCATGATGAAGAATGATCCTTCGTTGCCGGTTGTTTTTTCCTATTTCACGAAGCACTTCTGGCAAACAAATGGTTGTGTACCATTCAGAATTCACCGTTCTACGTTGCTCTAACGGCACGACTGCCGCATGTCCAGTTATTCCGAAGAAACAGGTGATCATTTGCTTCGAGGGGCTTCGCGCACGAACCACTTTTGTCGGATTGGGTTCGTCTTGGAAGACCCATACAGTGGATTGCTGTTTTGTTTCGGGCTCATATGCATAGATCCAAGATTCGTCACCTGTGTAGTTGTTATACACAGCTTTTGATGCACCGCGATTGTATTTCTTGAGCATTTCTTTGCACCAATTGACACGAGCATCCTTTTGAGCTATTGTCAAATTATGCGGGATCCAACGCGAACAATAGATACTTTTTAACAGCTAAATGTTCATGCAATATCTTATTGATGCTTGTCATACTAATGCCCAAAGATGACTCTATCTCGCGATATGTCACATGTCGATCTTGCTTTATCAGTTCGTGCACAGCATCGATGTTTTGTGGCAGATCAACTGATTTTGGACGACCTTCACGACTTTGGTCCCCGAGCGAACTGCGGCCACGAGAAAATTCGTTATACCAGCGTTTAACAGTGGCCGAGGATGGGGCTTCATCGCCAAAACTCGAAGTGAGTTGATCGATGCACTCTTGTCTTGATAAGTCACGTCGAAAGTCGTAAAAAATCATGGCACGAGAATGTTCACGAGTTAATTCCATTTTTTCGCTGAGACAAAATTTTCAAGTCGCTATAGATAACACAAGTTATACTTAAATGACAAAGAAGGTTATGGTTAAAAAGATCAAACTTTCAATTGGAAACATCAGATGGCGCCTGTAAACACTTGTAAGCCAAGGCTCAAAATATAAATAGCAACCTTCGTATATGTTCTCCGTCCAAGAACTCTGAGAGCCTAATCCTGGACTGAAGAAGAGACTAAACTCAGAATCAATACATGCCTTCCAGTAACAGAAATGTTAAAGTTGTGACAATAGCGACATCTTCACCTTCAACCGCAAACCAAAATTTGACAAGCCTCTGCGCTACTCTATATCTCACGGTTTCCTTAACATTGAATATTTCGCAGACGTAATAAATACTAGACCATAGAAACGTTGCCATAGATCCATCCAATTCTATAGGATTAGAAAAACGTAATAAATAACCACAAAATGTACTTTTTATAAATTGGAGCTAGTGAAAATTTGACCCGGCGGTGCCACAACGAATAAATCCACCAGAACTTTCACGCGTCTGTGCTATCTTGAGCACTTGAATTCGCATTTTATTGCAAATGCGATGATTTTATGCCATCCTAATAGTACATTTATACAATTTACCCTGAAACCGTTTCTCTCTTATTGTCAAGGATGCTGATATAAGGGTATTGATATAGCATAGCGCTATCAGTTCACAAAATTTGTCACAAAAGTTGAAATATTGGTACAGTGAGTGCCATCAAAGAGAAATATTTCATTCATTTGATGATTTATGCTTTCGCGTATGTTGAATTTATATAATATGAAAATGGGCGGTTTGTAACTCCGTTTTTTTTCAAGGAATCTTGATGAATCTTTTTTCAGATCAAAGCAATGTAAGTGATAATATGTTAGAGAATTTATTGGACATGTGGTATATTGCATTTTACAAATAAAGTCGTTTTAAATAATCATTCCCACGATTGCATAATTGTACATTTCTGAAAAACAATAACGACAAGCTGAAGAAGTTATAGATTCCAGATTTCGTACGCGTAATTCATGAATCTGAAGGATAGCATCACTTTTTACATTTGTTCATAAGAATACTGTAAAAAATGGTTTTTTATTGCGACCTAATTAATATTTTTTGACAAGTAAAGTTTAGTTTCGTAGATTTGTCATGGGGAAAAATAGTTCTCAACATTTTTTCTGTCAAATTGAAGGAAAAAAAAGGTATTAACCAGAAACGTTATTTTCTCTGAAATCCCATTCTTCTTGCCTTGTTAAACAATCAGGGAAACAATGCTCACAACTACACATTATCTGGGCTAAATGCCGCATCCTGTATGTATCCTATAAAAATAGAGTACACGTGTTTACGGATTTGTATGCTCAGCCCAACGAGATTTCTTTTCTAATACGGCAGTGCGTCATTATCGCACTAAGACCTTTAATCCGAAAAGCCGTCAGGTATTTCGGATACTCCTGTCGGAGACCATCTAACGCGTAGTCATGATACCCAGAAGTTATAAATTTACCAAAGGTCCCTTTTAAACGTAATTCTTCGCTTGCGGTTATTTTCCCGAGTCAAATCTGCATGAATATATAGGGTGGTGTGGGATTTCAATTAAACGTAAAGACAAAACCTGTTAAATTAAAAAAAGGCGATAAGTAAGAAAATATTCTAAAAATAGTACAAATCTAGAACTTCTCCTAAAGCTGTAGTGCCTCAAACTATAAAGTTGTAATTTAATCGTATATATTTCTGGACATCCATGGAGTACCTCTCCTCCTAAAGACGGCATACCTACATTATACCTCGCGCCCATTGGTAGGCTGTACGGGCTTTATATACGACGGTCTTTCCCAGTGGTCACCCATTCAAGTACCAACCGCGCTAGACACTGCTTTATTGTAATTATTGCCTCAAGAGGCGTTCCACTACAGTGCTGAGCCGATATTTCAAGAGGTATTTCCCAAAGTTTAATTAGTACTCCACATTTCTTTTGTTTAAGGTATAATTTCATGATTGGAGTCGTTATCTGTTATTAAAAATGTTTGCCAAACTGTCACTTTTAATAAACATTGTATCACTCTTGGCGAATATTCTAATAATAACGTTGGCCTTTTTGGTCTATTATTGTTTGGTATTTATTAACATAGTTCAAAACCTTTCATATTTACTGTGAGTGAAATGATAATTGGCATTTCACAGTCATCAGTTAAAAGCGTGAGTAGAAAATGGCCGCGGCATTTGTAGTTTGCATTTAATTAAAGCTCCACAATAAATTTTTCCCAAATAACATACTTGCTGGAAACAGTTAGTGACTGTTTGAACAAGTATGGTTGGCCGGTTCTAGACAAACAATAAAATATGTTTTTTAAATCAAATCAAAAAATTCTAAATTGTGACGTATTTATTTCCAAGCTATTGAATATCTATACTTCGTTTCCGTCATATTGATTATGTATGCAAATCTGTGTTTAACTGTACTGTACTTTAACGTGCAGCTGTGTCTAAGTCAGGAAGTTAAGTATCTGGGTTTAATTCTGGATGCAAAACTGGAACTCACACCTTCATGATAAAATCAATAAAGGGAAAATGTTCCTAATGGCTGCCAAACGGGCGATAGGGACTAAACCCACGGATCGTACACTGGCTGTACACAACTGTGGTGAGACCCATGGTCACCTATGATGCCTGAGTTTGGTAGCCAAAAACAGATCAGAAGAAAGCTGAATTGGAGCTATCAAAACTTCAGAGGCTTGCCTGTCTGTGCATAACAGGTTCCATAAGAAGCAGCCCGACTGCGGCAATGGAAGCAATTCTCAATCTTCCGCCTCTTGCTCTGCATGTTAAGGCGGAAGCGAGGATGGCTGCACACAGACTGGAATGCAATGGGAACTGGCATGAAAGAACCAACACCCATTGTCATTCCAGAATCACAGAAGTTATCACAAACTCACTCCTTAGAATGAGAAGTGACAACATGTTGGCAAGAAGTAACGACACCCAGCCATACCAAATCCAGCTAAACTGGGATAGGTTGGAAGCATGCAGTCAGGAAGGAACGTTGATGTGGTACACTGACGGATCAAAGACTGACATTGGAACAGGTGCTGGAGTCCATGGTGCTAGACCCAGGTGCAACTTCCACGCACCGTTGGGGAATCTTGGTTCTGTATTCCAGGCAGAAATCGAGTGACGGGTTTACTCACCGGTCACTGCACTCTAAGGAAGCACATGCATACAATCGGCATATATAGAGAGGAACCTATCTGTCGGTTGTGCATGGAAGAGGAGGAAACAGTCTCTCACATTATCTTTAATTGTGAAGCATTATCTCACTGGAGACATAGACTCCGAGGACTAGAATGTCCAAGGGAGGATTTCTCCAAGAAGAACCTAGTGAAAAGTCTGCTGAGCCTGATAAGGGCTACTGGTCTCTTCACATAAACGGCACAACCAAGAGCACAAAAAGCCTTAAGGCTGAGGTGCCGAGGACATCAATCCTTTGATTGGTGTGCTGATCCAATCAATCAATCAGGGTCATTTAATAAACAAGTTTTAAGTTGAGTAGGGCTGCCAGGTATATAGTAGATTACTCTGTTGTTGAGGTCCATTGGTTATTGTCCTGAAGTCCAAAATATCACTGTAACGGACGGAGCATTGGATTTTTACAGAAGAAACGATTCAAGTGATTTATTGATATAATTTTTCAAAACGTTTTTAACGGGAAGGACTCGTCAGTCACTGCATACAATTGGTATATAATATATGTATATATAATTTGGGTTCTGATATTCTTGTCTATTTGCATTTATAATTGAGTCAGTAATTTATCTCAATTAGTTCTTTCTAAGTCAATTTTTAATTTTTTATTAAAGAAGACCAATCGACACAATGATTCCTTAAAGGGCAAGAAGGGTGAAATCGAGAAAGACCTGGAGAAATGACAGAAGAATATCAACAGGTGAAAATAGTAGACAGAAAAGCAAAAGTCCGGGACCGAAAAGAGTCGAGAAGCCGCCAAGATAAGATATAGAGAAAGTGAAAAATGAATGTGTTGTTATTGTGAAATAGCGTATCTGGAGATGTACAAAAGCGTATCTGAGATTTTTTCATAGGAATGAATACTTATTTGGTTATTTGGAGGCTCATATTTTTCACTTAAGTGATTTACATACGAAAGGTGTTGTGGTTCCTTTTCAAATCGTAACTGTCTCTAATGAGATTAATTCATTAGAGATGCAGGAAATGTTAGCAATTCGAATGAAAAAGTAATCCAATTTCCACGATTCATTACTAAATTTCATGGTCAGGAAGGTGTTGTCTGAATTTAGACAGACCGAGAAAAACAGTCCAAGTAAATTGGTTTAATAGAGTAATTCTCGCTAACCATAATAATCAAACTTGTAGAATTAACACAAGATTTTTTTTTTTCGTAAACCAAGCTTTGTTACAGAACCGGTTAAACAAAAATTACAAATCATCTTATGTCAAAAATAACAATACTCTGTCCAACTTGAAAAGCAGTGAAATTAATTTAAAATGTCAAGTTGGATTAATAGTTTTTTTCCAAATTAAAGTGTGAAATTTTCTTACCGAATACCACAAAAGTCTAAATTATTTCTGGAAATTTTCTTTCGGGCACGAATATTTTAAGAAAATTTTCGGAAATAATTTAAGCTCTTGCGATATTATAAGTGAAAAATACTAAAAAATTTGGTAAAAAATTCTCGAAACTTCATGTATCTATACCTATTTTAAACATTAATTGAAAAATAGAAAACAACATAGTTTACCTATGTCTTTTGCAAAAAATGTATGGAGAATGAAGAAATACAGTAAGGTATTTTGTTTAGTTTCTTTTTTTTCCTACACAGGGGTTAATTTACCTAGCTTATATAGGGAAAATATTTTATTACAGTAGTGGCTTAACCCTAGCCACATCGTTGGCCATTCTTATTTTTAAAACGTTGCAGAAAGGCGATGGATATCAATTTTCATGCATGTCAAAACTTCAAATTTCATATCTTGTAGTTTATGAGTACTTTTAGCAACTTTATTTAAAAACTTTCAAGAAAACTTATTTAAAACTGTTGTAGAAATATTAATAAAATATGAGATTCAAACTTACAAACTAAGTTGTAAGTAACCTCGGACTTGGTGGCTATTACTAGGAATTTTTGTAAGTAATTAACAACTTTTTAACAAAAAAAACCTTACAACTCAGCTCTGGAATTTTTATTTAAAAATATATTTTGCGAAACCTTAAAAGTATTGAGTATATCTCGACTAAGTTGAATTTTACAATGGTTCAATGCACCCCGCCGTTCAAATTAGTGATTCGCAATTCGTGCTGATAGCTGAAAATCATTTATCCCACTGCATTTTTATCTGCCCAATTTACTAATTGTCTATAAAACTGTAGACCAAGCTAATCAGAATTAACGTTTACATAATACCCTATCGGTCACAAAATTAAATCCATTAGAGGGGGACTGATGCAAATTTTCTAATTAATTGAGCTTTTAGAGGCAGTACTCATTTTGTCAAGAAAAACATGCCTGATGTACATGATTGAGAAGAATATTAGAAGATAATAAAATTATTAAAAAACAAACAGCTTGGTTTTATATTCATTCAACCAATAAAGAAGGAACCTTTGAATATAAAAATTGTTTTCTGTTTATAATTACTTAAGAACTGAAAATCCTTCAGGTTCAGTTGATGACAAGTAATATGACAGGCGTAAGCAAATCAACAATATACAAAATTAGAAGTGAAGCGAAAAGTGGAGTTATTAAATCCGCAAAGAAAAATGCAGGCGGGAAAGAGAAAGATGATAAACAATTACCAAGTGGTATATTCATATTAATTTGGTAAGCAAATTACAATTAGTACCTATCATAACATTGTATTATTTAGAATTTGAGCCATAATTTAACGGTCTCAACATTTTAAACCAGACTTATTTATACCCACGAACCCCTAATACTATTCCTAAACCTACGCCTACTATACCCCTAGAAAGTATTAAGATAAAACTCGCTCATTGTTATCTTTCTACAATAACCTTCGGCACAAATAAATTTCTTGTTTTCACAACATTCATTACAGCAGATAGTGTAAAATTACATATTTTGTTTGGTCCACTTGTGCTGAGTAAGTCCCATAAGATTTTGATTTATCACTCCTCACCGATTGCGATTTTACTATAGTAATTAATCAAAATTTAATCGTTCGTGAACACCATAAATCCACACTTGTTTGCGTTATCAATACATCTGTACTACCGTTTTAGTTTCATCTACGGACTAAGTTGGATAATGATGCAATTATTTTCTATATTTGGTTTTTTCACTTCTAAATGTTACACCTACATACTACAAACATTTTTAAAGAAACATCGTCCTTTTGAGACATTTCGATGAAATTAGTGTGTTTTTATAATCTTCCGAGTTTTTGGTATGATCTCCTGACAAAATGGATCGCTTTCACGATCTAATTTATAACTGGATTTGCTTCACCAGTATCTGTTTTTTTTTCCTAAAAATTTTTCCGCCCTTGCTTTACTCTCCATCTAAATGTCACCTACCGTGAGCACACAATATAAATCGGGAACTGTTATTTTAAAAATCCTGGAAATTCAACTTTATAGACTAGCATTCCTTAACGTCATGTATTGGGTGTTCTCACTTCTCCGGAAAAATACCATTATCGAAAAAAAAAATGTATGTGTAACAGTAATGGATTTGTCAAAAAGTAATATTGCAGGTTTGAACTTTTTCTCCCTGTTCTTCAAGCCGTTGAGTATACAGATTGGGAAAAGTCTATTCGCGCCATAAAATTTACACAAGTACGACAATGAAAATATGAGCAAAACTACTTGATAGAAAGAAAAGAATAATTGTGCGCTGTAAAATGTTTAAATGTGAATTCTCTCTGTAATGTACACCTTTGCCGGAGTGTTTAGTTTTACCTAATAGTGCATGAGCTCGAAAAAAAGTTAACGATAACGAGACAAAAATATCATTTGCATTAATTAATCTGCGCTTCTGGCAACAGCGGTTAAAATAGAGGGGCACTGAACACACCCCCAACTGTTTTTGGCAGCTGGAGCTGAACACACGCCCATTGCTGAGCGCACAATTATTCTTCTCTCTTTTTCAAGTAGTTTTGCTCATATTTTCCTTGTCGTACTTGTGTAAATCGTATGGCGCGAATAGACTTTTCGCAATCTGTATATTAAATATTATGTACCGACTTTGCTCACTGAAGTTAATATTCAGGCAAAAATTAATATAATTTAAAACATGATTGAAATTAATACACACTAGATCTGCGAACATCTTTTCTTCTCTTAATTAACGATGATTTTTAAGAATCGAATGCGTGTAGATGAAGAAATTGGATGAATGTTTCACTATAAACACCCCTGAAAGGAAAGTTATGCCCTTTGTAAAAAAATCAACATCTAATAGGCGATTTCGATGCAGATGATTATTTAATATTCTGCGAATGTTGAGAAGAGTGGAGATATAAATATCTAGACTCCTATATATATTTTTTCTAAATAACATTTTCCAAAATTTTTAAAAATAAGGGTACTTTTACTTTGAATAACTTTTTGTCGAAAAACCCTTAATAAATAAATTTCCCATATAGTGGGGACGACACTGTATAGCGGCTCTCGGTATGCGAGAAATTTATAACCCTAAATATATTTAACCACTGAAATTCCATGTAAATGAATGAAGCTTATACATAAAATTTAAAATTTACTCAACGTTATATAAACATCCACAACAGCAATTTTAAATTTATTGATTTGCATATTACTGGGGTTCATTTAAAGTCGAAACTGTAACTGACATGTACATTAATTACCCCAAGTAATAAGGAAATATGAAATCCACCGTTTTCTTGGAATATTTTCCTTGTAGACAACACAGCTGCAATTCGTGATGAAAAATCATGATAATCGGTGAATGGAACGCAGAATTTTATTTCAATTAGTTTTAAGTATAAAACATTAAATTGGTAGGAAAAGGCACAGTTTTATTTGACAATCTTGCAGATGACAACCATTGTTCTATCCACAACAAAAGCAATCAATTTCCGACATCTTCATCTCTTCCCTCACAAAAAAAAACGCCAGCGACATTAACCAGTTTCTAACAGGAACTAATTAATAACATTTTTAATAAATTGCTCACAATAGCAAGTTATAGTAGATGAAGGAAATTAAAAAAGAGTTGTGGTAATAAATAAAAATAATTTATATGTATTAACTGTTCGTCTAGACTTTCCCCAAATGTCCATGAAAAGTTTTCAAAATTTCAGCTCGAAATTTCCATTATTATGGACACTATGATTTTGTAAATTTGAATTGAACGTTCTACCCCGTAGATTACGAAGTTACTGGTTTTTTTCCATATTCCTTAATAACCTGACATCACAGAATATGAAAAAATGCACTCAAACTTAAGCGGAAGATAAGCGAAAAAAGGACCATCCAAACTAATATTATAAATGGAAATGAGTTTACTGTTTCGACACAACAATTAAAAAATATTATTACTTTCAACAACGCTTAAAAGTGCAAAATTGGCACACCACTTAACAAAACACTTCTGCCTCTGTTAATATTTTATAAAATCATTTATAAACATTTTGGCAGCAGAAATACTTAACAGCATCATTATAAAACAGTTTTATTTAAGCTCTTTCTGCTGCGCTATAAAATATACTCGACTTTTATAAAAGCTTTTTTGTAGTTTCATCAAAAATGTTTTAAATGTATTTTCAAATCTACATGAAGCAATTTCATATCACACACAATTTACAAAATTGTTTTCTAAAGCGCTCCAATAAAATAATTTTTTCAAAGCCACGAGAAGCAATTTTAAAATATACTTATAGGAGAATTAAAAACATCTCCGAAAAGTATTAAAAGTCCATAATAAAACATTTTAATTTTATAATTAAAAATGTGATATTAGTTGTTCATGGAAACAATTGTACTAAAACTATATTATATAAACGTTGTGATGATGAATTTGTAAAAGCAGGATAGTGTTCAATGCGTGTCGAATAAAACTAAATAGGATTTTGGATGTAATAACAAAACACCAATAAAACAAAACGGTTACAGAGTCTTCAAATTATAAAATAACTGGTTAGGCACGTCTTAATACTCAACCGATCATCATGAGGGATACATTATCACGCATTCAACGCGAACCAAGCCGAGGGTAAAAGCTGGTTCAATATAAACCACTTTATTAAATTCAAAAATCCCACATATTTATTTTTACACCTTATATGACACCCCGAATATGGAATTTCTAATAAAAGTCGTGGAGCCGAAATACATAACACTTTCCAGAACCAATATCTAGAAATATTCAACCGTGCATTTGACTACGAGAGAAAATTTTAGTATATTCCAAAACTTGTTTCAGGTTATAAGGCACACCGATACAACAGTACAGCAATGGGTAATCGCCTTTCTCAAGAAATATTGTCAGTACGTTATGAGGATGGAAAGTGGTCTAAGCCGTATTATGACTGCGGAGGCGGTAACATATGGATGCTGACTTACACTGTACCATTTTTTGGATACATCAACAACACGTACATCTTTAAGTAAGTCAATTTATTGTATATGACATTACTTAATACTTGAATAATATTGAATTTATACCTAATACAAAATAAATATAAATAATACGCATCATAGACATTTTGGACTATGTTGCCAAACTGTTGGAATAGGACGGAAATCTAGTGAAAATTTACAGAGTGAGTTTTAAGTGTGAAAAGCAATTATCTCGGAAACGGATCTCATGACTTTTATGAATTTTGGTGTACTAGGATCTTGTGATATAGCCGATATTATGGTGGTTTTTACATTGTTGTCAGATCTTTCCTTTTTTCGGAATAATAGATAATGAACTTTGTTACATATTTTTCGATTATTGAAATCCTTGAGAAATACTGTTTATTTTATTTTATTAGGATATGGTGATACGGTAGAATCATATATCTTTAATAATTTGTATTCTAATCGAAATCCTATAAAAGTTTAATGAAACTGATTCAGTAAAATATTTATCCAAAAACTGCATCAACTGAGAAGATGTTTGTGTCCTGTTAGAAGACGATCCATCCTTGAGTATTAGACAAATATCCAGGAAACTTGATATTTCGCCAACATCCGTAATGAAAATTTTACGTGAAAATCAATTCCATCCATACAAAAGGAGATTAGTTGTCAGATGATGATTTCGATAGACGTGAAGAGTTTGCAGACATAAATTCGATCCAAATTGTTGAAGTAATGTTATGTTTGGCGATGGCACCTATTTGGAGTTGATTGCAGATGAGATAAAACCTTTCTCTAAACATTTTGTATTAAAAATTGTAACTGAAGATTACAAAACTTTCTAATTGGATCTATTGTCGAAATTTCAACTTATTAGAACTACAGCAGACTTTTTTAATTAAAACTTGTTGCTTGTATACACAGTAGTTGGCATATTTCCAAACGTTTCATGATAAACTGCATGCTATCGATTAATTCTTGGCGCGTCGTGTTAATACTTTTTACACATTTTTCTTAATAATATGCGAGATATTTTCACCGTCCGAATCCTTTTTTTTAAGTCTGTAACTGAAATTTATTCATACCAGTAGTAATTTAAGGATTTCTATTAAACTTGCTAAATGATCCATATCAAGGAATCCGGATCAGAACAAAAATACTTCATTTCGTGCTTCAGTCGCATGCTATCCACTTTTTCAGTGTCATGACCCTTTAAAACCCTCCTCAAACCACATTCGTGTATTTCAAATTTGAAAACTATCGTAGTGAGGATTTATATTGGAGACGTGTTCTGCACGCGTTGTGAGGAAGGAAAATAGTTTCTTAATATATCTACAGTTTGTGAGCATCAAATAGAAATCCTCAAATGATAATGATTTACCCAATATAGAGCCGAAATGAAGGTTTAAATATGTCGTCAACCAACGTTATTCTTAGAGGAGTAAAAATTCAATTTGTTAAATGTCGAGAGTTAATATACGAAGGTCATACAATATATAACTTTATTTTCGAATTTTTATAATAATGTTACATTTTCGTCCAGTAACTATTTTAAAAGTTATATCAGCCCTACGATAAAATGATAGGTACTATAAATGCTTGCTAGAAAAGTTTTCAAGAACAGGATTTCAAGTTACAACTTTATTCGTGGCTTCTTAGTTAGTTTGGAGTTCGAGATGTTACCATTTCTTGCATTTGAGTTTATTTGTAGATGATCTTTGAGTATTTTTACGTCTTAAAGAAAAACTTTTGGGTTGAATCACTTGAAGTGTACAAATTTAGTATTTCTCACAAATAGCATTCCAGCAATTACTGGCTTTTCTCATTTAACAAACAAAAGTTATCGAAGAAATGGAAAAACTACCTCCATCTTATAAAGTTTATAGATAAAAAAACTTCCAAATAATATTGGATTAGGTTGAAGCATTTCCCACAAAATATGGAAAGTACAATACCACAGTACAGTGAAACTTATCATTATATGTAACTAAGCTTTCAAACAATACTCGGTAAAACTTATTTTGAAGCAGATGCATTTGAAAACGTTTTTGACTAATAAAAATTCGGGTGTATTTGTAAAAAATACAGGAATCACTATGACGAACACTACCGCGTACTTCTTCCTTATCACTGCAAACGGAACCCAATAAAAATGGTGTTTGGAGGGGCATTTGTTTTAATGTGTGTACAGAATTGTTAGTGCTTGATGGGAACATGACTGCTCAAATTTTCGAACAACAAATTATTAAAAATTTTATACATATATTTCATGTTGCTATTGGACCAACATTTCTCTTTTTAGACGATGGAACTGCTTCCTTACAACCAGCTACAAAGAGCCTTGAATTCCTATGAACCACCTCTCACTCCAAGAACTTTTGTAACTTTGGAGATAACTCGATGAACACTACTTTTGTGGAGTATTCATTCGGTTGGGTTGTGCCCAGGCACTAGAACTGAATGTTTGTACCATTTCCCATGTTATCTACTTCCATTCCAGAACCTTTTTTTCTTCTATGTAGGCCACTAGGTTGACTGGAGCGATTTTGTTGTATTATTTCCTCTCCAAAATGCTTCCATCTGAGACCATATAATAGACGGAGAGCTGGCTACATAAAAAATGTTTGGATCTGGTACATGGTTCGTTTATATTGAAACAGGTACCTTTGGTGGTGATAGGAAAAGAAGATACCCAAATAAATGTAAATCTTAACGGAAAACATCTAGAGCAAGTGGAAAATTTCAAATACCTAGGAGTAAACATCAATAATAAAGGGAACCATGACAGAAATAAATACAAGAATAGAAAATACGTCGAAGGTGTATCATAGTCTTAAAAACTCGTTCATTGGAAAGAAAGAAATCTCGGTTAAAACGAAAATGACTGTATATAGAACTATATTTCTCCCTATATTAACTTTTGGATGCGAGAGCTGGGTACTGACGAAGATGATGGAAAGCAGATTACAGAGTATGGAGATGAAATACCTACGGAAGGTCGCATGTATTACTAGGAGAGACAGAATACAAAATTCAATAGTGAGAGAAAACCTTAATGCTCTACCAGTAATACAGATAATACAAGATAGACAATTAAAATGGTTTGGACACTTAACCAGATTAAGCAACAACATGCCAGTGAAACAGATATGGGAAGCAAAAAGACATGGAAGCAGAACCAGGGAAGACCAAGGAAAACATGGGACGATAACATAGAAAAAGTTTTGAAAAGCAAAGGTATAACTTTAGCGGAAGCACGAACAAAAGCAAGAAACAAGAATACATGGAGAGCATTTAAATGCGTACAAAAAAATACCATCAATTTTAAATCCTGAGAATTGTGGATGGATAATATAAGAGGAAATTTATAAATTCAACTGGTTCGATGGACCACAGCTGCCTAGTACAGTAAAAGATGTACTTGATGCTGAACTAATTGAAGGTAAAATACTTTTGCATAAAGAATATAAAAGCTTTTTTACTTGAAAGTGTAAAAATCCTACTGTATTTCAGGCGATGAGGCAGAAATCGAGTCCGAAGAAAATTCTATTTATGACAGCGAAGATGATTTTCAATCTGAGTCTGATACTGCTAGGGAAATTGAATAGTATCAGACTTGGATATTTTCATATCTCAATATTTATTTGATAACTTTTACCGCAATTAAAAATAATAAATTATAACGAACTATTTCAAATTGTTTGCCAAGGCTTTAGCACCCACTTCTCTGTCTGCCTTTGGTAAATTGTTTTTTTTAAGTTTAAATAATCAAATAATTAAATTTTGTTCTTGTACCTTGTGATTTTTTTTATTTACTTTTACACCCCTTTGGCGTTGTCTGGGGGCATGTTAACCCCTAGCAAACTGTCTGCCAATATTTTTCTGCTTTTCTTAAATATGAATTAAAGCTTTTCCTGTAATAAGAATCCGTGTACCTTATAAATTTTTTTACACCTAAATTTCACATTTTCAACTACACGCCCCCGCTTCATGCCCCGGATTTTCGATGCCAGACAGGCAAAACTATGTTCGGCTACACCAAAGTACCTGTTTCAATATAAACGAACCATGTACCAGATCCAAACATTTTTTATGTAGCCAGGTCTTAGACTATTAGTTCTCGCAGAAGCAGAGTCTGTGAGTAGGTGTTTCATCGTAGAGTTCACTGTTCACTAACTTTGCCCATTTTGTGCAGATGTTTTCTCAGGGTGCAGAGTCCAGTCACCAGGTCGGTAACTGGAGCAGTTTATTCGTCTAATCAAAACCATATTTCGGTTTTTTTTTTGTAAAGACCACTCTAGTGCTTTTACAAAAGTAGCAGAGCTTATAATTGGCAACACCCGTGTTCTGCTATAATAAGTTTAAAATACCAACTAGTAATTTAAACTGTTATATGTGGATTACAGTTGATAAAATATTAAACTGGAAAAAATGTCTTGCGAGTTTTAGCGATCTGTATGAAGTTCTAAATATTTTTCCTATATTCGTCTAGTTCAGGTGATATATCTTATAATTTATCGATTTCTGTCAACCTTCTATTTCCTTATAGCGAATTATTTATTATTTTGTATGACCTACACGAGATAAAAGCCATAAATTCGATCATTTCAAGGATGCACTCATGAACAGGAAATTATATCTACATCAATAATTTCATAGTGATTACGTGAAAGCTACTCAGTGGAACAGTTTTTGAATTACTTTCCAATGTCAGGTTAAAATTGAATACGAAAAAAAAACGTACAATGTAAATCCCGCTTAAGTAAAACTTTTACTTTGTGTGCATATCACATAATATTAGTATACAAATGAAAACATCTGGAAAAGTTATGATCTCCCGTACAATTTTACTCCAGAAATCGAGTTTAAATTGAAATGCCGTTCCCGTATTTGCAACTACTCGATTTCATCTACTTTGCCAGAATGTAATTAAAGTCAGATTACAAAGTTGAAATTTAATAATATTTGTAATTCTTAGTAGGAATTCGGTGTGCAGAATTAGATACATAAAACAGTTTGAGCGTTATTTTCATCAAAACGATTTGAAATGAAAAGTAGTTTGGAATTTTTGGTCTGTATAACACTATTCATTTAATCCGATTAAATTAAATTATTTAGAAACTTCCCAAACATTCGATTCCTACGAAAAGTGCAGCGAAATCAGGAAATAAATGAACAAAAATGCAGAAACCTGGAACTGGTTACAAATAACGAATATTTATTTTTTAATTGGAAGCATGGATGAAATCATTATTTTCCCTTCCTTTAATTCAAGAAATTAACTTTGGTATTGGAAATACCGTAGCACAACAGAGAACCGACCCTCGAAATTCTACAACTTTTTTATTTATTGGAAAGCCCTACAATACTTGGGTACATACCGAGTTGTAGTAAACTGTTCAAATCTCCACTTCGCTCCACTATATCTATGGAAAAATCGTTTGCACTTGATATTTATTCTAAAAGTTTTCCACACAATATTCTACACAAAATAAAAATTTTTAAAGAGCATACGCGACGCAGTTGTACGCGAAAAAACTAGTGAAAACATTCGATTTAAATCATCAACTTCAACGACCACAGTTACTATTAAAGTACCTGCTGCTTAGTGTATTCTATTGAGTCGAATGAAAAAAATTGTTTACTTCGAACATCGGTTTTTTTGTCACGTCATTAGCTGGAATACAATATATTAGGTATTAAAAATGGTAAATTTAAATGAAATATTTGTATACGAGGCTAGTCAAAAAATATATTTGATAAATAAATTTCAAATATAAAAATTAGTAAAGCTTATTATAGTTTCCTGTAATATTGTCGTATTTAATAAAGTGATTTATCAACAGATGTCGAAATAATAATTATTTATATTCCAACACTCTATACATTTTTGAAAAATCGCAAACCAGAATGGTTGGTTTTAAAATATCTTGTAGATATACCAACCCCGTTTGACTTTGGAGTGTAATTCAATACACGGGAAGTAGTTGTTGCTCCTTAGTTGAACGGCCACTGTTTTTGAAAAATTTATAGTGTTGAATATAAATAATTATTCTTTCGACATCTGTTAAAAATTAAAGATATTGAAAAGATGGGTAATTGATCAAAAATTGTTAAGATGTGGTGAATTATTGGAGTGTAGGTAAATGAAACATTATTTAGTATATAATTGGGAAGTTTAAACATAAATATAGTTGAACATAATCTCCGGTGTGTAGTGTATAATCTACAGTGGTTTTCTTATCTCTGGATTTACACTAAGGAGTAGTCTCAGGGTGGCAAATTAAATGTTTTAAATGGGAAGTTAGTGCTTGGGTTATCGTTTGAAAGGTCTACTCATTTTTTATTTGGAACTGTTAACGTTTTTTTTAAATTTATTGCAAAAAATTCGAGCTGAAACCTCTTAGCAGATACATTTTTCATCTCAAGCGGCCAAGTAGCACTTTCCGCTCTTGATATATAAGTATTTGTTTTATTGGATCAAATGAAAAAGCTCCAAGTGTTTTTCAACATTTACTAGATAATGATATTTGTTTCAGGGGAACAAGCGGTATAGACATCGACTTACGTCGCGTTGATATAGACCAGTGTCCTTTGACAGAAGGTGGAAGTCAATTGAATATCTTTGCAGCATCAGACAAATGCAAAAGAAGAACAACCATGGTAAGTGTTCATATAAGTACAACAAAAAAAAGAACTTTAAATGCGAAATAAGTTCTGGAATTCTGGCCACTTTTTTACCACCTATGTAACACGCTCCCATCTCTAGGTTTTTTTAAGGTAGGTCAAAGAGCGTCGATTCGAACGAATAGACACGATTGGTTGTATGCCGATTGAGGGCTACTGCTCTTCACTAATTTAGCCTGAAACATCCCAACTAGGAATTTAGCTAAATATATTATATGCTTAAGCCCAAACGGTCCCAAATATTTGCAGAATTAAATAATCCCGGCAGTTCGACAAGGTAGTTGTTAACCTCACTACGCAAGAAGTTTCCTGATAGCCTGATTAGCATTAAATGGACCGCTAGGTCAGGAGACTTATTTTTTGTGGTTTTCTAGAAGAAAATTACGGACAAAAGTGTCTCGCATCTAGAGATTCTATTTGATTGAACTAACATATTTTATAGGCATAAAAATCACTAAAAATAGATCTACAAGGAGACAAACAATGTGACCCTACGCTGGGAAGGTTGGTTTTGAACAGGACGTTCCAGAAATAAACGACCTCAAAGAACTGACCATATTTTTTCAGATTTTCGAGTATATGTACCACCACACATTTTTATTACTTTCATATTTTCAAAATCCCTGTGCTTTATTAATTTTTCAAACGACTTTCTCATAAAGTAAATTTTTCCCGTGTAAAATATTTTTAAACGAGTTCTGCCATTAAAACGATTAAAAGCGTTTCAAAAGACTTTTTAATATATAATGGAAAACTCTAAGCATTTATGAATGTTGCGTGTGCTTTCTCTCCAGGTAAAATATTTAATATGAAGCCACTAACGGCACATTTATTTGAAATATTGTCGATTCATCTCAAAGTTCGATACAGCGATTTTTTTCAATTCCTCCAGGTACTGTCCTTAATTGCGCCAAAACGTTACATGCCTCAAATCTAGTGAGCGATTGATATATCAATTTTAACATACAGGGTATCCTCAAAAAGCACATATTTTCAAAAAATCTTTTCAGCATTAAAAGTAGCCACGCAAAGTTATATCGAGAAACCCTGCATCAGTTCCACCCAACATAGGACACACTATATGTTGTGTTCAGTGGGTGTGAAATTTGGTTAAGCATAATATATTTTGTGAATGTTTTCATCAAGTATAATAAAAAGATTAATAGTCTTTACCTTCCAAATCCCCTGACTGCGTTGCTATATTACCCGACTTTCTGTTATATTCGTCAACCGCATCCATTACTCCGAACTTCTCTATGCCTATTTTTCTGATGTCAGTCATTTAATTCACTTTCAGCAATTTGTTTTATTATGTGAGTCTCATCTCTATGGCTCGAACGTAATGCGACCGACTTCCCCCATTTAAAACATTATCTTTTCATGTTTAAAATGTGAAATTTCCTTATTCCACCACAAAGTTTCATAAAATTAGTTTCGCCTTCAAGTTATTAACAAGATACCATCAGAAGATTTCATAGAATGTTGGTTGTTCGGGCGTATAACCTGATGTCAATTTCTAAACTTACAATGGACTACATCTCGTGAACCAATGCATCTATTATACAGATACATGATACCAACAAAAAATTTCTATAAATCTATTTCAATAAATATCAAGTATTTAGCTGGACAGCTGGATTCAGAACTACTGTAAGAAACCCCGCCTCTTCCCCTTCCAATATTTGTTAGTTATGTGCGTATGTGCGATTTAGTATTCAAGTGTCTTTTGATTTCTTTTGGCCATAACGGCTTCAAAAATAATAATTAATTCGTAAATAAAACAAAATAAGATTCTTTAAATTAAAACAAATAAAAATAAAACAACTTAAAATGCTAAAACTAAAAAATTAATGAATTGAAGGTTCAAATAGTCCTCCTTGTTGAACCAAATCGAATCTATTGAACAAAGAGAATCTTGGATCTCTGAGCAGATTCGGTGTAATGTTTGCACAGTGCTGGACAATTTTCGCCCATAATTCTATCAATTTTTGAGCCCGTTCAAAATTGTGCAGATAATTTTCATTTTTTTTAAAAACCCCATTTAAAAAAATGGTTCGGGAACAAATCCGCTGATCTTGTGAGTGACCTCCAGAATACCACGATAAAATTTCAATTTCCTCCTGAAGGGTGTAGATTTTGATTTCTCTACGAATTTATTTTATTTTGAATAGTTATGGGCTTGAACAGTACTTGGATATCACCTGATGTTTACTGACTATCTGACGCTAATTAAAGGCCGACCACAGTTGAGACTACGGAGTGGTGGGAATTATACGATATGTTGTAGGTGTCCAAATGAACGATTGTAATAATCGTGTTTTTAATCTAGTGAAGCTTGATATTGGTCGACTGGTTCGAAAGCAGTTCTGATGCAATGCTTAAAATCTCTATGTTCCGTTTCTCAT
Organism: Lochmaea capreae; assembly: GCA_949126875.1. Taxonomy (NCBI): domain Eukaryota; kingdom Metazoa; phylum Arthropoda; class Insecta; order Coleoptera; family Chrysomelidae; genus Lochmaea; species Lochmaea capreae. The sequence continues at coordinate 2,959,699 of OX421402.1, forward strand.
TGCATGTATCTACAGATTGCGTAAAGTACATAGGAACCGTCCGGATTACACAAGTACGACAGAAAAACAGATGAAAGAGAGAGAAAGAATAATTATGCGTGGTCATTAAGGCGTGTACTTTGTTTCACCTTAGGGGTGTATACGTATTTCCCGAGACTGGCCGAATGCTCATTGCCCCCCTATTTTAACCGCTGTTGCCAGAAGCGCAGATTAATTTGTACAAATGATATTTTTGTCTCGTTATCGTTGACTTTTTTACGCATTACGCCAAATAATGTTAGAGATATGAGATCAAATCTTTATCACAGATTTGGTTATTGTCTGGCACAGGCAGGTGGTTTATTTGAGCACTTAATTCATTAAAATTTTGTTTACCTTTAGAATGGATTTTTATTTTTATTTTTTCAGGAAGTTTATATTTTATGTTTAGAATAGGTGTAGATACCTACCTACTTATTTTATTTTTTCAATTCAATTTATTAATGGAAGGGATTTTTAGTTTATTAATTATAGTTGTCTCAAGAAATGCTGTTTTATTTTCAAGTTACAATGGCTAAAATAATATCCTATTGTAGTTAGAAATTGTCAACTTGGTCTGAAATGATCATGTTGACAAAAATGTATTTCAAGATGTACAGGTTACGTAATAACGATTGTATTTTTTTATTTCTTCAACACCCTCACTCCTTCCATATTGGGAGCATAGTGAATACCACCAACTAGTGAATTATCTCTGTAAAGAACCATTCAGCCAGTCTCGGAAAATAAGTATACACCCCTAAGATGAAACAAAGTGATGACCGAGGCCAGGGTTCCAAAGTCATTTACGCAATCTGTATATGTACTGTGTGCAGAGTGAGTTTTAAGTATGGAACTCAATTATTCCGGAAAATAATCTCACGATTTTTATAGATGATGGTATGTAAGGATGTTGTGATATATCCGATGTTATCATGGTATTTACATTGTTGTCCGATCTTTGTTATTTCAAATGGTTCACCCTGTAGTTGATGCAGATGAGAGGATGAAGGAGGCAAGTCTCAGAGACTAGTAACTCCTTTAGGCCTATTTCCTGGAGGAGTTTTAGGATATATACAGGCTTTCCTTTAGGCAAGTGACCCTCTTCTCTAACCATTAGTTTCCTAAGTATTGTCCCCTAGGATTCTGTATTTCTATGCAATCCGCAAGTATGTCATTTTTGACATCTCATTTCGTTTCACCACATAAAGTACGTTTTAAAATTTGAAATGTTGTATTTTTGTAAATTCAATGAATTTAACAGTCTGGAACAAGTTTTTCATTCTACGACCTCTTGTTGTAATTTATCTTTTTTTGGGGTTCTCGGAGTTTAAGAAATCCTAATGGATGCGGTAGATAAAATAATAAAATACGGGAAAATACCGTGAAAGAAGCAGAGAAAAAAGTGTATCAATTCGTAAAAATAATTTCTTTAAAGATACTGTCACGGTATGTTAAACTGCCAGCTAAAAACGTATCAAATCTAAAAAATATGAGGTAATAAACCAAGATCTCCGTGACACTCATGCTTATTATTCCTGAAAGGTGATTCAACCTTGTATTCATAATATGTCAGGTGATAAAGCTTCAACATATTATTATGTTTTTATTTTATTTTATAATACAAGAAGAAACAAAAAATATGTATTTTCAGGCGTTAACCATGAGACGACAGATCTAATACAGAACTACCAAGGATAAAAAATATACTACATACAGTGTGTACAGAAACTCTTCCGCAAAACGCAAACTACAAAAACTAGATGTGATTTCATGTCCATCCAACCCAATTTACCTTCATCCCAAAGTTCCTCCTGAGGCACTGTTGTTGATTTTTTATTAGCACCACCAGGGGAAAATTTTACATATACGAGTGAATTTTGAGTCCATATTTCCGAGCAATAACGGAGTCATCAAAGTGCAATTTAGCTCGTGAAATATTTCAATGTTCGAAATTTACAATAAAAAAAATTGCTACATGAAAAATGCTTAAAATTCGTAACAAGGCGTTTTTGGGACGAGAAATCGACTGACACAATCAGTTTTTGATAAAATCATTCTTTCGCATTCAAATGGTGTAATGAAATTTTCGAAAAAACGCATTTTCAATATAAAAAGTCTGGTAAATACCACAAAAATATGAATTTTGAATTGAAATTCAAGGTGAGTATTCTCAAAAGGATAGTCTACCAGGAAAAACATTTTCAAAAGCATAACTTGAAGGGTTCCTCTCTTGAGAATGATAAATGTGAAAGTAGAGAAAATATTCGAAAATCTACTTTCTGAAATTTTATGTATTCGTAACTCGTCTAATTGGAGAGATAGAACGTTCTGGTCTCCTCCATTAGATTCAGGGGAACATTTTACATATAGATATAAATTTTGAGTTGATATTTCCAAGAATTAAGGGAGATAGCAAAGAACAATTTGAATCGCGAAATATTTCCATACCTACCCCTTGCTTCAAAATTTCCTACAAAAAAAAAATTTTGCGACATGAAATTGGCTATAAATTGGTAACCGGGGGTTTTTTGATACGGGAAAATAAATGCTACAGTTAGTTTTATGATAAAATCATTTTTTTGCATTCAAGTAGTGTTATGAAATTTTCGAAAAAAACACCTTTTCAACATGAAAAGTCGTCTAAATACCACAAAACTATGAATTTTGAACTGAAATTTTAGGAGAGTATTTGCAGAAGAATAATCAAATGGGGAAAGAATTTTCTAGAGCATAACTTGAAGGGTTTCCGTCTTGTGAATGATAAATGTGAAACTAGAGAAAATATTCGAAAATCTACTTTCTGAAATTTTATGTATTCATAACTCGTCTAATTGGAGAGATAGAACGTTCTGGTCTCCTCCATTAGATTCAGGGGAACGTTTTACATATAGATATGAATTTTGAGTTGATATTTCCAAGCATTAACGGAGATAGCACAGAGCAATTTAAATCGCAAAATATTTCCATACCTACCCCTTGCTTCAAAATTTCTTACAAAAAAAAAATTTTGCGACATGAAATTGGCTCAAAATTGGTAACCGGTGGTTTTTTGATACGGGAAAATAAATGCCACAGGCAGTTTTTTGATAAAATCATTTTTTCGCATTCAAATAATATCATGAATTTTTCGAAAAGACACATTTTTAACATAAACAGTCTTGTAAACACCACAAAACTATGAATTTAGAATCGAAATTCAAGGTGAATTTTTTCAATAGGATAGTCGACCAGGAAAAAAAATTTCAAGATCATAACTTGAAGGGTTTCCCTCTTATGAATGATAAATGTGAAACTAGAGAAAATATTCGAAAATCCAGTTTCTGAAACTTCACGTATTCATAACTTGTCTAATTGAAGAGATATAATGCTCTAGTCTCCTCCATTGGATTCAGGGGAACATTTTACATATAGATATACATTTTGAGTCGATGTTTCCAAGCATTAAGGGAGATAGCAGATAGCAAATTTAAGTCGCGAAATATTTCTATACCTTGCTTCAAAAACTATGAACTTTGAACTGAAATTCAAGGTGAGTATTCTCAAAAGGATAGTCTACTAGGCAAAAAATTTTCAAGAGCATAACTTGAAGGGTGTGATTATATTTTCGAAAAAACATAAAAAGTCCTGTAAATACCACAAAACCAATAATTTTGAACTGAAATTTATGGAGGGTACTCTACAGGGGACTACAGGGAAAAAAATTTAAAAATGCGAAAAGAGGTGTTCTGTTTTATGAATCATCAATATAACAGTAGTGATTATCCACAATCTAAAGCCAGGCAGTACTCATAACTGACTAATTGAACAGTTAGAACGTAGTAATTCACCAATCGATTCAGAGGAAAATTTTACATAAATAAGTGAATTTTGAGTCGATATTCCCAAGTATTAAGGGATTTAAAATTTAAATCTCAAAATATTTCAATACTAACAACAAAAAATGTTGACATGGAAAATGCTTCAAATTATGTATTCGAAAAAGTACATTTTTAACATTAAATGTATCAGATAATTCAAATTTATTATCAAACTTGCTAAGTGTCAGTTTTAATATATTTATCAATTCGCTGGGTATTTTAAACGTTTCAATATAATGAAAATTCGATTGATTTTTCATTTTGTTCTAGTTTATTTATTATTGAAATTGTGTATTGCCCAAGAGTGTTTTGATTTGTTCAGATAGAATAATTTATAGCATATTTGATTGAATATTGAAGTATGTAATTATAAATATCCATTTGGAAAACCTTTCAAATGTATACGTCTGGATTGTACATCAATAATTTTTGAATAAAAAAAAAATTGATGTTTTCCTAAACTGTGCAAAACCTAAAAAAGTTTTAAATATGTGGCAGGCTCCAAATCACTTCTTTATGTTCGCCTTTGTTTAAAATACGTTTTCCATTGATAACATCGACAGGGAAATGGGAAAAGTTATAAATGATTACAGATTTCGAACCAGAATTAATTAACTTCAATTTATTTGGCTATTATTACCTACATTGAGTTTTTTATTTCTTCGAGCGGCGAACATTAGCTTTAATCTTAGAGTAATATTTTAAATACAGTCCGCAAGTCATTCATAAAACTACCGAAAAAATTCTATCGCCATACATATGTTTTCATCAATGACTTTCAAGGAGTGGGGAGAAACTGTCAGACTAGTCGAACAGTGCCACTGGCCAATAAAACTATTTACTTACAGGTGAAAAGAGAGTTTAGGAAAATTCTGACTGTTTTTTTGCAAATTTGGCACTGACGAACCATGATTTTCACAAAAAAATATTGTTTTTAATGACATCTGTAAGCACACACACAAATATCAGTTGAAAAGACAAAGCAAGAGCTTCAATAAACTAGGAACGTTGAAACTTCGTAGTAAAATCAGGTGAAATTGATAGTAAAATGGTTTCCGCCCTTTTCTCGGTGTTGCCATATTTCAGACAGACAAAATTATTAACACGCATTTGTTTCGTTTAAACCTCAAAAGTTTCAAACAAAAACATATTCTTATTGCACAAACTACTTAGGATAAATATTTAAAGTCGTTTTTATCTAATTTTTTAAAAGTACATTTTTATTTTGTACGTTTCTATCGTGTCCTATAATTCAGTTGTCGCAATTCAAAGGAAAAGTAAGACATACGGCAAAGGGTCGGCAAGTTACCTTAGAATGTGTTGTAATGTTGGATTCACTTTTAAATGTAAACAAATGTATCTTTTTAATGTATTAATCTGAGGCTTTAATCTTCGAATATACATAGATAATTTTGATACGATTTGAGTGTATATGTTACGCCCAAACATCGCAACGCGTTGTGGACGGTGCCGAACGGTTGGCAAATTAATTTGGGCAGTCGGAAGTTTGGCAAGGTCCGATGCGCCGTAGCAAAGACGTATGCGGATTGCAAGAGCTCACTTCGCTGGCAGAATTCGTAAGCTTCACAACTTTTAAAACTTTGCATGCGGAATGTACGTCGCCTGCTCTTCCAGGTAACTGCGTTTACAACATTGTCAAGTTGTATGGCTTTCTCACGCATCGTCAACTGCCAAAATTAATTTGCCAACCTGTAATTTTTCGCGTTGTGTCCGTTCTTGTCGACCACAACGGACAATGCTCAAACGGCCACGACGCGTTCTAGATGCCTACAATAAAGATTTTGAAATTTTCATTTATTTCTGTAAATTTACTCAACATATTAAAAACATGGTCGGTTTATGAGCTTTCTAAATCAACCAGAACGCGTCGTGGCCGTTTGAGCATGGTCCACAAGAACGGACACAACGCGAAAAATTATGTCATTTCGGTATTTGGTCGTTCGGCACCGTCCACAACGCGTTGCGGTCGTTTTTTTCGCTCAGTGAGCGTTTTCGATGTTTGGGCGTAACATATATACGATGAAGTTGTTAACTGTTTTTAATGTAATAGGTTTTAGACCATTCCACATTCGTTATAGCTCCAGAAAATTAAACATGAATAATAAAATGTTTATGTGCATTATCCATTAAAAACATTAATCCAGAAGCAACAAGTATAAGTGGAAAATTATGTCGAGTGTGGGAAATCTTATCTTTATGACGAGCATAAAAGTTGAGTAGAGGATTGCTGGTGTCAGGAAGCGAGAGATTAGTAAAATTGTGGATGTTTGAACTTGTGACTGAAATATCCAGTTTAATCCATCAAGAACATAATTATCTGCTCTGTATATTTTTATCCTGATATGATTTTATAGTAGATTTTTGCAAAGTAGAATTCCGTAGTGGTTGAGGTCAGAAATTTGTGACATCCTGCCAGAAAATAAGCAGATCGCTATAGATAGCAATTTTGACGGCAAACCAAGCAGAAATACCGAGATGATATTGGTTAATGAACCAAAAATAACGTTTCTCTGGTTAACTGCTATAACTTCATGACGGCCTGAATACATCTGAATTTTCTATCCGGGTCGGCTCTTTCGACGGATTTAACAAACAGTGTGTAAAATACAGTAAAAAAACATAAAAAATGACAGCTCACAGAATCTCTTAGTGCCCTATGTATGATATGAATAATTTTTTTTATACCGTAATAAATTTAACGCCTAAATACCTTTTACTTTCGTTTCATTCAATATTATCAAACCAACTTCCTCCTAAAGCAATTTAAAACAAAAAGTCATCCTAATAAATTACATTGAACTATTAATTTTCGCACATAACCATATCCACCCACACATTCATTGGAAATTTATGCTGAAATCGTCGCGTTCACGAACCGAGTTAGGATTATCTTTATCTGGAATTAAAAATTCCTTTCTTCATAAATTCGTCTCCTTCATTATACCGTACATTTTTGGGAAATTTCGATTTTTTCATCCACTTAGAATTTAGGTACTCCAAAAAGCCTACAAGAAATATTATCTTACCGTATTTTCTTAATTTTCCTAAATTTAATAACGAGACATTCCGTTGACAGTCAACAATAACCACACCCTGTATACAACTCAGAAACGTTTCAAAGTAAATAAAGTTTCACAATATTTCGTTGACTTGGCATCTGGCCTTGAATTTTGTAAAAACAAATCACTAAATTTTGCAGAAACAAATTAAATTTTTATTTATTAATTGGAATTGAACAAATTAAACTGTTGAAACATACAGAGTGGCCCACCGTATACACTTTGATTTATTTCATCTAATTGGCAGAAGTTATCGTTATAATGTTTCAAATAAAAAATATTTATTTTAATAATGGCCACATTTTAAAAGTATTTTGTACTATAGGTACAGTGGAAGGTATCAAAGTATGGGTCAACATCAAAACCATGATTATGTTGTTCATAATTATTTTTATTGTATGAGTTATTTATGTACAAAATACAGTACATGTCACACACACGGAGACTGAGATTAAAGTACTTACACTACCGACCGATTTCCAGCAAATTCAACCAGTAAAAAAGTCGACCATGGGCGTGGATTTTTTTAATTCGGAATTATGCAAACTCTTATTATTATCAATAGCTCCAGTTTTCAAGTAGCCTGTCTGTTGATTACTCCGTACAAAAAATATTTTTAGACATAATTAACCGAACAACTTTATGAGTACAAAAAATTTGCTTTGAAGTCTGGTCCATTATTTGACCCTTCCTCGCCTTTTTTCTTCCGAAATTTTCATCGGATACTCCTACTTTTTGTGTGACTTTTTGAAATGTTTTTCGATATTTTGTAATCCGCTAATGATAGCAAAAGAGGAATTAAGAATAAATTTGTAGAACCTGCTAGGAAATTCGGATTTAAAAAGTTAGAAAACTTGAATATTATAAGGAGTTCGAAATTTAAAATTACTTTTTATCTGTATTTGTTTCGTGTTTCTTCCACTTCACAGTTGCAGCTGTAGGAAAAAAATTCACTTGGTCCATGAAGAACTACGTGGTTTAAAGTTTGTAGTAGTATATAATGAGCTTAAAAAGAATCGCAGCTTCGATTAAAGCTTTAAAATAATACAAATTTAGCAAAATACAGAAAATATAACATGAAGGATTTTTTGGATACCAACGCATAACACTGGAATTTTTATAATAGATTCAAAAATTTAATTTGCCAACTATTTGTATATTAGGGATTTTTTTGTGGGGATGTGGCAATAATTTATTTCCGAGCTTTCGAATACGTGCACGTTTCTCTGTGTGAAGGATTGCTGGCACTTCTATGGGATGTTATTCTATTAGCAAAAGACCTTTCTGACTGACCAATGTTTTTCTTATCACAATTTTTGCAAGAAATTTTATAAACTATGTTACTATATAATTTGGTTAGTTATGTATAAATATAATATGTCCCACTTTAAATTAGTGGTTGTTGAATATTGGACAATACACCAAGAAAACAATCAATATCAAATAGTAAGTACGAGGATATATTGAAAAATTCTTAGCCTACTATAGAACCAAACAAAATTTCAATGTCAAAATATTTTATTACACAACATATTCTCCTCTTAATTGGATATATTTATTACAGCGAACCTGCAACGTCTCTAGACCTTTCAAAAAAAATGTTTCCTCTTGCTCAGCAAACCAGACCTCCACATCTTTTATTACCTCCTCATTGGAAGAAAATTTACGACCCTTTAAACTTTTTTTCAGTTGAGGAAAGAGATGATAGTCGGACGGAGCCAAATCTGGTGAATAAGGGGGGTGTTCTAGTAATTCAAACCCTAAATCACGAATTTTTTTGCATGGCAATATGAGATTTGTGTGCAGGGGCGTTGTCCTGCAAAAACAAAACACCTTTGGATAGATTTCCGCGTCTTTTCTCTTTAATTTTTTTCCCGTAGAGTGGTCAGTAATGTCGATAAGTAATCTCCAGTCATTGTTCTACCCTTATCCAAAAAATCAATCATGATTACTCCATGGCAATCCCAAAAAACTGAAGCAAGAAGTTTTCCAGCAGATTTTTGGACACGAAACTTCTTAAGTCTTGGAGAACCAGAGTGTCGCCATTCCGTCAATGTTGCTTTGTTTCTGGATCGTAGAAATGTACCCAAGTCTCATCTATAGTAACAATTCGGTTTAAGAAGTCTACATCGTTTTCAAATCGAGCACAGTTCAAACGCGATGCTTCTACCCTTGCACGCTTTTGGCCAACATTCAAACATTTGGGGATCCATTTTGCAGAAATTTTTCTCATGTCCAAATTGACGTGAACTATATGATGAACGCGTTCGTATGAAATATTCAGTGCTTCAGATATCCGTTTTAGCCCAATTCGACGTTCTGCATGATGAAATCATTTCATGAACTGCATCGATATTTTCGGGGACTGACGGGCCTTCCCGATCGGTCATCATCTTCAATGGAAAATTTACCTCTTTTGAAGCTTGCAGTCCAATTTTTCACGGTCGCATACGAAGGACATTGATCACCAAGGGTATTAAGCATATCTTCGTAAATCTGTTTACCTCTTAACCCTTTTAAATACAGGTACTTGATGATGGCTCAATACTCCAATTTTTCGATTTTCACAATCTCGGTGGACATCTTTTTTCTTTTACTTTATTGCGTAGCTCTGGTTTACTTTTTTGACGTCAAACTTCACACTGACACTTCTAATAAGTTATTGTTCGTTGCTATGGTAACGCAATATTTTGTTTATGCATGAACCTGGTCTAGGCTAACTAGATATCAATACATCCTCGTATAGTAATTGAGGTCAACTATTATCAGAATATATCTCCAAGGTAGTCCTATTTCAGTTTTATTCATATTGGAACTTGATATACCACGAAATTGTACCGAAACATCTTCGTATCTCTTTGTAATGAGTCCAAAGCGGGAGACGAAATATTTCCCGTCTCACTACCCTGTATATCGTAAATAATCAATTGTCAAGGTAATATTTTATTATTCATGTCTATCGAACCCACAATTCCATGTAATACGAGACAAATGCTCTGAGCAGAATCAACCTAATTTAAAAAATTCATTTATATATAGCCCAGTTGCACCGAAGGATGCCATTGACACGGAAGCATAAATCACAGATTTTGAATAAACCCAGACAAGCGATAATTCACATTATGCCTACATTTTCGTATTAGAATTTTAGAGAAATCGGTTATTTAATATTTTTAACCATTGATCTATGTATAGTTGTGAGTAAAATTAGTTTGCACTGTTCCACAATAAAATAACAGTTTGCGGCAAGGTCCCTTTGAGGATTAAAAAGCCGAAAAGATAAAAAAGCTATAAATAATTTCCATACTTGACCTACCCACAAGCGACCAACTGATTCATTGGTGCAATGTAACTTCCGATAGGCCTATGAAAAATGTACTTGAATTGTTAGTCCACATTGACTATTAACGTTTAGTTCATTTCTGTTATTTACGAGATATTGTGTTCTTATCTGTGATTGAGATTTTGTTTCATTGACCAAAACTATTCTGTTGGTAATAATCCAAATTATGACTTTTTGGCGACTATTCGAAGAGGATGATATTTTTATAGGCTCCGAACAATGAATATGTTAGGATCAAACACCGATATCGGCCAATGGTCGAAAAATACGTCCAAAACGCGTTCTGGCCACTAGTATATTGCCAATGTCAGAAATATCGTTTTCCGGTCGTTTAGTGTAGACCAGAATGCGTTCTGGAGCCTTTGCAATTGCCAGAATGTGTATTGACTTTCCCAAGTTAGTCTGAAAGAATTTTGTTATTCGTCTACGTATAATTCTGGTGACTTGATGGCATACTTAAAACATCTACTTGTTTTTACACGAACTATTGTTATGACACTTGCTGTTACATAGTACCCTTACCCTTACTTACAGAGGTAAAGGTAGCAAAAGCTTGTAAAAATAAGGGTAAGGGTACTATGTAACAGCAAGTGTCGTAACAATAGTTCGTGTAAAAGTAGATGTTTTAAGTATGTGTCGTTTGCAAGCTGAGACATGCACAAAATCGGTTTTTGGAGGGTTTAATTGTGTGTTAGACGCGTTCTGGCAATCGCAAAAGGTCCCGAATGCGTTCTGGTCTACATTAAGGGGCCGGAAAGCGTAATTTCGGATTTTGGCAATATGCTGAGGGCCAGAACGCGTTTTGGCCGTATTTTTCGACCATTGGCCGATATCGGTATTTGATCCTAACAAATATACTAGAAGAGTAAACAGACGTATTTTCCTAGGCCACATAAACATTGTCAAAGTTTATTTATCCATTTTGCTTAATTCCATGTCGCAGAGAATATAATGATAAAGTTGTTTGATTGTTGTATGTAAAAAACATGAATATTTTATTGTTAAAATTTTTTACTAAATGTTTTGAAATTTATGAAAGTGCAACTGAAACAAGAAAATCATGGTTCAAAGCACGGAGCTACTGAAAGAATACATAATTGACAAAAGTTAAAAAAAAATCCATTGTTACAGTCACCGGTAAAACTGCTATTTATCGGAAAAAGAGAGTACAGATATCTATAGTGCGTCGGGATCCTGCAATAATGAAAAATTTGTATGAAACCGGTTCTGCTTCTGCTTCTTTATCTCTCTGAGAAATTGTGAAACGGTGCAAATTAATTTTACTCACTCTGTATAGGTACACCATCTGGCAACTGTTTAACAATATCTAAAGTACGTAATTATTAGCGCCAAACAAAGATGATGTTTAAGTTGGAGAAGTTGGCAGGTTGCGGTATTCATTTATATCCGGAGCTCATTTGCAGCAACGATTATGATAGATCAAATTTCGGAATTAGCTATATTGGAGAAAATTGAAGACAATGTACATAACAGCTGGCTCTATATTATAATTTAGGTTAGGTGGGATAAAAAAATCGATTCACTCGAGCGTCTGCGTAAGCCAATTATGAACGTGCAATGCCAATGAATACATTTTGAATATTTAACCATAATAAAACCATTTTTCTTTGAACTTGACCACACAAACCGGGTTAACTATAAGTTAACCAGTCAATATTCCTCGACTTGTATTCCAAACCATGACGTAACAGTTAACCAACCACACAAACCTGCTCACTGAGATAGTTTGAAAGAGTAGTTATCTTATTTGAGGTTAGGTGTTTGTTTATTTCAGGGCTTCCACAAACCGTTACGTCATAAAAGTTAACCGTGACGTCATGGTATTGTTTACCCGGTTTGCGTGGTTAAGTTCAAAGAAAGATGGTTTAAGTAGTGCTTTTTACGGGCATGAAATTTTTCTCGTTTCTCTACTATATTCTCTATCTTCTCTTCTTGTCTCGATCGTCTGACGTCTCGAAAAATTGAGACGAGACAAGACAAAACATTTTTGAAAATCTACCACAAAATATTTATTTTTTCAGAACTTAGTTTTCGCGTATTTATTATTATTTTGTAGAGTAAAATATTTTCCTTCGTCCTCAAGACCTGGATAAGCCATCGCCTGCTTGCCTAGAGTAAATATAAAAAATAATTACTTTCCCAACCACTTCTCTCATAGATTATATCCCTTTATATTTCCACCGAGCATTGCTTTATTTTTATTCGATTCTCTCCAAGGAAATGTCTGTCATCAGTTTATGCAACAGTTGATCCTCTGGGAATATCCACATAAAAGTAAAAGATTAATTTCTACCGATAAAATCCACAAACACTAATCGTTGGCTTTTACGAGATATCTTATATACAGGATAGCTCATTTTTCACTCATGTGAAGTTACACATAGGTTCAACTGACATGTGATAAATTACTTTTCAGATAAAGCAACATGTACGCCAGTGGTGTAGGGTAGCCATATCTTGAAATACGTTCGTTTCAACTGTGGGATTCCAGTTAAGGAAAAAAGAAAAAAACTAAGATTTTGGAATGGGAAATGGTACAAATATTTATTCATTCATTCGATTGGGCTGTGCTTAACAGCCAAGCCACTTTGAACCATTTCCCAGGTTATCTATTTCCATTCCAGAAGCTTTATGACTTCTATGTAGGCCACTAGTTTGACTGGAGGAATTTTCAGTAGTTGTAATGGTAGTATTATATCCTCTCCAAAGCGCTTGCTTCCGTCATGTAAGTTCTCGCAGAAGCAGAGTATGCGAGTCGGTGTTTCATCATAGAGTTCACATTTCCTGCACATAACTTTGTCCATTTTGTGCAGATGTTTCTTCAGAATTCCATAAAACGGTTCCGGACCTATGATGTCTCCTTTAGAACCTTCTTTATTTAACTGGTCCGCCATTTCGTTACCTGCAATCCCCTCATGTACCAGCACCCACATTAGAGACACTTATGTTGTCTCTTGCCAGCCTGTTAAGGGACAAATATTTAGTTCAAGTGTTTGAGCTGTTGAGCACAATTCACACAAATGAATTAATTTGTCGATAGTTATTGAACTACTTAATGATCAAGGCAAATATGTGTGCTTCGCCCATTGGCATGACTGGCTTCTCTTAGATATAAAATCCTGTGTTTTTTTAATGTAATGTACATTATTTTTGCAACAAAAAAATTTCCTTTTCTGTTGAGAAAATAACTCCCGAGCGTTATGGAAATTGTGACTGTGTTTTGCTTATTGTGTAGTCACGAATTTGGGGTTATTTTTTTTATGATGGGAGGACAAAAACATTTGGTATTATTTTAAAAAATAAATGATGGAGTTCTAGAAATATTGATGTGTACTCGGGAAAACGTACTCTTCCAGAATATTTTACCGATTTTGAATGAAAGCGTTTACCGATGTCAATTTCGAAATGCCGAGCTCGTTTGTCAATATTTTATTTGCCTATTCGTCTATATCAAGAGCCCGTTTCACATTGACAGCGATTTTTCATGACAAAACCCTTTGAAAACTCATCAAGAGTTTTTGTTCGGCGATTGCCCTTGGGTCATTACAACCCAATTAGCCAGGAATGGTTAAGAGAAGATTCAAACGTTCATTACTGACGAAAAGTTTAATTCTTTTTTCGAAAAAAAATGCAATAGGGAGAGGAAGAAAATTGATAATTTGCAATATTAATAGTAAAATTCTTTTTGGGGACTAGAGCCCGTTAAAAACTGACTGGACAATAGTTATCTAAATAAATGGATAGGAAGGAGAGAGGTTCCACTGAGTGACCACCTAGGTCACCAGACTTAGTGCCACCTTATTTTTTTTGGTGGGTCACTTTAAGTCAGTTGTTTATAAAACTGTACATGTAAATTTCTATATCACAGGCGCACGATGAAATTTTCAAAGAGGGTTGATTTATTTTTGCTGTAGGCAATAATTCTTCTAATATTGTTAAAATATTTAGCAATACTTTCAAGTTGATATCAAAATGTTAATAAAATAAAATTAAAACTTTTATACTGATGAATTACGGACGAAATGATATTGAATGTAATAAATTTAACAATGACTTCGATACGAATCCTTCGTAACAGTAAACAACAAACTTATAATAGGGAGATATCACAATATCTAATTTTACAAAATGATTTTTGTTTAATGTGATTCCAGGCCATAACTGTTAATTGCTTTTTAATTACTACCAGAAGAAAATAAGAAGATATTAAACGTGAATAAAAACTGAATTGTGGCAATTTCTCTTTTTGTTTCAGTGTGTCCCAATTCCGGGATTGGGATTTAGAAGAGGAAGCTACAAGTGCGTGTGTAGACCGGGATTCTTCTTCCCGGATATTAAGGCTGAGCGACGTTATTACAATGGCACAGTTCTCGAAGAAGAATATGAAAAACGAATGCTGGTAAGTGTGTGGCTATTCATCAAACTTGAGGGTGTACACTGGTACAAATTATTATGCATTTTTTTAGCTTTCGCGTTTTTTGAGTTTTGTTTGAAATTTTTCTTTTTAATTGTAACTTTCTGGAATATTTGAACATGTCTTAGCCCAGAAAATTGCCTAATCCAAACAAATTATTCATACTGGAACTGGCTCAAATGTTCTATTAAGTAAATATTTATTAATATTTGATAAAAGTGGTCCTTATATGGTGAACTATTAATTTTCATAACTTTGTTCATCCTTTAACCCATGGAAGACGTACGTTTCATTCAAATCCACAGCACTTTTATTCTGTTCAGTTCACAGTGATAAGGTGGAAGTCTTAAGATGGTTCGTTTTATATTTAACAATTTACAAATATTTTACTGTTTTATAGAAGTCTGACCATATTTGAAGGTGCATTTTTTAAAATACGGGTTTCATTAGATCGTAATCGTGGGCACAGCTTGTTATATTTTGTATATCAATTCAATAATCACTTTGAAGTGAAATTCCAAGACAACGTCTAGCCTAATGCCTTCTTTGTTCAGCGTGGTTTGTAATTTAAATGTGTAACGCCCTATTATTTCCTAATCTTTCAACAGAGTCGAAAAAAGGATAAGTAACATGGAAGCAGGTCTTCACCTCGTAACAATGAATGAGTTTGAAATCATCCCCTTAAGCCCTTATGCAGCTAAAAAGCACTGACAGATTAAGATTTCATGGGAACCTACACACAAGAACCAAGTCCAAATAATGGTGTATAATGAAAATATTATATAAAATATTTGTGTACATTTTATAGGGAAATTAACTATTATTATTAAAATTTTGAAAGATTAGATATATTATTCATAAAGCCTTTTCATTTTGTTTAACGAACAAAAGCTGTCATACATTTTTCAATAATAAAAATCCAACTACCGAAGTTCAGTTAGCATTCTTTCTAACCTAAGGAAATTCTCTCTATCGTTCGCAAAAATTCCCAGTCGAGCGAAAATGTTAAATTGTGTAAAAAAGTTTTAAGAAGTCATGTAAATTATGCATATTCTCCGGAGTGGTTTGGACCAAAATTGAATTTTAAAAGTGCCAAATCCACTGAATAGTTGGGTACTAAATGACTATTAAAAACTTTATCTTTCTGTCTAATTGATTTAAATGAAATATTACATGAGCTAAAGGCTCTGAAAACTTTATTCGATTATTGTTTAATAATATATAGATAATAGCTAATATTTGAGGATAATCTCACAATCTAATCAAACCAGAGAAATTCGGTAGACGTTTAGGTTTCTTCAGTTTGTATGCCTACACTATTATCCAGGATATCCCATTACCACACTTCATTAAATAAACTGGAGAAACTAGTATTCTTTCAACAAAACGATAAGGAGTGCTTGGATGTAGAATCCAGAATATACTTTTTTGGACCTTGAATATACTCGGTGTGTTTACATTACGTTTTATGGCTTCCAATTTGTCAAAGTGCGTTTGTTAAAAAAAAAGTTGTAGTATCTCATAAGCACTGAATTATCTTACGGATAATTTGAGATATACAGGATGTGAAAGTTGTAAAATACTTTTAATCTACTTAAAAAGAACTCCATAATATTCTAAATTTGCTAGACGTTTTCCGCAAAAGCCAAAGTCTTTGAATAAAAAGCAATCACATTTCATTATTGACATGGCCAGATTCTTTAATTAAATGAGACTACAGTTAAATGGGCACGAGAAATGTTCGGATATCGAATATGTTTGTCCTTGTCCGAGGTATTCCTTTGAGGATATAAGTTGGAAGTTGATATATATCAAAAATCGAGACAGGAGCAAATATGACATTGCACAAATTCCTAGGACAGGTCTGTTTCAGATAGTTACGCTGGTTGACATAATTTTATAAAAAGAAAAATATTTGCGTTTTGGAATTCCTATTGGTTGATATTGATCTAACGATTCACGTCCTATATCACAAGGATAATGTATATATTTCGGAAAATATTCAAGGGGTACAAAAATATTAAAATTGGTAAATACCTCCCTGATGCATTGTGATTAGATTTACGATCAACGTCGAGGGTTTTTCCATTTTAATTGATTGAAACAAAGCATTATGAAATGCACTTTGGATGTGCTTAATTTGGTCCGTATAACACAAAAAGCCGACACTCGACAACAATAAAACCGTTTAGGATGTCAAAAGGATTTTGTTATTGCTAGAATTATATTTTGGATTCCACACAAATTTTAAAAAAAAATTATTCTAAAAAAGACGTATAGCTGCATTAACGTGAAAACTAAAAAGTAAGCGACAAAATTTTTTAAATATGGGCTAGAATACAGAAAAAATAAAATATCATTATAGTAAAAAACGTTCAAACCGTAGTGAAGAGCAGAAAATGGCTTTAAATTGTTATTGAATTAAAAAAAATAAGTACATTAGTGATTTTTCCAAATAAAAATGGTATTGATGATAGATATTTTAATAAAAACGTCGACCATCGTTAGATGAATGTGCAATATCGTAAGATCCCGTTTCTATTAAACCCTTAATTCTTAATGTAACTGATATTCAATAAGCCCCTTCTTGATAGAGTGACTTGGAATATATAATATCCGTCAACAAATGTCAGTTGTAACATCAGCGAGTTTGCAATAATACCAGTGGAGTTGAGTATTTAAGATAAAATTTAAATTGTTTTCATTGTTAAAGAAAATTATTAAACTCGTGGAAACCTGCAGAAATCTTGAATAATAACCATTTTTATCGAAAATCATAGAAAAACTAAGGAAACATCGTCTACTACTCCTTTGGTCTAGTTCCGAAGTTCAAAAACTTGATAATTCCAAGATGTTTATCACGAGGTAAAAAATTACAAAAGTTATGGGGAAATTAGTTTTTCACGAATAATTAGATATAATCAAGATCTGAAAAAAGGAAATTTCCAATAATAAAGTTCGGACTTCCGTAACTCTACCTCTATTATTAGTAATTATAAATTAACGCTTAAAATAGGACGATTTTGATCCTATTTTAGAAACAATATTTTGCTAGGTCTGCCTTATAATAAATTGATCCTAAATGGTTTTACTTAAAAAATAAGAATGTTAGAGGATAAAGTTAATCGAAATACCAATGAATAAGTAAAACATTTAAATATTATTTATGTATACAATTACTGTCAAGAGTAAAATATCGACAGAATTACGTTAAATCAGTCGCACTAAAACGAATAACTAAAAATATAAAATTTAAGCTTTACTGCTCGTAAAATAAACGACAGATGGCTAAATAAAAAATTCGCTTCTACGGCAATTTTGTGCAGCTTTCGAATAAAATGTCACTGGCACATTGCTACAATTATAATTGAAGGGCAATTTATTCTGGTAAATATTTAGACTCAACAGTTCCCGATAGCTACAGAGTGAGATGATTATGTATGGTAGGTGTCATTGGAATTTATTTATTTTTTCCAAAACACCCTTTTTTGTACCTTTGTTAACTTCGAATTGTCTTATTCAAGTTTTTAAAGAAGCGGCAACGTATAGTTCCTATTGTTGATATTGGTCAGGATATTGGAGCAAACATAAAACATAAGATTATTGTGGTGTGTAAAGTTTTGAAGTCAATGACAATTCCGGCAGAAACCTAAATACACAAGAGGTTGAAAATAAAAACGTTGTTTTTCTATATTTTAATAAATTTTTCGGTTTTAAATAGAAAAGAAATTACGTATACTTTCCAACGCCATTATCTATGTGAAATAACTCGGTAAAATTTAAACCAATTTATGAAAGCTACCACAATGTGTAATAGTTCTATAAAGTTAAAGCAACTAATAGGGTCCGATAATGTCGAGTGACCAAATATTTGGCGAGTATCCAGATAAAATACGGTTATTATTGGTTTTACGAAAACAGGAGAGTTGTGTCCAAGACCAGCAGATTTTTGTTAGGATCCAGTTGTCTCCGGGAAAGGGTCGAGTTGTCTCCCGTTATTGACAGGTAGATAGTGGAACTAGATCTTAAAAACATAACAAAACAAATTTTTTGGACATCAAAATATAGATAGTCTACCAGGAAAAAAATATTCGATAGCAGAACTTGAAGGGTTTGTATAGTGAATGATAAATGTGAAAGTGGTGAAAATATTGGAAAATCCACTTTCTGAAACTTCATGTATTCATAACTCGTCTAATTGAAGAGATAGAACGTTCTAGTCTCCTCCATTGGATTCTGGGGAACGTTTTACAGAGAGCAATTTAAATCGCGAAATATTTCCATACCTACCCCTTGCTTCAAAATTTCCTACAAAAAAAAATTTTGCGACATGAAATTGGCTATAAATTGGTAACCGGGGGTTTTTTGATACGGGAAAATAAATGCCACAGTTAGTTTTTTGATAAAATCATTCTTTTGCTTTCAAAAAGTGTAATGAAATTTTCGAAAAAACGCATTTTCAACATAAAAAGTCTAGTAAATACCACAAAACTGTAAATTTTGAACTGAAATTACGGGTGAGTATTCTCAAAAGGATAGTCTATTAGGAAAAAAACTTTCAAGAGCACAACTTGAAGGGTTTCCGTATTGTGAATGATAAATGGGAAAGTGGTGAAAATATTCGAAAATCCACTTTCTGAAACTTCATGTATTCATAACTCGTCTAATTGGAGAGATAGAACGTTCTAGTCTCCTCCATTGGATTCTGGGGAACGTTTTACATATAGATATGAATTTTGAGTTAATATTTCCAAGCATTAAGGGAGATAGCAGAGAGCAATTTAAATCGCGAAATATTTCCATTGCTTCAAAATTTTCTACCAAAAAAAATTTTGTGACATGGAATTGGCTATAAATTGGTAACTGGGGTTTTTTTGATACGGAAAACTAAATGCCACAGTCAGTTTTTTGATAAAATCATTCTTTTGCTTTCAAATAGTGTAATGAAATTTTCGAAAAAACGGATTTTCAACATAAAAAGTCTAGTAAATACCACAAAACTGTAAATTTTGAACTGAAATTACGGGTGAGTATTCTCAAAAGGATAGTCTATTAGGAAAAAAACTTTCAAGAGCACAACTTGAAGGGTTTCCGTATTGTGAATGATAAATGGGAAAGTGGTGAAAATATTCGAAAATCCACTTTCTGAAACTTCATGTATTCATAACTCGTCTAATTGGAGAGATAGAACGTTGTAGTCTCCTCCATTGGATTCAAGGGAACGTTTTACATATAGATATGAATTTTGAGTTGATATTTCCAAGCACTAAAGGAGATAGCAGAGAGCAATTTAAATCGCGAAATATTTCCATACCTACCCCTTGCTTCAAAATTTCCTACAAAAAAAAATTTTGAGACATGAAATTGGCTATAAATTGGTAACCGGGGGTTTTTTGATACGGGAAACTAAATGCCACAGTCAGTTTTTTGATAAAATCATTTTTTTGCTTTCAAATAGTGTAATGAAATTTTCGAAAAAACGCATTTTCAACATAAAAAGTCTAGTAAATACCACAAAAATGTGAATTTTGAACTGAAATTCAAGGTGAATATTCTCAAAAGGATAGTCTACCAGGAAAAAAATATTCAATAGCATAACTTGAAGGGTTTCCGTATTGTGAATGATAAATGTGAAAGTGGTGCAAATATTGGAAAATCCAATTTCTGAAATTTCAAGTATTCATAACTCGTCTAATTGGAGAGATAGAACATTCTAGTCTCCTCCATTGGATTCAGGGGAACATTTTACATATAGATATGAATTTTGAGTTGATATTTCCAAGCACTAACGGAGATAGCACAGAGTAATTTAAATCGCGAAATATTTCCATACCTTTCCATACCCTTGCTTCAAAATTTCCTACAAGAAAAAAATTTTGCCACATGAAATTGGCTATAAATTGGTAACCGGGGGTTTTTTGATACGGGAAAATAAATGCCACAGTCAGTTTTTTGATAAAATCATTTTTTTGCATTCAAATAGTGTCATGAACTTTTCGAAAAAACGCATTTTCAACATAAAAAGTCTAGTAAATACCACAAAACTGTGAAATTTGAACTGGAATTTTAGGAGAGTATTCTCAAAAGACTAATCTAGTGGGAAAAAAATCCGCCACTTTGCCATTTCAGTCTGTCTAGAGATTTTCAACTTTTGTGGTATTTTTTTTTTATAATTCGTGGTTAATAACTTTCTTCTTGAACAATTTACATGCAATTTCAAGTTCTTTCGAAAATAAACCAATGTTTAACTGCGAAAAGAACCGGGAGCTAAAATAATATGCTAATCGCTCGCGAACTTTGATCATTGGCTACATTTTGATGCTGATTACTACAAATTTATTCTGTGTTATGCAAATGATAATCTGCGCTCATTTAGGTCGAGAAACGTACTTACTTTGACAATTTCATCCTACTTATTTAACTGTAGTTGAAACTTGTCGTTGAATATGGGGTAAATATATAAAATTAACTTTATATAATCGCTGTATATTTAAATGGAAACTAAGAAATCATAAAATAGATGAAACCCTGGATAAACAATCACAGTTAAATAAGGGTAGCTTGGGATATCCACCACTATTTGAAGTAAAATTCACTTTCATTTAAATTAACCAGTTCGCTTAACATCATTTTCTATTCGGATCTATCAAAATATCTTTAAATACAGGATTGTATTGTTCTATAATCCATATAATATAAATCTTCTACTATAAACTAGGTACTTCATCTACTTTATTGCTGACAATAACACAAAAATAACATCTTTTTCCTGTTTTTGTTTCTCCAATTTTTCATTTTCCCATTTTTCCTTTCTTCGAATACATGAATCATAGTTTTTCCTAATTATTTGCTGACAAAGCTTGTACTTTATCTATTTTTTACGAAAATCGGATTTTTAGTGATACTGACTTTACGGATAATCAGAAAAAAATACTTTTAAAGTCAAATCCAAACGAAGTAACGAAAAAACCAAAGATAAACTGTACTAAGTCACAAAGTCATTGAGAGGTAAACTATATCAAACGGAGTTAGTATTTTTGGGCTGCTGTACTGTCTATATTAAAGGTGGATTTGGTATAAAACTCAAGATACTATCTCCATCACACGTCAAAACTCAAGATACTATCTCCATCAAAACAGCCCGACACGTTAGAACAGGAATTTCTCTGTTTTCTGCAAGACTTCTTTTGACGAAGAATATTTTAATATCCTGGGGGCCTATTCTCAAACAGTGACATTTTTTGTCGCATGCGAGATTATACTTTTGTCAATCAAGAATGTATACAAAAAAGTACAGTCTTGCATGCGACAAAAAAGTCACTGTTTGAGAATAGACCACCTGGATTTAAATCGAAATACACGGAAGTCTGTGGTTTTTTAGAGGTGGTGTCCAATAAAACCAAAATTATGAAGAAATATTTTTTGTGGTTTTTGGCATTTTGTTTTTTATACTAAGATGTTCATTTGTTCCAATTTTTAAGAAAAACGAAACAATAGTTAACGAATAATCGTCATTTTGGTCACAAGTAAAACTTTAAACCGCTCTCTTGTAATATTTGCTAAATGATGCTTAGTACAGTTTACCCCTGGGGTACAGAAATATGAACAGACTTTACCTTTTGAGGGATAATATGCTTAAGAAATATTACAAATATCCAAACAGAAATTGGAAAGATAAAATGAGAAATAAACTTACTTGAAAAGCTGACCGAAAAAATATATTGTTATTGAATAAATTCTGAAGGACGTCCGAGCTGGGTTGAAACAGGGTGAAACAAAAGGTTAAAAGCAAAAGCAATTGGCGTAAATAAAGCAACGCTAAAAGCAGAAACAATTCCATTAACTCGTGGACGTTTTACACCGATTTTTAGTGGAAGAGGAATTGAGCCAGTTCTGCACACAACTCAATGATTGTTTTGGTAGATTGATGTTAAAAGCTTTAACAGAATTAGTTTTTTTTTAATACGAAATAAAATGCCATGAACTATAGATTGAAAAGGACCCAGCAGCTGCTGGCTTTAATGAAACTCAAATTCAAAGTTTTCCATGATATATTAAAGATGTTCAAACAGCTTTTGCGTTTTTGTCTATTCTGTATACCAATTTGAATAAAAAGTAAAAGTATTTTGAGGTCGTGGTAAATTTATCTCCTTTATTTTGTTATATTTCTAATCCGAACATTTACAAGTAAACCACTTTTACTCTTGGAAGTATCCAAAGTATGTTATCTCGTCTATTGCTGACGCTACAGAAGGAGGTTTCAGTCTAAGTTTATCTGTTCCTTTTGTAGAACAGTCATGCTCTCCATGAACATCAAAGTATGGTTCAAATCAACTACAAGCGATTATTTCCTGAAGCATTTTATTTTATTTAGAGCTACTCATTTGTATTGCTAGGAGGGTAGGTATGAGGAATGCTAAAATAATTTTTTAATAACTACATTATTTTGCTACAGGTAACGACTTCTTTGTGAAATAAATTATTAATGAAAATTGCTATAGGTTGTTGTTGTTTGCCATGATCCTTTGTTGATTGTAATTTTTGTTTATTTCAAGTTCTGAATAAATAACCCTGTAGACATGAAAGACGTTGATATTTGATCTAAAAAGTATTTGACGTATTCGAAGCAAACCCTTTAACCGTACCGTGAGGTATTGATATTTTATTTCAGTCCTTGAAACATTTCAAGAATGTTATAATATTTTAGATATTTCCAAGTGAACGAATTTAGTGTGACAATTCTGCTGTAGTAAAAGTGTTGATGGTTGATGGAAAAAGCCTTACAGTTCAGAAGTTCAAGCTTATTTTCTTTGTGTAATACAACAGTATATATTTTGTCCGTTATACGAAACCCCACCAAAAGGTTTTTCAAGGGCATTTCCCAGCGTCGGAAGGAAGTTTATTATTTCAACATATTTAAGAATTTTAGAAAAGTAGCAAAGCTTACGTAGGATTGCTCTGCTTTTGCCTTTGAAGTGAAATTGTGGAAGCTGTACGTGCTTGTAACTCATTATAGGTGAGGTATCGAGAGAAATCCGGACAGCAAGACAGCTCTCGCGCTTATGAGCGTGGCTGCCCACGTTCACGTAATAAAGATAAATATTGAAATAATAATTAACACTAAATCCCAGTAAGTAACGTATTAAATACGAAAGTTAACTAGACCCTTATTAGTTATCAAATAGTTATAAGTACTAAAACTGATATGTTTGGATTAAAAAAAGTATAGAGGGTGGTACCATAAAGACCGACTGTTATCAATTTTGGTTGCTGATTCTTAGATAACAGGCACTATAAGTAAGTGTTTCTAATAGAATTAATTAATTATAATAAAATGATAAAAAGTTATAGTTCTTCCAAAGTTAATGTGATGACCATATTTTTAATCCCTTTGAAGGAAAAAGCCGCCCAATGGCGTGCATATACATTTTTTATAAATTCGAATATTGTGAAATAATGTTAATCTACTATATCAATTTGAATGCAAAAAATTAACCTGCATACAAAATTCATTTGTAATACAATAATAACGCGTTTTCCTCTAGAACATGTAGTATCTAGAGAACAGTTGTTTGTATCGTCAACCCAACCATATTTTGAAGGTGGGTGTATATCCTCATACAGTTTCAATTATAATATAATTACCATTACTACTATTTTCTTACATATTAAGTTAAAATGTATTTTATTTTATATATTTATTCATGTAATAAAACCGTAAGGATTGTTTGAATAACAAATAAATGAAAAAACACTTGACAACATCATGTGTATCAAACCAAGTTTCGTCTAAAAAAATTATAGTTCTATTTGAATCAAGGTACCCTTTTATTTTGCGCAAATACTCCTGTTCAGCGATACGCCGAGATTCCATTATTACCACATTCGATTATCTAACTTCTTATATTTAAATCCAAAATTCAATAATCCCGCGCATCATCTTGAACTGTTGTTTCAAATGGTCTCCAAAATGCCATTCTAATTAATTATATTATAAAACTTACCCTAACGTCTACGAACAAATGAATATTATATTAATATCAATTCACTGACGCGACCTAACCACTACACCATCAAAAAGGTATTATATTAATGATACCTTTCTACACTAGATCACCTACACTTTCCTATAAACCCCTATAACAATTCACTAAACTCACTCAACCAAGAAATAGATATTATATTAAATATTTCTTTAAAACAAAATTCACACCCGACACTGAATGATACTAATGGATTATAAGCCGAACCACTACACACCCCCCCCGAACACCCTCAAGACCGTAGAATTTTTTCTGCGAAAATCGTCAAACGGAGTATACTTCGGTTATTTCGTTATATTGCGATGAATACTGCAGTTGATGATAGGTTGTTTCGAAGTCTTGACTGCACGTGCAACACGTTTGCCATCTCTTCAAAATTTTCTTAAATATATTAACATACTTATAAAAAGTGGGTTTAATTAATTTTTCTTTTTTCAGTAATTTCAAGCGACTTATTTTAATGTTTACTAATAAATATACATTATGTATTTTTTAAAAAATATTTCCAAACTAGCTTTTTTATAACATCACGAACTAACAGTTTACTGAAGTAAGAGGAACATTTGTGTAGCGAGCCTAACAATTTTAGAACATATATCTGACAACATTGTTTTATTTTATGGTCATCACACTGACAATAGTTAGAGTATACCAGTACCAGTGTCCGTTTTGAAACCGTCAGTGAACCAAACTATTTCTTGTTTGGGTGTTTCCAATCGATTTCGATGTTAAAGGGTTTTTTCTAGTGATTAGATAAGTTACAAAATTGAATTTACTGTCCGGGCCTTTACTTTGTGAATCTACTCATATAACTATTCTAAATGAAACTAGAAGTTTTTAATTAATTCCACTATTTAATAGAAAATATGAAAATTTAAATTGATATTTAAAACATGCATTTTCATATTTTTTATTAAAGTGGAATTAATTTGAAACTTTTCGATTCATTTAAAACAGTAAATTTTTTATGTTTAATTGCTTTTTCACTCATAATCCAAAACGGACTTTCCAGTTCACGTCATAAAAAGTTCTCTACAAGCTTATTACGCTTCGTGAATACATACGCAAACGTATTTACAAAATAATTTACTCTCTTAAAATTAAAAACTGCGAAATCAAATATTTGCGTTTGAAATTATATTGAAACTAGGTTGATTTTTCAATGAGATTCATTTGGTCTGAACTAACTTAAAAATTAATTCAACGTAATTTTTCGTGAATATTTTTCTTTTTATTATGTGCTTCTAACAATTTAAGTCTTTGTGGTCGATACAGCTTTTTAAAAAATTGTCTTGAATCTCAGAGTTACTGAATTTTATTAAAAGTCTAGTGTACCCGCAAAAAATCGCGACTTTGGGACGTCTGTATGGCGAAACTTGAATAGCATATTTGCTACTCAACCTCAGCTAAAATATGTGACGGGAATTTCTCTCAGTAGATAAAACCATTATCCGAGATTTATACTCCTTCGGAAGGAAATGTTTCTGTAGGAATGGCAACAAAATGAAATAAAGGCTGTACTCTTCAAACGTTCTTTTTACAAAAAATACGAATTAATTGTTGTGTAAAAATTTAAATTTCATATACTGAGGCAGTAGATACCAAAGGCAAAGCAACAAAGAATTTAGAATTTCAACTACCGAAGCGTTTAAATTTTAATCCCTTGCAGTCGGAAGATACTAACCCCTCAAATCACACACAAGCCAAAATTCTGCTTATCCACTTCTTCAGAAATCGAAAGTTTCTTTATCCAAAACGACATACAGACAGATAGTGGACAGACACCAAAAACAACACACAAGCCAAACTTCAAGTTACTAATATGGGTGCCAGCACATGAGGAGATTGCAGGTAATGAAATGGCTGACCAGTTAGCTAAAGAAAGTTCTAAAGGAAACTGACTAGATAGCGAACACCAACTCAAATGGAGGTCGACACAAGGGAACCTCCATACAAAGTGTTTACTGAACAAGGTAGACAAGGAACTCTCAACCAGGCTATTGAAACTGAGTAAGAGACATTTGAAGACAGTCTCCGCCCTGATGACTAGACACTGCACCCTGATGAAACATCTGCACAAAATGTGAACCTATGTGCAGGAAATGTGAACTCTATGATGAAACACCTACTCACATACTCTACTTCTGCGAGAACTTACATGGACTCAGACGGAAGCACTTTGGAGAGGAAACTATACAACCATTCCAACTACAGAAAATCCCTCCAGTCAAACTAGTGGCCTACATAGGAGAAACAAAGGTTCTGGAATGGAAGAAGATAACATGGGAAATGGTACAAAGATTTAGTTCAAGTGCCTGGGCTGTTGAGCACAACCGAATGAATGAATGAACTTCAAATCAAAGGACTGGAAAAAAGAGAAAAATTGTGTAAACCAGTTCCACAAAATCGAAAAACCTTACGTAGTTCTATGGGGAGAAATATGCATGTTTTTAAGTGAAGTAAAATAATATTTAAAGCGTAGTAGTATGAGACTAAAATTGGAGGAGTTATAAGGGGAAGTTATGAGGTTGGAATATAAAATAGGGACTCGGTAATAGTAGAAACTTTCATTTTGAAATATCGCTAACCCATGCCCTTTTCTCCGTAAATACAAAAAAGACATTCTAGAATTCCAATCCGTAGGTGATCATCGTTTAGATTGCATACATTTATCTTTCTTATTTAGACAGTTCCAAATGAGAACAGTTTAATAAAAAAATTGAAAGAAACGGTCACCCGTCCGGACCATAGTTTTAAATAGTCTACGTTACCCATTTTTTGTTTTTCTTTATTCCTTCCTCCGACAGAGATTTATGATAATATTAAAGAATATTATACGAGATAAATACTCGAAATTACGTTAATCTTTATCCGAAATTTAGCGGTGCATACAATATAAGCGGATAATTTACATTGAATTCACTTACTGAATTCTAAAACGATTTGAATTCGCGAAACGCTATTTTGCATTCTCAACGAAATCTAGTCAATTTAAATGTTAAGGACGAGTTTATAATTCTATTGGATATTTTTGAAGTATTCCTAGCTTTTGAATATTTTACGATATTGAGAACTGAATCAAATAGACGACAATCTACGAATTATCACTTTTTTATGAACATTGAACATAATTGCGAGCTTAATGAGGTAAACCTTTTTTTGTAGTGTACTATTTACACTATACACTAAAAAAAACCATTTATTGGGTCTTGCCATCATTGTAACTGAGATACAGGATGTTTTGTCGCTTCTGCTTATTCCTTCTAAGGTAATAACTAACCTCATGACTCACCCCTTATATATTTCTGATATTTGGTACACATATTTTTAAATTACACTACCTGTATTTCGTAAACACACTGTATATTGTATGTGTGTATGTATATATTGTTTGTTACCTGATCTATATCCAAACTGATCAGGGTGTAGATGGATCCTTTTTTACAGAGTAGTATTTCTTGCTCGTCGTGTTTAAAAGGAAATTTCGGTGTCGGCCATAGGCGTAGGTCTTGAAATAGTATTGTTTGTAATATTAAAATTTCAAGTAATTGCGTAAGAGAATTAGGAAAAGTATGTTTTCTGGCCTGAAGTGTCAATATCGAAATATTGTGTAGGGATTACTTAGGTAATAGATTATACAGTTTAACAGGCATAAAATACGATTACCCGAAATTTACTGTACAAGAAACTGTCGACCGATGTTCCCGAATGACTGGAGTTGAAAAGTCCACCGTCTTTAAATTATTGCGGGGGAGAAAGATAGCAGGCCAAGTGGAGCCTCCCAAGAAAAGTCCAGGCAGACCAGTAAAAGTCCTTGATGAAAACACCAAAACTGTAATTCGAAGAAAAGTTCACTCTTTTTTTTTTAAAAAGAAATACCCAGCCTAGATAAGATTTTAATGGAGCTTGGCCAGGATGACTATTCCGTTGATAACTAAAAAACTTTTATGGACCACTTTGAGAAATATGGATTTTGCCTGGGAAAAGCATAAGCGTAAAGCACTTTTACTGGAAAGCGATGAAATTGAAATGATATAGCAGAAAAACATAGTGTAACTGTGTGTAAGTGAAAGGATTTGTGGCAAGACACAACACGACATTCAAAATGAAAGACGTTAAGCTACTGTTTCATCAAGCCATTAAGGAGGTGACACCAGGGAACTGGCGAAGAGCAGTCCAGCATGTCATTAAAGAAGAGGAGAAAATGTGGGATCTTGACTACTTGATCGATCGGACCGTCGACCCGTTAATTATAACGTCAAGAGGAGATGACAGTTCCTCAGATGACGAAGAATATTATGATTTTTTATAATTTAATTTTAATTTTTGTATAATGTTCAATAAAAAATAAGTGTACCCAATACTATGTACATAATACCCAATTTTTAAGATACTGACAGAAATATTACACATGCACAAAAGTATAGAGACTATAGTGAAAGAAAAATTTGAGAATTTGTCGTAATCATTTAAGTATATCATGAAAACTTCTACGTATAGCATTTTGTTTTAGCAATTGAAACTATCTTGTAATAAAGCTATTTAAAGCTAATTTAATAAATTTTTATCACCTTTCAACCAAAGGAATAATATCAAACACATATTACTATTTTAAATGTAACTAACTGCTTTTAATTAATTCCAAAAAAAACGAATCTAAGTAAAAAATTGTTAAATGTCAATATTGTCTCACCATTTTCACTAAAATAAAAAACCTTAAACACATATATATTGAGGTATTTTAGACTAGTCAATCCATCATTGAAAAAGTGATTGAATGGATATTTTATTTTATGGTTCAAAATTTCATGGACTCATTTTGTCACGGTCTGTTGATTTGGATCTCTTATGGCATTAGCTGAAAAGGTGTATATAAGTGTAATATTCCATCAGGAGCATGATAAATTTCAAATCGTCTTTTAACGCATCGTGATTTAATAAAATGAGGATAAATGGAGAGGAAGAGATGATGACAGATGTTCCAATCAATTAGTTTATTTCGGAATAAATTTGTTTTTCGTATAAGAAAAGACAGACATTTGCAATAAATATTTTACGTTAAATATGATCAGGCAGGGAGTTATTATAGACGAAAAAAATAAAAATATGCAGACTATGGTTTATTTACGATAAAAAGACGATGACGTTGCAAAACAAACTTTTCTGATGTTGCCAGCATGTAGATTTTTTCTTTATTCAAAGGAAGCTGGAACAGTCAATGTGACAGTTCTTTTTTATTCGACTGTACCTCGTTAGGCATACATTGAAGGTGTTTATTTATAAATAAAAGGCTGCAGATTTGACTAATTAATTAGTAACGAAGATAACTATTTTCCCAACATAGAAAGAATAATTAACCAGAAAAACTTGTAAATACGATGATCGATGTTAATTAACAAGGAATGACATACTGAACCTAACCTCAATTGTGTCAAAACTACTGAATTTTTCCAATTGATTTGACAACGACTTGAAGTTTTGCCAACCCGTAAAATGAAAATTGCCCTGGTCATTAAGTATAAATTGTATTTAAGCTGGTAAATTTATATTTACTCTGATATGCAGGAAAGTAACTAAAAATGACATCATCGTCTTTTTATCGTAAATAAACCATAGCATGAAGATTTATGTGATATCTTTAAAGCTGCAATGGGTGAAATATCTAACAGTACCGACCATGCACCGACTCGCTCTCATCTATTCATTGTATCGGAGATTACAGATATTCGTCGATATACATGTGAAAGGTGATTTAGACAGAAGTATGGCATATAATTCACGGCTACATCCACTGATTTCAAACAAGCTTTTGTCACAAAATTTATTGCATCGCCAGACCCGGAAATTTAAATTTATCTCTACTGTTTGTATTATAATTTAAACCTCGCAAATTTCCACATTCAAGTTGTTTTTTCTATTAAAATCCATTGTTTATTTTTACGAGAAATAGAGGAGTTCAGTCAAAGGTCAGTGTGGCCAACAAAAAGTGGTTTTTCTGACAAGAATGACAGTTAATGTCTACCATTCAAAACCCTTCTATTAAAAAAAAAGTTGGGGGTATTTGCAACCCTCCAGTTAATTAAAAAGATAAACAAATCTCTTTGTAATAAGCCCCATTGAAAATCAAAATTGACGTGTTTCAGGAATTTTGCGACAAACCTTTATTTATCGATATCTTCTGCAAGTTCCTTGTGGCATTACTTATTCTTTTTTTTTTCTCTTTTTTTTTGGGAATCAAACCACAATAATGTTTTTTCGTTGTGTCAGATAGAGACCAAAAATTATTCATTCATTAATTACTAGTTAATCTTGACAACGGTAGCTGGAACGCTACCGAAACGTCGAAATAAAAAATAAAAAACATTATTGTGGTTTTATTTATTTATTATTATTTGTTCCAATTAGACTCTGTATTATCATCAGTTATAAGAAGAAATGATATTTTAAGTTGTTATAAAATATTTTATGTTGATTTAAATAAATTTCAGGACTTGCCACCCATTTAGATATCACTTTTTTTATCATAGAAATCAACAACCAAGACATAATGTATCATAATGTTGAACTTGGCTTTCATTTCACATTTTTGATGGGATATCAAGTACCCGAACCAAAGTTTCTAGAATCCGTAAACTTTGCCCAAACCAGTATCCAGCTTTTACTTCTATATTAATAACATAATGACAAAAAACACAAATTAGCTGATAACTTTTATACGTTCTAGAAATGTTACTCATACATTTCTGTATGCAATGGAAAAAGATATAATCTAGAAAGCTTCTTCTAGATTTAAAGTACTCTAAATCAGAAGTGTGTTTGTTGAAAAGGTCCATTAACTTGATAAATTACAAGGACTCTCAAGGTTGGAAAAAACTGGATGCATTTAGCAGTTTTAAAAATGTATAAATAAAAGTATTTGTGGTAGGAAATGCGAGCAAGAAAATGAGTCGGCAGGATGATAAATTTTTAAGGTTTTCATCCAAACAAACAACAAAACAGATTTGTGGTCTTTAAAAACTCATTAAATGGTATTAGCAGCTTGAGATTTATTTTTGGTAGTTTCTAAATTGATTAAACTTCAAATCCACAGGATAATTTTAATTTAGAGCAATTTTTGACCACCTATGTTACAAAAAAAAAACAGTATACAGTGTGTTCGTATAGTATAGAATAAATATTCATTATTTCCTAAACCAGCAGCCTAAACGCTAGATCCCTGATACATAAATATCGTAAAAGTTGTGTCGAGGGACGTGCTAAGCATGAGAACAGAGTACACACCCATGCGATATTCCTTTGATAGCCCATTCGAAGTGTCGATTGCAGACAGAAAGGAATGGGCTCTTAACTAGTATGGGATTGCATCGAAGAACTGAAGACGTCCAAACGTCCAAACAGCCTGAACCAGGACATATTCTCGATATACCGAAAACTATAGTACGAGGATCTGTAAAGACCTGGATCAGATAACAACATAAAAACTTCTGGGTAAACGTCCCAATGCCTGAAACGTACGGCGGAACTGCTAACACTGTGCATAAATCAGCTGAGAATCATAACAGGTTTCATGACTGGTCATCCTCACCTGTACAAATTAAAACTATACAACGCAGACCTTAAATCCAGATCATGTGGTAGGGAAACGAAGGCAGTGAAACATAATAATATACTGTTTACATGCGAGACTCTGGATCGCAAAAGACAGTTATTACTTGGCCAACCGCAAGGAAACGCCGAGCGAGTTAAAACTATCTGTGTATGGCAAAATACTTATAGTGAAATCATGAAAATTTCTACGTTTGGGTTTTCGGATGCGATCTTTTTAACTAAAATATTTTCAAAGATGGCGGACTTCCGGTTCTACCTTTGTTATTTTAAATGGAACACCCTGTGTATTAATACATTTTTAAAATCTACGTAAAATTTTGGTATACTTTTGTCTAAAAACTTTTTTCGAAAAATGCATACTTTTTGAGTTATTAATTTTTTTGTAAAAAATTTGGCCGTTGCAGACCCTTACAAATTATTTTTTTATGAGGATACCCTTAAAGATATGAAAATGGTTTCTGTTCGGTTGCTTTTAGCAAGGTCAGACGTATTTGAATCTATGTTGAAAAATGTTTCATTTTATACAGGGTGTGTATAAAAAGTGTTAAAATTTCAACTTCATAAATATCAAATTTCTTTATTTTCTTCAATAGAACCATCCGGTTTTTTCTATTTTAATGCATTCAGGTTTAGGTATAGGAATATGTACGTGACTTTGCCTTATTTTTCACCCCTGAAGGCATTAAAATAGAAAAAACCGGGTGGTTCTATTTAAAAAATTAAGAAATTTGATATTTATGAAGTTAAACTTTGAAAACTTTTTATACACACCCTGTATAAATTAAAACATTTTTTAACACAGATTCAAGTACGTCTGACCTTGCTAAAAGCAACCGAACAGAAACCATTTTCATAACTTTAAGGGTATCCTCGTAAAAAAATAATTTATAAGGGTTTGCAACGGTCAAATTTTTTACAAAAAAAATTAATAACTCGAAGAGTATGCATTTTTCGAAAAAAGTTTTCAGACAAAACTATACTAAAATTTTACGTAGATTTAAAAAATGTATTAATATACAGGGTGTTCCATTTAAAATAACAAAGTTACAGTCGACTTCCGGTAGAACCGGAAGTCGGCCATTTTTGAAAATATTTTAGTTGAAAAGATCGTATCCAAAAACCGAAACGTAGAAATTTTCATGATTTTACTATAAGTATTTTGCCATATACAGATAGTTTTAACTCGTCGTGGGACACCCTATTTAGCAAACACCCAGCTAAGAACTTGTACAAACTGGTGCAGGGGACAAAGGTGCTGGACTGGTTGCTATGAGAAAGCACGAGCAAAAATACAATAAGTCATTAGGCTGCAGTGTATCGGAGACTTGTCAGACGGGCTCAAAAATAAAACCTGAAACATGTCGATTTTCAAGGTTTGGCATTTTACAACCACTTCATCATGCAGAGTGATCTAATTTACTATAATGGCATCACAACACACTGTTTTATCTATTGCAAAAAATATAGTTGGTAATTTAAAAAAAACTAGTTAACTGACTTTTGGTTGATTCCATACTACATGAACATACTGTATACAAATTTTCTTGCGATTAATCTGCTTATATCTAGCAATTAAAAATCAGCTTGTCTTTTCCATCTCCGTAAAAATACTCTTCCATCAAAGGAAGATTTTCAGTAACTTCTCAGATTGTCACAAGCTAAGAGTCGAAGGATTTACAGGAATTCTTCCCTAACATTTTATTTCGAGATACCATTTATATTTTTTATTTAAAACTACCCTCCGTATCAATAAAAGTTATAAGCTAGAGGGTGGAGAAGAGTGAAATAAAAATATCAAGTCTAAAAGCTTTTGGGAGATTTGGTCTCCATACGATTCAGTTTGGGTACAGTTAAAATTTGAGTTTCTCTCACGTAGATCGAAATTTCGCTGAAATATAGTGATACATACGGCGTAAAATTCACAAGTTATAATACGAGGCACAAGGTATGTCTACATTGGAGTTGAAATGAAGACACTTTAAAAAAATGAAACCTGGAAAATCAGTTTCCCAAAAATTAATTAAAATAATTTTTAATGGTGTATTTAAATCAAATGAAATATTGCTTAAATTCTATGCAAACTACGGATATGTTTGGTCATATTTCAAATACACACTTGCATAGATATCTCCTAAAATGGATCTAGTTAGTTATTCCACTATTGGTATGAACAGACTCTACCCTAGAGTTTATTAACATTGAATAAAAGAAGCAAAAAATTAACTTACCTTGAAGTCTTCACAACAATCTGCAACAATTTAAATATTTAAAAATATATTGAGGTACATACTTACATGGGAAAAATAAATATCAACCATGTAGATAAAAAGGAGCTTTTTGAGCTACTAATTAAAGGTATTTTTTATTACTGGAAAACCGAGTTGTTATCATATTTTGTGCTCGCAATTTGAATCTTTATATCCGTAATTACAGTAAATTTGTTTAATCTAAAAGTATTTTATATCTTGACATAAACATACTTTACATAATTGTGTCAAGTTTTTAGTGGTGAAGTTTAAATGAATTAAAATATGCAGTCAGTTAATCTAATTTTACGAGAAAAACTTCTTACATTACGTAACTAAGTAAAGTCTACCCAGGATTAAAGTTGAATACATAATTAGATTTAGATATTTTTTTTCTTTTCATTTCAACTGCACGTTATGTATTTGAATTTTATAATAATGTCGAAAAGAAATTTAAATTCAACTTACATGTATTTATTCACGACATAATTTCTATCCTCATTCCATTGTTCTGGTAAC
Source organism: Lochmaea capreae (assembly GCA_949126875.1). NCBI lineage: Eukaryota > Metazoa > Arthropoda > Insecta > Coleoptera > Chrysomelidae > Lochmaea > Lochmaea capreae. The sequence goes on from OX421402.1 coordinate 2,994,851, forward strand.
AGCAGTAGCCAACGGGTAGGATCGCGAGTCAACTGAAAAAATATATAATTAATACCTATAAAAGATATCCCAGGAGGGCCAAGAAATAATTATAGTAGTTCACATAAAATTTGATCTTTACTTTCTCAATTCTTCAAGAAGCTAAGCGATTGTTGATTCACTAAATTCTTAAAGACCTTTGCGCTCAATATTTTATACAAAAAACAGTTTCCATGCACTGTATGGGAAACGCGAGTATTTTCCCACACTTTGATATATATAAATTCACTAATTCCGGAAATGATTATAAAAGTTTCCTAAAGCGGTTGAGAAGTTCATTTTTCGAAAAAATTTTATTCTTCACTTTTGGGTACCCCTGTACACAGAATATCATACATACCACCCCACTGATTTTTTTTTCATAATCCTTCATTATCTGATAGTGTGGATTTCAAATTTCAGCTCAAAATTCCTGTTATTAGGGACTCTACGATTTTTTGACTTTGAGCGTGCATTAGTGACTTATTTCCCACACTTTGATATTTGGAAATCCACTAATTTGACCCCGTATATTACGAAAATGATTATAAAAGTTTCCTAAAGTCTAAGGTTGAAAAGTTTATGTTTTCTTTACGTTGCAAGATGAAAAACAATTTTTAAAGAATGCATATTTAGATTTATGGTTTTGGTTATGCATTACTGGTTGCCCTAGAGCGTGTCTGTCATTTGTCATTTGAATTAATTATCTTCATGCAAATTTACAGCCTGTCAAATATATATTTATAAAATTAGTAATTTAAATCATATTATGAGGAAATTTTCATTATAATTAGCGAAAATACATATTGTTGATCACTTTCCTATACAGTGCAATACATGTAAACTGTTTTTTGTATCAAATATCTAGTCCAAAAATGATGGTTCAAGTGGCGAAAAAACCTTTTCTTGGATTTTTCTCTGTAAATTCTGTTTAACCCGCAACATTTTCGAGGAATAATCTATAAAATAGGAGAGTACTATCGATTTTTCGCTAAATCAGTCAAAAACTGGTGTCTCCGTATACATAGCTTTAACTTTTGATCACAGTCATACGGTAAAAACTATCCAAGCAAATCCAGAAAAAGTATTTTCGTTATAAGTAAATTAGTTACGTATGTTTTAAACTAATTTCATTTACTTACCTATATTACGATATGCACTAATATAATTACACTGCTTTTGGGCAATTTAATAAGAAAACCGCTTACAATACGTGATTTATTATAAACTATTACACTCTCTACCCTCTTATTAGTTATAATACCGGACAATACCGGTAATCGTTTACTCAAATCCACGAAGCACATGGAACGGTCCATTCCTATTAGAGGGGGAGTAATACAATAGATACGACTTACCAAATTTAAACAACAGCACACTTTGTTTTAAAAGTTTCGCCAGTGGAATTATTTCATGTTATACCTAGCACTGTTTTTGTGATATACTAATATTTCTTTATACAGTGTCGTAGTTACTAAGGAAATGATATTTTGAAATAAATAAAAATCTAAACAAAACAAATTTAAATTATATTTTTGCAAGGATAAAAACCTTATCTACGAGTTACCCATAGAGTAATAAATATTATTTATTACTCTATGGAGTTACCTACAGGTGTTTTTCTTGCCATTTTTGTATTTAGATAAGTTCATTCTACTATAGTATGCTATTCAGGTTTATGTTAGTGAAGCGTGAATTTAAGTTCATTCTACTATAGTACCTATGCTATTCAGGTTTATGTTAGTGAAGCGTGAAGCGTGAACAGTGTTGCCAACAGCTCCTCTTTTATCGGGGTATACCAACGTAAGATAGCGGGGCAAAACTGGTTCGTTGGGGGGTACTTTGACTAAAAAATTCAATTTATCATTTCTATATTTTTCTTTGAACAAACATATTTTGTGAGTAGTTAGATTTTTATGATTATTTCATCAAGTATATCTGTGATAACAAGTTTCGTTACCAAGTAAATCCTTAGTATGCAAAATACTGTAACTTTCTCTAAATAGATGAAGCCTTTGGTGATACGATTACAAATAAATAAACTTTTGTGTTGTGAGCGGGGTAGATTTTGTTGAGGGGAGCGTGGGAGTGAGATATTTTTTAAAAGGGGTAGATCTACCCCGTACGGGGCAGCAGTGGCAACACTGAGCGTGAAGCAATGTAAATTTTACTAGAGAGAAATACCTACGCTTTATTGCTATCTCAAAATTTCTAAAACTAAAACTGATTTTTTTCAAATCTAAACCCTGTATTTTTACAGATAATTTTAGTCCTATCTTTAAAGGTAACTCATTTTTAAATTAAAAATATATTATGTACCTACCTATTTTAATTTTATAAAAATAAAGGATGAGAATAGAAAACAAATAAAAAGTATAGCAATAATTTATGATCGCTGTTATTTCAGCATACCTAGACTGTCCCTGAAAACTTTGGGCCAGTTTCTCAATGTATTGGTTGAAGTTTATGGGGTAAAAAGTCTTAGACAAAGTGAAATTTACAGGTCCCTAGAGAGCACAATACCAAATGTATCGGCCCTCTCTAATATTTTAAATTAAAAGGAAAAAGAGACGGAAAACGGCTACCTTTATATCTTCGAAAAAATAAAACATCCTTAAACTTTTTGTTTATTATTTATAAAAAGAAAAACGTACATTCAGAAACGCCAGGATCGAACAGGATGTTGATATGCTTCTGACGGAATAATAATTAAATTATTATGATAATATTTTATCCATAGAGAATTTTTTTTACAGACAGAAGTGATCAAAAACATGACAGAAAATATTGGTTAAGGTTTTATTATATTGAAGAGAACAAATTTTTCAGAGCTCCAAAAGGGTTGTTTATAGACATTTTGTTATTTAGCTGCTATATATCTTACAACTTAAATATTTATTCAACGTATGATGTACCTAAAAATTAGGGGAAACTGTATTTTTGGGTTGCAAAAGGATTTGAAAAACTCTGCTTTCTGGGATTTTATCTTTTTTCCTTCAGTTAAGGAGACCTAAAATTGTATAGAAAACAATAAACGCTTTATCCAACCCTCCCTTAAGATTTCTTTAACTTTAAGGAATCCTTCAGAGAGTCGCTGCAATCGGCTGTTAATTTAACAGTTTGAATTATACCGATTTCAAAATTTTATTCGTACCGGTTGGTTCCTCCATTTTATCATAATTTGTTGTTTTATCCGCAAAGTAATTGATAATTCCTTTTTTAATGTAATTGTAATTAAATCAATATAATTCCTATTTTTATGACATTTGTAATTAATTACGTACTTTGTAATTGTAATTATTTTTAAAGTACATGTAATTACCCAGCCAGGACCAGCTCACAGGAAGTATCTATTTCTACTACTTCAACTCACTCAACTATACTTAACACAACTTAACAGATATTACTAATTGGAACTGTCTCGTGGCCCTCTTTATGTAAGTTTTCCTGTCGAGCTAGGTTTAAATCAAGTTTTATTTGCGAAAATTGCTTTCACAAGAGTTCCCTAGCAATCCCGGTATACCTCCCACTAGAATTGAATTTAATTGCCTTATTTTTAAAAATCGCTAGATTCATGTGCGCTCGAACATTTTTGTTGAAGTAAACAAGTTATAATTGGAAAATCAAAACTCACTATTCAGGTAATTTGCTGTTGAATCAATTAATTACAAGATTGCAGAATTACTAATCTCCAATGAATGCATTTGTTCCACTAAATTGATGTTTATATTACCTAATAAACCTCGAACTCGAAGCTATTAGAAATGTAGTATAAGACCGATTATTTGTGATAATTTCATTTGATTCAATATTTACGTTTCTTATTTTAATTAAAATTGTAGTATAATGTGTGGTTTCGCACTTGACACTCAATAATCTTTACAAAATTAGTGTAAATTCATATGAATTAATGAGAGACGATCGTGTATCAAAACCACAAACTTAGTCGCTAAGTGAAATGCAATTATTGTTGGCTACCTATGCTTGTTTTTGTTAAAGCTATAGAATTATAAAGTAGTCTAGTGTAGTTTATATTTAAGACATTGGAATAATTGGTAGACATACATATTAGAGGGCGAACGCTGGTAAAAAGACCGATCGACCTGAACAAGACGATCTGCTCATCATATATCACAAGAAAAATTAAATACCAGAAGTCAGAGAACGTATACCACAGGCTTTGAAGATAGTAGCAAAATAGACGGATGAGGTGGGTCTAAATATAAATCCCACCAAATCGAACATAGTGTCTTCTGTCTTATAAGAAAAGAAGAGAGTTTACTCCTTCAAGGTACGTAGATTCCAGTGGTTGATTATCTCGGGGTAATTATAAACTCGAGATGAAATGGACCAAACAATTGGAAAAAGTAGCGACAAGACCAGAAACCACATTAACGATAGCAAGGCAAGCTGCGGAAAAAAGTGGGAGCATGGAAATACAGTACAAGAGACTGAAGAATGTGCAAAGGATTTCCTGTCTCAGTATTGCAGAATCCATGAGAAACATGCCAACAGATCAGTCTTAGAGACACAAATAAAGTGGTCCGAGGACAAATACAAAGATGGGTACCAAGCGCTGGAAGAACATTCCAAAGCATGGTTATAAGTTGTCCTGTTCTTTGGTAGGTATAAAGGATTTATTCCTTAAGTAGGAGCTGGTTTTAAAATGATTAATAAAACATTAATTCAGATTACGCCAATAACCATAACGTTATCTTTCATAAAAACATAAAAATATTCGAAACTTTTCACAAAATATAAGCTCCTGAAATTTATAGCAGCTAAAAATTTTAATTACCTCTTTTACGATTGGCTCTCTCTCAGAGAAAATTTAAGACTTATGGGAAAAGTGTCGTTAAGATTTACTATTAACGTTTAGTTATCATGTAGAGCATAAAACTTGTTCTCCATTTTTAGTATTTAGTGAGACGTTTCACAGGAAATTGTAAGTTACATTTTGCAGGGCTCCTATTTCACCTCTTGTCATAGACCAGGTATGCATGTAGAATAAATGATGGAAGGGTCCAATCAAAACATATTTCGTACACCAATTATATGAATATATGTATATAACACATGGACTGAAATGTCCCGGGCCTAACAAGGAAAAAACGCCGCTCTAGCATTTCAATACCACTTTTGTTGAACGATTTATCTTTTGCCTCAAAATAGGCCTGAGTGTCAGCGATAACCTCTTCATTCGAGCAAAATTTCTTACCGGCGAGCATTTTTCTAAGGTCTGCGAACAGCCAGTAGTCGCTGAGAGCCAAATCTGGCGAATACGGTGGATGTGGGAGCAATTCGAAGCTCAATTAATGTAGTTTTGCCTTTTTTCTTTGCCATACGCGTATGTTTTTTTGCAATGTCGGCCTTCAAACGCTCTAATAACGCTATATAATATTCACTGTTGATGGTATTTCCCTTTTCAAGATAGTCGATGAATATTACACCACGAACATCCTAAAATACCGAGGTCATAACCATTCCAGCTGATTGTTGTGCTTTCGGGCGCTTTGGACGAGGTTCTCCAGCTGCTGTCCATTCAGATGTCGATCGTTTTGATTCCGGAATGAAGTAATGGATCCATGTTTCGTCTATTATCACATATCGACGCAAAAACTCCGGTTTGTTCTGTTTAAACATGGTCAAACACTGCTCAGAAGCCTCAACAGGTTCTTGTTTTTGAGCAAACGCGGCGCTCACTTTGAACAGAGCTTTCTCATAGTCAATTGCTCATGCAATATAAAGCCTACACGTTCTTTTGATATTATTACGATATCAGCTAACTCACACTACATTTTTCTATCATACAAAACGATTTTGTGGATTTTTTTGATGTATTCTGGTGTTACCGCCTCATTTGGACGTCCACTGCGTTCCGCATCATCGGTGTCTCTACGACCATGTTTAAGGTCAGCAAACCATCGTTTTATTGTTGTTTCTGATAGAGCGAAGTCCCCATAACACTTTTCAAGCCATTTCTTCGCTTGAACGGTATTTTTCCCATCAAAATTAAAACATGAAATTGTTTTTAAATTATTAAAAGTAGCGTCACTCTTAGCACAATAACTCACGAACTAATTAATAGAATATCATGAAATTTTGACAGCTTTCGTTTTAAGGTTAGTACTAACTGAAAAACAGGCGATTGTATTAAATCTAGCGCCATCTATGTGTCAGGCCTGGGACTTTTCAGCCCATGTGTTAGAGTACAGTGTTTTTGAGCAGTTTTATAGTAATAGTTTAATTTTAATTATATCTGGTATAAAATTACATAATTTTAATGAATGCTCTCTCTACTAATATGATATATAAGCGTTGATAATAGTACTTTAGTTTAATTAGTCGTATCTATGCCACTGTCTTTTCCTTGTTACATCCTCCAAGTACAAATAAATCACATAGTCTTAGTAGCGTGTACGAAATTCAATGTGTGTAGAAGTGAAGCAGCAGCAACGTTCAATGCTTAAGAAGAACCGTACTTGAAATTTAGTTTGAGTTTCTAAATAATTGTTAGAACTTTCAGTAGAATTCTTGGTTAAATAGAACGCTATTAATTAGTTCCGCTTGCCTTACACATTGATGCTCATAAACGGCAACAACTGTTTCAATAGAACAATTCCAAGGTATTCGTAATAAGTACTTAATCTTTTTTGGTTAAAAGCGTTCCAAAAATTGGAAATTATTACTTTTACGTTTTTGAAAATATTATTTTCACAGACTAAAGTCTTACGCACGATTTTTGGCACAACTATTTTGGACGACCGTACATAGATTATGAAATGGAGTTAATGAACTAAGATTTTTAGATGAAAGATGTATGTGGAGTGAAATAGAATAGAATTGACTTGCACGGTAATTGAAGAGACGGTCGAAGGTGACAATTACACGGGTGGAATTCTTTATAAATATCGAAAACGACGCAGTAGTTTACAGAATATCCTTCAATACACACGCGTGGAAAAATTCATCAGACTGATAATCAGAAAAAAAAATCCAATTCGCTAGAAAATATCGATATAGCTTCATTATTTCCTTATTCCAAATAATCCAACATCAAGGTCACAAACAGACTTTATTCTGTTCCACGTTTTTATTTCACTTCCCGATCTCGTCTAATTAAAATCTTTAATTAAAAATTTAATCTAATTGCACTTCGGCTCTGACAGATTTATTAATGTAATTTATTATCCTTGTCGCAGCACTGAAACATCAAGAGGTTTCAGGATTTAAAAATGACAAACAGCAATATCTATGTACAAGCAACATCATAATTAAATTTAGAAATTTTAAGACAACAAAAGTGACAGTCACTCATTATTATCATTATTTGGACCATCAGATACAATCAGTCACCAGGAAAAGCTAGACAATCAATTTTCAAATCTTACTACTAAGCTTGAAAGGGTTGATCAACATTAGCATGGAGACTAGATATAAGGAGCACAAACTTGTATAGGAAAAATCTCGAAAAAGCGTCCAGCGGTAAGGTACAAATAGTAGATGGCGCGAGAGTAGCTAGCGATTAATTATATTCAACTTTTTGGTTTCTCCATATTTGGATTGCTTTTTCCAGCAAGGCACTCAACTGACTAGGTAGTCATAATAGAGTGACCCTAGCCTGGGTGTCAGGTCACCAAGGAATAAATGGCAATGAAAAGGCCGATGAACGAGCCAAGCAGGGAGCCACTGAGGTCATGATAGGGCCAGAACCTTCCTGTGGAATTGCAAAAAAATCTCACTAAGGAGAGCATCCACCAATGTATTGGGATATTTTGTGATCTCAGTCGGGCTTTTGACTATGTTCAGCACAGTATTTTGAAAGAGAAACTTTATAAATATGGTATGAGGGGAAAATCGTACGAATGGTTATCCTCGTATCTGGATAACAGGTTACAATCTGTCAAAATTATTGATAGAGGAAATTCATATATATCTGATCTTATGGTGAATTCACAAGGAGTTCCACAGGGATCCATAGTTGGACCTTTGTTATTTATCCTGTATATAAATGACTTACCTTCTGTTATAACAGAGTCATTTTCCACTCCTTATGCAGATGATTCAACATTTCTGTTTAGCGATGGAGACCCAAACATTTTAAAGGCGAAAATCACTAATGCTTTAATGAGATTTTCTGCATGGTCTAGTGATCAATCCTTGTTATTTAATACAACTAAAACGAGTTTCATTTCATTTCATCTTCGCCAAAAAACCTTTCCCACTGACTTTGGTATAGTGATTAACAACTCAAACATAACAAAAACAGAAAATGTGAAATTTCTGGGCTCATTTGGAGACTCCTGTCGACCCGTTTTTATAAATTTGAGAATTTTAACTGTGTATGGCCTTTATATTTTGGATTTAATCACATCAGTTCATGGAAATAAAAGCAAGTATTTACGAAATAGTGACGTTCATGCACATGACACAAGATATAAATCATATTTCTCTATACCTTACCAGCGCATAGAAATCTGCAAGAAATCATCTATAGTAATGGGAATTAAGCTTTATAATAGTCTCCCACAATGTTTCAAACATGGAGACTAGATATAAGGAGCACAAACTCTGTATATAAAAAGTGTCCGTCGAAATTAGGAAAATTGTGGCGGCGCTGGGGAGGCTAGCGATTAAAATTATGTTTGACGTGTTAAATTTTAGGTTATGTAAATGGAGGGTTTGTTTATTTTCATTCGGTTACCTTTTATGCTTGGTTTTAGCAAATTTCAAGGAAAAAATAAGTATTTCCCGTAGCTGGTGCTATGTTTGGTTAAAGGTAAGTTTCTTCAATATCATTATATAGGCAATTGTGTTGCAAAATAGTAATGAAAACAATAAACCTAGCCCGAGAGTCCTACATCACCCACTTACTGTTGCTCGAAAATAAGACAGGGGCTGGGGTGTGTAATTTTTTTTATTTTTAACTTTACTTCTAGTTGGACAACTTTTCACGACACACGTTTTTCACATTGTAAATTTTTATAAAAACTTCTGTAAAAATAAACACTATTTTCATTTTTTGTCCAGCAAACTTCACTCTGTAATTTTAATCGCTAGCTACTCTCGCGCCATCTATTATTTGTACCTTACCGCTGGACACTTTTTCGAGATTTTTCCTATACAAGTTTGTGCTCCTTATATCTAGTCTCCATGGTTTCAAAGATATTGTCTTGGAGCATAAATTTAAGGAGAAAACTAAAAACTATCTCATTGATATGTGTCCATATTCGGCCAAACTGTCACGCGACCTACTATGTCAAAGTCGAGAAACGACGAGGATGATGATGGAAATGCCTAGCACATAACAACCTATGTAGGTTTTGCCAGGAAGAAGACGAAACTTCGGAACATATACTCTGTGAGTGCGAAGGCCTAGTAAGGGTGCGGTTTCACCTATTCGGAGAAGGAAAGCCGAGGGCAAGAGAGGCGGTATCCAAGCTAATAGGTCTAGCAAAAATAATAAAGTTAGATATCGAGCTCTAAAAATAGAGAGGATCTGCAAAGGTCGCAGTCCTCCACTATTTTGAGCTTTTTCAGGTGCCCGTTCAGGCGGCAATGTCCCGTTAGGATCCCTGTTAACACTCTTAGTGCAGTTTTACTTTGACCTAAGCATCCATTAGATCTCAACGTAATTTCTAATCTAATCTAATCTGTGTGTGTCACAAATAATTTGTCAGCTGTATATATTATGTTCTATGTGTTTTTTCTATGACTTGTCATATGTCATATAAATTATGACCTGAAGGAATGAATAAATCATTTATAATTATTATTGTTATTAATTGAGGATTATACAAAACTGCATGAAGGTTGTTATTCAAATTAAAGTAGACTTATCTCCAAACAAAACAAAGTTTTCAATTAATTGGCAGCAAGTAATGATAATATTTATTTTTAATTATTTTGTAAAACCACGCTCCCCAAGGCAATTTTTGCCCTTGCGCTGTTAACTACTTTGAAATAATTAAATTTCCGAAACCATATAACCCTCATCAAAATATGATTTGGACGTTCGTGACGCAATATAGAAAAAACAACATATATATGAAAGTTTTTTGACGCGGTAGATATTGTTTTGACAAAATATTTCACCCATTTCGTATAAGCCAACTCGAGTATAAAAAGAACATTAAAAGGAGACAAATAGAGAAATCAAAACTGGCGAAACGTATATTAAGAGTATACGATTCGCACAAGCCAGATTGAACCAATATTAAAATACTTGGGAGGAGAAAAACTCGTAAAAGGAAAATAAAAGTAAACGTCTGCATTTTACTTAATGTATATATGGTTCCATCGATATAAGTAGCTTCAACTGAACCAAAATATTATTCTGATTGTAGAAAGTTAGAATATGTTCAACATTGAGATATTTCATAGTTCATTTGATATAAAAATATTTAGTTTAGAAAGCCGAAACAAGAAAATAGTTTATTTTGCAATCGTGGGATTTAAAATTTATAACCCTGAAATTCAGCTGATGTTCAACTACAGGTAGATGAAAACACAATTAAAAAGTTAAATTTGAAAAAATAACCGATTCATATAAAAAGTTGACGTTTTCCTCGCCGATCTCATTTGTCAAATTATATTTTCCTATATCGCTGCTTTACTTTTTAAAATTTTAAAACGACTGTAACTAATAATAATTATTCACGGATTAATGGATGATCTCATTCATTTGAAATGTCCAAATAATTTTAAATAATAAACAGTAAACAACGCCAACGTCTCCTGAGCATAATTATATTTTCAAAGTTATTAACGTTCATTTTACTTGACATAATAACGAATAATTCCTCCTAAGCCCGATCTAAATTGTGATTAGAAGAAAATAAACAGGGTGGCAGATTAACCTAACCGTTATTTCTAGACGCACTCTGTTTTTGTGCAAATTCAAATTAAAAGTGATAAAGCAGAAAAAATTTGACAAATTGGAAAGAAGCTGACATTTTAAGTTTACAATGGATTGAGCCGTCACAATATAAAATTGAAATTTACCTGTTTTGTTGAATTAGTTGCGCGAAATTAATTTGAGACTTATTTCAGGATGACGTGGAAAGTACGTGAGTGGATTTTTTAATTTTCTAAATTCACAGCTCTCTCTCTCTCTGTAATCAAGTATAAAGACTCGGAAACAAGTTTTTGTTGTCATTATGACAACGGGACAAAAAAATCGATCTGTCACTCGTAAAAAAGTAGTTTCAGTATAGAAAACAAAGTGTATTAAGAAAAGGACTATGGTTATTAGACAAATACGTCACCAATTATTGTAAAAATTGCCGGAATGGTGCATCCCTTTCAGATTTATAAATTAATACGAGATGTATACTGAATAAAAGAGGTATAAGTTGGAAAAAAAAGGGAGAAAAGAAAGAAATTCGCACATAAATAATTTCACTATACCCTACACTTAGATTAGATTAGATTAGAAATGGAGTGGTTCTTTGTCCTATCCCAACAGGAAGGTTTTGGCCCTATCATGACCTCAGTCGCTCCCTGCTTTGCTAATTCATCGGCCTTTTCATTGCTTCTTATTCCTTGGTGACCTAGCAGCCAGGCTAGGGTCACTATATTATGACTACCTAGTCTTTTAAGGTCCTTTCAACACTCCCACACCAGATTTGACGTTGTCCGATATGAGCTTATCGCCTTTAGTGCTACTTGGCTGTCGGAGTAGATGACGATTCTTTGGTTATCCACCTCCCGTCTCATCAACTCTTCTGCACAGCATTGCACGGCCATTACTTCTGCCTGAAAGACAGTGTCATGTTTCCCTAGGCTTAGAGAGATCGTGATCTTCTCTTGTACCTCATATATTCCCGTTCCTACTCCAGAGTCTGTTTTAGAGCCATCAGTGTACCATTTGAGATTCGCTGTCATAGGAGGCCTTGCGTCCCAGTCCTTTCTCTCTGGAATGACTACTGTGTATTCATTTTTGAAGCTATATTGTGGGGCAATCTGATCCATTTGCATTCCCAGTATTGGATCTGCCTTTATTTCTTCATATAGCTTATCATAGGCCTTGCCGTGTCCTTGACTTATCCCCTATACCCTACACTTACTGACTTTATATCATCTGAGAATGTTCCTTCATTTATTCCTTCCTTTATTGATATTCATTTTATAATGAGCTTTTATCTAATAATTGTCCTGTAATATAATCAGTATCAGTATCAAAACTAAACATATATTTGTTTGTGTTTGGTAAGCCGACTCTAGTATTTCATTAATAACTTACATTTACTTTAATTATACGAGGGACCTATAAGCGCCTTGCATTTGATTTCATTTTACTTTGTAATATGCATAAATCCTTGCTTTAAATGATACAAACAGAGACTTTGTTGAAATCCTTTTAGTAAATATACAACTACCTAATGCAACACTTTCGTACGTAAGCTTCCTCATAAAGTTTGTTCTTGGTGGGATGCATATTAGTACTTTGCTTCCAAAGTTCTGGATATGCTTTTGTTCCATTCAGTGAGAATTTATTCTTGAGTCATAAATATTTAATTATCATGTAATATATAAAAAATAGTATTTACTAAAATACAACATCTAAAGCTAGTCTTATTATTTTCAGGGTGAAAACAGTCAGTATGATAAAGAAGCAATGTTTGAGTGTCTACAGTGTCCAGAAGGATGTGAATCGTGTGAGGATGAGCGTCCTTGTGTGGTAACTCTGAACTGGGTTATGCGGACAGTCATTCTGATTCTTTCATGCGTTATAATATGCTGTTTACCCATTGTGGTGTTTTTCACGTGGAAATATGGAAACGTAAAGGTAAGAATAATAAATTATCTCTTTTTTTGGTATAGCGGGCTTAAATTTTCACTTCTCCAGGGTATTGTACTGTCCAACGATTTGTCTATAACAAAGTACAAAGTACAGATATATTTTTTAAAACGCAAGCTTAAGACAGAATTTATAAAAATAATATTTAAGATAGCGAAACATCATTGTTCTATATATTACCCGAAAATGAGATTGTGCTCAATAATATCTTATGCATGCAGTACGCGTCACAGCCTTAAATTTCAATTTATAGTAGGAAATACATCCGTAAGAAAATTAGTTTTTTTCACCTGGGTTTGAAGCCTAACGTACTGAAAGTTCTAGAATTAGGGAATTCATTCGCTTGGAAAAAAGTCAGTTTTGTTCTTGGTATCATGTTTGACATTTTTAAATATGTTCTATGTTTGCTTGGATATTATTGCAAAAACGGAAAATGTCACATAAACAACGTCTTAAGGGAATCGTTATGTTCACAATTTCCAACGGAAAAAATTTATATTCTTGAAAAATGAGTAGACTTTGTGAAATGGATTTTTAAGACGAGAAATCCACTGGCGGTGTCAGTTTTATGACAAAATCGATTGTTCACCAACAAATAATATCGGGAAATTTCCGAAAAAGCGCATTTTCAACATAAAAATACCCTCAGCAATCCCTTGCATTAAATTTACTCGACTACTCTTCCTTTTCTAACTCGCGCACATCACTGTAAGCGAGCCACTACGAAACATGAAGACTATACAGATACAGGCAATGAGAAACGGAACATAGACATTTAATGTATGCCCCGATCTAAATAGTCCACCAACAAAAATTTCTATAAATTTACTGCAATAAATATCAAGTATTTAGCTGGACAGCTGGATTCAGAACCACTGTAAGAAACTACGCCTCTTCTCCTTCCAATATTTGTTAGTTATGTGCGTTTATAAAATGTTTATCTAAAAATATTATTATTTGAATTTTCTTTCTCCATCATTTCTTCACAGAACTCCATCCGTTTAATATTGTCGTCGTGTAGTTTGCACCTTATAGAACCGATAACCATTTCTTTTTAAAATACGTCAAACTGTACTTTGATTTATGTTTACTTCTTCAGCAACTTCCCTGCTCGAACATGGTTCACTATTTTCAACCACTGCACAAACATCAATTTCTCTATTTGTTCACTCATTTGCCTTACAGGTGGTTGACCAAGATTACTGCATTTGTCGCAGTTTTGTAAGCATCCACATTTACGAAATTTTTCAATGATTCGATAATTAAGGACCGCCCATAGTTGAGACTACGGAGTGGTGGGAATTGTACGATAAATTGTAGGTGTTCAAATGAACGATTGTAAGAATCGTATTTTAATCTGTTGAAGCTTAATATTGATCGACTAGTTCAAAAACAGTTCTGATACAATGCTTAAAATCCCTATGTTTCTCATGTATCTGTATATCTATCGTATTTTTATCGCTCTGTAGCATAACAAATGATCTTCGCGCTAGTGAACTACGTAAAACCAACTGATAATTCTGTGAGTTACACCTCATCAATATTATATTATTATTCTGATATTTGAATAACAGGTTTATAACTGTGGAAGGTATGGTACCTACAATTTAGAATGAAAAAAAGCTCTTAAACGAAATATGTAGCTGCGTTACACACAACATACTCTGCAACCCATCCAAATTGAATAATTCATTGTAATTGTTTTCGGATTTGTGAGCATGCATTCAAAGCCCATCCAAGCAGAAGCGACCCTTGATGTTCGTCATCTGAAAATATTTCCCTATCAGAATTTTTTTTTAAAAAGATACAATTCAACGTTGAAACGAAATCCTGGTATTCGGTGACACATAATTCGAGAATTTTTTTGCGATTATACAGTTGGCTCACTGTTGATCGGATGAGAATTACTACGCGAAGGAAGCTATTCCACCGAAAGCTCAAAACACGTAAAAGCAATAAAAGAGGGATTGTTCGATTATTTGAATGTGGAAAATAGCTAATATAGGAAATGAAACCAGCAAAATTTAACGTTATTTTGGTTATTGCAATTTGATCGATATTGTGATTTAGTTAACTCAAATTACCTACTAGCTGGTATCTTTTTCCTGAGAACATTCACATGGTTCAAAGCTTACCTACTCACTATCGTCCAAGTAAACATAACCATATTTATCAATTCGACCGTTGTAAATAGTTGATCGGTTAAAAACCAATGAACGGGCGAGTTATGAATGAGACCAGTCGAGTGGTAGAGCAAATTACTCTAGTAATGTGAACTGGGATTTTGAACATGCTGGATTTCTTTCTATGAAAAATAGTTCGATCAGATTGTCGCCCATTCAATTTATGTGGGATCTGGTTTATTTCAACTCTGGTCAGCACAAACTAGCCTTATTAGATCTACAGAAAAACAAGACCTAAAATCTTTGCAGTGGCTTTTAAAAAAGAAAAAAAATGACATTTTCAGAGCTTATTGCAGCTTTAGTAGTTCTTCCTTTTCATTTTACTATTCTGCCCTGTTAAGCATGAAAGTCGTATCTACATTTTTTTATGATGTTCAGGTTTTCGGCTCATCACAACCATAGGAACTTTCTTTTATATATTATTAGAGCCAGAAGTCGAATCTGCTTTATGTGTACCTAACTGTGTATAAAATAGAAAAGTCGTATCTGCAAAATAGGAAGAATTGTTAAGCATAAATGTCGAATCTACAATTGTTAGTACAAAACGTCGTAACTGACAAAATAATATGCAGATACAACGAAAACATAACCTCAATTTTTGAAAACTTAACCATACATTTTCATGTATGGTGTCAACATTTACGTTTAGAAGCGTGAGTTATTCAATCGACTGGTATGTATTATTATTCCATTCAAGCAGTAACTGGACGTACCAAAGAAGACCTGATAAGTACATTTTATACCTTCTTCCTATCCATAAGAGACAAAAAGAACATTGTATTGTGGCTGGATAATTGCTCCGCACAAAATAAGAATTGGAGTTTATTCACATTATTTATTTATATTGTGAATTCTAATGAGGTGTTGCTAGAATCACTCATAATAAAATATTTTGAGACGGGCCACACATTTATAGCAGCAGAAAAATCCTTGAAACGAGCTGGAAAGGTTTATGACTTTCAGGATTTCGTATCGGCTGTCAGAAACGCAACAAAAAATGTTAATATCATTGGAATGCAAACAAACGGTTTCTTTGAGTGGAAGGATGGTACCTCCCAATACAAATTAAATAAAATTTCTCCGCGACCATATTTGAAAAATATGGTTGAAGTAAGTTTTCATAGAGAACAGAAAACCTTAATTGACAAAACTTCTTTCACCGACCAAGGACGCAGAAAGTTGAATTTTTTGAATGCGAAACTGACAAAACAAGGGATTTCAAAACCATGTTTGAAGCAGGGCCCTAGAGGAATAACCAGAGAGAGAAAAACCTTAATTTTGGAAAAACTTTGCCCAATTATGCCTCAAAAGTTTTGGGAAACATTACCGACATGTTCCGAAACCGCTGCAACGAGAAATGAAGATTCCAGCGATGAAGACCAAAATACCTTGTGAAACATAAATTTTTTCATAATATATGTGAACTTACCATCTAACTACGTTTGAAATAAAGAATTTGGCCGATTTTGTGCAGATGCATCTTTTCGTATTAATTGTCTTAATGTGAATATTAAGCAAAAATGTCTTTCAAAAGTCATATTTGAAACCGAGCTCAGGTTTCAGAAACAAATTTCCGAAATCTTTAACTGAAAACTAAAGTGGTTTATGGAAAAAACAAATTGTTAAAGGAATTGACAGCTTGTGGCATTTGCAATTTTACTAATTCCGCTGTTACTCATAATCTTGGTTTTGCTAGATACGACTTTTATGGTTAACAGGGCAGTATTGGTTTAGTAAAAATGAGAAGAAAATAAAACAGAACCAAGAAAACTGAGACAATTTATGGGATAAAGTTGGGAGGTTTTGGGAAAATACTGTCTGATTACAAAGTTTTATAAGCAGATTCTCGAAAACAGAGTGAAGGGATTCTTATATCTATGAGGTTGATTTATAATTTTTTTCTTCTAGAATGGTGACACGAAATAACAGACAACTTTTGAAAAGCACGTAAATCCTAAAAGTTGTTTTACGAAAGAATCCCCTTCCTGTTTTATTGTCTTCGTCTTAAAATATCGAACGAAACGTAAGGATTATGGTTTCTTATTTCCCATGACAATATTCCACGAAACAAAAGAAAGAACAAATAGATTATGTGAGCTGCATTTCGGTTTCCATAACCAAACTAGTAACGAATAAAAAGAGTGGAGTATATACGGGTAGTACATATATCGGTGTTTTATATTCGTCGGTTTGAAATGTTGTCTTAGTTTTACTGTATAAGCTTCGTGCAACTGAAATATATTCTGCTGGAATACATATTTTTTATCGAATTCCGCTCTATATTGGACAAATAATTTGTTGTACTAGGCAATTTTAATGGAAAATGAAAATATGTGATTGGAAGTAAGGATTTCTAACCCAGTAAGAAGATTTATTTAGGAGTCATCCAGATTTTTACATACACGTCCCCATGGAGGAGGAGTGCGATATGTATGTATGATGGGGTGACATTCACTGAGACCTAAAAGATCTATTGTGCCCCTTACTTCCACTTAGTTCCTGAGGAAAGTCTCAGAGACTAGTAGCTCCTTTAGTCCTATTTCCCTGAGGAATTTTAGGATATCTGCAGTCCTGTTGTGATCATTATCAGCTCTCATGATCGAGGATTATTGTACTATTGAAAATATTAAGATGTAGCTGGATGAATTCTTGATGGATCTAGCATGTAATTTTTTTATATTGATTCGAATTATTTTTTTTTTCTAGGTGGTTCGAGCTGCTAGTCCTGTATTGCTAAGAGTCATAGCTCTGGGAGCGTTTTTTATGTACAGCACAGTAAGTATTTAAGTTGATTATGTCTCTTGATATTGGAATAGTGTACAAAACTTATTTTTGCTTATTCCCATTTATTGCTATTTATTTCCGCGTATTTCTTTTTATTTCCAAATATTCCTGCTTTTTTTTGCTTATTCCCATTAACTTCTATTTATTTCTACTTATTTCTACCTATATCCACTTATTTCTGCCTATCTATACTGATTTCCACTTATTTTCACTTATTTCCACTTATTTAGACGTATTCCTGCTTTTTTTCTGCTTATTCCCATTAACTTATATTTATTTCTCCTATATCCACTTATTTCTGCCTATCTATTCTGATTTCTACTCATTTTCACTTGTTTTCACTTATTTCCACTTATTTCTTCTTATTTACACGTATTCCTGCTTTTTTCTGCTTATTCCCATTAATTTATATTTATTTCTAACTATATCCACTTATTTCTGCCTATCTATACTGATTTCTACTCATTTTCACTTATTTCTTCTTATTTACACGTATTCCTGCTTTTTTCTGCTTATTCCCATTAATTTATATTTATTTCTACCCATATCCACTTATTTCTGCCTATCTATACTGATTTCTACTTATTTTCACTTATTTCCACTCATTCCTTTTTTTCTTTTTCCGCTTATTCCCATTAATTATTACCCATTTCCACTCATTTCTACTTATTTCCACTTATTCCCATTAATTCCTATTTATTTCCACTTATTCCCATTAATTCCTATTTATTTCCACTTATTCCTATTTATTTCTACATAGTTCGGTGGAATGTTATTACACAACTCTTCGAACTGACCATTTTAATTACGAAAATGTTGATAATCGAACAAACAATTAAAAAGAAGGTTCCAGCTGTGGCTTTGTTCCCATCACCAATAAAAATATTTTTTTAGTCGGTGACATGAAAGATTATTCTAAATAGATTGGTCTGTGCTGAAGGGATCCTGTAAAAGGATTTTAATGATAATTTCCCCGACGAGCTAAAGTATCTCTAAGAAGGATCTGTATTTATCCAGTGTATTTGCTTCTCCTTTATCGTCGTTTAATTAGTCTATTTAAAATGTTTTTAACCCTTTCTTTTAATTACTCACTTGACCTTTTTAATATGAGAAACGCTTGTGGGTTAACATGAATTATGTCCGAGATAATCTGGTAGCTTAAGGTTTTTCAGGATTAATGACAATTTATACCAAGGGTTGATAACTGCATGCGCGTCTAGTTACAAAAATTATAGCACTACCAAATAATTATCTAGAAGTTTAATTTGCTTCGTATGTTCACTGTTTCACAAGTTTCTCATACTTGAACGTATTATCTAATTTAGTTTTCGATGCAATTTGGCTACAATTCTACAGTTACAAAGACGAAATAAAAAACTGTTTTAAATGAATATTTATGGAGACTCATCCAATTTGTTTCCAGTCGTTTCCAAGCTGCTTATTTTTGCCTGATTGACAAGCTTAATTAGATCTACTTCTATGCGCAGTTATTGCAAAAGACATCTAGAGACATTCATCTATGACTGCAATAGATCTGAAATGGTTATATGAAACACTACCCATGTTTAATTGTGTTGTTTTTATTTGTAGCTACTTACAATAGTTTGCATAAATGAAATCCAATTTAACTGAATTATCTCTCACACATATTTAATTGTCAGTCAGGCAACATCAATTTCATCCAAGGCCTTTCGGTTAATACAAACCTTCTTTATGAACAACATTAAGGTATTGTATTTCGGCAACCAGCGCTACACTTTTGCTCTCGGTAATATTATCCATAATTTCAGCTTTGAATACAAGGGATTTCGAAGACAGTTCGTACCGAATAAAAGAGACTCTGGAGTTATAATACAGCTTTTCAGCTTAATCTTGACAAATATAAAGAGTTTTTTTTTTATAAAATTCGGGATAACTTGAAAAAAAATGCGTGACTTTTTTACAAAAATTAAGCTTAAGCATTATTTTTTTGTGTAGTAAATGATAAATTATAAAGGTGTGGTTTCAAATTTCGTCTAGAACAAACTAAAAACACTTTCCGCTCTGCGGAGGCAAACACCTCCTAAATCCACCACAGGCACGTGTCCAGTAGGACTAAAGGAGCCACCAGTCTGTGAGACGTTCCTCAGTAACTAAGTAGAAGTAAGGGGGCACAATAGATATTTTAGGTCTCAGTGAATGTCACCCTATTCTACATACATATCTCGAATTAATCCCAGAGAACAACCCCATTTTTGTGGTGATGTTTTTTAATTTTTTCTTAGTTCCAATCCCCCCACATGTGTATTTTGTAATTTTCTGAAACTATTATTCCAATGCAGTCAAGCCTACTAAATTAAAACGCTTATATAATGTGAGGAAAAGTTGGTGTTATGAAATGTTCCCTTTGTTTCTAAGAAATGGATGCTTGGAGGAGAAGTCAAAGCATCGTCATAAAATCCAGACTTAGCGTTTTATTCAAACAATTCAACATTGTTTGGTTTACGTCGAATTTTAGTAATGTTCTATTTTTCTGAGGAATATTTAATATGCGAGTTGAAACTGACATAGTCACTCTCATAGTACAGATATATTGAATGTATCCTAGAATAGTAGAAATATTATGATAATCTCTTTACGTGGCATGTAAATACGAAGGATAAAAGAAGAAGATCATATAAAACAAATTTTTTATGCCTTTGAAACACGCATATTTATAATATTACTAAGGATTCTATAATATTGTATAATAAATTGTAAATTTCAGATGATTGTCATGTATCCAAAACCAACGCTATATACGTGTACTGCAAGAGTATGGCTTAGAGAAATTGGGTTTTCTTTAACCTATGGCGCTTTGATGCTGAAAACTTGGAGGTGAGTAGATTTATAATGAATAAAGTAACAGTTTTACTTTATTTTTTCTTGTATGGAAAGAACGTTTCACAATATTTTGTTGACTCGGCATCTGTTTATAAAAACCCCATTGTACACTAAACAGTAATAGATCCGTAGTCGGTAAAATTTATATACCAAAATATAAATTAAATTAATTTTGTAAAAAAACCATGACATTTTTCAAAAACCAAAAATTTAACTTTTACTTATTAATTGGAATTGAACAAATTAAATTGTTGAAGCACACCTTACACGTTTGGATTTATTACATCTGCAAATAAAAAATATGTAGTTTAATAATGACCACATTTTAAAAATATTTTGCACTATACAGGGTATCTGTTAAACAGTGGAAGGTATAGTTCTTCTAAAGTTAATGTGATGACCCATATTTTTAATCCCTTTGAAGGAAAAACCGCCCAATGGCGTGCATAGAATTTTTTTATAAATTCGAATATTGTGAAATAATGTTAATCTAGTATATCAATTTGAATGAAAAAAATTAACCTGCATACAAAATTCATAAAATTTGTAATACAATAATAACGCGTACTTGACAACATCATGCCTATCAAACCAGTTTCGTCTAAATAAATTATAGTTCTATTTGAATCACAGTACCCTTTTATTTTGCGCAAATACTCCTGTCTAAGTTCAGCGATACGCCGAGATTCCATTATTACCATTCGATTATCTAACTTCTTATATTTAAATCCACAATTCAATAATCCCGCCCATCATCTTGGACTGTTGTTTCAAATGGTCTCCAAAATGCCATTCTAATTAATTATATTATAAAACTCACTCCAACGTCTACGAACAAATATATTAAGATCAATTCACTGACGCGACCTAACCACTACACCATCAAAAAGGCATAATATTAATGATACTTTTCTACACTAGATCACCTACACTTTCCCATAAATACCTATAACAATTCACTAAACTCACTCAACCAAGAAATAGATATTATATTAAATATTTCTTTAAAACAAAATTCACACCCGACACTGAATGATACTAATGGATTATAAGCTGAACCACAACACAACCCCCCCGAACACCCTCAAGACCGTAGAATTTTTTCTGCGAAAATCGTCCAACGGATTATACTTCGGTTATTTCGTTATATTACGATGAATACTGCAGTTGATGACTGGTTGTTTCGAAGTCTTTGCCATCTCTTCAAAATTTTCTTAAATATAGTATTATATAAAAAGTGGTTTTAATTAATTTTTCTTTTTTCAGTAATTTCAAGCGACTTATTTTAATGTTTACTAATAAATTTACATTATGTATTTTTTTAAGAATATTTCCAAACTAGCTTTCTTATAACATCACGAACTAACAGTTTACTGAAGTAAGAGGAACATTTGTGTAGCGAGCCTAACAATTTTAGAAAATATATCTGACAACATTGCTTTATTTTATGGTCATCACACTGACAATAGTTAGAGTATATCAAAGTTACATTTTTTAAATGTATACTGAAAAGAGGAGCAAAGTGAGCAGTACATGAACTTTTTTGAAGAATGCTTTATATTATAAATAACGATATTATTTATATAATTATAATAGCTCATAACAACCGTCCACCAGTTTTGAAGTGCTTGAACTAGTAATGCTATAAATTTTGCACGTAACGTATACTTTTCCCTCAACGCCAATCTCATTTGCTGTTCCGTGACGTCGCTCCAATCAAAACGCGTGCTTGAACACACTTGCACGTTTGCTACTTCAAATGACGTTCATAGACGTTCGGGATTGACATATAAAAAAAATTTGATATTCGATATTGTATGATAGAAGAGATTTAAAATTATATATGATAAAACTAATCCCTCACTGATGCAAGATGCCTATTCATAGAAGCTCTGTATAAAACAAAGTTTCATCCTCCATTACCCTTATTAATTCAGTCTAGCGGTAGCAGCCGCTTGGTTACTTTTTCTTTACAATTCCTCATACCTCTACTATCCTAAATATCATCTCTGCCTTGTCTTTATATAAAGTGGGGTTATCAAGGTACATATTAATTATGCTCATCAATTTCGAAAATGTAAATTAGACGTTAATATGCAAAATCATTTAAACTGGTTCCGGGGTCGGGAAAATGTCTCTGTTGAGAGGGTGCCCATTTATTAAAACTTTTAGAATGAAAAATTGCAGCTAATTGCCAGATACATCACGTAACCATTGTTATTTTGTGAATTAGAGAATATATTTATTGGTAGCTGATTCTAAATCTTTATAGTATATTGCGTCACAAAGGCAGAAAATAAGCTTTGGCAGCAGCCCTAGACTATTAGATGCACGAGCGAGCGTAGTGAAGCGTGAAACGTCAAAGTAGTCAAGTGACAGATGGTGAAAAACTTCATTAATCGTGGCGTTATGAATTTTCCGCCCTTGGGTTGCTAAATAATACTTTCCGACCTATTTTTGGTGTTCATATGATTGCTTTTTCGGTAAGGTTTTCGAAAATATTATGTTTGGATTAGTTATTAAAAGACCTTAATCATTCCACTTATCTCTCGCGTATTCTTTACCGTAATCGCTCTTTTTCGTTTAAATGTATAAATAGAATCGACATCTTTCCAATCTTTGGACCAAAAAACTTACCGTATCGATAACTACTACTATTTATAGCATCCCAACCAGATAATTCAAGTCATTCACTTCCTAAGTCAGGGTGTGATTTTCAGTGTCCACCAGCTATCGGCTACTCTTCGCATAAGCCTGTTTTGTGCAATTGGAAATATGCGAAATTCTATATGCTGTTCATCTAACCTCTCCTTGCAGAAATATAAGGAGAGGAGGTAGATCCAGAGCAATTTCCATTGCTACTGACGGTGTGGTACTAATGAGCCGTTCGCTGTAAATTCACCAAGCAAAATAAATTACATTCAGTAGATTTGTTTGGATACCAGGCTCCAATATTTTTCACAAATATAAGTAGGTCAGCTATTATAGCATTTCTCTTCATGTTTTATTATCATTTTATAGAGTATTCTCAAGTTTTATTTAGTTTGTCTTAGAAAGACGCTTTTCTGTAATCAAACAGAATGTTATTAATACCTGAAAAGTATATTTAAACTAATAACAAATAACAAAAAAGTGTCTGCTCGAATATACATATTGTATACATATAGATGATAATAGCCTTTACCGGAAAGTTAGGATCATGATATTAAAGAAAAACAACGTCATTTTCTGAGCATGAGAATAAAGTTTATATCGCTCTTCTCGTTCCTCGGTGATTTTACAACCGAAAAGTCTGAGCTGCTCCAAACTACAAACTACCTTATTACACTCAAACACGAATTCATTTTTAATTTAATTTGATTCAGTTCTACTTTGAAATAATAGAGATTGTTAATTAAGAGCTAGTTAAACTGCCTTATTTCAAAAGCAGAAGGATAAACATTCAGTATATTACAAGATATATCTGAAAATTTTCAATCTCACAATAATTGTTACATAAAAACACCAATACCAATTCCTATCAGGACATCAATTGTCTGCTGGTCCTGGTTTTCTATTATAGATTACCACAAAATTGTTCCCAATTTTTACAATATTTGTTTTTATTTTTCCTATAAGTAGTTTTTCAGAAAATCAAAGCAATAAATTCTTGCATTTTATTTTATTGTTGAAACTTCGGATTCAACAGAAAGGACAAAATTAAAGTGACTTCTCTTAGATGAAATCACCACTGAGTGGCTTACACTTAAATGTTTCGGATACCAGACCGGTCTCGTAGTCGCATTTAATTTGTGTCACTTCACGATGTACATTTTTTTGGTTAGTGAAAATTAAAGTTAACGTTAAATGGCAAAACTCACGCCATTCACATTTTTTTGTGGACAGGTAATAATTCTGTTTATAAACAAGAGCAATGATCTCCTGATTTCCTGTGGTCATGTTAATTGTCAATTTTGCGACGCAGCGGAAAGGTTACGGTCCATTGAATGGTATTGATGAGCCTTGTCTACTCATTCCATCTGCCTTTTAATTGCCCTTATAGTCCTCGTGCCTTAATACCTTTGTAATTAGTTCCAAAATGGTATGGAAATGCCAAAACCAACAAAATACTGAAATGATAATCCCAGGTACTGGATGTCTCTGGTAGCATACAGTTTCCACTTCATTTTGAACAGAAATTACTTTAATGGTATGATTTCCAGATTGATAGACACCACGCTCTCCTGATTTCCTCCCCTATTTACTCTTACAGGGTTTATGTAAATAAATCGGATTGTATTTCACAACTTTTCTTATGCCAGCTGTTTTGTGAGCCAGTATATTCGTGAGTTACTTACATACAGGGTGTAATTATACCACAGTTCCGTGAAAAAAACGATTTTTGTTAGAAGATTAACATTTGATCAGCTAGTCTTGAATTTTCCATTTAACAAAAGCTTAAAACTTTAAGTTACCCCTTTTTAGTTTTATCGTCGTACTAACAAAATCTTAAAATTCATATAAAATTATCAACATATCTTTAAAAAAATCGGCGATACATTTTTACTTTCTGTTGAAATAAATAACACAATTCTTTAATTCGTTTAGATACATCGTAATTATTGGAGGAATGGTCGTGAAACCTAATTGGAAATCCAGCAGTGATTTCACTTAAACTTTTTAATTGAATAAAACCACTTAATCATTAAAATTCTACTGTCCTCTTTATACAAATACTTTAATGGATTTGGTACTAAGGGCCATATCTGAATGATTTTGTGCATCATAAGAATACTTGTGTGGTTCCTTTGAGCTAATTCAATATTTTTTACGTAGCCAAAATTATGTTAACGACGTCTCTGCTCCTTCGAAATTGTTATGCTAATATTTATCTGATGTTTATGGTTCCGGCATATTTGGACACACTGTATTACAGATATTTTCTAGGATTTGTATTGTTATTTTG
Organism: Lochmaea capreae; assembly: GCA_949126875.1. Taxonomy (NCBI): domain Eukaryota; kingdom Metazoa; phylum Arthropoda; class Insecta; order Coleoptera; family Chrysomelidae; genus Lochmaea; species Lochmaea capreae. The sequence goes on from OX421402.1 coordinate 3,020,445, forward strand.
ACAGTGGCAGATAATATATTCACATTGATATTTTCATTTGAATTAATAGTTTTCTTAGTGTAGACGTCTCACTAATATTATGCTTATCGCCAAGGTGTATTTTAGTCTTAAACAAAATAACCTGAAACCCCATTGCTATAATCAACACACTTGTTGACATCCTCTTTAAATTCTGAAGGAAAGTATCCACTTTAATGCTGAACTATAGGTTTACGAATAATGTTTTTCATACAGATTTTACAACAGAAATAATAAACGGGACTTGCAATTGCTTTCATGAGATAAGTAGAAATATTTTTACATAAGTTTCCTAACAATGTAGAAGTATATAATTCAGTTTAATTAGTATAATTAAAGTGTAAGTCCAATAACGTGTTTTTGGAAAGGATTTTCATTCAAAATAAACTAGCTCTAGAGGTTTTGCACAATTTTTAACTGGGTGCGCCGCACTAGAAATAAATATGCAAGTTATCATTAGTTTTATTCTTTTTCCACCACATTTTTTTGTAGTACCACTTTTCAGCGTTGTATCACGATGTTTGAAAAACTCTTTTACTCTAGAAAGTTATCTCTTCTTTCTTATCTATACGGTGAACATGATTTGTCCGTTTTCAAGTATCGCGTTCGCTCTTGACTGACGTGTACTGTAGAGTAGATTCATATGTGTGATAATATATTTTTTTGATGCTGAAAGTTGAGATTTTTGCCTGATACCCAGTCTAGGCTTCCAATATAATATTCTTTTTTTCCCAAAACCTTTTGTTTGGTTACATGAATGTTATCTGAATATTTTTCGTCCCTAACTGAAGTTAATGAATGCGAAACACATTGCCTGGCTGTCAACAGCAGTCATTTTAAATGTCATCCTTCTTATCTTAATCTTACTAAACGTTTTCCTTTTTTTCTATGAAAGTTTACATCTGAGGCTGGGATATACTTATTGAAGGAGAGATGCCGTAAAAATGCTTTACTGAGATCAAAGAGCGGGAAGGATATAGGTGATATTGACCATTTGGCCATCATAGTCGCCCTCTAGCTAATCTCTATTACAGTGAATATCCAACGACTAGCTTTAGGCCTGGGACCGAAATGCCAGCCTTTGTGTATGGATAATAACTGAGCCTCCTAACGTAAACTAATCTACGCAAAACCATTTCTTTGGTACACAGAGAAAAGGGTTTTCTCTTTGTGTTTGGGAATATTGCGTGAAGTAGTCCAAGCAAACAGTGGCGTAGCTATGTGGAAAAGAGCCCCGGTGCATAGAGGAAGAATTGGACCCTCACCCTATATTTTTCCACATAGCTAGAATTTATATTGGTCTTCAAAATTATAGATAGGAATAAGAATAGGAAACAGTGAGTTGAACTTATCACTAGTAAGCTAAACCCATACATCTCTATGAGGAGTAGAATCTCTATGTGTGGACTGAAAGAAAATGACATACAGATGAGACCAATAAAGGAAAAAAAATCGAAACGCTTTGTAGTTTTTCTTGGATATCTTGTGTTCCAATTATTAACGCGATTTTAATACCGTAAATAGAATAATTTTCCGAAAACTTTCAGTTACTTCGTAAAAAATTTCATTTGCATCGTGGTTCCATAAAACCACGCAATGTTTTTAAATGAACCTCGACCCTCGAAGTTGTCTCCCCTCTTTACTAAGCTTAGGTTAACCCTTTGAGCACCTAGGAAGACTATTGGATAGAAGAGGGACCTAGGTTGAAGCCTGCAGATATCCTAAAATTCGTCAGGGAAATAGGACTAAAGAAGAAACTAGTCTCCGAGTCGTTCCTCTGGTTATAGAGGGCACCCTATGCTCCGGGGCCCTGGTGAACTGTACCACCTGGCCCTATGATAGCTACGCTACTTGGCAAGGACTCATTATTTCTAGGAGAATACAATTACGTGCTAAATAAGATGAAAAATCATCAATAATCTGTTATACATGACATATTTTGTTGACAAAGGAAGAAGTAAAATGAGCTGCTCTAACCAATCAATCTATTTTCTGTTGATAATTAGTGAGCTTTCGATAGTTTAATTTTGGTTTATTTAAAAAATATTTTACCATTTTAAATGTAGTCAAATGATTGAGACAACTTTATTGCGTTAAAGTATACAAACTTTTTACCCCGGAACACATTGCGATATCTTATTTCACTCACTGCACAAGATTCAGAATTGAATTAATGATCAAATATTTTTTTTCTTTTCCAGGATATCCGTTATATTCAGAGTTCGTTCTGCTAAGGCTGTTAAAATCACGGATACGAATCTGCTGAAGAGGTTGGGTGTAATACTGACGATTTTCGCCGCTTTTCTGATAATTCGCACTCTTGTAGCTCCCCCCGTCGTCATTGTTGGAAGGACCGCTGACGATCTTAAGGCCTATCTCTGCAAGACGGATTGGTGGGATCATTTGTTCTCGACATGTAAGTCTGACATTCTCTTTTACTGTTTTACATAACAATTGTTCCCGGAGTTTATAATCAACCAAATAAAATAAAATGGGAAAACTACCTTCCTAAAAGGTTTTATAGCATCACCATATACAGGGCGTAGTATTTTTGCTGCAATTGTTTTTAATCAATAAATTTACAACTCAAAACAATAATAATACAAAATTTAAAACATAAAAGCAGATGAAATTTACCAAATCTTTCAATAACATTTGTCAACACAAACAAAAAAATTCTTCTTGCTTGCTTGCTTCTACTGCTGCAATGAATACCACGGGGACGGCATCAATGGAATCCCTTATTGGCCTTTCTCCTTTGGACCTTTTGTAAGAGCAGAGGCGAAGATGACAATTCTTAGGCTAAAATCGAGAGGCATATAATTTCCGAACAATGTTCGAGAAACTGGGACAATTTTAAATAATATGAACCCATACTTCCAAATTACACCGAGAGAGTGAATATTATCATCCCATCTGAGGAGCAGGTGATCCATCCAGGTAATCCTGGAGACATCATCTAGTTAGATAAAGAACAAAAAATTGAGGAAGACAGAATGTCACCGTCATACAAAGAAATTCTGAACAAGGTAGACAAGGTACTCTCAACTAGGCTATTGAAACTGTGTGATAGATATTTGAAGACATTTACCGACATGGTCACTAGACACTGTATCCTGAAGAAACAACTATACAAATGGGAAAAGTCAGTAAACCTATTTGCAGAAAATGTGAACTCTATGATGAAATTCCTACTCAAACAATTTGGTTCTATGAGTACTTACAAGGAAATATAAATTAGAATATAATTAACATCAGCTGGATGCTTTATGAGCATTTAAGATTCTGATCGTAACTCTGTTTGACTCACATATCCACCGATTTTTATTTTTCATAAATATTTAACAACATAAAAACAACTATATAATAGAACCTTCTGCGATTAAACTATCACTAAAACAGTCACGATTTAAGATGTTTGTTCCTTTTAACCAGCTTCGTATCTGGAACTGTTTATGAGATTTCTGTGACATGCATTCTGATGTGGAGGACATTGTACGATTTGATAGTGTTTGATAGCAAATAAACGCAGGTTTAATTTTTTTAATGACTTGAAAATCAATTAATTAATAATCTATATTATTTTCTATAATTTTATCCTGACGATGCAAATGTTATTTGTATATTTACTGGTGGAAATACTAATCTCTCATTTGGGGTGAAGAAGCCAATGTACATTTAGATGCTGGTGACAGAGTGCAAAACAGATTTTTGAGGCGAGAAATAAATATTTAAAAAGTATCGCAGTACAAGACATTCAGTTTGATTCTATCAGTTTTGTTTTTTATGTTTTGTGATTTAAATTTTATGTTTTTTATTATACAGGGTGATTCATTACTAATTGGAAATAATTTGACAGTAGAATCTTGACTTCCCAAAACACCTAAATAAAAGTTTGTTTAACATAATGTAGTAGAGTGAACAGTGTCTACACTTTCTGCCAAATATAAGTACTGACCACAAATAGTTTTCAAATTTCTAAACAAAACACCCTGTAACTAAGTAAGCAACTACATTTTATTCAGGTGTTTTGGATTAAATCTTCATAATTTGACGTCAGGATTCTACTGTTAAATTATTTCCAATTAGTCATGAATCACCATGTATATTTTTTTATATTAAAGTAAAAATATTATTATCGTTGTTAAATTGTTAAATGAGCTACTATGTCTTTATAATTAGGTTGTAAGACTTTAATAAATAAATAAATATACTTCCGAATTCTTTTAATATTGATTTTGTTGATTGAGTCGTCTTGAATGTTCAAAAATATCTGATCAGAAAAGGACCCTTCTTAAATATTTCTCAACTTGTATGAACACTAATCTAAGTAATCTTATATAAGGTCGGGTTTAACGGTAGCTTATAGAAAATTCATCATAGATAATAGTTTTTTGAGATAAATGCGCTCCAAACTTTGAGTGCCGTTTAGAGCTTTTTTAAGTCGTTGAACGTTGATGTATTAAAGGATCACGTCATTTCCTTCCGGGAAGTGGTCTTCAGTCAAAATGTAAAATTTTTTTTTGATGTGCTAGTTCCCGAGCGACTCATTAATTTAAAACTACGGAACAAACTCAGCCACTGTTCATTTAAAATCGTCAAAACACTTCAAACCTCCTCAGAAATTCTGTTTATAACTAAAACTATGTTTATTCACCAGTTAACTACGCAGGATGGTAATACAAATTTTTTGATTTAATTTGCTCTAATGAAAAGTCCCATTTAAAAAAGTTATATTGGGGAAAACGGAAGTCATTTTACAATAAATATATTCGCATCAGTTTCGACTGTTTATATCTGCATACCCAACAGTTTTCTGTAAAAACGTTGTGGGACACCCTGTATATTCTGTAGGATACTTATTATTATCCAAAACCATTATATGTAATAAGCTAAAACATGTGATTGCAATGAATTGATGGAGATTGAAAGCAAAGCAGTCCAACTGTGTCGATAACAGACAGGTTATGTAATCTATTAGACATTAAATTCACAGTTTACAAATCCCAATGAAGGTCTTCAAATTCAATTTAATCTGAGATCATGTTTGAAACTGTTATTGAAGTGATATAATTGGATTAAAGGCTATTACCAATTGTTGAATATGGAAAACAAACGTAATTAAGTAATAGGTAGAAGGTAAATTATAGCACTGTAATCTAGTGAGCGGAATATACAGGTTGTTCTATCGAATAGAAATTTATTTCAAGATATTTTTTATTTCATTTATTAGGTACATGATTTATAATTAACGTCCCGCTTTTAGGCTGTCTGTCCCACTGTCCCTAGCCAGAGCAATGATGTCCCGCTTTTACAACCAGACAAACGATAATCTGTCACACCTTCCTATATTAATTGATTTCTTAAGTCCGCTTGACATGGTGCAATACACACTTCAATACACAAAATCACCAAACTGAGTTATACATATTTTGAAAACAAAAATAATCATACACAAAAAAGTAACAACAAACGCGTTTTATTAACAAAATATGCGAAAAAAAGCGCTGTCCCAATAAAAACCGTTCCTGGAACGTGCACTTCACTGGATTCCGTTTCTAGTGGACTACATATCGTTAGAATGTCATAAAATAAAATATTTTATTTCACATTTTACCAGAGGTGTGATCTACTATGAATGGACCTTAATAAAATTTGACAACAAAGTTTTGTAGTCTTAAACTTCAAAATATTATTGATTGTCTAGTTGTCAAATTTTTTGCGTTGTGTCAGATAGGGACCAAAAATTATTTTATTACTAGTTAATCTTGACGCTACCAAAACGTCGAAATAAAAAATAAAAAACATTATTGAGGTTTGATTCCCAAAAAATAAGAGAAAAAGGAAATAGTTTTTACTTTCAGTAAACTAAAACCAAGACAATAACAATTGTGTTTTGTGAGTAAATATTTGAATCGGTAATTCTGTAAATTCAGTACCCACAAACACCATTTCTAAACGCATAGCTTGGAATACAAAATAACGGAACAATGCTAAATTCGCTTTGTTATTTTACAGCCACTTTCTCAGTTTCAAAAGCGCTTTAGGGAATATTAGAAAAGGTGTTAAAGATGTTATCTCTGTTAGAATTTACGATATAAAAATCTTTGCTCTTATTACACTTAGATAACATGACGTTTATCGCCATTAGAATTTCAAGTATCTGAAAACATAATTTCCGCAGAGTATACAGGTACACTGCAATCGAATAGAAATTCACAATGAGACATAATTAAGACATTTATTTATGAACGGTCAGTTTCAGAATTAAATGGTAAAATTCATATAACGTAAGCAGAAATTTCCTACCTTTTCCCATCCTTAAACAACTTCCATTTTAAATCCATATTATCAACTCCCGTTGACCATTCCCCGAAATATCCAACACAGGTCGTATCCCTTCCATTACACACGCACCCGCCTATGCTTTATAAACTGGCGAGAACCGATTGTTTTTCGAGCTGTGGAAACACTCGAGATTCTCGAGTCGAGAACAATCACCGCGTGGATCCAGATTGGGCAAGAAGAGAAACACGACACCGTTATATTTTAACTGAGGCGTTATTTTTGACAGTTATCTCTGTTAAATGCTTATAACGTAACCGTCAATATAACTAGCTGTAATATATGCAAATTATTGAAAATAATGATGTACCCATTCGCCAACGAAATGTGAACACAACAGTTAAAAATTCCATAATTGAAAGTGATTTCACCTGAAGCAAAGTTTCAATTATTTCTTGTACTGCATTTTATTTGAAACTGAGATACCAAAAATACCTAAATACAATGTTTCTCTAACCTTGCGAAACAGTAGAAAGTTTGGCCGCGGATAGAAACTCCAATTAAAAGTAACTTGCTTTTTGTATCTATTATGTTACAATGAACTCTGGTTAGCACAAGCTTGCAGTAATCGAGTTTTGTTATTATTAACTTAGTACTACTTAATTATCATACAATATCATTTTTATCATTTTCACTCAAAAATCACTTGTTACTTAACAAACTACATTTTAATGATTGTTTAATAACTGATTATCTATGTTACACGAGAGGCATTGTACTTTTTAGTTTGTGGGATACAGGCTAGTAAATGGTGCAGATGAAACAAAAAGAATAAAGTCTAAGGTTTGTTCGAAGTCAACAAATTAATTTTTGTCCAAAAATGGTTATTTAAAATCCACGTAAGTATCTAAATATTGGTACACGAACAGTATACAATGCTTGTGGTAAAGTAGCAAATGCCGGTGATAAAATTATAAACAGAGTAACAACAGCAACGTTTAAATTTTGCATTAATGGATATTAATAGCATATGCACCAGTGGCGTAAATAGGATTTGAATCTGGGGGGTAATAAATGTTAAGGGACGGGGGGCTGGGACATTTATACTCTTAAAAACGTATTTTTAGAGCCTTTATTGGCTGAATTTTTTTTAATACAATTATTAAGTATACAATTTTTACTGTAGAAATTAAAATAAAACTTTTTGGTCGAGAATAGTAGAAACTGTGGTGTCTTAAAAGTTTTTTTAGCCTTTCAGAGGGCCTTTACGCCACTGATATGCACATATTCATATCTTTATTGATTCTCGCTTAATATATCCGGGGTATGTTATCACACTAACACTGTAGTAACCAGTAATTTACGTAAAAAGTATTTACATCCAAGTTGTTTCCAAATTGAGATTTTGTTTATTATTTCCAGTGGCGGATCATCTCCAGCTTCAGAAATATTAAATGTAGTTTAGTTTAAAATATATCGTTTCCACTTAAGCCTCATTATGAAGGCCCGATAAGGATATAGACATTTAACAATATATGATAGTGAACCATTTCATTTAATTACATATATTCATAGAAATTAGCAGGAATTGCAGTAAAATGTATACATGTATGTTATTTTGCTCTATTTGTTTACCCAAAAACAGTTGCGATTGGAAATATTTCGCTTAAATAAATTCACTAGGACGACTTTAAGGCGAATAGATATTCTAATAGAACGCTGTTAGTAGTCTACGGAGAAAGGTCTAGAAAAAAAGAAGTCATGCAGGTCTATAAGAAGGGTAAAGACTCCTTTTGACAGTTTTCATCGGTACGACTGTCTCTTGGTAATTTTTTCTAAATGGTTTTATCAAAAGTTACCTCATTTCGACTGTCATTCATTTGACCGGAACCCTGACCACTAAGGTGAGGTTGACAGACGAAGCCATGTCTCCTACAAGAAGAAACTATAGAGTACATCTGGTGAATGCAAGAAACTACGTAAAAGGTTTAGTCTCGATACTGATTAGCTTCATAAAAGCAGCCTGGAAAAATATTGGGGTAACCTTCACACCAAAGCCTGGAAACTGCGAAGTTCCTAAGACCGATTAGTCTTGTGTCATTTGAATTAAAAACTGCTAGATAGATTTATCAGGTACTGGTTAAGAGGCCAGTGCACCAACGGAGCAGGGTAATCTATAGATTCAGAGTTACACCAACTGATAGAGAAGGATGGAAGAACTCCTGACTCCTAACACACTGAACTTAGACTTAGTACAAGAAAATACAATGCAAGAGCTAGAAATATGAATACGGTTGAAGGGACTGAATACTAGTCCTAATAAAACGATAGTATTAGCATTTATTCGTAGGAAAAATGGGACGTACTAAGAACTCTAAGACTAAGAAGAAATTGTAGAGGTCTCCTGGATCTAAAATCCTTATTTCCTTGCAGTGTAACTGAAAACGATAAATAAATCTGTAGGATAACAAACTAGTATTCAAGATACATGTTTTAGTAATCATATTTTTACTGTTTCGGATTTTTATTGGCAGCAGACGAATTATTCAATGAATATAGAAAGTTCGTTTTGGAGACATAAAAATAAATTGGTGTAGTGAACGTATTCAGACTTTCATGAATATAAGACTAGAAAATTTTTATCAGTTTTTCTTGTACAAATTGGAATTCAATACGTATATAGAATACACGAGTTAATTCAGTGGTCAATAAATTGTAATGTTCATTCTGTTTATGTTTGTTATTTGATTTCAGATATCAGATATCAAGTATAGTTGGCACTATCCTCTATTTAACTCTTCCTAATTTAATCGCGCTATAAACATAAATTTAGAGTAAATTGTTGATATATAAGACTGTCCAATTCACTTAAGGAGTCTTAAATAACTTGGGTTAATTCCAGTCTTGTCCACAACACAAATAGTAGAAAAATATATGAGTTTAGACAAGTCCTATTAGCCTTGAACCGACAACGTGTTATATCGGGGCTAGTACTAGAATGCCACCAAGATTTAGCTAACGCCTCGGCAGATAATAATATTATCCTGAGGTGGGTTAAAGGGCACGACAGGAGTAAAGGAAATCGCATTGCCGATTCTTTAGCCAGGGAAGCGGCTGGACTAAACATTTTAGGACCCAGTGACCTACGGCCTAACGACTTCGACAACTAGCCAAACGTTACACCCATGCTCAATCCCTTAAAAGATGGGATGGAATCAAAGGATGCAGTCTTGCCAGAATCACCCTGGGCGACCCTGGGAAGCTGGCGCCGAAGAAATAGTTGGCGATGACCAAGAAAAACCTGCGATTCTTGACTGGCCACTGTCAGCTAAGGAAACACCTCCATACTATGGGGCTAGTGGACACACCTCTATGCAGGATGTGTTAACAGAAAGATGAAACTGTTAGGCATGTCCTATGCGAGTCTCCGGAGTTATCGTCAATAAGAGAGTGTGTTCGGTGAGTCTTGGCCTACACCTGTCGAGATAAAGGAGATGTCTCCTAGCCTGTAACAACTCCTCGGGAGGATGTACAATGGGTCACATGTGGCCTAAGTGCTGTGAGCCTACACTTACCCTCCCTACTCTACAGATACAGAGATATAGATACAGCGCTTAGACACAACCAATCAGGACCGAGGATATCTAAAAGTCTTACAAATCATTGTAGGAAATTATTGACAATTCAGTACTTTGTACTAAAAAAAAAGGAATTTTATTGAAGCGTTATTTCCAACAATAGAAATTTTGAAACAAAATATATCATTGTGGCACGATAAAATCATTATTCAGTATTGTTGAATAATGAAGTAGTTTATGATATCGGAAACGCAATAAATAATATTATTATGGGAAACAACAGTTGTGGATAAACATGAATGTATCCATTTTCATATCACACATATACATATATGTATCCATCAAAATGTTGTTGCAGCTGCAGAATACCTTTGGACTCGTCTCTATAATTGTAATTTTACAAAATAAATTATGTATTCAATCTAAAAAATTCTTAATATCTTCGTACAAACTCCACTTGTAATTTTCTAGTGACCGGAATATGATTAAATGTGTACACGTCGCTGATGTCCACGTGTAATTAATGATTTGTTACTGGTAATTCGTAGTCTATGTGATGTGACGAGTAATTAGAGGAACAACAATGAATCTATCAATTTTGAATAATGTTCTATGAAGAGGTATATGGGATAGGCCCGGACAAACACACAAAATACGTACAGAGTAAAAAATAAGAAAAGAACAAGCCAATCTTAATTAAAATTTCGATATACAGATTGCGAAAAGTCTACAATTTACACAAGTACGACAAGGAAAATATGAGCAAAACTACTTGAAAGAGAGAGGAATAATTGTGCGCTCAGCGATGGGCGTGTGTTCAGTTCCAGCTACCAAAAACTGTTGGGGGTTGTTCAGTGCCCCCCTATTTTAACCGCTGTTGCCAGAAGCGCAGATTAATTTGTACAAATGATATTTTTGTCTCGTTATCGTTAACTTTTTTCGAGCTTATGCACTATTAGGTAAAACTAAACACTTCCATCCGGCAACGGTGTCCATTACAGAGAGAATTAACATTTAAACTTTTACACGCCCATCGCTGAGCGCACAATTATTCTTTTCTCTCTTTCTAGTAGTTTTGCTCATATTTTCCTTGTCGTACTTGTGTAAATTTTATGGCGCGAATAGACTTTTCGCAATCTGTAGTTGACTAATATTAGTTTCAAGAGAAGCAGAAGTTGTCAGTACCCAGAATTTTATTCACCGCTATTCCCAGACTACATTTCTTCAGATTAAATGTACGTTCAATGTTTGTTTTGACCAAACATTCTGCAAATTATAGTTAGCATACAGTAACTTTGACTACAACTCCTGTTTTAAAGCGATGATGGTAGGTAGTGCATTAAACATGAACATTTTCGTTAACATTAGGTATAATTTCGAGTCGTTGCATTCGCAGAGGTGTCGTTATGTTTAATTTTAAATATAACTTTGAAACTTGTGTGTCTTTATTTTGATAATTCATAAAAATTTCGATTTACCAATATCTCAACGGAAAATTGTTTTGAAGACGATTAAAAATTGTTTGACTTGGAAAACGTATTATTTTTTTTGTATTGGAATTCTCTGTAAATCTTATTATTGCTCTGCTATTATCGTTATATCGCCAACGAACACTCCTTCCAATAAATCTTTTCCATCAACATCCAACATTGAATTTTTTTTTCGCAATTCTAACAGTGGAAAGATTTCATGTTTAATGTTTAATTATTGTAATTAAAACTTTTGTTTGCTGAATTTTTAAAATCGTAAATCGTTTGCGCTGCAACCAAAAACTTTGTATAAAATTCTCAGTGATTCCGTTGACAACATTCCTTGAGGACCAATTATTTTTTGATAAAAACTTGTTGAAATATACAACTTTGCATTAGACCAGTGGTTCTCAACCTTTTCACTACTGAGGACCTTTTCGCACCCTTCAGAATCCTAGGCGGACCACTTACGATAGAATTAATATTTCCACGACAGCTACATATGTCGTTTTTAAATGATACATGGGAATATTACTAGAAGAACATCCTGCATTAGTGCCCTCAATATCCGTCTTCTCAAAAAAACCCGACAGAGGAACACACTTGACAGTTGAGTCTGCACAGAGCAGTGCCGGTGATGCCCGATGCTGACCCTCAAAAATGGCAAACTCTTAATTTTCATAGTCAAAGTCATTGCTTAATGATATTATAAATAGATTTAATGTTGTCTACTTTCGATGCTTATGCTGTACTTCTTCGTAACCTTTAGAAATCAATGTTTTTGTATAGGTTGTACGTTATAGTTCTTCCAAAGTTAATGTGATGACCCATATTTTTAATCCCTTTGAAGGAAAAAGCCGCCCAATGGCGTGTATATAAATTTTTTATAAATTCGAATATTGTGAAATAATGTTAATCTACTATATCAATTTGAATGAAAAAATTTTACCTGCATACAAAATTCATAAAATTTGTAATACAATAATAACGCGTTTTCCTCTAGAACACGGAGTATCTAAAGAACAGTTTTTTGTATCGTCAACCCAACCATACTTGACAACATCATGCCTATCAAACCAAGTTTCGTCTAAATGAATTATAGTTCTATTTGAATCACGGTACCCTTTTATTTTGCGCAAATACTCCTGTCTAAGTTCAGCGATACGCCGAGATTCCATTATTACCATTCGATTGTCTAACTTCTTATATTTAAATCCACAATTCAATAATCCCGCGCATCATCTTGGACTGTTGTTTCAAATGGTCTCCAAAATGCCATTCTAATTAATTATATTATAAAACTCACCCCAACGTCTACGAACAAATGAATATTATATTAATATCAATTCACTGACGCCATTTAACCACTACACCGTCAAATAGATATTATATTAATGATACTTTTCTACACTAGATCACCTACACTTTCCTATAAATACCTATAACAATTCACTAAACTCACTCAACCAAGAAATAGATATTATATTAAATATTTCTTTAAAACAAAATTCACACCCGACACTCAATGATACTAATGGATTATAAGCCGAACCACAACACAACCCCCCCGAACACCCTCAAGACCGTAGAATTTTTTCTGCGAAAATCGTCCAACAGTTTACTGAAGTAAGAGGAACATTTGTGTAGCGAGCCTAACAATTTTAGAAAATATATCTGACAACATTGCTTTATTTTATGGTCATCACACTGACAATAGTTAGAGTATACCATATTTGCCCATTGGTAGTTTCAGTAGTAACTAACCCTTATTTCTCCAAGAAATTGGCGTCCCCAAGCAATTCAAATTACCATGGTAGTTACGAGTAGCCCATTGTTACTATATTCTGTGTATCGTTCAGACTTTAGTCTTCCTGCACTATTTCTGATACACTTTTATCATTGTAGAAAAATTGATCATTGAATTTGTGGTTGAAACGCCACTGCTGGATAAGAAGATTAGCGAAATTTATTACCATTTTGTTTATTCCTATAGAAATTAATAATGCCCATCAGTTATTTGAGGAATGGATGTAGTGTCGTAATGAACAAAAAAATTGAAAAAATTCCAAAAAAACTTTTAGCCAGAAAGTCTGGATTATCTAAATTGTTTCCGGTCTCTGAACGAGAGTGGAGATTAATCTAATTAACCACCAATTTTTCACCTAATTTTTTCGAGACAAACAATTTTGACAGCAACAGAAGAAGTAGGGTAAGATTTGCAGCGCAAACATCATTATAATAATATGTTGAAAATAAGCCGACCTTTTCCGGGTTAAAATTGTAAATAGTCCATATCCTGTTGGGTTTTAACAAATTTAAATATCCGCAAAAGTGGGTCACCCTATTACACACGATAATGAGATACGTGGCACTAAATAATCCGGTTTTAAAGTTAGTTGTGTTGTACGTGATAAATCTCTATTAAAACAGAATATGGCACTATTCCGCTTCTATCACAAATTGGATCTTTGTATTCGTTTGCACAGACATAAATAACATCCAACCCATTTTATAAACCCGGATAATAAGCATGAAAATATTATTATTATCGTTACGGTTATCAAAACGGAAGTTTTCAACCCTATTATGACATATCTTATCATTATTGTTTACAATAATTAACATCTATACGTAAAGTTTCAATTACAGTACCTACACCGCTTCCTATTTATGTCATTTGATCTAAAAATTCTTCTTCTTTTTAAATCCCATCGACATTATTGTCTGTAATAAATCTTGACGAAAAAAACTATTCCACTGGCGGGCCCATTGTGCCATTCCTGCTACTTATGCATCCATGAAGCCGAGTCCCTCGATGAAGGACCCAATCCTCTTCAGTGGATGCCTGCTTACGTCCCCAGAGGCGATAACAGGGATTCCGAAGATTCGCCTGCGTAGCCCAGCCCAATGTGGAGATACCAGGAGAACATGGTCCGACGTTTCGTCAGCCATACCGCAACCCCTGCATAGGGGACTTTCCTCTAAGCCTAGGTTACAGAGGTGTTTCCTCAGACAACAGTGCCCTGTTAGGAGTCCTGCTACCTTTCCTAACCTACTCCTTGGTAGTTATAGAGGAGCTCTAGCATGTCCATCCCCCCAATAGGAGCTTGGACTGTCTGAGACCCTGTAGAGCCCTCCAGGGAGCAAGGTTCTCTTACGGATTGTTTGTTTTGTGAGGCCCAAGGTCGGGCCAGGGCCGTTAAAAAGAGTAGGCGCCCCTTCCACAGCCAGCTCGTCCGCCCCTTCATTGCTTTCAAAACCAGAGTGGGCCGGAATCCATTCTAGCCACACTGTGTTCCGCCTTGCTAGGTCAGCAAGGCGTTCACGACATTCAGCAGCAAGTCCTGAGTTGATGGTTTGATTGTCGCCTGACTGTCGGTGTATATGGTTATGCGTCGATCCGTATAACCTCTGTCTAGGTTTATCTGCGCACATTCCAAGATAGCGTATACCTCACCCTGATATGCAGACACACCCTTACTCAATGGAACACAGACTTGTGTCCTTAGGTTCCTGGAGTAAATTCCAGCCACCGCCCCATTGGTGGAGCATGAACCATCTGTGTACCAGACGATCCCATGAAGCTGTGAATTTCCCTCCCTTTCCCAGAATTCTCTATACCGGATCTTCACCCTATATGGGGTTACGAAGGAGTACCAGCGCAGGCAGAGATCAGCCGCTCGATGCAGAACAAGGACATCTCCCAGAAGCCTGAGCTTATTGACGTTCCTCGTTTCGCACATATCCCAAACTTTTCAAGGCTCAGCTTCGATCAAATGGTGAAGAGGCCGAAGTCCAAGAATCACCTCCAACGCAGCAGTTGGTGTACCTAGTGTCCCTAGTTGGAGCCCTAGTGCATATAGTGTAAATCAAGCGATGTTTGTTCCTCTCAGTGTATATTTATTTGGACCGAAAGTTACCCACAACACTAACGCATTAGATACTCGTTACCATTTATGTAATTGGTTTGATTAGATTTGTTTTAAATGAAACTAAAAGTTTCTAATTAACTTAATACTAAAAAATAGATGAAAACTAAATTGAATTGATAATTATTTCGATATTTAAAAATATCATCGTCAGAATGACAGAAGTTACATTTGATTAGATAGTTTTAGTCCAGCTATCCATTACCAAAAATTTAATATTCATATGGATGTGCAACAAAACAGTGACAGAAGAACATTAAATTTACGAGTATCAATGATCCCGTAAACTGAGTTAATTAGATTCAACGGATGGAATTTAATAAACTTTATATGTACCAGATTTGTTAGTGTATAGAACTGAATATGGATTTAAATTAATACATTTGTATGGACCTTTAACAAATACAAATATTTTTTTTGGCAATTTGATCACGTGGGTTGATATTTATAAGTTACGAACTATAGAACTGTTTATAAAAATATCTTTGAGGATCTCTAAGAACTAAGAAAATAAGAATACATCTGATAATTAATTTCGCAAGGGAAATTTCGGACCGACAGCGACAGTATAATAATAAAACAATAAGACTTTGTTTGTTTGTCAGTCGCGCTGTAACAACTGAGAGTTGCTAATATCTCTTTGCGGTTGCTGCTCCAGATGTTGGCAATCTTAATAAAGTCGAGTAGTTGTCTCCTTGTAGAATAAACTTAAAAGCTGGACTGTTACAATGTTGTAAGTATCCGTTTTAATGCTCCAAATTTCGTAATCGATTATATTATGAATGCGCATTTTCAGGAATCAAGCTTGGTTAAATTCAAATTAAATGTACACAAACAAAAATCATTTCATTAAATATTAATCCTGAGTTCTCCAGGGTTTTGTACGTTCCTATTTTTGGGTAAATATTTGAGATGAAAATATTTTGACCTTATTTTCTCTCGTTTTCTTCTGTTATTCATAGTTGAAGTTGTCAAACATAATTTTCTTTTTGAAATGGCCTTGAAGATAGCAATAATAGCATTATTAAAATGAGTGATCCAAAGTTGACTATATCGACCTGCAAGGGGTTCTGTCAGTGGAAAAAATTATGATGAATTTGTTAAAATTCAATAATAGGACAACATAAAAAAGTTTGAGGACTGCTGTAGATTTATTTTCCGAAAATTGGGAATGTAACTAGACACTGTTGAATAATCAAGTTGATATTTGAAATATTCCAGTTCTTAGTAGAGATAAATGCAATTTTCTTAATGTACTTTGTAGTAAACAAATGGCTTACGCCCGTACAACGAATATAATTAAGTACCAGAATTAAACGAAATTAATAAACATGAGTACACAGTGTACTTTGAATAGGCCTAAAACGCGGATAAGTGAGTTGATTAATTTGCAAACAAATGTGGAACGACAATTCTATTTAGAATGAAGATTGCATCATTAGTGAAATTCTAAATCTCCACGACAAAAAATAAGATAAATGGATAGAAAAAAAAACAACACGAGACCTTTCGACTTTAAATAGGTACCTTTACCAGCATTAACAAAGTATATGAGACATTTGGTCTCTCAAAAATTCAGAAACAAAACATACCCTTTAGAGGTAAAAATGGAAAAAGATGACAGTGACGAACAATACCGCGTCGTTGTTCACATCTCAAGACTTCCTTCCACCTTATCACTGTGAAATGAACTCAATAGAAATGGCGTGGAGTAAAGTGAAAAAACTCTCAATAAAAACAGGAAAAAGAAACGAACAAACGGATAAGAAAGGTAAACTGAAATAGCATATGTAATGAAATTATATGCAAAGACTAAGCTTCATCACTGACAAAATCATCTTCATCATCATTGTGGAAGTCCGATTTATTCAGATCTATGATAATAGGACTGCATTTAACGGTAAAAGCGGTATTCCAGCATCTCTTTCTCTTGAAAAGTATTTAATCAACTTCAAAATTAAACTTTGCTCTTTCTAATTATACCGGGAACGCATTTTGACAATGAAAAATTAATTAAAAAAGGCGAAAATGACCAAAAATACTGAACAAATCAAAATATGACAACTGAACTGTCAAAAGTAACAAATAAAATTTACGTCGACACGTTAATGACGTCATAATTCCGTCTCATCTATTTCATGAATCAGAGATAAAGCAATGTATGACGTAACGGCAAAGGATGGTTAAACAAACTCTACAGAGGAAATAATTAATATACTACAAAGAAAATAAAAAAACGGTTTTTCTCACTACAGATTGTGGTAAAATTCCATGACTTTCAGTTAAAGAGTACATTCACAAAGTGCATTCGCTTTTTGATATGGTACGAAATTTGATGTGGTCAAATTCGCTTTAGACGACTTTTTGTTCCTTAATCCCAACGTAACGATGAATAGAAATAGGAAATGAATTTTAAGAGTTATTTGTGCAGTGTAGAATTCTTTTATTTGTTTTCGAGTCAAGTTTTGGTTGCTACAGCTCCAATTAACGTTCACATTATATTATAAGAGTAATCGAGAACGTATTTCATTAGACTGGTATATACAGAGCGCTCGAAATCCCTCAAGTCCTCATCTATCGTATTTCATGCTTTAGTTAATATGATGATTATGTTTTCTTCATAATTATCACATTGAAATTAGGTTGTAAATAAAAAAGTGAGAGATAGGAAATTGTTTACCAAAAATTCATATTTTCCAAAGAAGTGACTATGTATAGTTACAGAACATGATAGCACCTCGCTCATTGGAATGCTCTGCAGGGTCCTAGGCAATCCAAACTTTTACTGAAATGATGGACTGATGGACACGCTAGAGCAGCTACTGAACTACCAAGAAGTAGGCTAAGGAAGATAGCAGGACTCCTAACGGGGCACTGCTGTATGATGAAACACCTCCACAACTTAGGAGTAGAGGGAAGTTCCCTATGCAGGGGTTGCGGCATGACTGACGAAACGTCAGTCCATGTTCTCCTAGAGTGTCCACACTGGGCTGTACTACGCAGGCGAATCTTCGGAGTCCCTGTTTTGGCCCCTGGAGACACAAGCAGGCATCCATTGAAAAAGGTTGTGGCCTTTATTGAAGGGCTCGGCTTTATGGATGTCTAGGTAGCAGGAATGGCACAATGGGCCGCCAGTGGCCTCAGTGCCGGAACCTTGGCTTGAGTTTGTCCAGGACAAGGTTCGCCTGCAAACTTAGTAGTAGTAGTAGTAGTAGTACAGAACATGATTATATTCTTTAATAAAACAATTAAATAGTTCTTTACTCTACTGAGACCGTAAAATAAAACGATTTCTTGATCAAATTAACGACCCACGTGCATTTGCTTACATCAGGCGTAAGTGGAATCTGACTATTCCATAGTCAGTATCTGAGGTCTCAAGAGTAGTGCAGATATTTTTTATAACACCAGCAAGTTTGCATAATCAAAGTTATTTAAGTGTTAATCGACTCTAACCTTTTTTTAACGTTTTACTTGTCAAACAATGTCCAAGGAAGCCTCAATATTACACTGCCAATTCATAGTTTCCTTGACCTGTCTATTATAGAACCACGCGTTTGAAAATAGTCCTTGAACTATAAACTGGTATTAGTTAGCAAATACAAAATGAAATTTGTTTTGGAATTAGTTATTAACGCAATCCAGTGTTTGTATGGACAAATTTGAGCCAGGATTATATTGAAATTTTAATTTCACACCTGATGTTTCAGTTGCATGTCATATTTATTGTTTCGCTGCTCGCAGCATTGACGCATGAAGGTTATTGTTTAATTCGCAGTGGAATATAGACCAAAAGAAATTATAAATTATTATATAAAATATTTAATAACTTGTCACGACAACCTTATTTCTGCGTTAAGTAAGAATCCCAATTGAAAGTTTATTATTATTATTTTTCCTCAAATATTTTTTGTTTTAGTAAAGTTGTCGGCAATATTACATTTGATAGGCAAAAGATTAGGAAAGGAGAAAAAAGTATATATAAGCATAGACACATGAATACCATCAAAAAGAATATCGCTGCTTGTTTTCACGTTATGTGCCGTCTTTGGGGGGTTGTACATCGTAAACTATTGACTTTCGAGCTTGGTGCCCATGGACACTTTTGATCTACATGAGTTTCAAAAATTTTGGCCGAAAGCCATTTCCCATAAGGATTGTGCGGGATCATTTAATAATTAAAAAAATAATTTTTCATATTTCAAAACGAGAAAGAATTATTGTTGTCAAATTGGTTCCATGATCCTTTATACACATTTTAACTTCTATAAGAGGTGGTTAAAAATTAACGCCACTCTGTTATACACGGTGTTTCAAAAACATTGTAATGAAATTTTATACGAATATGTAGTATCTGATTTGTTGCTGAATTTGTTTTTTTTTATCTGACTCTCATAGAGGACGCTAGTTACACGGTTGGTATTTGACGAAGTTTCCGCTATTAGAAATATTTTAATCTATACATAGTCAAAATTAGGATTTGAATTTCAACAGATTTGGTGTCCAATTAAGAGTTTTCCGTTCATATTTTGAAGCTTATTATGCATACAGAATAGTAAAATAGAGTTGCTTGTATGATTTTTAAAATTCAACTTTTGTTTTCAAAATTGCACGTAATATCAGCACATTTAGTAACTTGTGAGCTAAAAACTTTGAGCCTGTTCTCAGTATGGACGTGAACTGTATTCTTAATATCCTGCAAAAACCTGTCGACATCCTACGCACAAAAATTTGGATAATACTCCGGCAAACAAAATACCATCACTGATTCATTTTTAATGTAAACTCCATCACTTTGAGAAGTTTTTACATCAAATATCGCTTTTTTATTCGAGCTTCTCGGCAAAAATTTTTAGTGTACGAAAATTAATTTGAATTTAAAATGGAAAATTGTCACCGAACAATTTACCATAAGAAATAGGAGCTGATGAAAACCGAAATCAATCTTCTATTCGAGAGCATTTGACAAAAATTTAAAATTATTGTTTGTTAAAAATGTTACCTGATGCGACCGACTGGCGTGGAAGTTTTTTAAAGATTAATAATTCTACAGCTTTTAAAGTAGAAAAGGAAAACTTCCAAAAGAATTCGTCTTTTCGGAGATAACAAGTAGAACAACTTCATTGATTGAAATGAATTAAATTCTAAAATAAATTCTGAGTATTCGAAATGTGAGGAGGTCATTAAAATCTACCAGAAATTACATTCATTTTAAAATATTAACTATCAGTTTAATGATTTAATGGTTCTCCAACAATACTCCATTATAACAAATAATTTTATTTTCAACAATTGCATCGTTAGGAATATAATTGATAGAGACCAATCTTCATCAAAATATTGTTTCCCATCGGCGTACTTCTAATATTTTAATTCGAAGACCATTTGCAATTTCCTTCTGCTGCAAAAACTCGTTAGACGTGCAAACAATATCACACACAAGATGTCTCAGGTGATTGTACCCATGAGAAAACTTGATAAGATTTACCACCGAATAATTTTATAATTTATTTAATATAATGAAGACAATTTCTTTTGAATATTCGCGAACAAATTTCGTCCTCCACTTTATATACAATAAAAAAAATCGATATGCAAGTAGGCGAATTTAATTTAAATTCATAGCTAAATGTCTTGCCTAACGCTAATTGACATTTTCATTAACGATGATCCTGTTATGTCATCTTTGTTACTGTCTCGTGCAATTAATTTGAGGACCCCGTTCCGCCACTTGGATCTAACTACATCAATCACATACAGGTGCAATTATGTCGTAAAGGTTCATAAAATCAAACGCTACAATTTAATTATATTCCTTACAATTATTCTGGATTACATTGAAACTATTTCAACAAATAACTAACAATACATTTGAAACGTTTAATTTCTGACAATCTACCAATGAATTACAGGAGTGTAATTCGAGTGGTTGAAACGACGGGAATTAATTTTTTTTTAATTCAAAAACTGCTCACTCATATTTTTTGACAGGCATCAAAGGTTTAGTTCTGATTGGTATCCATCGTATCCAATCAAAAAATTGATATTAAATCAGTTTAATCTATGAAACATCCTATCTCAAGGTTATATATCCAAAAAACTGACATTTTATGCTATAAAATCCATAAACGCTACTATGTTATACTAAGTAAACCATAAAATTGACATTTTAAATTATAAAAACCATGAAAAATACTATCTTAAACTTTGAAAACCATAAAAACTGCTATTATACATTATGAAACCACTTGAAAGTGTGAAAACTGCAAAATCCGCTATCTTACAGTTATAAAACTACCATAAAAACCCTCAAAACTACTATCTAAAACTTTTTAAACCGTAAAATTACCAATTAAAACCGAAAAAGCCATAAAACTACAACTTAAAACCATGATTTTATACAGTTAAAACTATGGAAACCACTATTTCAAACATGAAAACAATAATAGCACCATTTTCAATTATGAAAACCGTGAAAACTAACATTTTAAATCATAGAAACTATAAAAACTACTGGTTTAAACTGTGAAAACCATTAAACTACCAATTTCAACTATGAAAACCATGAAGCCTACTATTTTAAGCCGTGAAAACCATAAAAACCACCGTCAAACTTTTCAAACCATGAAATCTGCTATTTCAAACTGTCAAAACCATAAAACTACCAGTTTTATATATGTATACCATAAAACTAACCATTTCAAACCATAAAAACTGCCATTTTAAACCTTGAAAACCATAAAAACTGCTATTATACATCATGAAACCACTTGAAACTGTGGAAACCGTAAAACCCGCTATCTTAAAGTTATAAAACTACCATGAAAACTATCAAAACTACTATTTAAAACTTTTTAAACCGTAAAACTACCAATTCATACCGAAAAATCCATAAAACTACAACTTAAAACCATGATTTTATATAGTTAAAACTATGGAAACCACTATTTCAAACATGAAAACAATAATAGCACCATTTTCAATTATGAAAACCGTGAAAACTAACATTTTAAATCATAGAAACTATAAAAACTACTGGTTTAAACTGTGAAAACCATTAAACTACCAATTTCAACTATGAAAACCATGAAGACCACTATTTTAAGTCGTGAAAACCACCGTCAAACTTTTCAAACCATGAAATCTGCTATTTCAAACTGTCAAAACCATAAAACTGCCAGTTTTATATATGTATACCATAAAACTCACCATTTCAAACCATAAGAACTGCCATTTTAAGCCTTGAAAACCATAAAAACTACTATTTCAAACTTTAAAGTATGAAAGCGATAAAAACACTGTACCAACTGTAAAAATGATATTTTTTAAGATAAAAACAAGATTTTGCCATACAAATACTACATTTTCAACTATTCTAGACTATAAAAGCTATATTAACTTATATAAACTACAAAATAAAATCGGTGCTTCTGACTTGGAAGAGATAACAAATAAATTATGTAACACTCGGCACCTAATTTATACGAATAAACTTTTAAAACTTTTTATTTCTTCCCAAATACATTGAAACGAATTTAAAATTGTACTTTAAACGCGCTCATGATGACAAACATTTGATTCAAACGTGTTGTAGTTAAATTTTCTTATCCAGACTAAGATGAGTACATTCGAGATGAAAAGCTGTGATTCCTTCCGACATGTTCAATAATTAACGAGTAATTAAACTAAGTACAACGAGGTGAAACTATTCCTAGAGAGGATTTGCTTCGCTAATGAATTATTCTTTGTTGAGACAACTTCAGCTTAATAAAATATCTTTAGTAAATAATCGAGTTTGAGAAACTATTTTCTTGATCCTTATTACTTAAAGTTTTTAACAGCTATTTTTCCTTCCTTGCGCTAATTTATTTTGACTCGTCGAGTTTCTAGAAGTTTTTTTTGTATTATTTCAACTAAATCAACTTTGGATTATAATGTAGGACAATTGTATTGTAAATTCTAGCTGGTTTTATATTTTATCAACCAAATGTTAGTTCTCGTTTTCATTTTCTTTGGTAATTTCATTGATTGACGGTTTCCTCGCATTTTTGGTGTGTGTTTTTTTTATAAGCCAAATTTAGTTATATATCGAGTAGAAGAACTTTAAACTGAAGTGTGATCAATCATATTCAGTCGATGATACTGCGCACTATGGTTAAATAAAACTAAAAACGGTATCTGTCAAAAGAATATATCATATATCTTCTCTCGTCTTAAGTAAGTACATAGAAACATCCGAAAGTTTTCTGAATAGTTGAAAAATATAACTTGCTGAAAATGGATTCAAATATTTATGAATAAATTTAAACTGCATCCCGTTCTAAGTCAAGGACATTTTTAAATAATATAAAACAAGATTTTACTAGGACAAGAAACACAAAATAATGAGGGAAACATAAATGAACTTGAAACAGAAGTGGATGAACAAGAAAATGGTAAAATTAATATCGATGAGTTGAAAAATGCCATTAAAGCACTTGAAAATGAACAAGCACCTGGAGAAGACAAAATCACTTCTGAAATGTTCAAAAACTTAACGAGATATTAATGGAAATAATAAACAAGGCTTGGAGCAATGAAAAAATACCTGAAAAATGGGGTGTAGCATTAATAAGTCCAATATACAAAAAAGGAGACCAAAAAATATGTTATAATTACAGAGGAATAACACTAGTAAATACTATAGTTAAAATATATGAACAAATTATCAATAACAGAATAAAACCAATATTATAATCCAAGCTATCAAAACCACAAAGTGGATTCCGACCGGGTAGAAGCGTGGAAGATCATATCTTTACTATTAAACAAGTAACCGAGAAGAGACAACTACAACAGAAAAATATATATCTAGCTTTCATAGACCTAGAGAAAGCTTTTGACACAGTACCTAAAGACAAAGTGTGGAAAGGTCTGAAAGAGAGAGGAATAGGAAACAAAACAATAAGAGTAATACAAGATCTACATAAAACTAACAAAAACTTTGTAATAAAAAACAATATGAAGTCAGAAGGATTTAGAACCGATAAAGGTTTAAGACAAGGTGGAGGACTCAGCCCAACGCTATTTAATGTACATATGGACTGTATCATCAAAAAGAAGGGTAAAGAAAATGTATATTGGACACAAAAATCTAGAGAGAGTAGATGTATCTGAAGGAGTCTTTGCAGATGATATAATATTATTAGCAGACAGTGAAATTCGACTGCAAGAAAATTTAAATATGTGAAAAAATGTCATGGAAGAAGAAGGCATGAAAATAAATGTGAATAAAACTAAAATATTGAAAATAGGAGATCAGAACGTTAAAACCAATATACAACTAAACAATGTCAAAATAGAGCAAGTAAAAGAATTTAAATACCTAGGAGCCATATTTGATGAAACAGGAAAACAAGATGCTGAAATAAATGAAAGAATCCAAAAAACAATAAATTTATATTATGCGATGAACCGTAAATTTATTAATAAAAAAGAAATTTCCAAACAAACCAAAATTAAAGTGTATAAAAGTATCAGTATCAGATCAGTATTAACATAAGGATGTGAATCGTGGACCCTCACAAAGCAACAAAAAAGTAAGATACAAGCTACAGAAATGAAATATCTCAGACGTACGCTAGGAATATCTAGAAAAGACAAAATTAGAAACACTGAAATAAGGGAAAAACTAGGAGTACAACCAGTGTTAAAATTGATAGAACAACGACAACTTAGTTGATGGGGACATGTTCAACGAATGAATAACACAAAACAAGTCAAAAAGGTATACGAGGCAAGGGAACAAATTAAAAGAAAAAGAGGTAGACCAAGACAAACATGGAATAAGTTATTGGGAAGCATATTACAATCAAGAGGTAAATCTTGGAACGAAGCAATCACTCTCACAAAATACAGAAAAAAATGGAGAAGTTTTATTTATAAGGACTGAAATTTAAACCCGACACCTTTTGTAAAAGGGTATATGATTATATATATATATATAAAACAATATTTTCACATTTTTCTGAGAGTCGGCTGTAACAAATTTGATGGTTTTGAAATAATGTTCAATGAATTCTTCGATCTAAATAGCCCACTAACAAAACATTTCTATAAATGTACTTGAATAAATATAAAGTATTTAGCTGGACATTTGGATTCAGAGCCACTGTAAGAAACCCCGCCTGTTCTCCTTCCAATATTTGTTAATGCGATTTTGCGATCAAGTATTGAAGTGTTTTTTGATTGGAGTAGTTAACGTAACTACATATTGAAACAATATGCTTACGTTACTCCCTACAAGAGGGTGAATTCAAATCCAAGCTTTTAAAATGCTTCTGGCATTTTTTTTATCTCGGTAGATCTTCTCAAAGTTGATTCTGTTTAAAAATTAAAATGTTAAGTTAAAATTACACTTTAATTTACTATAAAATAAAGGAAAAACATTTCTGGTTGTTTAAATGAAATTGTTTATTGTAAATATTCATTTCTTTCGTTGAGTGAAAATATACACCGATCCAATTATAATTTTAATTAACTTGCTTCCTGGCAAGTAGAATGCTAAAAAAACAGCTCTTTTCAAGAACAAACATCCATGAAAAATGTAAAGAATCTCCGATGTATTTTCGAAACTCTTACTTTTTGGCTTCCCTCTCAACGAGTAATTAAATTTTACACAAATAATGTCCAAAAAAGGAGAATTTGTTGAAATCGTCCCTTTTCAAAGTGACTCAATTTATAACTGCTATTTCATCCATTCTCTAGGTGCTTCTAATCGATATTAAAGTGAGCGAAATGCAACCGAATTCCTCACAAGTAGCACACACTTCAACGAGATAGAATCGATATCCATTCTATAATGGACCATCAAATGGCTAGTCTATTATTTTATCCAAATAAATTTCAAAAGTTAAATTTGACCAACTTGGCCAGTTTATGCACTAACTGCACTGCTACTGACACAAGTGAACAAAATATTCGTTGATGAAGAGATTCATGAAAACATCCGTCCACTGGATGGATGCTTTAGGTGTGAATCGGAGCGCTCCGTGGACGTCCGAGGTCGGACGTCCATCCACGGACGGATGGATGCCGGTGTGGCCCGGCCTTTACAAATTTATGAAGACAAGTGGCAATGTAACCACTGACCTTGTTCTAAACCACTTGCTCAGTAGCAACTTTGCGATACAGAATAGTGCCGTTTGTGTCTAGATGTTTCAATTTTAGTGAAAAAACGTTATTGAAAGACATAAATTAACCTTAGCTGCAAGATAGATATGGCAATATTTTATTTAGAACCACATTTTAGATTTATTCTTAGTAGATGCGAGGTTTGTTTCAAGTTTTCAAAGTTTATTGGATAGGTAAATTGGTTATCGGTAAAATGCTTTCCATGTTGACTTTTTTCCTTTTCTTTTATTTATTAAGCCTGCACAGAGGTACAAGAGGTCTCGCTTTAAATAGATAAAATTAATTGAACGGGACTGAATTCTCTTTCACTTTTTTTTTGTAATGGATTTTGTGTATTCACGTTGATTGAGAATAGGAAACGAATTTCCAGACAATATTTTTCAAGTACTCTTTTATTTCCGAAAATAATATTAAGCAGAAATTGCTGAGATTTATTCTCCGTAATAATTTTATTATTCTTGGACGTAATAATTGAGTTTTCTATTCATATTTTCACTCTGCTTTTGGATCGTCTTCAACCAACTGAAATGTTCAGTACCTTACAAATAAAAATAACTGAAATCTAACAGGAAGATAAATAATCAACAATACGTAAAATTTGGTTTAGACAAGAAACGACGACAATTTATTATAATTGGTATGAATATATAATGTTATGTTGCTAAGTGTTAAATCACCATGTAACAGATTTAGTTTTGGGAAGTATTAAACTTGTTTATTTAATAAATCTTCATATTTACAGCATATCAATAAATTGTCGTCCGCGTTTCTCGTCTTAACCAGAACTGCTCTGCTTACAAATTACACAACAAAACTATGCTTTTTTGTGGCTTAAAAATGAATTTTGCGTTTTAAAAAGAAATACAATTATCAATTGGGGTGAATTTTAAAGATAGTAAGTTCATAATCGTATAGTTTCTCCGTACAACCGGGTTTCGTTTTATTGAATCGAATCTACTGTAATGAATAATTGTGATGAACTTCAAATTATTAACAAAGAATTGGAGAGAAACTTAATAGAGGATTATTTAACTTCGTGGTTTTTTAGGAAATTACTTTATTGAATTTAATCAAATTAAAAGAGTATTATGAGGAAATTGGATTTTAGTAGAAAATTATTTACACATATAAAGACATAATAGGTATTCAGCATGTACTCTTAGCGGTGCATCTTCGAGTGTAATAATAGTAACGATGAGAATTGCGAACCTGTGGAGAACACTTCAAATCCTTTGAGCTTTCGTTGTCAATTTCTAGTGCATTCTAAGTGTATATAAAAGTTCTTTTAATCAATAATTACAATTTTTTTCTGGAAATAATATCAGTGTTTACACAAGAAATTTTAGTAAATTGTATTTAAATCAAGATTATTTATTTCAATAGAGAAACATTCTCAGACCAAACTAACTGAACACAAAAAAAGCTTGTTAAGTACTGCTGTTGAATTAAATTAAACGTTAACGACAGGACGTAGTTTTTGTAGGAAATCTAGGTAAAGCGGGATCTTTGTGTTAATCGATAAACGTATTTCGAAATACGAGGAACTGTTATAATTTGTCTTGACTTTTCCCGGTAATTATCTAAATACGACCATTAAAGACCTTCTTAAAATAATTTTACCTGAAATGAAACCTAAAAACAATCGAGAGACAAGGCAAGGACGGGCCATCAGGTTTGTATCGGGTGTATGATGGCAGTATTAAATATTCCGTTTTAGCGTGCGTTGTCAAAGAGATTTCTATACGAGTATTATAAGTTATCATTAATTTTTTTCGCACTGTTGCGTAGAAAACACTTGTCATTAGATGCAAAGCAAATTGTGAAAAATGTGTATGATTGTTTTGTAAGTAGAGGATTCATTAAACAAGAAGCTTTAATGGTACACAGACGGCTCAAAAGCAATAGAAGGAACTGGGATAGGAGTGTACGGGCCAGGAACCAAACACTCTGAAAGCTTGGGAAAAACCCCAAGTATCTTTCAAGCGGAAATTCACGCAATAAGAAAGTGTGCCCAGTTCAATATTGACAAAGGATATAGAAAGCAAAGGATTATCATAATGTCTGATAGTCAAGCAGCCATTAAAGCGCTGAGTTCTTGTGTAATCAGTTCCAAAATGGTGTGGGAATGCCTAGGCAAACTTAATGAACTAGGCGAGAACAATATAGTCACCTTACTGTGGATTCCAGGACACACTGGAATAGAAGGAAACGAAATAGCAGATGAACTAGCGAAGAGGGGGACTGAAATACCCTTTTGGGGGCCGGAACCCTTTTGCGGAATCAGCTCCAATGTAATATTGGAAGAAATAGGTAAAGCCGAAGAAAAAAGAAGATCTGACAATTGGAAAGATCTAGTAGGGCTTAGGCAATCAAAGAATCTTCTGGGTGACTACAACCTGTTGAGATCAAATGAATGCATAAGTCAAAGCAAAAATGCACTGCACTGCAGGAATCCTAACGGGACATTGTCGCCTGAATGGGCACCTTAAAAAGCTCAAAATAGTGGAGGAAGAAGATTGTAGATTTTGTGGAATGGAAGAAGAAACCTCCATCCACATACTTGCGAACTGCACAGTATTTCAGAATCCTAGGGCTCAGTACCTGGGAGACTACTGGATAGAAGAGGGACAGTTACCTAAGTTGAGGCCTGCAGATATCCTAAAATTCCTCCGGGAAATAGGACTAAAGGAGCTACTAGTATCTGAGACTCTCCTCAGAAACTAAGTAGAAGTAAGGGGCGCAATAGATCTTTTAGGTCTCAGTGAATGTTACCCCAAAATACATACATACATACATACATACATCATGAAGATACAACTGCAGAACTTTTTAAAAATATTCCCGACCACAGTGTAATTGTAATGGATAACGCAAACTACCACAGCCACCTACTACAAAAACCACCAAACTCATCAAGTAGAAAGACTGAAATTCAAGAATATTTGATATTTATTATTTTGAAACTGATTACAAGAAGGAGCAACTTTGTGTTAAAATATGCATGTGACAGCACCCTTTCCGCTATCTAGGCTCCTAGGAAATCTCAGTGTCTAGGAGCTCCTTTTATCTTGGTTGTAGTGTCAAATATTAACTAAACCTGACATATCTTGGAGTTTTAGAATAAACATAGTAACCATTACAGTACGAACAAAATATAATATGACTAGTTAGCGATAATGAAGAAAAAACAAATTCAGGCAACGACAAAAACAACGGAAATAACAAATAACTATACTTATATTTAGGGTAATTTAAATTTTTCCTTTCCCATAATTTAATGTGAAGCAGCGTGGAAAGTTGATAAAGCAAAAACTTCAAAAATTGCTTCAATCCCGCTTCTTAAAAACAATGAAACTCGAAGGAGAAACGGGATAACAGCTGAGCTGCGCTGATTAACTACAGAGATTATTCTTTATGGAAGCGCATAAACAAATTAATCTGTCGAATATCGGCGTTGAAGTAATACCAGATTACTAAAATAAAATGGGACTGCTACAGCTTGTTTACTTACAAAAATGCTTTTTGGTTCTTTCTATTTTCTCATCACTTCACTATTCTTCTAAACCAGTGGTAGATCTTAAAAATGTCTAAATAAACACGCCATTGATAAATATTTTAAAAACTAAGTATACCGTTGGCTTTGACTGCACTAATCACTAAAATATCCCAAATTTACCATATTTTAACTGTTTAACTGGCGACTCGGAACAGTGTAACACTGGAGTGGGTCCCAGGTCACAAAGGAATCGCTGGCAATGAAAAAGCTGACGAACTTGCAAGAGCAGGATCGTCAACACTGATGAACGGTCCCGAACCATCGGTGAGCACCCCCAGATGCTCCACTAGGTCATGGTTAAAAGGGTGGGTAAAAGAACAACACAAAAAACACTGGAAGAATACGCCCAAGCAAACACATGGGAAGAAATTCATAAAAGAACCATCAGAAAAAGTAGCGAAATAACTGCTCTCAATGAGCAGGAACAAACTACGCACCATAACGGGGCTTCTTACGGGACACTTTCCCACAAAGGAGCAATGTAACAAAATAGGGCAATATAACGGAGACCTTACATGCAGAAGATGCAAAAAGGACACCGAAACAGCTGGACGCTGGACCACAGGAGGCAAAAACTATATGGAAGACCCCAAATGACTCCAGAAGACTTCTACACCAACAACCAACCAGTAAAGAACCTGTATGAGCTAATACAGGGAACGGATTGGCTGAATAGGCTGTAGTCCTGTAGTCAGAACATTCGGAGAATCCACAATAAGCCCAAGAGGCTGAGGTGGTGCCGGCGAAGGGACGGCTCCTTTAAAAAAAACTGTTAATCCTCCTTTCTCTTAGTAACGTTTTAATTTTGAGTTTTCCAAAGAGTTGACTTATGTTGAATAAATAATATTTATTTAATTCGTCTTGAACCCCTTTTAATCTAACCCTGTAACCATTCATTGTTTTCCAAAGATTATCGGGCCTACACAATGAAACTGAAGTGGATAGGTTATTTGTTATGGCTGTTCAGGACTGTAGAAGCCAACAAAATATTTTAAACTGACATATCAGTCGCTCAGAAGCGCAGTGGCCTAACAGCAAAATTAGAGTTTTGAGATAATAAACAATTAAAAAATGGAACAAAAATTGAAACTAATTTTTCTGTTTAATGATAAAAGAAAAAGCCTAAAAAAAGTCAGTTGGGCCACTTTGCAAAATACAAACTTTTAACAAAAATTTGGTCCCCTTTTCATCCGTTTCTGGTTGTTCATTTGTCGTTAAACTGGTGTAGAAATCCTGACACACTAGCGGAAAATACGGAAGAAGACTTTGAAGATCTTCCAACTACCGTTATCAAGAATAATTGAGTTTTTACAATTTTTGTTCCCTATCTGACACTACGAAAAATTCGACATCCAGACAATCAATAATATTTTTAATACTGCAAAAAATTTGTTGTCAAATTTTTAAGGTCCATTCACAGTAGATCATATCCTTGGTAAAATGTGAAATAAAATATTTTATTGTATGACATTCCAACAATATTATAGTCTACTAGAAATGGGATACCAGTGAAATGCACGCTCCAGGAACGGTTTTATTGGGATATCTGGAAAGCTACCGAAACGTTGAAATAAAAATACAAAAAATTTTGAGGTTTAATTTCCCAATAAATTAGCGAAAAATAATCGTTTTATCTGACCACATTGTAACCGTTACGTTAGAAAAATATACGATGTACTGCTTCCTAATAGAATAAAGTTAATAAAGTTACACGTTCAATTTTGACAGCCAGAATATAACAGCCTGATATTAGAGAACCGACCGTGAATCTCGAGACGGTAGCTTTATTAGATCAAGATGAAGATGAATTCGTGTTGACCAAATAAACACGACGAGAGTTCTGGTAGGTCATGGTGAATTCGGTAAACCTTATAATCTAGAGGGTTAAATATAATTAACATCTAGAGTATGAAACGGGGATTGGCAATCATGTAATTTGGTACAATAATAATGCCTGAAGGTATTTATTTACATTTTTTAGTATAGAATTTAAAAGTTGTGTTTATTACTAACACTAAATTGCGTTTATGCATCAATTGAATTTTCCACTTTAAAAACGGAATTTATACAATTTTTGAATGAAAGGAACAATTATCCACTAGGTTAGGTTATATGGGCGCCCAGATCCGTTCCGGCCCCGGTCCACTCACAGGCCCTAGGCCCATAGTGATACCCTTTGACTCATGGTGTTGAGCCATCCTGTTTTTACCTATCCATTGTCCTTTATATCTTTCCTTCAATTCCTTGTCTTAGGCATTTCCATCCTCCTATAAAATTCTTCAAATTTCCGATGTCCATCTCTGCTGCCTCTCCTAGACTCTCAAGTCGTTTGCTCCCCAAATACCTCTGGCGCTTACCGCCAGGGTAGGGCATAGACACATGAGATGTTCCACCGTCTCTTCCTCTTCCTCGCGTTCATTGCACGTATCATCCAGTTTTACCTTGATTTTCCGGAGTCTTGCCCCTAATGTGCAGTGTCCAGTGACCACTCCCGTGATCTTCTGAATTGAGTCCTTTCTATATTCTAGGATCTCTCTCGTTCTTTCCTTGTTTTATCCACTATTTTTAAATAAGTATTCTGGGAACGTAATAGGTACTTCATCTAAGTTGGTGCGCTAGGGCCAAAATCGGATGATAACAGCTGTCGAATATTGTTGATTGTAAAATAATGTCGCAAGAAGGAAAAAGAAGAGAGATGGAGTATTTATATACAAAAGGTCTTTGAGTGAAATACTTGAATTCAAATTGAATTGGGGGCCAAATTGAATGAACTAGTGAAAATAGCTTTTGCTGCAAGTTTTAAAATTAAATGTAAAATTTGGTTAATGAAACCATTAAAAAAAAAGACTTAGCGCAGTATATAATAAAACAGTTGTCATTAAACCCACTATGAACCTTTTTTATCTTTAAACCCACCTTTTTTTAATTTTGCAATCCAGATGCGAAATGATGTTCTAGTTCTAGTTTTCCGTTAACGCCAAGAGCCGTGAAAACACTATACAGGATTCGGGCATGGAAGAATCGTCAAAATAAGACATAATTGCTAAAAAATTTTCCCAACAGATTTATTTTCCCAACGATATAGTAGTGCAAGTAATGTTAGGTCACATAAAATGAGATATATTGCTAACGTTGGAGTTTTTACCGAATAGAATTACAGGTTCTCTCAATTTTACCTTTTTTATCGGTCTGAATACACTGGGAAAAATGCTTGCACTGTTTTTATATACAGCGTCATCCCCAAAGTCCGCACCAAATGGGAAACTTCTTTATTATGGGTTTTTTGATAAAAAGTTATTCTTCATAAAAGTTTGTGCATTCCCTAATCAAATTTTCGAATACACCTCGTATATTACGCGTCTTTCTCCACATTTTCTTGTTGCATTTTTAGTTTTAGGGGATGCACAAACTTTTATGAGGAATACCTTTTTATCGAAAAACCCATAATAAAAAAGTTTCCCATTTGGTGCGGACTTTTGGGATGACGCTGTATAATCAAATAAAATATTTTTTTTAGAATAAAATTTACTCGCTGCCACTGACTAATAATCCCACACAATAGCTCCATTGAAACACCTTTTAATATTTCACAATTAAGAGGAGCGGCAAAAACTATGACAGCCGCTGGACGTTTTTACAATTATGATTATTCCGAAAGAGATTTTAAATTATTGCGATTAGTTTGATTTTACGTTCTTCGCTCTCGAAAATGTCGAGTATAAGCTACTTTCAATTTTCCTTCCTATTGTGCTTTAAATTTTATTTCTCTCTTTAAATACAACTGCAAAAACGGAAAATCCGATCAGTCCATGTAATTAATGCGATTACCGGTCTTTTTATATTTCTGAGATTTGGCTGAGAAAATTTATACTGCCACCGAAAATATGCTGCAATTATAATCAATATTTTTAACGACATAATAATATGCAGCACTAATCAGTTGATTGATATTTTTATTTGAAGATTAAGCACTTGTTTTTTAAGATGTGACCTAAGTTGTAGGGTGAAGCGGTGTTTGTTAAGCGCAGAAATAGGGTTGTCGTGAGCAATTTTTCAAATAATTTCAGTGGTTGATGTTTGACTTAGTTTATATCTATAATAATTTATATGAACCCTTGCTATGATACGCAACTGTGCGTTGTACTCGCTTCTATTTATGTTGCGACCAAAACATTCTGAAGGTATAAAGTATCTTTAATACCTCATCGAGATTAAACAACAAATCTCTTAATTTTTAACAATGCGTGTTCGTAGCAGATTTTAAAGTATTATTTTGTTCCAGTGGAAGTTCTCTTCTTGGTGTGGGGAATCAGACTGTGCATTGTTGTGCGAAAAGCCCCATCTGAATTCAACGAGAGCAGATTTATCTCCATGGCAATTTACAACGAGTTCTTGTTATCAGTTTTTCTAAATATATCAATGTAAGTATTTATTTCACGTTTATCCTATTTATTTCGGTGAAATGTCCAATTTAAAAGTCTCACTGTTACATAAAAAAAAGTTTAATTAATAGTGATTTATAGGCACAAAATATTTCATTCAAAACACAGGATATTTTACACGTTTTCTTCCCTTAAATTAACCTATACATGTACAATAATTGCGAGAATAGATATAACCAATTATTAAGTTCATTACTAGGAGCTTCAAAGTTTTGCGGAAATTTCTATTTTGCAAAGCAACACAATTTAATTTTATTGTAATTTAAATATACTTTGACAGCGTAGTTACCAATAGGTAATATCACTTAAAACATTTAAATTTCAATTACGCTCTCGTTTTCGGGACACTGCAATTAAATTTTACAACTCACCCTATCTAGTGCCAGCATGCACCCCATTTACCGGGGTATTATATTAGTCAGTTTCTTTTTACGAATCGTTATAATCATAAGTTTTGTAAGTGACCATTAAAATTGATTTTATGATAGGCATAAACGGGTTTGTAAAATATACATTGTAAGAATCGATGATGGGATAATCCGACCGATCTCTAACAAATTGAAACAGCAATATCTATTAAATTTAAAACGTTAATTAAAACAATAATATTTTTCTTCCATTCAGTAGAAGCTCCACCAATATTTTTTTTTCAACTAGTTGCTCCACCAGTCAAAGGCTTCGATCCCTCAGCCTTTAGGCTTTTTGTGCTCTTGGTTGTAGCATTTATGTGAAGATACCAGTAGTCCTTATCCTCAACAGTCTTTTCACTAGGTCCTTCTCCTCTTCCTTGCAGAACCGACAGAAATACTCCTCCCTATATATGCCAATTGTGTGCATGTGCTTCCTTAGGGTACAGTCCTTATCTGCAGGCACTTATACAGGGGGGGTACAGGGGGTCCGGACCCCCTCGAAATGTTTTCAAACTAGGTACAGGCAGTAAAGTAAAAATGTATAGACAATTAGACATATTGAAGGGCATACAGTTTTGAAAATATTATTTTTAAAATGTCTAAGTTTAAAAATAAAAATCAATTGCTTAACTATTGGCAACACAGAGGAACTTATCGTCGATCAACTTATAATGAATCTACAAGATCGTTTTGAAACAAACTCAACCAAACTAATAGCTTTTCAAAGCGTATTACCAGGATTTGCCTCAAATGAAAATGCAAGTCAGCTAGAGCAGCTTTCTATGTATATTGAAGATAATTACTCGCTGTCTGCTCTTCAGGGTGAATACTACTTATGGTGCAATCAAGTGGGTGAAGATTTAGACAACAATATCGAAACCCTAAAGGCTTTGGAACACTGTAACAAAAATGTTTTCCCTGCTCTTCATCATTTACTGGTTATTCTTTCTACTTTACCTGTTGCTACAGCCAGTGTCGAGAGATCCTTTTCTACTCTTAAAAGGGTAAAAACCTTTCTAAGAAATAAAATGTCACACGGAAGGCTAAGTTCCCTGGCTGTGCTCTCAATACACTGGGATATCGATGTTTTTCCTGATAAAATACTGGACATTGACAATATATTATTCTTACTACACACTTATACTTTTTATAATTATGAGATTGTTTGTAACTGGATACGTGCTTGCTTATCTGGACCCTGCTGAGGGTTAATATTTCGTTAGTCAGCAGCTCCGGTGGTTTTTCACCAAGAGTCTGCTGTTTTGCTGCTTTAACTCGAGCTCCTCTACGTTTGCTGTTTCGTTTGAATCCACCGAGATGTACCGCCACGTGCTGTAGTTTTGGATATCCCGAAAGCAGGTTCACATGCAGTTTCAGAGCCTAGCTTTGCTAATGTCACACCACCTGATGACTGCACGCTTCTAGCCCATATCAGTTTAACTGGATATAGTATGTCGTTAATTTGTGGCCAATATGTTATCACTTCTCATTTCAATAAGCGAGTTTGTGATAATTTCTGTGATTCTATAATGACTGTTTGGAGGTTAACTGCTCACTAAAAGTTAAACTCCTAAGTAGCGTTCAATAAGAAAAATACGTAATCAATTCATTAAAACGTACTGATTAGCTGGAAAATTCAACAAGGTAAGGAAAAATTTCCCATTTCTATGTATTTGTTTATCTACTCGAAACTCAAACCTCGAAGTTTTCTCTGAGAGCTTAGGTTATTATTCTCGATGACACTAAAGATCCAGAGAGACTAACTGATGATTGATTTCGCGTTTACTTTTCGATTGCAGAAAAACCACATCAATTCTCACAAAACACCGAAAGCAATAGTCTGGAAAAAGCAAATCAACTCCAATATATGAAGTGACAGGTACAACAGTAAATCATTTTAGGAAACACATATGATAAATGATAGAAATCTAATTAAGGATACTAATTTTCATTCATATATACCACAAAGTTTTTTGACAAAGTAGATCCATTTAACCGCAATTCCAGAAAGATTGAGTCGTAAAGCATTTGCAATAAAATCGTTAACATCAGATAGTTTACCTTCAACCTTTTCACAGAAACATACATGTTTAAAACATCAATTTTTCAGTAAAGAATAATAGTAAAAGACTTATTTATGTTAGGAGTATTTTACGAGATGCAGCTGATACAAGTAGTTTCGTTTTGTTAAATGAACGAACTGCACACTTGGAAGACGTACCTAATCGTTCAAAAGCAATAACTACTTTTGCAACTTCACAATTTTCCTAAAACATTAACCCAAATAAGAAGGAACTTCGTTCTTAATGAAATGTAAAGTCTGAGTATAATATTATAATGTTTATAAACTCTTAAACTGTCTTTCTGAAAGTTCGCGAGTTTTAACCCTTCCTCTTATCATTCTGTTTTCAACGACTGTCTGCTTATCAGATAATTACATTACAGGCAGATTTCATTTAAACTTCCATCACTTTTATAGCGAAGCAGTCAAAAGTAGAGTGACCTTTTGCAAAACTGAACCGACATGAAAAATATGTTCAGTGTAGGTAACGCTGGTGTACATCTCGTACGAGAGAAATACACACCTACTCGAGAAGGTCTTCGACGAAGGTGATTCCAAGATACAAGTGGTGGAGCAGGAGAATATTAATGTGAATTCATGAAATATGCAGTGCATACAATTAAATATATCATATAAGCGGCTAACTAATATAATATTGATTTTGGAATGCTATTTATATACTTCCAACAAGCTTTCAATTCAATCCGAAGTCAATAAAAGAACTGAGGGTATGCGAGAAGCTTAGAAAATTAATAATAACAACAGATAACACTGTCATTACATATATATATATAATATATAGAGAGGGAGAGACCTGGCGTATTTTTTAAATAATGTTTAATTGTGTAATATTGATCTTTGGGTTTAATTTTATTATTTGCTGCATTCTTCAAGTAGCTACATAAAATTTTCCAGAACAAAGAAACTCAAAGGAATGAAAAGAAGGCAAACAACTACTTTGTAATAATTTTCTTTGTCTAGTTTAAAATTAAAAAGACCGTGGAATTTTTATATATTCACTATGTCAAAGTAAAGAACTGTCTAGCAAAATTAACATTTTACAGCAGTGTAAACAGGTTGAAATTAATTTTTTCATGGTGCATCACATTGCTAGTTTATCTTGGTTTTAATATTAACCAGTGGAAAACTCTTTATGAAATAGAGGAAGGCGGTAAATGTGTACAAAAAAGATTTAATCTCTGGACTTTTCAGTTGAAAATATGTTACCTTTGTTTAAGCACATGTATAGAATTTTAATATTAAAACTATTATTTGAAGATGACTATCGTTAAAAAATCTAGACCACTTATGTAACTTGTTTGCTCTACGAAAATCCCAGACATCCAGAGACATTTCAAACATATGAATACTATATTAGTTATTTATTTGTTATGATGTCAGGCAATTTCCAGTATAAAACCATCTGTCTATATCAACCATTTCATTTTTTTTCTTGAAACGCTTTCTTTATGTAATACCACCTAACATTCGATTCTGCGGCTTGTCAGTTTATTGCGGTTGATATAATTGCCCCTTCGTTTCTTTTCTTTACGATATGGTCTAGAATATCCCCCAGGGAGTTGATAAATAAAACGCCAAAAACTTGGGTCTGGACATTGCATTAAAACATTTTAATTGACCGATCCCGCTGTTTCTTATATTTTTTATGATAAAAAACTCTGTTTTATAAAATAAAAAAATAAAAAATTTCGTTTTTAATATGCTACTACAGTTATACAGCTAGTTTTGTAACAGTAGAGTTATGGATTATAATCATGTTCTGTAACTATACATTGCCACTTCTTTAGAAAAGCTGAATGTTTGCGATATTGACTTTAAAGTTAATAAAATGTTTTAGGGTTGAATATAGGAGTAACTGAGAGGTTCTTATAAGTATAAATTACACAGATTCTATCGATTGGTGTAAGGAATTTTATTGAAAATGTTTATAACCATTAATTTCATTAAAAATTGCAGTTTTGCGTGGTTCTTACAGTTATTTTATAATATATGCAGTATATTAATGACCGAACTCCATGCACGTTGCATGCTTTTATAATGTTATCAAACCTCTTATGACTACAGAAAGATGTATAATTTTTATCTTCCAGCATATCAATTCAGCACGACATTCCATTTTCGGCCTTGGACATATATGTAATTTCAAACTAGGTTTTGTTAAAACGTGTGAAATTATGGAAATCTACTGTTTTCAACTGTATAATTAATCTCATGAAAATATCTTTTATACAAGTATTAATTTTAAATGAATTAGTCGTATATACGTAGGCAACCAATAATACACTTATGGGGCTACAACTTTGAGAGCATTTATGAACTAGTTTATAACCTTTTCTACATTCAAAATTCAATTTAGACTGTGGAGAACAATTTCAGAAGGTCAATAGTGACCTGTTACATTTTCTAAAGTTTACTATCATTCACAATAGTCCAGTCAACTGTTAATAGAAAATATATGGATATACAGCTTGGCAAATACAGAAGTGAATGTCGAGAAACGTACGAGAGGCGCGAAGTTAAAATGAGAAAGTATTCGGATGACAAAGAGGGTAATATGCGCTTGGTGAATTAGTACGGTAAATAATCAAAGTATATTAAGTAACAATCTTTAACTATTCAGGAGACGTAAATGAAGGTATTAATATAGTATTTATTCACTAAATTAATTTAAACGATATTTGTACGCCGCTCTCACTATTGTTTATGTCACTTTCTAAATCTAAAGTGTCACTGTCGTCGTCCTGTGGACAAATTATAATTTGGTCTATTCAAGGCAAGGTTCCATGCCCATATACATTTTTTCATACTTAGACATAGATGGATAGTTTTATTGTGCATAAGATAAATCTTTTCACAAGAGTTCGGTACAAAATTTCAACAGAAGAATTAACATAATTAGAAAAAAATTATCACAGATATTTTTGTTAATTAATGAAAGAGTTAAGACAAAAATTTAAGTAGGTATACAATATGTATGTACAGGTTGGTAAATTAATTTTGGCAGTCGGAAGTTTGGCAACGTCCGATGCGCCGTAGCAAAGACGTATGCGGATTGCAAGAGCTCACTTCGCTGGCAGAATTCGTAAGCCTCACAACCTTTAAAACATTGCATGCGAAATGTACGTCGCCTGCTTTTACCGGTAACTGCGTTTACAACGTAGTTAAGTTGTAATTCACCATGTGCAAGTGCTTGTAGCCTTAATAAGCTAACAATATACTATGAGCTAATTTAGGAAGTTCAGAGAATCCATTTTGTGTATAATTGATATTAAGGTAGTGTTCCAGATCATTAATATTATGAACATTCTGAAAAAAACTATTTTTTCTTAGATGGACAATTAAAAAAGCATATGATGTAATAACTCCGGGGAATCCATATTAAAGACAGAGCAATTTTCAGTGCTGTTAATAACATAAAAATTAAAATGTTTTGCTACAGGCTCTAAGTTGCGCTATTATTATGGTTATATAGATGTGTGCAGGTATTTGCAAATAATTGTTATTTTACCAACTAGAAAGTGTGAGTTTAGTAAATAGTAACTAGAAGCCGCCTTACTATTATACTTTGAAGTATTATCAAATGTTCAATGAAGCGAATTTTTGAAAGTCTTGAAAAGTATATTCTTTTGGGTCTGTTTTACCAAAGTAAAGCATGTTTGAAAACAACCATTGACAAACGATCAGAATGTGTTTCAAAGCGTACAATGTAACCTGGGGTGCTCTTTGACTTTTTTGAAAAAGTTGACGCTCTATAATATCGGTGTAACGCAGACCCAATACGCCAGTTCTAAAAAAAGAGAAGATAAAATAGCCATGATGCAAAACAAGGCTGTGGAGGAGTCGTTTTATCGGTATTGACTACAAGCTTGAGCAGTAAGACTCGCGTACCTTTAGTTTTCGCTTTATAACAATTGGAGAGTCGACAACTATCATCTGCGTATTGAAGCATCAGTTTATTATAGGTTTCTTCTACACATTCCTTTGAACTGGGTATCCAAATTTCTTTCAATGAAGTTGAATAAGCTGGCAAAGCTTTTAACGGATTTGAGCTGAATTTATATTGATTGGTGTTGTAAAATAGATTATCATTATAGTAGACACTGTATTAAGTATCATTGTTAAATGCATACAGTTGAATGTGAAATGGCATAAACCGCTGAATATTCATTTGAAATCATCAACAGATGTAATCTGAGTTAATTGCGTTAGTCTCCAATAATCACGATCAAGGAATCCCATTTCAAAGGAATTTAACGAGCAGTAGTCAGTGTAAAAACAGTACACTCCAAACATTTTCCAAATCGACGCTAATCAGAATTCTTCGTAAAATGTAGTTAATCATCTGTACCAGTGTACGTGACTGTAAGAGACAAAATTTCCTGGAGGATTTATATCTCTCTATGCGGTAATATTTGTTTTAATTAATTGATAATAGGATCCTGAATGTTAACTAACCGCTTAACTTTCGTTTTCATAACTGAGGTAAAGTCAAAAAAATAACTTAACTTTCAGAACTTTAGATGTCTTATTTGGCTCCAGCGAAAATTATACCCAGGATCTACCGTAGTTTTTTAAAGATACTATTTAGAACAATATTCTCTTTCTTGTAATAAACCCGACACTTATTAATTGATGCGGTAAATCAAAAAAGTGAAAAATTGCTCTATGAAAAACTGAATTTTACCAGAATTCATTTTGGTTGTAATAATATCTACAAATAATACCTTTCCAACAGGCACGTATCCAAGAGGGGGAGGGTCCAGGGGGTCCGGACCCCCCCCCCCGAAATGTTTTCATACACATACTAGAAAAACGATGATTCCATAGTTTTTGTGTAAGTACAGTAGTAAAGTAAAAATGTATAGACATATTGAAAGGCATACAGTTTTGAAAGTATTATTTTTAAAATCTCTAAGTTTAAAAATAAAAATCAATAGCTTAACTATTGGCAACACAGAGGAACTTATCGTCGATCAACTTATAATGAATCTAAAAGATCGTTTTGAAACAAACTCAACCATACTAATAGCTTTTCAAAGCTTATTACCAGGCTTTGCCTCGAATTAAAATGCAAGAGCAGCTTTCTATGTATATTGAAGATAATCACCCGCACTGTCTGCTCTTCAGGGTGAATACTACTTATGGTGCAATCAAATGGGTGAAGATTTAGACAGAAATACCGAAACTCTAAAGGTTTTGGAGCACTGTAACAAAAATGTTTTCCCTGCTCTTCATCATTTACTGATTATTCTTTCTACTTTACCTGTTGCTACAGCCAGTGTCGAGAGATCTTTTTCTACTCTTAAAAGGGTAAAAACCTTTCTAAGAAATAAAATATCACACGAAAGGCTAAGTTCCCTGGTTGTGCTCTCAATACACTGGGACATCGATGTTTTTCCTGATAAAATACTTGACATTGACAATATTTTATTCTTCCTACACACTTATACTTTTTATAATTATGAGATTGTTTGTAGCTATAGGTAATAATAATAACTACTTTTCATCTAAGGGCTTTGACCTTTGAAAATTTTCGTTGGACCCCCCCCAAAACCAAATCCTGGATACGTGCTTGCTTTCCAAGCGTATTTTCTTTGCTACTTAAGATAGTTTTCTAATTTGTAAAGTAACAAATATCTGTAGAAGATATTTATCTTGGAGATTAACCAGATTAAATAGATGACCTCAGGAACAAAGGAGGTTTTGTTTGATTGATTGGTTGAAATTTCGTTCAACTAAATAAGCTATTTACGAGTACCACAGATTATGACCTCTACAATTTATATGTTATGATAGTTTGGTTAATCCTTGGTATCATTATAGTTCAGTCATCTTGGATTTCATCTCGGAATCTAACCGAATAAGCTGAATTTTTGTACAAATCATTCTAAATATATTTTTATATTTTAATATTCTTTAGAAGCATTTAATATTGTTTTTATCCATATCTATGATTTTGAAAAATATTTTTCATAACCAATAACCGTTCATTAAAAAGAAACAACTATTTCTCGGGCTATATGCCCCGACAGACATTGAAGTTAAATGGGATTGGTTTATCTACAAGATATAACCAACCATTCTGGTTTTTAATTAGTAGGGGCATCATCACTTGCAGACCAGTTTCAGAACGTTCTACTATTTATTGAGTAAATTTTATGCATAACTAAAAAACCTTTTAGATCGAAAATCTGTATGGAGAAAATTCAAACTCAATATTTCATACAGTATTGTTCGATAAAGCATAAATTACCAGCATATAAGGCTACTTAAGAGATTTAAAGATTAAACTTTAACAATATACTCACCATAGTTTAGCGAACACGTGCTTGTGTGTTTGATCAATAATTACTGATAAACCATTAAACCACTTAACACGTTTACGTTATATTGATTTATCTTTTAATCAAACAAAAAATGAACCAGATAAAAATAGAATACGAGACTTTTCTTGTTATTGGGCTAGGATTTAAAATAAATAAACGAAAAAATGTTGTTTTCTTGCTACCTCGGTCTAAAGTACCTATAGTTGTGACTAGAATTAGTTTGCACTGTTTCACAATAAAAGAACAGTATGCGTCAAGGTCTCTTTGAGGATTGAAAGGCCGAAAAGATGAAAAATTACGTTCACTTTTTAATAAAATGGATTTGCTGGAAAGGAAAAGTATCGATATCTTCAGATTTTTGTTTCAGCAAAGTTTGTTTAAAAGGGAGAAAATCATTTGTTTTAAATACTACAGATATATCTTGATCTTAAATCCATAGTAGTTACTGTTTTCGTTTAATAGCATTCCTAAAAGCTAATAAATGGATTATAAATATTATCGAATAGAAATATATATTCAACTGACATCTGAATTAAATATTTTTGTGTTCAAGTTATATATTCAGTTTAAAAAAATGAATAACTCATCTCGGCCCATGAAAATAAGAGTTGTACGCTTGTAGTTCCCGAATAGATATCAGGTATTTAATATTCTGGAAGGTTCGGATATGAAAATTTAATTGTAAATTGTAAAGGTAAAGTTAACAAAGTTTCTTAAAGGAGAAGCGGGAAGAAGTTTAAATTAATACTATAATCAAAGGAGGATATCTGTGTTTTAGATGATTAGAAACACAACTTTTAAACAGTTTACAAGAAATTTAATTCAAGGATACCAGATAATGGGATTTTGTGTAGATGATTATGTTTCATATAATTTATATCCATTGAAATGATAGAATTGCGTATTAA
The DNA here is from genome assembly GCA_949126875.1 of Lochmaea capreae. NCBI lineage: Eukaryota > Metazoa > Arthropoda > Insecta > Coleoptera > Chrysomelidae > Lochmaea > Lochmaea capreae. The sequence continues at coordinate 3,064,621 of OX421402.1, forward strand.
ACTGTTTTAAAAATAAGCTTCATTAGAACCTCGTAATTAAACAAATAAATATCTTTACAATGTACAGGGTTATTCATTATATATGGACCCCCTTTAACTTAAAGTAATTTATTTAAATTATTTTCGTGGATTTAGAAGTTAGTTCCATATATCGTCTAATTTTCTGTGATGCTCTGATACTTCTAGGGAGATTCATTTTGCAAAAGACTGACCATTTTACGACAAAAAACAACTACTCTCCGGGTATTGAAATACGTTTATCGGAAAAAAATATCTTTATATACCTATAATTCTTCTGCCCGTGTGTAAGTCACTGAACTGCTCCTAAGCAGCTGGATCGATTTCGATCAAACTATTGTTTGTTTTCAAGTGAATTCGAGAATGGTTTAGATTCACAATTGGTCCCGGTAGGTGGCAATGCAGTTTTTTTTTAACAAATTTGTTTGCCCTAGAAAGAGATTACCACAGGACAACGTCTGTCTGTCGGGTCCTCTAGTACCTATACATACACTGTGTCCGTAAAGTATGGAACAAATTCATTTTTAGCTAAACAGGCCATTTTATGGAATAGTCCTGAAACACGTCGATTTTTTATTTTAATTTACCGTATTTTAAAATAATATTCTAATATACAGGGTGAATTACTTTCGAGTATTGATGTCACCGTCATTTTTTTTAAATGAAACACCCCCATTTTGTCTCAATTTTCGGATTTCTCTAGCTGAGTTGATTCCAAAAATGTATCACATGTTGATTCCAATTGGTACAGGATGGACAAAAATACAATAGTTTTGTGTGTGCTGATAAAGTAACGCGTAACATTTTTATTAGTTAAATTAACAATATTATCAAAAATACTTATTGTCTAGCGGACAGAATATGATGAAATACATGACTTTATAAATGTTCGAACTGCAGCCCTTGCTGTATTTGACAGTAACCCAAACGGTGTACAAATTCTTGTTGAACCTTGTTTATTGTGTCTTGAGAAATATTGTTTATTGCTGTACGAATTCTCTCTTTTAATTCTTGAATATTTGCTGGTTTCGTTTGATACACAACATTCTTCAGAAGGCCCCACATAAAATAATCCAAAGGATTGAAATCTGGTGACCTCGCTGGCCATTCAATAGGTCCACGTCTACCAATTCACCAGTTCGGAAAAATTTCACCATCCTGTTGAAACCATAAACTTTCATCAAAACCTCCAGGATTACTTTATGAGCACACACAAAACTATTGTATTTTTGTCCATCCTGTACCAATTGGAATAAACATGTGATACATTTTTGGAATCAGCTCAGCTAGAGTAATCCGGAAATTGAGACAAAATGGGGGTGTTCCATTTAAAAAAAATTACGGTGACGTCATTACTCGAAAGTAATTTACCCTGTATATAAGATTATTATTTTAAAATATGGTAAATTTAAATCAAAAATCGACGTGTTTCAGGATTATTTCTTAAAATGGTCTGTTCAGCTAAAAATGAATTTGTTCCATACTTTACGGAGACAGTGTATATTTTCCAGTATTTAACTAACTTTACATGGAGGTAATATTATTCGGTTAATTTATATTGAAATCATATATAATGAATAACCCTATACAATGAGAGAAATTCGGTTAATTTATTTTGTATGTATAATATCTAGCTGGAAACATACGGTGGGAATTTAATGCTGTGCGTGAGGATGTGTATAATGACCACTTTATAAACGTCAAAAGGGGAATAGTAGTGAGTTATAACGATTATGTTTCAATTAACTTCCTTATTCTTATGTTTATAAAGATAACTGAAGCGATTATCGTGAATTATTCACAAAATAATTTTTGTTTTCATAATTTTGATTTATTTTTGGAGTAAAATTTCTTGGCCAACGATAATCGAAAGTGAAATTTTAAGGTAGCGTCATGTAATACCCCTGATAAATGTAGGTTATAAATGAAATAATAGAGTCAGCTATTACTTACCTAAGACTTATCCAATTATCCTTATAAAGTGAACTCCAATAAGGTCAGTAAAGAAACCGAGTTTGAATAATCAACAACCCAAACCTTTACAGTCACATTTAGCCACATTACCTGAGAGATATATTTCTGTGGAATTTATCCATTACTGGTTTTATTTGACAATTAATTCTTCGCTCTGGCTACATTCACGATAAAATATGTCCAGCTTGAAATTTTTCTTCTTTACGTTGGTTAGGAACCTTCCATTTTCTGTACCCCGTATAGTACTCGTGAAATTTTTGATTGTTTGTTTAAACAAAAGGTATTGTAAGTCAATGGAAATCCCACTTTGAATATTCAATGAGCTTGTTTAAGATAATTTGCGAAGGGAATACGGTAAACAACGAAAAGGGTTGGAACGCGGCGAAAATAAAAAGTTAAGTACGGCCTAAACTTCCAAAAACTTTACTCTACTTTCTACCATTTATTGATTCATACAATTAATACCTTAATTGTGCTTTGAATTTGCTAAAAAAATATCAAAAGAAAAATTTTATGAGATAAGTAACTAAGGAATGTAGAAACAAAGTTAAAATTGATGTATTTCCGAAATTATTGCCGGATGAAAGTGTTTAGTTTTACCTAATAATGCGTGCATAAGCTCGAAAAAAAGTTAACGATAACGAGACAAAAATATGATTTGTATAAACTAATCTGCGCTTCTAGCAGCAGCGGTTAAAATAAGGGACCACTGAACACACCCTCAACTGTTTTTGGTCGCTGGAACTGAACGCACGCCCATCGCTGAGCGCACAATTATTCTTCTTTCTCTTTCAAGTAGTTTTGCTCATATTTTCCTTGTCGTACTTGTGTAAATCGTATGGCGCGAATAGACTTTTCGCAATCTGTATATTATTTTAGAAGTGAAGTTAACAATTTTTAACATTTTTTTTGTGTTGTGACAATTAACGAGTTAATATAAAATTCTTGATACAATGCTAGTTGTATCCGTTTCAGTTGTATTTCTCCTGGGACGTGAAGTGTACTCGAGTTTCATCTATTGTTTTGCACGTTTGTAAGTTCTTCTAAAAGCGATGGGAGAATCAGGGCGTACTAGATTATTCAAACTAATTAAAAAGATTCACGAATCAGAAGAGACGGTCTCCTGACGCGAGTTTAATTTTCTCACTACCCAAAAATTCAAAAGCAGATACGTGTGAGAACAATCGAACAATTAGCATCACTTCTTATGCTCCAAAAATTTGTACCCGCATAAAAATGAAATCTGAAGGAAATGTGGAAAATAATTTTGAGGAACGTACAGTTTGGGTCAAGTAGAGCTATAGAAATATCTAAACAGGGATTTTATAAAACGTTTCTACATAATATTTTTGGAGATATTATAAGGTGAGAAAATTTCTAGTAGAAGCCATATGGATGAAATATTCTGCTGATCTGAACTTATACGTTCTCGTAGATATTCTCTTTGGTATTGTACATACTTATAAAGCCGTTTGGTGGTGAAATAATCCTCCATAAAATCTTTTTCCGAATACGGACCCTTACCAAACATTTATGAACTTCATACGCTTACGACGACTCGTAAGTAATACGGAATAAATTTTTTTGTTTTATCGAAAATGTTAATATTTAATCCTGAAAGCGTCGTCTCGTAAGTAAAATTGCCAGGAGAAGAATAACATGGAAGTTTGAGCCATCCATTAAGCGATGCATAACCGTCCCCGAGGAATAAGGACACCTTTCGTGTGTTGCAAAGTAAATTCTAAATCTTTAAACCGCCTTTTTATTGGGCAATTACAATAAAATACGAGACATTTATTTATTTACAGAAAATCTGGATATTTTTCACAAATTTATCTCAAATGAACTCATGGTCTAAGTAATCATCATTAATGTGAGGTATATAGAAATATTTCTTTCTCTTAACAATACATTTTTTCTCTTTTCCTATCAGCGTGTGTGAGTTGTTTCTTGAGTCATTATATTATGTCCTTGGTTGATTTAATCATGTTGTTTACTCTGATTTTGCTATTCACGTTATAAGACCTAATAAAACATAATATAGAAATGCTTCAATACAACTGTATGCAGAGAAATGTGTAGCTAACATTTCATCAGAATGTACTCAAATTTTGTTACCAACATTAAAGAGAGAAGTTTCCAATAAACAAATACAAAACAACAATAATCATACTCACAACAAAATTATAACTAACGCGTTTTATTAACAGCTACCAGAGTGAGGAGAATTGGAGATTGTCCTCGTCCTATCCAACGGTGTTTTAAAATTATTGGAGGTACATCTTCAGAAATAACTGGAAGTTAGTTTTGTGACTAAAATTTACTTGTTGAACAATTTTGCTGATCTTCAATATATGGAGTTCATGCAGCTCTAAGTCGTCCAATAGTATTCATTGATTTTGCAGAAGTTCAATTTAGTAAACGTTTCAGAACATGGTAAGCGGTTATTTGAAATACTAGGCAAGGAAAACAGAGTCATTTTCACCTGGGTGCCGGGGCATCGAGAGGTGGAGAGGCGGAGAGGAAAACCTTCACGTATTTGGAGGACGAAACTCTGGAGCACATATTATGCTCATGCCCAGCGTTGGGCAGGGTAGGGTATAACATATGCTGGTTTAGTATCTTAGAGCCGAACGACTCCAAAAAAGTAGGTTTAACCAAATACAACCATGGACTTCGTCATGGACCCCACAAGCACAGGCTTGTGGGGTGAATTATAATCCCTAGAGGTGAGCCACAATAGTTCCAACGGAGGTCGCAGTGGAGGTGGTGAGAAGGCCCCACTCACATAGAACCTAACGTAACCGAACTTATTTGGATAATGACGAATCGCCTAGAATACTTTCGAAACTCCCTGTATATTATATTACTCAAATGCTAAAAAAATAATATAAAAACTTGTAACTCGTTATTGGACTTTTTATTTCACCGCAAAAACGTATGAGAGATTCAAATATTGCAATTCTCTGTTCGAACGAAATTATCGAGGATGTTTCACGAAATCTAGAGAATTTCCACCTCAAATTCCCTATCGAATTTCCCGACGACGTATCCATTAGAACATCTACAGGATAGATACTTTTGGTAAATTTGTGACGAAATCTAGTTTTCCGTTTAAATACCATACAGGTAAGTGGTTTTTCTGTTTCCGCAGTGAGTATCAAACATGTAAGCGGAATTTATTAGAAAAATACGTACCTGTATATATATTTTCTGCAGGTTTTCACAGTGTAGACTTGGAGAATTGGATAACATCACGTGTATGCCATTAGATTCATTACGACCCGAATTTATTAAGACACCTGGTGAAGCTGAAACTGGTTTTATCATGTTTGTCACGCATCTTTTTTTGGTTAAAAGTTGTTAACTTGAAGCCTTTTTTCTGATGTTTCAGGAATACTACCAATAAAACCTTTATGGAACACACAGGTTTTTTAAAAATTTGTTCCACCATTTTTGTTTTTATCTAGACTTTAAATCGTTTTATGCTCATAATACCTACAGATGCAGCATGCATATGCAAATCTCTATTTTTAATAACAGAAAAGCAATTTTCCAAATCCATATACGTTTGTTGATCTGTGTATCCGGCAAACAAATAGAATTGAATATTCGTAACGTATCCGCATATTATTAAAGTGTTTTTTAATCTTGGTATAGATTTTTCAAGTTTCTAGACAAAAATATCTAGTCACAAATAAAATAAACATTTAAATTGCGGCATTAAATGAAGTGTTTTAAACGTTGTGGATAGAGGAATATTGGTTTAAAATTGTATAAAATGGATTCGCCGTTAAACGCCTGCATACATAAATCCAGTTAATGGTCCAACAGTCAATGAATCGGATAATTTGAAATGCTTACATTTAGTCATAAAATGGATACAAATGATTATCGATATAAATAACTTTTTATTTGGTTTTAAAACTAAAACATTGTATTATAATTATATTTTATGTTATGTTTGAATACATATTTTATTTAATAACATTTGAACATGACTGTCAAATCATCTTTCAATTATAATACACTCTCTGGTTTGGCGTAACCTCAAAATGAAAACAAATCTAGTCATTTTTTCATGGGAATGGTGAGTAAAGTTTATCCAAAATCAATTGCAGAAGCTAAAGATTCCTTTGATCGATATTATGTCTTATGAGTATTGAAATGTTAATCTGAACTTCATCTGCAGTGTCCGTGGACCGTTCCTGTTATTGAAAATTACTCCTAAAACTAATAGTTTAAAAAAAAAACTAAAAAACACGCTTTATAGGTAATTGAACTAAAAAGTAAAAAATAATTCTTAATGATTAACTATAAAATGAATGTCATTATAATAATAGAGTGCTTTGTACTACATTTATACATTAACTCTGCATTTCGGAATAGAACTACATAGTAAAAAATTATAACAATTATTGATATCGAGTTTTCCTTAAAACCGTGACTCAAAGATAAAACTAAAGGTTTGTTCCAACAAGCTTGAGAATCAGTTCGGAATTTTACTGAGTTTGCGTAGATTGAAATTAGCGACGATAATTTCAATCTACGCAAACTCAGTAAAATTCCGAACTGATTCTCAAGCTTGTTGGAACAAACCTTAAATAAACTCCGTACAGCTGAATTGACGCTTTTCTACACTATTACCCTCTAGTTGTTCGTAGCCGTATTAGACTTTGAATACCCTCTTTAGCCACCGCCTGTGAAATAAAAATTACAGATAATTGCACTTCAAAAATATTAGTTTAAAAATAAACCGATGGTGCCATATTAGAAACCTGTGCGGTATTCGGGCTCTAAAAAGAATTGAAATAGTGGTCACCCTGTATAACCAGAGAAGTAGTTGTTCTTTAGTGGAAACATAATTGTTATTAACTGTGTTAAACCATGCAATTTAAAGGATAAATTGATAGAAATATCTACCTTCAGCAAGAATTTACCATAAAGGATATCCTGAATGATATTACATTTGAAAGGATAAAGGACTACTTCAATCGTATTTATACTAGTCGATATTTGTTAGATTTCGAAGAATGTACTAAATCTTTTCATGCCTTTACAATACGTTGTAGAAAACAGTGATAACAAAATGATTATTGGTTACAATAAAGGTGGTGGAATAGTAATATTCCTTAAATCCAGTTTTCTGTTTCAAATATTTTATTATCTAGTACAGGTCTGTCGGCTTTGGATGGAAATTAGCTAATAATTTTATATATGAATGGGGGAATATATTTCAAAAAAAATCAACAATTATACTCGGCCCACGCTCAATTCCCGATCACTACTTCCAAAATCGATACCAACCAGTGATTGAATATCATTTTATGAAAACTCTTATATACAATTAAAAGATTACTTAACTCCTAAAAATCATTCATTAACGGTTTTAGTTTCACTGGTCTGTATAATACTCAATTGTTCACGATTCACCTGAGGACTATGCTCTGCTTCTCAACAAAACACTGAAATTCAAAACCACTTGCATGATTGCCGTTGGGCATGTTTCCATTGCTCCTGCAATGCATATCTAGGATAGCCTGGAGTGGTTGTATCTCTACTTCAATAGGCTAATCTTACTACTCCATATATTTTATTAACTAGTACAGGTCTGTCAGTTTTGGGGGGAAATAAGCTAAGTAATTATTGGTCTCACTATGGCTGTGCACATCCAGCTCAGGATCCTTGGGTTACGACTTCAATTTTTCCCTGCCAGGTACCTTCTTCTGCGAGAACTTACATGGACTTAGACGGAAGCACTTTGGAGAGGAAATAATTCAACCATTTCAACTAGTGAAAATTCCTCCAGTCAAATTAGTGGCCTACATAGAAGACACAAAGGTTCTGGAATGGAAGTAGATAACATGGGAAATGGTACAAACATTCAGTTCAAGTGGCTGGGTTGTTGAGCACAACCCAATCGAATGAATGATGGTCAGGCCTAGATACTTGACTCCTTAACTTCATTCAACCTCGCTACCATCAAGTTCAACGGTTTTTAGGTTGAATTTTCTTTTCTTTTTGAAGGCTATCGTATATTTCAGTCCTCTTTGTATGATGCCATAAAGAGTATTCTTATAAATGCAATGTGTTTTGTGTACGTATCGGACTGAAGTACTTACAATATTCTAAAGTTTGCAGCTCCAAAACTGTCACAATTCACCTAACTCTTTTCAAATACCCGATTTATAGTATAAAGAGCCCTGGAAACTACCCTTATCTCTATAGCACCTGTTTTTTTTTGTATACAATATAAAACTTACAATGCGACCAAACTGCATGGATTGGCCTATTGATATTCTATCCAATAATGGAGTTCTGAACTGTAAAATGATAAACTTCGGGTATCGTTACGGTAACGGATTTTTGTGCCGGTACACTGTGAAGACGCATCGATATCGTCGACTCTTAAGACTGCCTACATGTCTCGTTAGAATGGCAGCATTATCCCACTCGTGTGAAATGGGTCACTTTCCACATTAGTAATGTTATAAACAATAATTTATCTACATTTGTATATACGTGCAAAATCCCTATGTATCTGTATATCAATACAAGAGCTTCTACCAAAATAAATTTCCCGAAAATAAGGGAAGATTAAAATCCATTTACTCCTGTCCTGTTTTCCCTGCTAGTGCAATGAAAAGTAAAAAAGCGCCTTCTACATAAAATATAAAATTTTAAATACTTGGCCTTAATATTGTTTTTGCGTAAATATACACAGTGTGTTTGGAAAAAATTGTGCTTTAGTGGTTATTACATATTTGACAGCTGTACACCAGGGTGTCTATTATATTATTAAAAAATGTTTCTGTCACTTTCCTTCATATTTTATAATTATCTTCAGCAACGACAGCGACTTAATTTTACTGCAAATAAATAAAAATATTGTTTTTAAGTATAGTTTAGATTTTTAAACCATTTATTTCGCTTTTTATAGATTATCGGGCTACACAATGAGGCTTAAGTAGATACGTTATCTATGGCAGTAGAAGCCAACGATATATTTTGAACTAAACTATATCAGAAAATTTCATACTCATTGCAATTTTATTAGATAAAATCCCCCGGAAGAACGTGATTGTAAAGTGAAATACTGATGTTACATTTTTAAAATCTTTTTACTTTTCAACTTGCAGTTTAGGATTATGAAAGAAAAAGAGATTGAATGCAGAGAAAGAAGACTTATCTACAACCTGTATAATACACAAAGGGAGATCGTTAGAGTAGAGGCAGGCGAAAATAGAGAGATATGTCAGACAGTTCAAGGAATCAGGAAGTTTAGATTCGTAGACGATAAAGTCGTTTTAGCTGAGTCAGAAACAATTTGAAAAGAATTATTCAGGAAATATATTAAAGGGTCAAACAGCATCACGGTGTATATTTTCAAAGCTCCTGGAGAACGGGAAAAAAATCCTATATTGTTTTTTTTCGTGCAGAGTGAAACGGTGTAAATTGCTTTACGTTCGAGATAAACACAATGACTTATACGAAGTTGGAAAAGCCTTTTAATTAAGCCAACGCAACTTCAACACTCCATTTTGATTTCAAGATAATAATTATTTCTTTTGCTTGTTATAACTTTCTCCAAACAACTTTCAGGATAATTATAATGAGTTCATCGTTATCCAATTTCTTTTAATAACTCCTAAAAATTTAACTAGCGAAAAAATAATGTTTTTGACTTTTACAAAGAAATACAAATTTAACACATTAGCTGCCATGTAAATCACCGGAGATTTTACTCGGAATCCACGTGAATTATTTTGCTTATGTAATAAGTCTTGTAGTTCGCGCGACTGCAGCGACTCGATACGCGGACTAGTTGAGCAGAAACGTTATGCCTTGTACCGCCTATTAAATTGTGTGTGTGTGTGTGTGTGTTGTTCTAAATTACAGCTATCATCAATTCTCTCAATATTTACAAGCAGTTAAAAAAACAAAACATCCTAATGGGTCCTTTTAGAGAGACAAGTCCCAAGTGTCCCAATAAACGAAGATGAACATAGTCAGTACAGAAGAAAGAACAGCAGACGGAAGAGATGCATTTCATGTTATGAGAAAAAGCCAGAATAGGAGGTCGAGTTATGGGAATGAATCAAGCCAAATTCCGTTTAAGCTAATTTCAATAAATCATAAGAACGTTGAATCATTACATAAATAGAAGAAGGAAGGTCGCACGTACGATGTCAAGTTCAAAGCGTGAAATAAACCATAAATAGTATTATTTATATTTACTTAGGATGAACTTGACTTGTCGTATAAATATGCAAACGATAGTGTTTTAAGGAGACTCTTAATATTATGTTAGAATAAGAATATCACGATTCATAAGTAACAAGTAGTATAATGTATAGTAGCAGTTTAAGTAATAAACAGAACGTATCCCAGTGCTACAGGTAGTTGTTTTATTCCTGTAAGATGACCCTCCAAGGGACCAGCAACACCACCTAGTCAGAGGCCCTTCCACACCTATAATACAAAAGTATCAAAGGATAATAACATCCATTACAATGATTTACGTTTAGGTAATTATAGATAATGCTGTTATTCTGTGAAACTGTATAATAATATTTATTTAGAATCTTAACTACCGATGGAGGTATATATTTAATAAGAGATACACAGCACAAACTATAAATCCTGTTCGATAGCAATAAATCTTGCAATTATTGCAAATACAGGTACGGATCCGATTCCATATAATCTATTTATATTTTGAATCTGTATGAATTCCACGTGCCAAGTCTCGAAGTAACCTTCGCTGGCTCGCAAAAAATGTTTACCGTATCTAGAGATTATCGAGGATCAGGGAGCTCCCAAAATATTAAGATAGATGTTAAATTAAAAGACATCTCTCATTCGGAATGTCCGCGGCAAAATAACAATTTTCAGACAAACGGTTCTTTTTAATCTGTTAAACTTTTGATCTATCTAATAACTTGATGTCCTATTTAGACCCTGAAAAAGTGAAATATTGTTCTATAAAATCTGTATAATATTCATCCCTTAGAAAGTTCACTGGATCGTATTTGATTTATAAATACATTTACACACCATTTAGCTTTCGTATCAGCATAGAATATTTTTTCTTTTCCCGCACAACATGTACCAAGCCGAATACTGTTTGTCAATTTAAGTCGGTTATCTCCATTGACATATAATGGTTATCTCGTAATCGATCACCGGAAAAACCATATCGTTCCACCTACTTCAATGATGGTTACTGAAACCACAAACTTGCGGCAACATTGATCCGTTCGTTATATTCAACGATCTTTATTGTTGGACGTGAAGTCAAGGGATATACGTAAAAAAATAAGGTAATGCTAGAATGTTTACACTTTATTTTCTTCATTGGAAACGCTACAAACACCATTGGTCCTTTAAAACATTTTTTAGAGTAACAATATTAGCTTATAATCGATTAGAATCGAAGAATTGATACTTTTTTCGCTATCTGCTATTTTCTGGTTGACAATTGACGTTTTCACTCCTACAGAAGTCTGTTTTATTTGTCTCTACCCTCCACAGCTGTAACGTTTTTTGTCAAAACCGTTCAAAGAAGAAAAGTAGCAAGTTCTGGAGCGGTTTATGAGCGCACCCATTGTTTTGATAAATTAGTATAGGTATTATTCAACAAGCATATAATTATGACTATTATTCACGAAGTGACTATTAGCCATTATATGCAAGTAGAATATTATATTTTGTCCACCACCACCACTATTAATTATCTGTTTATATTATTGTATTATTGACAATTTTAACGTCAAAATTAATAAATTTCTGGAGTATGTCAAATAATGTGACTTATAGAGATGGGCGATACTGTGTAAAAAGCGTGAATTCACTCTAGTAGATATATGGGCAAAGTCTAACTAAAGTCAGTGTGATGAACCATATTTTTAATCCCCTTGAAGGAAAAAGCCGCCCAATGGCGTCCATATAAATTTTTTATAAATTCAAATATTGTGAAATAATGTTAATTTTCTATATCAATTTGAATGAAAAAAATCAGCCTGCATACAAAATTCATAAAATTTGTAATACAATAATAACACGTTTTCCTCTAGAACACGGAGTATCTAAAGAACAGTTTTTTGTATCGTCAACCCAACCATACTTGACAACATCATGCGATCAAACCAAGTTTCGTCTAAATAAATTATAGTTCTATTTGAATCACGGTACCCTTTTATTTTGCGCAAATACTCCTGTCTTAGTTCAACGATACGCCGAGATTCCATTATCACCATTCGATTATCTAACTTCTTATATTTGAATCCACAATTCAATAAAACATTGATAAGTATATTCAGGAATAACCCGCAATTTATCACGAATCAGCTCTAAACTTGGTATCTACTATTACTTTATAAATCGTTGTAAACCCGATTAACGTTAATTCGTGAATTCTCGCGATAACCGCATTATCAGAAATTTCAGAATTTTCTTTTTTCAAACACGCGTACATATTTAAAACAACGCGTTGACACTGAACATGTAAATCTTTGTTCTTAAATTCGGCCCTATCATCGGTATCATTTATTGCTAAGTCATTTGCATTTGTTTGTGGCGCCAAATTATTAGATTCCCGCGCATCATCTTGGACTGTCGTTTCTCCAAAATGCTATTTTAATTAATTACAAATAAATTATAATCATAAAACTCACCCTAACGTCTACGAACAAATAAATATTATATTGATATCAATTCACTAAACTCACTCGACCAAAAAATAGATGCTAGATATTTACTACTATTATTTTAAATATTTCTTTAAAACAAAATTCACACACGCCCCTGAATCGACACACAATACTAATATCTCTCTAATATCGCAGGCCACCCTCGGAGTTTAATTTTTTTTAGTTATAGTTAGTCCGCCTTAGTAAGTGACCCGTTACTCCATTATAATATACACAATAATGTACTTGATGATTGTATAACGCTGAACACCTGCAATGCGTTGCCAGATATACAAAATTTTTGTTAAATATAGTAGGCATACAAAAAGTTGTTTTAATTAATTTCTCTTTTTACAGCAATACCGAGCGACTTTTTTAATAAATTTATATTATGTATTTTTTTTTAAATATTTCCAAACTAGCTTTCTGAGAACATCACGAGCTAACAGTTTACTGAAGTAATGGGAAACATTTGTATAGTGAGCCCAACAATTTTAGAAAATATATCTGACAACATTGCTTTATTTTATGGTCATCACACTGACTTTAGTTAGACTTTACCATATAACTTTTGTTAGGAGGTAAAATATTGACTTATTATTAAGTGGTGGTGGACAAATAATTTTTTAAACTTAACTGGATATTTGCCTGAGAATAAAGTGATGTGACCTGTTCATTATTCACTGGTGAATAATATACGTCATTATACTTGAAGAAGCACATGTAAAATGTAAACATTATCAAATACTTAATCGTGGACAAACATCTTTTCAAGTTTACCGAGCAATATTTTGTTTGAATAAATCAATTATTGTACTGCACATAATTCCACGCTAGGCTTGACCTGGTTTTCAACAAAAGATCAAAGTGATGTGTTTTTATAAAAGCTTGAGTGTGTCCGGTAATTTTGTATACGTTTGAAAACAAAGTTAAGTTAAAAAAGTGGCACATGGGGTTCGACGTTATTTCATACCGAAATTTCACTATTCCAGTATAAAGTGGAAATGAGACCGAACAAATTAAAATTGTGTACAAAGCTTTTCAGCAATCGGTAACAAAGAAAGTTTCTGACCAATCGATAACACCTTCATATGATGAGGCTAAAAATATTGTGCGATTTGAAAGTAAAATTTTCCAAAGTTAAGAAACGAGCTGTTTTATCGTTGTCCTTAGGGTTAAAACTACTGTTTTGAGGGTTTACCGTAAATCTATTGTAAAGAAAGACCCCCTAAGATGATATTTAAGCAGTTGGGCACGCTCTCAAGTCCCACGGAAAAAGCTAGATTTACATAAACTTATAATCTCTACCCAAAAATTATTTCCACTCCCAAAACAACATTAAATAATTTAATCATGCTTCAATTTATAAGAAAAATACAATGATGCTGTGAGATTACTGTTAATTATACAGGATGTGTCATAATAAATCATACATGGAACCATTATTCCGGGGGATGTGACAAAAAAGTATGAATGTTAAAAGAAAGTCAATACATAATACAAGACTTGGAAATAGTGCTTTTCAACGGTATATTTATAGTAATGGAACCACGAATCATACGCTCTGAAAAACCACAAGCATTCTTTAATCGTAAATCCTCGCCACAGGAAAGTGTGTCCTGTTCAGTATTGATAAAATACAATTAAAGATACTTTTGGCACGCTAAACTATTCCTTAAAAGCCCTTCGGCCAAACTGTCACGCGACCTACTATGTCAAAGTCGAGAAACGACAAGGATGATGGTGGGAATGCTGACCGGACATTGTCGGCTGAGGAAGCATAGGTACACAATTGGCTTAGCAGATGACAGCCTATGTAGGTTTTGCCAGGAAGAAGACGAAACCGCGGAGCACATACTTTGTGAGTGCGAAGGCCTAGTAAGGGTGTGATTTCACCTATTCGGAGAAAGAAAGCCGAGGGCAGAGAGCTACGCAAGAGAGGCGGTATCCAAGCTAATAGGTCTAGCTAAAAAGAATAAATCTAGATATCGAGCTCTAAAAATAGGGAGGACCACAATAGACCTGCAAAGGTCGCAGTGGGATAGGACAAAGATCCACTCCATTTCTAATCGAATCTAATCTACTTTTGGGAAACTACAACCAGGTTAGAACCTGCAGCAAGAGTTTTGGCAAGTGTCCTAAGACTGAGACTTTACTCCTGATCATGGTAACGGCAAACTGATAAGAAGCACGTGTTCTGTGACAAACTAAAGTGTGAACAGCTCACAGGTATAGTTGAAATATTTATCGTATTGTTGTAGTGGCAGATATGAGAGCTGTCTCTGATGAAACAAAGGACTGTATTGGTGTAGTGACTGGCCTAAAAACCTATTAACTCTTTCTGTTGAGTTTAATAGTGTTTGGGCGGTAAAAAGTCATTCATAACATAATCTGAAATAAACCCGTTTGAGTGATAGGGAGATGTGGTTACTGGAAACATTTCTCAAACTGGATGTGTTGTATAACAACGATCTATCACTTTAATATTACTTTCTAAAGTTTAAATGAGAGTTAAGGCTTCGAAAAGCAGCGTTGGTTCCAGCTTAATTATTTTTTGCACTTGAGCGATAATAACTAAACGAGTTATTTTTTTCTACTTGAACGATAATAACTTGGCGAGATATTCGCTATTTCGACGTTCACTACACTCACACAAAAAGAAATGTGCTTCTGGTTTGAATTGGCAATATTAGATTATATTTTTTTGTACTGACGAGCTGAAGCACAGTATTTCATTTGACGAGAGTATATTGGTCCTAAAAGGCTGAAATATAACAATATTACGTAGAAACTATGCTTTTGTCATATTTTCTGATGAAAATTACCAAAAAGTTTCATCAAAAGTTACCAGTTGATTCCATAATCAGGAATAATTAGTAGAAGAGCAAAGCCATTTCGGAGACGGAAGTGAGCGTTCGTCGAAAGAGGAGCTTTGGAAATTAACCCTTTATAGGACAAAACTGTTTTAAATGTATTTTTAGATTTTTTGTGTGTTGATAGAACAAATTCCGTGTACTTAAGCCAGGAAAAATATTTAAAAAAAGTTCTGCCCCCCAGTTTTGACATTTGGGGTGGTCGCTATATTTTCCACAATCCGCTTGGAGTCTTCACTATTTTTATAAATTTAGTGGTAGTACCAAAAAGTTTCATCAAAACAAGTTACCACTTGATTCCATAATCAGGAATAATTAGTAGAAGAGCAAAGCCATTTCGGAGACGGAAGTGAACGTTCGTCGAAAGAGGAGCTTTGGAAATTAACCCTTTATAGGACAAAACTGTTTTAAATGTATTTTTAGATTTTTTGTGTGTTGATAGAACAAATTCCATGTACTTAAGCCAGGAAAAATATTTTAAAAAAGTTCTGCCCCCCCCAGTTTTGACATTTGGGGTGGTCGCTATATTTTCCACAATCCGCTTGGAGTCTTCACTATTTTTATAAATTTAGTGGCAAATATAGAAACCACTTATGTAAAAAAAACCAACAAGACATATTTTAGCAAAAAAATGTTTATTCATAACACAAAAACATAAAATACAATACAAAATACAAACAATGTCAACAAAAATCATTTATTTCTAATCGAATAATCCGTTTTACTTTTCATGAAAAGGTTTGTAGCATTCTATGCACAAAGAAACACCACATTTATCACACAAAATATTTGATCTTCTGACATTTCTTTTGTGCTACAGTAAGCACACCTTCTGTAAGTCCCTTTAGAAGGTAGATGAGAACCAATATTTGCTTGACGTAATATTCTGGACACGCTTATTGGCCTCTCTGATCCAACTTTTGAAATCTTTTGCTGCCTTGTTATCTTTTATTTTTTCCTTGAAAGTCGCTTATCAGTTCATTCGCTAAAATACTGCGAAACTGTAATTGTGGTATTATTTTTTTATTTGACCGTTTTCTCTCTTGGTAATTTACTACTGCTGTGTCACAGAACGTTTATACGTTTTCTAAAAACTGAGGAAAAGGGCTAATAACACTATTTTCTTAACGGACAGTGTGGCATATATAGAAACCACTTTTCAAATAAATCCGTGCTGAGTAACTACTGAACGCTGGAAAACAACTAAATCACCTGATGTGGAGGCGCAGTTGTAATAGAATATCCTAGCGCCACACAGAGATGTTGCGGGTTGTTTCTAAAGATAAAAATTAAAGTGGCAAACATAGCGACCACTAACCTATAAATAAAGGGTTAACTCATAAATATTCTGGCTTAGTTGCTGTAAGGTGTGATGGAAGCGCGCGAGGTCGTATATCGAAAAGGGGATATTCAGATTGCGTAAATTACATCGGAACCCTGGCCTCGGATTACACAAGTACGACAAGTATATATGAAAGAGAGAGAAAGCATAATTGTGCGCGGTCATCACTTTGTTTCATCTTAGGGGTGTATACTTATTTCCCGAGACTGGCCGAATGGTCCTTTACAGAGAGAATTCACTAGTTGGTGGTATTCAGTATGCTCCCAGCATAGAGGGAGTGAGGGTGTTAAAGAAATAAAAAGATACAATCGTTATTACGTAACCTGTACATCTTAAAATTAATTTTTGTCAACATGATCATTTCAGACCAAGTTGACAATTTCTAGCTACAATAGGATATTATTTTAGCCATTGTAACTTGAAAATAAAACAGCATTTCTTGAGAGAACCATAATTAATAAACTAAAAATCCCTTCCATTAATAAATTAAATTGAAAAAATAAAATAAGTAGGTAGGTACCTAGAACTATTCTAAACATAAAATATAAACTTCCTGAAAAAATAAAAATAAAAATCCTTTCTAAAGGTAAACATAATTTTAATGAATTAAATGCTCAAATAAACCACCTTCCTGTGCCAGATAATAACCAAATCTGTGATAAAGATTTGATCTCATATCTCTAAGATTATTTGGCGTAATGCTGGCACAAACGTGCTGTATTTTCACCCTCGAAAAAAAGTCAACGACAACGAGACAAAAATATCATTTGTACAAATTAATCTGCGCTTCTGGCAACAGCGGTTAAAATAGGGGGGGAATGAGCATTCGGCCAGTCTCGGGAAATAAGTATACACCCCTAAGGTGAAACAAAGTACACGCCTTAATGACCGCGCATAATTATTCTTTCTCTCTCTTTTAGCTGTTTTTCTGTCGTACTTGTGTAATCCGGACGGTTCCGATGTAATTTACGCAATCTGTATATTGAATAAACATGCCTTTTCGGCATTGTCACTGCGAAGCTGTCGTTAATCTACAGCACGTTATCATCACAATGTCGTTTGTCCCACTCCAATACGACCAATAATAACGAAGATATATGCTAATGCCTTTCTTGCATTGAGCGTCTTCACGACCATACCCTGTACATTCAATATATATCCCCTTTTCGTCGGTCACTTCCGCCCCCGAAACGGCTTTGCTCTTCTATCATTCACGTTGCACCCTCTGCTGCTAAATATTAAATAATACATAAAATAGTATTCCTTGTCCAAAGTTATACTCGTATTATTGGATAAACGAAAAAAATAAATAAAAATTTAACGCACTGTTTTTTTTCTTCAAAGCAATATTTTATAAAGGCATATTTGGTCCGCCCTTAGCATATGTCCGAATAGTTATAAATAATTTGTATCGCGTATACATCATCATTAAAAAGCGTCACTGTTTATTTTTATTAGGCAAGAAAAAACAGGAAACATAAAGAGGATGCGCGTTTATATTAAAACTTGACTACGTTTCCTGCGATCTCTAAAATACATTAGCGCCTTTATAAATCGTGTAATTAGGTACTTTAAACAGCTTACGCTTTACAATGAAATATGAGAGACATTTTTTTATGTATATTAAATAAAGCATTGAATATAATAGTTTTAAAAATAGCAGCAGTATTTCATAAAAAAAAGTATTTCAATTTGGTATTAAGGGTTTTTTAAGGGTATAGAAAATGTACAAGGAATTTATGTTCCGATTTAAGCAGTATTTATTGTCATTTTACTGTCACTAATCAGTTGATGTATTACCTGCTAAATGTCATAGAATTTATAGGTTAGAATCCGTCACATATCCCTTACTTATTAGTAATATCACTGTACTTTCAATGTTATTAATTGTTTCAGGTTGTTCTTACAAAAACCAGCTAATCCTGACTTGATGTATATCATATTCTTCTGTCACACTCAGCTGACGGTGACTCTTCTTCTATGTTTGATATTTGGCAGTAAGGTAAGTTAAACCATAGATAACCTACTAGGTACTACTACCTACTATACTTTGTATTTAAACTAAGAAGAGCATTTTAGGAAACTTCGGCGATCACACCACTAGAAGTTACTGGATTGGGAGTGTATCCGAAAGGATCGTATTCAGACTTTTTTAAGTAATTAACAATTACGTGAAATATGTATTGTACTGCTCGCAGTTCTCATGGCCAATGAGGGATCAAGGCATGTCAAAATATCGAACCATCATTGGCCACAGTCCATGACGAAGTAACCAAAATGTCACATTGTATGGTTCAAATCGCTTCTCTTAGTTTAAAAACAAAGATATTAATCCTCACATTTCAGACGTTACTTTGCATTATTTTGATGATTCTCAATCAATCCATAAATTCTTTCCTACCTAGACACGCGCATGAGTAGAAGGAATCCAAATATTATTCTCGCATTTAGTACGCGTCATCAGTTGTCATTTGTCAAGTTTTTGGATGCAAACAATCAATTTTGGCTATTGTATTTACCAATCGTGACGTTTTCACTAAATGCGCGTATTGAAATCACAAAAGTGTAGTTTCCAAATTAAAAACCGGAGATGTATTGAAAATTTTTTCTGTAAAAAGAGTCGGGAGTAAGCGGCAGATCGAAGTGATGTTAATCGGTGTCCTAACGAAGTGGAATTAGAGGGCTTTGATTATATGGAGTGTAACGCAATATGGAGCAAGGCGGATAAAGGGAATTGATAGGTCGTGGTATTTTCACTGAAATTAACAAAACAATTTGTTGAAATTTAAACACGCCGATTGACAGTCACAAATTTTTTTGACCTTCCTACTTTTATCTGTAATTGCTTTGACAATTAATTAATTTCAATTCGATATAAAAAGTATTTCAATTATTATTGTTTAAGTCAGAATGACTTTATTTTTTCAGGTGAATGCTGTATAGGTGGTGCATTATACAAACATTTGTAAAAAATATAGGTAGATCAAACTTTATATATATATATATATATTAGCCTATTCATTTCTGGTGAAATGATTGGCGCTCCATCTTGGAGCTCTAGGATTCCTTTATTGCGGTGAATCACTCCGCCTTGTTATCTGAGGTCTCTTCTGCTTCTCCCTCACGGCTCTCGTTTGTGTCCTCTATATTTTCTTCCCTGTTTTCAAACATCTCTTCAAAGTAATATAAAAAATAAACTTAATAGGCACCAGCTCTTGGAAAGTACTAGGAAAGGCTGAATAAAGTTTAGAAAATATGGGAAACGACAATTTAATTAATGATTCTCACACACAAAAACATTTTTTTTATGTATAAATATTAAAATTTTACTTTCAAGACTATGTATCTCTCTTATTATCAACATTATTATTGAAGCAAGTTGATACAAATCGTAATATTACCAACAATTTTTTTTGGTATTTCTCCAATGGCATTCGTATTTTGTAGTGTAGTCCGTGTAGTCTTCGCTGAACGCCGACTTCGATTAAATTTGGAACTATTGATTAAGAAACATCTGCCGTAACTGTCCTTTCTAAACCACGGATTACGAACTAATGAACTTTCAGCTCCAACAGTGGATAAGTTAATTTCAGCATATACCACTGGTTTTGAGGAAATAGTAATTAAAATGTTAATCAATATAAAACTTGATTTCTAAATGGGTTATGAGTTTGTATACGAAGAAACTTGGGTGATAAAATGTAAATTGCAAATAATACATTTTTTTTAAATAATTTCCTTAATAAAATGAAACTTTTTTTCTATCACCTCAAATTTTTTCGTCCATCTATCGCATGTCGCGTTACAGCGGCCGCAGAATAGCGCAGAGCCACCGTACATACACAAAAATTGTCTATACACGGTGGCAGAACAGCCAAGGCCAATATGGCGGCGCACATGGCTCGCATCAGCTGACCGTGTAGTACCTATTTATATCCTCACTCATTCGTGCAAGTGATACAAGGTGTTTGTGTATATTGACCAGTGTATTGATGTAAATGTTGTTGCCCACTTGATCGTAAATCTAACTTAATAACCACCATTGCCAAATTACAATACAATTAAATTATTTTACGTAATTGAAAATTCGTATAAAATTGATCAAAAAGTATATAAAATATTCTTACCTACAACGCTTTGTAATAATTTCAAAAATGAATAAAAAAGATGTTGATTATCATATAAAATATTTACTGTGAAAGCAGTGTGTATTAATTACGTAAAGAGTTTTTTGTTGTCCTTTTGATGAGCAAATATAATTAATTACCTCGAAATGAAGGCTGGTCCTAAAATAAAAGGGAGATTTGAAATTCTTTACGTAAACTTTTGACACAAGATCAAAAGGTTACTTTCGCTTTGTTATATACGAATCAAACGAAGATATTTATTTTTTGAAACGCTATTTCATGTTTGTTCTCACATTAATTAATTTACTTTGATAAAAAACTATCTTGTAAGTCATTCCTGTTATTTGCTAAATCATTGTCGTCAATGTTAATACTTTAAAATTAAAATGTCTACCAATAAACCATAGGGGCTGACAGAAATCGATTGATCCCTAATACGTGCATTTAGTACGCGTCATAAATTGTCATATGTCAAGATTTTACTGTAAAACCTTATAATTTTTCAGCTTCACTCATACGCTGTATATTTTTGTTAGCGCTAAATTGTCTAAAAGATGAACTGGAAATTTTTATTGTAGATTATTTATTTGATTTTGTATCGAATCTCGCACATAACGTTTTCTGTTAATTAAATTAAAATAAACAAAGAACTTTCAATTACCACACTTTGTCTGAATGATATATAATTGGCTACAGAGAACCAGTCATTTATCATGTATTCATTTCCATTTATATTCATAAAGCGACGTACATTCAGAGAATGTATTTCCGATTGAGTTTTTTAGTATTGCGATAGCCTTTAGAAATTGACAACTGAAGCACCCTTTCGTTAAATATTAATTTTTATCTGATTTTTCATGTAAACTTAACATCTGTTCTTTCTTACAGGTATTCATGGTGTTTAAGAACAAAGGACGCACTGACGAAAGCTCCATGGTATCGAAAACCCCCTCCTCGAAATTTATCACCAAAAGCAGATCCGAGAACCCACAATACAGCACTAATTCATCCACTGGAGGAGGGGCAGCGGATTTCTCTTGTTCCAAATACAATGAACAAGATGTCCAAGACGAATTCCTAAGACTATACACGCAACTTGAAGTTTTACGAGAAAGAAACATGAGAATGGGAAATCGGCATTTGGCATCTAAAATAATCGCTATGCAGGATGCTGCCAGGACACATGATAACTCGAATCGACATCTTATGCAATCTAGCAGCAGTCTAGGTGAGAAATATTAATGGTTAGGTAAAAAGTTAAATGGAATTTATTTAATATCAATTTTACTTCCAAAATAAACCGAAGAGAATTTTAATTGTCTGGCACTCCTTTTTAAAATTGGTTTTTTAGGTTAGATCTTGCTCAAAATCCCCCAAATCCTCATCTATCGTATGACATGCTTTAGTTATTCAATTTGATAGTTATCACATTCAGTCTTTGATAATGCCATGGGACAATTATACAGTTTCAAACTAAATATCAATTTTTATTTATAATTATTTAACGAATAACTGGAAGTGGATCCAAAATTAATAAAGCATAAATAAAGCTTGCATTAGTTATAAACAGATCTCCACTACACTACACTCCAACCAGTATCTCGTGAAATGATGTGACGATGCGCCGTAACAAATTTGAAAGTGGGGATCGAATCGTGCGGTAGACGTTATGCAGTGGGAAGCTCGATATTGGCCGAATACGTTCTCTCTCTGCGTACTGGAAGCTCCGCCTTGTCGAGAGATACCAGTTTACCTGTACTCTTGTCAATTCAGGTACGGACTGAGTTTAGTGTGCTGTGTTCACTTCCAAATGCAACACCTAACTTCCTCCCATTGTGACATATCGATAAAATTAACGGTTTAAGAGATATGGACAATTTTATGTCGCACTGCACACCGCTACTTTTCGTTTCTCACAAGTGTACTGAGACAGCTGACAAACTCCCAAGTTTGCGAATGTCTTTTTGCGTTGTTATTACATATTGTATGTATTACTTTTAGTCGTCTGTATTCTTAACGCTATGTCGCTAAAATCCAATTCAAAATGAATCAAAACTTCTAGGGATAAATCCATAAATATTGTTGTTAGCCGGGAGATTAATGATTTTTCTAATTTAAAGTTTAAAGTGTGAATAAAACTGACAAGGATGAATTTGGAACAAATTATTAAGATCATCAATCCTAATAAAATTTGCTTAGCGTTTAACCAAAATGAATTGGAAACAACCAATAGGTATTTTACTTTGCTAGAATGTCCGATACACGCTTGTAGAGTAATGACCCAGGAAAAATTCCGATCAGTTAACTCATACATATTTGCGGATGTAGATGTTAATCATTTCACTGTGTTGATGAGACTAAAGGCAGAGCCTTAACCAATCAATAATTAAGAGATGAATGTAACAAAAATGTAAACTAAACGTTACACTCTTGCAATCGTCAAAATTTTCTTTTCTCAAAATAAGGACAGTGTCTATATATTTCATTTCTGTGGATAAACTTAATAACTTTAGCAAATACGAAATATTGGGTAGAATTTTTTTTCAGTTGACCACTCAGTTGTTTTCACAAAACAAACCAAACACAAACAAAACAGTCACTTCCAGACAGTGGCGGATTTACACATTTGCCGCCAGTAGGCTATTCAAATTTTGCCGCCCCTACCGATCTCTACAATTCGATAACCTAAGTTGACAATCATATGTTGCTTGTGAACATAGAGCTATGCGAACTGCTATATACAAATTAGGATAATCGTTTTGCAAATTCTGATTCAGCAGGAACGAAGATCTTTTAATGATCCAGATTCCGCATTATCAAAATTATTGAATGTTGTAGTGAATACGCGTACATCTGCATTTCTAACGATGGACTAAAAGCATAGGAGTAGCTAAAACATATTTATGAAGTCATCCATGCCCCACGCTTCCCTACATATTGAATAGTTTGTGTGTACCTATGTAATAACATTTAGGTATACAAAAAATGTTTTTTTCTAATATTGTGGGACATAAAATTTGCCGCCTCTAAAATCTGCCGCGCTAGGCTCTAACCTACTTAGCCTGCTGGTAAATCCGCCACTGCTACCAGAACACGGTACGTATACCGAACATTAAACTACAGCTGCCTGAATAAAAATTCGAGATTGTTTATCTTCTAACTTTTTATTTTTATCAAAGGGTTTTCCACATTAATTTTTTCTGTTTTCCTAAGTAAATTATATATTCGGATCTGAAATACGAAGAAGAACAAGGAACATTTGAAAGCCCGTAGGTTCCGTTTCAAATCTGAATACCAAATCGCTTAAAAGAAATCTTTCGTAACGGCCAACTCTCTAATTTCGTATTGTTAGTGATATAATACCTTTAATCCGAATTTTGTATTCGAAAATTACAAATAAAAATTAACAGCGACTGGAGATTAATTAAATTTTATAAAAAATCTGCTCTGTTGAAATAAAAGTTTTCTTTGAAGTAGGTAATTGAAAAAATGTATTTTCATACCTTAGCATTACAAAAAAAATATAATAAAACACAAAATCCCCTACTATATTTTATTCAAGTGAGTGAACTTTTAATCGATGTTTCCAAGCATTAAATGAAATAAGGGAGAAAATGTTTTTTATTCACTAATTTTCTTTGGCTCTGGCAGAGCCAACAGGTCAGCTTTAGGAGAAAATGTTAGGTTAGGATATATTTCCATTAGTTCGAAATTAACTATAAAATGTTTGAGACATGAACAATACTCAAATTCGTAATATGGAATTGTAAGGGACGAGAAATCAACTGGTCGACATAGTTTTTTGATGAAATCATTCGTTCACCTTCAAATAGTGTAATGAAATTATCAAAAAAACGCATTTTCAACATAAAAAGTCTTGTAAATACCACAAAACTATGAATTTTGAACTGACAGTATTTTCAAAATACTATATTTCATTTAAAAACCAGGAGGAGTAATTTAAATTTAAGTTGGCAATCCTGTAGACCTCTGATTGGTCAGATTCCGCCCAGTTTCACACAACACTTCCTAGCATTGACATCAGCTGATAATTTATTAATTTCGATTTTTGACAATTCTGACAGATGAATATGTTTATCTTTGTCATTGCATCCGGTGTTGTTATTTTATTATTTTTACTTAGTTTCCACTCTATTTCGTTAAAACTGTTCGTTTAAAACCTTCAGTCAGTGATGGGTAATGTTAATAACCACCTATGTTATTAACCAGTTTTTAGCGTTAATTAAGGCTAAGTTATAAATTGTTTAAATTAACCACGGTTAACAATTTAGGCAGCCACTTAAAAAAGAAGAAGAAGATGATATTTATATAAAAGCATTTTCCCGCATTTTCTAGCCCGCGAACCTTAGGAGTTTGCGCAGTAATTTTTCCAGGTCTATTAAATAGCATCCTGACGTCCGCGACTGTCGATGATTTCTGAATTCTGGAGCGTTTATTTACATCTCAAATAAGCTTAAATTATGTCAAAATTTTTGTCTCAAACAGTTGGTGACATAACTGATTTCTTCGTCCATCAAGGCATACTTAATAGATTTGGAACACGACTGTTGACTACTTTCTCGGAACACACCCTTTAGTAACTAATCTGGTAACTTTTAGTGGTGTGAGTAAGGCTTTTCGCATTACTCGTCCTGGTTTTTAAATGAACTATAGTGTACTAGGAAAATATTTTACAATAGCATAACCTGAAGAGTTTCTATTTTATTAATCGTCAATGTTAAAGTAGTGAAAATATTCGAAAATCCACTTTCCGAAAACAAAAGGTACTCATAACGACTAATCGAAGACTTAAAACGTCGATTCAGGGGAAAATTTTACTTACACGAGTGACTTCTGAGTCAATATATTTTAAATCGCGAAATATTTCAATACCTACCCCTTTGTACAAAATTTCAAAAAAAAAATTTTTTGGAATGGGGTTATTTGGGACGAGAAATCCTTCTTTTTTCGTCTTACACTGGTAAACTGGGGTGGGAGGGCTGGTTCCAGAGCGAACTCTTTTACCCTGCACTTTTGCTCCAGGACCGGATGGTACTGATGACGTACAATCTACGGTGTGTAAATAACAGTAAATATTGTAAATTACAGTAATAATAACCAGTGCAGTGCATACATTATTTTTATATAAATAATAATAAATGTTTATTTAAAATTAAGGGAAAATTATGTATATAGCCGTTGTGCTATTGTGACGTTCTGTGCCCCTACGAATTTTGATTGGTTAATAATTTACAAAAAATGTTTATCTACCATAGTCGTACGATAAAATTTTCATAAGGGATTAATTAATTTGTCAAAATTTCCATTTACCATGGGTGCAGGATAAAAATTGTATTTAAATTTGTCAACTATGCATTTTCGCTGTAAAAAAAATTTGACTGACTATCCAAATCGAATAGTAATATTTTCTACTGCTGTTTCAGGTGGCATAGCTGACACGAATATAAAAAATGTATCTCCAATCAAAATAAAAAGGCAGAGTGTATCATTCGCCGTGGAAGTTAAGCCCGAAGCAAATGGTGATACATCGACAATTAAGGACAACCATGAAGATGACGGTATCGTTTCCAACGAAACAGCAACAACTGAGAATATTGCATCCAGTTCAACATATCCTACCCCAACTCCAGAAGTTAAATGTAAAGAAAAACCCTCTGGAGCCGACAGCAACGGCAGATATCTTATGTCAGGCCATGCTAGAACACATTCTATCGTTATCAACCTAGATGATAAGAGCAGATGTACTGATGAAATTACTGTTTAATAATTTTTTTTATTTACCAAGTACCTGATGTGAAATAAAGGTTGTAGGTATCTAGGTATAAATTTGCTGTTTTATTTTTTGATCTCAACCTTCAATTACCTATCCTACAAGATAATACGAAATAATAGATTTAATACTACCAGGGTGACTGTCATGGTGCCAACTTGTCTGTTGGTGGACATGCTCTATTGCACTCACCGCCTTCAGGCATTCATGAAACCTTTTTGAGTGTATATTATCAGGATGAAGTTAATTCTTACTGTTAAAGATAGACAGATGGCGAAAGGAATAATTATAAATATTCAACACTCTATGAATTTTTTGAAAAATAATTTTTTTCAAAAACAGTGGCAGTGGAAAAAAATTATTTTTCAAAAAATTCATAGTGTTGAATATTTATAATTATTCCTTTCGCCATCTGTTGATACATTCACTCTATTAAATACGACAATATTACAGGAAACTGTAATAAGATTTATTGTTTTAAGCCTACGTGGTTTATTGTCAAAAATTCAAGGTTTTTGGTTTGCGATTGGAAGTGAAGAGGGCGCTGCCGTCACAATCTTTACATTTCCGTTACTGGAAGACATGTATTGATTGTGATTGAAGTGTACTCTTCAGTCCGGGATTAGAGATTCTCGGACGGACACCACATACCTTGTACTGATGAGGCGCAAATACGCCTAAACCGGTCTACAAGTTGTGTTGTCCCTTCTAATTGCAAACCAGAAAGGTTGGTTTTAAAATATCTTGTAGATATACCAACCCCGTTTGACTTTTGGGGTGTAATTCAATATCCGGCGGTGCATATTGCACGGGAAGTAGTTGTTGCTCCTTAGTTGAACGGCCACTGTTTTTGAAAAAAAATTATTTTTCAAAAAATTCATAGAGTGTTGAATATTTATAATTATTCCTTTCGCCATCTGTTGATACATTCACTCTATTAAATACGACAATATTACAGGAAACTGTAATAAGATTTATTGTTAAAGATAGATTCAAAAAACATATGGGTCTGTGAACATGGACGTTTTCTCTGAGTCAGATTACTTGCCTTCAGCTACGACTGATATAGAAACATAACTTACTGATATCCCTTTTCTGGTTTATCGGATCCTGAACATCAAAAAGAAAAAATCCATGCCATAAGAGAGAAAAATCTCGAGAAAGTTTCAAATAACAATTCTCCACATCATGGAACCTCAAAATAGATCGACACCAGTTTTCAGTTTGTAAGCCTCAAAGCATTCATACCCATTTCTCAAGTTATTCTAATCAACCCAGATAACACATGAACATACAATGGATATCCACATTGGACATAAGAGATATCCATAGGATATCCGTTCAAATCCAGAAGGTTATCCTATAAACATCCAATGGACGTCCATCATTCATATTAGTCCAGTGGTGAACGAGAACTGAAGGTCCAGTGAATCTCCCCAAACGGATATCCATTGTACTAGTGGTAAATGGACATCCATTGGAGTCCATTCTGTGTCCATGTCCATGTCCATATGGACCAATCGTGGACATTATATGGATATCCATAGGATATCTGTGTTTACTGGGCAAGAAGATAGTAACAAGAAAAGGAGGCAAGACAGCGATCACCTTTCAATACGCAGTTAGAATTAGGTCATGAAAAAGCTAAGCTGACTAAATTAAAATCAGTGAAAAGAAAAATGACAGATGATCGAACTCAAACAAAGCAATCAAAACATCTTAAACTATCTAAGCCCAAAAAACTAAATTGAATCTGATTCGGAGAGTGACGTAAGTGACACAGAGTGTTTGTACTGCGCAGACATGTATTCAAGTTCAATGGAGGGATGGATTTGTTGTTCCATATGTCAAAAATGCACACATATAAGTTTGTAACTTATAAATATCAACCCACGTGACTTCTGTCATAACTAGACTATGTTGCCAAGCTCTTGAAATAGTATGAGAATCTAGTAAATGTCAAATGAAGTTATCAAATATTCTTCTTTTTATTTGGCTATAGGTTAGGTATAGTTTTTGATTGTTACTGTATATAAACAATCTTGAACTTATTTCTGTATAAAACTTTTATTTGTATGTTAAAAGTACAGCACTAAGTAAGAAATTATTTTAAAACCTATTGTGGTTTATTTTTCTTGGAAATCCACTGTGTGGATGTGTGTCATATTTTAGGAAACTATGATTAGGAACATTCTACATTAAATAATTGTTCTTCCTCCAATTGCAGCAGTAACATTTCTAAAGTGACATAGATTATCTGTAAATAAATTGTGAAAATATAATTGCTGAGTATTATGAATAGTGTAAGAGAATACATACAATAAATACAGTTGGTTGAGTATAATATTAAACTCATACTTACTTGCTTCATACATGCTGTAAATAAACAGGAATAGATGAATAGTGAATACATCAACTATTGCAGTGTTATTAAGTTTCATTTATATGTTAACTTTGACAACTCGTCACTGCTTGTGAAAATTTACTCAGTTTTTAGCAGTTTTTCATAACAAGGAGATGAAATAATCGAAAAATTGAATGATCAATTTTAAACTGTCACAACATAACCCTAAAAATGTCAAGACGTCAACTGTACCAGATAAACCATTTTAATCGCGGCAACAGCGCGCATTTTTGCCAACATATAAAGATTTTAGTACGACTAATGTTAGTTTGAGTTTAATAATTAAGTAACCCACGAGTTGTATTACATATGAAATCAATTACGAAACCTCTCTTTAAGCATATAAGTATTTATATTTTTCTATAACATGCGACGTGCAAATTTCAATATTTATTGAGTTTATAGCGGCAAAACATAGTGATTGACATATAATGTGCAGGTGTAGAAGATGAAGATGACGAAGTAGTATTTATTTATGAGCACTGTCAGTAATTTATTTCGCCTTAACTACGCCATCCCATTTTACCCGGCTGCCCCCAACTTTCCTTTTTATTCATAATTGGTTTAATCCATATTTTTACCATTTTTATAAAATCAAACAACATTTCTATGAGCTTTATTTATTATAAAAAGTAACGTAACTTGAAGACATTAATACTATTTTAATTTTTGAATAATTAGTAGGTAGGTACCTACTAGTCTTCGTCATCATCATCATCACTTTCGAAAAGTTTATAGGTACCTTTTATTTCCTTCTTTCCTTCTTTATGTACTTCTTCATCACTGGATACTTTTCTTTTTTCACCCCTCAATGATGGTAGTGAACTTGATGGACCATCATCGCATGGGGAAGGCTGGAAATACTCGTCCGTACTTTCAGACCCGTCGCCGTGGACAACAATGGGTGATTCTGCCATATCAGTATCAGATTTAGTTTCAGTATTATCTGAATCACTTTTAATGAGTATCAAACTGCTGCTAGTGTTCGATACTGATGCACTTTCTGAGTCTGTGATAATTATTACTGATGGGGTCCTACTACCACTTGACTCACTACCACTACTTGACTCACTTTCCTCACTCGACTCAGCAGGGGATATATCTTTATTTTCAGGTGATTTCTCCATAATTATAAGATATTTAGACCTTAATCAATGTTTAACTAGAAACTGTGTTTTAAAAGGTTGAAATTGACATTTCAAATATGTCGCACATGCGCAGGTTGTATGACACCGTAAGTTATCTAGATATCTAAGAAATTACCAATAAGTTACTTTGGTGACTATATAGTAATATAACTATGCATATATGCATACTAATGTTAATCTGACTGTAAATGAAGCATATAAATTCAAATATTGTTATATTGCGTTAGCCATATCAAGTTTACGCGTTTTTTCTTTCTTCAAATACTAAAATAGATCCAATAATAACTTTTCATTTTGAGATAATCAATTTCTTTGGAAATTCATAATACCATAAAACAGTCTGCCTAAAAATATCCGCTGTACTGAGAGAAGACAAGTTATGTGAAAAAAGTTCTACAGTTAGTTATAATTGTGGTCTAAATATGATTTCACAGAATTCAATATGCGTGTTGCATATGTGCTAGGGGTACAGAAGGAGCATGACTTTTCCCTCTATCGGTCATACAGAATATTAACGTATACCAAAATTCAATATGGTTCCTACACAAACAAAGTAGTCGGCAAATTGTTTTACAATTCAAATATGTATTGTGATTTAAATGATAGTACGTAAGAAATGAAGATATCTGTAGTTATTACCTTAATCATTAGTGTTTTCTAATCATTGTATACAGTGGACGATCGACAAAGACTAAAATTAAGGCGCCATGATATGCCAAGCCCATTATCCCTATGTATTTTTACTTTTTTATTTATTTCTGACATATCGAATAGTAAGGAGTAATCCTATAGGTAAATATTTTTAATTCCTAATTTTGTTAATATCACCGAAACCACTAATCGGCTTTTTTAAATATAAATACAATATTTTTAGATGAAGAAGATAAGGATTTGAATATAACTGTGGAAGTACTTAAACATGAATTACCGAATCAATTGCCATTAGGTGACAATATTACTATTATTTGTAAAACCAAATGGATGTCAAGTGTAATAATGTGGACTTTTAATGACAAAAATGTGTCAGAACAAGAAGGGTAAGTTCATTTACTTGGATTGTTTACAAATGTGTTATAAATAGAGTGTAAACAATAACATGTCAATGATATAGGTATGCAACTACAAAATACAGACACTTTTCAATTAAAACATACTTTGAAAAAAATAACAAAGAAAGGCAAAATTACTATAACTAGGTACCTATACCTAGTTATTTAAATTCTGTGTCAGAAGTATTAAATCTTTTTCATTGTTCTGATACAAATTAACTAATTGATGATTTGTCCAATAAGAAAGTTAGATTATTCAAGTTTATCTTATGTATTCAACCCAGGTGAAACAATTTCACAATCAATACACAAAATATATTGATTCTGAAATATTCTGTAGTATTATTAGCATATTATATTATCTTGATGTCTTTTGCTTTTGGACTGCTTTTATGATTTTTTTATTGTATGGACAATAGATTGAGTTTAATGGATTGGATATTGTTGTGATATAAATAGAAAATAATTTTTTTACATTTTATAATGTATAAAGTTGAATACCCCATAAAATTTTATTGTTTCAGTTTTAAATTGGAAATGGAAAGTGAAAACATTAACAAAGAGTCTGGTAATAAATTTGAAGTATCCATTTTACATATTATAGGGATTGATTTTAACCATGTAGGCAGCTATAAATGTCATGCTATTTTAAAAAGAAATGAAAGTGATGCAGACCTAGACTTTCGCCAAATTTTGTTGAATGTAACATTACCCTCTCAAGTAGTACAAATATCAAAACCTACTTATACAAAAATGCATGAAACTGTAGAAATATTCAGTGTAGTGCAAGGGTACCCTATAGAAGAAATCAGATGGTTAAAAGACAATGAACCTTTAACAGATTTCAAGTGGGATGTTAGAGATATTAATATTACACATAAAAATACATCATTAAAATTCGAAGTTTCAAAAAAAGATAATGGAACATACGTTTGTGTTGCAACTACTCCTACCTCTCAAGCTAGAAATTCTACAGATGTTCTGGTCCTTGACAAACCACAAATAACTTTAGATTTCATAAAACCCATTGGCATAAACAAAATCTACTTTAATTGGACTGTAAATGATGGCAACAGTCCTAATAACTTAACATATAGAATAAAGTACAAATCTGAAGAAGATAAAGAATGGATATACTACCAAACTATGATAAATGCTAGTAGCACATCTTTAGTACTTACTGTAAGAAATAGTTCTGGAATACAAAATAAAAATTCATCTTACACGGTGAAGATTATGGCAGCAAATTCCCAAGGAGAAAGCATGTACTCAACAAGCAATTTAGTGCAGCTCTTAGATGAAGAACCAATAGTTGTTCCACAAGTCACTGTCATTGGCGTGACATCTAGTTCTATTACGATTAAATGGTCTCCACCACCAAATAAATTCAAAGATCATATTCACTACTATCAGTTAATACTGAAAACGTACAATACATCAGAAAAACTTGAAGCTGTACAACCTGCAGTAAAAGACTATGTCTATATGTTCTCCGATCTTACCTCTGCTACTACTTATACTTTTCAAGTAGCAGCTTGCAGTGATTATAGCAAAGAATGTGGACCACTGTCAAAAATTGTAAATGGTACTACTATGGATGGTATTGCAGGTCCTCCGTCTAATGCTTCTATTGAATGCAGATTTGATAATATTAGCCATACAAACTTTGTTTCTGTTTTATGGCAACCACCTACCAATCCTCATGGAACCATTATGTCATATAGTGTAAGTATAATCTTTCTGCTTATTGATACAGAACATTAAAATCATGGGGTCTTTCACAACCTACAATATGTATAAAAAATTTCTGTTGTGAAGTACACAGTGTTTTGCAGCTTTCCAAAGTGGAATGTAAATATATTCAGAATTTGTAACATAATGCGTAGTGCTCTGCAGTATAAAAAAGTTTTTTGGTGAATGACTCTTTGATTAAAATGATGGCATATAATTATTATTGTACACTATAATTTAATGATTCTTTTGTAGGTTACTTTGGAAGGCTCGGCAGTTTTTATAAATGATCAGGGTCAGCTGGAAAACATTACTTGGGGTCCAAAATCCACCAGCATCCGGGAAATTACCCTAAATACCCGTTTTTATAATGTATCAGCAAATACAAACTACACAGTAAGAATATCTGGAGTTACTCGTTTGAGGAAGAATGGACTACCTGTAACATTGAACTGCACAATGCCTCCAACTTTACCAGACAAACAAAAGCTTGCTAGATTACACTGGAAAAAGATGGAAGAACAGGGAAAATGGATGTTTAAGTTATTCATGCCAAGAGTTTCTGAAAGAAATGGACCTATATGCTGTTACCGTATCTATTTGGTTAGAATGGAATCACAACAAAAACTATCGGATCTGGCTAATCCTGAAGATTTGACAATTATGTCATATCAAGAAGCTCATCGAACTCCAAGAGGAGGAGCTTATGTTGCAGAAATGTTTACAAGGTATGTACACCGTTTTTC
Organism: Lochmaea capreae; assembly: GCA_949126875.1. NCBI lineage: Eukaryota > Metazoa > Arthropoda > Insecta > Coleoptera > Chrysomelidae > Lochmaea > Lochmaea capreae. Next base: position 3,098,515 of record OX421402.1, read on the forward strand.
ACAAGCAGTATCTAAGATTTAGAAAGTATTGGACCTATTCCTTTCAGTTCTGCTTTTCATAACGAAGTATTCTTGGGCGACGAGCAAGTATACAATTCAACAAACTCCCGTTGTGATGAATGTATTGGTTTGCGACCTTATAATACTCCTAGGGAAGAAAAAAATAAAAATGCAACTAATTTAGTTAACAGAGTAAGGAGAAACGAAATACTGTCTGATCCGCTGCCTCCATTTGATGGCAATCTTGATATTAATAGTAACTATACAGGTTTTGTAGAAATTATAGGTAAGTGAAATGTTGAAATTATAAATTTACAAGGTAGTCTCATAAATAATCTGTGTTTTTATATTTTTACTCAAAATATGGCCATTGCTTCTATTCAATTTCCCTTACTCTGATACATTTGCTTTAAATTGTTTTAGTGTCAACAATTATTATTTCATTCTGCTAGAATTTTGATATTTTTCTATTATATCATAGAATACTTTCTTTATTATATTGCTGAGAGTGACATTTTTATTAAATTTAGTTATAGATGTTTTAAATGTCAAAAGATGTTTGGTCCAAGGAAGTTTGATAGTCAGAGGACGAAGAAGTCTATGTTGAATAATAACTTTTAAACACTTTGTTGGACATTGCCTATAACATAAATTTGTTAAAATGTCGCTCACAGCCTCTAGATGGTGTTGATACTGTTTGCCTGTATAGTATTTCATTTTTCTTAGTATATGGTGATTACCAGCCAATGTTTTTGGCAGCATACAGCAACTATTTAGACATGCTGAATCCTGGTCCTGAAGTAGTTGCAGCGCCTGCCGTAGGAGCTCTAAGCCTAATCGTACAAATTTTATGTGGATTGGTGGTTGTTATACTTGTGTTATTGGGTGCATTGTGCATTTTACACCGATATACAAAGCAAGCACATGCTCAAGCTGTTGAAATGATCACCTTTAGAACATCGTTAAGGTAGTACTATGCTTAGTTTATTTCAGTTGGGATATTATTTCTTCTGGGAATACATAAAATGATAAAGCAAAATATTATTTTCTGTCTTATGTGCTCCTTTTTTAGGAGCTTCAGGGGTCGTCAACGATTGGTATCGCTAAATCCACCTGATATGTGTCCCATTAGTAGATCAGAGTTGGTTTCGGCTTACATCGAGCATCATCGCGATTCGGATTATGGTTTTCAACAAGAATTTGAGTTACTTCCTGATAGATTTTCTGATAGGACTACCCGAGCGTCTGACACTAGGGAAAATGTTTATAAAAATAGGTATCCCGATATTAAATCCTATGATCAAACAAGAGTTAAATTAGCACAAGTGGATAGTATCGCTGGGTCCGATTATATAAACGCAAACTATGTCATGGGATATAAAGAAAGGAAGAAATTTATTTGCGCACAAGGACCTATGGATACAACTGTCAACGAATTTTGGCGTATGATTTGGGAACAGCATTTAGAACTAATACTTATGCTTACTAATCTCGAAGAATACAGCAAAACGAAATGCAGCAAATACTGGCCTGATAAGACTGATGGTGATAAAATCTTTGGAGACATAACTGTTACACACCTACAGGAAACCAGATTCTCCGATTACATTGTTAGGGAATTAAAAATACTCAGATCTAGTAACGGAAAAGAACTGGAAGAAAGAAATATTACACAATATCATTACTTGGTTTGGAAAGATTTCATGGCTCCAGAGCATCCTAATGGTATTATTAAGTTCATTAAAAGGGTCAACGAAGCTTACTCTGTTGAAAGGGGAAGTATTTTGGTCCATTGTAGTGCGGGTGTTGGTCGAACGGGTACTTTGGTGGCTCTTGACTGTTTACTAAATCAGTTGAAGGAAGAGGGACATGTTTCTATTTTCAATACTATTTGTGATTTAAGGCATCAGAGGAACTTCCTAGTCCAATCTTTGGTAAGCGATATTTTATACTTCAACTCAAAAATCGTTATTCTATTATTAATTTTCCAGAAACAATATATTTTTATTTACCGCGCTCTTATGGAAGTTGCTCAGTATGGTGATACAGAAATAAATGCCAATGAGTTGAAATGTACATTGGAGAAATTAAGACAGTGTGATAATGGCAGAACCAAATGTAAATTAGAAGAAGAATTTGAAAATATTATAAATGCTTTTGAAGACAGAAAATCCTGTTCAGTGGCAAGCGGGGAAGAAAATAGGGAGAAAAATCGATGCGATGGTATCATTCCGTATGATAGAAATAGAGTAATACTTACGCCTTTAACTGGCAAAGAACATTCCACGTATATTAACGCTTCCTTTATCGAAGGTAAACTACGTCGTCAAAACTTTCCCAGTTATATACCTGATCTCCTCTTTGTTCATTTTTAACATGGCTTCTGCTTAGAGTTTCAATTTTTCATAAGTGCCTTAAGTCTGGTATTTTATTCCAGCAACCTCCGATCCAACTAACCTTGAGCATGTTACCTCCACTATTTCCTTCATCTTGTGATCCGATCTACCTATTATTATAGTTTTTTCAATATTGCATGCGCTCAAAAAGCTGGTTATTATTTTTGTTTTGTTTCAGGATATGATAATAGTGAATCTTTTATAATTACCCAAGATCCCGTCGAATCAACAATCAACGATTTTTGGCGAATGGTTTCTGAACAAGGAATTAGTGTAATAGTTATGATTTCTGAACTTGGCGAAGGGAAATGTCCGAGATACTGGCCGGAAGAAGAAGCACATTACGACCATATTAACGTTAGATATGTACAAGCGGAGAGTTGTCCTTATTACACAAGGAGAGAGATGATTATTAAAAGTAGAGATGGCGAAGATCAGAAAGTTACTCATTTGCAATATCATGGATGGCCCACTGTAGATGGAGAGGTATGTTGCCTTTAAGGGTGTGTTCAAAATTAACCCGAAATTTGTTATATACTAATAATATAGTTATAGAAGAGGTACTACTTCTATTTTGATCATAATATATCGATTTTCGGGCTAATATTGAATAACGACTAAATATTTATTTAAAAAAGCCATTAAAGCATTGGTGCAAGTGGCTGTACGAGGTGCATTTTTTCAGAACCTCACACGTCTCCTCTTGCCGCCAATTTTCACCATTAATTTCACATTCCTGCAACAGGATGCTTCCATTGCGACTTCTTTCCAGGTACCTGAAGTGACAAGAGGACTTATTGAACTCGTAGACTTTTCTCAGACAGTTTTAGTGAAAAATGGTTGTTCTCCTTCGATGGTTGTTCATTGTAATTTAGGATCTGACAGGAGTTCAATGTTTGTTGGGCTCAGTATACTTGTACAACAACTCAGAACCGAAAGACGAGTTGATGTTTTTACGGTCACAAGGAAATTAAGGTCACAGCGACAAGCTATGATTAACTCATACGTAAGTACACACATTTTATTATTTTTTTTTTTGTAAAATAGCCAAAACATTCAAAGATATTAATCTAATTTTCCACAATTTGATGCATCTATTAAGAGAACAACATCATGTTTTCTTTCAATTATACTGTGATCATATTTTTGAATTGAATGATATGTCTGTCGCGGTATATAACTCGGAAAGTAGTTGTTTCTTCTTAGTTAAAGGGTCATTGATTTGTAAAAGATTTTTCAAACTATTTAATGGTATTTAATTTGAAATTTTGATAAATTTGTCGATTGCGGGAAAACTACCAAATGAAATTTGTTTGATTTTTCAGGCACAGTATGAATTCCTTCATCGAGCAATTGTAAATTATGCAGAACTTCATGGACTTTGTGAAATATGAATGTTGAAGATTTGGTGCCATATAACTTCTATATTTCATTCCAAAATACCATTATTGGTCTCACTGATATTTAAGTATTTTTATATAAGTAATTTATATACTCTAGGAACAATGTAAATTAGTTTCGAAGCATTTAATTCCTAGTTGAAAGCCAAATTATTTTGTTTAAAACCAAAGGCGTTTGAATGTAAGGATTTTTTTGAGCAATAACCTTTTTTCTCAAATATTTGAATGATTTAGCTTTTGCTCAAGAGCTGTACTGCCATATTTATTTTGAAAATATCTCTGGGACGCACATTCCCAAAGTATTTAATTTATTCCCATGCATATAAAAAATTTTATACATTTACACTTCATAGATATACAGTGAGCGACAAAAAGTTTGCACAATACAATTTGCCATCTCTACTTTAAGTTTTATTAATTAAAAGTTATGGCCGTGATATTATTTTTTGTTTCATCTAAGATCGACAAATAAGACTTTTTTATTTAATTTACAGATATTTTAATATTAGAATGACTCGCTATATTTTCCCAGTTAAAGGAACCTGCAGAATTTTTACGGAAAGTGGCTTTCGGTTTATTATTATTTTAAATTTTATATATGGTAGTTTTCAACACGTAAATATACCTTTACATCGATACAATTATGCTTTCCAGTCGTTCCTGTCTGAAATAAATAAATAAAACAAAAGTCTCATAGTCCCAAGGTTCGACCACAAGTAGTTTTCATAAAATATGGACTTTTATCTTGAAAGCGAGTTGAGAATTACCACATCAAATTTTAAAAAAAAGTTATCAGGATTCTGCATAGTCTTTTGGTAATAGAATGAATGTGACAAGAAAAATTTCAAATGTTCATTCCAGAGATATTTTATATACCCAACTTTAATAAGTCTCTCTTAAATTTTAATCGTTTTTTAGAACTTAGACGTTTTAAAACACTAATACAGTGATAATTAGATTCTCGTAGTTTGTGACAATTTTTAGACAATTATTTATACAAACATTACACTGTCTAATTTCAATCAAAAAATGAAACAAAGGCGTGTTATATTATTTACCCACATATTTTGGTCGATGTGATAATGTCTGCTCCTATTTTCTTGGTATTTTACATCAATTTATTGAGCCTTTCAAATTGTTTTTAATTATCCTTAAAAAAACTGTTAGTTTATCTATATTTGGTAGATATACCAAGCCGGTTCTAGCCCAGTAACTCGCACTCTAAGCTAAGATGTTCGTGTTATATCTCACGACAGAAGCCACGTGTCAAGAATGATTATCATTTTTATTTGAAATTTACGGGTGGGCAAATATTGGGGACGGCGATCAAACCGTTCAACTAAAGCAATTACCAAATAGTAAAAACATCCTATTGTTATCCGATGGTATCGACTAAAATGTGTCGGTAGATCGTATCATCACAGTGTAAGTAGGTATATTAGGGGCGTTCTGTAGAAATATTTATACATTTTGTTAGTACCAGGTATCAGGGAGTTAGTACTTTCAGTAAATTCACGGTGTTAGTGTTGTTTGCAGCTTAGCAAACTGATATCTGCACAATGTCTGTTTAAATATTTATCTAAAACCATAGAATACTCCTCTCACAACAAAGCGTGTCTTATTAGGTGCAGGTACTGTCATTTTATTGTATATAATTGCTACGTGAAAAGTAGACAACCCACACCACGTGCCGTACGTGTAAATTTTGCATAAGTGAATATTAATTGAATTTGCCCTTTTGGTGATAATCTTGAAAGTGTGGTTTTCACTCTACTGTTTCGTCTGATTTGTATAATTTTGCTGTTTGTTTGTGATAGAATTTTATTTTTCGCAGTGTAAGTTATATAGCAACACTATATTTCTTAAGGAAATGCAAAAAAGAGTCGCTTTTGTGTGAGAGGAGTATTTTGTGATAACACTCAAAAATGTCTCAAAAAAAACAACATCTATTAACTAGAAACAGTATTGAGAATAGGGTACTTCCTATGTTTGAACAAAATTATTGCTTTCAGTCATATCTATAAGTATAATTACAGGATGACGGGACCAAAACAGTGTAGTGATTTTCTTTCATTTAGTTGAAAATTTACGTAAAATATCGTTTACTTATTCACTTCAAGAGTATAACTTCATGGAAAAACATTAATTTTAAAAGACTGAAACGAAATGAAAAATTCGAATAATTTCCTTGGGTGAAATTTTACTTTTACCTTCAAAATGTCTAATTCTCTTGGACCGATATGATATACAGTTTAAAATTTGTCGATACTCCCATACTTATGAATTTTTTACAGTTCCAGATTTCTACGTAATCTTTTTTTTTTCAAAAATATTGATCTATACGAAACATTATTTCTACTGATACCTGATAATTATTTATATCTTTGCTTCCTCTATAATTTTCGTTAAGCCCTCCATTGCTACTACTTTCTTTTTTCTTGAGACATTTTGTATTGTTGAATGGATTAATTCACCCTTTGGAATTTATTAAATCAAAAAATAAAAATCTGGCAGCTACAAAACCTACTATAGGGCATCTACTTAAATATCTACAAAATCTTGCAGTTTACAGCTAAAGAAATTTTTTTTAAACGTGAATTAATTCATTTTATTACATATATGTTGTGCAGATAATATTTCAAGTGTTTGTTTTTGTGATTTATGTAATATTATCCAGTTAACAACATATACCAGTGTAACTTTATATTTTTGTAGTCTCAGTCAGTATGTTTGTAACATTTTATTCTATAATACTGATGGATAAATATTTTTATCTAATGTGATGAGTATGATCCAGTCAACAGACCATTTGTGGATTCGAGTATATGTGTCTGAAGAAGGGAGGTTGTGACATTTTATTAGTAGAAATTTAGAAAATTGATATGTCGTTTTTAATTCCTTCTAAGCGATATTTCAATCAATTTGTTTTAATTCTAATCGTTCTGGAAGTGATTATGTTCTAAAATACTAGATTGCTATTCAATAGTGTTATTTTCAAAATATGCATTTTACGTTTGGTGTAGTTTTGGCATCCGAGCTATTTTAAACTCGATATTTCTTGGAAAAACTCAACATTTTCCTACACTATTGGGATACTGAGTGTTGATAGTTTTAGCTGTAAGACCTTCTAAACGAGATTTGAAACAGCAAGTTTCATGATCTCGTTTTAAAAGATTTTTATCTGGCTGCTTCTTTTATTAAAACGATCTTAAAATAGTGATTTATGCAACTAGTGCATAAAGGGGCACTTTTTTCTCTAATCGAAATTCTATGAGTGAAAAAAGTCACATTATGCAGATGTTGCATATAATATTATAAGTGCTACAAAGTGGTGAAATACAAGGTACTTTAAAGAGAAAGTGAAGGAAAGTAAGTTAAAAAAAAACGGAACAAATTCTCTCTCATAACAGTTCATTAAATGAATCACTCGTGGTTTATTATGTTTTTTTTTAACCAACGCTAAAACATTAAACGATTTGATGTGGCTCAACCAAATTCCTTGTTTTTTGTCTTGAAAAATATTTTTATGAGATATGTGACAATTTTAATCCCCTCGCAAAGAACTGATTTAGAATAGACTAAGTTTGTATTGGTGTAACCTTACTTTACTCTTCTTTGAATGAAGTTATGTGCTACAGAAAATGTTAAGACTGAAGGTAACTTTTGAAAATTTTACACATTTATACAACTTTTGCTATAAGTATCCACAAATGGCCTGTTTCCAAAATAAAACGGGAATTATTTTAATTCAATTTCGATACACATGTAATAGGCACAATTTTTTTTAAGTATGAAATTTATTTTTCTATTTTAAAACTGACAACTGATTTTATAAACGATGCTCAATGCTGTGCTACAAGTGACCACAGAATACTTAGAACCCTTAAAGACAATTGCTTTCCGTTGTCTTACTTTTCATCTTCATACAGTTTAGATAAGAAGCACGAACTCGTTTGTCAATATATTCTAAGAGGGCGTCAGTGTCCCAACTGTACCAAAACTGCAGGGAATAATATTTCAATTACCTTTGGTACCTAAATAAACCCTGGTTTTCTTGTAATTTTCAACCACACCCCTGTCCATTTGTAATTTTAATCTTTCTCGTTTAAAAAATGAATATTGGCTATGCCGGTGGTGAGAAACGAAAACCTAATATTCAAAATTTCAGAGTGCAGATTTTGTCAATTTTCCCGTTTGAGTTCGTGCCCCATATCTAGTCTCCAGTTCGTGACACGCTAGAAAGACAATCACTTTACAGGGTTCTTAATATCAATATTATTTTGTATAAAAAAAAACTGAATTTGGATGTTGTAGATTAGAACAATACTCAAAACCTAACATGCTTAAAGATGTAGTGCTTTAAGTTGCTTGTACCGTGTATAAATTTTTTTTAAATCATTATTGTGAACGTCACTTTGTATGTTAGATATGTGAAAATATAGAATTTGAATTTTTTGATCGGTCAAACAGTACTAGCATTAAGTAATCCTAGGCACAATGTTTGGTGTCTATAAATTCAATTGCCTGATCTAGGGCAGACACTGTGAAATTTTAAGGTTAGATACAAGCAGACAAACGATTGGAGACACAACTCTTATAAGACTGTTGTGTATGATATTCTTTAAGTATATGTAAATAGAGTTTATTTGGATCATATGATATTTATTTTACACTGGAACTCGTTTTTTAATCTTCACTGTAGATATGGATGGATATTTCATGTAATGTTTACATTTTTTTCTCTAAGTATTCTATTTACTTAAATTGTACTAAACAAGAAAGTGCCAATTGAAAAGTTGACGTAGGATTATTTTCTGCAAGTAATTTTAACTTATTTATTGCTGTTTGTCTCTTCAGATACGAAATTAAGACTGTATATGCATTTATTGCAGCTATATATTTATTTATAAACTTTATTGTTTTCTCATTTATTTTATATTGCTAACATTTTTTACACGTAATAAAACATCATTATAAGCATTTAGTTTTATTTTATTTAAGTCCTTTTAGTCGGATAACTGGCAACGTCACGTAAATTGATGTGCTATTCTTTACCCCAATTGGATAGAGACGCCGTGCAAATTAGATCCGTTTTTTTTAACAGGTACTTCACCCGTTTGTAACTGTATGGTCTTCAGACAGTTTTGTTATTGTTAACCATCAACAAAAACGTTGCCAGTATCGGACTATTTATTATATTGGCAACAAATAAGTTTAATATTTCATATGAAAGTCCAATAGATGCAGAACTCTCTACTTAATCAGTTTTTGCTAATAAGTAAAATAAAATTGTAAGTATAAGCAATAACCTTTAGAACCACAAGCGAGAAATTAATAATTTTAAAAGAAAAACTGACTAATTTTTAGCATACAGGGAAATCCATGTTCTGCGAGAAAATTCAATTTCGGTTTGGTAAATGCTGAAAATACTAAATTTGGCTTTATTTCCTGTATATACGGACTTCTGCATCTAAAGAAGCTAAGCCTCTAAACTAATACAATAAATAAAAAAAATTGATAAATAAATTATTACGAACTAATAACTTTGGTGGCAACTAATTTTTCTTTTGAGCAACGTTCTTTTTCTTCACAGGAGATTTTTTAATGTTCGGTTTTTGGACTTTAATAATTCTTTTTGTACAAGGTATAAGTGTACATTGAAGGTATTTATCTCCATATTTAGATATCCTATCTATTTGGCCTCCAAACGTACCGGGAGCTATACGTTTCAGTAATCTAAAACAGAAATTGAAAAAGTAAAAATAACGGATCCTTTCAAGTGAATTAATATCTTTCTGTTCACCCCTCGTATGCGAAGACGATTTTAGTGATTTGACCTGGACGAGAACACGAGACAACACACGTAAAAGACAACCATAGTTACGATTAGTTTTACGTCATGAAGTTCTGGTTTTCAATTCTTGTTGAAGCATTTTTGGTTACATGTCTTTTTTTAAAAATGCGATAAAAACTAATCAAAACGATTGACTTGTTTATTTATATAAATTCCTATTATTTACTATACAGATGATGCAATTGTAATTTGATAACCGGTCGAGAAATTTCTGTTATAGAATTTGTCAATTAATTTGCTTAATTTTACGTATGACAAATAAAATAAAACTTCTTACTTTATAAATCTGTTGTCTTGCAAGTTGAAATTTCGCGCTGTTTTGTTCAATTCGCACGCAAATCTTTCTCTGCAATATTTTCCTTCTATTGCATTCAAAGCTAATCTAGCAAGTTCATCCATGTCTTCACTCTTTTGCCATAACAAAGATTTCTTCGGTTTTTTATTTTCAAATCTTGGTAATATCAACATAGAAATGACGAACATAACTGCCATGCCAACAAACCCAGATATTGCCATGAAAAGTGGTTTAACTATCCCCTTCTTCTCTTTTTTTTCTTTATCTCCATTTTCCTTTTTAATTGTTACCTAAAATAAGAACATTTAAATCAGGAAGTCACTTATATAATATTGAGAAACCTACCTCGTGGTGATGAGAATGGTACTGATAGGGAGGATGGAGAGTTGTAGTTGGATATTTCCAAGGTTTTGCTTCGTCGTGAGTAGACTAAAAAAACAATAATAAAATAAAAAGTCCATTATAATATAGTGTGGTGTACACCTACACTGCCGCTGGTCATTTCATCCATAAAGCTTTTAACAGGATAATAATAATAATAATATCCATCTTCGTCTTTAGACTCTTCTCCTTTCGGAAGATGATTTGATTTAGGAGGATCAACATGATCCAATTCATGAACAGCCGTATGTAAGTAACCATGTTCCCCAGTATCTAATTTTAACGTTTCGCCTTTTGCTAGAGCACTCTCATAAAGCGCCGCTAATTCTCCTTTTGTCAAACTTAAAGGTGGAGCTATCACGTCCTAAAAATAACACAAGATCATACAGTGTTCAATACTTATATGGATTAATCACTTTATACTGTGCAACCCAAACTAAAAAATGTTATATATTTTATTTCTTTACCTTGGAAGACATTCAATTAGGTACATACATTTTCTTCTCGTGAGATCTTTTAAAATACATTGTTTATACAGTGTGTCCCAGGATTTCTAATTTTAGATCCATATACTTCGTTAACGAAGGAAGTAAGGCACATATTCTATATGAAGTAGGTCCTATCATTATTTTTAGCCCCTCTATAATCAAGTTTTTGGTACTAGCTCCTGGGATACACTGTATTAATTTTTTTTTTTTAAATGTACACTTAATTTCATTATTATCACAATCATAAAATATAAATTTGTGGTTTTATACAAAGTTGTTTGGTCGTAAGAAATTACTTTTATTTGAAATAATGATTTTGAGTATACCTGAGATTGATGTTGAATTCGCCTGTCTGCAGTTTGGTCTGACGCTTCTTGTGGAGCAGTTTTCGTCATCAAGGTATCTGCTCTTCGTAATGTTTGTCTATAATTCATTCTTCTTAAATCTCTGACAGCAGTCTGGAGGTATTGAGAGCTTTCTTGACAATTAACATTGCTTAGTAACAGTAAAAACAATAATATTCTACACATCCTGCAACAAAAATATTGCGTATAATAAGTGGATGAGCAAAATTGGTTTTGTGAAAGAGTCTTGGTGTTGGTCTATTTTGATAATGCTTTATTGTTACCAGGCTGCGCTCTATTTTTAATCCATGAGCTTTACATACTGGACTAAAATCGATTATATTCGTGAGAGGTGTTTGATACGGATTTTTTAACAAAATATTAACCGTAGGTATGCAAATTTATAATAATAAAAATTGAGCCATAGTTAACATAATATGCAATCCGCATATTTGGTTCAAAATTTTATATAGGTAGGTACCACAACTACTGATATTCAATAGTAGATGGACATCAAATAGGTCGTTCGAAATTGTTAAAAATTATTAAGGTAAACTAAAAAGTACAATAAATATAAAATATTAACACTCACCCTAATATAAGACTAATGAGAAGGTAAATTGTGTGAAAAATATTTATATATTTTATGTTAAGTTTAAAGGACACTAAAAAAATGTTAATTCACCTTAAAGATGACGAATTCAAAGTGAAGAACTTCTTTAAATCTTTTTGAAACCTACGTTGTATCCCCAATTTATTTCTGTATAATTCGAATTTATTAAAATAAAGCTTCCGCAAAGAAATGGTAAAAGTGTTGTTGATAAATTACTGCCATTAAATTATTGACACCACATTAATCATTATAAGATCAACACCAAAGATGTATTGTGATCTTGACGAAGTAGTGAAGACATCATATACCGGTTTTTGAGACTATAAAGATGTCCAATTGCAAGACAACTTACTTATTTAAGCTTTGGTTTTCGGCAAGTCAAAGATTACTTACATAAAAATTCACCTAGCGCCGGTTCTGGAATGACAGATATGTAGGTCGAATGTTTAACTGTAGGCTAATATTTTGCTGACAAATGAATCGAACAGATTAAAATTTAAAAATTATGAAAATCTCAATGATTAATTAATTTTTTATGAAAAATTGCTTTAAATTAGTCAGGTGTATTAACCTATCATTTTGTTAATCACATTTTATAAAAACATTGAAATAAATAATGTTTACAGCTTGCTAAGTCCCTAGACATTTCACTATAAGTATGAACAGACTTTACTAAATCAATGATGAAATTTTTAAAACGTTAAACTTTTCAATACAGTGATAAACTCATTTCTATTGTCCTCTATGTTTCAATTAAATGAAAGGAAAATCATATAGTAGTAATTATATGTCATTGTGAAAGTTAATCGGTAAACGTATCATGCAGCTTGAACTCATAAAAGTGACAAATTACTACGAGGATAAAAATTGATTCATATTGTGTTTATAAGGCAATTACGAAACTCATCATGTCACTCACAGTAAGTCTGCAACAGCAACATTATTGTTTGGTTTAAACAGGGCATAGAGAGTAAAATTATATATATTACCATCATATCATTAGAACAAGCCAAGCAGAAAAATCAATACGTTAAGAACAATCAAAAAATAAAGTATATACTGAAACTTTGGTGGGTATTATACTTTTATTTACTTGTGCATAACTGAGTGAAACTTATCAATGTTTAAAAATACTTATTTTTATTTCACAATATTTTTTACAAGTTTTACAAAAAACAGACCCGACCGGTTTCGATGTTTATACATCATTTTCAAGGGGTGGAATGAAAACATTGTTTATTATGTAACTAAGAAAATGGAAGGAATACTTTTAGGGTAGGATAGTATCATATAGATAGTGAAAGTAAACAAGTGTATTATTAGCTAAGTTAAAAGGTGTAGAGAAAAGATAGGTGGAAACACATTAAAATATATCGGTCAAACAGTCTAACAAAGGAGATTCTAAAGTATCTATTTGCTCATTTACAAGAGTATACTGAGGATGATTGGAGTACCTTCTTATTTCTAAAGACTCTAAAAAGTTAAGTTTAGTATAATTCTGACAGTCATGTAGTAACTGTATTTGATTGTTCAAATTTGGTTTGTGGTTTTGTTCTAACAAATGTTTTGAGTAATTTGATCTGTCAGGGTGCTTGTTTCTGTAGGCTCCAAGATGCTCACTATACCTTATATTAAGATTTCTTCTTGTTTGACCTATATATACTGCATCACATTCAGAGCAGTTGATTTTATAGACACCGTTCTTATTATGTTTTAAACGCTGCATTAGATGTTGGAATAGCATTTGAAATAATTTCTGAAATTTCTCCTAAATAAGTTAAACAGAAATAATTTGAATTGTCTGCGAGTTGTTTTGGATAGATCGAATCTATTGCCATTTTGTAACGTTTTCTTTTTATTATTGAATCTATCATTTGGTATGTTTATCCATTAGATATTGCTATTTGTTTAATAATATTTATTTCTTGTATGAAGTCTGCTAAAATGATATTGGATTAAAATGGAAGCATTATGACACAATTTTTAGCAACAAATAGTGTTAAAAATCTCCTTTAGCAAGAAAATTTACTGATAAACATATTAAAAACCACGAGAATAATATTGGATTACAATTATATCTAATTGCATCACAATAAATTTTATAATTTAATAATAACTTTAGCGAAAGGTGTTTCACTAAGAATATAAATTAAGCACAATAGTATGCTATTAAATATTTAATTACGTCTAGTGTAATTAACTCACTACTTAACAGCAATAAGAGCTTGCGGTTTTTAAAACATATTTTATTAGTTATATAGGAGGAATAGAGTCGCGAACAGTTTAAAATATATTTCACATTGGATATTTACATAAAATAATTTGACAACTAAAGTATATGCTTTTGAAGAATATCTTTTTCAATTTGAATACAATACAGATGGAAATAAGGATGTGGTGGATAATTATCATTTGCCATATTGTTAATGACTTTTCATTATTTTGTATTTTATGATTTTGTGGATTCGCTAGTTGCAGTTGTGGTTACCTACTTGCAATTTTTTAGGATCTTTAAAAGTAGTCGATACAGTAGGTTAGAAATATAAATATATCAAAACTTTATTTTCAATGTGGTTGATCCTACTTTTGTGATATTTTTAATAAGTAACACCAAACGTATTTAACAATAAAACATTACACTTTACTAAGTGCTAGAACTGTAGGAGTTTTCGTATTTTAAATAAATAAAAGCTATAGCTTGTTTGCTAAGCCACTGTAGTAGTAGTATCTAGTATGAACTTTGTACGTTTTCACAATATGATACATTTTCTTATGTCCTTAATTTGAACGCTAAGAAACAAAACGATGGACACATCATTATTCATGAGCAATGAATACAATTAAACTAACTTAATGATATACATCGACCTGTCAAATGTAACGTTCTTATAATCATTATCATTTCAATACTGTTTTATAATAGCAATCATTTTCTCAAGATGAATTGAGGAAGTGTCTAATACCTACATTTCTATTTTAATTGAGAGAAATTTTTAAAGTTTATTTTATGTATCAGCAGAAACTGTCAATTTAAGAGAAGCCCGGCACTTCATTTTTAATTTCTGTTTTATTACCTCTTAGGGCCACCTCTGGTAGAATTTTTTCATCTGCTATCTCGTGATTGGGAGTTAGTTAAATAATAAGCCAAATAAAATTTCGTCAAATTAATTATTCTGAATAACGAATAAATTTTGTTTACATCAGTATTTATATTTTTCCGGTTTCTGTACTCGAATGACCATGACGAGTCTGTTGTGCATTGTCCATTTAATACGAAAGATTTTTATCAAAAGTGTAAGGCTCTCATCTGAAATCGGCGGCGTACTTGTGATATCTTTATCTCATTTAAAAAAAAAAATGAAATAAAAACAAATACTCGTATGTTTTTTATAATTAACGCACTTATCCTAGTTTTAAGTGGTTATACAGGATACGATAGTGTCACAAATATTGCACAGAAAAATTAAATCTATTAGATAATTATATGTAAATTGTAGACTTCAAGTGCTTTCATGGAACGTGACAGGAAAAATATTAAAGCCACTGGTTGGAATCTTACAAAAACAAGAAAAAATATAAATGTTATACTGAATAAGAAACGTCGTCACAATTATCTCTTTCTTGGCTGAAAGTAGACGACAAATGTTTATATTATTGTTGCATTCGATAGAATGCGTATTTAATGTATTGGAAAGTGGAGTACCTAGGTGAACGATGAAAAATATTTCTATGGAATTGAATCATAGAATTTACACATAAATATAAAGTCCCATACTTTTCATTGCAGTGATGGATGAAATATCACAAGCATGCGGAAAGGATAGAAAAGGAGTTAGTGTAGGAGTACGGCAACTAAAGCCAATAATACTTGTAGCAAATAATAAAGCCGAGCTAGAAAAGGCGATAGAACTCTGGAACAAACATCTCAAAGAATACGAGAAGAAAATCAACTTTAATAAAACCGAAATAATGACAGTATCCAGGAAACACGAAGATATACAAATCAGCATAGATGGATACACAATGAAGGCAACAGAAAGCTTGAAATACTTAGGAGCCATACTGGAAAGTAATGGCAACTTGGAATTAGATGTAAATAATATAATACAAGCCACATCTAAATTATTCAATGCAATGAAAGGAGTATTTTTAAACAAAAGGGAGGTTAATAAATTAACTAAAATAAAGATTTATAAAACTGTTTTTGTACCCGCCTTAACGTATGGAAGTGAATCTTGGATACTTATTACCCAAAAACTAAAATCAAAGATCATTGCAATGGAAATGAAAATACTGAGAAAAATAGAAGGAGTATAACGAAGCTAGACAGATTAAAAACGAAGAAATTAGGGCTAGACTTAAGGAGGATCCTATATTATCAAAAATAGAGCAAACTCAACTAAGATGATTCGGACACTTGACAAGAATGGACGAAGATAACATAGTTAAGCAAATATGGGAGGCAGGTTGGGACGGAAAGAAGAAAATAGGTAGACGTAAGAAAAACTGGAATCAAGAAATAGGTGACGTACTGAGGGAAAGAGGAACTTCTTGGGCGGAAGCAAAGAAGACAGCAGAAGATAGGAAAATATGGAAAATATACTGCGGAACCCGCAACCCCGACACCTAACGGTACAAGGGGAACCTATATATATATATATAGGGAAAGCTGCAAAAATTGTAAAAAGAGTACTCTACACTATTTTCCAAGCTTTCGGAATATCTTTATTTCCATTTTCAAGGATAGCATTCGGTTTTATTAAATGGTAAATACTTCTAACAATAATTCAAATCAAAATTATTGTTAGAAGTATTTACAAGATATCAAAAACTTAAGTCAAATTTATCATAATTTAATAAAATAGCCAATTACAATCAATAACTACACATTTTTAATCTATTATTCAAATATCGTAAATTTAATTCTAAGGTAAGTATCTACTTATATCATTTTAATTTAACTTCTCAACTTCCAAATGTTCAAACTAAATCACCAAATTCTATAGTAACAATTGTAAATATTACTTCATAATGACATTTTTTAAATAAATATTTTGAAAAAGCTCTCAGCCCAGAGCGAAACGTCAAAAAGTTTTTTGATTAATTTTTATCATATAACCATATACCCAAGAAAAAAAAATCAAATAAGAATTATAATCAATGGTTACAGAAAATATATTAATATATTTTTGAAAATGTTTTAAATTTTCTTTATACTTCTTTATACTTTTTTTTCTCTTGTAATTTTGTTAATTATGCAAAATGGAGATACGTACTATAGAAAATAAATTTTACCTATCTCATTTTTTTTAAAAGAACATGCATATAAAAAGTTTATCCAATCGTTATAATTATCTACAAAGCAATTTATATCGAGTTTATGTTTAAGTTCGCTTGATCTAGAGCTGCCAAAACCTGAAACTGTGGTACTTAATAGCACAAGTGTAATTTTTCAGTAAAACTTACTATACATTTTAAAAATAAACGTAGTAATTTTTTTTTGTAGTAGAACTATTAACTATAAAAAATATAAACCATTCCTATAGTATTTGTTAATATGTTTACTGTAAATTTTTTTGCTATTACTTGATGATGCTCTGTTTCTAACGTATCATTTCTAATTGTGTATAATTGGTCGGGTGTGAAATAAAAATGAATAATTATAATCAAAAAGTATATTATTAAAATCGTCTTTCCTCCAAATATAATGTAACATCTTGTGTTTTATTGTAATCAAAAATAAATATTTATATTTCACGAAGTAATGCATAATATATACCAAAATAAATTTTCAACGCTATATAGAAACAGTAATTTTCCTTGATTGTGTGTTGATATAAATTCACCAATAAATCTTATAATGTTGACAAGTAGATCCAATTAACATTTTGAATACTGTAATAAATTAATAAATTAATGAGTGTCACTAATTGAAGTTTGAATCTAAAACAATGTTCTTCTAATGTAACGGTTCTAAAGTGAATTGAAATATGTCTAACTAAACGTTGACAGTTAAAATAACGTTAATACCTATTGAAAATTTAAATTAAACAGTTATCTTCCCTTTCTAGACGATCCTCGCAACATCCCAAGCGATAATTCCAATCCAATACAAATGTCTCAACCAAAAACAGAAAATGTACTTAACTACGATTACATATAAAAAGAGAAAGGGATATAGACGAAGTCAATACCAAAAACAAGCGCTTGAAATGGACGATGGTGATGGGGCTTTTCAATGGAAAAACTTGAAAAATAAAAAATCTCGTTGTTAGGACAGACCCATTACTAGCCTACAAGTTATATATGTTACGTCCCAAGCCCGATCTTGTACGGAGTCGAGCTTCGTACAATGAATTTGTACGAAGTCCGATCTGTACAAGCCATTTTGTACGAAGCCGAGATTGGCGGACTTCGGACAGAGATGATTGTACGAAGTCGACTCTGTACAACGCTGGTTGTACGGAGTCGGAGCATCGATACTCACTCGGTAGGGTAGGGTAGGTTGGGTTGGATTTCCTTCGCTTCTAATGCACTTTACAACATTTTGGAAAATATCTATTAAAAAAGTGTACGGAAAGCAAGCTTTTCTGTGAATTATACAATTCCATTTTTCGATTTGGGTTAGGGTTGGGTAGGTTGGGTGAGATTTCCTTCGCTTTCAATGCACTTCACAAAAATTTATGAAATTTCCCTTAAAAAAGTGTGTAGAAAGCTAGGATATCTATGAAAAGAACATCTCCTCGCTTTCCATACACTTTTTTAAATATATCGTTTGAAAAAGTGTATAGAAAGCAAGTCAATTCCTAACCTAAACCACCCTACCCTACCCTACCCTAATCCGAATCGAAAAATTGAATTGTGTAATTGACAGATTCGTCCTAAGTCTGCGCTAAATGTGAAGGGGGATATGTTTTTTTTTTAAAGAAGACCTGATGGGCCGATAATATCAATTAAAAACCCATAAACACGCACTAATTATCTTTGACAGCGTAATTCTACCCTCCTCCGCGCCTTCGAGTCAGATAATGTTCAAATTATAATAATTTTCAATAATAACCCAACCAAACCTACCCCTACCAAACCACCTTCGTATTTTTAGTCAATGCTCCGACTCCGTACAACCAGCGTTGTACAGAGTCGACTTCGTACAATCATCTCTGTCCGAAGTCCGCCAATCTCGGCTTCGTACAAAATGGCTTGTACAGATACTCTCGTCTGTGGCCCGTACAGTAGGTGCCGACCTCGGGCGCCATCGAGTATCTCCGGTGGCGCTCGGCTTTCATGCGAAGCGCGCACGGTTCTAACACCCCGTGTCGCTCTCTGAAAAGAACATCTCCTCGCTTTCTATACACTTTTTTAACTAAACCACCCTACCATACCCCCAACCCTAATCCGAATCGAAAAATTGAATTGTGTAATTGACAGATTATTATAATAATTTTCAATAATAACCCAACCAAAACCACCCTACCTTACCCCCTACCCTAATCCGAATCGAAAAATTGAATTGTGTAATTGACAGATTATTATAATAATTTTCAATAATAACCCAACCAAAACCACCCTACCTTACCCCCTACCCTAATCCGAATCGAAAAACTCTTCGTATTTTTAGTCAATTTTTGAAAAAAACAATAAGCAAATAAAAATAAAAATACCTTGACTCGGACACGACTCGAACCTGGTACCTCTGTGTTAAGAGCCCAGCACGCTTACGCTGAGCTAATCTCTACACACATTGATGTTATCGTATAGAAGGTTAAAAGCTTTAGAACCGTGCGCGCTTCGCATGAAAGCCGAGCGCCACCGGAGATACTCGATGGCGCCCGAGGTCGGCACCTACTGTACGGGCCACAGACGAGAGTTGTACAGATCGGACTTCGTACAAATTCATTGTACGAAGCTCGATTCCGTACAAGATCGGGCTTGGGACGTAACATATATACCAATAAATGCCACTGGACCTAAAGGCAGGTTCCGCAAAAGGGAGCCAACGTTTGTCCAATGTGTGTAGTGTCAAATTAGCGTGGACCCAATATTGGCGCAGTATTGTAGGTATCCTTGAAAGTCTCGTTTCGAGCCCCGGCCATGAACAGACACGCTTACAATCGATCTTATAGCAAGTGAAGACAATTAGGCTTACAATTGGACACACCAGCATATAACTCACAACTACCTAAATGTGATCAGTGACAGTGTGTTAAATCAGACTGTCCGAGTCTACATTTTGATAATCTGCATCATTTGTCTGGTTTTTATAACAATATAAAGGCAGTTTTTACGTACAAATTACATGAAATATTTTTTTTATAATCAATAATCATTTTTAAACCTAAGTTCTTCTAAAATATCATTCATATATATATGTGTAAAAACTTGCATTTAGTTAAAGGATTAGAATCATTAAAACAATTAATTATTTTTTGAAAAATTGCTATTTCACTTTCCTAAAACACGTAAAAAAAACATGTTTGCATAAAATAAGAGGATTAAGATCAGCAAAATATATTAATTAATTAATGTAGATATGTGTGATTAATTTACGATTACTAAAATTAATTTTAAAAACGTATTAAAACCGTTGCAACAATTATTCAATTATTGACAAACTTAAGTTTCATGAATAACCTAAAAAAAAATTTTTCCGTAAAATAAATAGTTACCTGTGTATCAAAATAAATAATCCACAAAATTGTTCCGGTACCAAAGTCAATAAAGTAAGTTTGAACGCTTGCAATCATTTATCATATGAAGTAAACCGAGCACATGTTGAAGAAAGCTGAAGAGAGGACAAAACACTTGATAAGATCGCGAACTTGAACTAAAGAACATTTTGTTGGACTGTTTTTTTTTGTCGAGCCGCATTTTAAATCCTTACCGTTATGTATGAACAAATTACAGACATTTATTCGTTTATTAAAGCGTAAATAAACATTTTACGTGAATCCACGGTCCGCGACAGTTTTATGCCATATAGATATTTTAGAAATTTTTTTAATAACAATATTTTTGTATGTAGTTTTAGGTTATCCACTTTGAAAGGGGATGTAAAAGGATTTTGTAAAACAAGTTTCGTTGGTGATTTTACAAGCTTTGATTTAATATGCAAATTAGAATGTTTCATCTGATATAAATTCTTAAAAAGTGCTTATATAATTCGTTAATAATGTTAAATTTTAGATTCTTGGTGGAAACTTGAAAAGCATCCCAAACATTTTGGAATTTAATAACAAATTTGTTATTACAAATGTCATTTATACAGCTCTCCGTGCGTCTGGGTTACTAGCTGGGGGGTCGGTTAACCACAGAACTCCCCCTGTTTTAACTTTAACCACATTATTCTTTAAGGTTTTTATTTGAATTCGCTTATAACGGTATGTCAGTATTCAGCATGTTATTGTTGTTTTGCAGTTTCATACAGATATATATTTACCCAAAAACGTTATAATATATAGTTAAGTGCAATTAAGTCTATTGAAAAAAGATTTTCCAGTACTGGATATACAAAAAATGGATATCCATGATTCAACCACACACTTAACCCATCAAGGGAAATCAATTAACTTAATGTGGGTCCCTGGATGGAAATGAATATGCAGAAATGGCATCAAAAGATATATACCTCCTCCTTGCCTATAGACATCACCCAATTGATAAATTCTACCCTTTACGTCGCAAATGGGCAACGTCGATACAGACAGGAGAAACCAAAAAAGTTTATATTATATTATAAAAATTTCAAAAACCTTAAATTAACTAGTTAAATAATAAGGGGAAACAAAATATATACATATATTAAAGCTGAATAAGTTGGGGGTATGAAGTTTTACAAAAATTGTAATATCAGCATTTGTTTCTCTTATAAAAACACCTTCTACCAGGCAAAATAATGAGTTCAAACATTTTCGAATTCAACAGGAAACAATAACACTGAAAAAAACTACATTAGGTAACATTAATATTGCATTGGTACATTATTCTTTGAGATTGTAATTTATATGTAGACCAGTATGTCATGTTTTTACTGTGGCGCCTAACCCGCCGTTCCAAAAATACGTATTCCGGTTATTTATCCTTGTTTTATTTTAAATAATGCTCAGCTCAAAATTAAAAATCGAGAAATGTGGTTTATGGAATTTTTTATAATTTTGTTATTCAGGACCTAAAGGCTTTGCCAAACAGTTGTTAGCATTTTAAAAGTGCCATACAACTCACTAACTTAATTTTAGCCCCAAATGTTTCCAATTAATCATATCTCAACGTTTATTTCAATTTAATATAACTCATCGTACATTTGTATACAATCTGTCTATATAGCTCTTGCAATTTGCACTGAGACACCAAATCAGCTCAAACCTATAAAACCTAAATCTATAAGAGCGAAATTGTAAATTTTAGATTTCTTCGTTTGGTATTCATCTAATGATTAGCAGAAAAAATAATAATAATAATAAAAAGCCCTTCATTAATTCAGTATTTAAATTGGTTAATATAAACAATTTAGACGTAGATTTCCTTCAGCATTCTTTATTTTAAAAACGCCGAAATATAACTGCTTCGCCATCTGATTTAACGAAGTAGTGTGAGCTCAATAAAAATCATCAACTTGATCCACTCATTAAGAAATACTTACTTTTTTGTAACTCAAAAAAGCATCACCGAGTGTACATAAAAATATTATTTTAATGTAGATCTGAATACTCCAAAATCAAGTTCTAGTTCATAACCTGGTTAAAATAAACGTACTTAATATCACTTTAAATATATACCGATTATTATAAATTGAATAAGATGCTATCCCGCAAAAACTGTAACTGTTATTTAATACCACGCACAGTTCGTAATTTTTGACAAAAATTAACACTTGTTTCTCGACGTACCGCGCATCTCATTTGCGCGAGAAAGTTGAATACTTACTGGGTACAACCGCAGCCATTGCACATATATATCCACTATATATCGGTGGTACCTTATAAGACGCAGAATGAACAAGTTGTTTGTTGAAGAATACCCATTGCCTCTAGACATTTAATGACCAACATCCGCGAATACGTGATAAAAAAAATGGGTTTAAAAAATCATCTAAATTAGTATAATCTAGTATGACATATCAAAGTATTCAAAAATGAGGGGTCCATTTACATCTGCATAAGTTTGATATTAACAAGACCGAATTTATAATTTTATGAAAAATACTATATAAGGTATCCCGAAAATATTTTCCAAGCAAGCATTGGCGGCTCTTGGAGTTTGCCAGTAGGTGAGCAGGCAATAATGGAAACCAAAAGTGACAAATCTCTTTAATACAATTTTTTAAATTTTATTCTAAACAGATGCGAGGCATTTCCCAGTGTAGCTTGCAGCTCGAATCGACTGTTTGCAAAACACAAGCGATTCACCTCCGCTCTTTGTCTCTTTCATTAGATATGAATTGCGCTTGTCTTTGTACTGAGCGCGCACACACGTGCTCTATTCTGCGCTTTGATTTAAAATAACAGTCTTCGCGCTCCACAAGGAAGTTTCAAACGGAGTTTATCTAGGGTTTTTATTGTATATGAACACACTGTTCGGAGTATTGTATGTAATGCAAATAGCATTAACTTAAGAGCTCATTATGCGGCACAATGCTAAACATTGTGTACCAACTAAGTTGTGAGTTCTGGAACCGTTGGCTGAACACTGCTTATACTACCACGACACCAACAGAAACACTTTACAGTATCTTACGCGCTTTTCGATAACCAAGTTAAACAGGTAGTGTTGGTGTAGTGGCAGAGACAACCCTGTAGTGGTAGTCTAAACAGAGTACTGCTCTGTAGTAAAAACACCACCATCATGTAAATTTTCGAACGCAGCCTTGTTGACATTCTGCAATGACGGAACACGATTCGCAATCGTAATCTGTCATTTGTCGTTTTTAAACTGGTCATTTTAACGGATTTGTCGTTATCAACCTATCAAAGTTTTTAAAGTTTTAAAAACTGATAACTATTTGTTGAAATGAGTTCTTAAGTGTCAACATTTGAAAATTATATTAAAACAAATATCTGGAATGGTGCACGTGCTCTATGAACTAGTGTCAAAGATACAATTGTTTAGTAAATATTTGTCAGTATTTGTCATTTTGCCAAAGTGAAACAGTTATTTAATTGATTCTCCTCGTAAGTCAAATTGTAGTGTTAAATTACATATATTGTATTCTTGCATATTGTGTTTAGCACATTCTACGTTTATTTGCAGCAATTTATCGTCAAATTTGTGCACTTAGTAAATCAGTCAATATGGTAAGTACCTACATCATTTTCATCATCAATAATAATGCTTCCTTATTTCTTACTCAAATAACAGATATTTCAACAACTACGGTTACTTGTCAACTTTGTATTCGGTAATTCAAAAAATAATCTAATGCATTTTTAAATTCCCATGATTTCCACTGTAGCTGGCTCTATTGACAGCTTTAACAAGGGTTGGTAGGTACATCACGTAATACCTATAATAAATAAGCTATAGTATTATTGGAATATAATGATAGATATATGATTATTACATAAACCAATATAAGTTGAATGAAAAGGAAATTGGTACTCTTTTATTTTTTTATAATAAAGCAAATAGGTATGTATAATAAGTGTTACTAAACACAAATTTGTCAAATTGTATATAGTTTCTCCTTAACGTTGTATTTACTATAATCCATGATTATTGAGATGTGTTATTTAACTGTATTGATACTGTCATAACATATGTCACTTTATTAGTAATACGTAGGTACATAGGAGATTTTCTTCTCTATTTCCAACATATTTTTATTTTATGCAATACACCCACAGATTGAAAAATAAATTGTATTGAGTATATTGTCCCAGCTTTGTATTCAAATTGAACATATGTTATGCCTCTTAGGATATGTATCTGAGGTAATCGAAAAACAAGTTTCTCAACATGTATGTTTAGTTATGATGCAATAGTCCTTACTAAAGTCAAAAGTGCAGGGATGCGTTATTATTATGGTGTTTGTCAGTAAGTTTTTGGATATTTTATCTTTCTCTAGTAAAAAATAATTCACTTGTATACCTAATAATAATATGAAAATTGTTAAAATAGCATCTAATGTTAGGATAGGTGCTTTGATATTTCAGGCTAATCTATTGATAATAAACTTATTGTAGTTTTTAGAACCCAGTTTGTACATCATGAATAGGAAAGTTTTAGGATGTTAAATAATATGCACATAACAATTTTTATCACAATATCCTTCTGGAATGTTTCAAAGGTATTGGACAGTGAATAACATTTTTCAATATTCACATTAAATTTTAGAACCTTTCATGCCTTTCGTATCCTTCATATTATTTCTGGGTAATTTGTTGTTCCAAGTGGATTTATTTTCTGAACTTCATCCCATATTGTTTCCGTTGTATTCTAAGTTTCATTCCACCTTTGCATCATTATTACTTTTGATTCAAAACCTATAAATAATTGTTTCATTTGAGATAACAGATTTATTTTTAATCAATGCTAGTCATATAAACACTGCTAATTGCAAGGATATAATGTAATCGTTGAGTATATAAGAAGCAGATTATTTTATCAGAAGTGATTGTAATCCCAACAAAACATTTAGTTAACTACCATAATCAGTAGTATTATTATAAATGAGCAAGTGAAGCCAGCCATTTTTCATTGAAAAATTGAGAGTTTTATTGAAAAATATTGTGATTATTTTATGTGTACAGGTATGTGGCACTACTATAATGCAATATAATTCAATAACTGTGTGTATATATATATTGCTAAGAATACTAGGGAAATGCAAATGGAGGATTTTATATTAATGATAAGCTATAAGTGCTTCTTATTTGATTTAAATATTCTTCTTTGGTATTTTTAAAGATATCCAATAATTTATTCTTGTCCAATTTGACTGTTAGCTTCATAGCAGTGATGAATAATAAAATTTATCTTTTTTGTCTTAGGGTCAACTCAATTTTGATTAAATATCACCCTGTTGGTAATAAATGCCAAAATTAGACCTCTTCTGTTTATTAGTGTAATAAAATGATAATAAAACAATAAAATGTCAGTTTTAAAGTCTTTAAAAACCACTTCCTGTATAAAGCACATACAGGAATAGAACATAATGTGTTTTCAGTAATTTCAGTACTACACAGCTATTTATACGGCACAAAAGAATGAATCTAATGAAATTTACATTGTCAAAAACATCTTGAAAATTCGGTATTTATTTAAAATGCAATTAATCAGAATCAATAACATTCAGCTTATTTCATGAGAATGAAATTGGCCGCTGATCGCGATCGTCGTTACCTTTTGAATTAGGCAAACACAAGGAGCAATTATTTTCCACATGCATGGTAGAAAGTTTTTTGAGAACCTGCTCTAATAAACAAACTTTCAATATCTTTGGCTACTGAAGCCATCACCATCTACACTGTTAAAAATAGTAATGAAATACTAAATTTCACGAAAATTGTAGTAGTTCTTTAATAATGGAAACAAACTTTCTGAATTAACGGCGGCTTAACCTCCGCCATCTATACTGAAAAAAAAATAAAAATATTAAATTTGTAAATTTAATATATCATTTTCTATTATAATACATATTTTTTTCATATTACACTTATTAAATATTTCTTTTTGATCCACGCATAAAAAATATAGAAAACACACACACTTATGCTAAACACAGTAATAACTAAACGATTGATGGTAGTCGCCGTGATGTTTTTAATTCTAATATTTAAAATATGTAGTCTAACTGGACTATTTTAGTACGTCCTCCCAACTGTTCGGTCAAATAAATTATTTGACGTTTTGGCGGGGTGAGGATAACTGTGATTGAGTCCCTTGCCTTTAAATTTAAGGCATACAGTTTTTATGGATATAAATAGATTAGTGTGCTTCCAAAATACTGTTCAATACATCCAACTTGTATTGTCTACAGTCTTTTTCCACGCACCCACCGAGTTTGTTAAATTTCGGAAAAGTTATGTTAAAAAAAATGTGCGGATTCATTGAAAATGTTCATTGCTTTCGGTTTATATTTAGTTAGTTGTATTGCCATATGTGAGCCAAGAAAATTGCGATTTAGAGTTCTTTATTCTTACTTCGAAGATGAACTTTGTGACAAATATCATAAAGAAGTATATTCAGGTAATTTTTTAATCTTAAAACATATATTTTGTATAATAACGATTGACAAATAACAATTTAAATTTCGATAATTTACTCCTGCCGATGCAAATGTAATTCGTGAAACCGGTCTCGTAATATATGTTGTGGAATTTGTTATTTGTTGATATTATTTTGTATAGATTAAAATACGGCTCTATACGCTCATAGGCATTGAATTACTCTGGAGGACTTGACAGAAAGTGGAATACATGTACACAATATATTTTTACAGTACCAAGAGAGTACGGCACACATTTTATATGAAATACTAGGATTATTTTTATCCCCTCTATAATTTCTCAAATTTCTGGTACAAATTCCTGGTACCTATGCATATCATTTTATATATTACTATGTAACTGTCATGTCTTAAACCTTGCCCACGTTTGACAGAATATATCGTCCACAATTCTTAAATGAACGTATATCATTTAGAAACAGTAAGAATAGTAAAGGCTTTAAAACACTACCTTGAAGCCAATTAAATATATTTGTACTTAGTTGGAAAAATGATAATAAAATATTTTCCAATACAAATAATTTTCGCGGATTCGTTTCTTGTTTTTTGGTAGTTGATTGAACTTATGGTGATACAATTGGATTTATTTATCAATATGCATATTAACTGTCACCGTAACGATTGTTATGTTTTTATAATCAACTAACCATGTTTTTATTGCAATTTGAAAATTTATTTCTGTCAGCTTTGTTTTAAGAATTAATATCGCATTAGCCTTGAATTTTTGGCAACAGTTTCAGTTTTCACTTTAAAACAAAAATAAAACTCATGATGGTTAGAGCTGATGTTAATCTTGATTAATAATTTAATGTACCGGGTGGCCCGCTAAGAATGGACGCCGGCCATATCTCGAAAAAAATTTAATAGGTAAATCGGCCAAGAGAAATTACTGAAAATGATTTTTAAGTTCGAAAGATGACCGCTAGGAATATGAAAGTAAAAAGTTATGTTGAATAGTGCCCTCGTAAACACCGGAAATTTTGTGACATTTTTTGTTTGAGGTATTTTACTCTATTTTATAAAATGTAGTGGTGGGGGAACATCAAATATGTTTTTATTTAAATGACAATAACTCCAGTATGGGTTGACGGATTTGAACAAACTAGGTCTCGTTTAAAACCGCTCTTTTTACTTAATAATCTGCTGCATAAATTGTTTCCAATTATATTTTAGTGTGATACGTAGAGGGCGCTGTTTGAAATTACAACAGTTATTGCGCATTATCATGAAAATTTTAAATAGTAGCCTATGCCTGTGCAAAAAGAAATTTTCATGATAATGCGCAATAACTGTCGTAACGTCAAACAGCGCACTCTTCGTTCCACTCCAAAATATATTTGGAAACAATTTATGCAGCAGATTATTAAGTAAACGGTTTTAAACGAGACCTAGTTTGTTCAAATCCGTCAACCCATACTGGAGTTATTGCCATTTACACAAAACATATTTGAGGTTCCCCCACCAATACATTTCATGAAATAGAGTAAAATACCTCAAACAAAAAATGTCACAAAATTTCCGGTGTTTATGAGGGCACTATTTAAAATAAATCTTTACTTGCATATTTTTTGAGAAAACGATCGTTTTATGATTAGCCATAGCAATTGCGCCCCCTAGCAGTCATCTTTCGAACTTGAAAATAATTTCCAGCAATTTCCCTTGACGTATTTACCGCTTAAATTTTTTTTACAGAAATTGTACGATTATCGGTTTCTGAGATAAGGCCAGTGTCCATTCTTAGTGGGCCACCCGGTACAGGGTATCCAGCTTTGTAAAATGTAAACAATGAGAGTTATAATTGGAACAAATTTGCCTGTTTGTTAAGTTTTCTAATCCCTTGTATCAGATCTGGTTTCTAAGAAAATACAATATTTTTTTTACTTAAGGCCAAAATTCGCGCAAACTGCAATTATTATTGATTGTCGTAGAAATTGAGGAAAATTGTTTTAGGTAGATGACCTAATATTAATAATTGACTAAATATTTCAGTAGGTATTCATGTTTATCAAATTTTGTCACTTACAAAAATATTCAATCTTCCAAATTTTTAACATTTTAACTATTTATTGCAGGCTGATACATCTCACAAGATGGATGCAAATCCGCCAAAGGGTAAGATTGATTAATAATTCCTTTTTGAAAATATAGAAAAATTAAATATATTCGTTTACAAAGGACCCCGCGCTCTTCTTATGAGAAAGTGGCGTTCCGTCAAATGTTATAAATACATGGTGTAACTTATTTATTTCATATAGAAAAAAAACTAATTTCAGGTTGCATTAAGAATCACCCTGTATGGAACACCTCTAGAATTAGTATATTTGATGCCAGAACATTAAATATGAAGTAACTTTTTATTTCTGACCTTGTTTTCATTCAATATAAGAATTTCCTAGAATTCCAAAAATTCGTCCTTATATAATTGAGTCCCACCCTATATATGTTGACATTTTGAACTATTTATTTGTAAGTTTGCGATAAACTAGAGCATATCAATGGTACTATGCATATTTATTTGTTAATAATAAAATTACGTGGTCACGAAAAACAAGGATTTTTCTACTTTAATACCCTGTATATTGGAAACTAGTCATAGGATTGGATTGGTCCCAGGGACACTTTTGGTCAAGAAGTCGAGTACAACATCATATCCAAAATTTATAACATTTGACGGATCGCCACTTTGTCACAAGAAAAGCACAGGGTCCTTTCCCTGTCTAACGTAGTTTTGTCGATTGAGCACTATCTTGAGATTGAACGACTTTGAACTGTTGTCTAGTTTTTATATTAACGTAACTTGGTTTAAATAAAAAAGTTTCAAATGAAATTAATGAAGAAATGTGCCTGAGGAGTGGAATTCCAGACATGTTTGTATTACTGGTTGCATAACACATGCAATATAATCAGCTATTATCTAACGACGTCCCTGCCCTTTTAGTCATTCGGTATCGAATGATTTGATGTAACGTAGCTGATCGAATGTTTTTCGATTCTAATAACAGGAAAATGATCATTTAAAGAAGTAAATTGAAGTTAAATTGATAGTTCATTGTATTACATGATAACAGATGTTTATTGTAAATTCGGAGTAATCTAGAAACGAATTTATTACAAACTCAACAGACTGGATAAATCTTCGATTTCGTTTTATTTATCTTGTCAAATTTCGGTATTGACAGTGACAACTAGTTCAATGACGTTTACTATTTTTTAAGGTTTTCGGTAGGTTTGAACGCCCAGTATAACACATGTTATTATAGTGATGTAGTATTTCAGGAATAAGCATTTGTTAAGCTAAATATATACATTCCCATCAAAAGAAAACCAGTATGTATTTGTTTATTGAAATATTTCTAAGTTAGCAGTAAATTTTGGTTTAATATTTTCATGTGCAAATTCCTAGTTTTTGTTTATTGACTTTTACAACCTTATGTAGGCTTTCTAATCATCTATGTAAATGTAATTAGTATCTGTAGAAACATGTTTTTTTATATTGACAATGATATGCATAATTGCTGAATTTCTATTTGTTCTAGATGTTCTCCCCCATGAATCACATACTTTGAATCCCAAAAAACAAGATCCTCAGGAAACTGTTATAACCCCAGTAAAAGATTCATGTGAGGACACAGAAAGCATATCTAGTGATACAGATAAACAGATCTTTGGTACAAGAAGACGCAGTGTTGAAGATACAAGATCACTAAATGAGAAAGGAGTTGAATCTGATGATTCACATGAATTGTCTTTTGGAAGTGATATTTCTGTTAAAAATAAACATCTTCTTGGAGTAATTAAAGAAAGTTCAAAAAGACACTCCCTATCATCGCTTTGTAATCGCATTAATCTTCTCAATCTTGAAGACGAAGATTCCTTTGAAAACAATACTCAGGGAAATGTTGATGGAGATGAACTTATATCCAATGGTAATCATGAAGATATTGAGGAGTATTTTCCAGCAACTACTATAATATCTGATAGTAGTGGAGAATTTCTACCTGCAGTTTCTACATTTAATTTTGATGAACAATTTGTTACAACTGAAGGTACCAAGGAGTGTGAACAATTGTTCATTAGGGATACTGGAACGGTTGTAAAAGGTGATGAAATCATAAGTACTGATGATGTTTGTGATATAGATAAAGTTGATGTTATTAGTACTGTAGATAGCAGTAATCAAAATTCAGTTGTAGAATTGAGTGGAATTGTTGATGTTGGTGAAACTGAAAACTCAATTGATAGTGCTTCTACATCTAGTGATTCTGTAAAAAGATTGGATGAAACTGTTTTTGTTAAAAAAAGTGAAGAACCACTAAACATACAAACTGAAAATATTGGCATAACCTCTCCAGGCTTATCAATTAAGTTTAGTTGTCTCAATACTAGTCTAAAACAAACCTCATATGTAAGAGAAGAATTTCCTTCCATTGAGATTTCTAATGTAGGTGATATAAAGAAAGATAAAGTATATCCAGAAGCTGATTCTATCAAAACTCCTGAAATTTCACCTTCTAAACTATTGGAAATCTCTGTAAATGCTAGTCCAAATGAACTTGATAAAACTACTTCATGTATTCATGAAGATGATTTAAGCTTCAATGACAGTTCTAGTGACCTTAAACATTCAGAGGACCAAGGTATAGGTTTCAAAGATTCATCAAACCTACCAAAATCATCAGGTAGTGAAATTGATAAACTTGATTCAACATTTACAGCTAACTCTGATACTAATACTTCAAGTAATACCACTTTATCAGATGCTGCCAGTCCGATAAAGATTGAAACACAATGCTTAGATACAACTTTTAACAGCAATGATAAAAATGTATCAATAACTGCATCTCCTAAAGCAGCTGTTATTTCTGATTGTATCAACACTGAAGACACATGTGGATATCCTATTGGTGTTTCTGAAGTTACAAACAGTGAAGAGATCTCTAAACATACCCAGATTATTACGGTCTCCCAAAGTACTTTAACTGAATTCCCTGGTGTAGTTAGCGTTTCACAAAGTACTGATACTAGAGACTTAACTGATTCTCTTGGAAAAGTTGGTGTTTCACAAAGTGCATTTTCTGATATAATTAGTGTTTCGCAAGGTACCAACACTGATGACAGCCTGATTAGTGAATCTGAGGAAAAAAGATTTGGTCCAGATACCAATAGTAATTTCAAAGTAAGTATTTTATAAAAACTTTATTTGTCACATCCACCTTTATTAATTTCATTATTGATTCTTCAATATTACTCTTAATTGAACAAAATATTCCATCATGTTTTTAAAATGAAAATGTCTTTTAGTAGGTGGTACATTATATTGTTTTCTGTAATAATTGGAGTATTCTTATCTTCAAATATCTTGTGGATATTTATTTATTCAAGATATCAACATACTAAAGTCTGAATATCATGAAACATCTTGAAACAGCTTCTCCATTCTATTTTTAAAATAAGCATCATTATAGAATGCCAAATCAACAAATTACAATACATACAAGGATAATTCCATTTATAGAAATGTCATTGACAAATAGAAACAAGAATTCATTTTTATACTCATTATTTTTTATTATGTGCCCTCATTTTATGCTAGAATGTATTGTATAGACTTGTCAATTTCCAACTCTTTATTTAAATCTTATCATGTTGCTTATGTATGACATTTGTTAATATGTTATAAAAAATGTCAACTCTCAATGACATAACTTGCAAAAAACTGTTGAATTTTTGTTGCATTGATGTATTTTTTAGATGTCAGATATGGTTGAGAAATTAAATCTGCAACAGGCAGAGATTTCAGACCTTAAACTTAAACTAAATGCAGCTCAACAACACAATGCCTCTTTAGAATTACAAATTCGCCAAAATGAAGAGATAGTTATTAAGACACAAGCCGAGGCATTGAGAACTGAACAAAACTATCAACAAGAAGTAAAGCAGCTTAAACAAAAAATTAACGAAAATTCTAAGCTTATTGAAAAAGATAGAATTAGAGAATTGGAAGAGCAGTTGAAAGAAACAAAAGCAAGAGAAGCAAAACTTTTAACTGAACTTGCTCAGCGAACGAAAGATGATGTAAATTATCAGTAAGTAAACAAACCAAGTGTGAAGTATATTTATAATATATTATTAATTTTAGAAAAATAATGGATCAATATGAAATCACCATGAAGAGTCGCATAGCTGAGACAAAAAGATTACAAGAAGAAAACGAAACTATTAAAACACATTTGACAAATTTAGAACTAGCTTTCTCTGATGTGCACTCGTAAGTATATTGCCACCATAGACCATATGCTGATTTCCACTTCAAATTGCGTCCGAGCGACACGTTACGTCATGTGGAATCAGAAATGTCCACCTGCCTCTCAATTACTTTTATTTTCATGCAACGCAACATGTTTTTAGTTCTGATTTCAATTTTCCTTGAGTTGATTTGTATTTGAAATGTACTAAGTTACTGTTATTAATCCTGTTTGCAAAACGAGCTGTTTACCTGAGAAAACTTTAGCTTCCTTTCCTAATACCTCAGTACCTTCTAGGTCATTTTATGCATGAATAGGGCACAAACATATATTTTATAACTCCCATAATTTTCTTTACATACTGAATTTAAAACCACATATTTTTTGGTAATATTTCATATTGTATCTAAAAAGGCATGTCGCATTTAAATAATCATTCAGAAGTTGGAAATATCCATGAAAATTCAACACAGAGTATTTCCCACATATTTAGCATTGTATAATACTGATTCAACTTCTTTTTTACAGAAAATATGAAAAAACCAAGGCATCACTTCAAGGAGTTAAAGCAAACGAAGAAACCCTGCTTCAAGATTTAGAGCTTGCTCAGGCAACTAACATACAGCATGAGGAACGGTATGAATCACTCAAAGCACACGCCAGAAACCAAATAGAAAAGTAAGTCTTATCAATTCTTATCGCGTTATAGGAGGTGGTTTTGTGGTACATGTGAAAAAATTGAATTGTTTCAGATCAAATAAAGAAATTCATGATCTTAAAGAACAACACGATCTTGAATACAGCAAATTGAGAGCATTTTCCCGAAGATTGGAAATTAAAGTCAGCTCTTTGGAAGTATCCCTCCAACAAAAGACAGCAGAATGTGAACAGCTATCTAACCTTTGTGATGAAGTTACAGGCAAAAAAGTGTAACACAGTTAATTTCAAAATTTAATATTGCTTCACTTATCAACAGTTGATTTTTTTTTTCAAACTTGTTAATTGTATTGAATATGTTCTTACTAATAATCTGTATATGGAAAATGTATCAAGCATCTAAAAGGCACATATCTACTGCCACTTTCACGTTTGTCCAAACATATTAAAGCATAAGAGGCTTTGTAGATTTTAAATTGAAAATATTTTCAATAGGTGGAAGAATTAACATTTTTAGATTAACACTTTATTTATATTAATACCTTATACTGTAGTATTAACTCTATCAGTCTGATATTTCTAATTTAAATGTATCTTTAAGTTTTTTTTTGCTGCAATGGCGTGAGGTTAATATATTTTCTATATACAGATTTATTTATTCAAGTGAAAAGGTAATTTTTTCAATTTAAAATTTATTTCCATCAGGGATTGATTGACTTTGAATATCTGTAACAGCTTAAGTACATTATGATCAAATATTTTTTTAAACTTTGAACATATAGCAATCATTACACTTGAACTACCAATTTCCGTTTTTATTGGGTGTTATTAATTAACTAACTTCTACAGGATCATTCTTCCATCACTACTAACCCTTAAAGTATTTTATCCAAACCGATTCTCAGGGTGTGTTATGAAAGCATTTTTTTTAAACGTGACTAAAACAAATTCTTCGTTATTTTTAACTACTCGACAGTTCTTGTTTATACAGTGTGCGGCAAAAAGATGACACGATTTCAAATGATCGTAGGTATCTATCTTTTTGCCGCACCCTGTACGTAAAAGTTTACTAGAACTAAGTATACAGTAAATTAACACACACCTCACGTTTTAATATAAAAAAATATCGACGTATACGCATGTGCTCAGATGTTGGTAGATGTGTAGTTCAAATGATTTCGCTATAGCTAGCTGAACAAAAGACCTACTTCTGTATTTTATAAACCCTGGAAACCTGTAGATTTAGATAAATATTATTCTTAACACTCATTTGTTATTAATTTTCAGTATTAATTATTATTGACACATGTTCTTCTGAGTAAGTATGTTTGTTACATTCTCGTTTTTTTTAGCGTTACGAAGAGATGCCATTGTTCACAAAACGTTTCTTCTGTTTTAGTTGGTCTTTAACTACTTAATTTCTTTAATTTAATATCCCAGTTGTATTATATTTACTCTAATATATAAATGTTCCAATTCTCGTGTAGTTTTAAATAATAGTGATATTAGAATATTTATTTATATTTTTGGTATGCAGCCATATTTATACGTATAAAACTTAATGATTATATAGGACGTGTAGATTTAATGGATTTAGTGTAGTATTTGAATTGAATATTTTCCCAACTCTCGAGCGATTTAAGAGATGACGTTCAACGACTGGAAAATGAAAAAGGCCGGAGGAAGGAATAATTAGCAATGGAGCGATACCATTTTATCAAGGGAAAAGATGACAACTCACGCCACGTAGCAGTTTTACATAGGTGAATGGACTTTTTGGTCACCACGTGCTTTTCACTCCATTCTTCGGTTTCATTTGCGTAGTTTCTCTCTTCCAATTTATCAAATAGGAGCCCTGGGTATAACGTAATATAATTTTGGAAAAAAAATACTAGTGGATGTTTGAAGTACAACGTTTGAACTACTTGAAAGTATAAATAATGTTTATACTTATGTAATATACGTGTACCAAATACTACACTAATAAAAAGCTACTCTAATATTTATTAAATATGTGTACATCCAAATGTGATCTAAAATTTGCTTACATTTTAAAGGAACTCGTTATATTATGTGTCCGATTAAAGACAGATTTGTTGGAGAATTTCGATTTTAGATATTTGTATATGTGGTGATTTCCAATTTTAAAACCATTGGTACTTGAATGTATTAAATATTTGAATAGGTAAAATTTAAAATGAAATCTGAATAACCGGAAGGAGTAAAGTATTCATAAGAATTTATCCTGTTTCTTCAGGTAAAGTTGAATAGTTTTTATGTGTAGTATTAATTGACGGAATATATTTTGGATAAGTAAATATACAAATTGACTAGAGACGTTTTAAGAATATCAAATTTAAATCACAATAATACCATTTTGGCCAAATCTAAAACTAATATGTCCGTATGTGTTGAAATTGGATCATTCTTAATGCATAAAGGAACAAATAAAATATTTTCTTAAGTTCGCAACATTGCCAATCTGTATATTCTAGATACAAAGGTTTATAGGCTCAGGAGGTCTTTGAAACGCTATACAGATTTATCTTCAATTGAAATGAAATAATTATTCAATGAGTAGTGTACAGGGTATTATGTATTTTAAATCGTACAAGTAAATAGATTTTTTCTAATTGACAGTTTTTCGTGAGGGAATTAAAATACCGTTAACGGAAACTGTTCAAAATCGTTTTCATTGGCATTTGTGTCTTACATTTACCTAAATGAGCTGGAAGTATGAATGGAAATCGTGATTTTCTCCTTCAGATCTTAGTTATAGTGTGAATCATAATGTGTAAATATCTGCACTTGAAATATTTTCATTAAATTCTATAACTATTTTTTGCTTTATTTATATTAACCGTTCATTTCTCGTTGCCCTTTCCTTTGGTGGTTTAGATAATATACCTATAAATTTAAAGAAAATAACGCGATTTTATCTTCTATATTAGAAGCCTAAACTTCCAAAATTTTGTATTTGCGTGGCTGAATAGAATCGCAAATCTAGAATTCAGAATTTCCCTCGTTTGTTGTAATAACACGGAAAATATAGTCGGCATCGCTTTGCATCATTATATCTCTTACTCATACGCCCAGCATTTTTCGCTGAACAATATGTTCATAGTTGATACCTATGTAAGAATATTTTTTTTGTCGTCTAACCTATTGTTTCTGCTGAATATTTTTTGACCGTTAATACATAATTAAATTAATTATTTTGTCTATGTTAATTACTTTGATGGGCCCGGCAGACATTCCACTTTACCATTCTCGGGATAAATGTTCAACATCAGTGTTCTGTGGTTCTTCCAGGTGCGTTTTCGGAAACTTGTAAGCTCCAGTAAAAGGTATGGCAACAGCGCGTTGTTGACAAAATGGTTAACAGACCCTCGGGTGCGTTCTTTTTGACAAGATCTCGGCTCACATGTAGGTTATCTATGGCTTACATTGGTAATGTGAGCGTTCTTTTATATGTACTCTCTTCGAAGTGAACTGAGATTTTTCCTTATCTGATGCTACATGTGCTATGCATTAATAACATTAGATTTGTGTGTGTGAAGAATTATTTGATTTGTTAGGGTTTTGAGCAACAATCTAATTTTCTTCGGTTTTGAGTGAATGTTATCTATGGGATTCTGGAAAGAATAACTTCATCAGATTGCATATACGAATCTGTCATATATTTTAAACCTTTTTGGCAGATCGCACGATTCAATTGAATTTTTCGCTCTTTTTAGTGCTTACTCACATCAGTTTATCTCATCACATTAAGTGGAGTGAGCTGAAATCTTGGTCAAAAAGAACGCACCTAATATGACAGTCTCTATCATTTGTCATCTCAAAACAACGCGCTGCTGCCATATTTTTACTGAAGCGAGTTTTCGAAAGCGCTTCAGGTTCATCTGTGCTAAAGTTATCTATGGTTCTACGTTCGAAGTAGAAGTAGTCTTTTGAACGCACTTCTGTGATCTCCCTGAACAAAATACTGCTGCATTTCATTATGATTTCATTCTCGTGTTTAAATTAAAACCATTGGGTTGTTTATGTTCAGGTACTTATAGAAAATACATTAATTTGAATTTTTTCGGAATATTGATTGTCTAATCCTAAATTTTGATTTGGTAAAACCGACTATTTATTAGGTATTTTCCTTCCACTTGATTAAACAGTGTGTCAAAAGTCATTTATGTCATTGTA
Source organism: Lochmaea capreae (assembly GCA_949126875.1). NCBI lineage: Eukaryota > Metazoa > Arthropoda > Insecta > Coleoptera > Chrysomelidae > Lochmaea > Lochmaea capreae. The sequence continues at coordinate 3,136,605 of OX421402.1, forward strand.
TGTTAGCTCTAGCCTGTGGCTCTAGCAGATTCGCGTTACGGTTTCTAAGGCCAGATATAAAATGGCTTTGCTTTGTTCTTTGTGAGGTGTATTTTGTTTATTTCTAAATTAGTTTAGTTAAATTTGTGTTAAAAACTGACTAATAGTGGCCTTAACAGTGTTCTTAATGTGGATTATAATAAAAACAAGGAAGTTTCATATGAACAACGAATATCTATTCTGCAATTTTAAACCAAAAGTTTTGTGATGAAAATTTTGGTAGTTACAATGAAACGATTTGGCTTATTTTGTACAATTTTATATTTAACGATTAAAAGTTGTCAAACAACGAATTTACGAGGTGAGTATTTAAACAGTTGCTTACGTTTAGTATGTACTATTAACAGGTATCACGTGCTAATGCCCTTAGAGTGATTAGTTTTACAGTTCTTCTCTAATTTACTACTTGTTGCTGTATTCAATATGATAACCCTTAGAGAAAGAACATGCAACTTTTTATTTTTATAATTTCTAGTTTAAACTGTAAATTTTAATGAACCAGCTTCTAACAATATATGGTTTAAACTGGAATTATTATAAAAATAAGATTTACATGTCATTTGTACAATTTTTTAGAATAGTATTAAATAAGTAACTAAATAATAATCCTCTGGATGTTATGCCATTATTAATAATTTATGAAACTATTATTGGACAGTTATTTATCATTAGCTGACTTTCATCCATCTTAAATAATCAGAAAAATCTGAAGACATACCTAATCCTTTTTTTATATAAATTGATTAGATTTTTTTATCTTTCCATAAATTAAAAAAATTTGTTATTGGTATAGATATTAATTTATCTTAACTATTGGTAAGTAATCTATAGTTTCACAGGTTTTTTTATATTCTGTTATTGTTTTCATAAAAAAAATAGTAAATAGTCTGTTTTTAAATAAACTGTATAACATAACCCAATATAAATGTGCCAGAAACTAGTGTGCATTGTTACATTCTATTGTGAACAGACCTTGTAATGCAAAGTCAAAGTTTATCTTAAACTTATAAAAAAGTTGTGCCACAATTCCTGTTTAGTCTTTATAATTTAATAATTGTTTATAATACTTTTCAAATATGTATATCAGTGAAACATCTTTTTGGAAATAAGTACATTATCTTTAGATATGAAACATACTATAATGTACTTTTGGTTTTTAATGCTTTGCTGTTTATATAATTTTTTTTGGGTTTGGCACAAGTAATTTAACTAAAAATATATGGAACTTAACCTCTCACTGTTCAGTTTATTATGTAGCTTTAGTTTTTTTATGGCTAAAAAAATGTATTCACTAGCTGACTAATCACTATTCATACTTATTGAAAGTTAGCTCATAAAATTGGCTTAAAAATTTAGTGCATTTGATAATTATTTGCACTAATTTGTTGCTCAATTGAATTGTGATGAACAACAAAGCTGTTGATGTAAGAAATTTTGTACTGCAAATAAAATGCATCAGTAGGGACTCTACACAGCAGACAAAATGATAGAGATCTCAATTTTTGAAAATCAGCTTTGGAGTTTCCTGGATCGCTAAATTCTAGAATAATCCTACAGAACTCTCTATTTTTCAAATAGGTACAATAAGTTTCTTGAGCTATCTCAAGCTTAGTTGTGTGACCAATTAATTTTGCACTACTGTCAGAAACACTGGACTGGCTACAGCAGCAATAAAGCTTCATCTCTTTTAACCAAATTCTCTTTTAAAAAATTAGCTACAAATTGTTCAGGTGATTTATAACTTTTAAGGACTGTTGGGACTCTAGTCATCAGACCTGGTTGAAATGGGTTTCTTCCATTCTTGCTTTTTTTACTTGGGTATTTGCAAACCTGATTGGGATGAGGGAAATCAAATTCAATGGGATTCAGATAATATAATATCAAAGAACCCAGTAGTAAAAAAACCAAAAGAAGATGCTTCATTTCCATAAAATTCATGCTTTCAAATATAAAATTAAGGTGGACTTGTTTGGTAAATCTAGGCTGAGTTCATTGTTCTTAATAAATTGTTTTAAACAAAATACCTTAGTATTTATTATCGCATAGCATAGCGATAATAAGTACTAAGGCATGCAACGACGTTCAGCCAAATGTGTAGTTACGGTTTGTAGCACTTAGTTTACTTAACCATGTTAAAATATGACAATTTTTAATTTGGTGCTTACCTATTACCTGAAATTCTCTTTTTAAACACTCACTAATTTGGTTAATTGTAACCATTTTTAGCAAACAAAAAAAATTGAAGAGCTTCTATTTATTTACATTATATTAATAAGTAGTTTTATTACACAACTAAGATAACATACATATGGATTCATTATTTTCTATGGTACAGCAATTTTTAATTTTTCTTGTAGAGGAAAACAAGACTCATGAAATTTAATTGTTTGTTTAAAATAACTGTTTTCTAGATACTGAAAATAACTAAACAATGAGAAAGAGATGGAGACAATTTTATAGGCAATTATTCATTAATCGTAAATAATGTCATTATTAATTATTTTAAATAAGAAAGTGAATGAACTAGAATTGCAGAATAAAAGCAATTTAATGTAAATATAGTGTGGTTGGTCTTAAGTGGTTGATATTTACAGCTCAAAAATGAAATAAATTAATTTAACTACCCTATAAACTTCAAATTTTTTAAATTATTTAACCCTAAATACATTATGGTCCACCCAAAATATGGAATTAAATTGAAAACTATAACCCAAATAAAAGATAAAATAACACTAGAAGTCTTGAGGTCTCCAATGTACATACATTGTTAAAAATTCAATTGAGTCAAGGTTTCTGTGGAATGGATGAAGAAATAATTCACATACTTGCTGAATTAATGCATAGCATTACAAAATCCCAGAGGACAACACCTGGGAGACTGCTGGATAGAAGATAAGGGTACTGCCCTGGGGCCTACACAATTTTTTTTTGCCCCTGTTTTAATTCTCGTACTTGCACTTGAGGGGATTGTACTGTATATTTATAAATATAAGTTGCATGTTGGTGTGGAAAGTAGCATAAGCAATTTCTGAAATTATAAAATAGGAAAATTGGTCACATCTGGGGTACCTATATGATTAAGGAAGAATGAATCTATGTTCTTTTTTCTGTTCAACACCTTTGTAGTGACCAGAAACTTCAACATAATTCATAAAAGTGTTAAAATACAACTATTTTAAGAGACTACAGTGAAAAATTTGACCCAGACGACATGCAAAGTTGAACAAAAGTATACAAATACAAGATAATTAAAATCAACACAGTTGGATATTGAATGGTCACGTTCCCCACCTACATAAGGTTATTAAATAAGTTACAGTGGAAACTTTCAATATCCGCTAGGAACCTGTAACGATTTATTTTAAATAAATACAACAGTGAGGTAAATTCATTCATTTAAAAGACCCCTATGAAATAAAGAACAAAACAGTTTTGTAATTTAACTGATAATATATCTTATGAGGGCTTTTATTAAGTTAACGTTAAGTGTTTTGATTTAATAATTGTATAGAACCCATTAAAGTAGAATGCTTTTTATTTTTGTGTGAGTTTTATGCGTAGGAAGTGACTGAATGCATGAGAGGTTAAACATTTTTATATAATAAAATAGTTTTGCTACACCCCCATGGGCGCAAACCATGAATTATAATCGGTCACGTCCTCCTGTATATACTTTCAAGTTTTAGTCCGGGGAAGTAATCAACCTACCATCAAATTGTTGTAACAATTTTTAAAAAATTAAGGGTTGAAAACAATTTTTTTTGTGTAAGCAAAACTGAAAGAGATATCAGCATAAAATACTATAATTTCAAGCTCTCTACGTTACGCTTGCAAGCTGCGTCGCAAGCTCCAGCGTAATTTATTTGAGAATTTAGTAAAATGATTAGCCACCCTGGAAAAATTTGATGTTTGTATCCTAACTTCTACGGACTATTTGTTGTCACATTGCTTCTTGCTAGAGTTCATTTTTAACAAATTTGCCCTTAGTTGTCTGTATAATATCTGTTTCTTGTTTGTTGAAACAAACTGAATATAATATTTACATCCTTTGTGGAAATTAGTACATGATTCACAGATAATAATATTCTCAATTAAAATATGATGGAATGAAGTAAACAAATATTGATTTTTTTTTATCATTTCACATGAACAGATCATTATTTAAAAAATACAGTTTTAATCGCCAGGAAAAGAAGAAAGTATAAAATATAGACTAACTTAAGAAAAGGTTGAAGGTAATCGTAGATTTACAATAAAAAATGGATTAACATAGGATCTAATTCTATTGAAGCCATAAAAAACCTTTAGCAAGTTGAATTCCCTTTAATATAATAACCTTGACGTGGCGTGTCTATTGTCTGCAAGGGGTCACATGAGTCATGATATACATAATACTTTCTACGTTGTGTACCTGAAAGAAAGTTCATTTTCACAGAAAACATTTTTGGTTATTTTTAGACAGTGCAACAGAGAAAACTGTTTTGTACATAAACAACTGACCATATCTAATGATTACTTTTAAAGATGACTTGTAAAGATTAAGTTATAATTTGAAGGTTATCGTTATATAACGGTTTATTTGTTACATTTTCAATGTTAAGGATGGTTATGGTTTTAAATGAATGAAAAATTTAGTGAAATTGCACTAAACATGGTAATTATTATTTGCCTTACTGCCACGAAACCATTTTAAACTAACATTTGTTTTAACCTACATTATATAATTTAACAGTGTAAAAATCTATGGCTAATGTATATACACGGCTATAAGTATACATCAAGAATATTTAACAGGACTGCACCATAAACTACAGCGATTTATGACCTATTACATAACCAAAATGAACAGAACCAATCCACATATAATTTATAAATAAATCAATCAGATATTGATGGTTGCTTATAACATTTCTTAGTATCAACAAACTATGCTTACGTCGAAGTGATGGTATGACTAATCCCGAAAATATCCTTTTAAGAATTAAGCAAGAAAAGCTGACGAACATTTCGAAATTACTTAATGGATCTATGTGAAAGCATTTAATACGTGGTATATTAAATAGATTACATCTATATGCTAGTCAACGTATTTGATTTTTTTTTAATCGGTACATATTCTTCTTGCTTCACTTATTCATAGCACAATATACCTATTTATTTAAATTTTATAATTTTTCTCAGGATCGAATTTTTTTTAAGCTATTATGTTTGTCAATATTATATACAGGACTGTCTTAGAAGCTCCACTCGAAAAATGCTTCTATTGTAATATATTAATGAATAGATAATAGTGGGTAATTTTAATATGCTTTGCTTTAGTCCGTTAGTGAACATCTTCAAATTTATAATTTGTCTAAATTATGTTATAAAACCAGTCCTACTAGATAAACTGTAATTTACAATACTCGCGATAAATTGCTTAATGTAGACTTGAAACAATCTTATCTTGATATATATTATATACTTTCAGAGTTATCAGTTCTTTAAAATATTTATATTTACTTACAAATTAACACTACATAACATTTTTCAAACGTTTTCAGTGTATGCACAGAACCTATATACAGTGCTATTCAAAAGTCCCCTCCGCCCCTCGTATCTTTTGAACGGCTACACTTACATTAATAAAATTTGGAGCGTGAAAATAAAGTGTTGTAAACTTCTCTACGAATGGTAACAGGTACAAACTGTACACCTAATCTCAAAATGCATACTTGGCAGTAGAAATGTAACCAAATCTTCAAAACTCATAAATAAATTTGAACTAGGTCGAAGATATTCATGAAAATAGACAATAAACTGCCGATACAACAAAATTAAGATATCCAAAAAACCAGACCAAAGAATACACCTCTTTGACCAGACTAATTTGGACACAGATGAAGAAAAAACTACATCAAATATGTTCTATTGAAATTCTTCTTTATTTGAATGTCTGCAAATATCTCGACAAATGCGATTTGTTGAAAAAAAAATCTCGTAAATATCTCGCCAATAATTGTATTACCTTTTTTTAAAGTCTGTACCTTGGAAATCTTATTGTGAACGTGTCGTTTGACACATGGTTATAATTAACAATAAGTAAAAATTAATGGAATCATAAAAACCACACAAGCTAATGAAAAATTGTGTCTCATGTTATGACACCCACTCTAGGTATGAAATCAGTGGTTTTTTGTTTAAAATGCCATTTCAATGACTGATATTAAAGCTGAAACAATATTACAATTGAACTCTACACCATTTGCCTTCTTCCGACACCAGTTATTTTGTTTAAAACGAGTCGTAATCTAGAACTAAGATTTTATATTGTTTAAAACAATATTGTGAAAGGTGTAGTAACTTTGTAACCGTTTCTTCGGTGACAAAGTAGTGTTTTGTTGAAGTATTAGTCAAGAGAAATCAATTTTTGAAAGTTTTAATCATTGGATGTCCCATAATTTATTTGGCCATCTGTATATCTAACCTCAAAATTATAGGCTTTATAATGTGTGTATTAATAGAACTTCAAGATAGAAGACGAAGTTGTAAAATAGAAGATCTGTAGTTAGATGAAAAACGTGAAACCTATTTTGCTTGCAGACAAAAAAAATATGCGACGTTAAAAGTCATTACATGGAAGTACTATTCAAATATAAAGATAGTGTTAACTCATTTTATTGGACAAAGTTTCTGAAAATCAGAGCAAACACGCAGGGTCGTGCGGTTATATTTTTCAGGGTCATGCATGCCTCCCAACTGCCGCCCCTTATTATGAATATTTGTAAATTGAAATAAAAAAATCCGCATTTCTTTATTTTTCAAAATATAAATACCTAATAATGAAGTAATAGTTTAAATTCTAAGTATTTAAAAAAGGATATTATTAGCAATAATATAAATGTTTTTATAGTTTTACTCTTCTAACTTTAAGTTTGGCAAAATTGTCGATTAACGATGTATAATCTAAATTGGCAGCTAATGTAGATTCAATGGAAACTAATGATGAATTTTTCAGTTTTGTCTGTCCTAATGAGATCCGTAAATAGTTTTTTTATCAATTTTAACTTGGAGAAGCTTCTTTCGCCACTGGCTACCGATACAGGGAGCGTTATTAAAATCGTTAGAGCTATAATTGTATTTGGGTACAAACTATTTAATTTGTTTGCAGACAAATAATTTAAAAAATCAGTAGAGTTTATAGATATAGGAATCATTCTAGATATATCACAAATTTCTTCTTGTAAATCACCTGCACTCAAATCTGAATCATTTTCAACAATAAGTACTGATTGGAGGTTTGTGCAATAATTTTTTAAAGTTCCGTCATCTATATTTTTTAATTTTGCAATGTCATATAAAAATTGAAAATTGTTGCTGTGGGTTTCCAAAAGAGCAAATCGTTCATTTAAATAGTTGTAGGTAACGTCAAGAACGTAATTTAAAAAGTTAATCTTAAATTTATTTTCTGCCGTTAAGGGTTCATCATTAGCTTCGTCGAATTGACGCTTTTTCTTTTTAGCTCTAACTTCAGTTTCGGCAGGAAATCCAATGGTGCACTCAAGATTATCTGCAATTTCATTAGCACCAATTTTCATCTGTTCATATCCAGACTCTATAAGTTTTCACTTCTTCTATGGCATCTTTTAGCATCCTCGCACAATCTTACAAATTTATTCATACATGTTTCAACACCTTCGAGACAGAATTTATTATATTTAAATTCGTTTCTGATATAATAACTTTGTTTGCGCTTACACATATCGAAAAAAGTTGAAGTTTTAAATAAAAAACAGACGCATAAATATTTTTTTAGTTTGCTCTCCAAATTCCGCCCTTTTGTAATGCAGTCGCTTCTCTGCTTCATAGTACCGCATATTTTAGAAAGTTCTTTTGAATTTTATAATTTTCAATCGACACCTAAATGAGTTTCGTTAAGAGACTTAAGTAATTTTATATGTTTTTTTCTTTAATGCCATTAATATCATATAAGATAAATCACTTTTTGATATCTGGAATTTCCAAGAATTTTTATATACAACAAAATAAACCAGTTCTTTAGTCATTCCTCATCGACCTTAATCCATCACTGTATCAACTGTCTTTTATTCAATCACTCACTTTATTATCCCAGATTGAGTGGATTCTACCCGTGATAAACTTACTCTCTATTGAAATTGCAATTACTAAGTTTATAATTGGCATAGTAAACCTAAACAATGATGAATATATTAGAATATACAGGATGTAGGATATTCCATTTCATATTATATTTAAAAAAAATATACTCAGGGTACTGGAAGTGCATTTTATGTTAATTGATACAATTTGTTGTTATTGCTTCCGACTCACTTAAACGACAAATTAGTTCAACAGCTCTGTTTTTGAATTAAATTGAATTTAATCTAAAATACAGAGTGTTTATGCCTTAGCCACTGCAATGGTTGATAATGTAATTGTTTTTCATATTTAGATTTTTCACTAATAAATTAAATTACATTACGTATTTGTTAAATCCACTCTGTAGATGTTGTTAAAGGGTATATTAGTACAAAGCAGAGATTATTTTAATTAATGTGGCTACGTCCAGTACGTTTTATAGAGCAGGAATAGAGCAATGCACTTTTGAATGCCCGCATCTCTGCAGTTAAGTCATTTCAATTTATTTATTAATATCGGTAATATATGGATGAGTTGATTAAATAATAAATAATAGGAAACAGTGATGGAGAGTTTATTTAAAAGTTATCGAAATGAAACAATCTAAGTACAAGCTATTTAAGAAGTACAAAATGTAGGTATAGAATTATTAGTTTTTAGAGTAAACCTTTTTTGTGGATCAATTTTCAATGAATTGCGGGTTAAAAGTATCTATTGTACAGAGATACAGATAATTCCATTAGATCATCATTATTTCCAAAAATTATTTTAATATTTAAAATACCAGTTGGTAAGGTAACATTAGGCTCTCTATATCTCGTATGCATAAGATATTTTTTCACGTTTATCTAATTCTAACACTATTCGTACCGTAAGTGGAAAGTGACTCACACTTATAAATAAACTCCAGTTAATATCTGATAAAATTAAGTTTAAAAAAGTATGATAAATTTCTACCGGAGATCGACAACAGTGTAAACAAATATTTATTGCTAATAATTGTGTAAGTTATCATCGTTTTTCTAAGAACCCATTTCAGTTACTGAGATTTTTGAAATGTGTAACAAATCTACTGGTTTTTCAATAGCCTCTGATTTTTTTTCGCGGTTGAAGATGTGATAAATCAACCGATATTTGTAAAATGGAGCGTTTATGAATTATCCATAAAAATCCTGTGAACATCAGTGCCACATATACAAAGCCAGTCTAGTGCGCCCGCAAGACGTGAAAACAGATAAAATTGATAATGACTATTCAATCATTATATATAAAGTGGCTAGACACCCCCTTTGGGGTTGCACAGCATAACTGCTTTCTAGATCCGCTTTCTAGGGTGGATCAATTCCCATCGTTCTAACGATTCCCATAGTTCTCAAGTCCACTTCCTTCAGCCACTTCGATCTGGGTATTCCTTGCCTTCTCATACCACCTGGTTCCCACTGTAACATTGAGCAAGCGATTGCGCGCTCTCCTTCTCTCCATACATGTCTGAGCCATTTTATTCTATTCCCCGTTCATTTCTCTCAGTATTTCATGATTCATACGTTGCCTGTATTCATTGTCATCAACTTTTATTGGCCTTGGAATTGTTCTCATTATTTTTCGTTCTAAAATCCTCAACTCCTCTTCATCTCTTTGTTTCATTCTCATCGTTTCTGCTCCAGGACTATTCAATTATTAGACAAGCAAAAAGCGACACTTTCCTACAATTTAATTAACGCTTAGAAATAATAGGAAATGTTCACTCATTTATCTAATATATTACTTACAGACACACTGTGTAATATCAACGAAAATTGACTAATATAAGTACAATAAAACAATGGTTACAGTTACATTCGTCAACAAAAGTTGAGTTGGATTTATGGCAGACAACTATTGAAATAAGTGTGGCCGTGTTTCTTTGTGACCACTAAATACTCCATTAACATTCCTTGCCTCTGTATACTACTGGTTTTTCAAATCACGACATTGTATTTGTTTGTCAGTGCAAGTATATGTATATTTATCTAAGCTGTTTAAAATTTCTTTCGTAAACCCCACTGCATATTGAATGTTTTGTTTTAATTAATAATAATAATGAAATTAAAAATTCGAGTCCCTGTGTCACTAAAAAAAATCATTTTTTAAATACGCTACGTTCATTCCAATGCCTTTTTTGTAGAACAATTTGTCTTTGCTATCAAAATAGCTTCGGCTTTGACAATCACTTTCTCTTTAGTTTATTTTTGATATTTACAGTCAATAGTCGCTGTAGGTTAGATGTGGACAGTATGGTGGGTGGTAAAGCTATTTGAAACGTAATTCATTCAATGTAATCATAGTTTTGACCAATTAAATATAGCATTTTCTCTTGTAAAGTTTCTATTATTATTATTATTATAAAGAATACTTAACTCATGGAAATTTGTTTGTTTCTTTAATATAGACAATATACAATGAGTAGTTTCGTCGACACAGTTGAATATACCCAAGAGATTATCTTGATTACCACCTTAAATACATGTTTTATATTATTTGAAATAATTATTTGCATGACAAGTTTCTAAAATCTGAATTTCACTTTTAAATCTATTCTTTTCGGGACGATAAATCGACTGGTCGTGAATAGTCACGAATAGTGTCACGATATTTTCGAAAAATCACATTTTCACGTTGAAAAGTTTTGAATATTGAACTGAAATTTTGGAAGAGTACAAAGGCCAATATACTAGGAAAAAAATCCATAAGAGCATAGCATAAAAATGTAAAACTATTGAAAATATTCGAAAATCCACTTTCTGAAACTTCATGTATTCATAACTCGTCTAATTGGAGAGATAGAACGTTCTAGTCTCCTCCATTACATTCAGGGGAACATCTTACATATAGATATGAATTTTGAGTTAATATTTACAAGCATTAAGGGAGATAACATGAATGAAACAAATTATTTATTATAAAATAAATTGCTTAGAATTCTGTACAGTTCAGAAACAGACTGAACACTTGGTAATTCATGCCTTCTAAATCATTTTGATAAAAATGTACTGATAATTTCTTGTGAATAGAAAAAGGATTTAATTTTTGACGAACAGTTTATTATAAAATTTACAACAAAATTTTTGGACTTGAAAAACGTAAAAAATCTGTAAAATGGGTTTTTTGGGACGAGTAATCGACTGGTCTACATAGTTTTTTTACAATGTCACTCCTTTACCTTCGGATAGTGTAAAAAATCTCATTTTCAAGTTAAAAATTCGTGTAAATATCTCAAAACTGTGAATATTGAACTGCTATTTTAGGGGGATACTCGCAAAAGACCAGTCCACCGGCGATAACATTTTTATATTTCTGGGATTACATATACAGCAGTTCATACGGTTGTTTTCCGATACATCCACTTCAGTAAAATTAGATTTCAATTGAATTGGCTAAGTTAGTTGCGGAAATGTTTCATAATAGTTTGAAACAAATTGATTCGTAAAAATTACACCACAAATCCGCTGTTAGCAGCATTGAACTCACGTTAAATTACACACATTCGTTAATGAAAATCAAAATTCCAGTAACTATGCAAAGGCATACAGAGTGTCCCACACATTTTATATGAAGTATTGTATCATGTCCCAAGTTTTTGGTAAGAACTCCTGAGACACCGTGTATTTTTAATATCTAACAATACGTTGAGATCTATGCCAAGAAATGAAGAACAATCTTCAAAAAACTGCATATATCAGATATCTTGTGAATGCGACAAATTCTATTTAGGTGAAACATCTAGACCATTGAAAGTCCGAATAAATGAACACAAAAAGTATATCAAAGATAGAGTTCTTTAAGTCAGGTATTTGCAAACATGCTTGGGAAGAGGGGCATAAAATTCAATGGGATTCGACAAAAATAATATTGAAAGAGCCCAATAATAAAAGACGAAAAATCAAAGAAAGTGCTTTAATACAACTAAATTCAGATAAATGTGTAGCTAGTATTTCAGCCGAATGTAGTCAAATTTGGTTACCAATGTAAGAAAGAGAAATTTCCAAGAATCAATTACCTGCGTTATCAGGATAGCATCATAAGTTTTTATCCAGGTTTTCTTATGATTTATCTTTGGAATGGTTGTTAATCGATACACACTTCAATACACAAAATCACCAAACTGAATTATACATATTTTGAAAACAAAAATAATCATACACAAAAAAGTAACAACAAACTCGTTTTTATTAACAAAATTTCCAAAATAAGCGAAAAAACAGCGCTATCCCAATAAAAACCGTTCCTGGAACGTGCACTTCACTGGATTCCATTTCTAGTGGACTATATATCGTTAGAATGTCATAAAATAGAATATTTTATTTCACATTTTACCAGAGGTGTGATCTACTATGAATGGACCTTAATAAAATTTGGCAACAAAGTTTTGTAGTCTTAAACTTCACAATATTACTGATTGTCTGGTTGTCAAATTTTTTCGTTGTGTCAGATAGGGACCAAAAAATTATTTCTATACTAGTTAATCTTGACAACGGTAGCTGGAACGCTACCGAAACGTCGAAATAAAAAACATTATTGTGGTTTGATTCCCAAAAAAATAAGAAAAAAGTGTATTTTTAAGCTTCCACTGATATGAAATTTTTTTTAAATTGATATAATTTATCATTTTGGGTTAACCGAATGTTTGTTATCAATGAAAATAGTAAATATTTATGTTATTTAAATTTTTAAACATTTGTGTGAAGTAAAAAAAATTACAACACTTGTGAGTCATGGAAAGTATCACTAAGGTATACTATTACTAATGAAATGAATAATTGTTTTATTTTCAACATTCATAATACAGGTTTAAGGTTTTATACGTTCAAATTAAAACTAATATGACACATAAAAGTTTCCAAAATGACATTAAAATCATATAACAAACTGCTTTAGCCAATGTAATGATGATCGTGAAAAATAGATTATTATTTTGGGACGCTCTGTTTTCAAATGATTTAGTTTAGCCTTAACATTAGGAATTTAAATTCAATGGCACCTTGTGTATGTGTATTACTAACAAAGATCAATTCTCATGCATATTAATATTATTAAATTAGAATTAATTTACTTAATAATAAACAAATACATTTGAAAAATATCCTTTTTATCAGCTTTGTTCTATCAGAGCATTCTCATTGAATCAATAGTGAGTCATAGACAGACTACCAAATTGAAAATAATTTATAAGACTTCCTATCGGAAGTTCATTATCTCCCAGATTCCAAGTGAAAGAGAAAACCGGGAAATCCCTATAATCTCCTGCGTAGGCAGTATGATAAATTAGATTTGTAAGGTGTAGTTATCTGTGACTCACCGATTTTCAGAGACGGTTGAGTCATGCTGCATTTGGAAAATTCTATATTATCAGATATCTAATGGAGGAGTAACAAGATGAAATAAACTTGACATTAAAAATGTCATAATGTTATACACTCACCGGCAAAAAAACTCGGCCACCTAAAATTTTATTGTCCAACAACTTTCGTAATTTTTCATACTCCAGAAAGTTTTCCAAAAATGTTGATAGCTTATTTATACAGGGTGAAAAAAAACATGTATTTCTTAACACCCTGTGGAACAGTTCGGGAAATTTGTAGAGTTTACGCTCAGTTTATTACAAAGACCACCCTTTTCGCCATCTTTCAGTTTTTTTTCACCTTGATATCTTGATTTCTTTTGAAGATACACGTATTCAAATAAAAACTTGGAATTTGTTTTATGGAAAAAATTTAATTTGTAATGTTTTAATATTAAACGGTAATTTGAAACAAAAAGAAAAACTGACATTTTTCAATATTTCGTACGCCCACCTCTAGCGGAAATAATTTTGCAGCATTTTTAATACAGATACAAATCAAGTGTCATCTTACTTATAATCAGGACATTAAAAAAAATTACGAATTAAAACAATTTTGTAAACGAATGCCTGCACTAAATTAGTCAATAGACACTCACTTGTTACGTAGGCGTTTTAAGGATGTTTATGTCAAGTATTCAATTTTAATAATTCGTTTTGACCTTTGGTGATTCATGTTATTTCTCAATGAATTTGAATAATTTTCAGAATTGGTTGTTGTGTTGATTGGTATTTATTCTCTGTAGAAGATTCTTGCAAGATGTGTGATAATTTTTTCTAGAATTTAATTCAAAAATATTCAGTTTAATTACTAAATTTCAAGTCAAAGTTCCCATGTTCGCGCACTTGTTTAATTGGTTGAACACTACAAATTTTACAGTTGCTAACCTTGACATCCTTCTTTAAGAATGTGTCTTCTTATATTTTTTCCCACAAACAATAACATTCACTACTTCAATAATCTGCCAAAAAATAGAATTCTACAAACCATAGTAAATAATTTTTTATTCTATACATATATTTGATTGTTTTCTTGGTGTACCTTCGAATTCGTAAAATGGGAAACGAAAAGTCGACTGGTTGACTAGTTTTTTGATAAAATCAGGATTACAAAAATGTATAATACATAAGTGAAAAGGCAATCAGTTGGGAGTTACGGATAATTCCAATTTAATAATATAGTAACATTTTAATTCGTAACAAATCAGCAAAACAATACTAAATTATTTTTATAAGTTTTTATGAATTTTACAAAATAAAATAGCATTTTTCATCGATTTTTTTGTTTAAAACAGTAGTTTTTATGAATTCGATCATTTAAATGAGTATTTTTCATTAACTTTGTGGTTTGATATAGCAGTTTTTATAAATTTTACATTTTAAAATAGCAATCCTCTGTATAATATACATTTCTAATTGAGAACCTCCTTTTTTAGTCGGTCGGTTAATAAATAAATACTATTTGTCAGTGTAGTTTTCTTCAAACTAATTATCAAAAAGATAAATGTATTAATTGTCAGTTCTGGTACCCTCATTTCTTTGTAACAATCATAACGGTATTAGTAGTTCGAAAAAAACCTTCAAACGCGTCATGTAGTTTATTTTAAGCACTACTTGTACGTGCCGTCATCCGCCATTGTGCAGAACTAGAAAAATTTAATTTTAATGATTCACGATTAAATTTAAAATTAATTCGATAAATCATCGTTAATTTTGTTATTTCCGTAATTCAATTGTGTTCTTGAACTTGAACGGACGTTTCTTTAATCTAATCTATTCTTGGAAATCAGCAATTGTTTATTAGTCTCTAACTAAAAATATGTAATAATTTTAGCTCGCTCATGAATCTGTACAGTTATTTTATATGAGAACGAAGGACTGTCATATTTACTATAATAGAAATCAGTGGCGGGCAGAATGATTTTTATTAATACTGCAAATAGTACTTCAATTAATTTTAATTCAATTGTGGCTATTTTTATTATTATACAGCGTGTATAATTAGAGAATACAGTCTTGTACCAGAATTGAATCTCAACATTTTATCCAGATTTTAAAGGAACAACAATAACATTTTAATTACCGCATTGTTTTTCTTAGTAAACATTCGCTGCAGAGTTTTTATTGATAGTTCGGTCTACCACACACACATCACTTTCGTGAATCACTGTATTGATTTGCGGTTTTTACTGGATTCGTCACCGCAACACTAAAATTTAGAATGGAAACAGAACCGGATTGAAATTTCAAGATAAATTTCAATGACCTGAGTAAAAACAGTTTTTTTTATAATAATTATAGTATTTCACTGATTTAGAAGTTATCTCTTATAAGAAACACGATAACAACAAAATATAAGGCAAAATTAATTATTTTAGCCTTTACTACGTGAAATTTAATTAGACACTCCTGTCAAAGAAAAAAGTGGGCACGGGAGACGAACACGTGCTTTAGGTTTGCAAGAATAAACTTTTTACAATTATATGCTATCTACTATACAATCTACCCATGAAGAATGAAGAGTATCACAACATTTAACAAATAAATAAGCGTTTAATGTTTTGTATGACTTCCAACTACCACAAAATTTAGATAAAATGACGAAGAAATAAAGGGGGTTGCCTGAGGGTGTCGTGGCCAAAACGGTCCAGCTTCGAATCCTGAATATTTTTTTGTAATCTGAAGATAGCGCTTTTTAATTTTCTTCGTATAATAATAAAAACAATGTGGATACTCAAATTGTCACTAAAAATTAAGATACATTTTTCTCCTTTTTAAAATTAAAACCTTGAACAAACAATGATGCGGAAAAAAAAACTGCAGATACAAGCAAAATGCACAATAATTCTTAGAAACAGTCTCGCAAGCTATATCATTAAAACACGTCGCTATTTCCGTACATATTTTATAAAGAATATGAATCAGTTAAACCAGTTTTATACGGGTCGCCAGGATGTTTCTTGATTTTCTTTATTTTATCTGTAAATTCCACAGAGTCGCCTCACTTATTACACAAGTATTCTGCCTCGTCGACCAATACTAGTGAACCAGATTTAAATTGTGTGCATTGACAGAGCGCGCCATAACGTTGAAGAATATACCGGGCTACTTAAAACCATATACATTTATTTTAACATTAATAATGTTTGCTTAAGTTAGTTAAATCTTGTAGATCATACCGAACCCGTTTAACTTGTAATTCAATGTCTGCCCGAAATGTAGTTGTTTCTTCTTAATTGAACGTTCATTGTTTTTTGGAAAATATTTTTCAAATCTTTGTAAGGCGTTATAATCTATAAATAATGTACCCTAACAATTACATTGATATTTTTATCGTTATATTAATTACTTGTTTCACTCATTCGTCAGCACTATTCCTGGCCTTTAAAATTATGTTCCCAAACATCCTCATAAATTATATTCAATATATTTCTAGTAAAATTTATTTGTTGCAGTGTAAAAGAATGTTTATTTATATTACTCAGCTTTAACCTAAATAATATTAATCAGCAATAGTATAATTTCTATAAGTATTGACAGCTGTCTATCTTGTTCAGTATAATGTCAGTGAATATATTTGATTTAGGATCATTAATAAAAGGATCAAACAGGAAACTTCGTTGCGTAAGACTGCCTAAATAGAAACAAGCACAAAACTAGGTTAATGAACTGATCTACGTTTCCTCAATGAAAAGTAAACAACCAAATATCTACATTACAGTCTAGTTTACAAGTTCAAAAATATTTCACGCCTTCTGTGAACAAATTTACTATCTTATATTAAAAAAATAATAATTGTTTTCACAATTTTCTAAATTATTAGCAATAGAGAAAGAGTTTCGGAAATTAAGTGTTTTTTATTGGAAATTTCCTCCTTTTTAAGAATATTTTTCCGATTTCGATTATCTGTCTACATTTTCTGAATTATCCGATTTTCATCTTAATTTGTTCAATCATTATTCCCGATCAAACGACCTACTGCTCATATTTTTAGGAGCTATTATAAGTATTAGAACGTTTTTAAACTTGTAAACTGGACTAATGAGTTAGTAGTTTTAGTGTGTAAATCTTTTTGACCTAATATTTACAGTAAAACGTAAATTTAATTACTTTCTTTGTTGAACATAAAAATGTTTGTTATTGTTACCAAAAATATCACTATTATCCACTGTCTCGTTTAAAATTTCCAACTTGTAAAATTAAAGGTAAAATTGCCACCACTTAATCAATTATATAAAAATATTATATTTTCGCTGGCCAACAAGTTAATTTAAATTTAGCAGTTTGTTATGAACTTGTCTTATGCTATTTGAGTCATTTTAATACACGAGGTGTAAATTTAAAAAGTACTAAAACAAATGTTTTAAATTTGGCTTCATTTTTTTTTCGATTGTAAATATTTTCAAAGGTAAACCTAATGGAAGTTTAAATAACATTTCATTCCAATTTATTGATCTGTATTTGTTATTTTTAACAACCTCTTTAGACCCAAGGAAAAATTTATTTTGTCAGGTTTTAATAGCGTAATATGTTGTGGAAATTGTTATCTAGAAAATAACCAGTAGGGTAGATTAGATACTTCGAAATAATAATCAATCATGATATTTTTATAATTGATCCCACTTTTGGTATCAAAAATTCTTCTATAACAGTCCCATTTCCAAAATGTTATTTTATATAGAAATTAAAATGAGTGACATTCCTTTATAAACAATTTTTGATAATTGAGTAAAAACAAAACAACTTAAAATAACCTAATAATATTTATGTTAAAATATGTGACAAAATCTTAATTAGTATGTTTATTTTTAAATCTACTGTTTATATCCAAACAATTATAAACAATTGCATAAAAACAATATACTACAGTGTTATAATCCATAATTTATAAATTAAAGTTAATAATTTTACAGTTTCACAGAGTTGATTGACTGTGTAAAACGAATGATAAACATCATAAATTTAAAATTATAACAAGTTTACAGATGAGTAAAGGAAACTGAGAATATTATTCAAATATTAATTATGCATAGTGAAAGGAATCTAATTTTAATTCTTTCCATGGTTGAGCTGTATGTATTTTTACTCTTTATAAACAATTCAGTTGGATTTATTTATCAATGGACGGAGCTCAGTTTCAGTATAAATAATGAATAGTGAAAGGGATCTGATTTATTTCTTTCTATTGTTAAGCTATATGTATTTTTATTATTTATAAACAATGTCCTCTTGGCCAATAAAGTGAGATCTCAGTTCAAAAAAATCTAAATGGACATGTTCATTAGGTAGTTTTGAGATTCTTGGTAGAAAATTATTTGTCCCGTAGTTTGTCCTATGAAAGAGAACAAAGAAAAGAGTCATTGAAATGGGTAAACCTAGGGCGAGCTACCAAACTTATCTGTCTTCAAAAATAGTATATTCTTAACCTTTGCTGCAACAGATGCATGATATATTCAGATTCCATGTAATAATAATAATCATATAGGTACTGTTGGTTTGTTGTGTATACCTTGAAAATATATCTAACATGTTATAATCATAATAATGTTTTGATACTATCTTTTCTTGTCACATTTTAATTTTAATGTTTTGTTTGTTACAGCTGGTAATGATGGATTAGTAGAAACATTTTCACAACTACAAGAAAAAGCAGCAAATATGGCAGCAGATAACCACAAACCAAAATTCATAGATTGCCAGGATTATAAGCCCTCAGTAAAGGAAGAACAACGAAGTGGAACTTTTGTTATAACAGTGAATACTTACCTATAAAAGACATGAAAACAATTTTGCTTATCCTTGTATATTTTTAGGTAAAAGCACATGATGAAGATCCAAAAGACGCAGGAGGTACAATTACATACTCACTGATCCACAGAGATGGAGAAAGAGTTTTATTTGAAATAAACAACAGAACAGGAGAACTAACAACGATCCAGGGTTTTGATCGTGATGAACCTGTACGTCAAAAAGAATTGTATGTAACTGTACAAGCTGTGGACAATGGTAGGCCACCATTAGCAGATGTTTGTACTTTTACTGTCATTATAACCGACATTAATGACAATGCACCGCAGCTAGATAAATTGGTAAGCCAACAGAATTATTTATGAGAATACAGCTTTCTTTACTACGATTTTCGTTTTTCAGCAATATGATACCCAGGTATCTGAAGATTTAAAAATAAACAGTGAAGTAATGAGAGTATTCGCTTATGATATCGATGATGGGGACAATTCAAGACTTTCTTACAATTTTTCAAATCAGAATAGTCAATTTAATCAGTATTTTATGATAGACCGAGACACTGGTGTTGTTTACTTAAAAGCACCTTTAACCGATGTAAGTTTTTTTTATTTGAATATTTCCATTATCTAATTAATCCATATTTTTATTCCAGAAAAAGAACACTAGATTCACCAGTGTAGTTTATGTATCTGATAATGGTTATGCTGATCAGGAAGGTGTAAAAGAATCATCTGCTAATATTTCTATAACAGTAGTAGGTTCTGATAAACAACCTCCTAGATTTACGCACAGAGAACCTGAAGGAGTTTTAGAAATTCCAGAAAACTTTAATGATTTTTCAAAACACATAGTTACAGTTGAAGCTGTGTAAGTAAATATATAAGCTGTATATTATTTTTATAATCAATTTAAATATATTTTGTATTTCAGATCAAATTTAAATGATCCACAACTTGCCTTTGAGTTGGTGAAAGGGAAAACGTTCCAAACGAATAAGGATCAAACGTTTTTACTTGAAGCTGATGGGAACAAAGCTTACATAAAATTAGTCCGTCCACTTGATTATGAAACTGTAACAGAATATACTTTGACAATTAGAGTGAATAATAAGGATTCTATGGATGCTTCTATAAATATCCCGATTAAAGTACTTGATGTTAACGATGAGATACCAAATTTCCTAGAGTTTCTCAAAGGAAGTGTTGTTGAAAATGACAAACCTGGTGTTCAAGCAATACAAGTTAGAGCTATTGATAAAGATGGAACTGCAGCTAACAATATTGTAAGCTACGAGCTTTTGGATAATCAAGATATATTCGCCATAGATATATCAACTGGTATCATCACATCTAGAATTGGTTTTGACCGTGAAACAGTACCACTTTACCACGTAAACGTTAAAGCTTACGATAATTCTCCATCCGCACTGTACAATACATCCGAGCCAAATTGGGTAAAACAAACTTTCCAGATTAGCATAGAAGATCAAAATGACAACAGACCAGTATTTACACATCCAATTTATTACTTTAGTAATATCACTGAAATTTCGGATCTTCAAAGTAATGTAGGAGAAGTCAAAGCTCTTGATAACGATACAGCTTCCCTTATAAGTTACAGTATTGTATCCGGAAATGATAATGAGTCTTTTGCTATTGAAAATACAACCGGTAGAATAAAAGTCAATAGAAAATTAGATTTTGAGTGGAAGGAAAGCTATAATTTAACAGTTAGAGCCTATGACGGAGCTTACGAAGATTACGCTATCGTTGTAATTTTAATTACTAATGAAAATGATGAAAGACCGGTTTTCGAGAAGTATCCTCAAGATATATACATCGACGAAGAAAAAATTGATTCGAATTGTATTATTACGGTAAAAGCATATGATCCGGATATTAAAAATAGAAGCGCCGATCAGCACATAGTATATGACGTAGCAAAAGAACAAAAAAACTTTCTCACTGTTTCGTCCAGTGGTTGTGTGAAAATAATTGAACCGCTGGACAGAGATCCACCGTACGGAAGTCCAATCCGTCAAGCTTTTATTTATGCTCGAGATAACGATGGAGGCACTAATTCTTTATTGGGAACAGCTGAAATAGCAATACATCTAAGAGATATAAACGATAACGCACCATTTTTGAATGTATCGGAAATTGTTTGGTACGAAAACCAAGATCCTGGTTTCATAAGTATTTTGAGTGCTGATGATTACGATGGCCCGGATAATGGTCCTCCATTTACTTTCCGCTTGGATAACGATGCTTCCCAAGACATTCGGGATAAATTTTCCATTAACGGAGACCAGCTATTTGCCTTAGTCTCCTTTGACAGAGAGCAACAGAAGTATTATGACATTCCGATTGATATTACAGATAGCGGTGTTCCAACCCAACACGGAGTCAGTTATCTTAGAGTTATAATTGGCGATGTAAATGATAATGCAGCTAAAGATGGCAACAGCACAATATTTGTTTATAAATACGTCAATGGTCTGGATACTGATATGCAAATCGGACGCGTCTTTGTTGAAGATTTAGATGACTGGGACATTAACGACAAAGTTTTTGTTCAACAAGATAATTTTGACGAGTTCTCTCTTAATATTAGTGACAACGGTATGATTTTAATGCGTCCTTCGACACCAGAAAATGTTTACGTATTACACTACAGAGTTACCGAAACCCATGAACCTGAAATAGAGGAACATACAGTGGATGCTATAGTTACTATTACTGTTAAACTACTTCCAGAAGAAGCTGTTTTGAAATCGGGATCGATTCGATTACAAGGACCGTCTAAAGAAGAATTTGTTGAAAGCATAATGGTAAGTAAATTACTGCAAATTAATTTATATCGTTTGGGTTGGAATAAAGCGCTCGATATTTGTTTGCTTGGTCGATAATAATCGTAGTCCCAATTAGTTGGCTTAACCAAAACATCCATCCCTTCTTTCTTGCAGTACAACACCGTCGCAACTGACCATACACTGTCAAAAAATCTCATCCAACACAATTGTACTGCAGCAGACTGGCTAAACGTGATGAGATGAGTGTGTCCATTAATTTGATCTGTTCCCTTATTTTCTGTTGCAAATTTCACCTACCTCTGACATAAGTTGACATTGGCAAGCTGATATTATTTGCTTGATGTAATCAGATGTCCTTATTTCAATGTTGTCTGGTTGTTTATTGACTGCTTTTTTTCCAACAAGATCAGCACGTTCAATACCAACTATACTTATATGACTTAAAATCATTTAGATGTTATGTGATGGATATTCCACTACGATATTTTCATATCTATCGTATTACTCTCTATGAAGTATTTTGTATAACGATCAAAATTTTTTTAGAATGAAAAGAGCAAAAAGGATATACTACATCAAGAATTATCAAAAATTTTGAATACATCGATGGCAAATGTGGATGTATTTACAGTTTTGCATTCACCAAATCAAAACTTAACCTACGTTGATGTTAGATTTTCTGCCCATGGGTCTCCTTATTATGCCCCAGAAAAGCTTCAAAATAAAGTGACGGATCATCAAACAGAGGTATGTCAATTTTATTTTTATAAATATGTTCAAAATTGAAACAACAAGCAGAGCAACATTTTTTTGTTCTTTAAACTGAGGATTTTAATGACTATGAACACTGTGAATATTATCATTCAATTAAAAGCTTTTCTCCTTCAATCACAATTACCAAGAATTAATAACTACATCAATTATTATTCTTTATTGTAAACGTAAACGTTTATAAACGAATAATTATATATTTCATTTGAACGTTGCTCCTAAATGTATCTACGAGGGTATTACAATATTTACACAACACAAATTACAAATATTTAACTTTTTGTGCGATTAGGAAGATTTGAAATATTTATCTACTCCTAGGTTCTCGATATTTTAAGTGTTTTGGCTAGAATTCCTAGTACCGTGATAAATATATTTTACTTTCAGCTGGAAAAAAAATTGAATGTGACTTTCGTGATGATCAATATAAACGAATGCCTTAACGAAACAATATGTGGTAGTCTAAACTCCTGCACCAACCAATTGAACATCTCTAGAGAACCAGCTGTAGTATTTACAAATCGAACATCCTTTGTTGGGGTGAGCGCAGTTGTTGATCCTGTTTGCGCAGCGATACCAAGAGAAGTTGAAGAATGTTTTAACGAAGGTACTCCTGTCGAAGGTGTAGCTTGTAGCTGTCCTGCAGGATTTGAAGGACCACATTGCGAAATTTTGGCTATAGGATTCAGAGGCAATGGTTGGGCTATGTATCCATCGTTTGATGCCAGCAATAGGACTGAGATAATATTACACATTTTATCCCAAACTGACAACGGATTAATATTTTATAATGGACCTCTGACAGTCGGGCAAACTGCTTTATCTAAAGGTAATGTTATAACCAGTTTTGTTAAAATGTATGTTGTGGAAAAATAAATTTTGTTTTTAGATTATATATCTTTGGAGCTTAAAGACGGATCCCCGTTGCTGCAGATATGTACTCATTCAACACCGCAGGAAATATACTTGACGCAACGCAAACTCAACGATGGTGCACTGCACAAAATTAAAATTGGATTTGGATATGACGTAAGTATTAAAATTTTCAAAAATAATTCTTTTCAAGAACTTTTTGTTGATACTATTATTGTTTCAGGATATATCCTTGGAAGTTGACGATTGTGGAACGACTTGTTCAATTTGGACCAGCAAAACAGTCAAAGGTGTTCTAAGAACCAACGGTCCTCTACAACTTGGAGGAATGAAGAACAAATTCAGCGATCAAGAATTCCAAACCATCTGGAATCGTGCACCACCAACAGAAGTTAGTTTCAGTGGTTGTATTAGAAACTTGACATACAACGATTACTTCTATAATCTAGGTGCTCCATCAGATTGGTATCAAGCTTTCCCCGACTGTAACTATGGAATGATGCAAGCTGTTACTTTTGGCATTGATTCTAATTTCTTGGTTGCCATCCTTGTATGTGTGGCAATATTGATAAGTAAGTATTTTGACAAACTAAAAAGTTTTCAGATCCTAATGTGAACATTTATTTTCAGTACTTCTTCTGGCTGTAGTTGTTCACCGAAGAAAGCAAGACAACTTCAATGAAAAAGAAATCGATGACACACGCGCAAACATAATTAACTACGAAGATGAAGGTGGCGGCGAATGCGACACCAATTACGATCTGTCTGTGTTCCGACCCAACATTGTCGACGAAAAACCCCTAATGAGAGAAAACCCCGACGTGCCTGCAGACATAAGTGGCTTCCTTGATAATAAGAAAGATAATTGTGATAAAGACCCAGATAATTTACCCTATGACGATGTCCGCCATTACGCATATGAAGGAGATGGAAATAGTACAGGATCTTTATCCTCTCTTGCTTCCTGTACTGATGAAGGTGATTTGAAGTTCAACTACTTGTCAAGTTTCGGACCTAGATTCAGGAAGTTAGCGGATATGTATGGAGAGGATCCGAGCGATGAGGACTCCCACGACGGAGGCGAACAATCCTGGTGATAAATAAGATTCCATGACTCCTTAGAAAGGACTCTTAGAAAGTAATTTCTAATTTGTACTTAAAATTTTTATATTGTTAACCAAAGATTGCAAAAGTTTTTGGATAGAACTGAATGAACTTGTATATATTCGGACTATGATCGACGTCTTTAGACTGATACATAGCTAATGCTATTTTTTCATTAAAGTGACAGGCAGTTTCCTTTAGAATAACCAAACTTTTCCGTCGGTATTGTTAACGCCTACGATTCGACGGATAGTTTTTTAATGGCCTTCTGTCCCCAGACTACTGTGATTTGAACAAAGTTAGAATAAGTAACTTCACATTATTGACTGTTTCACAAAGCATATTGATTTTCATCGTGAATTTAATTTAAATCCCATCACCCCTACCTCCGAATTGGAACGCCTCTGTGGTAACCTTCTTAAGAACTTCTCCGCCTCCTCCATCGAATTTTGAATCATACTATATATTTTTTTGAGTTTGCATTTAGCTAATTTTGGTTTTAACGTTCGAAATTCAATATGCTGCATTATGAATCGAGATCAAAATTATTGAAAGTTCAATTTAAATTTTTTCGAACTGACTTGATTAAATTTGACCTGGATTTATAAATGAAACAAATCAAATATACAAAAATGTGCTATCCACAAATTAATTATCAACAAAAAATATTTTGTTATTGGGAACTATTGAGGCCTTGTATGAAGTTGCCTTATCACTCTAGGCACAAATACCAATATCGAACTGGTATGGTTCTGCAATAAAATAAGAAACCATTTTTTATATACATACATTTTCTATTTTTTACTAGTTTTTTCGTTAGTTTTGTTGTAGTTTAGCATACATATAGGTTATATGCATATATTCTGTAATGCGCATGAAAACTGAGTCGGTACTGCAATGACATCTGAACAAATTCAGCGAGTGTCAGTACTCATACATACTATGAAGTGACTTGTCAGTGGTGAGCCGACACCGATAAAAAATGTAGTCCAACGATTCGCCACCGAAGCCGGGCTGGCCTAGCGTGAATCGATTTATATAACATCCACATAAGATGCTTCGCCGGACATACGACTCGGTCGCCGACCATTTATTTTAGTGCACTATACGTACCGGGCTCCGTCCGAGCAAACAACGACTCTACGTCAGTTCTGGAAAGCTTAATAGAACTGTCTCTTTTCAAAGGGTCTATCTGTAATTCAGCAGGACCTTGCAGCAAAATTATTATAGGAGAGTTGACAAATTCTAAGACTAGTTATTTGTTGTATAACTTAATTAAAAATGGACATTTGATGTCCTTTGATACCACCATTCAGTATTAGAGTTAAAAACTGATCTTTTATTATTAAAGTATTGACTTGGTTTTCATTGACTATTTAATATTTATTTTCGCATTTGTTCACTGGGAATCGGGAAATGCTCTAATTACGTTGAATTTTTACCTTTGGGAACGTATAAAACGTATGGGATCTCCCGATTTTCATTAATTAGCTTAACATGTCACAATACACAGTCTATAGAGACTAAGCGCTTAGGGTAAGACGATAAACTTTGATGAGTCCTACAGGTTTAAGTGGAAAAATCATCTTATTATTTTGTTTTAATTTACTTCACCGATTGCATCTACACCAAAATATAACAATTTCGTTATAATGCATAAATAGGCATGAAGATTCACGTGATTTTGATACACAGTATTATGGAAACAATATTTTTATAGTAACGATTTAAATTTGGATGATTTTGTAGTTTTAGATTATGAAAAGCAAAAACAAGTGATTGTCGAATGTCGTTTGTATTTCCGGATCCGTAAAATCGAACTGACGACCATGTGAAAGCGCCCTAACAGCGAGTTTCAATGTTGATGTCGATGTCCTCAGATTTGTACAACATACATACAAACTCAGAAGATAAATTAAAGCAAAATATGTATCTGAAGGTTTAACAAAATGTCTCTATAGACTGTCTTATGGTGCAATTTCTATTCTAGTTGAACATATTTTATATTTCACTAATTATAATGGGTTGTGCTTAAAATGCTTGAAAAAACAGAATATGATGGAGATAATATGGCTGTGGTAAAAATCAAAATAATCAGTGTGATTCATGTATACATTCGATTTGTATACCGAAAATGAGTGAAACCGAGAGAAAAAAATGTAGAATTCTCACGTTTGTTATAATTTTTTTTTTGTTCTTATTCACATATTGTTATTATAATACTAAATTGAAAACGGCGATTATCAGACAATAGCCGACAATTTTATGGTTCTTACAACTTTCAAAACAAATTTTTAAAACCCTTTCATTTCATATTTTTCTTCTATCTCAGTAAATAATTTCGCTTTGAAGCTGGCAACTGGAGATCTCGAGAATGCCTATTTTGCCTATTTTTGTAGCGTTTTTTCATTGCGTAAGTTTTGTAAAAATGATTCACACTGAACAATGCATAAAGTGCTATTTATGAGGTAACCTATTTTTTAAAAGAGTACTATATATTTATGTCTATACATACATAATTTTGAGAAAAATATGGGTCATCCTGTGTGTCCAGAGTCTATATTATTAAGAACATCTTATTGTTCGTGCCAAATGTTTTAGGATGACTTGTAATATTTTCCTTATAAAAAAATATTTTAAATACACTATAATGAATTTGCTATGATATATTGTTACAATAATACTTGAGGCCGCTACTGAAAATGTGATCTCCATCTGAACATGTTCTGTTTATTTTACACGAATAAATATTTAAAAAAAAATCTATTTTATAGTATTCGATATGGAACATTCCTTTAATTATTTGTGATGTATATGGCAGCCATAAATGAAAATCTTTATTTTTTTGTTTTAATGATTATATTTAAATTTTTGTCATTCCTTTTTTTGTTTCTGTCGATCAGTATTTTTATCTATGCGTTTAAAACTTATTTATTAAATTGTCGATGGGAATATGTATTAGGGTAATTGATTTGCATTGTATAAAAGTACTGATTAATTTAGTTATAAATAGTAAAAAGTATTAGGAAGCTGTTCAAATGTAATCATCTTTACAGTGTTTTACTTCATTTAACAATTTTGAGTATTCAGTACAATTTTTAAAATGTGCCTTTTACTGAACTCTCCAATAAATGTTTAATCAGAATTATAGATGTAGAAATTTTGCTCACTGCCATTTGTTGAAAATGTATGATTCCGATTTTTAATAAACAATAAGGAACAGAATAATCGTAATTAATACTCATTTTCTCCCATCCCTTATCCCATTGAATGAATCAACTGTGACGAAATTTGGTCTACTGTCGGTATTGGAGAGAATTTCTCCCTCTTCTACTTGAGTTTGCTCAAGTAAAGTCTCTTCAGTAAGTACAGGAGTCCATTGATTTATATGTGATTAGATTGGAGGAAACAAATCTTGAGAGCACGTAGCTCTCTCTCTCTCGGAACGTACTTCCTCTCCTTTATTTGGACACTTTCCTAAGTACTCTGCAGTGAGGACAATGATGGTATACTATAACTAGCGCCATCTAATCAAAATCTCTCGAACTAATTTCTTTTTATTATTTTATCTCGAGACTAGAAATTCATGCAGGAAAACGAAGAGAGTTTCTAATAATCCCGCCATCCTCTCCCTTATCTGGACACTTTCCTATGTACTCTGCAGTGAGGACAATGATGGTATACTATAACTAGCGCCATCTAATCAAAATCTCTCGAACTAATTTCTTTTTATTATTTTATCTCAAGACTTCAGAAATTCATGCAGGAAAACGAAGAGAGTTTCTAATAATCCCACCATCCTCTCCCTTATCTGGACACTTTCCTATGTACTCTGCAGTGAGGACAATGATGGTATACTATAACTAGCGCCATCTAATCAAAATCTCTCGAACTAATTTCTTTTTATTATTTTATCTCAAGACTTCAGAAATTCATGCAGGAAAACGAAGAGAGTTTCTAATAATCCCGCCATCCTCTCCCTTATCTGGACACTTTCCTAAGTACTCTGCAGTGAGGACAATGATGGTATACTATAACTAGCGCCATCTAAGCAAAATCTCTCGAACTAATTTCTTTTTATTATTTTATCTCTAAACTTCAGAAATTCACGCAGGAAAACGAAGCGAGTTTCTAATAACCCCACCATCCTCTCCCTTATCTGGACACTTTCCTATGTACTCTGCAGTGAGGACAATGATGGTATACTATAACTAGCGCCATCTAATCAAAATCTCTCGAACTAATTTCTTTTTATTATTTTATCTCTAAACTTCAGAAATTCACGCAGGAAAACAAAGCGAGTTTCTAATAATCCCACCATCCTCTCCCTTATCTGGACACTTTCCTAAGTACTCTGCTGTGAGGACAATGATGGTATACTACAACTAGCGCCATCTAATCAAAATCTCTCGAACTAATTTCTTTTTATTATTTTATCTCGAGACTTTAGAAATTCATGCAGGAAAACGAAGAGAGTTTCTAATAATCCCGCCATCCTCTCCCTTATCTGGACACTTTCCTAAGTACTCTGCAGTGAGGACAATGATGGTATACCATAACTAGCGCCATCTAATCAAAATCTCTCGAACTAATTTCTTTTTATTATTTTATCTCAAGACTTCAGAAATTCATGCAGGAAAACGAAGAGAGTTTCTAATAATCCCACCATCCTCTCCCTTATCTGGACACTTTCCTAAGTACTCTGCAGTGAGGACAATGATGGTATACTATAACTAGCGCCATCTAATAAAAATCTCTGGAACTAATTTCTTTTTATTATTTTATCTCAAGACTTCAGAAATTCATGCAGGAAAACGAAGAGAGTTTCTAATAATCCCACCATCCTCTCCCTTATCTGGACACTTTCCTAAGTACTCTGCAGTGAGGACAATGATGGTATACTATAACTAGCGCCATCTAATCAAAATCTCTCGAACTAATTTCTTTTTATTATTTTATCTCAAGACTTCAGAAATTCATGCAGGAAAACGAAGAGAGTTTCTAATAATCCCGCCATCCTCTCCCTTATCTGGACACTTTCCTAAGTACTCTGCAGTGAGGACAATGATGGTATACTATAACTAGCGCCATCTAATCAAAATCTCTCGAACTAATTTCTTTTTATTATTTTATCTCAAGACTTCAGAAATTCATGCAGGAAAACGAAGAGAGTTTCTAATAATCCCACCATCCTCTCCCTTATCTGGACACTTTCCTAAGTACTCTGCAGTGAGGACAATGATGGTATACTATAACTAGCGCCATCTAAGCAAAATCTCTCGAACTAATTTCTTTTTATTATTTTATCTCAAGACTTTAGAAATTCATGCAGGAAAACAAAGCGAGTTTCTAATAATCCCACCATCCTCTCCCTTATCTGGACACTTTCCTAAGTACTCTGCAGTGAGGACAATGATGGTATACTATAACTAGCGCCATCTAATCAAAATCTCTCGAACTAATTTCTTTTTATTATTTTATCTCAAGACTTCAGAAATTCATGCAGGAAAACGAAGAGAGTTTCTAATAATCCCACCATCCTCTCCCTTATCTGGACACTTTCCTATGTACTCTGCAGTGAGGACAATGATGGTATACTATAACTAGCGCCATCTAATCAAAATCTCTCGAACTAATTTCTTTTTATTATTTTATCTCAAGACTTCAGAAATTCATGCAGGAAAACGAAGAGAGTTTCTAATAATCCCACCGTCCTCTCCCTTATCTGGACACTTTCCTAAGTACTCTGCAGTGAGGACAATGATGGTATACTATAACTAGCGCCATCTAATCAAAATCTCTGGAACTAATTTCTTTTTATTATTTTATCTCAAGACTTCAGAAATTCATGCAGGAAAACGAAGAGAGTTTCTAATAATCCCACCATCCTCTCCCTTATCTGGACACTTTCCTAAGTACTCTGCAGTGAGGACAATGATGGTATACTATAACTAGCGCCATCTAATCAAAATCTCTGGAACTAATTTCTTTTTATTATTTTATCTCAAGACTTCAGAAATTCATGCAGGAAAACGAAGAGAGTTTCTAATAATCCCACCATCCTCTCCCTTATCTGGACACTTTCCTAAGTACTCTGCAGTGAGGACAATGATGGTATACTATAACTAGCGCCATCTAATCAAAATCTCTCGAACTAATTTCTTTTTATGATTTTATCTCTAAACTTCAGAAATTCACGCAGGAAAACGAAGCGAGTTTCTAATAATCCCACCATCCTCTCCCTTATCTGGACACTTTCCTATGTACTCTGCAGTGAGGACAATGATGGTATACTATAACTAGCGCCATCTAATCAAAATCTCTCGAACTAATTTCTTTTTATTATTTTATCTCTAAACTTCAGAAATTCACGCAGGAAAACAAAGCGAGTTTCTAATAATCCCACCATCCTCTCCCTTATCTGGACACTTTCCTAAGTACTCTGCTGTGAGGACAATGATGGTATACTACAACTAGCGCCATCTAATCAAAATCTCTCGAACTAATTTCTTTTTATTATTTTATCTCAAGACTTTAGAAATTCATGCAGGAAAACAAAGCGAGTTTCTAATAATCCCACCATCCTCTCCCTTATCTGGACACTTTCCTAAGTACTCTGCAGTGAGGACAATGATGGTATACTATAACTAGCGCCATCTAATCAAAATCTCTCGAACTAATTTCTTTTTATTATTTTATCTCAAGACTTCAGAAATTCATGCAGGAAAACGAAGAGAGTTTCTAATAATCCCACCATCCTCTCCCTTATCTGGACACTTTCCTATGTACTCTGCAGTGAGGACAATGATGGTATACTATAACTAGCGCCATCTAATCAAAATCTCTCGAACTAATTTCTTTTTATTATTTTATCTCAAGACTTCAGAAATTCATGCAGGAAAACGAAGAGAGTTTCTAATAATCCCACCGTCCTCTCCCTTATCTGGACACTTTCCTAAGTACTCTGCAGTGAGGACAATGATGGTATACTATAACTAGCGCCATCTAATCAAAATCTCTGGAACTAATTTCTTTTTATTATTTTATCTCAAGACTTCAGAAATTCATGCAGGAAAACGAAGAGAGTTTCTAATAATCCCACCATCCTCTCCCTTATCTGGACACTTTCCTAAGTACTCTGCAGTGAGGACAATGATGGTATACTATAACTAGCGCCATCTAATCAAAATCTCTGGAACTAATTTCTTTTTATTATTTTATCTCAAGACTTCAGAAATTCATGCAGGAAAACGAAGAGAGTTTCTAATAATCCCACCATCCTCTCCCTTATCTGGACACTTTCCTAAGTACTCTGCAGTGAGGACAATGATGGTATACTATAACTAGCGCCATCTAATCAAAATCTCTCGAACTAATTTCTTTTTATGATTTTATCTCAAGACTTCAGAAATTCATGCAGGAAAACGAAGAGAGTTTCTAATAATCCCACCATCCTCTCCCTTATCTGGACACTTTCCTAAGTACTCTGCAGTGAGGACAATGATGGTATACTATAACTAGCGCCATCTAATAAAAATCTCTCGAACTAATTTCTTTTTATTATTTTATCTCAAGACTTCAGAAATTCATGCAGGAAAACGAAGAGAGTTTCTAATAATCCCACCATCCTCTCCCTTATCTGGACACTTTCCTAAGTACTCAGCAGTGAGGACAATGATGGTATACTATAACTAGCGCCATCTAATCAAAATCTCTCGAACTAATTTCTTTTTATTATTTTATCTCAAGACTTCAGAAATTCATGCAGGAAAACGAAGAGAGTTTCTAATAATCCCACCATCCTCTCCCTTATCTGGACACTTTCCTAAGTACTCTGCAGTGAGGACAATGATGGTATACTATAACTAGCGCCATCTAATCAAAATCTCTCGAACTAATTTCTTTTTATGATTTTATCTCTAAACTTCAGAAATTCACGCAGGAAAACGAAGCGAGTTTCTAATAATCCCACCATCCTCTCCCTTATCTGGACACTTTCCTATGTACTCTGCAGTGAGGACAATGATGGTATACTATAACTAGCGCCATCTAATCAAAATCTCTCGAACTAATTTCTTTTTATTATTTTATCTCTAAACTTCAGAAATTCACGCAGGAAAACAAAGCGAGTTTCTAATAATCCCACCATCCTCTCCCTTATCTGGACACTTTCCTAAGTACTCTGCTGTGAGGACAATGATGGTATACTACAACTAGCGCCATCTAATCAAAATCTCTCGAACTAATTTCTTTTTATTATTTTATCTCAAGACTTTAGAAATTCATGCAGGAAAACAAAGCGAGTTTCTAATAATCCCACCATCCTCTCCCTTATCTGGACACTTTCCTAAGTACTCTGCAGTGAGGACAATGATGGTATACTATAACTAGCGCCATCTAATCAAAATCTCTCGAACTAATTTCTTTTTATTATTTTATCTCAAGACTTCAGAAATTCATGCAGGAAAACGAAGAGAGTTTCTAATAATCCCACCATCCTCTCCCTTATCTGGACACTTTCCTATGTACTCTGCAGTGAGGACAATGATGGTATACTATAACTAGCGCCATCTAATCAAAATCTCTCGAACTAATTTCTTTTTATTATTTTATCTCAAGACTTCAGAAATTCATGCAGGAAAACGAAGAGAGTTTCTAATAATCCCACCGTCCTCTCCCTTATCTGGACACTTTCCTAAGTACTCTGCAGTGAGGACAATGATGGCATACTATAACTAGCGCCATCTAATCAAAATCTCTGGAACTAATTTCTTTTTATTATTTTATCTCAAGACTTCAGAAATTCATGCAGGAAAACGAAGAGAGTTTCTAATAATCCCACCATCCTCTCCCTTATCTGGACACTTTCCTAAGTACTCTGCAGTGAGGACAATGATGGTATACTATAACTAGCGCCATCTAATCAAAATCTCTGGAACTAATTTCTTTTTATTATTTTATCTCAAGACTTCAGAAATTCATGCAGGAAAACGAAGAGAGTTTCTAATAATCCCACCATCCTCTCCCTTATCTGGACACTTTCCTAAGTACTCTGCAGTGAGGACAATGATGGTATACTATAACTAGCGCCATCTAATCAAAATCTCTCGAACTAATTTCTTTTTATGATTTTATCTCAAGACTTCAGAAATTCATGCAGGAAAACGAAGAGAGTTTCTAATAATCCCACCATCCTCTCCCTTATCTGGACACTTTCCTAAGTACTCTGCAGTGAGGACAATGATGGTATACTATAACTAGCGCCATCTAATAAAAATCTCTCGAACTAATTTCTTTTTATTATTTTATCTCAAGACTTCAGAAATTCATGCAGGAAAACGAAGAGAGTTTCTAATAATCCCACCATCCTCTCCCTTATCTGGACACTTTCCTAAGTACTCAGCAGTGAGGACAATGATGGTATACTATAACTAGCGCCATCTAATCAAAATCTCTGGAACTAATTTCTTTTTATTATTTTATCTCAAGACTTCAGAAATTCATGCAGGAAAACGAAGAGAGTTTCTAATAATCCCACCATCCTCTCCCTTATCTGGACACTTTCCTAAGTACTCTGCAGTGAGGACAATGATGGTATACTATAACTAGCGCCATCTAATCAAAATCTCTGGAACTAATTTCTTTTTATTATTTTATCTCAAGACTTCAGAAATTCATGCAGGAAAACGAAGAGAGTTTCTAATAATCCCACCATCCTCTCCCTTATCTGGACACTTTCCTAAGTACTCTGCAGTGAGGACAATGATGGTATACTATAACTAGCGCCATCTAATCAAAATCTCTCGAACTAATTTCTTTTTATGATTTTATCTCTAAACTTCAGAAATTCACGCAGGAAAACGAAGCGAGTTTCTAATAATCCCACCATCCTCTCCCTTATCTGGACACTTTCCTATGTACT
The DNA here is from genome assembly GCA_949126875.1 of Lochmaea capreae. Classification (NCBI taxonomy): domain Eukaryota; kingdom Metazoa; phylum Arthropoda; class Insecta; order Coleoptera; family Chrysomelidae; genus Lochmaea; species Lochmaea capreae. The sequence goes on from OX421402.1 coordinate 3,171,390, forward strand.
CTGCAGTGAGGACAATGATGGTATACTATAACTAGCGCCATCTAATCAAAATCTCTCGAACTAATTTCTTTTTATTATTTTATCTCTAAACTTCAGAAATTCACGCAGGAAAACAAAGCGAGTTTCTAATAATCCCACCATCCTCTCCCTTATCTGGACACTTTCCTAAGTACTCTGCTGTGAGGACAATGATGGTATACTACAACTAGCGCCATCTAATCAAAATCTCTCGAACTAATTTCTTTTTATTATTTTATCTCAAGACTTTAGAAATTCATGCAGGAAAACAAAGCGAGTTTCTAATAATCCCACCATCCTCTCCCTTATCTGGACACTTTCCTAAGTACTCTGCAGTGAGGACAATGATGGTATACTATAACTAGCGCCATCTAATCAAAATCTCTCGAACTAATTTCTTTTTATTATTTTATCTCAAGACTTCAGAAATTCATGCAGGAAAACGAAGAGAGTTTCTAATAATCCCACCATCCTCTCCCTTATCTGGACACTTTCCTATGTACTCTGCAGTGAGGACAATGATGGTATACTATAACTAGCGCCATCTAATCAAAATCTCTCGAACTAATTTCTTTTTATTATTTTATCTCAAGACTTCAGAAATTCATGCAGGAAAACGAAGAGAGTTTCTAATAATCCCACCGTCCTCTCCCTTATCTGGACACTTTCCTAAGTACTCTGCAGTGAGGACAATGATGGTATACTATAACTAGCGCCATCTAATCAAAATCTCTGGAACTAATTTCTTTTTATTATTTTATCTCAAGACTTCAGAAATTCATGCAGGAAAACGAAGAGAGTTTCTAATAATCCCACCATCCTCTCCCTTATCTGGACACTTTCCTAAGTACTCTGCAGTGAGGACAATGATGGTATACTATAACTAGCGCCATCTAATCAAAATCTCTGGAACTAATTTCTTTTTATTATTTTATCTCAAGACTTCAGAAATTCATGCAGGAAAACGAAGAGAGTTTCTAATAATCCCACCATCCTCTCCCTTATCTGGACACTTTCCTAAGTACTCTGCAGTGAGGACAATGATGGTATACTATAACTAGCGCCATCTAATCAAAATCTCTCGAACTAATTTCTTTTTATGATTTTATCTCAAGACTTCAGAAATTCATGCAGGAAAACGAAGAGAGTTTCTAATAATCCCACCATCCTCTCCCTTATCTGGACACTTTCCTAAGTACTCTGCAGTGAGGACAATGATGGTATACTATAACTAGCGCCATCTAATAAAAATCTCTCGAACTAATTTCTTTTTATTATTTTATCTCAAGACTTCAGAAATTCATGCAGGAAAACGAAGAGAGTTTCTAATAATCCCACCATCCTCTCCCTTATCTGGACACTTTCCTAAGTACTCAGCAGTGAGGACAATGATGGTATACTATAACTAGCGCCATCTAATCAAAATCTCTCCAACTAATTTCTTTTTATTATTTTATCTCAAGACTTTAGAAATTCATGCAGGAAAACGAAGAGAGTTTCTAATAATCCCACCATCCTCTCCCTTATCTGGACACTTTCCTAAGTACTCTGCAGTGAGGACAATGATGGTATACTATAACTAGCGCCATCTAATCAAAATCTCTCGAACTAATTTCTTTTTATTATTTTATCTCAAGACTTTAGAAATTCATGCAGGAAAACAAAGCGAGTTTCTAATAATCCCACCATCCTCTCCCTTATCTGGACACTTTCCTAAGTACTCTGCAGTGAGGACAATGATGGTATACTATAACTAGCGCCATCTAATAAAAATCTCTCGAACTAATTTCTTTTTATTATTTTATCTCAAGACTTTAGAAATTCATGCAGGAAAACAAAGCGAGTTTCTAATAATCCCACCATCCTCTCCCTTATCTGGACACTTTCCTAAGTACTCTGCAGTGAGGACAATGATGGTATACTATAACTAGCGCCATCTAATAAAAATCTCTCGAACTAATTTCTTTTTATTATTTTATCTCAAGACTTTAGAAATTCATGCAGGAAAACGAAGAGAGTTTCTAATAATCCCACCATCCTCTCCCTTATCTGGACACTTTCCTAAGTACTCTGCAGTGAGGACAATGATGGTATACTATAACTAGCGCCATCTAATCAAAATCTCTCGAACTAATTTCTTTTTATTATTTTATCTCAAGACTTTAGAAATTCATGCAGGAAAACAAAGCGAGTTTCTAATAATCCCACCATCCTCTCCCTTATCTGGACACTTTCCTAAGTACTCTGCAGTGAGGACAATGATGGTATACTATAACTAGCGCCATCTAATCAAAATCTCTCGAACTAATTTCTTTTTATTATTTTATCTCAAGACTTTAGAAATTCATGCAGGAAAACAAAGCGAGTTTCTAATAATCCCACCATCCTCTCCCTTATCTGGACACTTTCCTAAGTACTCTGCAGTGAGGACAATGATGGTATACTATAACTAGCGCCATCTAATCAAAATCTCTCGAACTAATTTCTTTTTATTATTTTATCTCAAGACTTCAGAAATTCATGCAGGAAAACGAAGAGAGTTTCTAATAATCCCACCATCCTCTCCCTTATCTGGACACTTTCCTATGTACTCTGCAGTGAGGACAATGATGGTATACTATAACTAGCGCCATCTAATCAAAATCTCTCGAACTAATTTCTTTTTATTATTTTATCTCAAGACTTCAGAAATTCATGCAGGAAAACGAAGAGAGTTTCTAATAATCCCACCGTCCTCTCCCTTATCTGGACACTTTCCTAAGTACTCTGCAGTGAGGACAATGATGGTATACTATAACTAGCGCCATCTAATCAAAATCTCTGGAACTAATTTCTTTTTATTATTTTATCTCAAGACTTCAGAAATTCATGCAGGAAAACGAAGAGAGTTTCTAATAATCCCACCATCCTCTCCCTTATCTGGACACTTTCCTAAGTACTCTGCAGTGAGGACAATGATGGTATACTATAACTAGCGCCATCTAATCAAAATCTCTGGAACTAATTTCTTTTTATTATTTTATCTCAAGACTTCAGAAATTCATGCAGGAAAACGAAGAGAGTTTCTAATAATCCCACCATCCTCTCCCTTATCTGGACACTTTCCTAAGTACTCTGCAGTGAGGACAATGATGGTATACTATAACTAGCGCCATCTAATCAAAATCTCTCGAACTAATTTCTTTTTATGATTTTATCTCAAGACTTCAGAAATTCATGCAGGAAAACGAAGAGAGTTTCTAATAATCCCACCATCCTCTCCCTTATCTGGACACTTTCCTAAGTACTCTGCAGTGAGGACAATGATGGTATACTATAACTAGCGCCATCTAATAAAAATCTCTCGAACTAATTTCTTTTTATTATTTTATCTCAAGACTTCAGAAATTCATGCAGGAAAACGAAGAGAGTTTCTAATAATCCCACCATCCTCTCCCTTATCTGGACACTTTCCTAAGTACTCAGCAGTGAGGACAATGATGGTATACTATAACTAGCGCCATCTAATCAAAATCTCTCCAACTAATTTCTTTTTATTATTTTATCTCAAGACTTTAGAAATTCATGCAGGAAAACGAAGAGAGTTTCTAATAATCCCACCATCCTCTCCCTTATCTGGACACTTTCCTAAGTACTCTGCAGTGAGGACAATGATGGTATACTATAACTAGCGCCATCTAATCAAAATCTCTCGAACTAATTTCTTTTTATTATTTTATCTCAAGACTTTAGAAATTCATGCAGGAAAACAAAGCGAGTTTCTAATAATCCCACCATCCTCTCCCTTATCTGGACACTTTCCTAAGTACTCTGCAGTGAGGACAATGATGGTATACTATAACTAGCGCCATCTAATCAAAATCTCTCCAACTAATTTCTTTTTATTATTTTATCTCAAGACTTTAGAAATTCATGCAGGAAAACGAAGAGAGTTTCTAATAATCCCACCATCCTCTCCCTTATCTGGACACTTTCCTAAGTACTCTGCAGTGAGGACAATGATGGTATACTATAACTAGCGCCATCTAATCAAAATCTCTCGAACTAATTTCTTTTTATTATTTTATCTCAAGACTTTAGAAATTCATGCAGGAAAACAAAGCGAGTTTCTAATAATCCCACCATCCTCTCCCTTATCTGGACACTTTCCTAAGTACTCTGCAGTGAGGACAATGATGGTATACTATAACTAGCGCCATCTAATAAAAATCTCTCGAACTAATTTCTTTTTATTATTTTATCTCAAGACTTTAGAAATTCATGCAGGAAAACAAAGCGAGTTTCTAATAATCCCACCATCCTCTCCCTTATCTGGACACTTTCCTAAGTACTCTGCAGTGAGGACAATGATGGTATACTATAACTAGCGCCATCTAATAAAAATCTCTCGAACTAATTTCTTTTTATTATTTTATCTCAAGACTTTAGAAATTCATGCAGGAAAACGAAGAGAGTTTCTAATAATCCCACCATCCTCTCCCTTATCTGGACACTTTCCTAAGTACTCTGCAGTGAGGACAATGATGGTATACTATAACTAGCGCCATCTAATCAAAATCTCTCGAACTAATTTCTTTTTATTATTTTATCTCAAGACTTTAGAAATTCATGCAGGAAAACAAAGCGAGTTTCTAATAATCCCACCATCCTCTCCCTTATCTGGACACTTTCCTAAGTACTCTGCAGTGAGGACAATGATGGTATACTATAACTAGCGCCATCTAATCAAAATCTCTCGAACTAATTTCTTTTTATTATTTTATCTCAAGACTTTAGAAATTCATGCAGGAAAACAAAGCGAGTTTCTAATAATCCCACCATCCTCTCCCTTATCTGGACACTTTCCTAAGTACTCTGCAGTGAGGACAATGATGGTATACTATAACTAGCGCCATCTAATCAAAATCTCTCGAACTAATTTCTTTTTATTATTTTATCTCAAGACTTCAGAAATTCATGCAGGAAAACGAAGAGAGTTTCTAATAATCCCGCCATCCTCTCCCTTATCTGGACCCTTTCCTAAGTACTCAGCAGTGAGGACAATGACGGTATACTATAACGTTGGTGAAAATAAATAATAAAACAAATGAACAGATGTGACACATTTTTTATTAATGCACAAATACGGTAGGTAACATTTAAATTGTATACATGTGTATTAACATTATTTTAATTGGTAACTTGCTACAAAAAATATGGCTCGTAGTTTGTTATATATTCGATCCTGGAGCTATATAAACATGAGATGATTGAATTCAACAAAAAAAGTAGCTTCAAACTTGAACAGGACTTTACATTTATGAAGAGATAGGGAAAACTTAGTACAGAATATTTTTACGCAAGAAAATTGTAACAGATTCAATATTTTTTATATTCATCTTAGAGGCCTTTCCATTGGAGATGATGAACGTCTCATATCTGTGACACTAATCTAAAAATATAAAATCAACCAAGTTTTCAAAAAACGTTTAGACCAGTCCAAATTTTCAAGATATGGTAGGAAATATTTTTAGTTTGTTAATGATATGTAACCAATTATAAATCACCATCTTGGAAATAACGAATCCAAATACAGACTGGTAAACTTACGGATAATCTTGACTGTTTCTTCCATTAAAATATTCTGTACTGTTCAACATTTTTCACCAATATGGATACAATGAAAACATTATATTACATACGACTTATACATTATTATTAAATGTTTTCTTAATATAATTTTATATCTAAAGTATTGTCATGAACCAGATATAAATAAGTACATTTTCAAATAGGTTAAGTGTGTTTTATATTATACAACACTGTCCAAAGCAGCATTTCAATTTTCTTCTACTAATAAATTTTAGTAAAATCAACCATTTTTAAAAACGTATTCAAAAATCAAGCGTTTTTTATTTACAATTATATTACATACTTTTATACACATATTTTAACAATTCATAAAATTTTTATATTGCAACTTCATTATAGTCTGAGAAAAGTTATAAAAATTAATATAGAAATAGATGCTCTGTAACTATATTCTTCATAGACTATGAATAAAAATAGTGGGTAGTATCTTGATATGAATATTATATATATATATATATATATATACATCCCACATATCTGTCAATACCATAAAGACAAAGTTGGGATTTTTGGAACCATTGGCGATACTCGACACTGAAGAAGATAACTTGGTTATCGTAATGCTCGTAAGACAGTGCAAAGTGGTAGTTCAAACAGTGTTCAGTGATTATCAAGACATTTTAATTCAAATCGCTATACACCATAAACACTACTGAATCAAATAATTTAATTCAGTCATCCATTAAAGACCTTCATTTTAATTTCACTCAATTGTTATATAAAAATATTATCGTTGATTGTAAATTCCAAATAAAAAAATTCCTTGAACACATAATAACATAAAATCAACAGTTTCATTCCTAATTCAAATGAAAATTTAACAAAAGTAAATTTTTGGTGACTAGAATGTCTGGATGTCAAATACGTCATTTTTTTCAGTACTGTTAATGTCAATGTATATATTGAGTTGTTAGTGTAGTGGTTCGAAATATGCACAGTTGTTTAGAAAAAGAGACGTTAAGATTTGATATTTGTGCAAAACCGGTTGGTGTTAATAGAAGTGAAGGTTATCAAATGTCATAGGGAGTCCTGTGGAAGGCTTAAAAACTGTACAAATTAGTTTATAAATGCTGTATAGACAGATATGCGTGAGTGTTTTTCATAAAAATAAGGATAAATTTTCCATCAGCTGGGAAAAGAACAATATAGAATTCAACAAACTTTTCATTTGCATTAAATTTTTTTATAGCAAGAAGGGGTGGGCAACTTCCTACATTTTCAAGTCTTTTGCTTGATACGTTATTAAATAAATTCTATTTTATTTATGACTAATGTTTATTAGATCATTTTGAAGTTATTGCGTTTTTTTATTATTATTGCCCATCCCCTTTAATTTTGAATATGCGATTACTGGAATGTTTTAAATACATTTTTTGGATGTGTTCGAAAGGTAATATAAAACACAACGTAAACCGGGCAAATATCTGGTATGTATTAATTTCACACAATTATGATACATCTATAGCATGTCGAATGACGAGATTAAACAATTTTCCATATTTCAGCTAAAACTTTATAAACTTTTTTGCAAAATATAACAATCTGTGCATTTTTTACAGGATTGGATACCACTAACGACGCGGTCCATTCTATCAAAATTATTTTCTAGTTACAGTAATAGGCAGTTATTACAAAATTCTTTTAAAACTCTTTTCAGTTCAATTAAAGAGACTGAAGTTATGTTGAAAAATCCTGCTTGCATTCAAAAGTGTACAGGAAAGTAAAATCTTGTGCCCGAGGCCCATTCGTCATTTTTGGGGACTGTAAGTAAGATACCCCATTAAATGAAGGGGGACCCCGACTAAATGTCTCTGGAGGCGGGTCTGCCGAACGCGCTATTTGTTTAAAACATATTTAGTACACTAACTATATAATTCAAATTTGAGACACCGTTTCATTAGAGGCATTGTGGCCTGTTTTTTTTTTTAATAAAAAGCTACACCGAAAATTTTGAATTACGTCAACTATGTAAACGATCCCGTAAATGTACCTACATTACAAAATTCTACCGACGAAAAAGATTGAAACAGGTTTTATTTCAAAATATGTTAAACTTAATAATCTTAACTTTTAAGAAGTTTTTAATAGGCGATTTTTAGCGAGTTACTGATTATGAAAAGCTAAAATTCACACTCCTGTATTGAAACGTAAGTGCTTCAACTGTCTATGTCATAGTTGTGAGGTTATGTTTAGTAAAGTCCCAGTTTTTTAAATGCGGATAAAATAATGGAGAAAGTACGAATAGTGAATATTTGCTTGAATTATAATGAATCAGATGCTCTTTTGAGGTGGAAGAGGACATTCACAACCAATTATCGTGAGTGAGCAACTGTCATTGTCACTGGGTTATAACAGTAACTCGCTAAAAATCGCCTCAAGTTGTTTATTGAAAATATGCGGTAGAATCGTAAAGTGTACGTTTTGGGGGGATATGTTTCGGTTTCTTGGGAATATATAAAGTTTCAGCAGAAAATCTAGCACCTACATTTAAAAACATCAACAAAACAGGTTTACTTTATAATTTAAACATTAATTTCCCATGCAAATAACATTTTTTGGCAAGTTGTAAAATGTTGAGACAAGTAAGTCTTTAAGAAAACAGCAATTAGTTATAGAATTGTCATCAAACGTTCCACAACTCAGAAGAATAAGGCTGCCAGTGCCATACGATTATATCCATTATAAGTAGTATTTATTCCATTCTTGTTATATAATTTGAAAATTCTATATATTTGAGTAACAAGTTATAATAATGCATCGATAATAAAAACAAGGGTTAACTAACCAATACAATAAAATAATTAAGCTAAATTTACTCAATATTTACAACTAAAATTAAAGTTGTCCGCATGATTCGTTCTTTATAGTACCTAGTGACCCATAATCACTTTCACGGTTCTCGATTTTAACGAAACAAGATTAAAACTTTCAGTTTTTATTCAACAATTAGTATTTTACAATTTTTTATTCTAGCTATTTTTTAAAGGTACTGGAAACTGAGTATTATAAAAAAACAGTATTTATCAACTTAAAATCGGTCGAAATGTCCTCGTAACATGTGGTTTCAATCACATTTAAAATATGCCGAGGCCGTATACGCCGTAGTCCATTCTTTTATGTGGGGTAAGAAGAATTTGGCTTCGACCGGTCCCAGTTATAAATGTTCTTTTAGTACCTCAGTAGTTTTAGTCTCAATGCGTTAAAAGGTTATTTAATTGAAAAAAAATGGAGTGGGTCACTTGGTATTTGATATATTTTTTCTTTCAATAAATGACACAATTTTCAACTGCACGCAACCACACATACATTCTATCGATTTAAAATATCTTTAAAAGTAATTAAAACTTTGTTTCAAGTGGGTATGTTTATATACTATATTTACAAAATTGGAAAGAAACTGTAATATCAGGAAGATTTTCAACATATACTAAAAATTCAGTACCTTTGTTCTATCTAACTAAATTAAATGCTCTTTAATCACTATCATATAATATACATATATGGCCTAATCTCACTTCTTGAAGTGCAGTTGAATTTACCTATAAACAAAGTATTTTTACAAAAGGCAAGTAAACAGAAGTAACGTGCACAAAAGATCTAAATAAATACAAGGGGTTGTTCATGATTTCTGACTTAACCAGTGGTTCATGGTAATGGGACGTCCACTCTTACATAATTTACTGGAAAATAGCCTGTACGACCATTTACGCTACCTTCAAACCAATTTTCGTCGATTTTATTCAGCAGCATTATCACTTCGTTTTCCTAAAACAATAAAATCGGTCTTACAAGGCATGAAACAGTTGTTTACAGAAGCAAGATGATGATTATTTGTGAAAAACTGAATAAAAAGAGTAGATATATAAAGTTTCCATTCCACTACTTCAAAAGCCCGACCATACCGTATGCTCTTCTAATAAAGAGTCTTCTGAGACGCTCTCTAGCTTTCTTACAAGTTTTCACTCAAGAACCCAATAATGACAACCTCCCATTAATTAACTGTTCCCGCCTCAAGGCATCTCTAGAACATTTAGTATTTACACCAGACCTTATAAAACAGCACTTACTGAAACTTAGCCCTAACGCATCACCTGGTTTAGAAGGTCTAAGTCTAAAACTCCTAAAAAGCTACTCAAACTCGCTTGCAACACCCCTGTCATCAATTATGCAGACGTCCTTTACCCAAAGTTACATACCCCCTAGTTGGAAATTAGCATCTATCACACCCATATTCAAAAAAGGTAACAAACTTGATTCCAATAACTACCGCCCGATTAGTCTGCTGCCAGTAGTCAGTAAGAAGCCATTATTTTAGAGGAGATGACCAAATTTCTTCTCCTGGAAAATGTGATCCCAATGCAACAACACGGATTTGTCTCCGGCCGTTCCACCCTAACCAACTTGCTACATTGTGTTAACTACTGGACATCATCTCTTAACTATCAGCAGCCAGTTGATGTTGTCTATCTGGACTTCTCCAAAGCCTTTGATCGTGTTCCCAAGCGCAGACTTCTACACAAGCTGGAACACTTCGGCATTCGTGGCTTTTTACTTAGCTGGATTGACAACTTTCTAACAGACAGACACTTCAGAGTAAGAGTTGGCGAAGATTTCTCAAGGGATAGACTGGTGGAAAGTGGAGTTCCACAGGGTTCTGTTCTTGGTCCACTGCTCTACACCTATAGTTTTTATTTCAATTTTTTTTTTATATATTGTACCTATATGTTGTAGTTATTTTTCTTTTCTTCGCCTACTAGTAGGTTACTTATGTAATTATCTGTTTTTGGGCACAATAGGGACTTGTCCCTCTGCCCTTGTCTAAATATAATAATAATAATAATATGCTACATGGGACATCAACAGCTGACAAAACTATACTAAATCTTTGACAATTGACAGCATATAGCAGTATTTGAATGATATAAAAATAATTGTCCTTTACCTTAAATCCAAGTTCTCCGGGGTTTTCAGGATCAAAATCATAAAGAGCTGTACAACATGGTTGCCTAGTCATTGGGGTCCTGGCAGGAGATTTCATCGGGGACGGCAATGGTGATGCTACAAATTAACAAAATTAAATAGCGCAAAAAAAAAAATTCTCCATAACCATTAAGTTACGGAGCTATAAATTGGTACAATAACTTTAAAAAAATATCCTACACTGCTAAATATAACAAATAAAATATACATACACTAAAACTAAAGATCTATAAGATTCTGGAAATTAAATTTTATTAAAATATCTAAATAACCAAATATACGGTTTGGTAAACAAGTTGAAAGGACGCCACAGGGAGCCTTAGGAAAGGTGGTCCCAGTCAAAAAGGCTGAAATTTTGATATGGTGTTGACATCCACGTTCCGATTAAAAGTTATCATCCTGTTTTTGGATATACGACAAGGATAGTAAATATCTGCCCTAAAAGGAACCTACAATTTTTGTAGACACTTAAAATATCAGACACATGCAGGGCGCGGCAAAAAGGAGGCAAAATACTAATACTTTTTCCATTATCCATAAGCTTCCTGTGGGGTCCTTTAAGTAAGAGTTTTAAAAAATGCATCCCTGAGTAAAGAGTGAAGTACAGTTTGTATTTTTAGTACCTCACATACGAAAGATGGAAAACTGTTAAATATTTTATGATGAAATTCTCTAGTTGCAAAATAAGCGCGGAAAATCATCAGTTAAGTGCATAAAAAAGCTAGATAGAATATTAAATCCTGTTAACCTACAATATGTATACTAGGTATTAAATAAAAAATGTATATTTATCAGAAGTTAATGATGATTTTAAATAGGCCGTGACTCTAGTCTCGGTCTAGTCTCAATATTTTTCTTTTTATACAGTTCAAGTTTTGTTTCAAAATCCCTGGCCGGTACAGAATTTAAGACCCGGCCGCCGCGCCGGTAATCTTTTAAGAAATTAAGGCTCCCTGCGCCGGGACCAGAGTCACTATCTTTTAAATATGTCACGCGTACATGTATGGTAAAGACTAGAAAATACTTAAATTTCTCGGATTTTATAACAAAAATAAATCTACTTTACTTTTTTGTATAGTGATTGAACCATCATTTTAAGTAGGATATTAAAATATCATTTTAGAAATAATATGTAACTAGACAAAATCAAAAGTTGAAAATTGCATTGGTAATAATATTTTCAATGTTCTCTCCAAGCATTTGATTTTGACTGGTGTTTTAGTTGATCAGTAACCTTTCACATAAACATAGCAGCACAAAAAAACAACAACAAATAAGCACAGTTACAAAAGAAAAGAAAGCAGTGAAGACAAACAGAGTTTACCATTAGCAGATTGTTGTCCTGGATGCAACTCAAGTTGGTATGGTTTATGCTGAGGTGAAGACACTTGAGAAGAGCTTAACAACACATCTTTTTCAGCACAGCACGTCAAGCATTTCAAAAATAACGGAAAACGAGCAGTTAATGACATGTTTACTACCTACTGCTAATCGTTAGCGTGTCAATGCGGAAAAATTTAAAAAGGAGCAATTTATTTTTCTCAATATTGATAATAAATAAGTGACTACACGTTTAAATATTTTAATTTTTAGTTATAGTTTATTTGCTATTTAATGTTAGAAGAAAGATACTCTTTAATTTAAATAATTAACAACTTTGAAGGTCTTTTGTAAAAAAATTGTTGTATTTTTGCTAATCAAAGTTCATTTACAAATCATGACAATTATTGTGAAAAATATATAAAAAATTGCTCATTTCAAATTGTTTTAATAGTGTTTACAATAAATTTGGTTTGTTTGTAGATGTGCTTCTTGTGTTCACAAGCGGTCTGGGTTAACGTGAATGAATTGCTCGACTTATGACTTATCCACCCACAAGCCAGTTGTGGTTTTATGACATCAGAATCGGGCTATAAATAGTGAATGTTTGAATATATGTTTAGTCAAATTTAAAAATAAAATATATTTGTCTCAATAAAAAAGTGGTTTTTTCAAAATTAACAACTGATATTATTCACAGGATATATTGAAAATAAGATAGCTTGAAGGATTGTATTCAAATATAAAATTTTGAATAAAACAATTATTTTCTTAATGATTTGTTTCGAGTAATAAGTGGTAGTGGTAGTAATAGAGTGAGACCTGCCTGGAACAGTTTTTATTATAAAAGCACCTCAACAAACACCACAACACACCCGTACAAGACTACTTCGAATACACTTGGAAATATAAACATGTTTTTTTCTCAATTAGAAATAGATTCACTCATCATCACGCCTAAGCGAGATTTTAAAATTGGACGTGTGCCAAGTTGATTTGTTTTATCTAAATATATTTGCGAATCAAGAGTGAACTATCTAATAGGATGGAATAAGAAGTATTTCTGAAATTGTATTTATAATTACCTCTCCTATGGATATTATTAAATTAATAGTAATAGTAACTTATGTATTCTGTAGTAGTCCTTGAAATATTTAAAATCAAACAATATTAATAACATTTATATAAAGTGTAACAAAAATGTGTACAGTGCTCGTTACAAAAACTTGAGAGAGCTCCCTCTAAAGTTAGAAACTAAAAATTATTTAATTATTAAACGAATAATTTGGAAATATGTTTATAAATACTATACATCATACTTGCAGGCTGCACTACCCTTGTGAACTAAAGTATGGACTAAATTGAGTGGTTGATGATGTGATTGTTTGAATCATTTCTAAGAGTCGTTCAAAAATTGTCAATAAAAACAATTTTTAATTTCAAACTTCAGGGGCCTCTAGTATTACAATTATTTTTACGAACTCTTGGGGCACCCAATCTACCAGAAAAATACTTTTTGCTCTTATATTAACATGACTGTATATTTTACCACTTGAATTTTCAGCTTTTTTTCAATTACATTTATCTCTGAATCAAATACGTGATTTATCAGTTTATATCTAAAAACGGTAAGGTTTCTCCTTTCGTAATCTCTCTTAACAACTACTTTCTGTATATAGACAATTTCTGCTTGGTTATTACTATATATGGATGTAAATTTCAGAATTCTGGCGAAACTAAATCTTCCAAACGAAACAGAATTAAAAAATATAGTTGTTGGATGATAAATATCGCCAAAAAGCGTTTCAATAAGTTTAATTTAGAAAGATTTGTGCTGAAAAAGGACAAATGCATACGTTTGAAGATAGTAGATGAAAGAAAATGACTATTTATTAAAGTTTGGTATGGAAAATATAAAAAGATAGAAGTAAATATACAACTTTATACAATATGAATGAATAAAAGTGGTTCAAACTTAAAATACATGAACTAGTCTTGCTTTAAATTCTCGCTCAATCGTCAAAGGCATTCAATTATATAGTTAAACTCGTGAAATGTAAATATTTATTTATGGAAAACCCGTTTTTAGAATTGAAACAGAATTGTTAATGATACTAGAATTAAAGGATGCATATTAAAACAGCTCAATGAAAAGTTTTTATCTCCCTTTTAAAATATTAATTTCTGTAAAATATATTTACTTTAAAAACACAGTACGTACTTTGTTATTTAAAAAATACTGTTTAACCTAATTTGCAGTTTTAAATCGTTATCATGTTGTAGTAAACAAATTAACAGTTTCAACAGTTAATCGATAGAAGGGAAAATGTTAGGGAAGGTAAAAGTGACAAAATGTAGTGAAACATTTTATTTAGTGGAAAGGCATGAAAAAGGGGATTCAAATCAACGTAAAAAATCGAACAAATGAAAATAATTGAGAGAAATTAAATATTTTTCCAATCAACCAAATTTATAACAAAAAATCATAAATACAACCTGTTTACCAGTTTTTTTGTTAGGAACAAATACAAAATAACATAAATAAAAAATAGAGCTACCGAATTAAACTACAAAGTGTGTACTTTGCTGCTTTTAATAATCAATAGTATTTAATAGTAGTATTTCGCTTACGTTGTAGAATTCGGCACCTCAAAAAAAAATAAAAAAAAAATAAAAATACCTTGAGGGTAACTCCAAGGGTCAAAAGGATCAGGTAGTGGTTGAGTCGGGTGATTATTGTAGTTTGTCGGTTTGATAGGAACTGTTTTTGGCGCGGGCCTCTTGTATATATGCCCACTACCGCCAGTGCTTAAAAAATTTGAATTACTGTGATGATTACTACTGTGATTAAATAAATTATTGTGATTATTTGTACCATTTAGTCCATCCTGTACAGTTTCTATATGAAGGTCTTGAAGAGTTTTTGGAACAAACTCGACCTTTGGACGATTTGCAGCTTCATCTTTCCTACGAATAAACAAACAGTTAAGTACAACTATTGTTAATTGGTGTTAAGATTAACAAAAATATTATTCAACTATTTTAAATCTATTTATTCTCATAAGGTTTTCGTCTTACGTTAGATTACTATTATTATTATGAAGTGTAAAGAAAGTTGCAAACATTTAGGGGTTCTTTATGTTTAGTTTTCTTATTGCATAGATGGCGTAGGGTACATGAAAGAAATTCTCCAGTTACAAATTGATTGAAACGAAAGTAACAAGAATCCGCACGCAATTTTATTAAAGATATTTTCATATAGAAAGAATTTTCTTTACAAAAGTGACTTTATAACTAAATTTAAAAACCCTGTTTGCTTTTTTTCTTAACATAAATTTATAATTTCAATAGAATTTGTATCTCCTGTGAGATAATCTCTTGTTGCAAATATTATAAATCTAACTAGCTGGAAAGGAAATACTATGTAGGTATTTTATAATAACTTACTTTTCCAATAAGGTTTCAGTAAGATGCTTCAAAACTTCTGTACACTGGCTATGGTAATCTAATAAACCTTCAGCGAACGTTGCTAATTGTGAAATTTGCTCGACCTAAAAATATCGCCGGGACCTTAATTTATATTTCTTGAAAATAAGTGGATGTTATAATTAAATGGTTATAAAACAAAAATTAATTCAATTTTGAATACAAAAAAATTGTTTATTCATATTATAACTAACGTAAATTAGTACCAAAATTATATCAAAGCTGTTCAATTCACCAAACATGGAGTTTCTTTTCACTCTGTAGAGATTTAAAAAATAATTTCCTGCGGTATTTTCAAAAAAATTTACTTTTTACATAGAGAAGTTCAAATTTTCATATTACAAGCTGAATACAAATAAAATTTCATAGTAATCCTTCAACTTTAGGTAAGGCCGAAAGGTTTTCATCCCAATTCAGAATCGGAACGTATTATTCATCCCCCCAAAAATCGGCTTATCAAGAAGAATAATATATTTTGTATACTTACATCATTTTCTAGTAAATTGAACATTCCCATTTGAGCAAGTTGAAGGGATTCGGCGAACTTCTCTTCTGCCATTCGGATTTCATCATCTGGAATATTTGATCCTGTTATGTTAAGTAACAGGTCAAAACATGCGAAATTAATTCATGCTCTAAACAAAAAATTGACAACTAAAATAATAGTGGGCGTGAAATAATATAAAAGGATGTACTACGACACAAACAAATTTGATGAAAACCGGGCAAAAAACTGGCAAAATTGCATAAATAAAAAACATTTATTTTCATACCAGTGTAATAGGCAAAAATTAAGTAATATCTACGTTCAATAATAATATCAATAAGAATTTTAAGTTGCTTAACGGGGTGTAACTGAATGACAAGTAAATATAAATGAACCCCCCAACCATATGCGAAAAATATAATTTTATTAACAGTGCACATAAACTTATTCTGAGGAATGTGTGCTAGAGTACCACAAGAAATCGTCCTTGAACCGGTTTTTTAGTTTTTATTTTAATTTTTGATGACCATCTACTGTTAATCATGTTAAAAATATAAATAAAATAGTTCGAGTCTTTTCTATGTCTGTCGTTTCTTTTTCTATTGTTCCTTGGGTTCAGAATACACCTATATTTGTACAAACAGGTTTCAATATAAAACTTTGTAAACTCAGAGAGAAAAATCTGAATATCTCACACAGTTGTGAGTCTATTGCGTCCTAGTAGACCAGATATACAAAGTAAGTCATACTTTTTGTAGGATCCAAATCCTTGGTAACATTCTCTGCTTTTTGAACCAATTTTTAAAATACCCATAGTAAATGCACAAAATGTAATTATTATTTATCTGCCATTAAGTTTTACGCCGTGTTTGGAATGTTTAAATAAAAACAATGAAATAAATGGGACATACACAAAGAAAAAACGTGTCGATTTGCTAATGCATGGTACAGGCTAAATTTGTAAATAGAACAATACTAATCAGTAACTGATAACAGGTTAGTTGATAAAACAAAAAATTGGATTAACATTTCAATGACTGTACTTTAAGTATAATATTATGTAATAAGTTTGAAATATTCATAAAATACCTTTTGTTATTTCAACCGTTTTGGTGAAACTATCAACCACCAGATGGAGCTACTGTCACCGGCACCAGTTATTTTATTTGAAAATAGGTGCGTTCTTTTAGACTGATATCTCAGTTAATCTCAGATCACATCGGTAATGTGCGCGAATGTGTTCGAACTGAGCTTAGATTTTCACCGATGTGCTATGAGGGGGTATCAGTTAGACTTGAGTCGGAAATAAACTAGACGGGATGAAGAAATATTTGATTTATTTGGGTTTTAAGCAACATAATACATAATCTAATTGTCTTTGGTTTTGAGTGACTGTTATCAGATGCTAATACAAATCTTTTTTGAATTTCGATGCGCGTTTCAATTGAGTGTGTCGTTCTTTTTAGTGCTCACTCACATCACTTTATCTCAGATCACATTAATTGAAGTGGGCTGTCAAAAAGAACGCACCTATTAGGTGAGAAGAGACAATTCAATTTTTAATTATTAACGTGGATATACAGGGTGAGTAAAGTACATATGGAGAATATCAAATGACTATTGAAAAGTGTATGCTTCCATTTTTTAAAAATATACAGGGCGAAGTGTGAATTTTGCCTAAAATAACTTTTGAACGATAGGTAGTTTCACTATAATCAGTTTTCTGAAGAAATTAATATTGCAGTCTGTATTATTTTACAGTTGAAAAAAATTATTAAAATCTCATTTTTATTTTAAAACAAATAGAGAATAAAAAGAAATTATAGGAAGAACTAACTATATGTTCGGCATATTAAATAACTTCTCCCGCATTTTCTATGGTTGTACTTTACACCGAAAAAGTTTTCCATTTTGTGAAAACTTCGATGTATTGATCACATAACTTATATAACTTTCATATAAAAAATTCTGTGTTAAGAACCAACCTGTCACAGCGTCCCACACAAACTAGATTTAAAAAACAATACAAGGTGTAGGGTGATAATTAGAATACCAGGGGCAACTGAAATTGACTAAACATACCATGAGATGCTCCCGGCGTTTTTATAGGACTGGAATAAGGGCTTAGGCCCCCTTTAGATGCTACAAACCATGCTTATTATTGTAACATGCTTTTTGTTGTGTGAATAATGTGTTTTGTGGCGCGTATAACGTAGTACATTGCTTGTATTTCCGAAATATGTTTACAATATAATATTATCTCTATATCTACAAATATACCAGCAACATACTACTCAATCAATATTATTGTTTTTCCTAATTTTTCCGGTTAATTTTATGGAAAAAGAAACAACTACTCCTCTGGCTATATGCCCCAATAATTACTCTTTAAAAAGATAAGTGATATAAACAAGATCAATTGGGAAAAACTTTTCAATCTCTAATATCCGCCAAATTTTCAACAGTATTTTTTATTATATTGAGGTAGGAAACAGATGGATTTGTATTTAACGGAAAGTGTAATATTTGTGTGATCTGTATACATTTAACTTAATACTATATATAATATAAATAAGAATTATCATAGTTTTATATAATTTCTTTATTAGACTTTAAATAGGTTCACCTACATGAGGATGTTATTAGTAATTTAAGGAAAAAGTGGGCAAGGAAGACGAACACGTGTTTCAACTTCTGCAAGTACGCCACTGAATTATAAACGCCGCCTTTAAACACGAACTTGCACGAGGCAGTTTCAAACTTAAGTTTGGACATATTTTAATCGCTTTAGATACCTAAGCTACGTTAGAAAAAAATTATTCTGGTATCAAACAAATAATAAGAATCAATTTAAAGTGGTGCTGTCTTTTTTTTCTGTTCAATTTGCACACAAATATTTTTTTTAAAACTAAATGCATATCAATAAACAAAGCGTATCATGTTATTTACTCTGTTCAACATTCTACGTATCCTGAGGCTACTTTAAATTGAAATGCGGTGAAATTATATTAACCAATCTATTTATAAACGGGAAGTACATTTTAATTGCTTTATATATTATTTATCGGATATTGTTTCCAAACATTTCGTACCTCAAACATAGAGACAATAAGATATTTTTTCTGAAAAAAATTAAACTGAAAAATTATACCTTTAGCTTGCCGCCTCCTTTTGCAATCAAAGTCAAGTCGTCTACCTTGTAATTTTTTCCGATGATGCTGCAAATAAAACACAATGTTTTATTAAAGAGAAAATTACATTTATGTTAACTCTAATACGGTTTTTTTCTGAAAACTGTTGATGCATTTAAAACCATTTATAGTAAATTCAAAATTGAGCTTAAAAGAACAATACCGCATCTTAAGACTTCTACCTTATCACTGAGAACTAAACCCAATAAAAATAGTGTGGAGAGAAGGGAAACGAAACTCAAGTTTGAAACTAAACGACGTTTAAACTTCTTTTTCTTATTAGACCATCCGAGTTAACACGTGTCCATACAAGCCCTTTTTTAATCAAAGCTTTTATTGATTTCCTTAATTTTATCTTTTAGTTTTACTCATTTATTTAGAATGTTACAACGTATATAATTATTATAATTTAAAAACTTACCATTACTTCTTTTAAGTCTTTAGTCTGTAGGTGATGTAGAGGTTCCAAAAAGTTTTGTTTAATATTATCGTCAAGTGAGTATTTAACGTCCGCCATCTGCTTTAAAGACTCGCCCATTTCGATTAAGGCCAGGCCGAAAGGGCTGTCATCTCCTAATTTCTTACCATATGTTAGCATACAGTCTCCTAGTACACCCTCTGGTTGAGGATAAGTATTAGATTTTGCTTGACCGCTAAGTTTACTTATACCTTTTACTGCCGCCATCTTGGCTCGTGCCGTAGGGTTGGGCTGTAGGAACTCTTTTGTTTTAACCTGTAGCTCTTCTACCAGTTCTACCGTGACGTCCGTTTTCTGCAAACAAAAGAAATAACTCAAATACAATCTCTGTCAAATGTCGAAACACAGCAAATCGACGCTACTGCCTTGCACTGACGCTTTTAAAATATTTGAAAATGGACTATAAAGGCTTGAATTTGAATATAGGGTTGGGATAAACTATGAATCAAAATTCTACATGGTGTCTCATTTAAATTAAAAAGTATTTACCTTATCTCAGCCGTATGTGTAAGAAAACGTTGAGAAGAAATAATTTCATATTTCGTGTGAAATAAAAGATAATGAGGGAACCGTAATAAAAAATATTCTGAATTAAAGTAATGGATGTGGAAGATAGGAAATTAATCCATTGAATTCATAAAGTTTTTTCAATAAGAATTATCAAACGAATTTATATTTGAATGATATCAAATTAAAAAAATCTCACGTTTCGTCGAAAGTTTTATTAAAACATTTTAAATTCAATATTTTTTATTAATTATTACACTCACCCTTTCCATGTCCATGAAATCCAAGTCCAGTTTTGTACCTTCCGCACCTCCCATTTTTTCCGTGACATACTGAAACAATAAGAAAATTTAGGTCAGTTTGAGTTTAAATACCACAAATGTTTTAAAGAATAAAAAAATAATCGAAAAGAAAATATAGTAATATTAAAAATTTTGTGAGTTTTTTAATTCAAAATTAGTTTTTTTCATCAACGTAATTTCTATCAAGAGGAATCATTAAAAAAAACCACCTCTTCACTTCTTAGAAATCGGACAAGATGGTATAATGAAAAAGTATAATTTTTCAAAGAAATTCGTTACGGAACTAAGCAACAAGAAGGAATGGGATCCAAATACCATTACCAGACTTGGAAAGAATGCCATTCAATGGTACACAGACGGCTCAAAAGCAATAGAAGGAACTGGGATAGGAGTGAACGGACCAGGAACCGAACACTCTGAAAGCTTGGGAAAAACCCCAAGTATCTTTCAAGCGGAAATTCACGCAATAAGAAAGTGTGCCCAGTTCAATATTGACAAAGGATATAGAAGGCAAAGGATTATCATAATGTCTGATAGCCAAGCAGCCATTAAAGCGCTGAGTTCTTGTGTAATCAGTTCCAAAATGGTGTGGGAATGCCTAGGCAAACTTAATGAACTAGGCGAGAACAATATAGTCACCTTACTGTGGATTCCAGGACACACTGGCATAGAAGGAAGCGAAATAGCAGATGAACTAGCAAAGAGGGGGACTGAAATACCCTTTTGGGGGCCGGAACCAAGGTGTACGACAAGGACAAGGAGGGATTTTTTCCTCCCTACATTCCAATTATAAGATAAATTCAAATTGTCAAAAGAATGTATGCAGATAATCGTGAATAGAGTAGTGGATCAAAGACATGGCAATTTAAAAATTATCCGGTTAATCCGGTTAATCCTCAAATTTTTCGTTAAAATATTATATAAAATTTTTGCTGCGCAGTAATTACTGTGCTCGTGTCCTTCCTCTCGGGAGGACAGAATAGATAATTAAAAAATATATCCTGCAATACCATCGGGTATTATATAGGCACTTATTGTGAGTGAAAAATTTAATCAAAGGATTTTTTGGACATTTTCATTCATGTTTTATAGCGTAGGTTCGGGAGAAACCAGCTGTAAATATATTAGACATGAATCATAAAAGGTTCTTTACAATACAATATGTCCTTCCATAAATTGACACAATTTAACTCAAATTGGATGACGAATCACCCACAAAAATATATCAGATTACTTTGGAAACACAATGTACGAGGATATATTGAAAAATTCTTAGCCTACTATAGAACCAAACAAAATTTCAATGTCAAAATATTTTATTACCCAACATATTCTCCTCTTAATTGGATACATTTATTACAGCGAACCTGCAACTTCTCTAGACCTTTAAAAAAAATGTTTCTTCTTGCTCTGCAAACCAAATGTCCACAGCTTTTATTACCTCCTCGTTGGAAGAAAATTTACGACCTTTCAAACTTTTTTTCGGTTGAGGAAAGAGATGATAGTCGGACGGAGCCAAATCTGGTGAATAAGGGGGGTGTTCTAGTAATTCAAACCCTAAATCACGAATTTTTTGCATGGCAACATGAGATTTGTGTGCAGGGGCGTTGTCCTGCAAAAACGAAACACTTTTGGATAGCTTTCCGCGACTTTTCTCTTTAATTTTTTCCCGTAGAGTGGTCAGTAATTTAGAATAGTAATCTCCAGTTATTGTTCTACCCTTATCCAAAAAATCAATCATGATTACTCCATGGCAATCCCAAAAAACTGAAGCAAGAACTTTTCCAACAGATTTTTGGACACGAAACTTCTTAGGTCTTTAAGAACCAGAGTGTCGCCATTCCATCGATTGTTCCTTTGTTTCTGGATCGTAGAAATGTACCCAAGTCTCATCCATAGTAACAATTCGGTTTAAGAAGTCTACATCGCTTTCAAATCGAGCACAGATCGAACGCGATGCTTCTACCCTTGCACGCTTTTGGTCAACATTCAAACATTTGGGGATCCATTTTGCAGAAATTTTTCTCATGTCTAAATTGAACTATATGATGAACGCGTTCGTATGAAATATTCAGTGCTACAGATATCCGTTTTAGCCCAATACGACGTTCTGCATATAAAATCATGTCATGAACTGCATCGATATTTTTGGGGACTGACACAGAAACTGGCCTTCCCGATCGGTCATCATCTTCAATGGAAAATTTACCTATTTTGAAGCTTGCAGTCCAATTTTTCACGGTCGCATACGAAGGACATTGATCACCAAGGGTATTAAGCACATCTTCGTAGATCTGCTTACCTCTTAACCCTTTTAAATACAGGTACTTGATGATGGCTCGATACTCCCATTTTACGATTTTCACAATTTCGATGGACATCTTTTTTCTTTTAATTTATTGCGTAATTCTTGTATACTTTTTTGACGTCAAACTTCACACTGACACTTCTAATAAGTTATTGTTCGTTGCTATGGTAACGCAATATTTTGTGTATGCATGGAACTGGTCTAGGCTAACTAGATATCAATACATCCTCGTATATTTATGCGCTGATTTCTTAATATTTAAGAAAATTAAAGCTCCACGCATCCTAATTTTCGTTCTAGTTTCTAACAAAGTTAACACCAACAAGGAACTGCAACAAATTTAATTCCAAAGAAAAGACGTATTTCTAAAAGCATTAAGACAAATTGAAAATCTTTACCAAAGAAGCCAATTTGTTAAAACATCTGTTTCACACACTTGAAGATCACGGAAATGGACCTTTTCACGTATTTACCATTGTTACGTTCCACCGAGATGTTACAAAGATTGTCTTCCGATTGTTCAATCTTATATTTGCTTTCTGCGCTGATTCCCGGATGTTTTATAAATAAGGTTGGATTTTATAATCAATAGAATTTTAAAAAATTATACCATGAGAAATCACTTGAATAAAAGTTAGATGCTTAGATAGAAAATCTTCTGTGGTATTCAGAAAATTATTTTATTCACAAAGAAAATATCTTCATAAAATTAACCCTTATAGACATATTTATTTTAAAAATCTTCTACAAAGATCCTCCGTTTCTTTCAAGTTGAAAATGTTTTTAAAACTTTGAATTTTAAACAGATTGCTTTTTTTTAAACTGCTATACGACTCGCAATCACATTACCTGTTATGCATTTATTTTTGTTTGCTTGGAACTTTATAAAACTTTGAATGTAATTTATAAGACTTCAAAGATAAATTTCCATTTCCTTCATTTCTAGATGAACAGTAAGACCATGGAGACTATATAAGGAGATCGAACTCCATGTAATTCATTTTTTGGTAATGGTAGAGGGCGCCAGTCTTAAACGAGTACCAGAAACATCTGACTGCAGAACAATAACAGCCAATCATGAGTCTTGCACACACTTTCAGTTCATGGTTTTTTATTGGTTGCTAGCTCATTTGACAGTATGTTAGGTAAGTGAGGTTAGGGATGAAACATTTTTTCACTAAGAAATCCGTTTTCGTCCTCGTCTTGGAAAATATCTTAAATTGTGGTCGTTTGGTAGTAAAATATGATACATCTTGCCAATAACATTTATCTTCGCATGGAATTTTAGAGGACTTGAAGGTTTGGCACAGTCATAATTAGTATAAAAAGTATTTGAACGAAAAATGTGAAAAAGACACCCTCTAGTGCAAGTAAGTATATTCTAGAACTAATTTGTTCATTATATATGAATAATGTGTTTAAGTTTTTCAGAATTTGGTTTTCTACACAGTAAAATATGGAATATGAAAATCAATTTAAATGCCTATGAATAATTTAGATTTGAAGAATTATATCTTGCAAGTAAAAAAAATACAGTTTGATGAAACAATAAAAGGTATGTATAGATAAATAGACAGTATAGTCTATGCTCTAATAACAGGATCGATTAATTACAAATTTGTTAATAAGTAATATCTAATATTTTAGGTTATTTTCTATAAAATGAATGAAAGCCAATTGCTCCTGAACTGGCAAAGCCTTTACAAGAAGAAATTATGAAAATGATGAATATACAGAATTGCAGGAGACTTGTAATTTACTACACATTTTGTAACTTTCACCCAAATATAAAGTGTACAATCAGTACCTATATTGTCTCTAACTTTATACCTACCTACCCTATGGTCTGCCATATGTTTCTAGCTTACTTATCAGTTTACTGTTGAAGTTGAAATGAGATAATTAGGATATTTAATATTCTCTACTCATTATGATTGAATTCTGTCTGTACTGGCAAATAATTTTTAAAACAAAAAAATATTACAAAATATCGATAAATACATAGATATCTTCATATGAGATTGGTTTTGAGGAAAATGGTCCATTATACATGCCACTATCGAACCCAAAATTGTATATACAAACATCTAGGCTACCAAGCAAATATGTGTGCAAATACTTTTTTTCTAGGAATTACTAGAGCCTTTGATGGTGTTAAACACTGTGGTATTTTCTATAAATTATATTAAATGATGTGTCCAGAATACTTGCTATTAAGCCTGAAAGCTACCTTAGTTATAAAAAACTGCAAGTGAAAGTGAATTACAGTTTTTCTTCAAAAATGTATACCTCAACATGAAGTCCTCCAGATTTGATTTCACAAGAACACATTCAAATTTGCAAATATACATATTGCAGTATGTAGATGTATGTGATCAGTCATAACAATCTCAAAATAACAGTGAATGAGCTACAATAACTTACAGCAGAATAGTGAAATGGATTTAAAGGTGTAGGATGAATCCCAATGCTTCAAATTTATCTATGCACAATCTTCAATCTGTTTAATTACAATAAAAAATAGGTACAATATATTATGTTTAATCATCACTGTCAAAAGGTACAACTTACTAATGATATTAGTTCATGCAAAGGTTTTCCATATAGGTAAAGTACATATTATATGTAAATAGTACATAGGTATCATGCAAGAAAATTATTACTTTATTCTAATACAAAAACGTACAAAAAATTACTATTCACAGTTTCCTAATAACACAAACACAGTGCAAAGTACACAGAATATAGATATATTCATACTCTGACCAATTTCAACATACAATTTTATTTTTATATTTGCAACAGATTGTTAGTACCATGGCAGACTGTTGAATGACTTTATACATATTATGTTCACTGGGCTGTTCAGAGCTACATGTATATGAAGTGTTTTGTCTTCTGGTATGAGAATGTACATTATTCACCATCCCTTATTGCCAGATTTCAAGTTATTATTTGATCATTTTGTATAAAAATTCTTCTGCGGAGGTATTGGCCACTTTAATTGGTTCTTTGGACCACTCACTATTCAGATACACCTACTCAAGGATATACTAAAACTACAATTTCCAATATTTTTGTCATCTGAAGACCAGTTTCTTTGAAAATTACATCTGTTGACATTCTATAACCTTCACTACACTATTTTAAATTCACTGCGTTTTATCTGTAGATGTTATCCCACAAGTGCCACAGACTGAAATTAGGTACTTAGCTGAAGATTGGTAAGAAAGAAGTGTTAAAAATCACTTTCAATGTCGAATGGTTTTAGTAACCCCTGTAGAGGTAGAGTGTACCAATATTTTTTTCCATTTGTTGTATATTTTTACTCCAAAATTAATAATTTGATTTCCTATTTCTATCACTGAATTCAATTTATATTTTTCTGTATACAAAGTATACCTATTAGTAGTTTTTCCAAATTACTTTCACAGCTTATTCCTTATATCAACTATCATATCATTGTTCACCTTTTTTCTTCCAGTTCTCTTGAATTTTAATTGTATATATCAGCAAAAGTAAAGTATTTTGTGTGCCATTGTGCTTTTTCTAGACTTCTTATGAGTAATGTATATAATTTGAATCCTAACATAATAAATATTCTTTCCTACTTTATTTATCTTTGAATATTTTCAATCATCTTGGGTAGGTAACTGAAAACACTCTGGCTTTCTTAACTTCAATTCAAGTCTTATCGTTTTAAATCAGATGCACTATCAACCACTATATTGCAATAATTTTCAACAACGCACACACTTTGTCTTTTTTTAATTTTTAACAATAATTTTAATCTTTCTAGCTCCTACTTTTAGTTTTTATTATTGTCATAAGTAATGTTTACAATTTGATTACTGTCACTTATAAAAACTAAGGTTACTTATTTGGATGGTGCCCGTGTTGCAATGCGCAGCGTAGCGGTGAAAATGCAAACTGCTTAGATAGTCGATTTTGAGGTCAGGTTTTGTCAATTTCTCCGTATGAGTTAGTTCTCCTTATATAGTCTCCATGAGTAAGACGTAATACAAGAAGCATCTTCATTACAAATAACTGTTTAGTTAAATTGAACAAATTTTGATGTATGGTATGAATTTCTTTAGTAAGAATAAATGTATAAATGGGCACTATATACCGCTAGTGTTTAGTTTTCTGAAAAACAAAACAAAAGAAGCTTGTAGAATATGTTTTTTAAAAATTAATTAATTTGTTCTCTTAACAACTTAAGCCACTTCTCCACTCTTAGGAATTTTATCGTACGCCTATGGTCAATTAGAATTGTTACAACAAATTAACCCCCTTTGAATATTTTATCGTACGCATATGATCTAGAAATTATTACAAGGAAGGAAATTATTATAAACGAACCCTTCATGAAAATTTTATTGTACGCCCGTGGTAGATGGATATTTTATGAACCCCTTAACAAAATTTCATCGTATTCCCATGGTAAATAGAAATTTTTATAAATAAAATTTCAATAAAAGTAAATTTTTATAAATAAAATGACGCCTCATAAAAAAATTCAATAAAATTATCCGTTTCTTGATATTGAAAATTCATAACTGACAAAATATCTCGTCGACTTTTACACTTTATTCTACTCAATAACTTCGTTAACAAGATTCCATTCTCGTTAGTCCCTCGGGATTTGGAAATGTCACGAACAACCTTGTCCTAGTACCTACACTTGAACAGTGTTACAGTTTTTGAATTAATGAGGACGATGTTTGTTACATTAAAACAATTAGGGAATAAATGAAATTCGCAGCATTTCTACCACTGCTTGCAATTTAATTTTCCACGATAAATATGTTCCAGGGGCGACTCGTGCAGGGAATTTATCAAAAAACTGATACACTGAAAATTTACCGGTTGCCTCTCCCACGTTGAACGCTAGTGATGGCAATAATAAACTCGAGTTTGTGGTAAATAATTTATCAATGTAGGGTTTATACAGGGTATACCAAGTTTGAAGTTTGTAGGTAGTAGTTTTTTGAGATATGTTAAAAAACTGACTTAACAACGTCATCTTCAAATGGCGCAAGCTCCCTTAGGGGAATCTTTTTGAAACAAGAAAATAAAGGTTAGATGGACATAAAATCACACCTAGCTTTAAATAAGAACGGAGAAGGCACCGGCTTCTTCTCGTATCGTCAGTAGACGAGTAAACTAGTAGAAACTGTGCAGTAGTCATTAGAAATATCTTTTGTGCCTTTAAAAACGATAATTTGTGAAGACTTTATCTGATAAGAATCTGGATTACAGTTTCTTGGAGTATTTTCGTGATGTAGCTATAAGTTTTCTGGGATATAGTTTCTGTATATACAAGTTACTGTGAATACAAGTTTCCGGGAGCACAGTTTTCTGGTGCACAGTTTCCCGAAGCATAATTTTCTTGGAGTACCTACCTACTGTTTCCTAGAATCATAGCAGCACAACGGAGCACCAGTCTCTTCCAGAAGAGGGTATGCTTCTTTAAAAATAGTATACACAATTTTCGTTCAACGCATTAAGACCAGAAGAAAATAAAAAGGTTGTATCACTATAAAAATCATTTTTTCTAATTTTGACATATAAAGTGACACTTTTTAAAACTAATTGACATTATGAAACGTCTTACTTTTGGTAACTAGTTGCATAAAGTAAAATTTTATGCAATTGGTGACGAAAAATGTATTTCAAAATTAGTGACAAAAAGAATTGTTCTATTTATTAAACTGTTATAAAACAAGTTAAAAACATAAATTAATTAATTATTATAAATATTGATAACACAATTATTGCAATTATTCAAATTAATTCCCGACGACATATTTTTTTCATTGCTCGAACTTGCTGTTATTTGGGAAGCGGCGCACATTGCATTAAATGTTTCACCAAATATTTCTTGCGCTATAAGTTTTTTATTATTCATGGAATTTTCAACATATCCCTCCGCAACGGAGGTAGATTTCCAACCTCCATGCCTCTTTAATTTTAAAATATCAGCGCCACTGTCTGCTAGGAAAGTGGCAGAGCTTCTTCTGAAGCAGTGGCCAGTATATAGAACAGGATTTGAAAGACCAAGAAATTGTGCAATAACTTTTGGCAGACTGCTAAATGTGTTAATTCCCACAGGATTTCTGGTACATTTTCCATTCGCATATTTTACAAAAAATCTGTTGTGTTTAAGAACCTGGGGACGCAACTTAATATATTTTCTTAATATTTCAACAAGATTCGTATTTTCAATGTCTCCAGTGGTAATTGCAAACTGCCGTATAACTTTTGTTTTTGAAGGTGGGATATCAACACGAAAATGGCTTCCTTCGTCTATAACATTTTCAACTGGAAGAAATGTTAATTCTGCTTTTCTGCATGCTCCTGCCATTCCAATTACCTATCATTGCAACCTTATCCATTAAGTATTCTTTGTCATCAGCTTCCACTAAAAATTTGGCAAAATCTTCTTTGATAAAAACTTTTGACTTTTTAGCACTGTACCCGTCCGCTTGCCTTTTAATATATGCTACCAAACTGGTATATTTTTTAATATCAATATTCCTTTTCAGATTTAGTTCAGACCTTAACATTGAGTAAACTGTCCATAATGTGGAAACTTTTAGATCTTTCTTACCCTCAAAATATGCAAGTAAAACTTTCTCATCAACATGTTTAATTTTCTTCTCATCACATCACGTAACAAATTTTTCGTATGCCAAATCATAAACTGCCTTCGACTTTTTGGGAATTACTGATAATAGAGCATTACCTGCTGCCTCTTCAATATCGCTTGGTAGCTCTTCAGAACTTGAATCACTCATTTTTTAAAAATAAAACTAAAAATATATCAATCTCGCTAAAAACCTTCCGTCTAGACTTTTTTACAAAATGTCAAACTGACAACTAACATGAAGTAACAGCAACAAACTAAATTTATGTTTTCCAAATTTTTATCAATTATATTAAATTTTATTTTTTTATTACTTTCTTCAAAATTAGAAAAAATCTTGTATGCAATACGTTACGAAATGAAATTTTGTGTAACTTGTGAGGCATTTCGTAACTGACGGCATAAATAGCTTTTTTTCAATTGTAACAAAACCGATGACCATTTTGTTTATTATACTATTAGGCGTTACTAACCTTTTTTTAATTTTAGTTATTTTTTTTGTACACGTTCATGGTTCAACATTTATATCAATATAGTTATCCATATTAATTTTTTTTGTGAAAGTTTCATTTATTAAACCTCCACCAACAGTTTTCATTTCAATTAACTTAATTATTTTCGAGTAGATTGCAACAGTTAAAAGTTAGCTGATTTTTTTTTCTAATTTTGTTTTAGGAAACAAAATTAGTGGCGCACTTAAATTTCTTTTCTTTACTTAAGCCTTCTCTTTTCCCTAATTTCCATCAGATAACAAAGCCCTGAAAACTGGCTTTGTTATCTCCAAATATTAAATCAGTTTTATATTGTTTCATTGTCGCTCAATAAATTAGTGTTTCATTGGCGCCCAACGTGGGCGCGTTTCGTTAACCAAGTAATTTTCTTCAGAGACAATGGTGCTTCGTCATCCATGTACACTAAATTTTTATCCCTCCAAACTGGTTAATCCGCTGGAACGAACCATCCATTTTACAATTGCCATTAAAACTATTATTACGTTTAACTATTTCTGTTTTCAAATATGGCCCATCCATACGTAATACGTATGGTAGGAACAACCTCAAGATAATGAATCTTTTTAGAGTAAATAAAATCAATGCAAACGCCTTTTGCAAATACAGTATGTATGTATGATGGGGTGACATTCACTGAGACCTAAAATTGCAAATACAGCTCTGCCTGTCTAGGTTGTTGCAATCAGCTTTTATTTCTCCATTTCTTTGATCTCAACAAAGTAATAAGACAAACTGTTGTTAGTTTATTGCGCTGTTACATTACCTACCTCGACGTGATTCATTTTTGTTTTAAAGTATAAAATGAAGTTCCTAGTTGGATAATTAAAGTTTATCATAAAGTTTAATTATGTATATCATTCAAGTTTGACAAAGTGCAACCCAAACATAACAAATTTGTTTTCTTGACAGGAGTAATATTTAATATTTGAATAGATGAGGCTTTTACTTAATGAAGATTCATACTTAACTATGAAATAAAACAATAAATTTTTTTGTTTAAACCTTCATTACAATTGAACTATGTTCAAATACAACTTGTGACGCGTTTCGCTACACAGTAGCTTTCTCAAACGAATGGAGGTATTATGAAAAGTTATTTAATATTTGTTAGTACCTACTTGTCTATTTTTTTCAGAAATAAATTCGATAAACATCCACCGTTTCTATCTCCATTTAAAAGAGTTCATTACGTGAATATCTCTTTGTCTTTCCATTTACAGAAGCTCTCAGATATCGATCCAATAAGAACGTTTATAATGATGAAAGGTTTTGCATGTAGTGAAAGAGCATATTACCTCGAAGCTTGTTTTGAAATATTTTCCGTTATAATGAAATGCAATTACAGTCTTTTTATTTCTTGAAAAATTACTTTAATAAAAACCAGATAAATATCATCTCCAATTTTTTATCTGCTAGTTTAGAATGAATTAATCTATATTTTTAATTTGCCTCGCAACAATGAACACACTTAAAGCGGCTCATTATTGAGCCTGATAAAAGTTTTGCCTCAAAAAGCTCTTTCATAACAAGAAGTTAATCACTAAAATCATTTTGAAGTCGAGCAAAATTAGCATTATTCCCTTGAAATTAATATTTATCCGATAATCGAATATTTTCTTTGAGATTTTAATCTGTGCCCCGAATTTATATTTTATCTCTAGACATAAGATCTTCATCTGTAATCGGCGGTATATAACCGTCGAATTGCACTATCATTGTCAAAGGCTGGTCAAATTTTACAGCAATGTTGCTTAAGAGATTGTTTGCAGTTCCATACTGTTTTAAGCCGGTCCCAGACACTACGTGTATTTGGCAAACATTTGGTATTCGGACTTATTCGGGTAGCGTGTGGGAAGTTAACTTTGGTAAACATTCGTCCTTCGTCATTTTCCCGGCGCTGGTCGGAAACTAGCACGAAGTAAAGCACGCCGTAGTTGTACGAAGTAAACTACGTGTACCTTTGCTATACTACGGCACCGTGTGGGATATCAAGCAAACATTCGTGCAAATGACAAATATTGGCCTATTCGCCAAATACATGTAGTGTCTGGGACCGGCTTTAGACTCATAAGTTGTAACAAGTACAAAGATTTAGCCTGAGTTACTCTGTAGGGATTTTCTTCCGTACAAGTGTTAAGTTTATACAGACACCATCGCATTTTGATGTTTTAAATTAAACCTACAATAATATAAAAATACTGCAGCTGATGCTTTCCATGTTTTGACATGAAATAATCGATTCAGATTGTGTAAAATTCAACCAGTCTGTGAAGAAATGTGAAAATTCTTATTTTTATGTATAAAATATTCTTTAATGGTTTTATTAGAGTGTCCTGTTGTTACAAATAATTACATATTACGGCAAGAAGCTCAGGAACACACGGAACTTGGTGTAATTAAGTTAAAAACCGACAAACGGTGGTTTATCTCATGTTTGGAGACTCCAAATTGTAGGAAAATTTAATAATTACCGAACAAGAGAAGTCTGTAATCGATACAAATTATAGACTTGTTTCATAGAAACGTTTTAGTGTCTTGCAAATTAAGTTTTGCGTGTTTTTACGTACCCAAAGAGAAAAACGGTGACCGACAACTTGCAGAAAATTCCAAATAAAAACCAATTTTATATAAATTATTATGAAAGGTATAGCGTTATTTCCAGCTATAAAGTTAGGATCTTCAGAGAATAAAATTTCATTACGAATTTCATTTTCTCAAATAATATTTTAATAATGTAAATAGTAGAAAGCACTTCATACAGTTATAACGAACTGAAATGTTTTTCCTGCGGGGATATTAATTAAGAGTCGGGAATTGAGAAGAAATAAAGCAATTAAATTAGGTAAAATAATTGAGTACCTACCAGATATTGTAATATGAAAATTAGCTGTAGTTAAATCAAACAAAAAGTTTTTTTTATGAAACACTGTGCATTATCGATAGGTGTTCAGTGTTCGCATAAGTTTCGAAACATCACGGAAAGTGTGCATTTATCAACATCTTTTTGAATTGCCCACTTAATTACAAACATTAAGCGAAGTTGTTGTCCAGATTGGAAGTATTTGTAGCTATTTTGATATCGATCCGTTACATCAAAGATTGAGCTATATTCAAGGGCTATTTATAATGGATACCAAGTCTACTCTGAATTTTTTATGTTGTTCGCAGCATTAGGGATGGGTGAATTACAAATTCGAAGTAGTCAAGGCTGATACATTTGAAATTCTTATACACTCAGCACCTCCACCAAATTATCGAGCGAGCGCATACACCATTTTTTTATATACAAAAAGTTTAAAGCCTTCTTGAGGACACCCACTCAATTTATTGTCGTCATGGACTATAACAATACTTCAGTGTTTAAACAGAACATACAACCAAAAGAGAATCCCGGAAAAACTCGTTTTTACCAGAGATAGAAGCAGGAAAATGAGTAGGTTTTTAAAAAATGCTGTAATTATATTAAGTGCTCACACAGAGGGGGAGATACAGGGTGTTTATAAATTTCGCATAATCTGAAGAGTTTAACCTTCAAAGTGTCGTGAAATTTTCAAAAAAACACATTTTCTTCTTAAAATGTCCTGTAAATACCACAAAACTCTGAACATTAAACTGAAATTTCAAGAGAGTTTTCTCAAAAGAATAATCTATTGGGAAAAAAAAAATTTCAAGAGCGTAACTTGAAGGGTTTTTGCCTTATGAATAATAAATGTTAAAGTAGTGAGAATTTTCGAAAATCCACTTTCTGAAACCTAAATATTTCCATACCTACCCCTTGCTTCAAAATTTCCTACAAAAAAAAAATTTGCGACATGAAATTGGCTATAAATTGGTATCCGGGGGTTGTTTGATAAGGGAAAATAAATGGCACAGTCAGTTTTTTCATAAAATCATTCTTTTGCATTCAAATAGTGTAAATTTTCGACAAATCACCTTTTCAACATAAAAAGTCTTGTAAATACCACAAAACTACGAATTTTGTACTGAAATTGGAGGAGAGTATTTGCAAAAGTCTAGTAAAATGGTAAAAAAATTTTCAAGATCCTAACTTGAAGGGATTCCGTCGTGTGAATGATAAATGTGAAATATTCGAAAATCCACTTTCTGAAACTTTCTGTATCCATAACTCGACTAATTGGAAAGATAGAACGTTCTAGTCTCCTCCATTCGATTAAGGGGAACAGTTTACATATAGAAATGAATTTTAAGTTGATATTTCCAAGCATTAAGGGAGATAGCAGAGAGCAATTTAAATCGCGAAATATTTCCATACCTACCCCTTGCTTCAAAATTTTGTACAAAAAAAATTTTTTGCGACATGAAATTTGCTGTAAATTGGTATCCGGGGGTTTTTTGAAACGGGAAAGTAAATGCCATAGTCAATTTTTTGATAAAATCATTCTTTCGCATTCAAATAGTTTAATGAAATTTTCGAAAAACCACATTTTCAACATAAAAAGTCTTGTAAATACCACAAAACAATGAATTTTAAACTGAAATTTCAAGAGAGTATTTGAAAAAGAATAATCAAATGGGAGAAAAATTTTCAAGAGCCTAACTTGGAGGGTTTCCGTCTTGTGAATGATAAATGTGAAAATATTCGAAACTCCAGTTTCTAAAACCAAAAGATACACATAACTCGATTAATTAGAAAGAGAACGTTCTAGTTTCCATCAATTCTGGGTAAAATTATACATATACATGTGGATTTTGAATCGAGATTTCCAAGTATTACAGGAATTAACAGAATAAAAGTCCATACCTAACCCTTTATAATAGGTTGGGATTTGAAGTGTCACTAGTGGAGATTTTAATAAAAATGGCTATCAGAACGAAAACACTTTTTTTCATTTAATTTACAATTGGGTAAAAAATAATCAAACAATTCAACAAAAATTCAAAAAACAGTCATTTTGATACCCAATAATATACTCTTAACAGAATTAGAAGTGGGATAGCTTTCGATAAGAAAAATAACGTGATTTTTTGTAACTAATTATTAATGTCCACATCAATAAAACTAATTTACTGAAAGATTATTAACAAACATTGTTTAGATTGAATTTGATTTTTTT
The DNA here is from genome assembly GCA_949126875.1 of Lochmaea capreae. Taxonomy (NCBI): domain Eukaryota; kingdom Metazoa; phylum Arthropoda; class Insecta; order Coleoptera; family Chrysomelidae; genus Lochmaea; species Lochmaea capreae. The sequence goes on from OX421402.1 coordinate 3,206,334, forward strand.
TTTAAATACGATTGGGTAAAAAACAAACGATTTATCCTCAAAAGAAAGAAAAATGGAAGACGTTTGTTTGTGGTGCTGGTAATTAAAAAAAGGAGAAAGCTTTTTAAAAAAAATCCGGAAATGCTCGAAGAAAGTTTTTTAGATCAAACAAACAACAATTAATGACAGAAAGATGAAAAAATGGTTAACAATCAATTAATTTGTACTGATTTTTATTCCAGTTTTATAATTTTTTGTCTCGTGACCTAAAATAGGGTATCGTTTCGTATCTATCGACATTCCTTGTATCACGTTTATATAAAAAATAATTTAATTAGCTTTACCAAAATCTCTGTATCTATATACCTTCGAGCTCGATATCCACATACCCAGGAAAAAATGGCGCGGACAAGCGGTGTCTCTTAATAAAGAGTTACCTAATTAAAAATTCTTTAGTCAAGTATTTACCGCCTATTAAAAATGTTGCCACCTACGAAGAATCCTTGAGTATTAAATTCGAATTTTTTTCTTGTATATTTTATTAGACAACGGCGGTTATGGTTATTGTTACTTTTTATTCAAAAGAAGCTATTTGCGTTTTTTTGAAAGACATAAATTAGGAAGTTTTGAAATTTTGATTGTAAAGAATATTTAACTAAATAAGATTAAATAAGGAGTCCGGATCTGACAATAATACGAAAGTAGAAAGAATAGGCATGATGACAGTCACTAAGAATTACTGAAATATTCAGTTTTTTCATAAAATCATTCTTTTGCATTCAAATAGTGTAAAGGAATTTTCGAAAAAACACCTTTTCAACATAAAAAGTCTTGTAAATACCACAAAACTACGAATTTTGTACTGAAATTGTGGGAGAGTATTTGCCAAGGTTTAATAAAATGGAAGAGAAATTTTCAAGAGCCTAACTTAAAGGGATTCCGACTAGTGAATGATAAATATGAAAGTAGTGAAAATATTCGAAAATCCATTTTCTGAAACTTTATGTATCCATAACTCGACTAATTGGAGAGATAGAACGGTCTAGTCTCCTCCATTGGATTCAGGGGAACATTTTACATCTAGATATGAATTTTGAGTTGATATTTCTAAGCATTAAGGGAGATAACAGAGAGCAATTTAAATCGCGAAATATGTCCACCACTTGCTTCAAAATTTCCTACAAAAAAAATTTTTTCTGATATGAAATTGGCTATAAATTGGCATCCGGGGGTTTTTTGATACGGGAAAAAGAATGCCACAGTCAGATTTTCCATAAAATCATTCTTTTGCATTCAAATAGAGTAATGGAATTTTCGAAAAAACACCTTTTCAACATAAAAAGTCTTGTAAATACCACAAAACTACGAATTTTGTACTGAAATGGTAGGAGAGTATTTGCCAAGGTTTAATAAAATGGGAGAAACATTTTCAAGAGCCTAACTTAAAGGGATTCCGTCTTGTGAATGATAAATGTGAAAGTAGTGAAAATATTCGAAAATCCATTTTCTGAAACTTTATGTATCCATAACTCGACTAATTGGAAAGATAGAACGTTCTAGTCTCCTCCATTCGATTCAGGGGAACATTTTACATATAGATATGAATTTTGAGTTGGTATTTCCAAGCATTAAGGGAGACAGCAGAGAGTAATTTAAATCGCGAAATATTTCCCTTGCTTCAAAATTTCCTACAAAAAAAAATTTCGCGACATGAAATTGGCTATAAATTGGTATCCGGGGAATTTTCAAACTAATCACTCGCCTATGCAAGATGTTTATTTCATAACGATATTTATTTGATTTTATTGAACATTTTCACTTCTCTAACGTTATGTGTATCATTATTTTACCAATATCTTTAATATGACAACAAGATCATGTTATATACAGGGTACTGTAACAAAAAATAATTACCTGGTTAGCTTTGTTAATCTGTTTCTTCAGCCCTGCAAACGCCATAATTAGTTCTGTCTTCTACCTGTAATATAAAAATATTATTATAAAAACAACATAGAATCTGCCAAGAATATATTTTAAATAATTTTCTTATGTCAAGGATAACCCCTTAACTGTTTTAAACAAAGAGAAGAAAGGTTGTTTATTTGTGTATTTTGAACAAAAGTATACATAAAACGACAATATCGATGAATAATTAAAGAATTATTATACCTATAGGGTTAATTTATGGTTAATATTGACTTTTTTGTTAAAATTTGAGCAATCGTGTGAGGCAAAAAATAAATGTGATATTCTTAATCAAAATAAAAATAGTAAAAATTGGTATAATGTAAGACAACGTCTGTCAGGTTCGCTAGTAAAATATAATTTACCATGAATGCATAATCGGATCAAACAGGAGGTCAAATATAAAGATAAAACAAATCGACTCAATGCCAACTTTTTACATCTCTCCGGAAGGGCACACTTCCTTTCAGATCCCACAAACATTTTGATACTAAGTTCACAAATAAACATTCCACAATATGTTTACAGAAAAAAATTAATAAGAAAACTTTTAAAAAGGTTTAACAGCAAAAATTTATAAAATATAAATGCTGGCCATTGGGCGGCGTTTGCTATCAATGGAATTAAAAATCTCTCTTCACAATTACTTGTGGTTCCTGGCACAGATACTTAATTTCAGGTCACACAAACTACAGTACAATACAGATAAAACAGGGTGTTTCAGGAATGGTGCATGAGCTTAGCAATAAATATATTAATAATACTAGCGATCCGCCCCAGATGCCTTCGGTGATTCCCATGAGGCTGGGCGGCCTTCGCAACATTTTATTTTATTATTATTTTATTTGATATTTAGTGATCATATTATGTTAAAGTTAATTTTATAAGAATTTACATCGAAAAAATTATCATTTCATTTGTGGCAAGATAAATATTTATATAATTTAATCTAATGTTTGTATAATAGTGAAAACAGTGGATTTATTAGAATGTATTCATTTCAAGTGTAGTTGTTGAATGTTAATTTTTTTTTTGGTTCTTACATTGTCATTTAGCCGAAATTCTTTTCGAGGAAAATTTAATTTTAGCTTAGATAATTGGAAAGTTGTACTGTAAATGGTGGAGTTTATGGACAAAAACCAGTATTTTTTAACGGATGAAAAATATTTATCCTCAATGATGAATAGGATCAGGTTATGAGGTGAGGTTATGTTTCAATACAGACGACACGAACGTCGAAAACAACAAAATTCAGGATGCATTCCCTTTTAAATTACCAGTTCCCAAAAAACATAGAAAAATAAATTCAGGGTGTGAATCAGGTTTTTTTTAATAATACAATTTTTAGGAAAACTATCAATTATAGGTTAATTTTAGCTGCATTTTTATTAATAAAACAAAAAAAATATAATAAATAGATAAATCCTATTTATATAAGGTTATTTTTAAACTGTCCATATTAAATACAAACTGATTTATCATTGATTGTTTATTTCTGAATAAACTTTGTAAATAATATATTATATTCTTGCATGTACACCATTATAAACACCGCACCGTCCACAATACAGGGTGTCCCACTATAAAGTAACACATTTTGACGGCTTATTACTCGAGAATGGAAAAATATATCGACGAGCAGTTTTCGCTAAACTTCTTATATTTCCTTCAAATTTTTATTGACATAGTTGCCAAATGTATATTTTTTCCCGAAAGCACCGAAAAAAACTGAGGATTTTTGAAACGAAATTATCGGTTTATTTTAAATACAACACCCTATATTTTTTAATACCATCTGAAAGTCCCTTTCTTCCCCTTTCCAAAAATGTATACATTATCGGCATATACTGAAGTTTTTATGGAAATATTTAATTTTTTATGAAACCATGTCAATAACTTCCAAACGTAAAGTATCAAATTTTAACAGCTTGCAAGTCTCAAAAGTCGTCTAAAATATTCGTAAGAAAGTTACTTTTGTTAATTAATAAAAGTGACAAGGATAAGAATCAGAGCCATTTTTGACAGAAATACGTCTATACACGAAAATCGATATTAACTTGGGTACAACAATTTATAGAATCGGGAAAACTAGAAAGAAAGAAAACATTTAAAACAAATATTTTTATTTACATATAAGAACAAGGAACCAAACATAAAATAAATCTTATTACAGTTTCCTGTAATATTGTCGTATTTAATAGAGTGAATGTATCCCTTCTAATTGCAAACCAGAAAGGTTGGTTTTAAAATATCTTGTAGATATACCAACCCCGTTTGACTTTGGGGTGTAATTCAATATCCGGCGGTGCATATTGCACGGGAAGTAGTTGTTGCTCCTTAGTTGAACGGCTACTGTTTTTGAAAAATATTATTTTTCACATAGAGTGTTGAATATTTTAATTATTCTTTCGACATCTGTTGAACCAAACATAACTTCATAAAACACATCAAAACAAAAAAAAATATATTTAATAAATAAGTTGTTGCATGTGACCTGAATCTGCATATCTACATAATCCTAATCTCATCCAAAAATTACTGAACGCATTTCTGGTGTTATGGTATTAAAAACATTTACTATGTTATTTCTTAACTCCTGAAGGTTTGTAGGGATTGGATTATAGTAACTTTCTTACGAAAAATTTTAGACGACTTGCAAATGGTGTCATAAAAAATTTAAACATTTTTACGAATTTCAGTGAAAGCCGCTCATTAATCCCTTGTCTCATTTTCGAGTTATAACGTTTCCAAGCTGTTAAAATGTGATAATTTACGTTTGGAAGTTATTGACATGGTTTCATAAAAAATTAAATCTTTCCCTAATAACTTGAGTATATGCCGATAATGTATACATTTTTGGAAAGGGGAAGAAAGGGACTTTCAGATGGTATTAAAAAATATAGGGTGTTGTATTTAAAATAAACCGATAATTTCGTTTCAAAAATGGTCATTTTTTTTCGGCGCTTTCCGAAAAAAATATACATTTGGCAACTATGTCAATAAAAATTTGAAGGAAATATAAGAAGTTTAGCGAAAACTGCTCGTCGATATCTTTTTCCATTCTCGAGTAATAAGCCGTCAAAATGTGTTACTTTATAGTGGGACACCCTGTATTGTACAGATTGTAATAACCCCACATTTAACTTAAATTATAATGATTGGTATGGAAAATTGATAGAAATAAAAAGTAGACCATTTATACAAGGTGTCCCAAGTTATCGTTTACAGGAAATATATCGCTTAATTTAAAACAAAAACTGTGCACCGCGCCGCTATCCAGTGAGAACTGATGATGATGTAATTAATGTACTTGCGTATGTTGGTATCAACCCTCATTAGAAACATAGCTGAAGAACTGAGAATGAGGAAGAGCACAATACAGAGGATTTTGAAGCAACCCAAATATCACCCATTTATATAAACTAATGCCTACTGATTTCACAAAAGATTAGAATTCATATTTCTAATCGATGTTATGATTTCCGACAATCCCTCACTATTAAATCAAATATTTTGGAATGATGAAAGCCGCTTCCACAACAATGGTGTAGTTAATACACACAATGCCTATTATTGGTCGAACGAAAATCCTCACTGGGTTCGTTCAACTCGTTTTCAAATAGTTTGGGGTATAAATGTATTAATGGTCATTTGATTTTACGACTAAACACAGGTATTTAAATTTTCTTGAAAACAAACTACCTAAACTTATGGAAGACAATTTTTTGGCAGAGCGAATTACAATGAGCTGGCAATGGGACGGTGCTCCACTTCATAATGCAGTCATTGAAACAGTATACGAATACATCTTCATCTTCATGGATGAGTATTTTGTATCTTTTTAAATAAAGACATTCAAATACCTAGATAATCCTCGCACTGTCCAGTGTGGAGCCTACAAAATTAATCTTGTTGACTATTTGCATCAAGTGTAGGTCTACTTTAATCCGGTTCATCCCCAAACGTGTCCTAATTACCTGTAATTCCTTTCTATTCTGCTTACCTTGGATTGAGAGATACGTTCACGATCTGGGAGCATTTCATGAAATCATGTGCATACTTCTTGTTGAAATATGCACATTATTATTTTATATAATCAGAAACCCACTTACCATAATATATGGTTTAGGCCAGGGTATACTTTTAGACTTATTTCGAATATTTTGCATTGTGCCTAAGACATATATATCCATTTTCTTATTGATGCTTTGTAGGTCCAGATACAATTTTATTCATGTACAAATCTAGCCCATTGCTTTTTATCTTTTGCCTTTGTCCATGTTTTTCCTTTTTCATGCAGAATGCTAACCATATTACCATCCCATGTTTGTTTTGGTTTTTCGTTATTTTTTGTTATTTTTGTATTTTTGATTGCCATGCATTTTTTTTCTTGTGTCTTTCATTCTTTGTAAATGTCCCCAAGAGCTTAATTGTCTCTTTTCAATAAATTTAATTGTTGATTATATGTCAAAGTCTTCTTACTTTATGTCAAATTAAAAGCAATACTTTTAAACTTGTTCTGTTCAGCCTAACCTAATAGGTACAATGTTAAAATGACAAACAACTTTTTTGTTTTAGGTCCACCCTATAACAATTAAAAAATATTGGTCCATTAAAAAGTTGATGCTGATATCGTGATAGATTAACATTTAAAAAAAGTAAATTAAAATAAATAATCGACCTGTTTCATGATTTTTTTATTTTACTGTGTTTATATATCCAATAATAAATTACTTTACGGGCGCACTGTATATCATGGTATCTTGCACTTGAAATACTAAAACTACTCGGCTTATTTACTGCTTGATTAGGGCACAATAGATCTTTTAGGTCTCAGTGAATGACATCCAAATATACATACATACTACTTGATTAAAAAATTAAACATCTATTTCAGTGTGTCTATCTATCATTTAAAAAAAATCAATAATAATTTTTGGTATAAATCCGTTTCAAAAGCCAAAAAAGCATCAGACGTGTAGTCTCCCCCATTGGCATTTTGACAGCCCTTTCGTGTTACTTGACCTACATTTCGGTGCCTTGACACAGATTATCAAATTCAATAAATGAGAATTTTCTCTTATACAACCCTCTAAGTGGAAACATAAGTTGATCCCAAAAAACGATCAGACGTTAATATAAAATTGAGTTGTTTTAATTTTTTATAAAATTGTCGCTTATATAAAGAAGCATGGTTTATCACATGGCATAATAAATTGATAAACTAATTATATTTTCTAATTTGAGAAAACAAACATAACGTATGTATTTAATAACAATTTAATTTGTTGATTACTCAATATTTATAAAGAGATTACGTACCGGAAAATCAGAGACTAATCGTCCGGCGAAAGACACACAATATAAACACTACTGAGTTAGCGTGAAAACTGAAAACGGTGGAAATACAAAATTCATTCGCCTATACTCTAACAGAAAATATCGACTGGAGATGTTGAATGAACCGAGGCGCATTTCTACTGCGCACTTATCGATACGTATGCTGTAGTACACTATACGCGAAAGCGAAACGCAAGGAACAATGTGCCAAAAATTCAAATTCCCACAGAAAAACTTGTCTGAGTGTCAAAATATTGTAACTCATCTACAACTAATTTCTAACGAAACTGGAACTGATGGAAAATTTTAATTTTCCTTTCTATCTACGTCATATCCTTCTTATCTCTCATGTAAGGTTAGGTTTGTAGTGCGGTGCTTATTTGCGACCTGTACAAGAGCCTGAAGTTGTTTTTGAGCCACACGTGTTGTTAAAATTTTACTCTTAATTATCCTGCGCTTATCGAATCGTCGCTTAATAAGTTTCACTTCAAAACAAGAATTACATCTTTGGAATTAGTCGAAAAATATTTTGTACGTTTTCAACTTTCGACAAACACCTTGGAAAAACGACATAACAGCAAAATATTGTAAGCAATTTTTCAATAAGCATTCTTTTCAATAAACAGGCAAAAACTACCTATAAACAAACAAAGTATTCCGGTAAAGCTGATTAGATTCGCATAAATGGAAATTCAATTGCAGCAAAAAGCTACTAAAGAGAAAATTTCAGAGCAAATAAACAGAAATCAAAGCCAGGTAACGTGATATCTGTTCATCGTAATAATTAGAAAAAACTAATTAAAACTGTCAAACGAAAATATGCTTGAAAAATCTGATTCGGAAAAGAACTGGATTAAAATTGGCGCAGTACTGTATTCGTAAATATTCCGGAAATTTAGTTAGAAGTAGAGGCGAATGAAATAATCAATTTAACATAAATTTTCGGTATTTTCGATCTATTACCCGATTATTTATCAATATGCAAATTTTACGTTTCCATTAGTGAATATTCTGTCATTATTGGAAGTTTTATCTGATTAAATTCGGTCTATTTAATTGTTATAGCATTTACACTGTTTGTAACCGCACATGATTAACGGTTATTTTATAAAATGTATTGTTAATAATATAATCAAGTAACTAGTTTATCAAATATCATAAATTACCTCGACATGTGTTCGATTTTACGCTGTTGACCCATAAATGTTTTCACGAATTTTGGATACATTTTACGATCTTTATTAGAGACTTACTACAAACAAGTCGAAGTATCTAAATTGATGTGTAGGTATATCCAGCCAGATACGATATCGATCCAAAAGTTTACAAAATACCTTAACCAACATCTCTTTTCTTCCGTCACTTGTTTTTTACTCAATACAGTTAGTATAGTGTTTCTAATGTGAATGTAACGACAATAAACCGTTAGTTCGTGATGTTCTTAGAAAGCTAGTTTGGAAATATTAAAAAAAATACCTAATATTAGTAAGCATTAAAATAAGCCGCTTGAAATTGCTGGAAAAAGAAAAATTAATTAAAACAACTTTTTGTATGCTACTATTTTTAAGAAAATTTTGAATAGCTGGCAACGTAGCAGCAGGTGGATTGGAAATCGAATACTCCAATTCCAGTAATTGGCATAATATAACGAAGTAACTGGTCAGTAATTAACGCGGTCCACTGTTTCATAAAAAATTTTAACGGCCTAATTATATGCACGCCATAGGGCGGCATTTCTCATCAATGGGATTAAAAATATGGGTCATTACATTAACTTTAGAATAACTATACTACTATAACTATACTACTACTTTTAAAAACGGAAAATTCAATTCAGAAGTCATTTGTAATGTAAATACAAATTTAAGCAAATGCAAAAAAGAACATTGAAGATCTTCAGAAGACTGATAAACATATAAGTACAGTATAATACGATATGTGGTGGTTCTGGATTTTGATCTTGGCTAAAGGTTTTGCTACTACTTATCTGTTTTTCGCTATGTGAATATAATTTTAGAAAATTTGTATTCACATTGGATAATTAATAATAATAAGGGTTTTGTCATGTGTTGATTTTGGTCCAAATCAAATGACCAATATTTGAAACGCAGATTCAAAAATACGATTACATAAAACAACCTGAATTAGAAAAACAAATAGTAAAATTCCAGTGTAAAAATAGAAAATTGCCTCTGAAATTTTATTTTAAAAATTGGCACAGTAAAATCTTTCGAACAATTCAATATAACTGGACGTAATTGATAAATGATTGGTCCACGAATGTAAATAAACAAAAACTAGGAAAATATCTATCTAATAAAAAAAATATTCCACAACTGGTTAATTGGACGGCTTTGAAATAAGTTTGGTACGAGTTTGCGCTAGTCAAAAACAAAATATCAATCATCAAAATTTTTTAATGAGTAATTAATGTATTTGTCACAAATAAGAGGCGTATCATGGGAATCTGTAAAAAAAGGCAACAGATAGAGAAAAGGTTAATGCTCGTTGGTACTTATAGACCCGAGATTAGTTGTTCTTTGTCGTAAAATGGTCACTCTTATGTAAAATAAATTTTTCAAGAAAGCTCCCAAGAAGGGGTATCCATCTATTTTGGGCATCGGACACTGTTAAAAAGTAACATTTTCAAGATCTCATAATCAAGATTACCTACATCTCGCTACGTATCCAAGGCCAGGTTACGCAATTAATTACAATTAAGTAAATTATTTATATTATACTGAACTACCTGACGACGTTTTCTATCGACCTTCCCAAACACTTTTATATTATTTAAAGATAAAATTCACCTTCGTTACCATATTATATTAAAATACTTAGTTGTCTACTTTAAGAAACATCATATAACTGGATTCCTTAAACGGCTTCTTAGTCATGTTTTATACGTACGCATTTATTGAAAGTCTGTCAAAAAAAAAGTATATCAACTTTCACAGAAACAGTGAACTTCAACCTTATTGTTTAGCCAAAAGGTTGGGTTTTATATTTTGGAAATATTTCAAAATTTTATATTCCCATTTCACTTTATTGTAATATGTATAGAAACGCTTGAAAGTGATTAAAATTTTGCAGTATAAATAAAAAAACAACAACATTCGATACGGATATGATATTGGAATTACGTAGGCGTGTGCAGAAGATTAAATTATCACATTTTTCATGTATCATTTTTGTTTAGTATGTGCTGATCGGATACACCCCACGTGTTTGCATGTGATACAAAAAAAATATTTTTTCTCCATTATCTTTTAATGATCCATCCGTTAAAGGCTGAAACAAACTGGAAGTGGGTTCAAAGGGCCATATAACTCGATAAGGTGAAGCAAATAGATGGTTCCAAATTGCAGTTTCAATTTTTAAAACCACTGTTTCGATGTTGTTGAAAAAGTTTGATGTATGCGAATCTATCACAATGGAAACCAGAGGAATTTTGCGGTTGGATGAATTTATTCCCATTTCATTTAGAAAATATACAGCATAATAAAAACCTACGTTATTTGAGACGTAAAAGTGTAAAACTTTTTTTAGATAGATCTCTATCAAGGAATTTTCATGTAGACATCTCAAACGAGTCGTTAGCAGTGGCGTAACTCGAGTTGACCCTTCAAAAAAATATTTCTCATAACACAGGTATAACATGTAATGAAGTCAAATAAATCTATCTATAGTTCTGCAATTGACTAGCTACCGTCCCAACAGAGGTTGTGGAACTGAGAAAATGTGCAATATTTTTTATTACAATAACAACATTAATATATATCATTTTTAAAAAATAAAGTCGTTTAATAATTACCTACGTATAAATAAAAATTTCCAACTTTAGAGCACTATAGTTCAGTAAGGAAAAGAGTAAGGCACAAATTTTATAGGAAGTATCATTCTTCTTAGCCCCTCTAACATCTATTAATTTTTCTCCTAGACACCCTGTATAATACCTATGTTGCTTCCCAATTTTAAGGATATATAAATTAAACATACAGAAAATCCAAAAATTGAAAGAAAAAGTAATGAGATAATTGGTTAGACTCAAGGTTACAAAGTTTCCGATTCATTGACAAATAAAAAAGGATGGGAAGACTTTATCTATATATACTGTAGAATCTGGCAAAAATTTTTTGTTTTGTAAATAAATAAATTGTGTTACAATTTGGATGCGATCTCATTGGAGTAATAAAAAAAATTATGTAATTCTAGGCGCCTGTCACGAAAAATAACATAAAATAAAATATGCTGTTCAGTTCTAAAAATACCTACTTAGAATTAAACATTTGTGTATCTCGTTTAAGTAATTGCGCTTAAAAAAAGTATGTAATTTTAATATTAGACAAACATGTGGTACAGCAGAGAATGGTCTTGCCACTTGCACTCTGTATAAAAATATTACCCATTAGTAATTTGTTTAAACTAGAAATTATTTATTCTATTTTAAACAACTTCCATCTTCACAACAACCCTTGTATACCGAAAATAATATTAAAATATTTCGTCTTGGTCATCATAGTGACCAGTGTATGTATAACAATCCTATTTTACTGTATACAATAGACATTTTTTATCCAGAAAGATTATAATTTATCATTTAAATTGCAAAATTAATTGTTTTTGAATCGAGTCTCATCTGCCACAAAAAAACCGTACAATTATGTAAACACTCAAACTCGAGTACCTCATAAATCGTGCCATATACCTATAATTGATCTACATTATACAAAGATCCTTAAAAATGAAGATTTCATCAATTACAGGATTTTTATAAGTATCTGTAATGTTATTACTTATAATCGCTAGTAGCAAGTGTATTTCGATAAAACTTTTTGCAAGGTAAAATTACGTAGATATTTGTATAATTCTTAATACAAAATCAAATTAAGAGTAATCTAATAATTATGAAATAGATGTAATTGCAGGTAGAAAGTAAGTACTGGTAGCAGTTTCACTTTCTGTCAAATATTGCACACTCTATATAATTAATTAAAATTCAAGATCAACTACAAAGACAATTTCGAGAACTGAACCAAGAACCTTTTCTTAATTTATCAATAAAACACGTAGGATATGTTTATTTAAATAATATCACCTTCATGAACGTATTGAATTAAATGGATTATTTTGGTGGCAACTCAAAATTTACAATGACAGTAAACATATTTTTTTAATCAATAATACCGTATAAACTGTAATCTAGTACTTCAAATTTAGGGAAGATATATTAAACAATTAAAGACCCCACAATACAATCAAGTTGGTCGTTGTAGACTTTTGGACCCACAGGAAGACAGTATGATAAAGTTATTAATTAAAGATATCCTACCTTGAACTGATCAAATCTGATGTATGTTTCTAAGGAATAATCTGCAACCATCAACTAATTATTGTTTATTCAGTCACTATCGTAATTTTATTCACGTTTATAAACTCTGCAAAAACGATTGAAAGGGTCCGAATCAAACAAACATCTGTCAGAAACTGACAAATGTCAAACTTCAATTCACACAAAATCTGCTGAAAAGTGAAAATTTTCTAGATGGGGTAAAATCTACAGGGAATGTTTTTATAACTTTTATAATTAATCTATTGCCCAATAGATGTCAAGCGTAGTCTTTATGTGGTCTTTTCAATATAGATTTTCAAAGATGTGGCTATTAGCTACTGTCATAAGAGTCAACCTTGTCCACCTCCTTTTCAAGAAGAAGATATTTATTATAACCAACAAATTTGACAATTTGTTGGTTTATCAAAGATTATTTACACGTAGTGATCACAGATAAGTAGTGATCGTGATAGAATCCAACGTATTAAAATTCATATCTTATTTATCAGAAAGCGAATTTGAACTTTTAAAAATGGGTAAATATTTTGTAACAGCCAATTTTGTGTTTATTACCTATACAATAAATATTTTTCAGCTGTGGCAACTGGAACTTCATTTATATTAGCCTCGATTAGTTCTGTTCTAATATTTTCTGGAATGCAGATGTTCAAACCCTGGTTTAGTTCGTCACAACTGCATACACTTTTTGGAGGATATTTGGGTTCATTGTTTTTTATACTTCTTCTCACAGCAATGGGAAACTTGGAAACCTGTCTTTTTGGAAAATCATTTCAAGTCAAATTGTTTCCTGAAGGTAAGAGAATACAAGCAATGTAAAATCAGTGTTTAAGGAATTAAGAGATTTTATAACATAATAAAATTGACACAGCTCATAGTCTGTTGGATAATTAATATTTTGTTTTAGTGTCCCTATCACTGTTAATCTCCATATTAGCATCAGCAACTATTCACAGAGTTTGTGGAACATCTTGGTAAGTTGAAACATGTCGATAATGCTTTATTTGAGCGATATTTTCTGCACTCATATTTAATGATAGGTTGTATGCATTTTACAGCTTGTTGCTGTCATTGTGTGCTCTCTACTATTTGAACAAGTACTCCCAAAGAATCTACACCATTCAAACAGCTCCTCCTGTAGTCCAAACTGGAAAGAAGAAGAAAAATAATCCCTAACTTCTTTGTATGTCAGCCAAACATAAAAATCAGTACGGAAGGCCTTTTTGATGTTAACAATTATAGTAATTTGTACAATACATTAACATTTTTCATAAGTGAAGTAATTTTTTTGTACAACACAAAATTTTTGTATTTAATGTATTAACAAAGTTGTGCTATACAGCTCTGTGAATCTTGGAGATTACTCTTTAAAAGATAAATATAACAAACTTGATAGATTTGTACGTTCTTTATTTGCTATTTTGATAAGTTAAAAGCTTTCAAGAATTATTACCTAAAAAGTGATGGAGATTACTAAAGTCTTATTTGGTCAATCATCATTTGTGAGTGTACGGTCCAGTATACAAACACTCCAAAAGCTTGGAAAAAACCCCAAGTATCTTTCAAGCTGAAATTCACGCCATAGGAAAGTGTGCCCAGTTCAATGTTGCTAAAAGATATAGAAGGCAAGAGATTATCATCATGTCGGATAGTCGAGCAACAATGATTGTATAAACCAAAGCTACATGCAACTAATGTTTTTCAATAAAAAAAACATCCAAATATCCATTTATTACAATAACTAGACAATAAAACATATTTTCAATGGGATGTTAGTGCTTAGTATTGTTCATACATCCTGTGGGAATTACATAAATATTACACAGATTAATAGAACTTAACCAATAATGTAAAACATTTAACTACATTTCTTTACATCAATTAAATAATACTATATTAAATTTGTTATTAAAAAGGAATATTCACAATTAATTGATGTTGGGGGTCCAGTACACTATAAGAAACCACGAGTTTTTGACAGATTTTGCAAAAATCCAAAAATTATATATTAAAAATATTAGGTACTTTTCTACAATTTTGAATGAATACTACAGTTGTTTTGGACGAAAAAAAATATATTAAAAAAAAGAAAAAACTATGGAGATATAAAAGCATTAGACATGACAGTTCTTTTCTTAAAGTTCATCCTAATGTGATCCAAAATCTTTAATTGTGGATATTCATGTGTAACAATGCACAATTTGGTTATTATTTGTCATATAAGAATAAATAAGTAAAATAACAAAATAATTAAAAACAATATAAATAACATCAGTTTAGTAAAATTAACGAATGTAGTGACATGAAAACGATTTACACACATATACTGAAATATGTTGTCATTTTCTGGAGAATTATCTTCACTGGATGAAACTCTGACTTCATGGATCATCAGGAATTCAACCTGTAGAGTTAATAAAGCTATTAGGAAATACAATTACAAATACTTGATTGACTAAGGAAAGTTTTGATATTCTACTATTACCGTTCTGTGCAGTGACAGCAATCCTTGTTTTTTGTGAATTGCTGGTCATTAATATAATATAAATACCCTCCTGCTAGCAGCTTTAAGCGACGTTAAAACCGCAGTTAGTCGACCAATTGAGTGAAATCGATAGAAATTGCATACATAAAACTTAATAAACTCTTTAAATATGTTAATATATTAAACGGTTTAAGAAACTGGAATGTATTTGTTTCTGTAATAAAATTCGTTTAAAAATTCACTAACTTCAGAGTTCCTGGAACGCTCGGAACCCTTTGTATACCATAATCCAGCCTGAGGGAAGACGCATCCTGGGAATGGGTCATATCTGGATGAGTCTGTAAGCCAAATAACATTTCTGCAGGTTGTGCGGTTCGTCTTCGAATTTTGGATCTGGATTGCGATTGGGATAAGTGAGATTCTGGAATTGATAAACTGGAAAAGAGAAAGTATTAATTGGTTTGCTAGTATATAATAGCAAAAGGTGACACTTACTGCATTTCTATTGGAACAGGAGAAGAAGATCGAGAAGAGTTTGAACTAGTTGTATCGTTAGTATTACTGGATATACTAGTAATAAGTTCCTTGGAGAATATGGGAATTTCGTTATGAAGTACATGGTCTAATAACTGTCCTTTTACTTTGTTTTCTTGCTGTAACTGAAAAGATAAAAATACGATTATCCATCTGAATTTTAAATTGAACTTTTACTTACCTCGGATAAAGTTGCTTCGTTTTCTTTCAACCTGGCATCTCTTTGAGCAACTGAATGATTCTGACTTAATGTCATATTATACAATTTGTGAATAATATATTTGGCTTCATCTATGTCATAAATTGCTGTAAGCAGTTGTTGCAAATCATGGTTTTCACTGTCGTCTTCGGTTTCTTCAATAGCCATAACGTTGTGCTGCGTTTCACTGATTGTTTCTTGAACATAATTAATATTTTCTTTGATGTCTTCAATATAGCTGTCTAGTTGGGTTATGTCTTGATTTCTGTCAACTGCTTGTTTTCTCCTTTCCTCCAAGGCTTCTAGTTCCTTGCCTATAAAACAATATGAAATGATATCATTAATACAGTTATCTACCCAAACAAATTTAAATTATCATCATTAGTAGGTACTTACCCAAAACTTCTCTTTTTTCCAAGAAATGTTCCATTCTCACTTCTTGTTCAACCAGTCCCCTCTTACTCATAGCAATATTATTAATTACTTTTTCTACTTTAAGCCATTTTTGTTTAGCAACTTTTTCAGAAAATCCTTTTGTAATTCTTCCATATGCTTTAATGCTAAGCCTTCCTCTTTGATTTTTCCTCAAAACTGAAACTTCTTCTTGTTTCCTTTTCAAAACTTGGTCTTTAATTTTCCGTTCATTCTGCATAGTTTTGATAACATTAGCATTTTTCCTGGACTCTTTGCGTAACTGTGCTATTTCTCGTAATCTCCTCAACTCTACTTCTTTGTGTTTCTGAGATTCTTCTTTCATTTTGTTTATTAATCGTACTTTAGTTCTTTTCATTTCTAACACTTCGTTTTTGTACGATTTCAGTTGATTTTCATACTGACTTTGGCTTCTTACTAGTCTAGCATGTTCTTTGTGAGCTGCCTGCAGCCGTTTTAGTTCCTTCTGCATGTCTGATAATTTTTTAGTGTATTCATCTTTAACTTTTTTAATTTTATCCGATGGTTCCGCTTGAGCGCTATAGTTTTGTAAAATTTTGTCTCTTTCTTCTTGTGTGGCTTCAATTTTCACTTGCAACTGTAAAAGTTTATCTTCATAGTGCTGTCTCATTGTCTGCATTCGACGCTGGGAATGTTCTAATTCATCTATCAACTTTTGTTTCATATCTATATCATTGGTTAGTGTTATAAGTTCATGGTTAAGCTCTTGATGTAGTTCTTTTTCATCGCTTTCGGTTTCACTATCGTTATCACCACTTTCCCCATCTGTTTCGTTTTCAAGTTCTAGCGATCTTCTATTTAGAACTTCCTTTTCCTTTTGAAGATCTTGTTTGGCCTTTTCTATAAGAGATGCGTTTTCTTTAATAGTGGAATCTAAATAGGCTATTTGATTATTGCGATTAATTTGCTTTCTTAACTGTTCACAAGTGTTGGTAGATTCCATTAATTTCGCTCGAAGTTCTTCTATTTCTTTAAGATATCCTTGGATCATGTATGATACGTCTTGCTCATTGCCTGTAGAGACACCAATCCAAGCACCAGTAGCTTTTTCCGCTAACAGACTGGTATTTTTAAGTGTAAGTGTATCAATAGTTTCTTGCATTGCTTTAACTCTCGTTCTTAAGTTATTTACTTCACCTTGTAGCATGTTGTTTTCGTAGAACATATCATTAACTGTTTCAGCACCATCTTCATTAACAATTCTTTTACCCTGTTTATATTCAACTAATTCTAATTGCAATTGAGCAATTTGCTGCTTCAGTTGCGCTATAGTCTTTGAACTCTTATCTTGATTAATAAAGATCTTATTTTTAATATTTCGTGCTCTATTGGCATATTTTAAAGTATTTAACGTTTCCATAAAGTCTCTATCACTAGGACTAACACAAGCAATCATCACAGTCTGACTATTACCTCCAAGACTATCTTGTAACAGCCTTGTAAGTTTTGAATCTCTATATGGTATATGTAAAGCTTTTTTCGTCTTATCTCCTAAAGCTGAAATTACGTTACCTAAAGCTAATAAACCACAGTTAATTGAAATGCCTTCTTTCTGTCTATCTCCAGTAGCACCTGTTCGTTTCAGTCTTTCAGAACCGGCAAGATCAACGAAATGAAATTTGGCACTAAGCGTTTCAAATTCATTGGTTTCGTCTTCAGAAGGAACTAATCGTTGTTGCTTTATATGTAAAGTGAATATGGCATGTGATCGAGAAGATTGAGTATTCATCTGAGTGCTGGCAGTTGTTCTGGAAAGGGCTCCCAGCCTCAAACATTGAAGAGCTTCCTCTGCTGATAAAACTGTCTTAAAAGTTACTCCTTTCACTTGAATACCACCATAAGGGTCTTCGTGAATTTTGTAGACTTTGTCCTAAAAAAAAATAAGATCAGAGTGAGTAAAAAAATAGTGAAGTATACAAATGATGTAATTCAAACAAATAGAGGAAGTAAAGGTTTGTGTGAAAGTCACGCAACATCGCCATTATAAATCAAAACAAGTGCTATGTGCAAAGTAAATCATGCAAATATGCAGTCTTCAGCGATATTGTAATATGTGTGCATGTCAGATCTCTGTAATATTTTAAAATTATTTTTATACAAATTATATACCTACTCAAAACATACTTCTGCAATTACAAAATACACGGAGGTGCTTGAACATTGGAACTAACCAATACCTTTCTATTATATCGAAAATTCAACAATATCAATGATACTACAGTTTGGCAAATACAGGAGTGAATGTCGAGAAACGTACGAGAGGCGCGAAGTTAAAATGAGCAAGTATTCGGATGACAAAGAGGGTAATATGCGCTTGGTGAATTAGTACGGTAAATAATCAAAGTATATTAAGTAACAATCTTTAATTATTCAGGAGACGTAAATGAAGGTATTAATATAGTAGTAGTATAGTAGTAGTTCTGTCTGCTACATATTGTTTCAATGAAGCCCAAACTGGTTCGATGAGATTCAGGTTAGGGTGGCAAGGCGGAAGTCTAAGGGTTTCGTGACCATGAGTGTTTAAAATCTGATCTATTTCATTCCTTTTAAATTGTGGTTTGTGGTGTCAAATCGTATAAATCAACTTTTAGCATATCCGGTGTTTCGCTGTCTAAGCCATTCTTGAATGTCTGCTTTTCTGTTATTATAATTTTGGGTATCCAGTAAAAACAATGAAAATAGGTACCCACGCAGACACAATAGAAAACTGACAATATAGTAGTCAAGTATACCCGCGTGGCTATTTCACATTCATTCCTGTATTTGCCAAAGTGTACTACTGTTACAGAATAGTAGGTAACAATAGGTTTTTTCCTGATTCAAAGAAAACTAGACAAGTCAATATGACAGTACTTTATTAATAGAGTTAGAATTATTAGAATCAACGTCTAAACTCAACCTCAATTGTCCAAACTAAGTAACTTTTCAAATTGATGTGACAAATTTATAATTATTCTGATGGCTATAAAATGCCAATGACTGTCACAATTATCCCTATTTTTAAATATGATATACAAGTTATGTAAACATATATATTATTTTCCCAGTAAACATTACTAAGACTGCACTGACGTATGTAAAGGACTCGCATCTAAATTAGGAGTTAGCAACAATAATTTGATATCGTGAAACAACTGTGGGCGAGCGGTGAGCGTTAATATGGAATCAGATCGTTGCTCCTAACATAGCATGTAGGAAGGACTAAGCAAATCATAGAAAATTTACATTGTACCTATATCGTTCATTTACAATAAACTATGAGCACTAATAGGTTTTGTTTTTGAATTGGGAATATTATTACCTCTATATAAGAAAGGAGATAATAGAGATTGTTCAAACTATAGAGGCATTATGATATTAAGTACTGTGTTAAAAGTTTATGAAAGGATTCTTGAAAGAAGACTAAAAACCACAATTTAATAGAACATCACCTAGAAGAATCACAGAGTGCTTTTCGTAAGGGTAGAGGTGTTCAGGATCACATCTTTACAGTGAGACAGTTAATTGAAAAAAATGCTAGAAACAATATATATGTTGCTTTTTTGGATATAGAGAAAGCGTTTGACAGTGTCCCCAGACTGCAAATATGGGCTAGTCTAAAGAAGAGAGGAGTAAACCAGAGTTTAATCGAGGGTATAAAAAGTATATACAAAAATACGAGGAATTATGTAAGAACCGGAAACCTACAATCTGAAGGGTTTACTACACAAGAGGGTTTAAGGCAGGGGGGAGTCTTAAGACCTACTCTGTTCAATGTGATAATGGACGATATAATAAAAGAGGTAAAAGTTGAAGTAAATAAATTCACTGTGGGTTATAGAAATATGGAACTTATACAGATATCTGAATGCGCATTTGCTGACGATTTAGTGGTATATGTTAAAAACGAAAAAGACATCTGGAAAAGAGCTCTTCAAGGTAGAAATCTAAAAATAAATGTAGAGAAAACAAAAGTAATAGTAATAGGGCAAGAAAACAAGAATCTCGAATTACAGCTAAACGAAGAACAAGTTCAGCAAGTGGATACATTTAAATATTTGGGAGTGAAAATTCATAAAGAAGGGAAAAATAACGCTGAGATTAATGGACGCATTGAAAGTGCCCTCAATCTATATTATGCAATAAGTAATACTTTCATTCGCAAGAAATAAGTGTCAAAGAGAACAAAAATGACAGTCTATAAAACCGTTTTTAAACCCATTTTAACTTATGGGAGTGAAAGCTGGGTTCTTACGAGACAGACAAAAAGAAAATTACAAACGGTTGAGATGAAGTATCTAAGAGCACAAGAAGGGACAAAATTCGAAATGATTATATAAGAGAACAGCTAGAAGTAGAACCCCTAGAACGAAGCATAGAAAGGAATCAGTTAAGGTGGTTTGGCCACTTAGTACTCATGAAAAATGAGCAACAAGCAAAAATGATATGGCAAACAAAAACATGTGGAAGACGACCAAGGGGGAGACCACGAAAAACCTGGGATGATCCAGTAGCGGAAATCCTGAGAGATCGGGGACTAAACTGGCAGGAGGCGAAGTTAAAGGCTGGAAATAAACGGGAATGTGTTAATTTGTACATAATTGAAAACACCTTAGGGTACATTAAGGTTCTGATTGTACATATATATTTAAGCATGTACACTCTTTAATGTTAACTGGTAGAGCAACTTTTATTGTGCTTAATGCCTCATAAAAGCTGAACTTCGCATTTTATTTTCAATTAATGAATCTGTTTTTACATTTATTTTATTGTAAACATTCATATTTTGAAAATAATAAAGACAGTTATTATTATTATTATTATTATTATTATTGAGGTGATTTTGTTACTTACTTTACTATAGGAAGGATTAAACAAGTCAATGACTTCCTCGTTATAGAGTTCCATAAATTGTGCGGATACTTTAAATTCGGGAGGTAAAGTTCCAGTTGACTGTGCCTTTTGAATTCTGGAATGGATCCCATCGAATAGATGGTGAATGGCTCTTGGAATGATTCCTTTTTGTTCGTCTTTGACTTCGACATCGAATCCTGAGCCCATTGTGTAAGTTTTACCCGATCCCGTTTGTCCGTAGGCAAGAACAGTGGCATTATATCTGTAGTTAAACAAAAAACCATTTTTATTTTAATATATATTATTATAAAGGTGTCTAATTTTAAACCTGAGTTTAATGAACCGGTGTATTCGTAGAAAAAACATTAGTACGTTTTCACACCTACATAATCTCCTCATTAAAGTTATATTTCAAGTTTAATGAACTGCTATCTGAAATAATTCAAAAAAGACCAAATGCTACAAGTAGATAATTAATTCTAGCCATACTTCAAAAACCCTCGTACGATTTTGTAACAATTTCATAATGTTGAAAATTATGATGTGTTACACATGAATGAAGCATTTCAGGAAATCTGCATAATAACCGCCACAATTAGTCAAATCTGCTTGGCAAGCGACATGACGTTTAATTTTAGCTTCTGCATCGCTAATTAACTAAAACTGTTCTTTGAACTTCTCAAAATACCGAAAAGAACCCTACACCGAAACTATGAAATTCCAATTTTTGAGCTTTTGCAAATCGATCATAACAATATTTGTATTATACAAAGGAGGATTTATATCTTAGATACGCCACTGATATTATAATATTCATGATTGTTATGAATACTGGTAAACGCTCCGTTACGATTTTTATTAGCACCACACCGCCTAGCAGTTATGGGAATCCTTCTTGAGCTACCTGCTTTCCATATATTTCTGGAAAGGCAGAGAATATATAGAATAGCGTATATTTCCAAATGCACGAAACAGGCTTATACGGGGCGTAGCAGATTGCTTATGGATACTTAAAGTCACATTAATATTTACCCTTCAAGGGAAGATTCGATTAGAGATGCTACACAATTTTCATAAACTTCATTTTGATCGGATTCCATATCGAAAACATAGTTATAGGTGAATGCCTTATCACTTCCTAGAGTAACTTGGGGTTCGCCTGGTGTAACCGTAGTGCAAATGTGACACATGTCAATTATTTCGCGAGGTGTCTGCGGACGAATCCTAAAATCAAATAAAAAAAGTCGATAAATAAAAAAATATGTATAAAAGTGCTTGTGGTATGTGCTTTACTACAAGAAATGACTACCAAACTTCCCCTTTTTTCAGTGTATTTTCTATTTCAGCCCTACTCACTTTATAGGGTCAATTCTATAAGAAGTGGTTAAAAATATTTGACAAAGTTTTAATATATACATAGTCAAGATTAGGAATTGAATTTTAACAAATAGGATGTCCAATTAACAGTTTTCTGTTGATATTTTAAAGATTATTATGCTTACAGAATTGTAAAATTGAGTTAGCAGATTGTCTAATTTTTAACCATGCGTTAAAAGTTAACATTTGCTTACAGAATTGCACCTTATGTACGTCTAATAACAAAATTATATAACCTTAATACACGTAATCCTGAGCAAGGACAATATTTAAATATATAACTAACATTCTTACCAACTAGTTTATGGCATTGACTATCGTTAGCCAAAAATGGACAATATTATGTAAAATACCTACTGTTTAAAATTGTTAATTGTGTTTTTTACTAAATCATTATTTTGTTTATCAATATATTATTAATTACAAACAAAACTTTTCCGCTGAAAATTAACTGAATTCAACAACTTGAACTTTTATACGTCTAATCATACAAACATGCTATTTTAGTGTATGTTTGGTTGCCTATTTATAAAGTATTGTTTATTAACTTGTTTTAAAAGCTGTCCTTTCTTAGGATATATTATTAGAGATACATATTGTTTCAATTAGATTATAATAACCTTCTTTCTGATGTCTGAATGAATGTTTCATTTAAAATAAACAGTTGTTAATGTCTTAAGTACATGAATTTTAACACAAGTTTTAAAATAGCTATTTATTTTTATTAACAATCAATTTAAATATTTCAAATATCTCAATGAATTATAGATCGAGGTATCAGACCTCCCAAAATCAATAAGAGTTCCGTCAGGAAATATTCTCCAAGATCGGGAAACACAAAGACAGAAACGAACTAAATAGTTTCAATAATCCCACTTTAATGTATAGTTGGTTTCAATGGATAAAAAAATGTTTATTTAGGTATGCCGATTGAATTTTTGTTTTAGTCGAGTATTCTAAAGGATAAAAAAATGAGAGGTAGTTTATTATGTCCATAAAAACTCCTTTTGGGAACTTCTACTCCTATGGCAACATTCCACATTTTAACAAATAGACGTCCTTGTTGTTAAACCATACAAGGAGCAACCTTAAAAGTCATCAATTATCTAAATTAGACAATTAAACACTAGTCTACTTTATTTGCGTATATCACGTAACACGAGATGCGAAATATTCACTTAGTGCTATTTGGAACATGCAAATTAATCTGTTCACTGACCTGCATACACGAAGAAAAATTTTCCTGCCAAAGATTTATGCGAATTAGATAATTAAAGATAAAGATCGCAATTAAAATGTCCGATTAACAAACATTTTTGGCAACAAACAAACCATCGACTTCTGGATGTCTGCTAATCCTAAAAACTGTTCTAAAGACATACTTTTTTTAAGAAAGTGTAATAAATTAATGATTTCTTTTAAAGTTGAAAGCAATTTTTAAAATATGCCCACTCTCTTCCTCCAAAGTAATTTTCAAAACTTGATATACCTCCCATAAATAATATAAAAATTCGTATTGCATTAAAAATATCAATTCAATTCGTTTTCAAAGTTATATATAGACGAATATACGATAGATTATTATGATATAAGAGAATACTACCATGTGTTTGTTTATTTTTGGTTATTGAGTGTAACAGGTAGATTTATTTTAATTTATTTTGTGTTATTACTGTCACAAGTACCGAAACACCAGATGCAGTCGGCAGCTTTAATCTGAACCGTCAGCACTTCCTAAAAGTTTCTTATTTATATTTATAATGTCATGAAGCATCGACACTGAGAACTTTTGAAAATAGCTAAAGAAGAATTTATATCAAAATTTCAACACTTGAATATTATTACAGTAGTGCTATTATTTTTCCATTTACACTGTCAAACAAATTCAAATAGTGAAAAGAACTTCTCAGAGAAAGAATTTTCAGGAAATTATATGGAAAGTAATACTAATAATAGCGAGCAGAACCGGTTTCAGACAGATTTTTTATTATTGCAGGATTTATCCCAATAAACCGTAAAGTTACCATCACTATTTTATAAAACTGCAATTTATATAAGCTAAGCATAGTAATATTTCTGTAACTGTTATAAACCCTTTACAAAACTTAAATGAAGCAATTTATAAGAGTTGCGAACACCTTTATTTAGTAACGTTATAAAACCCATAAGTCTATAACTAAAAGTAACGGAAATATTTCCCGTACCTTTATAAAACTTCATCTAGGAAGAGGATGTAATGATATTTAGTTTTATTACTGACTTTGTTACTCTTATAAACTTTTCCTATAGAGTTGCTGGTAACCTTACCATTACTAAATAATTTCTTTGTCAAGCTGTCATCTGTCACATTTTCAATATGTGTTTTCTCTTTTTAGCATACATTGGTTATTATATTGTTTCTTTTTGTTAATTCCACAATTCTAAACATCAGGCAGTATAGTAATTCATTTTTGTCTCCATGTTTATATAATATTAAGATGGATGATGTGATATATTATGTGCACTTTAATACTTGTCACATCATTTCCACACATAAGGTTGGACCAAAATTATATTGCCAATCATTTTTTACTGTAAATGTTAGCAAGGCACTTCTAAAAAATTCATTGGCCTTTGAAATAAGTATTAAAAAAATTCTTATTGAATTTTAAAAAATAATTATTTTAATTTTTTTAAATTTGTTCATAAAACAGAATCAATCATATGTTCTTACAATATAATGTAAAATGAGAGTCCAATCTAAATTCAGTTTTCCAAAATTTTGTTAAATATTTAATTTTCTATTCCTGTTTATATCTGCGTTTTAGAAAATTATCATGGCGGATAAAGCCTACACCCTTATAAAAATTAGTTACCACAAAATCACTGTCGGTAACACTATAAAACTTAAAGTAACACTATATATCCATAAATGGTGATTCTATAAAACTTCAAGTCTACTATAACTTATTAAGTGTTAGTTGAGTGTCACAGCACACCACAAGTGATGGTTAGAGAACTTTTGGTGGTAATATTCAAAGGTAAAGGAGAAATTTTGACGTCATATGTTGATAAAGTGGAACTGGAAGATACCTGTCGATTAACGAAAGTGATGATTTTTAATTTACCAGAAGATGCTGGCACTACTTGTGTTATTCTGGTAAAACGCCTAGAAACTTTTCGGCAAAATGTACTGCTGTAGTTGATTTTTTTCCAGCTATTAATCATAGTTTTATTCACAATTTTCTTACACAGTTAATAACCACTCCTATTTTAGGTTAACTTTTTACAGAAACACAAAGAGAAAACATCAGTTACCCAAAGTTTCATAACGTATTTATAAAAGAACTTGTTACTAAAAGTTTCATAACGTATTTGTAGAAGAACTTAAGTATCTGAAGTTTTAAAAAGGTAAACAACGATGCTATTATAAGACTCAGAAACCATTAGTTTTATTACGGAAGTAACGTCAAACCTTATATAAATTTGTTATATAAATTGAGGTAACGATTACTTCAAGTTTTATAACACAGTCATATAAATAGTTACAACACTTCATTATAAATCTAGAACTTACAGTAATGGCATAACACCCTAATAAACCTAATTTACTATAAGTGTTGCAATAAAACTACAAAGCATTTCCTTATATAATTGTGTAACCTTTATGAATACGCTATAAAAATGTCAGTTACTATAAGTCACGAAAATTGTTTATTGGGATGTACTCCCTTTTTCCGATGAATAGCAATTGTTTCACCAATAATTGCAATACTGGATCTTTTTGAAACTTGTGTCAATTTATATATTCTTTCAACAGCTCCATTCTTTGACCCATTACTTTCTTGTTTTGGTTGCCTGTGTTTGTTTATCCGTAGGGCTATTTTTTCTTGTGCCTTTTATAGTTAAAATTGTGACAATGAAAAAACGTCTGTTCCACAGTAATAGGTTCTGACCCAAGCATACGTTCAAGTTTGACCTTGTGATAGTTTAATTACATCGTTAAGTACCTAACTTTCACTATAATTAACAAAATTAATATTTGCGTCGTCATAATGAAGCTAAATATAATTAATTTGTACGTTTTGAAAAAACAAGTCTGCAGTGGAATTTTATTTATAGCTAAGAGTAATGTTTGAACAGAATGATAAGACACTTAACTATTGATTATTCTTATTAGTTATCTCTTTCTAAACCATGCATATGTAACACGTTATTCCCCCGGGATCAAGCGTACCGCATTTTAAAAAGAACTTCAATTAATCTACTTCCACGCCTAATAATCAATTTAAAAAATATTTAAAACCCTAAATTGAAAAAAATGACTACACCTTTGGTATCCGCAAATTCTAATTCTGGAAGTAGTAAATCCCGACAAATTAGATCAACGTTAGACCTTCCCTTCTTTGATGGACGAAACTTGGCAAGTGTAAACCATAAACTGAAGAGAACATTTGACATAAATTTTGAAAAGTGCCATGCCCATCTGGTGTTAATTGATCTGCAATTTCCTGTGCGAGATTCGTTTTATTTCTTTGCCTCATAAACGTTATTGAAATTTTGTTGTTTTGATAGAAATTCAGAAAAAAAGTATAAGAGGGATATCCTTGAGAATTTGAGCACCCTAATATATATATTTACGAGGATGTATTGATATCTAGTTAGCCTAGACCAGTTCCATGCATAAACAAAAAATTGCGTTTCCATAGCAACGAACAATAACTCATTAGAAATGTCAGTGTGAAGTTTGACGTCAAAAAAAGTAAACCAGAGCTAAGCAATAAATTAAAAGAAAAAAGATGTCCACGGAAATTGTGAAAATCGAAAAATTGGAATATCGAGCCATCATCAAGTACCTGTATTTAAAAGGGATAAGAGATAAGCAAGTTTACGAAGATATACTTAATACCCTTGGTGATCAATGTCCTTCGTATGTGACCGTGAAAAATTGGACTGCAAGCTTCAAAAGAGGTAAATTTTCCATTGAAGATGATGACCGATCGGGAAGGCCAGTTTCTGTGTCAGTCACCGAAAATATCGATGCAGTTCATAACATGATTTTATCAGACTAGGCTAAAACGGATATCTGAAGCACTGAATATTTCATACGAATGCGTTCATCAAATAGTTCACGTAAATTTGGACATGAGAAAAATTGCTGCAAAATGGATTCCCAAATGTTTGAATGTTGACCAAAGCAACGATCGATAGAATGGCGACACTCTGGTTCTCCAAGACCTAAGAAGTTTCGTGTCCAAAAATCTGCTGGAAAAGTTCTTGCTTCAGTTTTTTGAGATTGCCATGGAGTAATCATGATTGATTTTTTGGATAAGGGTAGATCAATAACTGGAGATTACTATTCGACATTACTGACCACTCTACGGGAAAAAATTAAAGAGAAAAGACGCGGAAAGCTATCCAAAGGTGTTTTGTTTCTGCAGGACAACGCCCTTGCACACAAATCTCATGTTGCCATGCAAAAAATTCGTGATTTAGGGTTTGTATTACTAGAGCACCCCCCTTATATTCACCAGATTTGGCTCCGTTCGACTATCATCTCTTTCCTCAACTGAAAAAAAGTTTAAAACGTCGTAAATTTTCTTCCAACGAGGAGGTAATATAAGCTGCGGAGGTCTGGTTTGCAGAGCAAGAAGAAACATTTTTTTTAAAGGTCTAGAGACGTTGCAGGTTCGCTGTAATAAATGTATCCAATTAAGAGGAGAATATGTTGGGTAATAAAATATTTTGACATTGAAATTTTATTTGGTTCTATAGTAGGCTAAGAATTTTTCAATATATCCTCGTATACCAATATATTTTTTGTTTTGATTCTCGACCAAGCCAAATTTCCCCCACTGCATCGTAATGTACATGCCTGTCTAGACATTTGAATACAATGTGTAGTAATTTAGTTGATAATTTTTTATTACTCTATATTAATTTATTTATAGATAAGTATACGATCCAGATTGGTAATTGGATTTTATTGAAAGTACTACTCCTACCTAGATATATTACAAGTCATAAAAGACGATAATATATGGTACTATTTCCCAGTATAACAAAGGTCATTGATATAAATCACTCAGTACTTATTACGTTGGAATCTGGTAGATTGTTACTTCATTAGCTAATAAAGATAAATAATTACAAAAGTCTTACTGACCTTTTCGTTTGAGTTTTTTTTGTTGTTTTTTCCTGTTTTGTCCTCAAAATAATTTTTTTAATTGATACAGAATTGAACAGTTTAAAACCTATCATGTTTTAAATATAAAAGGTAATTATTAATTTACACCCTAGACAAGTAGTTCAAAGAAGTTGAAGCACGTTATATCCAAAGAATTAAACGAAATAATTAAAAGGGATAGATCAGGTAAATTTATGTGCATGTTATTAGACAGGAAATACCATGACTAGTGCTTAGAATTCTAATTACTAGTAATATTCAGCTGTTCGAAAAGGGTGCGTTGCATTAAATTTAACAAATAGTTTCAACTGAAAAAAAAAACTGCATACCATATTATTTTTGAGATATAACAATTTTTTATACATTTAACGGGTGGACAATAAAAATCGCATATCTTTCTTCTATTTTAAGAAACGCTGGCAAGAGACAACAAAGTGTCTCTAAGGGTGCGTTCACAAAGAAAGCTGGTTACAAGCGCTTGAGAATTTTGTTGTGTGTACACAACAAACGCTTGCATTTCAAGCTTAGTGTTTTCTCAGCTCTCGTTGAGACAATGTCTTCCTCAAGTGATGAAGTTATTTTTGTTTGAAAATGTCGATTTGAAAATTCGTAGAAGGAAAGTCGGTGTTCATGCAATTAACAGTGGAAGAGGATCTATTTCCTCAAATGGACAAAGTGAGAAAGAAGAAAGAAAAAAATTGGAAGACCAACAAATGCAGGCTCAAGTGTGAGACAATTGTTTAAGACATACTTCGCCAACAATCCATTAGTTTTCACAGACTAAAAGTGTGTCCCAAATAGCCCCTTTTCTAAAGATTTTAGATATCAGTTCATCGACTTCCATACTCACTGACTGGTTCGGTCAACAAGAGTCGGAAAACAAGTACAAAACGTTTTTGCGTGCTTTGTCAGAACATGTAGCAACCGCTTGCTAGCCGGGACAGGCTTTGTCTGTGCACGCACACGCTTGATACAATGTAGACTTTTCTCACGCCGGTTGGAGCTTGCAGGCGCTTGTAACCAGCTTTCTTTGTGAACGCACCCTTATATAGGTACGGGCACATGAGATAATGAAATGGCTGACCAGTTAACTAAAGAAGGTTCTAAAGGAGATTTCATAGGTTCAGAACCGTTTTGTGGAATCACAAAAGATTGAATAAGAGGGGAAATCGGGAACTGGCTTGATAGGGAACACCAACTCAAATGGAGGTCGACACAAGGGCACCTCCATACAAAGAGTTGACTGAACAAGATAGACAAGGAACTCTCAACCCTATTGAAACTGAGTAAGGGACATTTGAAGACAGTTACCGACCTGGGGACTGGACACTGCATCCTGAGGAAACATCTGCACAAAATGGGCAAACTTAGTGAACCTATGTTTAGAAAATGTGAACTCTATGATGAAAACACGTACTCACATGCTCTGTTTCTGCGAGAACTTACATGGACTCAGACGGAAGCACTTTGGAAAGGAAATAATACAACCATTACAACTACTGAAAATCCCTCCAGTCAAACTAGTGGCCTACATAGAAGACACAAAGCTTCTGGAATGGAAGTAGATAACTTGGGAAATGGTACAAAGATTCAGTTCAAGTGCCTGGGATGTTGAGCACAACCCAATCGAATGAATGAATGAAAGATTGGATTACTCTGGCTACTGAAGGAACAGAATATAACAACGATAGACTCCTTAAAATTTACCTTCTACTGATTGCTGAACAAGCGTTTTTCCATAACAAAGTTCCCGCTCTCCCCCTCCTCTTATTTGAGTAGATAGATCAAAACTAAAACGACCTCTAGTAGTGGACCAGCAAGTTCGTAAATAATTTCCAAGTTTTCATAAAGTTTGTTCCCAAAGCGAGTTCCTAACTGTGACGAACATGTTGAGTTTGCACAGTTAACAATAATTGTTTCTTATTTTAAACTGCGCAAACTCAGTCTGTTTATAACAAGTTAGTAACTCGCTACGGGAACACTTTTGTTATATAACTTTTTTTAAATACGATTCTAATAAATTGCCGACGGATGTTCTTATTTGCCCACCCGGTACAAACAGCAATATAGATAATTCGTCGTAAAGACATAAAATAATATTGTACAGTAATAAATAACGATTAGAGTGCGATTATTATTGTTTTACGATCGGTTCTGGTTTATTTAAAGACGTTTGTTTTCTGTTAAACTTAAAAACACGTCAAAATAAATGATACTATCGACCCAAGAGTCGCGAAACAATAGATTAACTATTATTAGAAAATTTGATGTAGGTATTAGAAATGTAATGAGACTAATAAAAGCGTTACTTTAAAATCACCCAGTATGGTAATGTTTTCAGCAAACTAACCGTTATTGAAAAATAGAGGTATTTTTTACAATTCGATTTCTAAGTTTGTAGATACTGTCTAGTATGAATACGGAATACTGGTAATTTATTTAATAATAATTTATTCAAGTAACTTGTAATTACAACGGTAATTTTGAGTGATAAAGCGGGGAGGAATTTCTACTGCGAAAAAAGGCATAGTAAACCATTTAACTGTCTCTCTTCTTTTTAGATAAGAATAATAGCATTCAGCATATTATACTAGTTTACAGTACAATTTGCTACTTTTACGAGGATGTATTGATATCTAGTTAGCCTAGACCAGTTCCATGCATAAACAAAATATTACATTACCATAGCAACGAACAATAACTTATTAGAAGTGTGAAGTTTGACGTCAAAAAAGTAGACCTAAGTACGCAATAAATTAAAAGAAAAAAGATGTTCACCGAAATTGTGAAAATCGAAAAATTGAAGTATCGAACCATCGTCAAGTACCTGTATTTAAAAGGGTTAAGAGGTACCTAAGCAGATTTACGAAGATATGCTTAATACCCTTGGTGATCAATGTCCTTCGTATGCAACCGTGAAAAATTGGACTGCAAGCTTCAAAAGAGGTAAATTTTCCATTGAAGATGATGACCGATCGAGAAGGCCAGTTTCTGTGTCAGTCCCCGAAAATATCGATGCAGTTCATAACATGACTTTATCAGACTAGGCTAAAACGGATATCTGAAGCACTGAAAATTTCATACGAATGCGTTCATCATAGTTCACGTAAATTTGGACATGAGAAAAATTGCTGCAAAATGGATCTCCAAATGTTTGAATGTTGACCAAAAGCGTGCAAGGGTAGAAGCATCGCGTTCGATCTGTGCTCGATTTGAAAACGATGTAGACTTCTTAAACCGAATTGTTACTATGGATGCTTGGGTACATTTCTACGATCCAGAAACAAAGCAACAATCGATGGAATGGCGACACTCTGGTTCTCCAAGACCTAAGAAGTTTCGTGTCCAAAAATCTGCTGGAAAAGTTCTTGCTTCAGTTTTTTTGGGTAGAACAATAACTGGAGATTACTATTCGACATTACTGACCACTCTACGGGAAAAAATTAAAGAGAAAAGACGCGGAAAGCTATCCAAAGGTGTTTTGTTTTTGCAGGACAACGCCCCTGCACACAAATCTCATGTTGCCACGCAAAAAATTCGTGATTTAGGGTTTGAATTACTAGAACACCCCCCTTATTCACCAGATTTGGCTCCGTCCGACTATCATCTCTTTCCTCAACTGAAAAAAAGTTTAAAAGGTCGTAAATTTTCTTCCAACGAGGAAGTAATATAAGCTGCGGAGGTCTGGTTTGCAGAGCAAGAAGAAACATTTTTTTTGAAAGGTCTAGAGACGTTGCAGGTTCGCTGTAATAAATGTTTCCAATTAAGAGGAGAATATGTTGGGTAATAAAATATTTTGACATTGAAATTTTGTTTGGTTCTATAGTAGGCTAAGAATTTTTCAATATATCCTCGGAAGGTATACCTACTGTTATAGACTATTAAAATAAATATATGAATAAACATAAAAAATGAGAATGGAAACTAATCAATTTCTTGACCTATTTAAATCCAAGAATTAAGAGCAAATTTAACAATTTTTAAACAATATTATAATAGGGTGTTCGTGTTCAACTAAAAACAGATTCGTGTTAATGGTTATAGCAGATCTTTAATTCCAAGGGAACATATTACGTCGCTCCGTATTATATCAAATGTATTAAGCCCGTTTTACTGAGCCCGTCTTCTAAATTTTGACGTCACTAGTATACATTGAAGTTAGTCACATATTTTGACATGGAACAAAATAATCATATTGAAGAAAAAAAGAAGATGCGTAGGTTAGAATGACAGTGAGTTGTTTGCATTCACATGTGGTTTCATCTTGGTGTAAATATTTGATGAATTCGAGTTTAAGCTTTATACATTTTTGTCCTGAATAACTTTAAACGTCCCAATAAAGAGAGAAGAAGAAGCTGAAAGCAAAGGAAGGCTATCAACAACTTCACATTTAAGCCAGTGACGTAGTAAGTAGCATTATTTCAGTAAATTTTTATTCTAATTTTTTCTCTGTTAATCTAGACTAAATTTAAAATAATGTGTGTACGCACAAAGAGAAACTGTACCACCTCAGAACCGCGATGGATTTCATACACTGCTCTTAAATTTCTGGGTATTGGAGGAAAAAACCGTCTATACTTCGACTCATTTGTGAACATTCAATATATTACAATTAATAATTTGTCCCGGGTTCGAGTCCCGGTGGTTCCGCTTTTTCAATTTTCAGAATATTTAGCTTATATTTACTTCAAAGGTTGTCCCATGGGTCTCAGTTTCTCAGATATCAAAATATTTAAGATAGACAGTCTTGATTTTTGGATGAACTGTCTATATTATAAAAGTAAATCTTGTAGATAAAATAAAAGTCTGTATGTTAACCTCCGTTTGACAACATTATTTATTACCGTGTAATAGACGTGTCTTCTAAAAAGGTCATAACCTTCAGAAGCAAAAGAATCCAAACTAAAAAGTACAAACTTCGTCGTCTTAAATTACCTCTCTAATACAACACACCACTGGCCTATAACCAGTGAAGGTGAAATTTGTTCAGGGCAACAATATGATCATTTATCAAGTTCGTGACTCACACTACCGATTCGTTTGAAACTCTATTTGGTACCTTAAAGAGTATGAGTAAATTAAGAAATTTCAACCAAATCATTCAATAAACCGGAAGATTCAACTAAATATTAATTAATACTTCCGCGCTACATTTTTCTGTAAATAATAAATTTTGTTATTCTTTACAGTTAAATTTATCGTTTTGAAAATTTTATTGAACAAAAATGGATTTTTTATTAGTTTTTTACGTTATATTGTTACTTTCACCAAACTTTTAAGGAATCACGTTGTCCCATATAAACTTTGCCCCCGTTTTTCACCCCCTTAAGGGTAGAATTTCGGAAAATCCTTTCTTATCGGATGCCTACGTTATACAAAGAACACACCATCCAAGTTTCAGGTCTCTACGATCAGCGGTTTAGGCTGTGCGTTGATGTAGAGACGACCAACTTGCCAGGGAACGGTGAGAAGATTTAGAACTATTTAAAGATCGATTTAAAATAAAAAGTTAAAACAAAGAGATTTAGAAAATATTCTCATAATTGATAGGTACCGAAATAAACAGGAAACCTCAACATTTGCAAGGCAGCTGGAAAAAAATATAGGAGCTGGTAAAGGTACAGAGGCTTTAACGGGCAATTTTGCGACATGAAATTGGCTATAAATTGGTAACCAGGGGTTTTTTGATACGGGAAAATGAATGCCACAGTCAGTTTTTTGATATAATCATTATTTCGCCTTCAAATAACGTAATGAAATTTTCGAAAATCCACTTTCTAAAACCAAAAATACTCATACATCGACTAATTGAAGATATAGAACGTTCTAGTCTTCGCCAATCGATTCAGAAGAACATTTTACATATGGAAATTAATTTTGAGTCCATATTTCCAAGCATTAAGGAAGATAGCAGAGAGTAAATTAAATCGTGAAAATATTCTCTATGTATCCATTACTCCACTAATTGGAGAGATAGAACGTTCTAGTCTCCGCCATTCAATTTAGGGGAATATTTTACGTATAGATATGAATTTTGAGTTGATATTTCCAAGCAATAAGGGAGATAGCAGATAGCAATTTAAATCGCGAAATATTTCCATACCTACCCCTTGCTTCAAAATTTCCTACAAAAAAAAATTTTGCGACATGAAATTGGCTATAAATTGGTATCCAGGGGTTTTTTTGGACGAAAAAAGGACTGGCACCGTCTGTTTTTCAATAAAATAATTATTTCGCCTTCAAATAACGTAATGAAATTTTCGAAAATCGACTTTCTAAAACCAAAAATACTCATAAATCTACTAATTGAAGATATAGAACGTTCTAGTCTTCGCCAATCGATTCAGAAGACCATTTTACATATAAAAATGAATTTTGAGTTCATATTTCCAAGCAGTAAGGAATATAGCAGAGAGCAAGTTAAATCGTGAAAATAATCGAAAATCCACTTTCTGAAACTTTATGTATCCATAACTCGGCTAATTGAAGAGATAGAACGTTCTAGTCTTCGCCAATCGATTCAGAAGAACATTTTACATATGGAAATTAATTTTGAGTCCATATTTCCAAGCATTAAGGAAGATAGCAGAGAGTAAATTAAATCGTGAAAATATTCTCTATGTATCCATTACTCCACTAAATTGGAGAGATAGAACGTTCTAGTCTCCGCCATTCAATTTAGGGGAATATTTTACATATAGATATGAATTTTGAGTTGATATTTCCAAGCAATAAGGGAGATAGCAGATAGCAATTTAAATCGCGAAATATTTCCATATTTCCCTTGCTTCAAAATTTCCTACAAAAAAAAATTTTGCGACATGAAATTGGCTATAAAATGGTATCCAGGGGTTTTTTTGGACGAAAAAAGGACTGGCACCGTCTGTTTTTCAATAAAATAATTATTTCGCCTTCAAATAACGTAATGAAATTTTCGAAAATCGACTTTCTAAAACCAAAAATACTCATAAATCTACTAATTGAAGATATAGAACGTTCTAGTCTTCGCCAATCGATTCAGAAGACCATTTTACATATAAAAATGAATTTTGAGTTCATATTTCCAAGCAGTAAGGAATATAGCAGAGAGCAAGTTAAATCGTGAAAATAATCGAAAATCCACTTTCTGAAACTTTATGTATCCATAACTCGGCTAATTGAAGAGATAGAACGTTCTAGTCTTCGCCAATCGATTCAGAAGAACATTTTACATATGGAAATTAATTTTGAGTCCATATTTCCAAGCATTAAGGAAGATAGCAGAGAGTAAATTAAATCGTGAAAATATTCTCTATGTATCCATTACTCCACTAAATTGGAGAGATAGAACGTTCTAGTCTCCGCCATTCAATTTAGGGGAATATTTTACATATAGATATGAATTTTGAGTTGATATTTCCAAGCAATAAGGGAGATAGCAGATAGCAATTTAAATCGCGAAATATTTCCATATTTCCCTTGCTTCAAAATTTCCTACAAAAAAAAATTTTGCGACATGAAATTGGCTATAAAATGGTATCCAGGGGTTTTTTTGGACGAAAAAAGGACTGGCACCGTCTGTTTTTCAATAAAATAATTATTTCGCCTTCAAATAACGTAATGAAATTTTCGAAAATCGACTTTCTAAAACCAAAAATACTCATAAATCTACTAATTGAAGATATAGAACGTTCTAGTCTTCGCCAATCGATTCAGAAGAACATTTTACATTTTGAGTCCATATTTCCAAGCATTAAGGAAGAGAGCAAATTAAATCGTGAAAATAATCGAAAATCCACTTTCTGAAACTTTATGTATCCATATTATGAGACGAAAATTGACAGAAATGTTCAGACTAGGTGAGCAATGGTAATATTCTGTAGAGGAAGTAGGAAAGCTCATCCACCTCAGATAATAGAGGGCATTGGTCAGAATCCCCATGGATTGAACAGCTTGATGATGAATGTAGTTATTGTTATTAATATTTTAACCAGTGACAAATGATAACGGAGATAAAAATTTGTAGTGTACGAATAATTGCTTGTGGATTTATGTAATATTTTGTAAAAGAGCTATACAATCAATGATAACATCGCTCATTTCTTACAACATGTTCATTGACTGAGAAGTGAGAACGGAAACGTAAAAATTTCATTAAAAAAAACAGTCAGTCAGGCTTAAAATAAAAAGTTCACACTTCGGTGCAATCAAACCAGTTTTATCGAAAAAGTAAAAGTTAGATTAAAATAATGCACAAAATAATTTTTTCGGGTATAAGAACCGGTCGTTTTATTCAAAATAGATGAGATGAAATAAATTTAGGATATGGATTTGTTAAAACTTACAACAGTTTATCCTTAAATATCAACAATAACACGTTTTAAAAACCTGATTCTTCAGAATATTTAATATAATTTTACCAGAATTTATAAAATGAGACACTACATTCTTAATAGTGAATGGTTATCATATTAGATACGTAAAACCTCGAGTGGCATTGAATTTAAACGAAACTACTTCATATTGCAAGTTATTTGAATATATAATGTTGCTATAAAACTATCGACATTTTTGTTATTTTACAACTATTTAGCATCATCCATAACAATCAAGGTTGCTTAGGCAACAACTTAGAGGACAGTGTTGTAAGTAAACCGTTGGCAAAGAAAACTAGGACAATATTTATTTGTGAATCGTATTTTAAAAATAAACTAACAAATAATAATTTTAAATATTCTGGTTGATCAATTTGCAAATATAAGTGACTTTCCCTTGTACTCTTTCTTGCATGGTTTGATCCGCCCCGTTTTATGAATGAAGTCTGTAGTAGGCGTAAGATTAATGTTCTGTCTTTTCGACAAAATTGATTCTCGTCTGTGTAGGTCGACTCCTCCACTTTTGATAACATAACTGCAGTCCGTACCGTAAGACTAGCAAAGGAATTTTTACAATCTATCCAAGATAGTCAGTAAAAAGCTTTTGTATACTTTTAATACTTATGTAGAGCATAAACACCCAACAAAAATACTTATTTTTACAGATATATTGTGGGGAAAATCGAATCGTTTTAAGAATAAAAACCGTTTATTTTTGATAAAGTTTTGTTTCAATATTTTATAAATAAACTCTGAATGCTGAAAATTCTACGGATATCCCTTTTTTTGTTTAATTTAATATGCTTTTCTGCCAGTGATTGTTTTGAAAAAGCAGGCAAGCATGAATCAAAGATAATTTGAATGTTTTCAATTATTTTACATTGGAACTGGATTTACTTGATAGTGAAATAATCC
Source organism: Lochmaea capreae (assembly GCA_949126875.1). Taxonomy (NCBI): domain Eukaryota; kingdom Metazoa; phylum Arthropoda; class Insecta; order Coleoptera; family Chrysomelidae; genus Lochmaea; species Lochmaea capreae. The sequence goes on from OX421402.1 coordinate 3,244,284, forward strand.
GTTATCAATTTCTTTTCATCCGGACGAACCAAACAAACACGTTTGCAAAATAATTGTTTATTATACATCAAGGGTAGTAGAACAATGTAACAAAAATGTAACTATTGGGTTTAAATTTTTGAAGGAAATTCTTAAAAAACCAATGTAGCTGGTAAAAATTTAACAATGTGTTATCTGGAACCATTTTTATTATAGAATTCGTCAGATTTGACCTTAAAATGGGGTATCGAGATTTTTGAATACACCGAATTATCAAATAAAAAAATCATACGAACAAAAATACAAATACTAAGCTCAAATTTCAACAGGAGACTCTTAAAAGACCCATCTAACTGGAAAAAATTCAACAGTTTTGTAACCCACTGGATATTAATTTTACAAGTTCTAAAAGTTAAGGTAGCGAAGATTATTAAAAAAACATGGTTAACTTTAACGACCTTATCTAGCTCGTATTTTTTCTGGACCAAAGTTCACGTATATCCAGTAATTTATTTAAAACTTTCACTCTTCCGGTTTTAATGGTAATTACATTGTCTGGCGTATTTTTGAGCACTAGCAATAACCTTGTTAAACTTCTTCACTGAGACGAAACCACAGGTGCCGCCCTTAGATGAAAAAAAGGTCTATTATAAGAAGAAGTGGGCAATTATCGATTTAATTTTAGTTTTACCTTTCCTGAAATAGAAAGAAGAATTGTGTAATGATCTTCGGTTTCTTTTCGACAAATTTTAACGAGCGGTAGTTTGATTTATATTTTCGTTTGATGACATTTTAACAGACACCAATAATATATTAAGTTGAGCAGTTTGCATGTAGCCTAAATGATTTAAATGTAACATTCAGTGTCTACAGTGCAGTGGCAACGGGATATTGGTATTCGAATATTTTGTTTTTTTGAAAATTTTGTGCTACACATTCAATATTTGTTTCAAGTCTTCCGCTGTTTCAGCTGAAACAACGGATCCCACCACTTTTAGCTCTATATATTGACACTACCTATGGACCCCAAGTAACTTTCAAGCGGAAATTCAAACCATAAGAAAGTTTGCCCAGTTCAATATAGACAAAGGATATAGAAGGCAAAAGATATCATAATGTCAGATAGTCAAGTAGCCATTAAAGCAGTGAGATCTTGTGTAATCAGTTCCAAAATGGTGTGGAATGCCTACTCAATGAACTAGGCGAGAAGTAACCTTACTGAGGATTCCTGGACATACTGGAATAGAAGGAAATAGCAGATTGCCTAAGTCAAAGTAAAACAACACTAAGAGTTTTAACAGAGATCGTAACGGGTCATTGCCGCCTGAACGGGCACCTGAAAATAGTGGAGGAAGAAGAATGTAGATTCTGTGGAAGAAGAAACCTCCATCCACATACTTGCGAACTGCACAGAAATTCAGAATCCTAGGGCACAGCACCAGGGAGACTACTAGATAGAAGAGGGACAGTTACCTAAGTTGAAACCTGCAGATATCCTAAAATTCCTCCGGGAAATAGGACTAAAGGAGCTACTAGTCTCTGAGACTCTCCTCAGAAACTAAGTAGAAGTAAGGGGGCACAATAGATCTTTTAGGTCTCAGTGAATGTTACCCCAAAATACATACATACATTGCGTTTGGCTGGAGAGTTTTTGGAAACCCTGTATGTTAACGATCTTCTGGGTTTTTTGGTCTAAGCACAGTTTGTTTGTTATTCTCCCAATTCCCTTTTTTTTTGAGGTATGACTTAGAGTGTAATTGAAAGCTTTCCATAAATATCAAAAAACATGTTACGCCTCTGTTCTATATTGGGACTAATTAAAAACGTGTGCAGAGGAACGGTGTTATTTTTACTGTACGTACTTTTTTTTCAGAAAGTTCTATTATTGTACCGCGACGCATCCGGTACCTAAAATATGAGTTAATGTTCAAAAAAAGGATAGTCATTATGTTATACGTTTTGTCCCTGTCGTGTCACTTTTACAAATTATTTAATTTTTAAAAAAGCTTTTGGTATGGAGACCGCACAATATGTTAATGTTCTTATTTGTATTGAATTTTTAATGGAAAATAGTTTCCGAAACAGTGTTAATTAAAATGTTCCTCTAATTATATTTTGTTAAAGTATCTATTCGATATTTGACTGCTGTTTATTTATTTAACGTATCTGGAAAGCCGTCAGACTTTCATCGATTTGCCTTCATTTCTTGAAATCCTGAATCGGTGTGATAAACAATTTAACGATTCTTTATTTGAACTACACTAAATACTTCCAAACAATTGATTTATCAGTAAAACTATTTAGTTTAGTAATGGAATCAAAATTGATAAAAAAGTATTTTTTATTCCAAATTTACTTTCGTTGGTAATATTATATTAGTGTGGATTTATGCAGACACATTTAACAATTATCAATTAACATTTAACAATTAACTTTTATCAATTAACAATTAGTAAAACTGCCATCGTTTATGCAGACACAATTATAAATTAGGAGAAAATAGTAAGCATGCGCACGAGCCCGAGAATCTAGTTATTTACAATAACCATTAACCCTACATTTTCATGTCCATTTGTGTATTGGAATAATTTTGAAGATGAATTGAACTTGAAAATTAAAAATAAACAAAACAAACAAACACAATATAACCTGTCAACCACTTTTCTATGAAAAAAGTGAAGTTAACTTCAGGATCTGCGTACTAGTTGCGCACTAGATGAAAATTCGGTACAATTAATTTAAGAAGTTAAAAGTTGGCCAACTTCGTAATTGTTAAATGATAAATGATAATTGTTAATTGTGTGCATAAATGGAGTCATAGTAAAATGGGTAGTTCAACTTATAATTGATAAATGTTAATTGTTAAATGCTAATTGATAATTGTTAAATGTGTCTGCATAAATCCACACTTAAACGGTATAATGAAACAACATTATCGTTTATTAGGGTTGGTTCATGGGCGTACGTGAAAAAATTTATTGAAATAATGCCAAATATAAGTAGGAGAAACTTATGGAATAATATGAAAGAACTGAATTTTTGCTAGAAGTTCTATATTCTTTATCAATTATTGAGCGTGTTGAAAGTGTGTCTTGGAAAAGACGATGAATTTCTATCTTCTACCTTGATGAAAATTGGAGCAACCAAGGTTACGTTGTTAAAATAAATGTGGATGGATATTAGCATTTTAGGATGGATATACAACTGGAAAAAGAATAATCATAACACACAGAGGCAGTGGAGATGGTTATTCTTCTATCGCGAAAACAGGAATGACGACGTCTTCAAAGAATATTTCGAATAGATCAGTGGAAAAAATTCTAATACGTTTTGGCAAAAGAAAGACATAATAAACTGGATGAGAGAGTAAAAATTTTGTATAGTGTGAGTTTTGATTATATTTAGACGTTTTACAACTTTATTATGTATTATATCTAGGCGATTACTTTTTAGTTAAAATATCCAACTAGCATTGACATTTAGTGATAAAGGTTACCTTTCCTGGTTTATTTTTACACCGATGGAAAGATTTAGTGCATAACGTTTTCACAAGCGTAGCCGTCGTCGTAGGTGCAATTACAAAGAATATTTGTTTGTCATACTAAGATTGCTTTTTAAATGCATCCTATAAATATACGAAATAATTTAAAAAAGGTTATGAGAAATGTGTATCTACTACAAGATCTTAATTCACTAACTTATAAAGAAAAACCAAGTTGGCAGAAGGAAATTAACGTCTCAAAACAAAATCTGACGGAAGAGAACTCAAACTAAATGTAATACTGATAGCAGCAACACAGAGTGAAAATTTGATGTTAGCATTTTATCAGCCTCTATTTCTAATTCAAATTACTGAAACACCGGTATTGGTAGTTTGTTAATAAACAGCTTTGAATTTAAAACATTTCAAACTATAGATCTGACAATAATTCAATATCTATCTATAACAACTGAAATAGGAATAAAAACAGATGTTCCTGAAGCGCGATATTGACTGCTAATAAAATAGCACGTCATTTTCAAGCGATATATGAATTAAGCAGTTTCGTCAAACGATTACAAAACAAAAAGTTCAATTGAAAAGCTATTCGTAACCTAAATTTCTTGTCTGCTTCAGATTTGCCTTGATTTAAATAAATCTCGCTTTAATTACTTTCTTTCTGTGTGGTCCAACTCAGTGTCGAATAAAAATGCATCAAAAACAAAATTATTTTAAAGATTGTTTTCACAATTGAATCAAAATAAACTGAAGAGGCAAAGTCTTTTGATGCATATTGTATAGTACTTTCAAAATCTGGTTGTCATTTTTACACAAAAATATATTTGTTCTTCACGTAAAATAAACTCTTTTCAACTGGGTATGTAATCTACTATTAAAACTCTAGCAATTTTAACTTTTAACTAAAATGAGTAAAATTTTGTATGTGCTAAAATATCAATGATATTTCGTTAACCTCTATACAGGGCAAAAATACATTAGCGAAATGAAATTCGATTTAATTTGAACATATTGCGTTGCCAGAAGAAATCAATAAACATACAATAGATTGTTTTATCACGAACAGCAGATTATTGTGTACGAAATTTTGATAAAACTACACATTTAGGAATATTTCACTTTTTCACAGTATCAATTCACATCCTCGCCAATGATTTTTAGTTTTTAGTTGGACGAAGAAATGTCAAAGAAACAATAAATTACTTCATTCGAGGTCGCTGTAACATAACGTGCGATTGTTTTTTACTTTATTTTTGTCACTTTTCCGGTTCCTATAAAAAACGCATTACGTCAAATGTTGTTCCTTCGGATAAAAATAAACCCGAAGAGATGTAATTATCAAACTAAAAATACTACGACGCTCTATTTTAAAAGTTTAAATTAATTCAAGTTTTCTACTTAACACAGCAGTGATAGATAGTAAATATTATATACAGGGTGATTTCAAATGACACTTACAACGTTTGCATGTAGATACCTCTCATAAAACTGAACAAAATGATATAAGGAATGAGAGCTCATTTACTTTTCGAGATACGGGGTGTTGAAGTTATGAAAAATTAAATGTTTTCATTTGATAACTTTAAAATGGATGGATAAATTGATTTGACATTTGGCAGGTTGTTTTAAAATGTAAAAGGGCATATTTTGATGGAAAAACAATTTTCAATTCTTGATCCAGTGGTGTACTTTTAGAAAAATATGTCACCTTTCCCCTCCCATTTTTTACGCCACTGGCATTTGAAGCAATTTTTATTCAAATTTGTATTCCTCAATGGTGTTCACGTGAAAAACGTTTACATATCAAAAGATGTATAGTTTTCAAGATATTTAATGTTTTCATGAAGTTTGCAAGATCACTTTTTAATAATGAAATAAAAAAATATTTTTCTTGAATTTTTTTTAATGACTACCAAACTAGTTATGGTTAGAATATGTAACAAAAACTATTCTGTGAAACAGCAATGCATCTAAAACATTGAGAAAAGATTGTTGAAAATACTTTTCCAAACTTGTGATTTTATTTACATAAGAATTGATGACAATAAAAAATAAGATAGGTAGTTACAAATTTAAACAATATACATAATTTTTCAGACTTCATGAAAACATTAAATATCTTGAAAACCATACATCTTTTGATATGTAAAGATTATGCGTTTTTCACGTGAAAACCATTGAGGAATACAAATTTGAATAAAAATTGCTTCAAATGTCAGTGGCGTAAAAAATGGGAGGGGAAAGGTGACATATTTTTCTAAATGTACACTACTGCATCAAGAATTGAATATTGTTTTTCCATCAAAATATGCCCTTTTACATTTTAAAACAACCTGCCAAATGTGAAATCAATTTATCCATCCATTTTAAAGTTATCAAATGAAAACATTTAATTTTTCATAACTTCAACACCACGAAAAGTAAATGAGCTGGACCCCTCATTCCTTATTCGAAACTTCAAAATATAAACCTAAACTAAACGTAAATGAAATAAACAAAATAAACTTGGTACACAGCTGGTATACTTGTGAAAACAATGCGAGAAGAGTATCTTACACAAATATGTTTTCAGAGAAACCATGTGGACTAGGGTAGTTTTGTCTGATACCGAGTGGTGCGCGTGTGACCGGGTCCAGAGCTCATATGCAGGAGAAACGTCCATGCGGATACGAAGGAAAAATCGCTCCCCCGGCGATTCCAAAACATCTATCCACTGGACGTTTTAAACGTCCGTCGGTCTGTGTTGCGCTATTTGCCAAGCTGGCGAGCGATCTTTTTTGAACATCCAGCCCGTCCATCCGAAGGTGTGGCTTGGCCTTTAGGCATTCATTTGATCTCAGCAGCTTGTAGTAGTCACCCAGAAGTATATTTGATTGTCTAAGCCCTACTAGATCTTTCCAATGGTCAGATCTTCTCCACAGTAAGATGAGGATGTTGTTCTCGACTAGTTTATTGAGTTTGACTAGGCACTCCCATGTTTGATCAGTATTCTAATCATTAATTATGTACGCAATTAATTAAATACACTCCTTGTAATACCTACATCTAGCAAACAAGCTATAAATATTGTTATCAGTGAGGGCAGTAATAATGTCTAGTTAAATGTTTACTTTTTATACAGCAAAATTAGGTTCGTGATCGTGAAGATTTAACGATTTATCAATAAAATTCAACTTTTTGACAAAAATATTTGAATTGAATTTGAGTTTTTTTCTTACAATCCCACGGAATCTGTTCTGACTTATGTATATTGTTTCAGTTTCGATCTAAAACCATAACCAATGCGGTAATAAAATACTTTCAATCATTTGTGAACTAGGCAAATTCATTGGAAAAAAAGTATATTACAAATTACCTTGAGAAAGACTATCTTGGATTATGTTCTCATCGAAAATCCCATTAAAATAAATTATTACAGTCCAATTTCAGGTAACAGATGGGAAACATTGACTAAAAACGATTTTAATGATGTGAAAAATAATTGGTTTTCAGGTATATGTCATAGTTAAATTTTAATAAAAATCCAATTCGATGTAATTCTTGGTAGCTTAAATTTTAGAAACATTTTTTTAATCTTACCCCCACTGTATTACATGCGGAATAATAGTCCAGCAAGTATAGTAATTTTGGACAAAAATCATATAGTCTATTTCGGAAAGGCATAGAGTACTAAAATGGGGAATTTCGTCCAGTTTGGCTCAATTTCGGTGTCGGCCATAGGCGTAGGTCTTGAAATATTTACCGTACTAATTCACCAAGCGCATATTACCCTCTTTATCATCCGAATACTTTCTCATTTTAACTTCGCGCCTCTCGTACGTTTCTCGACATTCACTCCTGTATTTGCCAAACTGTACACCAAACTACCATCAGCGGTTGACCCCTCGATTTTATGCTTTGTCCATATTATATTTCAGATTCAAATAGTTTCTAGCGAGCCATAACATTTAAAACGTGTTATCATATAATATCGGCCTCCGTATTGTATTTCTAAAAGATTTACCGTTTTTGTCTTAACTGACTATAATAGGGCATGTATAAGTGAATGACTTATGAAATTGCTTTCACTGATCGGTGTATATTGTCAGAGTGTAATATCTCAGAGTTGATTGCTATTTTTTGTCTTTTCGTTTACAAGATTAACGTGATCTTAAAATTACGACTCGTTTCGGAGAACAGTGTGTTTTTATACGAGGAAGTTTATTTAAACAAAATAACACACTAGTGTTTGATACGTATACATACCACCGAGGGGTGAACCGCTGATGTATTTAGGTGTACACTAGTATGGTATTTTTGGAAATATTTTGGTATCTTTTTTTAAATCTGGTATTATTTGGAAATATTTCTGGTATTATTGGTATTTTTATAGGAATTTTGTGGTATTATCGTAAAATTTTTAGGGTAACCGCTCACATCCGATTAAAAAACGACTAAACTGTTTGTAAATTCATTGAACGGTTGAGTGTAGTCAAAAGATTGCTTTTGATTTAAAAATTGAGTTGGTCCCCCGTTGTACTGTGTGCGTACTTACATTAGAGCTAATGCCATTAGAAAGCCGACTAAATTGTTGTACAATTAGAAATCGACTAAGTGCGGTTACCCTTAGTATAATTATTTAATATGCGCGTGCGCATTTGCATTTAAATTAACGGACATGTTGTTAAAATTAATTAGAATATTTCAGACAGATGAAAACCTCAATGTTAACCTTTTTATACCTTGGCTTTTTAGCAGCCAACCTTGCGAGTCCTTGTTTAGAGCTGCTACATCAATGACGAATTTCTTATGTACTTACTTAAATAGTGTCCTAACTGACCTCCCAGGGAAACCAAAAATGCTGAACAAAAGTTATTGGTGTCAAATGGGCAACTTGAGGGAGAACTGCTAAATTTTGACCTTGACCTTGACTCAGCTTCGTTAGGAATAATCTGCAGTAAAGAAGCTGCATTCACACTAGATATCAAACTACCAGCTGAAAATCCGCCTTAGACTTTAAGCAATTTTCAAGATGAGCTAGACGATAAGTTTGATGCCGAGTTTGAAGCTGATTAGGCTAAGGTGCAACCGAGCGTACAACTCAATGTTTCTAACAATGACACAGTGGTGCATTCTGAAGACTCTGTGGATACAATGCTGTACATATTTGGTAATGATTGGTAATATTTGGGGTAATGTTGGTATTTTTTGGTATTGTAAGTTGGTAATTTTGGTATCATTTGTCAAATATGGTATTTTAGTCTGCAAGTTTTGGTAAGCGGTTCACCCCTCGCATACCACCTTTTTTATATATTTAATAATGACATAAGAGTGTTGAATTACAGTGATTTGCAATCAATAAACTTATAAAAAAAAGTGATATACAGTAAACAAACAACTCTTGTGTATTTGAAATAACAAAAAAATGTTTAATATGTTTGCATAACATTAAAAACAATAAACATGCTTTTAATAAAGTCCAACTAGTATATTTAGCTATTACATATGGAATAGTTTTCTTTAATTGACATCCTACATGTTTTGAAAAACCTGTTTGCTATGTTCAATGTTTAAAAATTGTGAAATCATATTAGAAACTCTTGATCACTACTAATATGAGTTTATTTGTTTGATTAAATTTTTTCCACAAAAAAATTTACATATTAAAAATCTTAAGGCTGTTAGTATTTTACCTAGAATCGCTTTTAGAAAAAAAAAACGTTTCGTAATGAAGTAATATTATTAACGATTACGACATAGATCATCAATTTATTATTAATTATAAACTTCTCAAGGATCTAAAAGATTTTATTAAAAAAAATTATATAAGCAATTGATTTCTATTACAGAATATTTCGGATGTTTGGAGAAATTTACTTACATTAACAGTGTTTGGCCTCAGCTGTATTTTAATAATATATACTGAAGAATTAAACGGAAGTATGTTAATGGAACCATTCACGTAATGCCTTAACACTTAAGAATTAAATTGACCTTGACCATTACTTCTATTTTTATGGCTGTATTGAAGACCCGATTATTAATTGAATAATCTACATTACGAATTTAATTAGGGATTTTCCTACTGTACATTTTTCTTAAAAATAGCAATTTTTGCTCGTGCTTTGTGCCCCTTTTTAAAATTTTATACTAAAACATTAGAATACTTTGGAAAAAACAGTTACTTCAACTGAACTCGATAATTTAACCATTGTTATGATCTGAATCTCTTCTTTTATTTTTTAAATATCACTTAATAATAACTAAGACCATTTTTAATTGTTCATGAAAATATTTTAATTTGCACACATTTTTCGGAATTTCGGCTTATTGGTTAGATTTGGACGTCGTCATTCCACCCAAAAGGGATTTTATTCACACCGTTATCAATATTCATTCACACCGAATCAAATACTTGATCTACCACACATATCCTCCATTTTGTGATTGTAAAATCCAAATTTCCAATTACTTGAAGAAAACAGCCTCACCACACTCGATATAAATAACGGTGTTTTAATATTAATTAGGGGTTGCTGGTAAATTGCTTCATACATCACTGACGAAAAGAGAATTAATTATAATATAATCTACCTCTCAACAATATTATAGCTATTATTCTATATAATAACGGAATTTGAGTTAAACAACAAAAGTTCATAGACCGTGAGGGAATGGAAAGTGTATAGTATACTGAAACTTGTCTTTTTGTACTTGAAACAACTGTATCTACCGGAGTGAACTTGGCAGCCAATTCCCGAAGACACACGAACGGTTATATTTTTTTAAAATCAGCACACAACAAGCCATCATATTTTAACATTGTTGAGTAACTGTTGTTAACTGATCTCAAAGAAACATTTGTGTTTCCCAGGGGAAACAAAAAGGCTGATCAAAAGTTATTGGTGTCAAATGGGGAACTTGAGGAAGAACTGCTAAATTTTTACCTTGATTTTATTATTGAAAATGACGCTTATAGGGGACTCAGATTCGTTAGGAATAATCTGCAGTAAAGAAGCTGCCTGCATACACACTAGATATCAAACTTCCAGCTGAAAATCCGCCTTAGACCTTAAGCAATTTTCAAGATGAGCTAGACGATAAGTTTGATGCCGAGTTTGAAGCTGATTAGGCTAAGGTACAACTCAATGTTTCTAACAATGGCACAATGGTCCATTCTGAAGACTCTGTGGATATAATGCTGTATATAATTTGGTAAAAATTGGTAATATTTGGGGTAATATTGGTATTTTCTGGTAATTTTTGGTATTTTAAGTTGGTAATTTTGGTATTATTTGTCAAATATGGTATTTTAGTGTAGAACTTTTGGTCAGTGGTTCACCCCTCGCCTATAAGTGTCAAGTGAAAATACTTATGCTTAAGAATATATCTAAAAATTTGGAAAATAAGAGTATTTTTTTGTCAAACAATAAGTTAAAGATAATAACCTTTACAGTTTAAAGTGAAAATATTTATCGTAAAAACCGGAGTGAATTTGGCAGCTAATTCCCGAAGACACCCGAACGATCATAGACGTAATTTATCCTTTTGTCATGTACAAACCCACCTGTTATATCTGCTGTACTATCTCCTTTATAGGTATGTTGCGCTAAACAATATCAATTTAGATAAAAATAATAGGAATTTCGTAGCCTTATGTTGTTCTTTTTAAACAGCAAGTTGATAACAATTATGAGGACCATGTAAATAAATTTTTGTTTGGGAATACAAAGTAAGCAGCAAATAAATTTCAACCACCTGTTGTGTACATTATAAAAAATACGGTCAGGTATTGCATATTATTATTTAAAATAGTACCTATGCGCTAGTAAATCCACTGTGCGTAAATATTACTGCCATGATAATAATAGAACTAGGTGAATAAACCCAATAAATTTTGTTATTATTGGACGTAACAAGGAAGATGAGCAATAAAAGAAATGATCAGTATAATAACAGGAAATACAACAGGCTAATGCGCAAAATATAAGTTTTTGTTCGGTATATAACACCGTAGTAAAGCACATTAAATTAATATAAGTTATAACCCAGTTAATAAAAAAAAGTTTATTACCTGACACCTACTCGTACAGTTACGTCGTCTTCGTCCATTTCAAATTTGTATTTCCAATAAACAAATAAAAATTACATGCGTCCACTAGTACCACACCTGGCCATAACACCTACCTTTATTTAAAGTTTTATTCAAACACTTTTTTTACATAATGACACAGTTGTTTACAATTTTCAAGATGAAAATTAATGATTTGACTAACAAAAACTATATATTGTCATTTTTCAGAAGAATCAGTGGGTATTTTTAGACCAAGAGGGTTATTATTGGGGTTAAAAGCACATGTAAATACACTAAGTGCGAGTGAAAGTATTTTGAAACTTATCTATACTACCCACGGAAAAAGCTGCTACGCTCGGAGGACGTATAGATCGAGTGAATTATAAGCGCACTACACTACCGGTCACATACCATGCAAGAGTGAAACTGTTGAGCGATTTTCGATTTCGAAGACTGGACTACCTGTACAAAGTACCTGCGGGTGCGCTTGTCTTGTTTCAAGTGCAAGAGCACACCTAAAACGTGGACGGGGCCACTGCATCGGTCACTTCAATTGTTTTTTGTACGTAAATTACCAAAAAACAGGACTGACACCTGAGAAGAAAAAAAAAAAAGTTTTTATTTGTTTGATTGTTTAGTTATGTAGGAAGGCATGAATTTATTTAACCCGGTGTTATCGAAATGCCTCCCGTTTTTTCAGGTACCTATTTTCATAGATGAAATGCCTCCCGGGTACAATCGAAATGCCTCCGGGTCCTTAATCATTTATGGTAATATTTTGTGTGCTTAATCTTTGTATAATGACACAATGTTGCCAAATTATAATTTGAATAGGTAAATATATATCTATTTTTATTTTTCTAATTCTTATGCACTGTACATAAAATCTGTTAACAAAATATTTCAGAGTACGACATTTTTGTTTAGAAAATAAAATTGTTTACAATTAAAAACAAAGCCGAAGTACACTTAGTATTCCAATTGTTTATAGTTGTTTATAATAAATATCCTTTCTATAATGATGTGATTACTTAATCAGTGTACATTTTTGTTTAGAAAATAAAATTGTTTACCATTAAAAATAAAGCCGATGTACCTACACTAAGTATTCTAATTGTTTTGATCTAACACGATTCTAATCTCTAATCTATTCCATGAATAGGGTAGTTTGCACCTACTAAATCTGGTAATTAGTTGTTTATAATAAATATTCTTTCTATAATTATGTGATCACTTAATTTTTGTATAAATACTTCAAGTTTATTAGTTCTTGTCTCAGTTTTGTCGATTTAAAGCTTGTATCAGTTTGTCAATTTTAAGTTCAAATTGTGTTTAAGTGGATTAAGTTATAATATTCGAAATAATGGAATCAACGATGTGTTCGAGTCAAAAGGGCAAACCTTTAATATCAATTGATGGTTTCACATTCGGTTTTCAAAAAATGTTGGCCAAAGATACGGTAAAGCGATGGACATGTACTAAGAAAACCTGCAAAGCATTTGTGAAAACGCAGGGATGTGACAATTCGATAATTGAGTCGATATTAGATCACAATCACGAGAAGTTGTCTGCCGAAGTGTCCAATAGGAAAGCCGTAAGCAATTCGATAAAAAGAGCAGCCGTGGAAGATATCAACGAAAAACCAATGAAGCTCATATGTAAAGAACTTAAGAAGACGAATATAGAGACATTTACTACCAACGATATCTATAGGGTGAGACAGAATTTATATTACGCTAGAACAACTAATTCTTTAATTAAACTTCCTAAAAGTATATCTGAATTTCATATTGCTATCGATTCAACTTCGATTATTACAAATAGGAACGAAAATTTTATAATTAAAAATGACAAAGATAATCACATTGTTATATTATCCTGTTCTTCAAATCTTTCTTTTCTTTCGACTGTTTCCAATTGGTATGTCGACGGAACTTTTGAGTACTGTCCTCGCTTTTTCACCCAATTGTTCACTATACATGGCTTAAAAAATGGACATTATATTCCTCTCGTCTTCTGTTTACTTGAAGATAAAAAGTCATCTTCTTATTATCTCGTGTTTAAATATATCATAGAAGAATGTATTAAACTCAATTGCCCTGTATCCCCTAAAGTAATAACTTCAGACTTTGAAATTTCTATACATAATGGTATCCGTAAGGCATTCCCTGAAGCAGATCTTCGTGGATGTCGTTTTCATTTGGGTCAGGCTTGGTATAGAAAGCTTCAAGCACTGGGCTTAGCTCCAGAATACCAGAAAAAAGGTGCTGACTCAAGTGAAATTACCCATTTTCTGTCATATATTTTTGGCCTATCATTCTTAGATCCTGAAGAAGTTGGCGATTTTTTTGCAATAGATTTGTCCGAAATTAAACCAGTCGATGAAAGGGTCACTCAGTTTTGTGATTATCTTGTGGATAATTATATATCGGAAAATTCGAAATTTCCGCCACATCTCTGGGCTGAGCACTCTTCATCTTTAGAAAGAACCACAAACCCATGTGAAAGTTTCCATTCCAAGTATAACTCGTCTTTCTACTGCCCTCATCCAAATATAAATAATTTTATTGAGATTATTTTACAATTTCAAATAAATACCTATATTAAAATAAATTCTGTCTCGGTACCAAAAAGAATTGTTGAGGAAAGTACAGCAAAAATCAATTTTGTAAATGAAAAAATATTACAATTAAGAGAAGGTACAATAAATAAATTAGAATTTGTGAAACTAGTGTCATACAAATTTAGGAAAAATAATTTGTAAGTTTGTAAATTTCTTCTGATGATTTGTATATAAAATTGAATAGTTCAGTCTGCAGACTGAATTTTATTGTTTGAGTCGTAATTTTCTTAAAAATTGGTGTTTTTAAATTTTCTGCGATGATAATATTATGTAATTTTGTAAGTTTCTGCTGATGATTTGTTTTAATAAATGTATAAAATACTTATCATGTCTTTATGTTTTTGATCAAAATAATCAAAATATTAAAACCAAAAAATAATGGTTAATATTGAGTTATTAACGAAATTCTATAAAAGGACGAAAGTTTGGCAACGTCTCACCTTCGTACAAAGATTAGAAGCTGGTAATTTATTTAGAGCTTAGGAGGCAATTCGTATGTGACCCTTTTAGCGACAGGTAAGAAACCCTTTTTCGGGAGGCATTTCGTATCCGGCCATTTAACCAACATAAAAATAAATATTTCTTTATGGTATTCAGGTACCTAAGCCATAGATGGTTTCTAGGAAATATCAATAAAGAATCCTTAGGATTCTAATAAACCATAAAAGTTACAGTTCTAGCCGATGCAGAAATTTTAAGAAGAAAAATTACAATAATAAAAAATAATTACTCACCTTTATCAGATTTATAGATACCAAAAATAATTGTATTATTCCTCCCGGTCAAGTCTTTTCAATATTTCTTATTACAGTTTGTCTCAACGTCCACGGGAAATATCCACAACACAGTAAACTAATGAATGTCCAACCACTTATATTAAAAAATCATTTTTAAACAAACTTCGTTACAAGATGTATCAGATATATTTGCGAGTATTACATAAAAATTGTATTCACTTTAAGTAAGATGAATTTGTTATTAACCTTCCTGATAAAACTGTTGATAACATTAAGATAAGGAAAGTATAACAAAAATCATTTTTTATTCAATATATTCTCCCATAAAAATCTTATTGCAAAAATATGCAAAAAATACCCAGCGTAAAGCAGCTTTTTCAACATCTTTCAATTGCAAGAGGGGCGTAACTTACCTATATAAAATAGTACAGGGTGTCCAATTTAAAAAAATGTACCTTTGAACTAGCATATAGCGTTCTGAAACGCGCGGTATAATTGCGACTAATTTTAAAATGTGTGCATTTAGGATTTGTATTTCTATTTTTATGGATATCAGCAGTTTGTCCAACTATTAGAGAACCATATGAGTAATAATTGCTTTTAAATTAAATGTATTTTAACAAGTTCATTATGTAAATAACAGCTAGCAGATGTTGCAAAACCAGTTCTCTTCAATTAAATAATTATTATAGACTGTATTATTAAAATTATCGGTAAAGCGTTACATTTTCTGAATCATAAGCTTTGTCATCAATACCAACTACAGTAAGATGACGTTTCCAAATGGTGTGTGTACCCACAGGATAAAATATAGATTTTTATATACCTAAGAAATCCGAGCAAACTCAATATTACAGAAGTCACAAATAGTAAAAGATATTATAGCAGATATGGCAACATTAGAGGATCTACAGAAATATTATAAACGCCTGCCAGTTTTATATTACTGTTGCGCACGTAACAAACGATTTATTATTTGCTTTTCTGCAGTTGAGTGCATCTACTTCATCAGTAAAATAAAGGATTGTAGACATAAAACTGTTTTTGTAGTACGTTAAATAACTTGAGAATAAGATTATTATTTATCATTTACTTCTTTGAAAAGCACGTTTAACGATATTTTGTTTTGATTTTAATGTGGACACAAACTGGTAGTCGTCAAGATGACTACAATGTAATACATAATAATAATAATTTTACAATAGACTTTGAATTCTTATGTTAGAAATTGATTTATTGTCATGTTTAATGTAAATAAAACATTACTGATTCTATATAAAAGAATAAAATGAAAGGCCAAGGTCTATTGTACTATTATATAGTTTAGTTGGTGTCTACTGGCATATATAACCTATTCACTTAAGATGCATTGTGTAGGCCCGATCATCTTTAACAAATTTAATTCAATTGGATTTGTTGTGTTACTACATTTTTTATTTGTAGTTTATAGAATATTTAATTAATTATAAATTTTGCAGTACGTGACAAAATTTCCATATTACAACAAATTACGGATGGTTAATATTTCAAATATAAGACTTACTAATTAGAGTTGAAGGTCAGCTTCACCTAAAACAAAAAAAATATCAGTAATAAGAGTTATTTTAAAGTATTAAAGGTTATATACACAATCAATTCACGAATACATATAGCAAATAATCTAAATTTATAGAATTTAAATATATATTTGTTTTTATGTCATTGTCAGTATATTTTAAGTAAGTAGTAAAATAAAAATCAAATAGAATAGTTATAGTAATTGAGGTAAATATAAGGTAAGAATAATCTATATGTTAGGATCAAACAGCGATATCGGCCAATGGTCGAAAAATACGGCCAAAACGCGTTCTGGCCACTAGTATATTGCCAATGTCAGAAATATCGTTTTCCAGTCGTTTAGTGTAGACCAAAACGCGTCCTGGAGCCTTTGCAATTGCCAGAATGTGTATTGACTTTCCCAAGTTAGTCTGAAAGAATTTTGTTATTTGTCTACGTATAATTCTGGTGACTTAATGGCATACTTAAAACATCTACTTGTTTTTACACTAACTATTGTTATGACACTTGCTGTTACATAGTACCCTTACGCGTACCCTTACTTACAGAGGTAAAGGTAGCAAAAGCTTGTAAAAATAAGAAGGGTAAGGGTAAGGCTAAGGGTACTATGTAACAGCAAGTGTCATAACAATAGTTTGTGTAAAAACAAGTAGATGTTTTAAGTATGTGTCGTTTGCAAGCTGAGACATGCACAAAATCGGTTTTTGGACGGTTTAATTGTGTGTTAGACGCGTTCTGGCAATCGCAAAAGGTCCCGAATGCGTTCTGGTCTACATTAAGCGGCCGGAAAGCGTAATTTCGGATTTTGGCAATATGCTGAGGGCCAGAACGCGTTTTGGGCGTATTTTTCGACCATTGGCTGAAATCGGTGTTTGATCCTAACATATATATTATAGATTAAGAAAATATATTGAACAATCAATCTATTGTATGACCACAGATGGAGATAAAAAACAATATCTTTCATTTATATATATTATCAATTTGCGACAACTGGCATGGTAAATATCTAACAGTAGCGTTACAAAAATATTCTAATATTTATTAGTTCAATTCAACCTTTGTGTTGATTTTATATACGTTTATTTTGGTGAAAAGGTAGGTAAATTACGTGGGAGGTTTAAGAGAATATTGGAATAGTGGCCTGAGATAATTCGATACGCATGGTTTATGATTATATTACCTCGACGAAATATATACCAGTAAATAATGACAACACATAGACGTAGGTAAATTTAATGTGTACAAAATAATGAGCACTATTTGAGAGCTATGACAAGTAACAGTGAATACAGTTTACACTGCCACTACACCAGAACTATCTTACGCGCATTTCGATAACCAAGTTATCTTCTTCAGAGACTGAATTATTTTTTTGACCAATAGATAGTGCAAAAGTGCCAGATTAAAGTTCATTAAGGCTCCCAGCATCAAAGAATGCTTTGTTTTGTTTTCGATGTTAATTTTTAATAAAATATAATCAATAAAAAATAGGTATCTACTTAAATGCCAATCAGTGGGGGATTTAACTCCTGCGGGGCCCGTGACTAAGTCGAGCTGGGGCCCACTTAAGGGCGGAGAAAAACCTCAAATAACGTTTTTTCTGTATCACATGGCCCTTAGCCCCTACGTTAATCCGCCACTGATGCCGATGGATGAAAGTAATGGTGTGATCGACCAACCTCGACATATCCCGCCGATGAAAGGTGTACTTATGATCATGCAAGACAAAATAAAATCAAGATTTTCAATGAAAAGGTGTTATGGGCACATCATCACGGTTATCACAACATCAATTACCATTAGTTTGTTTATTATTCAAGACGAATATTCAACGTAATAAATATTACATAATGGTTCATAGTCGAGAATTGTATTTTGCAATTTGCACTGAATTTATTGAATTCATCTGTAGGTAGCAAATATTTATTTATTCATTAGTTTAAATACTGAAGGTTGTTAAACAGTATTCTTGTGGTTTGCTACATACTAATGTTAATTGATTTGGTAAAGTCGGTGTCTTCCGGCCACGGCCCGGTATTATTTGAATGAAGGACGCGACACCAATTTTTTACAGGATATTAGGACTTAATTTCGTCATTCATATCAAATTCTTCTTACTTAATCAGTGAATTTCATATGTTGATTTAATTTTTGAGTTTAAGCTGGACGACTATGTAAAACTAATTTTTCTATCCCTCGGGATAAGTATTTTTCCTAGATTAAAGGTACAATATATCTTTTTCTGTACCGCTGACAATGTGTGTGTAGTCCATAAAACAGTATCGATAAGGTACACGACAGTTGAGTTAATAAATGATTGTAAAAACATTAATCCATCGCGAAATGACTATTCTGCCAGTTTCCACAGGCCGGATATGTATATGGCAGCCAGTTTTTCACGTCGGAAAAACTTGCCGGAAAAACTTGCTTGAAAAACCGGTAAGGTACACGAGTGAAATTTGTTTCAGGCATTGTTGAGACCTAAACTGAGAGCGGTGTAACAGTGGCAGAAAGTTAGCAGGCCGGAAAACCCTCGGCAGAAAAGTCGTTGAAAATTCCCATGAAAAAACCGATAAGGAACACGTGAAAAACTTTTTTCCGTACATTCTTTGGGTCTCAAGGAAGAGCGGTACGATAGTAGCAGGTCGGAAAACCCTCGGCGGAAGGAACTAAAAATCAGCGGGCGCGCGGCACGAAAACCGAGCAGATGGTATAAAATACGCCGCGCCGTTAAAACTTTGGCTCATTCATCAAGTTTTCATCGTATCGTGATGATTTTTTTTTTAATTTCAGGTAGCGCACGAAAATATTTTGAATGGTATGAGCGAAAATAGTTGGGAAAGATCGCGAGGTACTAGGATTAATTTTGAGTTTTCAATTTTTCCGATTTTTTCTAATTTCTGCTGAGGGTTTTCCTGCATGAAAAACGTCTGCCATCATCACAGTGTTCTAAGTTGAGGGCTAAGCAATGCCTGTGTACCTTATTAAATTGACGCTACAGGTTTTCCATAACTTTTAGTTCCTTCAGCCGAAGATTTTCCGACCTGCTACTTTTCTGCCACTATCGCACCGCTCTTCTTTGAGGCCCAAAGGATGTACGGAAAAAAGTTTTTCACGTGTACCTTATCGGTTTTTTCATGGGAATTTTCAACGACTTTGAATCATTTCTGCCGAGGGTTTTCCGACCTGCTAACTTTCAGCCACTGTTACACCGCTCTCAGTCAAGGTCTCAACAATGCCTGAAAAAAATTTCACGCGTGTACTTTATCGGTTTTTCAGGCAAGTTTTTCCGACGTGGAAAACTGGCCGACATTTAGAATAGCCATTTCGCGATGAGTTAATGTTTTTACAATCATTTATGAACTCATCTGTCGTGTACCTTATCGATAGTATCGACTAGTACACCACATGAACATTTTAACGCGCTGTAACCTTTAACCAGATTGTAATTTGTAACTAAATTCGAGAAGTTCACAAGAGTTGGATATAAATTTGAGCAAAAAATGTTACAAAGCAAAATTTATGGAAAACATCTAACATTTTGTTCATTTTAATTATTCTACATGTACCTCTGGTATATTTTACACCAGATATTAATTACCAGGTAAAGTAAAACATCTAAGGTTTCATTATGGTTGATTGGCTTCTGTATCAATTTCAATTTTTATTTTCAAACACTGTTGGCAGTAGTAGGTTTACTTTTAACCACCAGTACCTTTATGAGAGCGTCAGTGTGACCATTTCCGGATTTTTATATTCTGGTGAGTACCTAATATGTAAATTTTTTTCTATTTTTTTCCTTAATTTATTGTTTAGATTGAATATGCCTCAACCAACAGAACGTACCAGACTTGTAATTCCTCCGATGAGTCAATGTGAGTATTCGTTTAATTCCAGCATTTCAAGAGAACGGAAAAGAAGAGTGAAACAATTTCAGTGTTGTCTATGTGCCTTATTTTTGTAAGTGTTATTGATTGTATATCATTATCGAAACAACTACCAACTGAAGTTTCTTATTAAATAATAAAACTTTCTTGTAACTCATTGATTATTTAAAAAACTGAAATATTGTTTGGAATGTCCAGTCAGCAAAGGGAAACTTAATTAACGACTGTAAACAAAACTAGAAAAATATGGTGAACTAATATATTTGTTATATTTTCAGAACAATATTTTTGATATCAATAGTCATTACAGTATTGTATAGTATAAACGGAAACACAAATCCCGAAAATGACAGCAATAATGTAACCATAGAATCGCCTTTTGTTTCTTTTTTTGAAACAAATTTTCCACTAACAGACATACAAACCCCAAATAAAACTCTCGAAGATGTTACATTGTGGAATGAAGCAATAGAGAAAGGAAAAAAGAATTTACAAGAAAAAGATGAAATTGAAGCGGCTATTCCGTCTCTAAGCGTTCAGAGTCCAAGTTACAGACACCAAAAAGTTACAGCTACAAGTGTACATGGAAGAGAATTGTCCAGAATAGGATTTATTGAAGAATACGCTACCAGATACATTTACAGGTAGTTCATTTTTGTATAATCTGTACTTGAGATGCTTGCATATTTATTTTGTAAGTCTAGTTATCTAGAAAGTATTGAATAGGAGGATGCCATTCTTATTGGGACACCCGGTATATGTTTTTTGGTATAAATAACATTTTTTACAGAAACTCAAATGATACAACAATAAATATCATGTGCCAAAACCAAGGGACTCCGCCTGGAGAATTTTGTGAAAATAAAACTATTGAGTGCAATTTGCTACACAAATACAGATCTTTCAATGGTAGCTGTAATAATTTGAAAAGACCATTAGAATATGGAACTACTTACAGACCATTTAGAAGAATGTTACCACCAGAATACGCTGATGGTAAGTAGACAGAAAATTGATTTGAAAAATAAATTTGATTAATGTGGGGATGACTGACTCTCAATAAGAATTGTACTTTATATTTAATTCAAAAATATTATCACAATTTTTTTTTATTTTTCAAGCGGAATTGTCTATGCATGTTTAGTTATTTATAATTTCACAGAAACAATCATAAAATTATAATGGCTTGCTCCTAACCTTATAATTTTGTGGTTTCAAAAAGCGGTCGCATGAAATAAGCAAATTACCTACGATCTAAGAATCAGAAATAATGGTATGTATTTTCAATATAATACAAGCATTACATTTTGATAATATGAAAGTTGGCAAGGAAATGTTTATAATTTAATTTAAACTCTCTAATTAAACATTATTTTTATTTCTAAGAATACACGTCATACATTGAAATGATATATGTTATGGGGTAACATTCACTGAGATCTAAAAGATCTATTGTGCCCCCTTACTTCTACTTAGTTTCTGAGTAACGTCTCAGAGACTAGTAGCTCCATTAGTCCTTTTTCCCGGAGGAATTTTAGGATATCTGCAGGCTTCAACTTAGGTAACTGTCCCTCTTCTATCCAGTAGTCTCCCAGGTGCTGTGCCCTAGGATTCTGAATTGCTGTGCAGTTCGCAAGTATGTGGATGGAGGATTCTTCTTCCATTACACAAAACCTACAAACCTACAATCTTCTTCCTCCACTATTTTGAGCTTTTTAAGGTTCCCATTCAGTCGACAATGTCCCGTTAGGATTCCTGTTAAAACTCTTAGTGCAGTTTTGCTTTGACTTATGCATTCATTTGATCTCAACAGGTTGTAGTCACCTAGAAGAATCTTTGATTGCCTAAGCCCTACTAGATCTTTCCAATTGTCAAATCTTCTCTTTTATTCGGCTTTACCTATTTCTTCCAATATTACATTGGAGCTGATTCCGCAAAAGGGTTCCGGCCCCCAAAAGAATATTTCAGTCCCCCTCTTCGCTAGTTCATCTGCTATTTCGTTTCCTTCTATTCCAGTGTGTCCTGAAATCCACAGTAAGGTGACTATATTGTTCTCGCCTAGTTCATTAAGTTTGCCTAGGCATTCCCACACATTGAAATGATATTTTCGTTTCTGAATTTCAAGATGAAAATTAAGTATTCAGAATATGAAATACAATAGTACATACTTTGGGACAGAAAATACGGAATAACTATAATCTTTCTAAAGCCAATGAGAACAAAGGGAGCTTTAATCCAATTGATGCCAAACGCTGTCGTTTCAAATGATCTCCAAAATGCCATTATAATTAATTACTAATAAGTTATATTTATAAAACTTACTGGTCGTTCAGCAAATAATTATAATTGATATAAAATACTTCTCTACATCTAAACACAGAACAAATCACGGCGAGAATAACTATTGTCATAAATCATTTTAACGACACAGTGGACCGCACAACCGAGTTAGTGGGTGCCAATTGGTTGGTTGGTAAACAGACGAAAACAGGCCGGGTTAGTGGGCCCCAACACTGCAGCCGTTGGCTTATTGTATTGTCCTGTCTGTCTGCTAGTCCGTGAGAAGATTTGTGACCTTGATGAGATCTAGAAGTCTCTTCACAGTATCTCTTTTGGTGAGGTTGTACCTAACCTAACCGGCCCTATCTGTCTATACCTCCAACAACGTAGAGCCTCACATTCGAAAATTATATGGGTGGCTGTTTCGTCCTCTTCACCACATAATCTACATGTAGGTTCTTCTAGGAAGATACCCATTGTGTGAAGGTGCTTTCTCAGGCCGCAATGTCCGGTTATAAGGCTGATTACCAGCCTGATATCTCTCCTATTTAACTACAGGATTTCTTCAGTAAGTTTTGGTATGGGTTGTTTAACCATCAGTTTACTGTGTTTGAGCTTCGGAATTGTTTGCCAGTATTTGAGGTGTTGTTTGTGCACCCACTGGTTTAATGTGGTTCTTACCGAAGCCTTTGTTACACCGGTTGCCGATCCTTCTCGTGCTAGGGCGTCTGCTTTTGCGTTCCCTTCAATACCCTTGTGACCTGGCACCTATTTCAGGGTGCCAATGGAAAATACTGAAATTACTAAGGGTCGAAACAAACAATTCGTTAATCACTAACAAATATTCATTACAGCAATCAGTAAACCAAGAGTATCTTCAACTGGGGAGCCCCTACCATCCGCTAGGACAGTGAGTTTGGTTATACACCGACCTTATTACAGAGATGATCCAAAATTTTCAGTTATGCTAGCTGTTTGGGGACAATTTTTAGACCACGATATAACAGCCACTGCGATTAGTCAAAAAGTGGACGGAGGCACAATATCCTGTTGTGATCATATCGAGAGGACATCTCCAGAGTGCTTTCCAGTTTATTTAGACGCAAATGATCCTTTCAGGTAGATAATCTTAAGTAACTAATAACTTGGAAATGAGAAGAGTTTGATTTTTAGGGAATATAATGTAAGTTGCATGGAGTTCGTTAGATCCGCCCCAGCTCCAAAATGTTGCCTCGGACCAAGAGAACAGTTAAATCAAGTGACTTCTTTTATTGACGGTTCTGCCATATACAGCGCTGACGAAGCTTTTGCTAAAAAGTTGCGTACGATGGAAAAAGGAGCGATGAAAGTATTGGTTACTCCGGATGGAAGAACACTTTTACCAACTTCTGACGATCTAAGCGATGGATGTAATCGAATAGAAGATGAAATGAATGGAAAATATTGTTTTTTAACAGGTATAATTTTGTTATATTATCACTGTTTTTATTAATTAAATTTTGAATGTAGGTGATGGTAGGGCGAACGAAAACTTACACTTGACTACTATGCATTTACTATGGGTCCGTCAACATAATTCTATTGCATCGAATTTATCTAAACTAAACTCACATTGGGATGACGAAATGGTCTATCAAGAAACCAGAAGAATTGTTGCAGCTCAAATACAGCACATTACTTACAATGAATTTTTACCAATTTTATTAGGTCGGTATTTAGTATGCACTCAAAATAATTATTTTAAATTAATTATTTATAGGCAACAAGGCAATGCAGAAGTACGAATTAAATCCGAAGAACAAGAAAGAATATTTTCAAAAATATAACGACAGTATTGATCCTGGTATTGCTAATAATTTTGCAACTGCTGCTTTTAGATTCGCCCATTCCATTATTCCAGGATTAATGAAACTTTTGGCAAACGATACATCATCTCCTGAATATATTCAAATGCATAAAATGCTATTTAATCCCTTCAGTTTGTATGAATCGGGCGGATTGGATAAAACCCTTAGAGGTGCAATGAGTACCAATATCCAAGCTAGTGATCCCTACTTTACTAATGAGGTAAGTTGTTCCAACCCTACTGCGGCTACCTCCACCATCAAGCAAATTAAATTGTTTGTTTTAGTTAAAATTCCACATGTTTGAAAGATCTGCTGAGCAAATAAAACAACCAAAATTATGTGGACTCGACCTTGTGTCCTTAAATGTTCAAAGAGGAAGAGATCATGGACTGCCTGGATATACGAAATGGAGAGATCATTGTGGTTTGAAAAAACCTGCGAGGTTTGAGGATTTAGAGCAAGAAATGGATTCAGACTCACTACGGAATATGAAAATTATATACAAGTAAGTTGAACAGAATTTTTACATTACAATCTTATTTTATAAGCAATCAACTTACAGCGTTGGAAAAAACAATAGAATCACCTTGTATTAGAAATAACACCGAAAGGAAAAATCAACTATATTTTTTTACAACTAATACGGAAAAATGCTAGTTGCTGGACACCTTAAAAAAATTCTCACCAAATATGAGCTCTTCATTTTAATAGGAAGATCCTCCGCATCGCAACTATCAACCCATTTTTCCGCATTATTTGTAAAAAAATAGATAGTTGATTTTTTTGACCCACCCTAATATATATGTATATTAGGAATAATCCAAGCTCTCTCTAATGTGTGGCATTAAATAATTTTGACTACACATCAATAGATGGCAGCACCATGCAAAAATAGCAATTTTAATGTTTCCTTCAGCACCTTGCATCATGTCATAAATATTGAATTAGTTATTTTTCATGTTTTTTTTGTTAATTGCAGTAATATTGACGATGTGGATCTATACACTGGCGCGCTGAGCGAAAAACCTATGGAAGGAAGCATTTTAGGACCAACTGTAACCTGTTTAATTCTAGATCAGTTCTATAGATTAAAACACGGAGACCGATTTTGGTATGAAAATCCACATCCACCGCAAGCATTCACACCAGATCAACTCAACGAATTACGTAAAACAAGTTTAGCGAATTTAATTTGCGACAATGCCGATAATTTGAACAGAATTCAAAAAAAAGTAATGCAAAGAGTTGGAAAGAAGAATGAGTATGTCAGCTGTAATGACATTGAAAGACCAAATTTTGATGCATGGAAAGATACTCTAAACCGCTTGAAATTCAATACAAATGAATTTTCAGTTATCGTTAAAAATTCTAGTAGTTAAAATAATTAATTTGTAGTGTTCGTGTGTAAGCACAACTTCAATAAAATATAAATTTGATCTAAAGTATCCTTTTAATAACCAATTTCTAGCATATTTAGTTCTTTAGAAGAAAGTTTCAAGTCCAAAGCATCTTATGCTTTCTGTGCTATTGGTGACACTGTTTATATGAAGAGTCTAGTTGTCCGTATCAATGTGTGTATGTATTTAGGGGTAACATTCACTGAGACCTAAAAGATCTATTGTGCCCCCTTACTTCTACTTAGTTTCTGAGTAACGTCTCAGAGACTATTAGCTCCTTTAGTCCTATTTCCCGGAGGAATTTTAGGATATCTGCAGGCTTCAACCTAGGTAACTGTCTCTCTTCTATCCAGTAGTCTCCCAGGTGCTGTGCCCTAGGATTCTTCTTCCATTCCACACAATCTACAATTTTCTTCCTCCACTATTTTGAGCTTTTTAAGGTGTCCATTCAGGCGACAATGTCCCGTTAAGATTCCTTTCCTTAGTGCAGTTTTACTTTGACTTATGCATTTATTTGATCTCAACAGGTTGTAGTCAACCAGAAGAATCTTAGATTGCCTAAGCCCTGCTAGATCTTTCCAGTGGTCAGATCTTCTCTTTTCTTCGGCTTTACCTATTTCTTCCAATATTATATTGGAGCTGATTCCGCAAAAGGGTATTTCAGTCCCCCTCTTCGCTAGTTCATCTGCTATTTCGTTTCCTTCCATTCCAGTGTGTCCTGGAATCCACAGTAAGGTGACTATATTGTTTTCGCCTAGTTCATTAAGTTTGCCTAGGCATTCCCACACCATTTTGGAACTGATTACACAAGAACTCAGCGCTCTAATGGCTGCTTGACTATCAGACATTATGATCATCCTTTGCCTTCTATATCCTTTGTCAATATTGAACTGGGCACACCTTATTGCGTGAATTTCCGCTTGAAAGATACTTGGGGTTTTTCCCAAGCTTTCAGAGTGTTTGGTTCCGGGCCCGTACACTCCTATCCCAGTTCCTTCTATTGCTTTTGAGTCGTCTGTGTACCATTGAATGGCATTCTTTAAAAGTCTGGTAATGGTATTTGGATCCCATTCCTTCTTGTTGCTTAATTTCTTGTATGTATGTATTTTGGGGTAACATTCACTGAGACCTAAAAGATCTATTGTGCCCCCTTACTTCTACTTAGTTTCTGAGGAGAGTCTCAGAGACTAGTAGCTCCTTGAATCCTATTTCCCGGAGGGATTTTAGGATATCTGCAGGCCTCAACTTAGGTAACTGTCCCTCTTCTATCCAGTAGTCTGCCAGGTACTGTGCCCTAGGATTTTGAATTACTGTGCAGTTCGCAAGTATGTGGATGGAGGTTTCTTCTTCCAACGAATTTCTTTGAAAAAGTTATACTTTTTCATCATACCATCTTGTCCGTATCAAGGTTAACAATATTTCCACAAATTAATTCTTGAAGAAATCCTCGCTTGGGAGCGCCAGCCCAAGAAATTTATATCTCTAGTGAATCGGTGCATCGCAATCGAAGATAATGAACCACTGACAAAAGACTCATTTCTGTATATGTCAATTGTGGGCAGTACTCCTTTAACTTTTTTTCATTTGACCTCCCCTACTTAAGATCAATATTTCGTTGATCAGCGACTCTAAAGGTTTTTTGGACAGGAATTTGCTGTGTTCCATATTAGGCACGAAAGTCCAATTTGTTTATGAAATCCGTCGATATACAAAGTCCTGCTGCATTTTTTTGATGGTTCTGAACCAGTGAATACAGCTTCAGACCCTCTCTGTTTTTCCAGTGCCTACAATACCCTTGTGCCCCGATTGGATTTGGAGTTTGTACCCCCTTTTGTTGTTCATGGATTTCCACCTGGAATGTAAATACAAACATTCCTAAAGATGTGTAAATGTTGCATCTGGGTAAGGTAGAGTTCCTGCTCCTCCGTTAGTGTATCACACAAGGTTTTCATCCCATTCCAATTAAGCTGGATGTTATATGGTTAATTCCCATTAACTAATCACCATAACTTTTACCAATGGATTGCTCGATGGCGGATCTTTGGTGGAAACATTAGAATCAGCTACCGGCTCTCAACAAATAGATTTGTACAAGATTTTTGTTAATAGTTTCATTTTTTACCAGAAGAGTGTTCAGATTATCGGATATTAATAGGAAAATATAGGTGAGAATAAAAAAGGATTTAAAAACATTAAGTTTTTTCACTGTAAATATAAAATTATTCAATGTAAAATTAATAACATTACAAATACCAAGCAAAATCTCGTTTCGTCCCGATTTTTGTAAAATACAATTTCCAATATTCGCAGTGCGTCAGATTCTGCTTAGTATTAAAATAATATAAAAACAATATATCTATTGGACGGAATCAATACCACGTTACAGTAAAAATACGGAATTATAAAAAAATATAAAAAATCAGATCTGCTACCACAATTACTGAGATTTGAATCAGGTAAATTTTGATTCGAGATGCCATCATTTAATTAATCCTATCGAGTAACAATAAAAAATATTAAAAATTTCATACAAAAATATTGTACTGTCACGTTTGTGTAAATACGAAGTGTGCTGCTAATGTGATAGCAATGCTTAATACACTAATTTGTACACCACTAGCTGCGCTGCGAAAATTTCGAAAATATTGTGGTTTCCCTGAAACATACAAAAAATTAGAGGGTCCAATAGATTTTTCTTAAAAATACGTTAGTATCTTCAAACCACAGATAATTCAATACCAACTACCCAACTTTAAGACCGGAACACTGCACGACTGCAGATTGCTTGGAAGAGACTGAGTTGTGTGCGCAGTTGCTTTAGCGTGAAGTGGACTTTGGTAGCTGGTACTGAATATAACTACAAAATATTCAAAATTGCCGAAATAACAAATTCTAAGGAAAGTTCTTCTCGTTGAAAGATAATGTCAATTTTGAATATCAAGTTTATCTAAGAATGCTTTACAGATAAACAACAGACATGCACGTATCCAGGGGGGGGGGGTCGAACCCCTCCCGAAATGTTTTCAAACACATACTAGAAAAACGATGATTCCATAATTTTTATGTAGGTTAGGTACAGGCAGTAAAGTAAAAATGTACGGCATACAGTTTTGAAAATGTCTAAGTTTAAAAATAAAAATCAATTGCTTAACTATTGGCAACACAGAGGAACTTATCGTCGATCAACTTATAATGAATCTAAAAGATCGTTTTGAAACAAACTCAACCAAACTAACAGCTTTGCCTCAAATGAAGATGCAAGTCAGCTAGAGCAGCTTTCTATGTATATTGAAGATAATTACTCGCTGTCTGCTCTTCAGGGTGAATACTACTTATGGTGCAATCAAGTGGGTGAAGATTTAGACAGAAACACCGAAACCCTAAAGGCTTTGGAGCACTGTAACAAAAATGTTTTCCCTGCTCTTCATCATTTACTGATTATTCTTTCTACTTTACCTTTATCTACTCTTAAAAGGGTAAAAACCTTTCTAAGAAATAAAATATCACATGAAAGGCTAAGTTCCCTGGCTGTGCTCTCAATACACTGGGGCATCGATGTTTTTCCTGATAAAATACTTGACATTGACAATATATTATTCTTACTACACACTTATACTTTTTATAATGATGACATTGTTTGTAACTATAGGTAATAATAATAACTCAATTTTTAACGGAAGATTAAAAATGTTTCTAACAAAACCTGTATTTTAACGTGTTGTTTTGTACCTTCACAATTTTCTACTTTTCATCTAAGTCATTTGACCTTGACCTCTTCAAAAATTTTTGTCTGCGGCGCCATTTTTTTTTCTAGTTGGACCCCCCCGAAACCAAATCCTGGATACGTGCCTGACAACAGATGACTACAAAGCAAATCATGTTGAAAGACTTATAGAATAGAAAAAGTGTTAGTTACAGCTACCATTAACTGCTAGAATAAAGGCGGGTACTCACCAAAAATCATTCGCAAACATCGTTTGCAAACATTTGCAAATGTTTGTAAATGCTTTTAAACATTTACCAAATTGTTGTCTCCAATGATAAACATTTGTACAAACAGTATTGTTTGAATCAATTTGTCGCAAAGTTTGTGAAGGTTCCATTTTTTAAATGTTGAAGGTTATTATTATATAAGGTATTACATATTAATACCAACCTTTACCTGTTCCTAAACTATTTTTTTCCTTTGCTCTTTCCTTTCTAAATGAAGTTGTCAAGGAATTTAATTTGGGTTTCATTATATCGTTAGTTGTATTAAAGTGTAAAGCTATTCCATTCAAAGCATCTTGTTTTTTTGTTTTCAAATGATAGAAGCTATGTTGTGGATCCCATAATTCAGGCTTTAACTTGTATAAGTTCTAAGCATCGTTCATGATCCCACTCCATTGTTCAGTTTCAATTAATAACAAGAAATAAAAATTTTGTTTTATTATTTGCGTGACCTGTTGACAAACCGTTCACACCGAACTATTTCGCAAATTCAAAACAAACACAGTATCACGGCAAATCCTTTGATCTTTCCGACTTTACATGGAAACGATACAAACGCACGCAAATGTTTGCAAGCATTTGCGGCCGTAGTACATACCAAACAAACACCGCGTTTAAAATCGTTTGTGAAGGTTTATAAACATTTTGCTTGTCTGGTGGGTACCCGCCTCAATAGTACTTTCAATTACCAAACAAAAGCGATAGATGGTGTAAGACGTGCCAAAGTGCTGAAGGAAAATTCATTGTCAGACGTTTCTTCAGAAAACGTTCAAAATTTCATTTAATAAAAGTATTTTGTTAGTGATTAAAAAGCTGTGTGGTACAGGTACATAGTCATTATTAACCAGTAGTCTATATACAGTATGTGAAAGGAACTTTGGTCACTTGATAGTTTAACAAGTATAGACGGTAGGGATACTAGTATACCAGTTTAACAGGAGAATGAATTGTGAACTAGAAAGACTACGGTGGTTGCCACATATTAATATAATAATCGTTGTTGATACATACATCTTACGCCATTGTGCTCTAGGACTATATGTTTGATTGTTCTAATTACAATTGCGTGAGAACCGAATTGTTAGTATAAGGAATATTTTATGTTCAACCAGGAGCGCATAAATTTCTTTCGTATGTTATGTTCAGCTGTTAAACCAAGCCAAATATACTTGTTTCGCTTATTGCACAAGCTAAACTACTATGTGACGAGAGTTCTGCATAAATTTAAGTTTCATCCCAGGTTTAGGACAGATTAAAAATTTTAATCGTTAATGGATTGCTTTTCTGAATTGTAGCACCCACAATACTTTCTAAATTAAAAGCATTGAAAATAAAACAGGAACAATTTATAAACTGAGGCTAGTGATTTTGTGAGTTCAACGCACAATATTGATATTTTTCATCTTCTCCGAGTAAGCATTTGTTTTGAATAAAATTGAATTCCTATTTTTCAAATATTATACATAACGTATAAACTCCAGAGATTCAGTGTTGAAAATAACGAATCCAGTGAATTGAAAAGTAAGATCTAGCAATTATAAATAACAAAAATTTTCTACAACCTACACCAATTACTACAAAAGCAAAACTATGTGTAAGATTAAAGACAATTCACCAACAATAACAAAAGATTTTGATGCGTCACTACACACCCATTTGGAAGTGATTTTCTGGTGAACTCATTCTACCATCTCCACCATTTGAATATGCCAAAACTCTCAATTTGTAAACCTTGCCAGGAGAAAGGTTGGTAACATAACCCTCTAATTTTCCTCCGAAAGGTATAATTGTGTCATTTGCTGTGCTTAAATCTTGGTCACTCTCCCAAACTCGAATCTAAAAACCATAAAAATATATTAATGAGTATGAAAAAGCTATAGTATACAAGCACTTGCCTTGTAACCTTGCAATGGTTCTTCTTCCAAAGAAGGTTGGACATAACGCCAAACAACTTTAACTGTAGAAGGATCAATACCATAAAGCCTTACTGAAGAAGGAGGCTTTTGAGGTGCCTTTCTATAAGTACGTTCTAAAAAATGGATTTTTATATAGCACAATTAGAATTTTCCAAAATTTCGTTTCTTACCTATAAACCGTTCGCTCTCAGGTCCTTCTCCAGCAGAATTATAAACCATGGATTTAACAAAATAATATGTATCTGGTTCAAGACCAACAATGAGCGCCCATGGTCTTGTTTTTCTGGATAAATAATACACAGCATCTTGTTCAGAGCTATCTTTTTTCCAGTATTTTATCTATTATCAAGAAACAACAATGTAATAAGGTTTATTTTTATATATTTCTGAATTACTTACTCTATGTCCAATAAGTTTCCCTCTGATCTTCACTCTACTTTGATCAACAGGTACCCAACTGACATTAAGAGCAGTAGAATTGAAAGATTTAGCCACTACTAGTTGAGGGGCAACTTGAGGCATGTCTTCGGCAGAATAAATAACCGTTTCATGACTAATGGGTCCCGCTCCTTCATTATTGAATGCTTGTACTTTAACTACATATTCTGTGTAGTAGTACTGAAAATCAATATAAACCACTGCTTCTCCAACATTACCATATTCTTCCAACTTTTGACTCTTAAATTCAACTTCACCCTCTTTTTTTTTCCAGAATATTTTGTAATAGATTCCAGGAGCATTTTGTTCATCTTGTTTAAGAGGATCCCATCTTATAGTGAGATCACCAATTTTTCCACCTCCGCCGCCTATATTACGTGGTGCAATGTATGGTCTGTCAGGTGGACTAGGGTGTTTAGGACTGGCTTGAGATGGAATTCCCATTCCCAAATTATTCCATGCTGCTACTCTGAATTCATACACAGCCCAAGGTACTAAGTTATTGTCAATTACAGCTTCCTTTCTTCTTGTGTATCTATCTATCTCAGTTGCTCTGACACCATGAGTTATGTTAACCCAAGTTTGGTTCCAATTGGTTCTTCCGCTGATGCTGTAGCTGTGAATCGGTGAACCGTGACTAGCACCATCCGTCCACTGTAAAGTAACTGATGTTTTTTTCATGTCTAGTACTTTTACGCCACCTGGAGGACCAGGTGGACCTTCTACGATTACTAAAGCTCTTGAGAATATTCGACCCACAGCAGATTTAACGACACATTCATATTCGCCGGTATCAGAGAATGTAGCGTTTAGTATTCTTAGATAGCCTGCATCGATTTTCTAAAAAATATATATATATCATCAGCTACAAAAGATGACTAGAAGCGTTTTTAATTCAAAAATTGATAACAAATTTTCACTTACTACACGGTTATAGGAGTTTCTGACATCAATATCACGTATTGTCATACCATTGTGTTTCCATATGTATGCAATATCCAACATTTCATCTGTCACTGCATAACAACGCAAATCAATATTTCTACCGACAGATGTGACTAAAGTGTCCCTCAAAGGTTCAACAAGCCGAGGACCTCCTACAATTATTTATAAAAAATGAATCACATAGACAAATACAACAAAATCCCAGTTCATTGAATTATTTTTAGGGTTCCGTACCCAGAAGGTAAAAAACAGACCCTATTACTAAGACTTCACAGTCTGTCTGTCTGTCACCTGGCTGTATCTCATGAATCGTAATAGTTAGACTGTTGAAATTTTCACAGATGATGTATTTCTGTTGTCACTATAACTAAAAAACTTGAAATATTCACAGAATAGGGAGTTATATAATTATAGATAATGGTACGGAACCCTTCGTGCGCGAGTCCGACTCGCACTTGGCCGGTTATTATTTCTTAATGTAAAACAAAATGAAAACTTACGCAGTACAATGAGTCGTCCTTTTGATTCGTCTATGCCCAGTTCGTTTGAAGCAGTACAAGTATAAACACCTTCGTCATCTCTAGATACCGGACTTATGTATAAATTACCATTTTCGAAAATTCTTCTGTGTCCACCAGAACCTATAACGTTTCCATCTTTTTTCCAAACAAATTTTGGTCTAGGTGCTGCTTCTGGATTACACTTTATTGTTACGTTTCCACCCTCAGCAGCATATGATTCGAATTCTAAAGGATGCTTCTTAAATGATGGTTTAAATTCTGGAATTCGACAATTTTTAATAAAAAACCAGGATAGATATTTTTCGAATCACTGAATATACATAAAAAATACTGTATGCAACGAAAAATTTCCGTTTATCGGCATTGATAATAATATTATTTGTTGCACGGAAGCAAACAATAAGTTGGCAAAATAGCAATGCAATCTGAAAAACGGTACAGCGGCGAATAAAAAACGAAAATCAAGTTTTCTTGTATGTACTTCTTAAATATTAGTAATGTTAGAGAAAAACGAATTGATGAAACATCAAATATTTTCATTCAATAGTAGAAGTTATAGAGATTCTTATTTTAATATTTAGAATGGCAAGGAGAAATTCAAAATTTACGGTATGATGGTATACAAATAAGGCAAATAATTATATTCCAAATAGCCATTCTATGAGTGAAAGAAAGAAACCACAGAGAGGCAATTTCATATTCCCCTCTCTGGAGAATGTATCAAGTCTAGAGTAGTGGGTGTTTCATGGAGTGGAAGTATTTTGTTCTCTCTTGGATATATAGAATTTTATGTATAAGTGCTCACTGTTGCTCCTATTGTTGTAGAAAATTATAATTATGAAGCTTCCGGATACTTTGTATTTGATAATTCAACAAATTATATTTTACGAAAATTGTGAAATTCGTTTATATCACATATGATAAGTTGCTTCAACTTTCCTACTTTATTGTAAACAAAATAATCAGAGGTCAACATAATACTTGAATAAAATTAAAAACACAGCATTGATATTGGTATTTATAAACAAAATAGCAAAGACAAAATTATTTTGATAATACTGTAGGGTTATCAACCAAGGATAATTTGAGAAAATGATTTGGCAGAAAATAATTCCATGACATTTTTGGATAAGTTTTTAAATCACTAGTTTATTTAATAAATAAACTTACCCAAGACCCTCAACTGTGCAGATGAGTATGAAGTTTTCAAAGTATTGGAAGCCCTACATTGATACATTCCTGGATCTTTTTCTTTATCCATATAAGAAATTGTTAAAACATTATCTTGAATTTTGATACGTCCTCTATCCTCTATGTCCAAATACCCTTGAACTAAAATTAAACATGATGAAATAATGTAAACTGTGGGGATTAAAAAATAAATACCTAGTTGGCGACCATTTCTCCACCAAGTATAGTTAACATCTGGAATACCAAATGCTTCACATGTCCAAACTAACTCACTTTTACTATCCATGTGTCTGTCTTTTAATGGTATAGTAAATGTAGGTTCAGCTAAAAACACAAAAATTAGTATAGGAGAAATTTCAAAAATTTTCAAATTTACCTTGAATGTTTAAAAATACGTTATTTTCAATACTAGCTCTATCATTAAAGGCACGACAAATATATTCTCCTTCATCTTCTACTTGCACATTTGGTATATTAAGAATTCTATTATAACTCGTAAAATAGGCACTTCTTGGTAAACTTCCACTTTTTCTAGTCCAATTATAACTTGGAACTGGACTAAAATCAAACAAATTTGGTTCAGTAATGTTAAAAATATCCAAATAATGAACTTACTATCCAAATGCAACACATTCCAATCTTACATCCTTCCCTGCAGTGGGGGCTTCGGGAAAAGCTTTAGGAAAGTTGTTTGGAAATTTCAATTGTTGGTAATTAGCTGAAATAAAATAACAAATATAACATAAATATAAGAAAAATAAAAAAACTATGAAAATACTTACAGTGTGGATTAACCCTTAACGGAAAGAATGGACCATTTCTTCCAGAATCAGAAAACTCGGAATAAACACTGCAACTATAATTAGCTCTATCGATGGTTTCTAATGCAGAAAAATATAAGGCTCCATCATTAGATGAAAATACTCTTCTATCCTCTTCTACGAAATTGGGGAAATAATCACGGGACCATGAATATTTAACTGATGGAAAGTGGTTGGGAGGATCACAGTATATTGATTTTCCCCAATTTTGATCACCTGATTCTGGAGATCGTTTCAACACAAATTCAAGAATAAAACCGAAGTTTAATTGAACACTTTCTGATATTATTGTACCAAATTTATTGGATGCTTTGCAGTGATAAGTTGCATGATCTTTTTGTTGAGGGTTGTGGATTATTAAAGTACCCCCACTAATGGTGTAACGAATGTCCAGAAGGGGATCTATTTTATGGGCAACAAGTCTGTCATTTTCATAATCTTCACGAAACCATTCATATGTTGGAGTAGGGTATCCTCCAGCTAAACAGCTAATGCTAACATCATTATAAATATTTTTCCTGGACATATCAAAAGTTGCGTCTACAGGTTGTTGAATGAAATAAGGCCCAATTGGTATTTTTTCTGGATCAGTTACATCAATTCCATAATTGTAACTTCTATCTTCTACTACCAGTCTTTGTAAAATTCCAATACTTGCTTCACAAATAAATAATAATGACTCATCACCTCTTACTGGTTCAAAAACCCATCGTAAATGATTTCTGGAGAAATTATAAGCCAAGTAATCTTTTCCATAAGAAAATTCAGCATCTGATTTTGCATTGTCCATATTTGCTAACTGTGTACCATCAATATTAGTGTATGAGTTTGGAGAGCTTTGATGCACCCCAATATACCAAATATATCTGTGTTGGGGATCAATAACATTCAACTGATTAATGAGAAAACCATGCTTTTCTGGACTATTGATAGATACTAAATCTGAACCACTACCTTCTGGGCTGTATGTCTAAAAATAATACTATAGTTAGTGTATTCTAAATATTATATTTCTGTACAAACATAATTAAAATTAAATACCTACTTCTTTACAATATATAACAAATATATTGACATTTAATTATAATTACCTGGCAAATTTTTCTTGCTTCATTGTAAGCCTTTCTTGGAGATTTAACAAATTTATAACACGAATTTATAAATCGAATCCAATTATCTGGACACTGTAACTCATCTGGATTTCCATATCCATAATTTCCCCCATACCCAAAAGTTGGATAATTTGAATTTGGATAGTTGCTATTGTAATTATTATCTCTATTATAATTTGTGTTTTGGTTATAATTATTAGAACCTGGACTAAAGTTAGTTGCTTGATTCAAGTCAGGATAGTTAAACCCGGGATTATAATTTGAATTTGCATTATTTAAGTTATACATTTGATTATTTTCATTGTTTGCGTTAGGGTTCTCGTTTAAATTATTCGTATTATATGGATCATTTTGTGCTGAACTTATTCCTAGGAGTGAGATAATCCAAAATAATATGTACAGTCTCATTTCTGAAAAAAAATTGTTTAGAGAAATTTTTTAAGACTTAGTAATAAAGGGAGTGGCATACTTTTTATGTTTTCATCCATTAAATGTCTCATTTCCCGCAATATTTCAAATTATTATAAACAAATAATATCACCATTCTAATCTTATCACTTACCTGAATATGGATTACGTATAAAATGTTTGTTTTTATCTAAGCCGTCATATAACGTTCATTTCAGATCAACTTGTTTCGGAATGATAACAAACAAGTGTATATTAACATCACATTAGTCACCACAGGGACGGGTCACTGACAGACACCTGACGGCCAACGTTATTTGAGAAGAAACATAGCATAGAAATAAGTATTTATATATCTATGGTGTATGCTGTGTTCCATAGAGAAATAATATTTTGTCTATGGTGTGTTCACAAACTGACAAAGCCATGTGCAGGTTCTGTTACCTAGAGGAGTAAACCGACTGACTGCTGGGCACATCCTACGCCAGTGATATTGCGTGGCAGATGTGTGGTTTCTTGTACTAAAGCTGGAGGATGTAATCTAGATCCAGAGGACCACAAAAGATCTGAAAATGTCGCAGTTGAATAGGCCAACTAGCCACCTCATCAAATCTAATCTAATCTATGGTGTAACTAGCTTTCTAAAGCCATTAAAAATTGAGTAATCAGAGACATGCATTTGTCCTTTATGTAAAATATAAGCGAACCAAATTTTCCTTCGACACTTGACCATAGATAACCTACTTGACCACAGACCTATTCATTGAACTGAAGAAGAACGGTTTTCTATATATCTATGGATATAAGTGTCAGTTAGGAATAGTTCAGCTAGTGACCAATATATGGCGCTACACTAAATAGATTTCTATGATTCGACTACCAGACTTGAACACTTTTATATAGATTGAAACGTTTTGGGTAATTTGAGGCGTTTTTTTCCAAAAAAATAAATTAAATATGGTCGATAAATCATAACATATTATATTATTTTTCAAATAATGGAAATATTTTTATTTATTATCACAAATATTTATAAATGAATTGAAAAAGGTAGATAGGGGATTTTTAATTATTGAAGATTTCGGAAATATAATTTAATTTTTATTGTAAATTTGGTTAGGCTAAGAGATTTGTGGCTACGTTTTAGTTTCGTACGAAAAGACGCAAAACAACTTAAACCTGAAAAACTATTTATTTTTTGACAGATGTATAAATTTACTCGAGTTACTTACAGCTGAAAATATAAGCTCTTCTTACGTTTTATAATGCGATTTTAATTTTTTATTCCTCACAGTTAATACACGTAACTTGCTTTCAGGATATTAAATAATTAATCCCCTGAATACTAGTACACTATTACAAAGTGAAATTTATATTCATTTCCAACTACCCTTCTGGTGCTAATCAATTTCCGCTTAGCACGCCCTAAAAGCAGAAATCCTTTTACTGCTCCTAAGTGTTTGCCTTTTGCTGTTGCGGAATAGTTAGAAACTGTCAACAAAACAGTAAACACGAGTAGTAATGTACAGTACTTGTAGTATCTAGGTTGTGCGTGAAACGTCAGTCGTTTCAGAATAATAAATTGAATTATCCTGTGGGCATAACGTGTATAGTAATGTCAAGGGTCGTGAATTTAAATAGAGAGTTTGTCTCTATGACTACCCTTTCGAATATTGAGTATTAAAGATAGATCCATTTCCGTATTAGGTTAAAGTTTTTTGAATTGTTACATTTTCTTTTTTCCAATATATTGGTTTCGTTTCTTTTATTGTTTATTGATACACAAATAACAAAAATATCCTTAAAAAATCAGATCCCATTTATAAGTAGACTATAATACTAAGAATACTTCACAAAATATTCGATTTGAGTCGCAAATTGATGAAAATCATAAAAAAATCAAAAATACCTAATTATCTCGAGAAATATCAATAATAGAGACTTGTCTGCCATGAGCAACAAGAAGTTCATGAAAACATTGACTTTAGTGACCTGTACTGTCTCACCGGTGTAAGTTTCAGTAACGTCGTAATATCAATTTATAGAACGTTTAATCCTGAGTAATTTCCTTTTTTGCACGTTGAAATTGCTTAAAATTCCGCTAAGATATGGATATTAAAAAAAACCTCAAGATTACGTGTATTTTAAATAATCACGCTGATGGTGTGTTATCTTAATACTCATAATAAGGGCTCAAAATTTCGAACGAGTGGAAACTATTTTATGATGACCTATTGCTTTCTCATTTTGAAGTTGTAAGGATTAATTTTCGCTTGGTACCAACATACAGATTGCGTAAAGTACATACGAACCGCCGGGATTACACAAGTACGACAGAAAAACAGCTGAAAGAGAGAGAAAGAATAATTATACGTGGTCATTAAGGCGTGTACTTTGTTTCACTTGCCCCCCTATTTTAACCGCTGTTGCCAGAAGCGCAGATTAATTTGTACAAATGATATTTTTGTCTCGTTATCGTTGACTTTTTTTCGAGGGCGAAAATACAGCACGTTTGTGCCAGCATTACGCCAAATAATCTTAGAGATATGAGATCAAATCTTTATCACAGATTTGGTTATTGTCTGGCACAGGCAGGTGGTTCATTTGAGCACTTAATTC
Source organism: Lochmaea capreae (assembly GCA_949126875.1). Lineage (NCBI taxonomy): Eukaryota > Metazoa > Arthropoda > Insecta > Coleoptera > Chrysomelidae > Lochmaea > Lochmaea capreae. The sequence goes on from OX421402.1 coordinate 3,284,107, forward strand.
ATTAAAATTATGTTTACCTTTAGAATGGATTTTTATTTTTTCAGGAAGTTTATATTTTATGTTTAGAATAGGTGTAGGTACCTACCTACTTATTTTATTTTTTCAATTTAATTTAATAGTGGAAGGGATTTTTAGTTTATTAATTATGGTTCTCTCAAGAAATGCTGTTTTATTTTCAAGTTACAATGGCTAAAATAATATCCTATTGTAGTTAGAAATTGTCAACTTGGTCTGAAATGATCATGTTGACAAAAATGAATTTTAAGATATGTTTATATGGTATATAATATTGTAGACCCTCATGGGTGTACACCACAAGTGTTCAATAATTTAATTTTGAAACACCTTGCTACAAAGTAAATTTGAGCCATTACACCTATTTACATGTTGTTCATCCTCTTGCCTTCAGGATTACGCACTAACTGCTGATGTAGTGCTCGTCCCTAATAAAGATAATCGATATCTAGGTAATCGCTGAATAGTTTAAACTATACAGGAGCATAAGAATGATAAAAAATCAATCAAATATAACTTTATATGTATACAAATAAGGGAAAGGGATTTATATTTTAATTTGCGTCCACAATTGCTAAAAACTATTTACTTAATTACAGTTTCCTGTAACAATTGTCCTATTTAAGTAAAGCGTGTTATCAATAGAAGTCAAAATAATAGTATAAAACTGTTAAAACGCCTTATAAAATGGAAAATTAGTTTCCAAAGGGTAGACTGTTCACTAGGAAGCAAAATCTACTTCTCGGGCTGTATGCCCCGCAGACAATGAATTACATTTCTAATTTGTAAGGCGTTTTAATAGTTTTATACAATTATTTTGACTTCTATTGCTATCTTGTATACCTACCAATAATTCTGAATATATACCTTGCAAAGAAAATTTAGTTATAATAAAGAATCCAAGAATTAATAATAAAATTCCAAGATTTTATAATTTTTGAATAATAAGCCGATTTTGAAATAAATCGAATACCTCCTTAAATGCTCGAACTGTCTTCCATAACACTCAGAATATAAAATTAAATAAAAAGTTGCTTTTTAGTTTTAGCGTTTCGTTTCATGATAATTATGAAACTATGTAGTTGCCAGTTCATTATTAAATTTTCAATTACAAGTGAAGGGTTGCATTGAATAATACATTATAGGTTATAAACTATGATAAACTTGCTAATTAGCACTTTAGTTTGAAAATACCTGTCACGTAATATACAAAATATATACCGATATTCTGTAGCTTCTAGTTTAACTTTTGGCAAATATGTAGGTATTCCCACTCCATTTATTATTGCTGGGAAAACTGTCAAGGTGGGGGTAATTGAGGCAAAACCGTTTTTCATGAACATTTAATCGATTTAAAGTAAAAAACAGGCTTTAAAAAAAAGTCCACCTCTACACCATGGACTAAATGCTATTCAATTCCTACCAATAACAAATCTACAACAATCGATGTGCAGTGCGACATTAAATTGTTCATATCTCTTAAATTGTTAACTGTATCCAGATTGCTAGTTATTCTCGAATATAAAAAGCATTGAGATATTTCTCTAGCGTTGCCTTCTGAATGTGATATCAGAGGTGGTAAACATCAACAGTGTGATTAGAGGTACGCGGGCGGAACTAAGAATTTAAAATTAGAATTCCGCCTTGAGGTGGAAGTTTATACTAAATATACAGAAATCGGCCGAAAATGCTAAAACTTGCGCAAGAGCGGCGGAACATTACCTACTTACTTTGCCCCAGCGGCTGACGGCTGCTATTTGATACCTAAATTCTGATTAACAGCGGACTAAAGTTTATTTTTTTCTAGAATTCCGTCCTAGTCCATTTGCTGTCAGACTTACAAACCTAAGAAAATAAATGGAATTATAAACACATTTATATCCTTACATTGTGTATTTGAAGAAGGGGAAGGAAATATAATCATTGAATTCACCCTTCCCCTTAAAATAAAATAATGCTAAACCAAATAGCGGACGGCACTTATTCATGAAACAAGAATTGTCCGCCGTTGGGCGGCAGGAAGCATATATTTTTAGTGAATAGCTCTGCCGCGTTTGCGTAAATTATGACATTTTCGGAGGATTTTTAGATGTCATATAAACTTCTAGCCACACTGAATTATCAAAGTGCAATTCTATAGCATTAATCTTATTTTTATCATCTCACATCTAACAAAATTGTTTTATTGAATTAGTTTAACTGAAAGTGAGAGGAAAAAAATTGGTGTTTGCGATAAGATGAGGATTCAACAGAAGTTATGCCCACTATTCCATACAATGCACCCAAATCATGTGCATTTAAATTTACCATCATCAGTACTTTTTCCAATATTCTATTTTATTTTAGGTACTCGACAATGTTTTTAAATTGTATAGTGCTATTTGGAAATTATTTCGTAATATTATACTGTGATAAATCAGTTGTAGGAATATTTGGTTAATATGTTTTGGTTGTCTATTCGATAGGAGTGAAAAATGCTGATTTGTAATTCTGATGATTGTGAATATAAATATTCAAGTGATTATTACTACGGACGTTCATAATAAATAGTCACTGATAATGGTTTTTATTATGGTGTAGCTATAAACAATATTTATATAAGAGAAACATTATTATGTTATGAAGGTATGCTATTTTTACAGGAAAGAATTTTTTCTAGTCATTAGTTCATTGAAGATAACACGAAACACGAATAAAAATTCCATTCTGTACCTACACATAATAATTGATAATGAATCCGTCAGTTAGTTTTTTATTAATATTCGAAAAAACGCATTATCAATATAAAAAGTCCTGTAAATACCACAAAACTACGAATTTTGAACTGAAATTTTAGGAGAGTATTTGCAAAAGAATAATGAAATGAGAAAAAAATTTTCAAGAGCCTAGCTTGGAGGGTTTCCGTCTTGTGAATGATAAATGTTAAAGTAGTGAAAATATTCGAAAATCCACTTTCTGAAAATGTATGTATCCATAACTCGACTAATTGGAGAGATAGAACGTTCTAGTCTCCTCCATTGGATTCAGGGGAACATTTTACATATAGATATGACTTTTGAGATGATATTTCCAAGCATTAAAGGAGATAGCAGAGAGCAATTTAAATCGCGAAATATTTCCATACCTACCCCTTGCTTCAAAATTTCCTACAAAAAAAAAATTTTGCGACATGAAATTGGCTATAAATTGGCATCCGGGGGTTTTTTGATACAGGAAAATGAGAATACCACAGTCAGTTTTTTCATAAAATCATTCTTTTGCATTCAAATAGTGTAATGGAATTTTCGAAAAAACACCTTTTCAACATAAAAAGTCTTGTAAATACCACAAAACTACGAATTTTGTACTGAAATTGTAGGAGAGTATTTGGAAAAGTCTTATAAAATGGTAAAAAAATTTTCAAGATCCTAACTTAAAGGGATTTCGTCTTGTGAATGATAAATGTGAAAGTAGTGAAAATATTCGAAAATCCACTTTCTGAAACTTTATGTATCCATAACTCGACTAATTGGGAAGATAGAACGTTCTAGTCTCCTCCATTCGATTCAGGGGAACATTTTACATATAGATATGAATTTTGAGTTGATATTTCCAAGAATTAAGGGAGATAGCAAAGAGCAATTTAAATCACGAAATATTTCCATACCTACCCCTTGCTTCAAAAATTTCCTACAAAAAAAAAATTTTGCGACATGAAATTGGCTATAAATTGGTAACCGGGGGTTTTTTGATAGGTACAGGAAAATTAATGCCACAGTCAGTTTTTTGATGAAACCATTCTTTCGCATGCAAATAGTGTCATGAAATATCCGAAAAAACGCATTATCAATATAAAAAGTCCTGTAAATACCACAAAACTACGAATTTTGAACTGAAATTTTAGGAGAGTATTTGCAAAAGAATAATCAAATGAGAAAAAAATTTTCAAGAGCTTAACTTGAAGGGTTTCCGTCTTGTGAATGATAAATCTGAAAGTAGTGAAAATATTCGAAAATCCACTTTCTGAAAATTTATGTATCCATAACTCGACTAATTGGGAAGATAGAACGTTCTAGTCTCCTCCATTGGATTCAGGGGAACATTTTACATGTGGATATGAATTTTGAGTTTATATTTCCAAGTATTAAGGGAGATAGCAAAGAGCAATTTAAATGACGAAATATTTCCATACCTACCCCTTGCTTCAAAAATTTCCTACAAAAAAAAAATTTTGCGAAATGAAATTGGCTATAAATTGGTAACCGGGGGTTTTTTGATACAGGAAAATTAATGACACAGTCAGTTTTTTTATGAAACCATTCTTTCGCATGCAAATAGTGTCATGAAATATCCGAAAAAACGCATTTTCAACATAAAAATTCCTGTAAATACCACAAAACTATGAATTTTGAACTGAAATTTTAGGAGAGTATTTGCAAAAGAATAATCAAATGAGAAAAAAAAGTTCAAGAGCTTAACTTGAAAGGTTTCCGTCTTGTGAATGATAAATGTGAAAATATTCGAAAATCCCCTTTCTAAAACTTTATGTATCCATAACTCGACTGGAGAGATAGAACGTTTTCGATTCAGGGAAAGATTTACATAATTTTGAATTGATATTTCCAAGCATTACAGAAATTAACCGAGAGACTCTCTCCCTCCCTCAAAATTTAATTTAAAACAAAATTTTGTGACATGAAAAATGCTTAAAATTCGGGTTTTTTGATAAATTTATTTTTCCATCTTCAAATAGTATCATGTTATTTTCATAAAAACACAGAAACAAAATGAAATACCCTGTATACTTGAATAATAATAACACATTGACAAATAAAGTAGCTTCAATAATTGAATTTTTTAAAAATAATCTTCCAATTTCTATTCAACGTCAAATACGGTTATAAAGGAAGATTAAACTTTGAGGAAATTAAAATGAGATTTCTATCTCCTTTAATGATTGCCTTGTTGACAAATCATCCTCAGTTTGTTTTATCTTCTTAATCTGTTTTTATAAAATCTTTGAAACTAACTTTCATGTTGGCCTGCAGGGATTCCAGACTTTCTAATCAGAAAATATGTGTGAATTTTATTCAGGACCGTCCTGCTGTCTTCAGGTAAACAAGTCATTAATATTCTTATTCAGAAAAAGTGACACTCGAACGAAAAATATTTTTAAAACTGACTCAGAATCAGTCGAAAAACCGGAACAAGACAAAACATTGATTGATTGATTGGTTCAGTACACCAGTCAAAGGCTTAGAGTGCTCGGCACCTCACCCTTTCCTGTTTTTGCACGTGCCTCCAGTACGACTGATGTTTAGATTGAGTCCACCGAGTTATACAACCACGTGCGGCGGTAATAGATATTCCAAATACTGGTTGAGGACCAGTGAATGCAGTCTCAGACCCTAGCTTTGCTAGGATGTCTGAATTTTCATTTCCTACAATTCCCTTGTGCCCCGGGACCCACTTAAGAGTAACTCTATTATAGTTAGCCAGGGTTAATAGTTTTTGTAGACAGTTCCAGACCAGTCTAGATATGATCTGAGGAGATGCTAAAGGTTTTAACCAGAAAGTATAAGGATCTTTTGGCCTCTACATCCCCTTTCGATATTCAGTTGCAAACACATGTCGATAGCGTAGATTTCTGCCTGGAATATAGAAGCAAGATTCCCCAATGATGCGTGGATATTGCACCTGGGTCTAACACCATCGACTCCAGCACCTGTTCCAATGTCAGTATGTGTACCACAGCAACGTTTCTTCCTGACTTCATGCTTCCAACCGATCTCAGTTGGTGTCGTTAAGGCAACACTGGTTACGAGACTTATTATTTTCAGATCTGATGAGACCTAATCTAGCCTTATCCAAATAATATACTGTTTAAATGTTCAATTAATACTGATCTACCATTTAAATTTTGAGAGCGTCCCAATTAGTCCAGTAAATAAAGGCACCTGTTCATCTCATTATTGTCGGACTTTTTTTTTTGCAAATTGTAGGTATTCATGTGTAGATTACTCTCTGAAAATATGTCCTCCGCGGGATTTGCGGGAGGGGCTGGAAAATGGCCCATGATCCCGAAAATTCAGTTTTTGGCCGAAATATGCTGCTTAGAGAAGTGGGGTTTTGCTAGAAATGAAGTACAGTTCATTACCTACAAAAATGGTCCCAATCATTTTTGTCCCTGGATCAATATTTCTTGCAAAAAAAGGCTTGCAAAAATTTTCCGGAAAACTAAAAAACTTGGCCAAAAATTTTAAGAGGACATTTTCAGCTTTCCAATGGTGTGCATTAAAGACCGATATTGCCAATCATTGCTTATCAATTTGCGGTAGACCCGAGAGTTTTCAGAAAACTCCGGAAATAAAAAAAAACGTCCCAAGAAAAACATGTTTATAAGAATACACAAAAATTATTTATTCATTCTTTCGGAATACATTCACCACCTATCAAAGTCCCATTATCCAAAAGGTTTCGGTAAAACTACGCTTAATTTAAAAAATATGAACGGATTGATAAGGGCGGTCAAATATTCAGGAAAAATAAAGTTTGGCCAGTTTTTTCAATATTCCTGGAAAATAAAAAAAACGAAAAAGTTACACGATGTTATAGGTACAGGTCCCTCCTTTCATATGCACTTTGAATCATGAAAAAAGATTCATTTTTACTCAAGTTATGGGCCAATTTGTCCGCCCTCCCATGTCAACATTCACGGAGCGTGCTCCCGGAGACGCCGCGCAGCAGCTCGAAATCCAAGGTACGCTTGGGCCCGTTTATCTCGAAAACGGTTAAACTTTTGACAAAAATGATAAGGATCATTTTTGTAGATAATAAACTGCTCTCCATTCCTAGCAAAACCCCACTTCTCTAAGTGTCATATTTCCGGAGATATCGAAGGAAAACTCAATTTTTGGGATTATTGGCCATTTTTCAGCCCCTTCCGCAAATTTCGCAGAGGACATATTTTCAGAGAGTAATCTACCCGTGAATACCTACCAGTTGCAAAAAAAAAAAGTCCGACAATAATGAGATGAACAGGTTGGGGGGTTTCTTGGTCTTTATTTACTGGACTAAATAGCAGATTAAAGAAAAATATTATCGGTAATTTACTACTAAGACTAGAACAATAATAATTCATGTTCTGGGTTGGATTAACGTTTAGTGTTTTAAGTTTAATAGAAATCTGAATGCGGAGTGAAAAGAGTTGAATACGTTACAAATTATTCATGACTAGATATTAGTGTAGTCAATATTGTCTTTTGATATAAAACAGGTCGCAGGCTGGAAACACTCTTAACCTTAAACTTTTCAGTTCAGAGTAACTGCAGTTTAATATTTCATCTTCCAGCGTCACGCCGGTCTCTTAATTGTCCTAAATATAGAACTCGAAATCATTTAATCCGTTTACTATGACATTTTTCGTTGAAAAAATGTAAATTAAAGTGAGAAAACTTATAAAGATGATTGCTTTCTAATTGTCGAGTACAAAAAACAACTTCGGAAATAATTTGATGGTATTTTTGAGCCATCTGTTTTGGGCGTTTGGAAAATGGGGGAAGATCAGTTTTGCAACAGAGCTGGAAATATTCTATCCTCATCGGGAGGTCAAGTGATTTGATTGCCAGTGCTGTGATTTTATTGGCGATCTCCCAATCGTTAAAGATAGGAGGGCGATAGTTTTATAGAATAAAACTTCGATGAAAGTGGTTTTTTATAAAAACTCAAACATTTCCTTTCTAGCGGTCGTGAATGTGCTATTAGGTTTTATCGACCCTATCTAGGTAATCGACTTCCTAGAGAATCTTGTGAAGTCTAGTATCACTAGTCAGAGGCTTCGATTCCTCGGCCACTCAGCCTTTAGGCTTTGTGCTCTTGGTTGTATTAGGCTCAACAGGCTATTTGGTCCACTCTTTCATTGCCTTCACTTTCTGTAAGAATTTTAATTGTATTTTTCTGGTAGTAAGTACACCGTTTTATAATTAACTTTTTTTTCGATATTTAGAACATCCTTTGTTAAGTTCTGGCACATTCAATGAACTCTATTTTTAAATAATAATCGTTTCCTGTTGATTCGTAGATAACTAAGTTGCTGTGAATGAGGCTGTTGAAGAAGATAAATTAAATAATTTAAATGATAGCAATATGGAATTACTTACAATGGCAAATGTACCAATTCTAATGCTAGTGATATACTGACTAAATTGCTAGACGGATAAGTCAGTTTGTTTGTAGCAAAAAATATTTCTAATACTTCTGAAATGTAATAAAACATTTTGAAAATGTGTTTGACAATAAATTTTCTTGATGTAGGCGGTTTTATATTTCTGTTTTTTTTGAAATATGTTTTGATTCTAAATATTGCTTTGAAAATGTCTCTGAAAATACCGAATTTATTTGTTCTCCTTAAAAAGGTTTTCCGATAAGTGAAATTGGACCTGTGTACACAATTACTGAAATGAATTTTATCCCTATTTAAATATGAGTTCCATCAATTCCAGCTTTTTTCCTTTAGATCAAGAAAAATGGTCTAATTGACAAAATTTATTATAGTAGCACTTGAAATGTTTCGTTTGAATTGAAAGGGACAAAATATTTTCACATTTTTGGCTCATTTTTGTCTGATATCCCATCGTCGTCGAGATATTAAGCTTTTTATGATAGGTATTTTCTTTAATAATAACCAATTTATCAAAAAAAATTATTTTCATTAAAGAGTCATGAGTTGTCTTAATTTTTATATCAATTTTGTTACTTGTCAGAGATAAATGGTCTAAAATTAGTCAAAATCAAGTCAAAATAATAATATTTTGGTAAGACACGTAATATTGGAAAAGTCCCTAAACCAAATTTGATAATGCCTAAGACAGCAAGTAATTTTGGAGGAACGTCTAATACCGGTCGTCGTGGAAGGCCCTTTATAGTTTTCGTTTGTTAGAAACTCCCAGCTCTTTAATACTTTGAAAATATATCCATTATGTTGGAAAGCTTTTGTGTCATAAAATATAAAAAACATGTTTACCCAATGAAATATATGTTCGCTGTTTACTTTTGATGCTTTGTTTTTTGTCAGTGAAAACCATACTGGTTGTTGTTTTCGCTGGCAACAAAATATCTATTTCAGAAACAGCTTTTTGATTATGTTTCACCCATATACGAGTTAGATAAACAACGCCGAACTGAAGTAGGTATTGATATCTCGCAAGCAATATTGCAAAGGTAAAGGAACATTTTATAAGAAATTCAAAATATTTCTTCTTTTATACATTTTCCCTTATTTATTTCAATCAATTGAAAACTTTCACAAATGACTAAAGTCGCCGAGACAGGAAACAGCACTGTAAAACAACACTCTGTATATTTAGGTTTTCATATTTAAAAAGTGCACAAAAAATTGAACCAAAAAGAATTTTCGCTCAGTAAATTTTACTATATTCAATATCTTCCATAATGCAATGCAATTGAACCCAGGTTTTTGTTTAACAAACCCTACAAAATTCAAATAAAACAGAACACAGAGCCAGGTGCTGCAAATGCAATACGCATATATACAGATGGTTCAAAAATGAAAGAAGGCTCAGGATGTGGAGTTTACTCAAGAGCACTAAGCCTAAAGATGAAGTGGGGAATGGGAAACAATACCAGCGTAGTTCAAACAGAACTGGCTGGTATCTCAATTGCCACAAAAGAACTAACCAGAAGAGGAATTTCTGGCGAAAACATAATAATCTGCACTGATAGTAGACAAGCCCTATTAGCCTTAAACAGACAACGTGTTATATCGAGGCTAGTACTAGAGTGCCACCAAGATTTAGCTGACGCCTCGGCAGATAACAATATTATCCTGAGGTGGGTTAAAGGGCACGACAGGAGTAAAGGAAATCGCATTGCTGATTCTTTAGCCAGGGAAGCCGCTGGACTAAACATTCTAGGACCCAGTGACACCTACGGCCTAACGACTTCGACAATTGCGGAACTAGCCAAACGCTACACCCATACTTAATCCCTTAAGAGATGGGATGGAATCAAAGGATGCAATCTTGCCAGGATCACCCTGGGCGACCCTGGGAAGCTGGAGCCGAAGAAATATTTGGCGATGACCAGGAGAAACCTACGTTTAACAGTAGGATTTCTGACTGGTCACTGTCAACTAGGGAAACACCTCCATACTATGGGGCTAGTGGACACACCTCTATGCAGGATGTGTGAACAGGAAGATGAAACTGTCAGGCATGTCTTATGCGAGTGTTCGGAGTTATCGTCAATAAGAGAGTGTGTGTTCGGTGAGTCTTGGCCTACACCTGCCGATATAAAGGAGATGTCTCCTAGTGACCTGTCCACCTTCCTGAAAAGGACAGGATGGACAATGACCTAGGAAGACAACTCCTCGGGAGGATGCACAATGGGTCACATGTGGCCTAAGTGCTGTGAGCCTACACTCACCCTCCCTACTCTACAGATACAGATCTTCCATAATAATTATAATAAAAATAAAAGTGATTTATTGGTACAACCAAATAGCCATCGACCGAGGTCCTTCAGCCATTTCTTCGTCTAATTTTATGTGATTTTCTGCTCCTTCTTAGGAGATTCCGTAAAACATTCCTTTTACCAAATAATGTTGGTCCAAATCTGCCTTCACACTCGCCAACTTTAACAAGATTTACTTGGCATCAAAAAAATACAAAATAAAAAATAATTTCTTAACTAGTTTAAGCAAAAGAACAAAAGAGTATGAAATTGTTGTATAATACTAATTTTTTTATCTTTTATAAAATTTTCAAAACTATTCTTCATCGAGTAAAATAGAAAACGATAAAATGTCTTTCAGGATATTCCGTGTAGTGTCATTTTCTTTTATTCCATCCTGTCTATTTATATTTACCTGATGTTATTTATTTTAACTTGTTTACGTGATGCAAGTAGACAGTTCGAAATTCAGTTATTCATGGCATTTCCTTTTATTTTCATAAATATTAATGTGAATGCTGAAAATCCCATTTCCAATACGGCTTTCAACGGATGTGGCTAAAATATGTATGGTTAATTTACAGAAAAAAAGTTTCTGATGAATGTAGTTGACACTTCAATTTGCTGATTTTAATTTTTATTTGATTTATGTTAATCTAGATTTTTGTTGACTCATGAATTGTTTGAAGGATGGATGATTTTAATGGGATTTACTTTGGAGAAACTTTGTTTTTATCGAATGTTAATTGTGACTTAATTCATCTGCCGATATTATGTCCTCCAGGGACATCGCGGAAAAATTTCAGAGCAATATTCCATAACAAAAATAACTGCAGCGAAGCCATGGAAAAAATCAAACTTAAAGTTACCCACGCAATAAGCAATAAACTGAGTTACCAGTTTCGGCAATTAAAGCACATATTAAATAGCAATATATTGATAATAATTATTTAAAATATTTTAATAAAATACTTGTTTTGGAAAATAAGAGAAACATATTTCCCGACAATAAACAATTTATTAGTAATAGTTAACAATATTGTAAAAATTAAAAAGTAAACAGTAAAGGGAGTGGTCAACTATAAAAGCTAATTAAATGGATATTTCCTCAAAATTTGTCATTAAAAAATTTCTGGATGAAGTAACAGTATCGAAAATCGTTGGTCCAAAATGTTAACACGTTTTGGTTGGCCACTCTGTAGAATATTGTAAAAAATAAAAGATAACAATTCACACATACTTAAACTAACAATTTAAAACACTAAATATTATAACACTAAATGTTATACAGTATGATGCGATTTAAGGAAATACTCCTGAAACAATATTTTGTCAAAAAAACCCAAATAAAGCATAACTTAGGTTTAGAGAACGTCCAAAAAGAGAATCAAACCACAATAATGTTTTTTATTTCGACGTTTCGGTAGCGTTCCAGTTTTTTCACTTAAATCGCCGGTGAGTTTATTCCTTTCATTCGCACCACACTGTAGGCTTACAAAGAAAGTCTATTCGACAATAAAATCGGTCACAATTTGTATTATGACAAACAGCATTTGCAAATAGGGTAATCGGAAAAAATAGGTCCAAAAACGGCAAAGACCAATAATTAGGCAAATAATTATAATAAAACCCATATTTTTTACATTTTGTATTTTTTCCCCATGTTAGAAAGATATTAAATAAAAAAGTGTTTACTCCAGTTCACCAAAAGTAGATATCTCACGAAAAAATGTACGTTATTTTAGGACGACCTTACTAGTTATAAGATTAAGGGTCATTTGCACCACCTTTAGTTAAAACTTAAGTGACACTTAAATCGCTAAATGGAAACTTAACTCTTTGCACCAAACGATACAATTATCTGCCAGTAAGTTTCTCTTAATTTAAGCGGAAGTTAGACCGGCCCTCAAAAGTATTTAAGTGACACTTAACCTAACATTTTTGGATAACGCAAGCAAAAAGCTGAGTTAAAGAAAGAGGTAATAAAGCGAAGTCTGTGTAGGTGTGCCAGTATGGAATTATTACGATTAATACATGACTTTGTCACCGTTGATGACGATATTGAAGTTCTAGAAATAATTGCATATGGACTACCTACCTCGTCAAATTCGTACACGTCCTGATCATTTTCATGGTTTTGACGGTCTGTCGTTTTATAAAAGATTCCGTCCTACGAAACCTACTGTTTCACATTTATTAATATTGATTGAAGACCAATTAGAATAGGTAAGTTGAGAGAATCTAACCACTACACATTGATGTGTCTATTTTTTTGAAAGCAGGTTTCGGTGTTTCTAGTGCCATTTTTATAATCGTATTGCAATTCAGAGAATCTACTTACGGGAAACTATAAACTAACCTAACTTTAATTTTAGATTGACAAATTCTACATAAGACAAGCGACACTAATAAAAAAAACATGGCCAGTGCCAATACAATAGCTATAAAACTCCAACGATGCCACATCTTCTTTATTTTAAGTGTTACTAAGTTAAACCAGGTCAAAATCTGAATGGTACAAAAGAACAAAAAAATAAGTGACCCTTATAGTTAAGTGATACTTTACTAACTATCAGTTTTAGGGATAGATGGTGCAAATGGGCCTTAATGACCAATAAATACCTTTTTCTCGATTCCAAAGTGAATTTTGGTCCATTCCAAGTCCAAGAAAATTGCATTTATTTATGGAGACAATAACTTCTTTTTGTACATGTATTAATAAGATTCTAGTTACTGAGTAAACATAGCAGATTTAGTCTGTAGTCTTCTTTTTCTTTTTAGCTTTACTTGGTAATTGGGCAGCTTCTTCTGTTGGAAATTCACAGTAACATGCCCGTACAACTTGATTGATATCGCCGACTTCCTGTGTATCAGAACCATTTTCGTTTTCTTTTTTTATATAATTTCCTTCATCTTCTTTTTTTTCTTCTTTTATATCGTTATTTTCAACCGTTTGAACATCATTACCTTCTTTAAAATAATAATAACAAGATTGTAGTTCGCCTGTTATTGGGTGGAAATTGCTAACTTGTGTTATAACAAAAACTTTTTTAATTTCCGTTTTATTAGTAACACTTTTTTCCTGTTCTTTTTTTTCTCCAGTTTCTGTGATGGTATACGAACAGCCAGGCATGGCAAGGCTTTCATCGGTTTCCACTGGTTTTTTACTTCGTTTTTTCCCTTTGCCATTATAAGGATGCTGCGGATCTGTTATTGGGCAGTCAACTGTGCTGGCAGTGGAGTCTTTAATTTTCTTTTTTTCCTTCACATCAGAATTTTCTTTTTGTATATAAAAATAGCAAGATTGAAGTTTGCCTGTTACTGGGTCGATACTGCGAACTTCATTTATCACAGCATCATTCACATCTTCTTCACTTATAACATTTTGAACTACGGCAAGATCTTCGTTAAATTCTCTTAGCTCTTTTTTAACTTTTGATTCTCCAAGTGTTTTCTCTTTTTTAACCACATCACACTTTTCTTTTTTTTCTTTACGTCTTGTTTTTTCTTGTTTTCTAGTTTCCTTCACTTCTGAAACAGGTTCTGGTTTAACGTTGTAGTTATCAATATTGACTGCATATTTTTTATTTCCTCCCATTTTTGATTGTAGTAAGCTTATAATTTTAGGACAATCCTTCAAAGCTATTTTACACATTAATTTTTCATTCTTGGAATTATCACTTTGTTTCTTTGCCACTTTTACAGAACTATTGTCTTCGGATTTTTTTAGCTTTTTGGCTGGATTATCTGAAGCCTTCTTTTTCTTCTTGTTTTTGATGCCGCTTTGATCGAGGCTTAGTTTTCCTAGTTCTGGAGATAAAATATTGTTTATAAGGTTCACGTCTACTTTAACATCTTCTGTACTTGTAATTTCTTCATTAGGTGAACTTTTACATTTTGGTTTTTCAATTTTTTTCTTGGGTACAGTCTCTACCTTCAATTTGGATTCATGGACAGTATTTACCAATTCTTCCTTCGGCTGCACTTTTTGCTCCATTTCATTTGGTTTTATGTCGTTATTAACTTGATTGGTTTCTGTCTTCGGATTATTTTCTGTGGTTGGAGTAGCTTCTAATTGTAATTCTAATCCACTGATTCCGATCCGATTTTTTACTGGAGCGTTGCTCTTAGAGATTTCGCTGGAACTTGAAACATTACCGTCTGGATTTTCTGTGTTTTGGGAAGTTTCAATTAGACTATTTTCGTTTACCATTCCTGTGTTGGTTATAAAACTAGTCCTATTAAAAAACGTTTGCAGGCACTCTCTGTAGTAGCTAGGGCGTACATTGTTTATTATTCTCTTTGGATTTTCTAATGTCGATTGATTTGGATTAAGAGTTTGTATTGCATTCCTATTCTCAGTAAATGGATTACCCTCTTGACTCCTGCGGGGTCCACGAGATGATTGTCCATTTGGATTTTGGTTCAAATATGGTTTAGCAACATAAGGTCGATACAATTGTTTACGGTTTTTTCTTAGAGCTTCTATAATTTCCCTAGATTGCTCATTTTCACTAGGCAATAATTTATCTGGATAAGATACGGTGTTGTTATCGGATTTTCTCTTTCTTTCGGACTGTTTGAAATATTGGTTGATTTTGGAATATAATTGATTTCTGCGGAATTGTTCCATTGTTAATTGATCTGTATTAGAAGCCGATTCTCTATTATATCCAGATACCAAGGGCGCTTGATTTGGTCTAGTTACAGTATGACTACCAGATATTCTTCTGCTTTGAAGCTGTGAATCAGTATCACGAGCATTTAGATCGTCGGTCTGACATGTCTGGTCGACATTTTCGAAAAAGAAATTATTTCTGTGGTATTCTTCAAACGATAAACGATTAGAATTAGGAGCTGCATTACTTCCAAGGCCTCTACTCTGCCCGAAACTACTAGACAATTGATTTGGATATGTTAATTGCGGTTGTGAATCGTTATTTGAAGCATTTATATTATTGCTTCCATTCTGGTTACGGTTAACATGAGGACCAAATAAATGTACCGGGTACTCTTCTATATCTAGTGGTAAATGATATCCATTATAATTTGGAATTGCCCTTTCTTGGGCTCTTCTCTGGTCGGAAATACTAGACAATTGATCTGGATTAGTTATAGTGTGATTAGCATCCCTTAGATTTATTTGAAGTGTTCTTTGAGGCTGTAAAACAGTATTTAGAGGACCTACATTGTTGTTTTGATAGGTTGAGTTATGGTTGAGATATTGGTTAACATGAGGGCCATATAGACTTCTATGATACTCTACTGATGGTGATTGATCTGGATTAGTTATGGTGTGGTTAGCGGCTCTATTTCTCATTGAAACCATTATTTGATGAGGCTCTAAGTTAGTTCTTGGACGACTGGAAGTTCTTGCCAGTGGGTTAATATAAGGGCCGTATGCATATCCATGATCTTCTTGTAATGGTAATTGGTATGCCTGATGGCCTCTACTAGAACTGCCATTTTTACTATCAGTTTTATAATTCGATGTAGATGCTGTAGGTTTATTGAAACATAGACCTTTATAAGCGATGAAGTTATTATTCAATGCAATCGGCACTGGTCCTCTCGAATTAGATAAAGGTGGAGGGGTTTCTCTCTCACTATCTGTAAGGGAAGTACCGATATCATAAATTTGGCAAAGAAAACTGAAGTTATGTGGCTACTTCGAGAAATAAAATGCAAAAAAATATAGGTAAGAATTCAGGCAGAATCATAAACTGAATTATGGAAGTATAGAGGAAAAAACTATATACTGGATTTTAAAAAAATAATATTTACAATGTATAAAAGCTTAGCAGGAAATTGTTATGTAAAAAAATTCAGCTAAAGTGAATAAAATGGGGTATATTCTGTCTACAAGTATTCATTTAAATAAAAACTGTTTAATACAACACTAAATAAACAAAGTGATTTTAAACGATGGTAAAAAAATATTATTACTTACTTTCATCTTCAGATTCAGTCTGCGGGATTTCTGGATCAGTATTGCGTTTTTTATTGGGATTTGCCATGGCTTTTTATTGCTTTTAAAAAACCGAAACCGATTTTCCTGCTATACGAAAATGCAATCTAAGCCTTTGATATTATTTACATTTTCAATGTTTTTATTATCAACGATAAGATTCAAAAACTAAGCACCACAACTCATCCAACAGCTTCCACCAAAAAAAACTCTTTAAATGAGGTCTCTACCTGTTAATTAAAACTCACTGCGCTGACGCTGTAGATTAGTTATAACTTATCAATATAATTGTTTGACAAACTCATCAACAAATTGCAGATTTATCATTGTTTAAGAATGTGTTTGTAATGCCAAGGTGTTACAAGTAGAACATTTATTAATTAGACCAGTCATTTTAGTATATTCTCGAACCAACCAATATTTTGTCTAGGTGAACCCTTTTTCGAAGAAGAAGAAGAAGTAGAAACGAGATGATCGGATGATGATCTCGTAAGGTTAAGATAATCAAAGAGAAGCTACGACCAGGTGAAAACATGAGAAGATATATGCCAAACGTCCTAACAATACAAAATGAGCACATCAAAAAAGCTCATACTGGTGGAGAAAGCAAGATGGTGAATCTGTTGTATGGATACTTGCGACAAAGGTGTCGATTTGCCTAAACGATTTTCCTATCTTACTAAATACAAAAGCAAATTATACAGTGCTATTCAAAAGTCTCCTCCCCCCCTCGTATCTTTTGAACGGCTACACTTACACAGTGCCCCTCTGGCCAATAATTTTAAATAGGACCCTATGGCAAGTGATATCTCGTTTGAAAGGCATTGACATTGGCTACATAGCCATATTAATTTTGTTTGGGTTTAAACTAATTTTGACGGATAAATTAAATAAATACCAAAATTATTATTTCACATTTAAATATTGAAGATTTTTCAGTCCGCCTCTGGTTAGTTGTCAAAAAAATTGACGTTTTTAATTTAATAGTATTTGTTGCTTTGCAAAGTTTTCCTAAATAGCTTAAATATTTAATTTTATTATTGTTTAACGAGACGTTTAAGAGTTTACGTAGGCAAAATGGTACGTACTCAAGCCGACAAAGTAGCAGCTATCTTAATAATTGGTGAATCTGGAAAGAATCTCCATGAAGCGGAACGTTTATTTAATGAGAGATACCCAGATCGCGCTATCTCGAGAACTTATTTGAGGGAGCTTCTTCACAAGTTTGAAGCAACAAGTAGTGTTCAAGATGCCAAACGATCTGGTCGACCAACATTTAGTGATGTTAAAAAAATTGATATAGTTGCTGAAATGGTAGTAAACCCTACTTCCTCTTCAACTAAAGTTGCGTCTATCTGTGAAGTAAGTAAAAGTACAGTACAGAGAGTGTTGGCTAAAAATAAATTTCATCCATACAAGTTAAAATTGGTGCACCGCCCTTCGGATGACGACCCCGACAGAAGACTCGAATTCTGTGAATGTATGACAAATAAAATTAGTCAAAACCCACATTACACCAAAACAATTTGTTTTAGTGACGAAAGTACTTTTTGCCTCAATGGAAATGTGAATACACATAATGTAAGGTTTTGGAGTGACACAAATCCTCACACCTTTCGTGAACAGCATACCCAATTTCCAGAAAAAGTCAATGTTTGGGCAGGTATTTTGGGAAACCACATAGTTGGTCAAATTTAAGCGGTGAAGTGTATCTGGAGATGTTACAAAATGCAATTGAGCCGTTAATTCTTGAAATTCTGGAAGGTAATTCGGCCATCTGGAAATAACATTTCAACAAGATGGTGCTCCTGCACATTATTATGGTGCAGTAAGACGTTACCTGGATGAAGAATATCGAGGTAGATGGATCGGCCGGCGAGGTCCTATAGAATGGCCACCTCGGTCACCAGATCTTACACCATTAGATTTTTTTCTATGGGGGTACTTGAAATCCAAGGTTTATACTATGGCACCAGATAGCATTGGCGTTTTGAAAGAAAGAATTATTGAAGAATGCAATGCAATTTCAGCTGACACATTTGAACGAGTACGACAAGAGTTTACTAATAGGATGTATTACTGTCAGGAAGTAGACGGAGCACATTTCGAACACTTGCTAGAAGAATCCATTGTTGATATTTGATTGATTAAATTTTAAAAAATAATTTAAATAATTTTGGTATTTATTTAATTTATCCGTCAAAATTAGTTTAAACCCAAACAAAATTAATATGGCTATGTAGCCAATGTCAATGACTTTCAAACGAGATATCACTTGCTATAAGGTCCTATTTAAAATTATTGGCCAGAGTGGCACTGTGACGTCATCTATTATTATTACGTCACCTGTTACCACTCGTAGAGAAGTTTACAACACTTTATTTTCACACTCCAAATTTTATTACTGTAAGTGTAGCCGTTCCAAAGATACGAAGGGGGAGGGGACTTTTGAATAGCACTGTATAGAGTTGATGGTAGGTCTCTAGTAAAATCTATTGACATAATTGTTATTATAGTTATATCGACTGGGCTAAATGCGTTAGTGATTGTACCAAGGTTACTGCAAAATATCGATCTGTCAAAATCACAGAACGTATAACCTACTGACAAAATATTTGAGGTAGCGGTTAAAAAACAAATATTTTAAACATAAACCACGTTATAAAAATTACGTATTAATTCGAAAAAAAATATATTTTATGCATTTTTTTTTAAATATAAATCTCAATTTCTCAAAATAAAAAATTGCCTTTCTCTGAGTTTCAATTCAAATTTCATCCCATAATTATATTCACTGTTTAGAGATTTACGATTTATCGGAATACGCTCATTAACGATTAACATTGTTTATATGTATATAAATATTAGCGAGTGTAGCATAAAATAATCAACAATATACAGCGACCTAAGTATTAAAATATAGAATCATCACAATGCTTTTGAGATTTATTTTGTGTATGGTTTTTATATTATTTACATATTGAACGAGTTTCTAAGGATTAGATGAGATTTGAAGAGGCTAATTGGGCCATTCATCTGCGACATTTGCATATATATTGTGGTCCTTTTAATCTAGATCACTTTCTCCAGTCAGACTCTTATTCTGTTCTATTCCGGGGTACAGAAAATGATAAAGAATACCTTTTATCCAGAAAAAATACCAATTATTTTTTCATTTAGATTTAACATCGCCAATTTCCAACTTTAGCTGTGTAAACTTTCGTCACTTGTTGCATTATATAGTTTTTCCGGGTTTTAATATACGGTTTGGTTATTATTTAATCTGGTCAAGTTCAGAAAGGCATTGATTTTCAGTCCTGACGAGTGGAGAACTGCGTGCTAGATTTATCGCAATAAAATTTCAATTAGGTACAATCTCTCCACTTTGTAAAACCACTTGTTTTAAACATTTTATTGTTTTGTATTATGTATATCGTCCAATCAAAAGGTGCCAGCGGAAATGTGTGAAGTGCTGTTGAAAACAATATTGGAAATTCCACTAGAATTTTTTGTTTTACAGTAAACTTTTGTTTTTTCAAATCATCGACAGATTCGTTATCATCCGACTAAATGGTTGAAACCAGGACAGCCTTACAGCCGAATAAAATGTGGGTTACGGTCTCAATCTCCATGCCACAAAGTGTGCAGCTGAGATCCCCGTTATATAGCCCCATTTTATGCAGATGATCCTTTACCGGGGCATGACCCGTTAGATAACCTGTAATAATTCTTAGCTTGTTCCTACTAGCATTCAGTAGTTCTTCAGCCCGTTTTACACATAGATCATCTATGAAGGTCTTACTGTGTACCTGCTTTGGAGTGTTTCTCCACTGTAGTCTGTGTTGGCGTTGTACCCATTTTCGTATTTGTTCTCGGACCACCTTCT
Organism: Lochmaea capreae; assembly: GCA_949126875.1. Classification (NCBI taxonomy): domain Eukaryota; kingdom Metazoa; phylum Arthropoda; class Insecta; order Coleoptera; family Chrysomelidae; genus Lochmaea; species Lochmaea capreae. The sequence continues at coordinate 3,304,425 of OX421402.1, forward strand.
TTGTGGTACCAAGTACTAGTTCTGGTCCAACATATGACGTTGCTGAACCTCTTTTTTCGAGTTCATCAGCTTGTTCATTTCCAGAAATATCATTATGTCCTGGCACCCACACTAGTCTTACTCTACTGTGATCTGCCAGTTCATTCAATCCTTTCTGGCATTCTTCTACCAGCCTGGATGTTACCATCGGCTATTTATAGCTGCAAGGGCTGCCTGGCTGTCAGTTAATATGTTTATCCTATGAGTGTCAGTCCTATGTTTGTTAATTCTGATACATTATAGGATTGCATAAATCTCCGCCTGAAATACAGATGCATGTACTCCTAGTGAGAAGGAACACCTTGTGTTCCTCATCTCACTATACACCCCTGCTCCTGTCCCTTCCCCAGTCTTTGACCCGTCTGTATACCAGGTCTCTCCTCGGGGAAACTTCAGTCTGCTTGGGTCTTGCCAGTCCTTTCTGTGGGGTATCTCTACCTAATATTTAGGGATGGGGAGAAGTTTAGTGGCCATATAATCTGTTTTATTATCTAAAATGGCTTCACTTACAATGTCCTCAATGGATGTGTGTCCTGATCTAACTGTTTTGCTGCTCAGGTTATTTTGGAGCCTAAATAACCCCGTTCTTGCTTCTCCCATTATCACGATGTCCAATGAAGGCAAAATAAGGCCTCTAGTGCTCCCGTTGGCGTGCTTCTCATGCAATACTGAGACAAGCAAGTCTTTGCACCTTACCTATTCTCGTCATTGCATTCTTTTGTATTGTCTTTGTCCACCAGACCAAAGACGCATATGTTTATGTAGTTTTCGTGTTAAAAGTAGCTATACTTTGCCTATTCTATGAATGAGTTTATATCTACATTTTTATCAATGAAAGCAGGAAAATCAAGGACGAAAGTACCTATATACCATTGAATAGGTACTTATAATATTATTTCAAACGGAAAAATAAAAATAAATGTTCTTTTTAAATCAAACCATATATGTTATGTTTCTGTTTCGCATCACAATGATTCACTTTTATTAAAAAGGTTTCAATTACTTTTATTGAATGAAATTTATTGAAATTGGAAACATCCTTTGTGTGCTCGACCTTGTTAGCGACGTTTTTTTTTCTTGCTCAATTTTCTTATTGCTAACAACAGACTTTCACTAGTTTTATGTGGGGGTATATGATGAAGGAAAGATTTTATGTCATCCCACAAAAAGTGAAAATTTCTTAAAGAAACCCAACAATGTCACGAGCTTGCGTTGGCTTGGAGATGACTTTCAATGTATTGTAAGGTCACAATAGGAGATGTAAGATGTAAGACCTTGTCGCGGTTGGGGGGCTCCCGGCTGGAGGGCCTTCGGGGAGAGCGAATGCAAACCCTGAGGACCCTCCAATCGGGTCTAAGAAACATCTCGAACAACCCAATCCAAGGTGTTGCGCGACCCGTGCCGACGGATGCATGGCGGTAGGGAGTACCGTCACAAACGGGGCCTTTGGGAAACCAGGCGTCATCCCAAAGTAACCAGCCTTAGCTCTGTGCAGGGGGCTCCGCAGAGCTGGACCACCACTTCCCCCTTACTCGTGGGACCACATATGGAAAACTTAGAGAAAAAAAAACCAACAGAAAACGACGAAGAGATGGTGGTAGAGGACTGTCCTGACAAAACCTCAACCAAATCATCCTCGGAGTCAACGGAACCCCAGGCCAATACCAACCTGGAGGAAGCAGGGGAATCAACAACTGGGAGAAGTGTAGCCCAGCATGATATACCCGTGAGAAACCTTGGGTCTAACCTTAACAGGCTGCACCTAGACAAGGAGAAACTCTCTGGTGCACAGAAGCGCAAGAGAGCGATAGAACGGGCCAAGGCCAAAGGGGAACCTATTATACCTCGTAAACAACGAGCAAATAGGAAACCCCGGACGGCCAAAAGTCCTGAACCAAGCACGTCTGGAGTAGGCAAAGCTGAAGCAACACAAACTTCAGCAACAACCTCTACAGACCTGCAGCACAAGGGGACGAAAAGAATGCGTTCGACGGGATCAACACCGTCACCATCCCAGAACCCCCAAAAAATTGCCAAATGCGATTCTGCTGAAGCAAAACCCAGAAAACCAACTGGGGCTAGCTACAGCAGGGTGGCAGCAGCAACTAAGATGTCTATCTTAGCAGGGCCTCAACCCGACACTAAGATGACATCAGAACAATGTTCCCTAGTACAGGAAGCCATCATCCAGGAAATCTGGAAATGCCAACCTGGAAAAGGACCAAAGTTCAACCACAGCCATGCTGAACATGGCATGGTCCACCTTCACTGTGCGGACAACGAGGCAGTGGAATGGTTGAAGGAGGTAACTCCACGACTGAACCCCTGGGAGGGAGCGAATCTGAGGGCATTACTGTCCAAAGACGTTGCTCCTAGAGTCAGGGCAACAGTATGGATACCCAAAGAACATCTTGATGTTGAAGACCCGACAAGAACCCTTCGGCGTCTGAAGACCCAAAATGAGGGAATAGACGCTGACGATTGGAAGGTCTTTAACATCAAGAATGATCCAAAGGGCGCCATTCTAATAGTGGGAATGGACGAGAACTCCCTGAAGGAGCTGGCCAAAAAAGAGCACAAACTCTACCTTGGCCTCACCACAGTAACCTTCAGGGTCCTCGAACCAAAACCCAAAAATGCTGCGGGTACTTCAAATAAACCTGCAGCATAAGAAGGCTGCAACTGCTGCTCTCTGCAAAACCATCGAAGCAGAGAGAATTGACGTGGCACTGATCCAAGAACCCTGGATATCAGGGAACAGAGTCATGGGATTAGGTCATATCAGAGGTAAGTTAATATATAACTCAAACTCAGATAATGTAAGAAGTTGCATTATTGTCAGGGACTGCATCAACGCAATAAAACTGACAAATCTATGTTTCAGGGACCTAACAGCAGTAAAGCTTGAATACCAAGAGGCAGGCACTACAAAGGAGCTCATTTTAACTTCTGTATACCTGCCCTATGATTCTCCTAACCCACCTCCGTCTGAAGAGCTGGAGAGGCTAGTGACTTACTGTGGGAAGAATAACCTACAGATCATCATTGGAGCGGATGCTAATGCCCATCACACCGCTTGGAATAGCAGCAACATTAACCAACGCGGTGAGTATCTACTTGATTATATTATTTCTAATAACCTAGAGATTCTAAATCGGGGAACTGAACCTACTTTTCTAACAAAAAATAGGCAAGAACGCATTGATATAACTTTGGCGACACTCGAAATAAGCTCCCAAGTACGTAATTGGAGGGTTTCCGATGAGCCGAGTCTCTCGGATCACAGATATATTCAAATGGAAGTCAAACACATTGACAAACCAGAGCGAATATATCGTAACCCTCGGAATACTGACTGGGAGAAATATCGAGAAGTCCTGCAACTAAACCTTAGAAATATCAAAACTGTAATTAGAACAAAAGCTGATATAGAGGAAGTATCTCTGCAACTGCAGGAAGCCATACAAAACTCTTATCACCAAAACTGTGCAGAGTCGAGGCAAACCACCAATAAACAAAAGTGGTGGAATACAAACCTCGAAACGCTCAGAAAAAATACCCGCAAACTATTCAACAAAGCGAAGAAAACCGGGAACTGGGCAGCATACCAGCAAACCCTGACCGAATACAATAAAGAAATCCGGAAAGCAAAACTAGAATCATGGAGGAAGTTCTGCAGCGAAGTTGAAAACACTTCCGAGAGAGCTCGAATCCATAAAATACTAGCCAAAAGCCCGGTTCAACCAACGGGGACCATTGAAAGACCCGATGGGAAATTCACTGGAAATGGGGAAGAAACTCTAAGTTTGCTTCTTCAAACCCATTTTCCAGAATCCACCATAGCTACCTCGGATAGCATTAACCCACCAAACCCTAACATGTTCCGCAAAGGGGCAAACAAGGTGGACTGGGAATTAGCTAAGAAAGTGGTAACTTATGGTGGCATAAAATGGGCCATTGACTCATTTGACAGCTTCAAGTCTCCGGGACCGGACGGTATAATACCAGCTCTATTACAGGAGGGTGTGGAGCATATAACTCCGCCCCTTTGTAATCTATGCAGGGCTAGCCTAGCAATAGGCTATATCCCGAGAGCCTGGAGAGAAGTAAAAGCGGTCTTTATTCCCAAACCAGGCAGAGATCTATCTCAGGCCAGGTCATATAGACCGATCAGTCTATCATCCTTTATGATAAAGGTGACAGAAAAACTGGTAGAAAAACATATTAGGGAAACCTCTCTTAAGCAGAGGCCACTTCATCAAAACCAACATGCTTTTCAACCAGGCAAATCCTGTGAATCGGCTCTACACCAACTGGTCTCAAGAGTTGAAAATTCACTAGACAACAAGGAAATCGCAATGGTGGCCTTCCTTGACATAGAAGGAGCATTTGACCACACCTCCTTCAACTCCATTGTTAGAGCGGCCAGGCAGCATGCGATTGATGATACCATCTGCAGATGGATCAAATCCATGTTAAACCTCAGGAATATAAACTCAACCATGGCAGAAACCACCTTAAAAGTAACAGCGGCAAAAGGGTGCCCACAGGGAGGCGTCCTTTCACCACTCCTGTGGAACCTAGTCGTAGACTCGCTTTTAAGGAAACTCAACGAACTGGGATACTTTACCCAGGGTTACGCTGATGATATAGTCATTGTGATTAGGGGTGAGTACCCCAGAACGGTACCAAACCTCATGCAAGACGCTCTGAGGAACATTGAGGATTGGTGCAAGGAGGAGCAACTTCGTGTAAACCCCTCCAAAACAACCCTAATCCCCTTTACAAGAAAAAGAAAATTGGAGGATCTAACACCCCCCAGACTTTTTCAACAAACTTTATGTTTTAGCAAGGAAGCTAAATACCTAGGAATCATCCTGGATACGAAGCTAACCTGGAACAAACACATAAAGAAGATAACCACCAAAAGCAAGATGACACTGATGTCACTAAAAAGAGCGATTGGAAGCACATGGGGACTGAAACCGGCAGTGGTACACTGGCTGTACACAACGGTTGTAAGACCCATGATTACATACGGCGCACTCGTCTGGTGGCCTAAGGTTAACCAGAAACAGGCAACCATAGAGCTAACCAAAATCCAAAGACTGGCGTGCCAGTGCATCACTGGAGCACAAAGAAGTACTCCGACAGCAACCATGGAAACAATTCTAAACCTCCCACCAATTGACCTAATCGTCAAAGCAGAGGCTAGAATTGGGGCATATCGTCTCCGGTTAAACAATAACTGGAACCCTCACCCTAATGGGCATGCGTCAATTATCAATATAATCTCAAATCCCATACTAAATATGGGTACTGATTATATGACGCCGACCACATCACTAGAAAAACCCTTTAATATCGAAATAGATTGGAAAGGAGAATTCAAGGAAACACCCAAACAAGAAATAGTTTGGTTCACTGACGGTTCCAAAACGGACACTGGTACTGGCGCTGGAATATACGGTCAATCCCCCAGATGTGACATTAGTCACTCACTGGGAGTAAATACCACTATATTCCAAGCAGAAATTTACGCAATTGACTCATGTCTGAGAGAAAACATAAGGAAGGGATACAGCGGTAAAAACATTCTTATCTGCTCAGACAGTCAAGCGTCAATTAAATCACTTAATAGTAGTACCATAAAATCCAAACTTGTCTGGGAGTGCTTAGAAAACCTTAAAAAACTCAGTGCCACAAATAAGGTAACCCTGAAATGGGTGCCAGGTCACAAGGGTATTGAAGGGAACGAAAAAGCAGATGCCCTAGCACGAGAAGGATCGGCAACCGGCTACACCGGTCCTGAACCGGCAACCGGTATAACAAAGGCTTCGGTAAGAACCACGTTAAACCAGTGGGTGCACAAACAACACCTCAAATACTGGCAAACAATTCCGAAGCTCAAACACAGTAAAATGATGGTCAAACAACCCATACCAAAACTTACTGAAGAAATCCTGAAGTTAAATAGGAGAGATATCAGGCTGGTAACCGGCCTTATAACCGGACACTGCGGCCTGAGAAAGCACCTTCACACAATGGGGATCTTCCAAGAAGAACCTACATGTAGATTATGTGGCGAGGAGGACGAAACAGCCACCCACATAATTTTCGAATGTGAGGCTCTACGTTGGTGGAGGTATAGACAGATAGGGCCGGATGACCCTATATACAACCTCACCAAAAGAGATACTGTGAAGAGACTTCTAGATCTCATTAAGGTCACAAATCTTCTCACAGACTAGCAGACAAACAGGGCAATACAATAAGCCAATGGCTGCAGTGTTGGGGCCCACTAACCCGGCCTGTTTTCGTCTGTTTACAAACCAACCAACCAACCAAGGTCACAATATACAATAAGAGTGCAGCTTATTGCAATTAGCTTTATCGACAATATACTTAAAAATTTAGGTTGGATGTAATTTCATTCAATAAGTATAAAGAGCATTTAGTTAGTTCCTTGCTTTCTAGGATAAGCGACAGGATGGAGTGATAAGTATAACTTTTTAAAGAAGTTTAATACAGGCACTAATTCATTGTACCATTTCCCATATTATTTACTTCCAGTCCAGAGACTTCGTGTCTTCTACAGAATAGTGACTACTCTTCTTCTTCGTCTTCGACCTATCCACCGATTTGGGAAGACGTTGTCCAAGTAGTTTCTCACAAAGACAGCATAGTACGGTGGCGTACCATCTTACAGCAACCACAACTCTTTTCTGTTTGTGAACAGCAGGTTTAATTCGGGGAACACCCTGTTTCAAGCCGCCTGAACGGGCACCTGAAAAAGCTCAAAATAGCGGAGGAAGAAGAATGTAGATTCTGTGGCATGGAAGAAGAAACCTTCACTCGCGAATTGCATAGCAATTCAGAATCCTAGGGCACAGCACCTAGGAGAGGGATATTTACCTAAGTTGAAGCCTGCAGATATCCTAAAATTACTCAGGGAAATAGGACTAAAGCAGCTAGCTACTAGTCTCTGAGACGTTCCTCTGGAGCTAAGTAGAAGTAAGGGAGCACAATAGGTCTCAGTGAATGTCACCCCATCATACATACATACCCAGTTGCAATAGCCTGGAGCAGGTTATCTACCAAGTGGTCATATGACTCGGATTAGATTTTGTTTGACCACTCTATAAAGCTTCACAATATAAAATAAAATTGACTGGAAAGATAAAAAAGATGCGGATCTATTAACGAGATAAAATGGATTTGTCTCTATATGGAGGAGCGTGATATTTCACGGAAGCGAAACAAGAGAAATTCATTTAAATTTACGTTGATAGATTATTGTTCAGTTCTGAATAAAATATGTATCGCTGCATTTCGTAGCTGGAGAACAATTGCTTATTTAAATGTACAGGATTTATTCTCCCATTTGAGATTTCTTGGATATCAACCATCTGTCTTTCCTGACAATGGATTGGGTTAGATTTTCCAATTTTAACGACCACTGAGATGAATTGAGTACCCTCAGTTTTTGACACAATTATTATTAATTTGTTATAATGGCGCAGTCAGTAGGATATTCTCATTAAAGTGAAAACTTAGTGACTATGTGTCGCCACTTGTCATGCATGCGGATGTACTATCTGGGAAGGTAATTAAAATTTGTCAGTGCTAATTATGGTCTCAGATTAGGAAGTAACGATGACATTTTTATAAGAGGTAGTTTATTTGTAAAAATATCCTCATAGGCGTACTATATAATATCTATAAGGGATTAATTTCATTGTAAACATTTGCATATCATGGGCGTACGATAAAGTTTTTAAAGGGGGTTAATTTATTTAAAAAATCTTCTCTTTAATGGATTAATTTTATTATAAACAAGGGCGTACGATGGAATAAAAGAAGGGTTTATATATTTTTGTTTTTACTTCTGTCCCCAGTGCCCATTTTTTGTTTAGTATTGCTTAAAACGTAAAGTGAAAACGGTCCTGACTGTATCATTATCGATTATGGTAACATATCGTACGCTGACGGAATTGGTGAAATAATGTTTCCCATTGGAATAGAAGTTTACAAATTGAAAGTAACTTTCCCAATCGATATAAAAAACGAGCGTGTTCAACAAGAAATTGAATTTCAGCTGGAGGCAAGTGAATTTTTTGACAAATTGCTGGTAATTTGTATATTATACATACTCGAGGATTATGCGTATTTATATGCATCACTGATTTTATTGCACTAATTTCAGCAAAGCGATCAACACCTGGTTATTGATTTTGTAAAAGCAGTTTGAATTTTTTTGCATTGTCTTTCTGGTACCACTTTTCAGGTAGGAATTGATTTTGCTATTTGTGGAAGGTATAGTATATTATTTTTTGCCTACCTTATCGGAAAACCAATCATATGAACACCAAATTGTTTAGCAGTCCAAGGGCGGAAAAATTCCTGTATCACACATGCAGGAAACGCTTTAGCAGCCCTCGTTTCGCTACGATCTATCGTGCATCTAATAGTCTCGGGCTGCTAAACCTAATTTTCTGCCCTTGTGACACAATAAACTATTCTTTTCGGAAAACGGCGACAGTTTTTTCAAATATAGATATTGATTCCTATTACAGAAATAATATTTTTTTATTTTAATGGATATGTTTAACCAACCTTGAAAGAAGGAACGTTGTAGACACAAAGAGAGAGAGAGAAAAAGTCACTTTTAAAATCAATTAGGGTTGACATTTTTCGTCTAAATATTTTTAAGCGACCCTTTTTTACGGAGGTGTATTTTCCAGGTGAAAGCACGTCACAAAAATATAAACTTCGTTCTAATCTAGTTCAGCTTCTATGCTTGTTACTTATCATTAAAGACAGGTAAGTGGTTAAGTGAATATAGCTTCTGGAAAATAGCGATAAATTTAACATTTTTCATCTTGACAGGACGGAACAGAATTTTGGGTTGGTCCCACTCATTCCTGCTGGTCGGAAATAAACAAATAAATCATTTCATCGTCGGATAGAAAACGTTTGCACCAAAACGAATAAAAATATTTGATGCAGATTTCTTGAGAAATATATATTTAAAGAATTACTTTGTATATCGTATTTTCTGTATATTAGACATAAGTTCGAAGATGGTCTATTATTTTAATTTTAATCATAATTAATGCCGTATAATTACTGAGGAAATATACATTAACGATAGAAAACTAACAAATACAATGGAAGTTCAAACGAAATACAAAATGTCAAATGATGTTTACAAAAGTGTGATGTCACGTGCTTCCGATCTGCGTTTGAGTTGAAAACGGGTAATATAAAAAAGATATTCGGGTAGTTCCAGGCGTTTATAAAAGTAAATAAAATAGACCATCAAGAGGACATGGGCTACATTATCATTTTGATCCTTTATAGCAATTGATAACAGATTCTATGGATGTTTTCAACGGAAAACGGGTTAACAGTAAAAATAATAGACAGACTATCAAGGGTTTTATAACAATGGAATCTTTCTTGAACAATTGGAAACATGTCCTATGAAATAGGAGTGATGAGGTTTTTGGAAGCTACGTAAAGAACAGTTTTGAAATGTTTTTAAGCCGTTCTCTGTTGAAACTGCGCCTTATCTTATACCAGCAAAATAAATTACAGATCTAATTATTTTGTTTGTTGACAATCTATACAAAGCCTATACAGCCTCTATATTTTCGTAGTAATGCTAGTTAAAATGTAAACAGTTTATGAGGAAAGTACACCTTAAATATTTTGGAATTTTATTATGTTATGCCTAAATTAGATCCGATTTTAAGAGATTTTGGGAAAAAAAATTTTGTTGTACGATGTAAGTAATTCAAGTTTAACAATTACAGACGATTTATTGAAAGAGAAATTTGATGTTCTTCTTGAATCATACATTTATTCTAACCACTGAATGTTATATGTTGATTTTATCATTGTTTCTGCGCCCATGTCCGTAAACGTCAAAAATCGCACTGTAGACATTCCTTGTAAGTGACATTTAACAGTAACATGCACGTAATGAAAATCTCATATCATACACGTGCGTTTAGATAAGAAAACTTAAATTTCTTTTTTGAATCAAATTGCAATCAAATTTTCATTTACGTACTAATTTATTTGGTTTATTTACATACTTTTAATCAATTGAAAAACATAAAAGTTCTTAGTGATGTCGGCAACACATTATACAATTTTGAGAAAAAAAAATAATTCGCTTTTTAACAAATTATAGTATCCGAACATTTTCTCAACTTTACCTACGAATATGTCTGTTAGTAGTGAAAAAGATGAAATTATGAGCACTCAGAAGAAAACAGATGGGCGTAGAAAAAGTATAGTACGTTACACGAGTTATAATCCCATTGTAAGTGATGAGTTACTTGCAACTCTTGTTACGTAATATACTATTACCGATTATGGACATAATAATAAGAAAAAGTTTGTTTAAAACATGGTTAAAACTAAAGCAATCTACCGGATCCAATCTACAGCCCACTGGAAAACTATTACAGGCTAAAGACAGGTAAAAATTAACTTTCCGCATTTGTTAGGAACATAATTTTTTGTATGAGCGAGCGGAGAATGAAAAAAATATGATTTCATTAGACATAACCCAATAAACAATTTTCGTGACTTATAGTAACTGATATTTTTATAGCGTATTCATAAAGGTTACACAATTAAATAAGGAAATGCTTTGTAGCTTTATTGAAACACTTATAGTAAATTAGGTATATTAGGGTGTTATGCCATTACTGTAAGTTCTAGATTTATAATGAAATGTTGTAACTATTTATATGACTGTTATAAAACTTGAAGTAATCGTTACCTCAATTTATATAACAAATTTATATAAGGTTTACCGTTACTTCCGGAATAAAACTAATGGTTTCTGAGTTTTATAATAGCATCGTTGTTTACCTTTTTAAAACTTCAGATACTTAAGTTCTTCTATAAATACGTTATGAAACTTTTAGTAACAAGTTCTTTTATAAATACGTTATGAAACTTTGGGTAACTGATGTTTTCTCTTTGTGTTTCAGTAAAAAGTTAACTTAAATTAGGAGTGGTTATTAACTGTGTAAGAAAATTGTGAATAAAACTATGATTAGTAGCTGGAAAAAAATCAAGTACAGCAGTACATTTTGCCGAAAAGTTTTTAGGCGTTTTACCAGAATAACACAAGTAGTGCCAGCATCTTCTGGTAAATTGAAAATCATCACTTTCGTTAATCGACAGGTATCTTCCAGTTCCACTTTATCAACAAATGACGTCAAAATTTCTTCTTTATCTTTGAATATTACCACCAAAAGTTCTCTAACCATCACTTGTGGTGTGCTGTGACACTCAACTAACACTTAATAATTTATAGTAGACTTGAGGTTTTATAGAATCACCTGATGTTTAAAATTGTGGAATTAACAAAAAGAAGCAATATAGTAACCAATGTATGCTAAAAAGAGAAAACACATATTGAAAATGTGACAGATGACAGCTTGACAAAGAAATAATTTAGTAATGGTAAGGTTACCAGCAACTCTATAGGAAAAGTTTATAAGAGTAACAAAGTCAGTAATAAAACTAAATATCATTACATCCTCTTCCTAGATGAAGTTTTATAAAGGTATGGAAAATATTTCCGTTACTTTTAGTTATAGACTTATGAGTTTTATAACGTTACGTTATAAATTGCCCCATTTAAGTGTTGTAAAGGGTTTATAAGAGTTACAGTATTACTATGCTTAGTTTATATAAATTTCAGTTTTATAAAATAGTGATGGTAACTTTACGGTTACTATTATATAAACCAAAAAGGTTTATTGGGAGAATAACTAGATACAAACTAACAAGATTATTAGTTATTGATGTCCGCTTCGCGTCGTTCGGTCAAGAAACTGCGATCGCGTGCTAAAACTCTTATTTTCTTCGTGCGTAACGGTTTTTATAAAATTTGAATTGAGTTAGGCGAAAGTTTTTATAATTCGACTATGATGGGCGTATTGGACGTATTGCGGCCGCTGCCAAATCTAGTGACAAGCATTGGTGTTAAATGTGGTTCTGCGTCAGGTATTAAGTTAGTGTCAATTTTTCCACGTGAAAGGAGGAAATTCCATATTTTCCAGGACTGGCAAATTTTACGAGTAACACAAACAGTGAGCTGTATTTCGATCGTCGGCGCAGTGTAGAAATAGCGGATCAATATTGTCTCCCCCTCACCGCAACCTCAGCTGCTACGAGACTCCAGCAAGCACGAGCACCGCTGATACTAGCCATTATATTCTCAAAACTGTGAAGGCCCGGACCGGGTGGTGAAATTGTGAATGTTAGTGAAGACAACTAGTAAACCTATGTTTCATTTGGACTTATTACTTTTCGGTGAATTAAAATTCACCTAATTTTGTGTTCGCTTTCAAAGTAACACGTTTTTAATTTTTTTATTTTTTTTTTCCAAGTGATGATAATTAATGCAATGAGAGTACACACCCTTTTTGCACTTTTTATTCACGTCACCCATTTTTCATTGTAAGTTGAAATTTTTTAAAATTTTTCTATGGGCCAGTATCCTTAAATTTATTTAATTTTTTTTTCGAAATTACCACCATTTTTGGTTGAAAAGTAAGCAAAAACAATATCAATCAACCAAAAATGCTTTTTATTCAAATAAGTAGGATTAACATTAATTTTGAGTGATCCAAACTCTTCGGTAAGTCGAAAGCTTTCTACAAAACAATCAAATCTTGCACAAAAAAAACAAACACAATTATTTATAAACAAAAAGCATGGCTTTTAAAAAAATTGTAGTCGTAGTATTTGGGATAATGTAGTAATAGTCACATGTAACGGAATAAGGTCATTGACCGACATAGTATATTAAATAAATCAGCAAAGAATGCAATTAAATTCGTTTCTACTAAAAGCTTAGACTTTTAAAATAAATTCAGTTAAGTTATTTCTATTCCACGAGTTATCGAAATGCTGTAGGGCTGTTATATAACCTAAGACTTTTTAGGGCGTTATTCATAAACGCTCTGTTTATACATTTGGAATTTCGAAAAGGAGTTTCATACCGGAAAAAGCTCGTAAGAATCGAAATAGCTGAAGGGGTATTTGCAGACGATGTAATACTGATTGCAGGGAGTGAAAAGAGATTAAAAGAAAATATAAACATATGGAAGAAGAGGGAATGAAAGTCAATAAAAACAAAACCAAAATACTGATAATAGAAAACCCAAATATCAATACAGAAATTAGGATACAGGGACAAATTGAACAAGTAAAAGAATGCAAATATTAGGGAGTAATGGTCGAAGAATTTGGAAAACACGAAGAAGAAATAAACGATAGGATCGATAAACCAATTAAACTATATTAGGCTAATTTATAGATAAAAAAGAAATCTCGAAGCAAACAAAGATACAGGGATATAACACCATATATCGACCAGTCTTAACATATGGATGCGAATCCTGGACGCTCACAAAAAAAAACAGAAGAGCAAAATACAAGCTGCGGAAATGAAATACCTGAGAAAAACTTTAGGAGTGAATAGAAAGGAAGCTGGTGGGGACACATTCAAAGAATGGACAATAAAAGACAAGTTAAAAGAACATATGAAGCAAAAATACAAATAAAAAGAAAAAAAGGAAGACCAAAAGAAACATGGAAAACAGCAATGGGTAAAATTCTACATGACAGAGGTAAAACGTTAACAAGAAACAGGAAAAAATTCATATATGAAAATTAAATATAAATACGACACCTTATGGTATAAGGATATATGATTATTATATATAATTTGACTTTAATACATCCAATATTTGATTCTAATTCTTCTCGCTTGCTGATATAAAATAGCGAAAATTTTCAACACAAAATTCAATTTTTGGCGAATGCGACGGGGAATATTCTTTTGTTTGACTTTTTCTTCTTTACCATTTACCAACCACTCTGCTGAGTTCTTTAAATCAATTAAAATTTTCTCTTTTTGTCTCTTATCTTTTACGATTTGTTACAGACAGAATGATTTGGTCCTTTTGTGTAGGTTTTAACTAAATTATAATTGTTTTATAAAAGATACTAAAAATTCACTTGCATGAATAATAACGGAAATTTCAATATAAAATTTGATCAAAAAAAAATATTTTAAAAGTAGGTAATTGGCTATATATCCTTATTCCACCAGAAAAATTTTCATACCGTACCCTGGCCTGGTGGAATTAATAATATTCCAATTTTTTATTAGAGCGTAAAAATTGAAAAGCAAAAAATGTTTAACACTCTCCAGGTTCATATAAAACCAGTAAATAGGATGATTTTATTGGAGCATATTTTTCATTTATGTACAAAATTGATTTTGGGTCGTTCCGTTTTCGCTTTTAGAACTTCTGTAGTGTTTAAAATTTTCATTTCGAAATGGTAAACGTTTTCATCATTTTCAATTTTAGTTTTGAAAATGAAGGCAACAACCAATTTTTGGAGTTATTGAAGCAACAAATCATTAAATAACCAATCAATAATTTCCTCAGGCCTCTGTCTGGATGCTATCCTAAGGGCCAAGGGATGGGAAATTGTGTATTAGATTTGTTATTTCCTGTTCCGTCATTTTGTTTTACCAGTCAAATCCCTCTTAATTTTCTTGAGCATTCATCGTTCTGTTCAGGTAATTATGGATAGAGTAACACAAACCATTTTTATAAACCTTCAAAAAATTGCCATTATCTCCACTATGCGATCGCGTCTGTTCTAGAATCCTACAGCTTTCCAGTAAGTACAGTAAGAACAAAGAAGTTTCAAAAAATCTGCAGTATTAATAAAGATTATATATCAATGTCTGTCGTGGCATATAGCCAGAGAAGTAGTTGTTGCTTCTTGGTGAACGATCTTGTAGAATCCCGTTTCAGTACGTGAAATCATTAAATGTCTTAATAAAAACTTTTATTTCGCAACAATTTTGTCATAATTATTAATTGTTTACTTTATAGTTTATTTCAGAAAGGTATAGGGTAATAAAACCTCAAAGGGAGCAAAGAGTGACCCAACGAATATTTATGCCACTTTCATAGTTTGGCATTGATTTCATTGTAAAATTCTTTCTTTTTATCAAGTGCAGGTATTACCACCCGGGTTGGGGTGAATATTATGGGTTTAGCCTATTGTTATCTATTCACAAACACTGAAAATAGTGTGCCAAAGGCGTGCCGGTAGGATACTCGTAAAAAGGAAAGAATTTTATTTCAACAGAATAAAAATTAGACATTATGTACACTTATTTTTTATTGAACATTATACAGAAATTAAATTATAAAAAATCATAATATTCTTCGTCATCTGAGGAACTGTCATCTCCTCTTGACCTTATAATTAACGGGTCGACGGTCCGATCGATCAAGTAGTCAAGATCCCATATTTTCTCCTCTTCTTTAATGACATGCTGGACTTGCTTTTCGCCAGTTCTCTGGTGTCACCTCCTTAATGGCTTGATGAAACAGTAGCTTAATGGCTTGATGAAACAGTAGCTTAACGTCTTTCATTTTGAATGTCGTGTTGTGTCTTGCCACAAAACCTTTCACTTGCGCCCATATAAGCAAAACGTAACTGTATAATCTACTACCTAAGTAATCCCTACACAATATTTCGATATTGGCACTTCAGGCCAGAAAACATGTTTCTCCTAATTCTCTTACGCAATTACTTGAAATTTTAATATTAAAAACAATACTATTTCAAGACCTACGCCTATGGCCGACACCGTAATTGAGCCGAAATGGACGGAATTCCCCATTTTATTACCCTATACCTTTCCGAAATAGACTATAGCTGTACAATCCAAAAACAACACTGAATTTTTTTACGTCATTTGATTTTGATGAATAATATCTGTTCCATGCCTACCCACATTTTGGGGTCTTCAAACGATGGATCGAGAGCAAGCCTGGGACTCTGCACATTTTAGAATTCTACCGATCGTTTTCTACAGTATTATTACTAATATTCCAGTCGACAGCAGTCGAAAGTCTCACTCTGTATACTATTTGCATACTGTCGTTTTCTTTTATTTCTGACTATGAAGTATATTGAAGTTTTTATTAAGAAATCGTCGACAAAAGACATGTGAATAGAGTCGATAGTAGAATTCTAGTGAGATACAGCATCCAAACTAATATTATATACTCATGTTTTATTTGATTCGATTTTAATGGGAATTGGATATGTTTATTTAATATACAGGGGTCCAGAAATTTTGATACTGCCAAACGCAAACTACAGATACTAGATGTGATTTTATCTCCATCTAACGATAACCTAATTTACCTTTATCCAAATTTGCCTTTGAACATGACCTTGTTAAGCTCTGGTTCATATTTTATTAGTTTGAATCTGTAACAACTTCTGTTTAATGTTTGAGTTCACAATATCCAAAAGAGGCCTTGAAGTAAAATTTCGAGAACATAAAAAGCTCTCCTCTATATTAGCGAGTTAACAAAAGGAACTTTCTAGTGTTCTCTTCTAAAGAGATTTTCAACATTTGCCCTTTATCCTCTGTAAATGTTCTGCGAGAAGCTCTTGACCTCAACATAAAATTATTCCTTAAATTGTGCGTGTAGGTGGTGCCTGGATAAGCAGAGATAAAAAGGGAGTGTCAAAGGTGCGAGAATTACAACAGCAAATTATTAATAAATATGCCAAAGACAATATTTGGAAGAGTATAACGAGGGATGAAGTCGAAGATTACAAATAAATGATACGTTTCTAGACTCTAAAATATGACCTAATATTTCTCACTTCAATATGTAAAAGAGAGTCAATATATGCAGCAATCAAAAATGAAATATTCACTTCTATACGGGTGCTGTAACTCAATTGAATAACGGAGTAGTGCAAAAATTGAACTTATGATTTCTTAATATGGTTTACTGGTGCAGTATTGCCATTTATTGGGCCTTAAAAGGATAAAAATCAAGCGAATTATGTTCAATACTAAATTTAATTTTCACTATGATAAACTTTTAATACGGTTTGGTTAGCAAAAAGCAAAACACGCTAAAAAGTGACCATCTATAAATATATTTCAGAAAGTGAAAGGAACTGTTTCTATTGCAAGTTTGTTTAGAAACTTGGCCACGGGCCATTTTTATAGAAACGTCTCTGTTATTTCTATCTTTTCCAAGTTAGTGGCAGTAGATTTAAGGATACATGACCCGTATTTGAAAAATATGTACAGTTTTTTATGCAAATTATTACAAACAAAAACGTTTATGTAAATTTAAGTTACAGATGTCAATTATGATAATAGAATTGATATAAAAACTGCTCATTTTTCGAATGCTTCCTAATGGAGAAATAATTTTCTACATTTATTTAGAGATTGAAAATCAAATTACAAAAATCCGAGGATTTCAAAAGGCAAAAAATATTTGTAATCGTATTATAATTTGTAATAAAATAAAAATGTTTTCCTTCTTTCATATTTCCTGCGTCACTATTGCCATTCGAATCAATAATAAATTTATTTTGCGGGAGTTTTCTTTGGTATTAGCTAATATTGTTTCAACCACTTCAATTATCTTCTTATAAATTCTGGAAATGTATTTCCACGTCAGATTTATTTTTATAATTTGCCCAAAATAAACTCTTCAAAGTTTGTCACATCGGTTTAATTATAAAAAGCCACTGTAGGTACATATTTTTTAAATTCAATATTGTTGATTTGTAATGAAGAATTATAATGTTTTTTTTTGTGTTTTTTCCTAGTTGTACAAATGTTAAAATTAACTTTCGAGAGAAAGAAAAAGAAGTATTGGATCAAATTCTTGGACCCGGCAGATACGATGCCAGAATCCGGCCATCTGGTGTAAACGGCACCGGTAAGTTGTTATTTCTAGATCTAAAATAAAATCATTCACAAACGGCAGACCAGACGATCAAAACCGCAAACGAGAGATGTTACTATAAATTGTATGTTTGTTTCACATATACATATATAAATGTAACACATAATAATCATACCTTCAGATGGACCCGCGATTGTTCAAGTTAACCTGTTTGTACGCAGCATAGCAACAATAAGCGACATCAAGATGGTAAGTGGAGGACCAAAAATATTGAGTAGGTTAGTGTAGAGGTGCTCCACGTGCTATACGAGCCAGCATGGGGTGGCAGCAATTGGCTATTCATTTTTTTCGCGAAATATGCATCAGTTCTTTCCAAAAATAAAACGACCAAATATAAAAACTATGGGCAGAGAGGGATATGCATGAATAGGCTTTGCTTTATTATTAGGCATTACCAGTTCTTGGCATTCATCAAATATTACCATCAACGTCAATAAAATAATTCCAACTTTCATTCTTTACGCAAACTTCTTATACAGGGTGTCCTGAAAGTCCTGCCAAACGCAAACAACAGATACTAGATGTGATTTTATGTCCAAGGGAGCTAGTGCCTTTTGAAGATGACGCAGCTTTTTAAGCATATCTCAAAATCGCTACCTACAAACTTCAAACTTGGTACCCTGCTGTGATAAACTGTTTACAACAAACCCGTGGGGGCAACTAGTAACTTAGTAAAATTGTGTTGTATCAATTTTTTATCAAAATGACTAAGAATATGCTGCCGATCGAGATCAACATTTACTGTTCTCCACCAACGCCTAAAAGCACCTAAATACTTACACTGGTAGGCACCCGGATGATCCGAAAATGGTATTTTGGACGAAATGGAACAGAATCCGAAATTTAGTAGGAGAAGACTCGCGACTATGTATCCTGCCATTTCTAAATCGTTTATATGGAATATTATTTTTTCGTTTCCACTTTGATCGCTTGTGATGTGTTTGAAAATATATTAATTAAATTTAAATTCCGTTGGCACTAGAAATATCAATTTAAAAATTAGGCAACGTGGAAAATAAAATAAATATTTTTTCCTTCTACTCATGTAGAAAGTACACATCTTCCTCTCTCAATGACAGTAAACTTTTAGAGTGCAGAGTTGCTAAGTTTATTGAAAATTACGAGGATATATTGAAAAATTCTTAGCCTACTATAGAACCAAACAAAATTTCAAAGTCAAAATATTTTATTACCCAACATATTCTCCTCTTAATTGGAAACATTTATTACAGCGAACCTGCAACGTCTCTAGACCTTTAAAAAAAAATGTTTCTTCTTGCTCTGCAAACCAGACCTCCGCAGCTTATATTACTTCCTCGTTGGAAGAAAATTTACGACATTTTAAACTTTATTTCAGTTAAGGAAAGAGATGATAGTCGTACGGAGTCAAATCTGGTGAATATAAGGGGGGTGCTCTAGTAATTCAAACCCTAAATCACGAATTTTTTGCATGAAAGCATGAGATTTGTGGGCAGGGGTGTTGTCCTGCAAAAACAAAACACCTTTGTATAGCTTTCCGCGTCTTTTCTCTTTAATTTTTTCCCGTAGAGTGGTCAGTAATGTCGAATAGTAATCTCCAGTTATTGATCTACCCTTATCCAAAAAATCAATCATGATTACTCCATGGCAATCCCTAAAAACTGAAGCAAGAACTTTTCCAGCAGATTTTTGGACACGAAACTTCTTAGGTCTTGGAGAACCAGAGTGTCGCCATTCCATCGATTGTTGCTTTGTTTCTGGATCGTAGAAATGTACCCAAGTCTCATCCATAGTAACAATTCGATTTAAGAAGTCTACATCGTTTTCAAATCGAGCACACTACCCTTGCACGCTTTTGGTCAACATTCAAACATTTGGAGATCCATTTTTCAGCAATTTTTCTCATGTCCAAATTGACGTGAACTATATGATGAACGCGTTCGTATGATATATTCAGTAGTGCAGATATCCGTTTTAGCCCAATTCGACGTTCTGATAAAATCATGTCATGAACTGCATCGATATTTTCGGGGACTGACACAGAAACTGGCCTTCCCGATCGGTCATCATCTTCAATGGAAAATTTACCTCTTTTGAAGCTTGCAGTCCAATTTTTCACGGTCGCATACGAAGGACATTGATCACCAAAGGTATTAAGTATATCTTCGTAAATCTGCTTACCTCTTAACCCTTTTAAACACAGGTACTTGATGATGGCTCGATACTCCAATTTTTCGATTTTCACAATTTCGGTGGACATCTTTTTTCTTTTAATTTATTGCGTAACGCTGGTTTACTTTTTTGACGTCAAACTTCACACTAACACTTCTAATAAGTTATTGTTCGTTGCTATGGTAACGCAATATTTTGTTTATGCATGGAACTGGTCTAACTAGATATCAATACATCCACGTATATGTATTACGCAGGTGTAGAGTGTCTTTTCCTCCCTAGTAAAATAAATAGCTAAGCCCTTTGTTCAATTTATCAATTTATATTTCCTTTTGTTTGTTTCATTCCTTCTCTCAAATTAGGGATTAAAATATATTTAACGTTGATTTAGTATTGCAGACTCAAATTACAAATAATACAACTTGACTTTAAACAGACACTAATAAAAATATCTATAGTTTTATACGAGTATGAAAATGAAACTGCTGAAATATCTCTGATCTGGAATCATCTGATACTAATAGTTTGTTGTATAACATAAAAATGAGATATATAATAAGGGAGGTTGTTAAACAGGTGAAGTTTTATAGGATTTCCAAGACAATGGTGTAGTAAGATATTAACATAAAAATAGGGGGAGTTAAAAGTAAAAGGAAGGAAATTGTTAGAGAGAGCTTCATACAATTCAAACAGCTGCCATCAAACATGGGTTAAAAAAGTACTAAAAATAAGTAGTAAATATAAATAAAGAAATTTAAGGATATTTACAAATTCTATAAAATTCCTGTAATCTTACTTAAGACACTATCATTTCCTTGATTGAAAATATCTTAAATCAACAGTTTCAATGATGAAATAATTTCCATTAATTAGGGTAAAATCATAGTATGCGATTCTGATAATTAAATTTGTCAGTTCAATTGGTTTTCGGATCGGTTATTCAATATCAAATCCTGTCAATTTTAATTTATTTTATGTCAACATATACCTTTTCTATTTCTATATTTATTCCGTAAATCGATCCATTTGGTTTTTTGTTATTTTTAGGTAATCAAACCACAATCTTTTATTCCAACGTTTCAGTAGTGTTCTAGATACCGTTATCAAGAATAATGGAAACATTTTCAAATTTTTCTTCCGACCTGACACGACAAAATTCGACAGACAGAAGATTGGTTTCATACAAATTTGTGAAAATGATATATTCCAATTATAATAAAGCACAATCTACAACAATTCGATTATTTTTAATCAAGTACTAAACAATTTAGTAGTAAACGTTCCAAATTAGCTTCAGTTGGCATAAGATTTTCTGGTAGATTTACTGGTTTGCAAACATCCTGTATATCCTTCAAGGACTAATTTCGTGACCATTGTCGAAGACATCGATTCTGTAAGTGATGAACTTTTCCAAACACATTTACAAATCAAACTTTTGGCAACAGTATTAAAACAAAAAAACCACACTATGCAAAAAAAGAAATTGGATTTTAGGCTCTTTGTAGCTGGGATTAAGGTCGAGCGATCCAAGGGGGCAGTTCCAAAACCAGGATACGATGGAAGTCCAAAGCGTATTCGAAACGATGCGGTCGAGAATTATCGTCTAAAAATGGGAAAGTTGGTCCAATAACAGCATGAAACAAACGTATAACTTTTTGTACGTAAATCTGCTCAGTCATGTTTCCATCAAGCCCTTTGAAACAAATACCTCCCCACATAGTCTATAGCCATTACAGTACTCGATTACTTTCACTCGATATGGACTTTTCTTTAATAATCCTCTAAGAACCATAAAAAGTATAACTGAAGCTAATCGGATATAAACTTTTAAGTAACAGGTACAAAGTGTAGATTGTGTAAGGAAAGAGCTGTTGCAATCGTAAAGAAAAAATCGTCCAATCGCTGACCCCGTCTAGCTTGTAGGATAGGGTTTGATTGCTGAATGCAGTTTTACGAGTAGGCTAAGGCCTAGGGTTCTAGGGCACAGCAGGTGCCGTCGCGTAAGTGCGGGTGCAGGTGCCTCATTGCCATTGCATCGATCGATTAGCATAGATCGATAGCTCCGGTGATGATGTTCACTAATTAAGCCGTTTTTGTTTTTTTTCTCTTAACCGCCAGATGGTCCGGCAATTGTCAGTGTCAACATATTTGTGAGAAGTATCTCAAAGATAGATGACGTGACAATGGTAAGTGGTATGGATCAGGGAATGGAACATCTCTGTTTGTGTAGTCTTGGATGGTAGCATAGTTTCTATTCAGAGATGTGATACGAGATGTAAAAAAAATGCCAATACAGTTGATCAATTGAAATTGGATCAACATTAAGCTATCGGAAACTGCAAAAAATATATTAAATAAGAAAATTGATTTTATTTGCGAAATAAGTGGTATTAAAAAAGAACGGAAATGCAGAACGGTCTTTGTGACACTTGAAAACAATTTTTATTTTTCTGCCGAATCAGAATAGTAGAACAACAAAATTTAAAAAAAATGTATCATCAATAACTTAAAGTTGGGGCTTCAGCAAACTAAACTAGGCCGGATTTTGCCGCTGAAGTTTTAAAATGAAAGTATCTTTCCGGCCTGTTTTTGTCGATGATGATCTAAGGAATTTCCGCGACGTAGCGAGTACCAGACACAATGATACACTTTTATTCAAATTAGTTTGTATATTTGTGATATTATTATTCCCAATAGTACAAGCAATAGAACATGATAATCTTTTTCAAGTTCACTTCCACTATAAATGTTTCTATTGAAAACAACTTAAAAGCAAATTTAAACTTATTCTGACATTTCCACAAAAAGTACTTTATAATTTTTGAAAAAAATTCAAGTTTCCTTAGATTGGCTAATGTAACAAATGCAAATTTTTAATATTTTTGAAGAGAAACTAGCTACAGACAGACATTATTAATTCATTATATGTATAAATATATTCATCCTTTCACCATATATTATGGTGTAGGAAGATAATCTGTTTTCATCACAATAGATTACTAAAAAAAAGCCATTTTCTTATTTAACTTATATTATATTTCTTGTCGTATCCGATATCTCGATGTTGATACCATATAAAGTGATCACCGTGTATATACTATTTTTGTATTCCTTTCCGGAGCCGTTGCCTGCGTGTGATGCTTTTCGTGTACTGTGGGTGGCGGGCGACGTGCCGCGTGCTGCATGCGAGATGGCCAATACGAGATGTGATTGGCGTGGCCGTGGCCCGCTCCGCTTTTTGTCTACCAATCTAACAAAAATTGCATCTGAAACTTATTTTGTTTTCTGTGTAAAAATGTTTTAACCTTTTTTTCACACGCAGTAGGACGGACGGACGGGCCGACCATAGTAAACATCAACTTCTTTCTCCGTTCTATCAGCAAAATTGATGATTACAAAATGGTGAGTGCGCGGTCTGCCAGTCATGTCGAGTATTGGATGATGGGTGTAAATGTATATCAACTGTGTTGCAATTACTGTTTTTACTCGGCCATTGCCATTGCATTCACTTGCACAGAGCCAACAGCCAACTGAGTCTGATGGTGAATGATTGGTGATGTTGCAATGAGGGCACCAGCACCAGCGCGAGCATGCAGATATTGTGGCGCTCGCTGTCGCTGCAGCCCCGGTGATTATACGCTCTGTAGATCACTTATGTCTGTGTTTTTCTTTGTTTTTTTTTATTTATTTTGCATGTTTTTTCCTTGCATGATATGTTTCTTCTTCTCTATAACTAGGTACTGTACTATATTTCCACAGTCCATCTCAACTGATATTTCCCTTGAGTTTCAACAAAAATCAATCACTGAAACACCAGTGATAAATTTGTTCAATTTGATATGTCACATGGTACAGTTACATAATTGAAATTTTAAAATATTACTAAAGATCTTAAAAATATAAAGAGACAGTCATAAAAATGTCTAGCTATTAAATTCAATAATGGGAACTGATAGCTGTTTGTACAATAACAATTTTTTTTCAACACCTGTTGACCAATCGCATAAACAGTTTGTAATATGGCATCATCCACTATAGTCACTCGCCGTCAATGAGCTTAATGATAGGAGTAATTTCAAAGGGATCGTCTATATCAAACGAGAATCAGATTTAGTTGTTGGGTACACAAAACGATATGGAAGCTTAGTTTAGATAAAATAAAAATGTGCTGAAATGTTTATGTAAAATTTCAAAATAATCAAATTCATATTTTCCACGGCATATACTGTGTCCGTAAAGTATGGAACAAATTCATTTTTAGCTAAACATACCATTTTAATTAATAATCCTGAAACACGTGGATTTTTGATTTTAATTTACCGTATTTTAAAATAATAATCTAATATACAGGGTGAATTACTTTCGAGTAATGACCGTCATTTTTGTAAATGGAACACCCCCATTTTGTCTCAACTTTCGGATTACTCTAGCTGAGCTGATTCCAAAAATGTATCACATGTTGATTCCAATTGGTACAGGTGGATTGGAAGACGTGGACCTATTGAATGGCCAGCGAGGTCACTAGATTTCAATCCTTTAGATTATTTTATGTGGGGCCATCTGAAGAATGTTGTGTATCAAACGAAACCAGCAAATATTCAAGAATTAAAAGAGAGAATTCGGACAGCAATAATCAATATTTCTCAAGATACAATAAACAAGGTCCAACAAGAATCTGTACTCCGTTTGGGTTACTGTCAAATACAGCAAGGGCTGCAGTTCGAACATTTGTAAAATCATGTATTTCATCATATTCTGTCCGCTAGACAATAAGTATTTTTGATAATATTGTTAATTTAACTAATAAAGAATGTTCCGCGTTGCTTTATGAGAACACACAAAACTATTGTATTTTTGTCCATCCTGTACCAATTGGAATCAACATGTGATACATTTTTGAAATCAACTCAGCTAGAGAAATCCGAAAATTGAGACAAAATGGGGGTGTTCCATTTAAAAAAAATGACGGTGACGTCATTACTCGAAAGTAATTCACCCTGTATATTAGATTGTTATTTTAAAATACGGTAAATTAAAAACAAAAATCGACGTGTTTCAGGATTATTTCTTAAAATAGCCTATTTAGTTAAAAATGAATTTGTTCCATATTTTTCGAACACAGTGTATATTCGCAGTCATCCATTTCGATCACACACACACACACACACACATACACGGCATTTATCTAATCCTCTACTGTTAATATATCCCAAAATTGCGAACTGGTCGCAGCGACATAATGTTGCAAGGCGACTGCATTTAAAAACTCTTTTATGATTTATTTATTTATACTCAGATTAATACATTAAAAAGATACATTTACATTCTAAAGTGAACCCAACATTACATCACATTCTACGGTAACTTGCCGACCCTTTGCCAGTTGTCTTACTTTTCCTTTGAATTGCGACAACTGAATTATAGGACACGATAGAAACGTACTAAATAAAAATGTACTTTTGAGAAATTACATAAAAACGACTTAAAAATCATTATCCTAAATAGTTTATGTAATCAAAATATGTTTTTGTTTGAAAATTTTGAGGTTTAAAGGAAACAAATGCGTGTTTTGTCTGTCTGAAATATGGAAACCATTTTACTATCAATTTTACCTGCTTTTACTACGAAGTTTTAACGTTCATAGTTTATTGAAGCTTTTGTTTTCGTCTTTTCAACTGATATTTATGTGTGTGCATACAGATATAATTAAAGACAATATTTTTGTGAAAATTATGGTTCGTCAAAGCCAAATTTGTAAAAAAAACAGTCGGAATTTTCCTAACCTCTCTTTTCACCTGTAAGTAAACAGTTCTATTGTCCAGTGGCACTGTCCGACTAGTCCGACAGATTCTCTCCACCCCTTGAAAGTCATATTAGGCTCCCACACACGAAGCGATATTTTGCGCACGTGTCTGTTTAATTTGGCATATTGGGAACGCACGTTAGTGCTGAACGACGGATCTGGTCGGTGAAATACGTCATAGGTGAAGGAACAGGTCGCTACAAGTCAAATTTTGTACTTGCAACTAACGAAAGGAGCCAGTCGTTGAGCGCGTCTGTTGGTTTGAATTTTGGGGTGGGTAGGTTGGGTAGGTGGGGGGTAGGTTTGAACCTAACCATACCATGTTTATAAAAAAATTGAATCCCTATTTGATTTGCTAAAACACGAATGTTTATAAAAATTTTAGGTTTCGCCAACTTTGCAAGGTCATTTGAAGGTCAAATAGAAAAACAATCGTCACGATAATATTTTTCCCTAATTCCATATAACCTCAGCTTTCATTTGACTCCTGGCTCAATTTCCTAAGTGCATTCTGAGCTGAGATATTTGATTTTTGCACACTTTTTATAAAAATCGCACACTGTGTGAAATGATGATATTCCTTATAATTACATCTTTTATCAATTTTGTACTCGACCCACTCTCCTTTGGCGTATATTCCCGCTTGAAAATTTCTTGGGATTTTTCCCAAACTTCCAGAGTGTTTGGGTCCTATCCCAGTCCCATGTATTGCTTTAGAGCCGTTTGTATAGTATTAAATGACATTATTTCCGAGTTTGGTAAGGGTGTTGGGATGAATACTGTAGTATAAAAAAGATGTCGCGGCAATAGCATGGCCATGTGCAAATAATTTACGATCGTAGCAATTATGTCGCCGCGACCAGGTTACAAGCTTGACACGCACTTTTACGCAAACCTTGTAAGAATAGAACTTTTTTAAAATGTTTAAGACAATTTTTACAGGACAGCGCCCGGATCACAAACTCAACATTTCACTATTAATTAAAAACTAAATTTAGAACCATCTTCGTCGCCCGTATAAAAACGTTTTCTATACCCCACGCAATACTAAAAGTTATCTAATCTTTTCACTTTTCGGGTACATTTTTCATTTTTCGTGTCTCTAAACGCGATACTAGACCTGACGAATTAAATTAGGCGATATATTTTTTTAATGAATATATAGAATATACAGTAAAAAATCTGTGGGCTTTGTTTCAAAATGAATAGCTCGGGACAGCTCAAATTTGAAAGAAAAATCTTTGCAAATCGTTATTAGGAATGAATGTAAAATGTAAGAGCTATTTTTAAATCTCGCTACTAAAAGAAGATAACACCAGATCCATTTGTTTTTCAATAACAAATAATATCAATTTTTTCTATGCTCCCTTAATACAGTGTGTACAAAAAGTAACGTAGCTTGCTAATATTTCTATTTCTGATAGGTTCACAAATAAAGTGTTCAATAAAAATATTTGATCAGTTTGAGTCACGTAGACCTTTTCGGTCAATGTTCGGATTGGTATTATCGGGGATTGTTTGTAGGACCGTTTTCCCTTCCACAACGATTGAACGATTTCTAAAAAATGAACTTCCTAGCTATTTCCTAATTAGAAGACGTATGAGGTTCATGCATGACGGTGCTCCTCCACATTCGTCCCGGAGTTTTTAAATAACCATTTTCCAGACCGTTGCATATGACGAGGATCTCCACACCCATGGCCTCCAATCGAACGTCGAGCGGATGTATGTATGTATGATGGGGTGACATTCACTGAGACCTAAAAGATCTATTGTGTCCCCTTACTTCTACTTAGTTCCTGATGAGAGTCTCAGAGACTAGTAGGTCCTTTAGTCCTATTTCCCAGAGGAATTTTAGGATATCTGCAGGCTTCAACCTAGGTAATTGTCCCTCCTCTATCCAGTAGTCTCCCAGGTGCTGTGCCCTAGGATTCTAAATTGCTGTGCAGTTCGCAAGTATATGGATGGAGGATTCTTCTTCCATTCCACAAAATCTACAATCTTCTTCCTCCACTATTTTGAGCTTTTTAAGGTGCCCATTCAGGCGACAATGTCCCGTTAGGATTCCTGCCAAAACTCTTAGTGCAGTTTTACTTTGACTTATGCATTCATTTGATCTCAACAGGTTGTAGTCACCAATCAGAATCTTTGATTGTCTATCTTTCCAATGGTCCGATCTCTTTTTTTCGGCTTTACCTATTTCTTCCAATATTACATCTGATTCCGCAAAAGGGTTCCGGCCTCCAAAAGGGTATTTCAGTCCCCCTCTTCGCTAGTCCATCTGCTATTTCATTTCCTTCTATTCCAGTGTGTCCTGGAATCCACAGTAAGGTTACTGTCCGACATTATGTTAATCTTTTGTCTTCTATATCCTTTGTCACTATTGACTAGGCACACTTTCGTATGGCGTGAATTTTCACTTGAAAGATACTTGGGGTTTCTCCCAAGCTTTCAGAGTGTTTGGTTCCGACGTCGAGCGGATAGTTGTATTTTAGCTGGAGATGCACATTTTGAACATTCGCTCTATTAAAATAATAAAACCATTGAACCCTGCATCTCGTTAACGATCAATATTTCAGATTACTTTGGAAATATATATATATAATCGTATACCCTTTTACCAAAGGTGTCGGGTTTAAATTTCAGTCTTTATAAATAAAACTTCTCCATTTTTTTCTGTCTTTTGTGAGAGTGATTGCTTCGTTCCAAGATTTACCTCTTGATTGTAATATGCTTCCCAATACTTTATTCCATGTTTGTCTTGGTCTACCTCTTTTTCTTTTAATTTGTACCCTTGCCTCGTATACCTTTTTGACTTGTCTTGTGTTATTCATTCGTTGAACATGTCCCCACCAACTAAGTTGTCGTTGTTCTATAAATTTTAACACTGGTTGTACTCCTAGTTGTTCCCTTATTTCAGTGTTTCTAATTTTGTCTTTTCTAGATATTCCTAACGTACGTCTGAGATATTTCATTTCTGTAGCTTGTATCTTACTTTTTTGTTGCTTTGTGAGGATCCACGATTCACATCCATATGTTAATACTGATCTGTATATATGTACTTTTATACACTTTAATTTTGGTTTGTTTGGAAATTTCTTTTTTATTAATAAATTTAAGGTTCATCGCATAATATAAATTTGTTTTTTGGATTCTTTCATTTATTTCAGCATCTTGTTTTCCTGTTTCATCAAATATGGCTCCTAGGTATTTAAATTCTTTTTCTTGCTCTATTTTGACATTGTTTAGTTATATATTGGTTCTGATCTCCTATTATCAATATTTTAGTTTTATTCACATTTATTTTCATACCTTCTTCTCCCATGACATCTTTCCATATATTTAAGTTTTCTTGCAGTCGAATTTCGCTGTCTGCTAATAATATTATATCATCTGCAAAGACTCCTTCAGATACATCTACTCTCTCTAGATTTTTGTGTCCAATATACATTTTCTTTACCCTTCTTTCACAGTCCATATGTACATTAAATAGCGTTGGGCTGAGTCCTCCACCTTGTCTTAAACCTTTATCGGTTCTAAATCCTTCTGATTTCATATTGTTTTTTATTACAAAGTTTTTGTTAGTTTTATATAGATCTTGTATTACTCTTATTGTTTTGTTTCCTATTCCTCTCTCTTTCAGACCTTTCCAGACTTTGGCTCTAGGTTCTGTGTCAAAAGCTTTCTCTAGGTCTATGAAAGCTAGATATATATTTTTCTGTTGTAGTTGTCTCTTCTCGGTTACTTGTTTAATAGTAAAGATATGATCTTGCACGCTTCTACCCGGTCGGAATCCACTTTGTGGTTTTGATAGCTTGGATTCTAAGATTGGTTTTATTCTGTTATTGATCATTTGTTCGGTTATTTTAACTATAGTATTTCCTAGTGCTATTCCTCTGTAATTATTACATATTTTTTGGTCTCCCTTTTTGTATATTGGACTTATTAATGCTACATCCCATTTTTCAGGTATTTTTTCATTGCTCCAAGCCTTGTTTATCATTTCCATAAATTTCCATAATATACTGTATATTATACACCAAATTATTTGAATGAACAGTTATTAAATACACAATTGTTATAAACTGTTTGGTTTGGTGTACCTACTGTTTTTAAAATTTTCTTGATATTCTTTCTTACAATGTGGATTATTCAATTTGATCTTTCTTATTCAGTTCTTTTAAGGAACTAATGAGATTTTCGTAATGTTTAATAGAAGATAATGACGAGTGTCCCGTTATCTTTATAACTTTTTTTATCGCTGTCAAAATGACACATTTTATATAGGAGTTCATTTATCTGTTGTTTTTATACTCTTTCACGCCAAACTATCGTTTTCGGATCTGAAAAAAGTGATAGTTTCAGTTGTCTGTTTTAGTGTCGGTAATTACGAGTATGTACAATCACCAATCCTACTCATCTATCTCAACTGTTTCTTGATATATTTAATTGACCTGCATATTAACACTAATGACATAAATGCTACCACAATACCACATCATTAGTTACACACATGTCTTTCGGTTTTGAATAGTCGGATTAATTGGAAACTATGTCCAAGCTCAAATATAGATTATAGAATAGAGTGAGTGAATCTATGAGAATTTTTATCCAACAATACAAACTGTTTTGAATGTTTAGGGGTGAAGCTTTTTTAAAATCGTTGGGCTTTTCGTTTAATCTCATGCAGGTGTTCAAATGAATACGGCACTTGCAATATTAGATGTTTTTGACTCATCCCCACAAGTAGTTACGGTTTTTTAAGTGAACGAATTTGAATTTTCCGTTACTCTAAGTGAAAAAGACAGAAACAATTGGACATGAAAGCCAACAGAATATTATAGTAGTAATTACAACCTTAACGTGGCTCTCAAGATGTAATATTTATATTCAAAAGTATGTTTTCCTAACGGGTGTAGTGTCAATAAGTATTTGATTATACTGGGTGTTGAAAGTATTGGATAAATACATTAATTATAATGAAGTAATTTCATAAAACACATTTTTAAAATCTCGGTTTGTCCAGTATGTTCAGTTTGTTAAGGTCGGATAAAATTACCTGGAAAATTAAATTGGCTTTTGTCAAAAGCTTAATCTAATTTCTTCCATGTAGATATACGTGATCAATTCATCAAGCAAAGCATCAAAAGGTAATATAGAAATCCAATTTTTGAAACGTCAAAAAAAATTATATTGAAAAAGATAACATGTCGAGTTTCTATTAGTTTAAAGCCAATGGATAGAAAAATTTATTAAATAAAAACAGATTTTCTACAAAGTCCAACAATCGTCGAACATGAATCACATGAATTTAATTCTGGATATCGAGGATGTCTGTGTTAGAGCCTTAAGACAATTTTTTATTTTCAATTTAAAAATTACAATAGCCTCTCTGTGTTGTGGGTCGAATATAGTGGGAAGTAAACAAATTGAATAGTAAAATTCCAGCCCACTAACTAGTAGGTACATCTGTTAACATTAGACAGTAAGAATGATTATTTTTCAAAAATTGGATTTCTAGGGTAAGTAGGTACAGGATTTATGCTTGACATCTAATTGTATAATTGGCATTTCGTATCACTCACTCTTGATAATAATAATTCTAATTTGCTTGTTTTTCTATATTTATATATCTTCTTATCTTAATGTGAATGCAACATATCTGGCATAATCAATTCATCATTTATCATGTGTAAAATGTGTACAGAATCATGGGGTGTTTTCATATGTCAAAATTTAAAAATTTTGCAAAAATTATATCGACCATTTCTACAACCAAAAACTGTACGCCGCCCAAACATCGGAAATAAAATATATGACGTAACTTTTTAAACAATATCAAGCCAATATTTAGTCTACACACAATAAATTGAAATGGTAAAGTATAGGGCAGAAAATGAGCTGAAAGGCTAAAACTAAGACTACACAAATATAACGAGGTTGGGATAAAGAACGGAACCAAGTAAATATTTTTTAAACGAAAATAACGATATTTATGAAAATTTGCAGGTGAGTGCAATGGAACAAAATGCATCTGATGTACATTTTTTTGTTAATAACATACTTCCGGTTTAACCGGAAATGCCATCAACTTCTTTCATTTAAATGGGACACCCTATATATTTTTACAGATTTTGAAAGAGCTTGTTATTTTGAATTCATACATACTGAGTTTAGTGTGAAAAATTTTGTAAAAACGAGAAATAACTCACTGTTGGTTGTACAATAGGTGTACATTTCATTATTTTAGAATAATGAGAAACAAAATTACTTCAAATGTTCAAAATGCTCGCCGTTTACTTGCTGACAATATGCCTTCCTATTAACAAATTCTTGAGACACTCTTTCCAAGACTTCTCCACGTATTAGTTCACATTCATCAATAATTCTTTGTCTCAATTCCTGTAAGTTTGTTGGTCGTCTAACGTAAACACGTGATTTTATATAACCCCAAAGAAAAAAATCCAACGGGCTAAGATCCGGAGAACGAGCAAGCCACTCTATGAATCCTCTACGTCCAATCCATCGATTTGGAAAATTCGCATCCAGAAAATCCCTAACCCGTCTATCATAGTGGGGAGGTGCTCCATCTTGTTGAAACCAAACATTTTGTGGTAATTGCCCGTTCTGTTGAAGTGCAGGAATAACTTTGTTATTTAGTAGATCGAAATACTTGTCACCATTCAAGTTTCCGTCGATAAAAAATGGGCCTATAAGCCTATTTTCGACAATTCCCATCCAAACATTTAACTTCTGTGGATGCTGGGTATGTGCTTCATGAATACAATGAGGATTCTCATTTGATCAATACCTTGAGTTATGGCGATTAACTGTTCCATTTAAACAAAAAGTTGCCTCATCGGAAAAAACTATGTTAGAAGCAAAATTGTCGTCGACATTACAGATGGCCATTAACCGTTCGCAAAATTCCAGCCGTCAGTCAAAATCATCGTCTGACAATTCTTGAACCAACTGTACCTTATACGGATGATACTTTTCACTTTTTAATATTTCCTACAGAACGTCGACTGATGCCATGGTTTAGTGCCAAATTTGTGGTGGAAGTTTCAGGTGATTCTTCTAAATCTATTGCAATATTTTGTTTAACAGTTTCGTTCGTTGCAGTCCGCGGTCTTCCAGATTTCAGCAAATTTTTTACCATCCCAGTTGTATTAAAACGTTGTAATGTTTTAGTTACTGTTGAGCGTGATATAGGATTTCTCTCCGGATGCAAATTATTAAAAATATGACACACTTCTTCATGAGTTCTAACACGATCACCATAACCGATCATCATTAAAATTTCAATACGCTCTTTTTCACTTGAACCATTGAACCATTCTAAATTGTAAAATTTATTTCCGTCAATTAGAATTTGACACTTGGAGAACAAAAGACGTACTAAACAGCACTCGTTTATTTATTACTATGCATACAAACAACATCAATTAGTTTATCTAAATAGTTTTTTGCTCTAATGCAAAAAACTCAAAGGAGATTGATTAAAGTGCTTTCAAAATGTGTAAAAATATATAGGGTGTCCCATTTAAATTAAAGAAGTTGATAGCATTTCCGGTTAAACCGGAAGTATATTATGAACAAAAAAATGTACATCAGATGCATTTTGTTCCATTGCACTTACCTGCAAATTTTCATAAATATCGTTCTTTTCGTTTAAAAGATATTTACTTGGTTCCATTTTTATCCCAACCCCGTATTTAAAAATAAAAAGCATCTATTTAGATTAGGAAGATAATTGAATTACTGCGTATAATATGAGATTACATTGATAGTACACGACTTTGTAAAGAAGTAAAGCTAGAAATAAATTTAAATGCAATTGACATAACTCAGCATTGGCTAATTTCATTTATATTCAAATGAGTAAGAAGAAACTCGTTATTGATTACATTCCCGTGTTCCTGCAGGAATCGACGACAAAGAAATTAAAACTTTTAAATATTACAATTTCTTTAGGGATTTTTTCTACCGCATTACACAGTTTCTTGGGAAATCCAGGACAATAACTAGAAGTATTTCATAACTAACTATTATTCAAAGAAGCAATCAAAATTTTAAAGATATTATTATTAATCGTTGTAAAGAGATTATTTCTCACAAACTTCTTAATCAAACTAATCCAATACGACAGTGTCATATTAATTATGTTTGTTTTGTTAGAACCAAAGATCTATACATAGAGATGTAAAAATACGGTATTTTATATTACCTGTATTTTACACTGTATTTTACCCCGTATAATACGGTATTATACCAATTCAAGGTCAGGAAATTATAGGACATTGAAAAACTTAACCCAACTATATATGACAAGTTAGAATTAAATTAAACATTTGCTGGAGATTGAATAAATTTCAAAACAAAAAACATACATTTGCTGGAGATTGAATAAATTTCAAAACAAAAAACATAGATTTGCTGGAAATTGAATAAATTTCAAAACAAAAAACATAGATTTGCTGGAGATTGAATAAATTTCAAAACAAAAAACATAGATTTGCTGGAGATTGAATAAATTTCAAAACAAAAAACATAGATTTGCTGGAGATTGAATAAATTTCAAAACAAAAAACATACATTTGCTGGAGATTGAATAAATTTCAAAACAAAAAACATACATTTGCTGGAAATTGAATAAATTTCAAAACAAAAAACATACACTTGCTGGAGATTGAATAAATTTCAAAACTGAGAAGGTGAGAAGCACAAAATATCTATTGTGAGAAGTAACAAAACCACAAAACTTTGTATTTGACATTTGTCTGAGTATAATACCGGTATAATAGTTTTATACAATACAAAAAATACGTATTTTAAAAATGTATTACACACTTTTACATCTCTATCTATACACTAGTTCTCTGGTATAAATATAGGTCGGGAAATGAAATAAAGAATACGATTTGACATACAACTGACATTTGACTATTTCCTAAAGGAGCGTCTAAATGTAGTACTCTTTACCAACGTTGCCAAGTGTAGTCCTAAACTGAAAGGGCGCCATCGAGTATCTCCGGTGGCGCTCGGCTTTCATGCGAAGCGCGCACGGTTCTAAAGCTTTTAACCTTCTATACGATATCATTAATGTGTGCAGAGATTAGCCCAGCGTAAGTGTGCTGGGCTCCTAACACAGAGGTACCAGGTTCGAGTCGTGTCCGAGTCAAGATATTTTTATTTTTATTTTCTTATTGTTTTTTTCAAAAATTGACTAAAAATACGAAGAATTTTTCGATTCGGATTAGGGTAGGGGGTAAGGTAGGGTGGTTTTGGTTAGGTTATTATTGAAAATTATTATAATAATCTGTCAATTACACAATTCAATTTTTCGATTAGGGAAAATGTATCTATGCATTCGTGAGTTTTCCTTTTTGTATGATAATTCTGTATTGTAAACTCGAACAATTTTCAGTACGTTTTGCTAAACATAATTTTAAAAATGACAAATATTGATTTCTTAACACATTGCTTTTTAATCAACTGTGATAAATATCATTATTAAAATATTTATACTTTCCAAAACACAAACGTTTTAGTTTAGGACTACACTTGGCAACGTTGGTAAAGAGTACTACATTTAGACGCTCCTATTTCCTAACCTCACACGCGATCGCAAACTGTCAAAGGTACTATAGCCAACCAATAAAACATTATAGTTCGTACCGCTTGTCTAGTCTCGATGGGTTTAAATTTTGTTAAGAATTAGAAACAATACAACCTTTCGCTTTTTGAGTATGTTTGTGCTAATGTCGGGCTTTACGTAATAACATCAGTGTTACCATTTAAAATATAACAAAATAAATAAAATACGTTTTGTAGGAGTTCTAAAAAGACTGAGCAATCAAAGGCATTACTAAATCAAACAGAATATTATGTTTACCTACATTATCGATTGGGTTGATTTTAAAAACTTCGAATAAAATATAAATTCTAGAAATTCTGGATAGAAGTATTTGTAGGAATCTAATTCGAAATAAAGTAGAGTAAATAAAAATATTTTCATTAAAAATACGAATATGTTTTGCTGTATTTACAAAAGAAGCATTATAGGCACCTATCGTGAACATTTATTCATATTTAATAAAAGTGAATACGAGAATTCCAATTTTTAATCAATTTCGAAACTTTTCGTAATATTGTTCATCTTTCGAGTCATCGTTTAACTTTACAAAAATTGTTTTCGATTTTGATTATATGGTTGACGTAACTTTCCTAATATCCCTTGCTCTCGTTTCTTTAATAACTTTCAGAATTCAATGTTTCTACCACGTTTGGTCTGATACTTGAGTTCTTAGAGGACACGTACTGTTCAATTCCACTCCACACAATTCTATTGGGTTCAGTTGACAGTGATAAGGCGGAAGTCTTAATATGTGAACAATATTTTTCAGAGACTTTTTAAGGAAAACGATAGAATTTCCAGGCTGCCAATAAAAATACTTTTAAATTCACGTTCTTTATTTTGCAACGTTACTTTGAACCTTGCATTTTTCACTCAACGTTTGAACGGAGATCGACATACGTTGTTCATTCCTACCTAATACAAGAATTCTATTTCTCTCGACTCGTCGATTCTCACGGGTATTTTAACAAGAGAAATCATTCTCCTGTAAACTAATTTCCATGCTTTCAATCAGTAGGTACTTGTAGCAAATAATAGTTCAGAAGTAACTTCGTGTTTATTGGCAATCACTAATGCAACTGTACCGCAACAAATTTAACAATTCTGGAACAACTTTTGAAACATATTATACAAGTTCATTATGTTGAAAATTATTAGGTTCAAGATTAGGCGAAATAGCAAGTAACTACGTTACAACTGATATAAACCAATGCCAATCAAAGACAAATTGTTTGCTATACAGGCTCTAAAATTTGCTTTATAACATTAGGAAGAATACCTTATAACGTCAATATAAAATATTAAATGTAAGGGGGGCTATAGTACTTATTGCCACTATTAAAAATATATTCCATCCGATATACAGGATGTCCAGAAATTTTATGCCAAAGGCAAACTACAGATACTAGAGCTGGCGTCTCTTGAAAAGGAACTTTTGTATAATATTAAATTAGGTTGGATGGTAAAATCACATCTAAGTATCTATAGTTTGTTTTTGGTTTCTGGACACTCTGTATATTTCCACGTCATGTTCATTGCATGGAATGTGTTATGTTATGTATTGTTGAAACAAGCATGTTTGTTGTTTAAAACTCGATGCTGTTGATCTCGAAATCATTTTTGGTTTAATAAATATTTTGTGTAAATAAATTGAAACATTTCATGTAGTAAACGTTCAATAAATATTTATAGATTGGTTGGTTGGAGAGCATACTAATCAGTATATTTGCTATTCGCACTTCATCGAACATAATCAACATACAACTAGGATTAGACTTGACAAAATGTTGTCGGTAGAATAGACGCAATTGCGATGACCTTACGATATTCTCGTTGATTTGGTGTTTAATGCTGGAGTCAAAGGAAACCACACTCTCGACTACCTTCATTGTACTACCAACAACATTATTGAGTTTAGGCGCTGGAATAAATCCATTTAGAATTGGAACAAGCCACTACTTTGTATACAAGAAATTTTAAAATGTTTTTTTGTGTAAATTTATAGCGTTAACTGGAAACAGCTTTCTATACTCACTTCCAGTTCCTTCTATTGCTTTTGAGCTGTCTGTGAACCATTGAATAGCATTCTTTCCAAGTCTGGTAATGGTATTTGGATCCCATTCCTTCTTGGGCCCCGGGAGGTGCTATCAATCTGTCAGTATTTTTCAGAAAGCTGTGAAGGTTTTATCTAACATTTCCCCTATTCTGAGGATCTGAGGTTATTTTAATTTTATACTTAAAAATAAATATGTATATAAATATTTTCTACACGGTTTTAATGTTTTAAAGTCTGGAGCCTCCTGTAATACATTTACAAGCTAGTCTTTGAATTTCGGAGAGGTTTTCTCTCGTCGTCCATAGACTAGTTCTGCTACTCCATACAATGGCTCCATAAGTGATAATTTGTCTCTCTATGGCAGTGTACATCCAGCTAAGGATTTTTAGTTTACAGCCCCAATTTCTCCCTACCAGATTCTTGCACACCATTAGAGGTTTAAGCATTAAGGAGAATTGATATCAATTTCGATGCAAATTATCCCAAAATAACTTTTTGACCCCGTCAGGTGATTAGTTTCGATAAAACAGGAAACACGTCATTTTGTTAAAGAATATTTATGCAGAATTTGAAGTAGATAGGACCAAGGAATCACGTTTTCCTATACAAACTTTGCCCCAGTTTTCCACCCCGGTGTGAGCAGATGCGACATCCTGACGCATGCTCAAATTTCCATCTAAAGCAAATCACCTTTCACTTTAGGGTGTTTTAAAACTATTTGGTGAATTATTAAATGTTTTCAGGAGCAACTGGCGACTTTGTATAACCAAAGCGTTTTCGGTTTTTGTACGACAACGTCAGCTTCCCAATTTCAGGTGGTGTCTCCAAAAGTTTATAAACTAATTAATAATAATCAACAATTTGCAGTATTTTTATGTTTTGTGTTTGCATGTAAGTGAATGCATGTTCGAGGTCACAGCATCGTCTGATGGTGTTGAAATATTTTCCCTAATAAAAATTGAAGCTACGGCAAAATTTTTCAGGAATACAGTGTACAGCTCACTTTTCGAGAGCAATGGTTGGATGAGAGGCTCAAATTCAACGATTTTGGAGGACGGTTAAAATATTTAACGCTCACAGAGGCGAACAGAGTCTGGATGCCGGATCTGTTTTTCTCAAACGAAAAAGAGGGCCATTTTCATAATATCATCATGCCAAATGTCTACATTCGCATTTTCCCTACTGGATCAGTATTATATAGTATAAGGTTTGTACAATATCGTCAACAGGTAAAAAAATAATCTATTGTCGATAAAGTTCAACTAGGAATACATTATTTATATTGACTTCAATTAATTATTAAACAAATTAGAGTAGACCAGTCCATTCGGTTTTTTGATAAATTCATACTTTCTCCTTAAAATAGTGTCATGAAAATCAAGAATATTGAACTGAAATTTTAGAAGAGTACTCTCAAATCATCATTCTACAGAAAATACACATTTATTATTTTCTGACACTTACATAGAACAACCCACAATCACCAAAACTCATCAAACATCAATATATCTTCATAAAATAACCTGATGGATCAATCCCCATCATTTCATTATTTTCTTTTCTTTCCATAGTATCTTATCCTTCCATCTAACGATTCCTATCCTTCTCAAGTCCTCCTCCACTTCCTTCAGCCACTTAGATCTGGGTCTTCCTTGCCTTCTCCTATCACCTGGTTCCCACTGTAGGTTAGGTTAGGTTTATGGTGAGTGGGTCTATAAGGCCCTCCACTGCGACTCGCAAGAGTCTATTGTGGCTCACACCTATTCAGATTTCACCAAACAAATTCAGCTTCTTAACAAAGCCGATTAGCTTATTTGGTGAATGATTTTTCAGGTCCGAGGGCGAGAGAGCATCCCTGCCAAACATCAGATACCTGATTAGAGCCGGGGCGGGGCAGGCACAAATTATATGCTCTGCTGTTTCATCATCTTCCAGACAAAGACGGCAGGTCGGATCTTCCGACAGTCCAAGTTTTAGCATATGATGATTCAGATGACAGTGGCCTGTTAAAAGGCCTGTTAGACAGCGCCTGCTATAGTCTAACATTTGTTTGGAGACATTCTTCGAAGGATGTATGAAAGCCTTTGAATGAACTAATCCTGGTAAATTATGCCAGAAGTCTAATGCTCTTCTTGCCGTCCAGGTATTCAGTGTTTGTTTGGAAAAACTTATTGCGATGCCAATTGTAGGTTCTGGTCCGATAGAAACACGTGCGGCACCCTCCCTTGCAAGAGAGTCTGCCTTCTCGTTTCCTTCCATGCCAGAATGGCCAGGGATCCAGACCAGCAATACTTTATTGAGTTCTCCTATTGAGGAGAGTCTTTTTTGGCAGTCTAATACCAATTTCGACGTTACACGGTTAGAGCTAAGTGCTTTCAAAGCCGCTTGGCTGTCCGAGAAAATTTTTATTGTTCTATGTATGAGATTGGCCTGCTCCAATCTCTCCACACATGAAACAATGGCGTAAATTTCCGCCTGAAATACGGTTGCATAGGATCCTAGAGAGGTTGAGATTTCTGTCCTAGGTCTGCGCCCGTATACACCTGCACCAGAGCCTGAGGGTGTTTTTGAACCGTCTGTATACCAACAGCTGTCTGCTCTTAATAGTTCCTTAATGGTTCCCACTGTAACATTGAGCAAGCGATTGCGCGCTCTCCATACCTACATGTCCGAGCCATTTTATTCTCTTTACTATATCTTCCCCGTTCATTTCTCTCAGTATTTCATGATTCGTACGTTGCCTGCATTCATTGTCAACTCCTCTTCATCTCTTTGTGTCATTGTCATCGTTTCTGCTCCATACATTATCACAGGTCTTATTATTGTGTTGTAAATGTTAAATTTTGTGTATCTTGTTAATAGTTTGCTTTTTAGTAGTGTCTTATTGGCAAGTATACCCTATTAGCTGCCATTATGTTTTCACACTGTTTGCCAACTGTCATTATTTTCGTTTTGTTTCTATTTATATAAATAACCTGATGGTTCGTTAATTTTCGTCTAGTCTCTTTATAATTATCGCAAAGGCAATATCACTTTCCACGAAAACGGCAAAGTTAAAGGAAATCGTGGAATATGAGTGGCATCAGTTTCGATTCATATGTGAACCAATTAGTAAAGCAAATCTTATAACGGAATGGATTGATTGTTATTTCTAGTTGAACATTAATATAATTATACCTCATGGAGGAAGTTCTTTCTTTTATATCTAACGATCGGGACTATATTAAATAGAGAATACTAACTTACAGATATCCTGTCTTAATAAGCGATATAAGCGTTTTCGAAACTAAAACCTTATGATATGCATGTCTCACTTTTTCCGACTATCATTAATTACAGAGTTTAAAACTTTGATATTATTATTTTGAAATATTTTCCATGTCGATGAATATTTCAAGTTTAAATGGTATTTTCATTTAAATTATTCATTGAATTGGAAATGAAAACAAGTTTGTAATAACCAATTGTCAGGATTATCATTAATAGATGGTTTCAGGTTGGCGCTTTGATTATAAATGTAAATTAAAGATACAGGTCAGTCTATGATTTTAGTGTCACTGTGAGAAAATGTCACTGGTATTTTACCGTGACTGGAACAGACTGATTGTGATAGTTGTGTAGCAGTGAGAAAATCACAGTTCGTGAAATCGCATTCTACCTCTAATAAATTGGGTTCCGTTATTATCATGAGATTATTCTCCAAATACTACGGCAAACAAAACGATTTCATCCCCAACATTAACGTCATACATTGTTTCTTCGATTTAGACATCCCCTTATACACAGACAACCAGTATAAGCACATATTAATTTCCAAATTTCAGTTGAGTGACAACAAAGCGACGGCGACGGCTCTCAGAAAGTAAAAATGATGAAACAACGTACAGAATTGTATTTTAAAAGGCATTCCATGATGATTGAGTGTATTTTATACAGTGTAGAAACCACTTATGAAATAAAATTCTTTATGTCATTATTTTAGAAAATTATAAAAAATGCCGAGACACGTCAACTTTTGAATTGAGTTGTGCGTTATGTAAACATAAATTTAAATGTACAGTGTCAATTAAACTTGAAATATTGGTACTTTTTTAAATTGGCTAAATATGGATTTATCTAAAATCTAAACTAACTAATTATTAGACGTATTTGTATATTAAACAAAACCTGCTACGCCCATGAATTTTATCATAAATACCTAAAAATTGCCTAAAAACGCCAATAATTAGACAAAATCGGTAAATAATGTGGATTGTTTTCTATTCTGTCAGTTGTTGATGTGTTGACAGTTTATACTGAAAAAGTAAAATCTTTGTCAAACACTCTTCTCTTTCCTTGTCGACATAACAATGAAATATTTAACTGAGACTCACCGAATTGAGATTTTAATGATGATCGGGTACGGGGATAACTGCAGAAGTCAAGTTGAAGTGGCAAACTTATTTAACCACAGGTATCCCGAATTGCCTAATATTTCACAAAGTACTGTGTCTAAAATTCATGCACAATTCAGAGAACTTGGACATGTCAAACCATTGAAAAGCAAACCACACTTCGTTGAAGATGATGTGAAAGTGGATATTTTGTTAAGTGTCGAAGAAAATCCAACTTCAAGTACACGTCAAATTGCCCGTGAAAATAATGTTAGTCTAAGATGTCTTCATAAAGAAAAACTTCATCCCTACAAATTAACTTTTGTCCAGGAGTTAACAGAAGACGATCCAGATCGTAGAATGGATTTCTGCGAAAGATTGATGAATAAGCTGAACAGAAATGAGATAGCTCTTGGTACCATTCTTTTTTCTGACGAATCAACATTCACATTGAATGGAGAGGTAAACCGACAGAACTGTAGATATTGGTCAGCAGAGAATCCTAATTGGATGCGTGAGACACATACTCAGTACCCTCAAAAGGTGAACGTTTGGGCCGGTATCATAGGCGACCATATTATTGGTACTATATTTATAGATGGAAATTTGACAGCTGAAAAATATTTAAATATGATTAGAAATGAAGTTATTCCTGCGTTGGTAAACTTATATCCCAAAGCAATAGATCCTAGCTTACCGAATGAAAATGTTTGGTTCCAGCAAGACAGGGCAACACCCCATTATGCGTTAATGGTAAGAACTTATTTAGATGAAATCTTCCCCAATAAATGGATTGGACGAAGAGGTACTATTGAGTGGCCAGCTAGATCGCCAGACCTTACGCCGTTAGATTTTTTTTCTGTGGGGTTATCTCAAGAACAAAGTATATGCAACACAACCAACTAGCATTGTAGACCCCAAAGACAGGATAATACAGAAATACGGAATATTTCACCTCAAACTTTAAACAAAGTTAAGGAGGAGTTCTATAGGAGACTGTGCTATTGCCAATAACTAGGTGGAGAACATTTTAAGCATTTATCTTAATGTATTAAAATCAAATACGTCAGGTATTTTATGTATGTGTTTAATAACTGTAAAAATAAAAATTTCACCCTGTATACTTAATTCATAATTGACCATACATTATTTAGTTTGTTGAAATCGGTTCATACATTTAAATTTATGTTTACATAACGCACAACTCAATTCAAAAGTTGACGTGTCTCGGCATTTTTATAATTTTCTAAAATAATGACATAAAGAATTTTATTCCATAAGTGGTTCCCACACTGTATAAAAAATGATGTTTTTTTTAAAATTGATAAGAAAGAACATTCTCAATGAGGTAGAGATATTCCACGTTAGACAACAATTTGTCAATTGAAATAGTGCTTTTATAATAATAGTCTACAAACTTATTATTGTCAAAAATCAGTGTTAACATAAAAAAAATTCAAAGGACCGTTTGCCGGTGCAATTTGCAGTCCTTTGAAAACTTTTTTTGGTTGTGCCGCTGAGATTAAATAAACTATATCTAATAATAATTTTACCAATTATAATGATAATTATATTTCAGAATTTCACTCACTCTTTCTTGTCCAATGAATCTGAAACTCTACCCATTGGATCGACAAAT
Organism: Lochmaea capreae; assembly: GCA_949126875.1. NCBI lineage: Eukaryota > Metazoa > Arthropoda > Insecta > Coleoptera > Chrysomelidae > Lochmaea > Lochmaea capreae. The sequence goes on from OX421402.1 coordinate 3,347,987, forward strand.
ATGTTCCTTGCGGATGGCTAGTTGTAAGTACATTTTAATTTTACTACACCTAGGTATTAACTAATTTTTTATACTGACACTTTATCTTACAAGAGTTTTTGTTGGAAATAATATATGTGACCAAAACCATGCTGGAAAATCCTTTGAAGAACAATTCAAATACTCGATTTGAAGCTAGGCTAGGTATTTTTCGCAGTAAAAACACAAATTGTATATTTAGAGAAACAAGGGTCCATCCGTTGAGGGATGAAACAAGACGCAGTGAAAAAAATAAAAAATGTATTTTTTTAAGGCGATCTAAGTGTACATTTCACCCTTTTAAGTGTTCTGTAAAGAAAGCTATGAGAGCCTTTCACTAAAAATATCTGTTAATAAGAAAACCTTTATGAAGATAAGAGGTCTGGAAAATATTTGGCAAAAATAATTTTATTAAAAATTTTGAAATAGAAATACTTGACCCAAAATTTTCAACAGCGTAGAAATATTGGCATATTATTGAATTCTGAATTTCACCCTCTAATTTGTCTCTCAGTTCAAACTGACAAACAACTTGAAACCTTATTAATATTGAGTGACAAATAAATAATTTGACGTAAATAAAAATTCTCCGTAATTAAATTTTTTCATATCATTTCCTATACATGTAGATAGAATCATAGAGGCAGATAATTGAATTTTTAAATTGAAAATAGAGAAATTGACAAACATTTTAAATAATAAAAATGTCTATCATCAACAAAACTTTTCTTTTGTCACAAACAGCTACTACAACGCAAAAGGGATCTTGTCCTCACAAAGGGTTTTTCAGCCCTTCTCTTTTGCTAGTTTATCTGTTATTAGAACTGATTTCACAAGAGCTCAGCGCTTTAATGGCTGCTTTGCTATCTGACATGATAATCCTTAGCCTTCTATAACTTTTATAATTATAGAACTGGGCGCACTCTCCTATGGCATGAATTTTCGCTTGAAGTATACTTTGGGTTTTTATAAATTTTTGACAATTACGTGATTAACGAGTAATATTAAAATTATATAAATTTAAAAGCAAAAGCTAACAACAAAAAATCACCAATCATGAAACACGATTTTTTAGTTTCAACATTTTTGTTCGAAAGAAACTTTTTCAAAGGCAGCTTATATGAAATGCCAACTCATCAAAGTAAATTAAAAATTCCACTACACAATTTAAAAAAAAATTCAACAACAGGCAGAATTTCATTCGGAATTATTAATTCAGCAATGGTATGTCAGTGTCATTTTATTTATTTCCAATAATCGCGGGGAATTAAAAAGATCGATTTGCTGAATAAAAGTTCTCTCATCCCAATAAACAATTTTCGTGACTTATAGTAACTGATATTTTTATAGAGTATTCATAAAGGTTACACAATTATATAAGGAAATGCTTTGTAGTTTTATTGCAACACTTATAGTAAATTAGGTTTATTAGGGTGTTATGCCTTACTGTAAGTTCTAGATTTATAATGAAGTGTTGTAACTATTTATATGACTGTGTTATAAAACTTGAAGTAATCGTTACCTCAATTTATATAACAAATTTATATAAGGTTTGCCGTTACTTCCGTAATAAAACTAATGGTTTCTGAGTTTTATAATAGCATCATTGTTTACCTTTTTAAAACTTCAGATAGTTAAGTTCTTCTATAAATACGTTATGAAACTTTTAGTAACAAGTTCTTTTATAAATACGTTATGAAACTTTGGGTAAGTGATGTTTTCTCTTTGTGTTTCAGTAAAAAGTTAACCTAAAATAGGAGTGGTTATTAACTGTGTAAGAAAATTGTGAATAAAACTATGATTAATAGCTGGAAAAAAATCAAGTACAGCAGTACATTTTGCCGAAAAGTTTCTAGGCGTTTTACCAGAATAACACAAGTAGTGCCAGTATCTTCTGGTAAATTAAAAAGCATCACTTTCGTTAATCGACAGGTATCTTCCAGTTCCACTTTATCAACAAATGACGTCAAAATTTCTTCTTTACCTTTGAATATTACCACCAAAAGTTTTCTAGCCACCACTTGTGGTGTGCTGTGACACTCAACTAACACTTAATAATTTATAGTAGACTTGAAGTTTTATAGAATCATTTATGGATATATAGTGTTACTTTAAGTTTTATAGTGTTACCGACAAACTAATTTTTATAAGGGTGTAGGCTTTATCCGCCATGATCACTTTCTAAAACGCAGATATAAACAACAAAAAGAAACAATATAATAACCAATGTATGCTAAAAAGAGAAAACACATATTGAAAATGTGACAGATGACAGCTTGACAAAGAAATTATTTAGTAATGGTAAGGTTACCAACAACTCTATAGGAGAAGTTTATAAGAGTAACCAAGTCAGTAATAAAACTAAATATCATTACATCCTCTTCCTAGATGAAGTTTTATAAAGGTACGGGAAATATTTCCGTTACTTTTAGTTATAGACTTATGGGTTTTATAACGTTACTAAATAAAGGTGTTCGCAACTCTTATAAATTGCTCCATTTAAGTGTTGTAAAGGGTTTATAAGAGTTACAGAAATATTACTATGCTTAGCTTATATAAATTGCAGTTTTATAAAATAGTGACGGTAACTTTACGGTTACTATTATATAAACGAAATGTTTATTGGGATGTGTCAGTCACATTAAGCGGAGTTGTCTATGTCTATTTCAGATGGATGGACTACAGACGATTTGGTTTTTCTATGGAAACAAGGAGATCCCGTACAAGTAGTTAAGAATTTACATTTACCCAGGTTTACTCTAGAAAAATTTTTGACTGACTATTGTAACAGTAAAACAAATACAGGTAAGATATTTTTATCTCAAATCAGTTCAATAAAACTAAATCAAACTTAACAACTTGGATAGTAGGTAGACAAAACCTTGGTGAACAAATAATTTCAATAATTTTCAATATAAATCCAAAAATTGTGAACTTACCTATTTTTTGTAAGAAATTTATTACAAAAATTGTTTTATTTCAGGTGAATACAGTTGTTTGAAAGTAGATTTACTATTCAAGCGCGAGTTCAGTTACTATTTAATCCAAATTTATATACCCTGTTGTATGCTAGTAATAGTATCTTGGGTATCCTTCTGGTTGGACCAAGGAGCTGTACCAGCTCGTGTATCATTAGGTAAGTGCAAACTTATGATTTAAAACATAAACGTGTGTCCAGAATTAGGCTGGCAACATATAGTGCAGCAAGAAGCAAAGCGGAATTTCTTTTAAACCCTTTTCCTACAACATTGTCAACCAAAATAATATTCCAAAAAACCTTTCTTCTGCGCTCTCTCATTTTAGTGATAAATGCAACTCTTTACAGTTTGAATTCGACTCTCTTATTGCAACTCTAGGTCACTTTTTTCCTGTATGTTTTTTGCCGATCTGCTGGAATCTCGACTGTCTGCCTTAGACAAAGTAGAATTAGATACAGTGTGTACATAAAGTACAAAAACTGAAAATATATACATGGTGTACTATTTAAAAAAATATGTTAATAAGTTATTTTGGAGGAACGGTCAGTGGCGGATTTACAGATTTGCCGCCAGTAGGCTATTCAATTTTTGTCGCCTCTAAAATTTTGATATCTTAGTTCACAATCGTATCACGGATCGACTTTAAGTCGATCGAAGGTAGTTCTTTACTCTCTTCAAGCAAGAGAAGCTTCTTTCACCTGAACAATTTGTCGCTGGTGTACAAAGAGTAATACGAAGTACTATATCCAAGTTTGGATAAATGTTTCCTAGATTCTGTTCTCGCAGAAATGAAGACAGACTTATTAATGATCCAGAAATTGGTTTTATTGGAATTCTTTCAGACGAAAGATAGCTTTGAAAGTGTAGGAATTCCTGAACTAACTCTGTTTCTAAACCATTAGGATACATTTTTTCTAAAAAACTTGCTTTTTCCGTCAGAACTGATGGTAACAACTCACTCATTTTGGTAAGAAATGAAAATTTGTCGTTAAATCTTTGATGAAAGCCTCTTGCAGTTTTGCTAACTCGGATATGAGTCTATCTATGACAACTAGAAACGTGTTAACCCTGAAGTAATCACTCTTCATCTGGTGTCTCATCTATTTTTTTTCTTTTTGGTTGTCTTTTCTTCATCTGTCTTGTATATTCTTTCGATACACTTAACTCGATCGCCTTTTCTTCGAAGTACATCGCAGCTTTTCATTTTTTTCTCAGTCCAATAGAAAGAAATTCATACCTCACCATTAATTGATTGTACAGAAAAATGTCTAGCAACCCATTTTTCCGTATTAGTTGTAAAAAAAAATAGTTGATTTTTTTTGACCCACCCTAAATGTACACACTGTATAATATAAAACCTCAATTTTACTCAGCACCATTTAGAGATGATACCTCGGCAATGGGTGGTCTGAAGAAATTTTGTCATCGGAAAGACCCATCATAATTTTATTGTGATCTTTATCTACTTTTAGAAGCTTAATACAATATTCTCACATCTGTGGAAAAAAGCAAACAAAAACCATCATTTAATCGAACAATTGAATTTTTGTGTTCGTAATTTCCTGATTTAAACCCTTTAGCAAACATGAGGATATCTGATGACCAACGTGGATTTCATATTCCTAAAACAGATTATGGAGAATAAACGAAAACTTCCAGATCATCAGCTCGGCTGGGATAAACTGATAAACACTCGATAATTGACTAGGTAAACGGAATTTCAAGCATAATAGAGAACTCGCTAGAAGATAAACAATAACGTCCCTGGACGTTTTTCCAGCAGTTGATGAGGATTATTAAACAAACCAAACATTATGTTTGGCAAATATGTACAAACAAGTTTGTCACAAACAACACTATTTTACAAATTTCAACTTTTTTATACACCCAAAAGAAATATATGCAGGTATGGTCGAAATAAAAGGAATAAATCCATTATTTGAAATTTTTATCAACATGAAGCTGACTGAAACGGAAATAACTGAAATTCTAATATTAATTGGCTGTGGAGATAAAACACTTACGCATAAAGAACTATGTATAGTTTGTCTCAAAATATATTGTCTTCACTTTTGCCGGCAATCATAAAATTAATGGGCCAATTGCAATAAATCATACGGCCAATAGCTGCTGTAGAAGACATCGCCAGTGGCGGACTATTTAAAATTATTTTAAAAAGGATCAAATTCACAAATATCTATCTTTTTTTATTCTTATCATACATCCTTTGTTTTTTATTTAATATGTGAAGACCATTTCCATAATCTTTTTTTCGTTTTCCTCCTAAATGAGATTATTAAATACTATTAAGTTATACAGGGTTAGTATAAAGTATGGAAACATCTGAATATCTCACAAACAGAAGAAGATAAAAAAAATATTTTAACACGTGTTGCAAGGTTGCCGTAGGAGCATATTTTCATGATACAACAAAACTTACAGGGTGGTCATGAAAGGCGTAGTAACTGCAGAGATTGATTTTTTAAATGGAACACCCTGTATAATATATCATATATACACTATGAAGGTTAAATTATTGTATTTGATAGTAAAAAGTATAATAAGATGAAATTTAAAACCCGATTTAAGTCCAAAAAATATTCCCTGGACCTTCTTCCACGTCTGTGGTGTGCTGAGGGTTAATCAATTCTGATTAGTGACGCCCACGAGACTTCCAAAACGAAACGAGACTCTTGTGGGCAGCATCACTTTCTATCAACCAGCGATCTCAAACTTTGATTCCTTCTCCATAAACTCTAAGGTATTCAACCATCAGAAAATGTCCATCATAGACGTGGAAGAGAAATATACAATATTTAAAAGTTATTATCGTTATAGGTGTAACAACCTTACTGACAATGGCGACCCAAACTTCAGGGATCAACGCATCTTTACCGCCGGTCTCTTACACCAAAGCCATAGACGTCTGGACAGGAGTATGCCTAACATTTGTATTTGGAGCACTGCTAGAGTTTGCACTTGTAAATTATGCTTCACGATCCGATATGCACCGAGAAAACATGAAGAAACAAAGAAGACAATGTGAACTTGAACACGCTGCCTCCCTGGATGCTACATCCGATTTGATTGACACGGAAAGTAATGCCACATTCGCGATGGTAAGTGAAGTAAATATTTTATTCACAACCATAGTATGTACGTACGTCGTTTCATAAATTGGGAGAGATGTACCCTTAACCTAGTCAGTCACAGTAGTATGAGTTCATGTGCTCCTGCAGTGCCCTGTCAAGAGCTCAATCAAGGTCAAAATTTTAACATTTATTTGAGAAAAATTAATTATGGTTGTCAATAAAATACTATACAGCTTCGGTGGAAAATTTTCTTTCTGTGTCAAGCTATAACAGCGCTCTCCGCAGAAAAAAATTATTTCCGCCTGATTATGTAATTTACTAAGTATGTAAGAATTTCGTTACAGAAACCATTAGTTCGACACCCGGGAGATCCAATGAGCCTTGAAAAAGTTCGTCAATGTGAAATCCACATGCAACCGAAACGCCCAAATTGTTGTAGATCGTGGTTATCTAAATTCCCCACCAGATCAAAGCGCATCGACGTTATTTCAAGAATAACATTTCCGCTAGTCTTTGCGCTTTTCAATGTAATATATTGGTCTACGTATCTCTTCAGAGAAGAAGCAGAAGAATCCTAAACATCATTACAAACATTAATTATTGTGATTTTTCATAAGTGTAAATATATCAGTTACGAAGAAACAATTCTTTCATTTCTTACACCATTAAAAGTGTAGAAATTTGGAGCAAAAGAAAACCATTTCGATTTGATTTTTTGAAATCAAATTCCCCAACATAAATAACCTCAGCTGGAATAAACATACAAGTATAAATAAAAATACTGATGAGGGTCACACCGCCATCTTTTCGTAGACTTCAGAACTTAAAATTCGTCAATACTTCCAAGGTTAGCTTAAACCGTGCGCCATCTGTTGGATCATTTCTTCAACCAATGTTTAGTTTATAGTAGCCGCCACGGAGGCTAGCCTCCAACAATACACATGAATTACAGATGGCGCAACGTTTTTTTTATTTACTTAAATACTGCACATTTTTTAAATTATTTTTGTAAATTTATGGGATAGAAAATAATTTTACTCATTTAATTTGTCACTATATCATGAACACTAAATATATCAGTTTGCATCTCCTCGACAAAATCACTGCTAATTTTCAACCTGACATTTCAATGACCTACTTAAATGGCTACCCGTTACCTGTTGCTTTTTATGTTGAATTTTGTCGGTTACACTTGTTTTTTATAGAGTATGTATGCTTATTATTAAAGTTTTGAGTAGATTTTTTAATTAGTTAGGAACATTAGGCTGTAAACAAGTTGTCTATACACTATATTTTGCCAAATAACATTGGGACAGAGGCAGGTTATCTTGCAGGAGTATGGGGAAAATAAATTCCACGAACCCCAATTTTCTTTATAATAACGTTATTTCTAGGTATATGAATTTGATGTCAATAACAAAGAATTGTATACTGTCACGTAGTGATTGAGCTACAGAAACATATTAAGTTAAAACTTATAACCAAACATTAGTATCTATTAGCAATGAATAATATGATTAGTTGATTTTTAACCATGTTTCATAGTAGCTCTAATAGATAATGTAAAAATGAGTAGCACCTACCTCTTCTAAGAAACAGTTAATTTCTTCAAAATAGCCAGGACACACGAATATTTTTCCAACTAGCAGTCCCATTTTCCCGGTAGGTAATTATCTAAACTTTTTTCACAACTTCACTTTCCATCGACGCGAGTTTTTACCTAGCGAAATATCTGGGCTTTATTAGGAGCTAAGTAAATATTCACGGACACAATACATATACCGCTTTTTTCATTTGTGCTCAAGAAATGTTTACAGAATACAGAAATTATTAATTTAATTGAATTAACACATGAAAACTATAAAAATAATCACTTGGCACTATCGCGAATTCACGGCTTGTATATTGCAGCCATTATTAAAATTGACACATTTAGATGAAAGGTAATACAGACGTCTACAATTACTGCGTAGGACGTATAGGTCCCTATTATTTTTATGAATGTATAACTATAACATGGCATAGAGAAGATACGGAAGTAAGAGATAACCTCTAAATATTATTATATTTTTATTTAGCAACAATAACCAAGCGAAAATAGAAAAACATCAAGGTCCATCAATTATTTTTTAGACTAAATAATACTTCATGTATAAGTATTAATTTTTTGTTTCAAATATTAGAACGAAATATAAACGTAATTTTAGTCACAATTAGATATATGTACCTAAGTACCTATTCAAAAGTGTTGCACAAGTGAGATTTGTAAATATCTTAAAAAAATTGTACTTGTCTCCGTTACTTATTGAAAAAATACAAATAAGCAGCTCGATACCATTTTTAGTTTAATAATTTACCTATCTACAGGTAAAGTTATTTACACTATTATTATTTTCACATATTTTAAGTAGTACTAAGTAGTTAAAAACACTCACCTTTCAGCACTTTTTCCGTTTCTTAAGATCTGCAAATAACTTCAATAGTTCTTAGTCACATTTTGTCACAAACTTGTGCCCCCTTTGCTACCCACAATAGTATATTATCACTTATAACGTGTTCAGCTCAAAAAACCTTGTCCGAATAAGATTATACTATTTTTTTTAACCAAAAACATCATTCAATGTGTAGCGAACATAATTCTTGACATTTTTTAAATAAAATTTTTAAAACTGTCAAACGTCAAATTAAATAAGTATTAAAATGACAGCTCCTACCTATTCGACCGAGAACTATAAAAATAATTTAAAAATTACCATCGCAAAAAATGAGTGAAGGGCATGGTTGGATAAAGTAAAGTTACTTATATGATTATCTGTTTTTTAATGTTCATGGCATTTGGCCCCCCACCATAGTAATACAATTATAATAATAACATTTGTGGAGTAATAAATATCCTAGGTACATATTCACCCCGAAAGTATAATATAGTTATTAAACGTGTTATTTTTCTGGGTTTCCTGTGATTTTCATGATGTCGTTAGAAAAACTGATTTATTAAAAGGGATTGAAAAACATTCTGTTAGACAATTATCATAAAAATAATAAGGACACAATTTTTTACAAATGCCTTGTATTTGGTATTTTATGTACAAGAGTGAATCATAAGCAGTTTTATAACAAAAAAGATTAATCTATTTTATTTAGTACCATATCTATGGTTAGTACCGGGCTTGTAATTGAAATGGTAGGACGTGTGGACGACCTATACGCATATAATTTTCGGAGTGGTTTTGATATGAATTTCAGTAAGTGTATCCATATTTTTAAATTTATTAACGGTAACAGGTGCAAATATATTGTTTATTAGCAACGAAATAATTCATATAAACTAAAAGCAAGGGAAATATATGGGAAAATAATATTGATTGCCAAATTTTTCAATATGAATATAAATAATGCTACTTTAAATAGGTAGTAATAATTGTTTATTTTTTTAGATTCATTCTAATATTTCGCATTGATTTTAAGCGACAATAGATCAAAATCATTCGAATTGTTTCAAGGGTTTACAAAACTGTTTTGGTAGTAAGACTAACTAACTAACTAAGAGTAACAATAAAAAATGGTAAATGTTTTTAAGAACATTTATTGGAAAAAATATTGTAATAAAAAAACATACAAAGTTTTTGTCTTATATAAATATAATTCCCAATTTGCATACAATAGATGAATGAGTATACATAGATCAGATTCACAAATAAAATGGCTCGAATATCAGAAATTCTAAAATATGACCAAATTTGCACACATAAATTAATAGTTTTTATTTTATTACATTATCACTATGTTATACATAAAAAAATTTGTAGCTACTATTAAGAAAATATAACTAAAATCAGTGTGCTAAATAACACTATAAATAGTCGGTACCTGCCGCCATTTTAGTAAGTGGGAACAAAAGTTTACAGAATATGATTTTTTTCAACTCCTAAAACATAGAAAAGCGGTTAGTAAGTACAAATCATAGAATTTGTTTTAGTTTTGTCTCGATTACTGTGAATATTATTTCTGTTTAATATTTATGAATTATTTTATCATCAGGGCGTGACGTCATGTGACAGTCGCCCTGATGATTAACAAGCGTTCTTTGCACAACACGTGGCTCTCAAAAGTTATTTCGATCGTATTTGAAATCATTTAATTTTGATTTGGTGCTTTCTTCTGCATTGTTTTAATTGCTTACGTGTATTTTAAAAGATATACCTAACTTTTTATAATAAAATGGATCATTAAATCAATACAAAACAACCAAATTACAAATCCAAGAAATTGTTTATCCTCATGGCGACTGTCATTAGTGTCAACTTGTCAGTTATAGGAAAATATAACAAAAAACTTTCGACATTCACTGACGTTTAATTAAAAAATTTAGGTGAAACGTCAAAATTACAAGTGACAGATGTTGAAAAACTTAAAAAATCGTGGCGTTATGAGTTTTCCGCCCTTGGGCTGCTAAAATACTATTCACGGTTTTCCGATAAGGTAGGCGAAAAAACAATTCTTGCTACCTACTTTTTGCCATTTTTACTTATTTCCTTACTCAGACACCTTTCTATATTTTACAATTTTTAAGAACAGCAGTATTGAACATATAAAAGTTAAGGATTTTCAAACTAGTTTTCTTGAAAGTTAGGTAGGTATATCAAAACTTTGTTCTACAATGACAGTTTTGATCATACATAACATATTATACACAGTGTAAAGGATGTCTAATTGAAAAGTATCACATTTCGAAATTATTAAATAAAATAATATCACATCCAATTTTAGTGGAGTTATTTTAATATGTGAAAGATTAGGAACACTAGGATTACACGAAGCTGTTATCTTTAATTTTCTCTTTCTAAAATTAATTCTTCAAGATGCTATATCCGGAAAAAATATAAGTAGTGCTTTCATACGTTCCGTTTTTAACCACGGTAATGGACTGCGTAAGTCTGACGTCATAAAAACTTTTCCAAACAAACCGAAAGCTCGTGTAAATTATCAAGAAATTTTTAACTTGTCGTTTGCTGTTGGTTTAGTGATAAATAAGATTGATGGGTATTAGAAATATATAAAAAGAGATTAATTCCATTATTTTGTCAATAAGATTTACATAATTTTAAATTTTCGTGTAAAAAAATCTCCAACTGATCTCTTTTACTTATTTCTAACATCGATCACTCTTATTTATAACTATTAATAGCAAACCGCAAATTAAAAATTTCTTATGACGTTTTACACGCGTTATCGATTTGTTTGGAAAAGTTAATGTTGTGACTTCAAAGCTGTGTAAATACGCAGGTTTTAGTTCCCAATTCGTTTTTGAAAATGTTGTATATACTGGTTATCACCTGGTTAGTCAGTGTCCGTAAAATATCTTTCAAATTCTGTCCAGAATTTAAATGAATGACGTCATAATATTATATGAGCAGATTTTAACTAAGCAAACATTTCATATAGTGTGTCCACGGATGGGGTTCCCTATAGGAGAACATGTTTACTTTAGCTTACCCCTGTCATACTAAGAACGATTTAAAAATAGAATGGAGATGTTTTGAAGCTTGTGCAGGCCTTGTTGGATGTTTATTTTACTGATTGACTTGAATTTTTTTATATTTTATAGGGTTTTAAAACAAGTAAAACTTTTTGCCAAGAATAACACTATTCGCTAAAACTAAAAATGTTTCTCCTCTTGAGCACACTGGATATATCTAAACTCTCAAGGCAAAAGCGATACTTTTCAGTTCAACTTTCTACTAAAAAATAAACTAAAGATACACATTTGAAGTACTAATATAAATACTGAAAGGAATTCTACAATTTTGGAGATATACGTTAAGATCATACCAATAATTATTTATGGCATTTTTTAATAATCGAGTTTTTACAAATTTATCACATATATTTTTTAAAAGTGATAATTTAAATAAAAGGATCGACATCAAGAAAGAGTTCAGATCGAAAAATCCAGAGATACCGACCACAGAACTCGAATTGGATGGGCTGATATAACACACTCCTATCTCAAAGTTACGTCAAGGCACATCGACGCGAACGGAAAGACACGAAGGAAAGGAATGGTTCCAACAAACCGCTATGCGTGTATTCTTCAAAAAAAGGTAGAGGTGGAATTACCGTTCCGCTATGCTCAATAAAAAAATGACCTGATCTATATACATTGTAATGTAAGACACAAAGGAACAATCCGAATCTACTGTTAAGGACAGACAATATGGATATTCAGCACCAGATGCGTGAAGTGCGGAAGACTACATCGGTCCCAATATGGAACAGCCCCGGGAGTTACCTCCTTCTAAGCAGCAGCCAAGAAGATAAAATATTTTATGAACACTATTTTAAGAATCTCAACGACTTGAGTAAAGTAATAATTATTATTGATATGTGAGTAATTTGTAAATAATCGAAAACTATTATCTCCAATTGTTTCCCAACTTTTAATCGTTTTTTTTTTAAAGAAAGTCCGTTATAATCATTGGGAAGATTCATTGCTAATATTATGCATTATCGTCAATAATTCTCGTGAGGATGATGCACAAGCTTAATAATATGTATTATATACAATTTGAAATTATGTGTACTCTTTAATGTTTTTATTCTTTCGAAAATTTCACGTACCTAAACCACTAGTAGTCTACAAATTTAAGTTGGCACATTTTCATACTTTCCAGACTGATGAAAACAAATATTTAACTAGATCTATACAATATTAAGAAATATTAAAAATGATACGGTGCCGAATGTAGATTATTAAAAGGTTTTTCACAGGCCGATGCTGAATTATTAAAGATAAAAGCTGAGCAAAGGAAACATCATGAGTATAACCAAATGCTATTGACCTTAATATACAGTAATTTAAACTGTTGTACTTTCTTCATTCTCTTAAATTTGGTAACAAATAACAATAACCGATTTTTAGCGAGTTACTGATTACAAAAAGTTGAAACCGTTAAAATTATTGCCCCAAAACGATGACTAAGTACTAAAATGTCAAATCAGTGAGAACGGTAATACTTTAGTTACCCTGTTCAAAAAAGGTGGGTAACCGGCAGTAGTTCTAGCCACCATTCTTGTTTTGAAACAGTTGTGAGGTTATGTTAATTGTCGTGGTGATCTGCCACTTGATTCTCTCAAGATTTCGGTGTAGAAAATACGAATGGTGAAAATTAGTGTGAATTGTAAAGGATTAAAGTAAATTTACAACCAATTATCATAGCCGCTTCATTTTAGCGAGTGCTACCGCAAATATCCAGTAACTCGCTAATAATCGTAAATACGTTGAATTTAAATATACGATAAGGCAAAATTTTAATCTTGGTGAGACTAAAAATATACAAAATCCATATATTTTAAAATAAATAAACAAAAATATGAAGTAGAGCTGTGAATCCCAGATAATTTATTACATTTTTGATATAGTTTGAATCACTACACAAAGATACTTCCACTCGGTCTCTAACGTCGAAACTTCAAGATATAATAAAGAGATTTTGTAATGTCTTACAGTCTCACACGGATAAAAATTTTAAAATAATTTGAATAATCCAGAGTGTGTATTTGTAGAATAAAAATTAATTTTGGGTTTTTTAAATTCAACGCCTTGTATATTATTGTTAATTTGATTTTTGTCGATGTAAGCTTTACGGCAGTGTTTTTGTTAATCCAATGCGGCGTTGCAAAGTTATTCATATTTCAAGAAAAATTAGTACTGCAGACATATTAGAGCTAAATACACATTTTCATAAGAGACATTACCTAACCCTGAATTATCTGCCTTCAAGAAAATAAAATTTAAAAAAAATTGTTGTTTTCAATTAAGTACATACCAAAATGTCTTGTGTACAAGGTATCCCATAACTAGCGCATATTAGAGAAACTTTATTTTCGAAAATATTTTTAGTAATTATCTTTCCTTACATTTTTTAATATCTTCAAACTAATTTATCTTTTATATAATTTTTTAATATTTTGACTGAACACTTTAATACATAATATTTATGAAAACATTTTTATTTCGGCAGCTTTCAATACGGTAACTTTTTCTTCATCGCTTGTTTGTAGTATTGTTACAATTATGGATTATGGTTATAGAATTCAAATTTTATAAATTTACGATTGCTTCTTTTACCTCTCGTATATGATAAGGAAGTTGTATAGAAAATATTATCTCTAGTTTATTAGTTATGGGAGACCATTTATGGAAATCTATTATAATTTTTTGCCCAGCATTTTCAAAATTCTGACAGCCCGATAACAACAAATATTGAGACAATTCTAGATCCTCAATTATTTCTCTTTTACATAAAAAAGAAACAATTTACATCAAAACCGTTATTACTCTATTTATATTAAATGCTACCTGCTAGAACATTGCGCGTAAAAAAGCAACTGTACTGACTTACTCCTAATGAACACCTAAAGACAAGTTTTGCTAACATGATGTCAATATGTATTTGGCAATTTTCCGTTGTAATTTAACCGAATTAAAAAAAATTATAACATGGGTACATGGAAGACAGCAGAAGCAAATTGCTAGCCAGTATCCCTACTTTTTCTAGTTCTCCTGATTTCCTACCAAATTAAATTAAATATATAAAAGAGCTCGAGTTTCAATGAAAACGTTAGTAGGAGTACGGGCCTGGATGATCAAGAGAAAAATGTTGATTAGAACAATCCCAATAGTTTCATAGGAATAGATTTTGATAAATTGTTTTACAATAAACAATATTTTTTTACATTGTCTCAACTAAACATATAAACTACAGTCAAATAGTATAAAATGTTATGTAATTCAAAAGTCACTAATACGTTACACAAATTATATTCACTAGAAAATTACATTCGATAAGCTAAAATATTAAATAAATATTTAAAAAAAATGAAACAAATGTATAAATTAAAATTTTTTAAATAATAACACGTGCGCAAACACATTTTAAATCAATTCTTTATATATCTAAAACAACTGTTCTAAAAAAAATTATTTCCAAAAATACAATTAAAGGAATATTAAAAGTGAAAGGTAATAAAGCATCGCTAGAAGTCACACACTGTAATTGTCAAATATGTTTTTCATCATTGTTTAAAGTAATAAAGTTACAGCGTGGCAACACTAAAACATTTTGTAATAGAACACAAGGGGGCGTATGATGTTTAAATATCAACGACTTGTTTGTTTAATAACCTAACTTTATTTGCTGCAAGTTTTCCTGTTTAGAGGTTGGTGGATTTTTTTGTTATTATATTTCTTGTATTATTTATTGTATGTATTAAGGACATTCAAGGATTGTTTATGTAACTTAGAGCAAGCAATCTTATGACACACTGAGGTTATAAAGCAATGTACAACAATAAATAATCAAGTTGTCGCTACGTGTTAAATTGAATCCAATAAGTAATATTATGACATGGTGAATTCAACCGTTAATTTATCTGCATAATAATGACAGAACCAAAGATTCTAAACTGTTTGAAGTAAGCTTATAATTGAAATTATGATGTGTACAAATCCTTATGTATATTGCCCAATAATAAGGGAAATGAAGAAAGACAAATATCGTTTGTAATTAATTTTATATACTTACAAGGAAACATTTACTATATTAATTAGTCAGTTTGAAATCGTAAAATTACAGTATGACTTGTCCTAACCTAATACTCCCCGGTACAAAATGAGTAAAAAGGAAGCACTCCCAATTAATTCAGTCTCAACCACTCACAGAATCGAAATTTTTATATATTTCGAAAAATTGCCAATTTTTATTGCACTATTATATTCGATTCGTCATACTGCAAGTTTTACAAAACTAAAAATCATAGTTATTTTTTAGCCCTGAACGGATCAACAGTATTTCTTATTATTTACCAAACATTGTAACTGTACCTATTTTAATATCGACAAAAATGAAAATTTACTCATTTAACTAATGGGCCTTTTATAATTTTTCACCTTGAGAAACTCTTTCGAATATAAAGGTCACAGTTGATGAAAAAAATTATATACATATCCCAATAATTTGAACACTCTTTTGACCTTGGGATAGCCCTGTATTATGTTGGCAGCTATAATACAAAACAACCAAATATAAAATCTATCCAAGTAATTGTTTATCCTCAAGGCGACTGTCATTAGTGTCAACTTGTCAGTTGGTGGACATTTCCTATTGGAAGAGAAGCAGCTTTGCAAAATCCTACTAAAACAGGTCTAAAGGTACTTGACGTCACCAAGTAGGGGTTGCGTAACATCAGGTACAAAGCACAACAGATTTTTATAAAATACTATCAAATAAGGTAATAAAAAAGTTAATGAAAATGCCCATTATTGAAGGAACAGAAATATATTAGAGACAAATGTGGGTTGTATAAATAATAATTTTCAGCATAATTTAAAAGTTCTCTACTGGAATATGATCAAAAATTAGTTTTCTGTCATTTGTATGTGAAAAATCCGGGACCACTATGAGGATATGAATTATGATATGTTTCGAAAAGTATTTCATACAACTGAACTTCTCCTCAAATTATTGGGGGCGCTCTTAATCATTCAACTGGAACTCAGAAACCATCCAACTAGAAATGGGGAGCCACTGTATAAAGAAGTTGAAGATCTTGTCGATTGAAGAAAGGTTCGGGCTGCAATAGAGACCGTTACTTGATTTTAAGGCGAGGCCGCAATTATGACAGTCTGCGAACTCGGATAAATTACGTTCATTTTCCGATGAAACATTGTCTTCCGTCTTGGTCTTCGTACATAGTAAACCACCGAAGACGTATGACTGAGTCTTCTATTTCGACTTGAACTGCAACCTTTAGAGAAAAGCCAAGACCTTGTACATATTCATGAAAAATAACATGGGATCTCTTAGGCGTGCATTCCGCATAATAAAAGAACTTTCTCAAGTGAAAAACTGAATATAAAAAGAGACTGTATTTCTCTCTAAATGAGTAAAATTATTTTTGGAACAGATTTCAGTGCAAAATTTGTGAAATAGACCTTGTTTTAGATAAACAAAGAATTGATTTAAATGAATTCACTTGAAATAAATTACATTACAATTTCCAATAGTGAAGTTGCACACAATGTGAAACTTATTGCATTTCAATGTAGAGCAACATTATGCTTATTAAACGGACAAAGTCCGCCTATGTGTGATAAATTATCTATTAAATTAATTATATACAACGACAAACTGCACATATAATTTAAATATATTACATATACGAGGAAAATTTACAATTAGAGGTATTAAAAGATTGCAAACGTAGCAATTACTATACAAGTAATCCGAGTCTTTCAGACACTAATACACCAGCCGTCAATACAATTATTATTTGTACTAAAGTGTGACTAGCGACCCAAATCATTAACAAAACAACCAACAACTAGTTAAGACTTGCTAAAATGTACAGGTGCACTATCTTTTCTTGTTCAAAAAGGCTTTTTTGTGCGGTGTTGCTGGTGTGTGTGGTCTGGAAGTATGTGGTCTCTTTTTTGCTAAGTTACCATCTTGCGAACCATTACAACATGAACATAGTTTTCTAACACTCCTCCTAGCGCCTCTACCGCTTGGAGAATCTACATCTTCATCGCAATGCAATTCACATTTATCTTCGTCTTTTACATGGTCCATTTTATTTATGTGCACCACTTTAAAGTTCTCCCCTTCGCAATTCACCTTAGTTAATCCAGTGCAAACTATCGTATCTTCTGAACTCGTTACTAGTTCCCCACCATATTCGCTAGATTTGATCCTCTCACCTTTTTTTCTATTACTGTATTTAAACTTGTATTTATGCATGTTTGCTTCTTGATACATTTCGGGTGATATGGGCGAATTAAGAGTTACTTCTGACATTGTAGCGCATTTGGGTAGGAGAGTATTATCTTCACAACCTGATATAGCGGTTTCTGTAACATTGCCATTCATTTGTCTAGTTTGATACTCTAAAGCGGTTTCAACGGGTTGATATTCAACGTATTCAAACAAATCTGCGCGAAGCGAGCTCGAATTGTCGTCATCACTGAATAAATTCATGGTTTCTTTTACCTCTTCTTTAACGTCTGGAGCTTCTCTCTTGATTATATCTTGTGAAGTCTGATCAAACGATGGGGAATGGTTAGAATCGAATAATAGATCTGCCTCGGGAAACAAATCACTAGCGCTAGGTTCGTCTACTCCTAAATCTTCGCATTCTTCAGAAAGAGACTTCTGAAGCCTTAGCTCTCTTTCGATTGCCGCTTGTTTTTGCATCTCGCTGTCCATTTTTTGCGATTCGGCAGCGACTTTTTTGGTTTTATTCACGTAATACGCTGCATTTCCTCGAAAATTTTTCTGGTCACTGATAGGCTGAAAAATATTCGTCATCAATAACCATTTTTAGAGCGGCTACATGTTAGTAACAACTTTAGAAAAATTATAAGTAGCTGAAAAATTGATGTTGTTGATTTAAAATCTGTCGGTATCTCTAAATATTATGGGAATGGTTTAAACAAATATTTTTACCTTTTCGCCGTTATGCAGAAAATCCTCTTTATTAACTGGCAGTTCAGAAGTATGTGACCTTGTGGTATCTGAAGCTTTACGGTATCTAGGGGTAGTATGTGAAAGCATTGGTCCATTTGAAGAACATGCTGTTACCAACACTGACTGCATTCTCTCACAACTCTTTGACTCTGAAAAATTGTTATAATTTAATACTTAAAAGTCAATTATTGGGAATCTGACGGTAGTGTCGTTCAGGTGAGCTTAGACCATATAAATATTATTCAAAAATGTTTTGAAGCTAACTTTTGCTTGTAGATAAGGTGTGAAACTCAATATTATCTACTGAAAAATATATCGGTAAAAAAAATAAGCTACTAATATTATAAACGCGATTGTATGTTAACCACTCAATGATCAAGATATATAGTATACACATTGTCAAGGAAGAAGACATCTTATCCAGAAAAAATACTGATCCCGAGGGATAGAAAAATAAGTTTTAAAGCTCAACTACTCAACCGATCATCATGAAATATTCTACACATTATCAGGGGAAAAGAAAATGACATAAGGTACGTTTTATCCGGAAAAATGGAAATATTATAAGCTACTCACCTTTCAAGTTACTTGCAGGGTTGACATTAATGATAGTTTGACCTGGAGTAGCTCCCTCTTGTTTGGTGGTAGATGAAGTAGTGGCGATAACTGAAGTTTCTACTGAATTGATAACTGTTTTTTGATACGTTTGATATATTTTTTCATTTGAATTATCCGACTCAGGAAAATCTTCTCTTTTAATATCAATACTACTATCACTAGATATACTTGTGCTACTATCAGGTTGTGGGATATCATTATTATCTTTAGGTTCTTCCTTCGGATGGGAAATTGTTAAAACCAATTCGTTACTGTCTTTATCTTCTCCTATCTTCTTTAGAGTTAGGGGCTGACCTAGGGCTACGGCAGTAGCTACAGAATTTGAAGGTAAAATTACGGGTTGCTGATTGACAGTAGCCAACGTTTGTGAGATACCGGAAATGGGTTGAATCGTAGAGTACTTTACTGCAGATATAGCTCCTTTTCGATTTTGATTCGTGAAACTTTGAAATAGTAGCATATTCTGGCCTGATCTTGCCGGTACTGTTGCTAGGATCTTACTGCCACCTGATACCACTGCTATTTGTTGTCCACCTTTACGTAAAAAAGAGATCATACAATATTTGTTGTACGTACATTTTGAAGAAAAAAAGCTAAAACTTACCATTTATAATGAATTCCATAATATTACAAAGAAATGTTGAGTGGGGGAGGAAAAGCAGGGAATCTTTTTAACGGATTTAATGTATTCATAATTTGTCATTGTTGAACTTTTTGTTTGTCAAGTTTTTTTCTCCAATCAAATGAGTTTTATTGTTTCCTTGGTACAGAAGATATCAATGAAATTTATGTGAATCCATTTCAAACAGATTAAGTGCTAGTGATATTGGAGATTATCAAATTATTGCATTGTGCAAAATTATTCAAATGTAATGATTGATAGGTGGGCACAGGTTAATCACATCTACAATAGCCGCGTGTGGACCGTCGTTTTATAGAATGTCTAGGCAGGTAGCAAAATAATGAAAGGTAAACGAAAGTTTTACGATCTGGCCGCTATTTATAAAACGATGGATTCTGTAATCTTCCTATGACATAGGTACTCTGCTGTCATCCGAAATACAGAAGTGTAGGTACAAGATTCTATAGTTATCGGAGGTATATCTATTACAAGTAAAAACATTGTACAACACAAAAAACAGCATCAAAAATATGCAGTGTGCAATTCACTCAAAAAAAAACAACGCAGTTTTCAAACATCTACTTACATATCGTGATTCAACTAAACATTTATCTAATACCTATCCTGTTGATAAAAAAAGAATATTCAATGATCTGTCTAGTATTTTTGTATTGGAATAAATTGTTTGAAAATGAGTTTATAATTTGGAGCTATACCAAAGCTTAATAGCCAGGCCAGTTTCAAATATACCACCTTGATACATTAAAGTCTCCGTTGTTACAGTGACAAAAGTGGATATGATAAAAATAACATTTTTTATATTTAAAATAACCATATTGTTCAAGATTTTAGATTAAAGCTTAATAAAATTGAAGTTAAAATTCTTATCTTTCAATAAAAACAAACTCTAATATATAAAAACTATAAACATCTTCATATTTTTTTGACTTAAAATTCTCTCGTTTAATTTGGGACGGTAATAACTGGACTATTTCAAACAATTGGTGTTCACGAACCATTGATAAGCTGTGCATAAAAACAAAAGGAAAACAAGGAAAACAAAAAAAAATAGAAAAATAAAAAATAAATAAAATTTATTGATTCTAGATAATACAATAACCACCATGTATATTCGTACAAGTAGTAGCTTGGTATTTCCTAATAAAACACAAAAAATAAACAATACACTCAGAAAAAAAATACAAACACATGGATAAAATATATTTAAAGTGTGTAGTGGTAATTTGACAGATGGTATTGAAGTTATTTGAATAAAATGTTCTAGGCAGGGTACCATAGTACGCACGAGACCCAGTATTTTAAAATTTTGAATTAAAAAACAAACAAAAAATAATATCGATAGAAACGTTAGTTTTGATGAAAACAAATTCCGCAAAGCAGAAAATTTTACATATCAAGTATTGCACGTGAACTCATGCGAATTAAACACACAAAAAACAACTAGTATATGAAAAAGAGAAATACATAGGAAGAACAAAAAATATAATTATAGAAAACAATTCTTGCGGTAAATTTTTCTCAAAAACTAAATAAAATATTCTCATGGCTTGGAGACTCTAAGCCAATATTGTAATTATTGATGCATTTACTGATACCTTCAAAATTAGATTATTAAGAACAAATACAAACTAAAAAATAAATGCAATAAAACAAATTATTAATATACCACGGTTTTAAAACGAACTAAAAATAGAAAATAACAATAATTGAGAATTCCAAGACACTAAGTGTAGATTTATGCAGACACATTTAACATTTATCAATTAACAATTAGTAAAACTGCCATCGTTTATGCAGACACAATTATAAATTAGGAGAAAATAGTAAGCATGCGCACGTGTCCGAGATTCTAGTTATTTACAGAATAAGCAGATCCGTTTATTGAAAATCATGTTAGATTTTTCATTTAGGATAGTTCTAGGAAACATTTTTTGGTAACTGATTTCTGCTTGATTTTTTTCTGGTGAAGAAGGTACTTTAATACAAAAAAAAAACGAAACATTACCCTCGGACTAGAAAAATAAAATATTTACCGATTTTATTTTATTTTCGTGTTCTTCCTACGTGTTGTGAAATAAAATAAATGAATTCGAGACTATATAAACATAAAACACCATTTCATGGCTTAATAAATAAATGTCGTTACAAATTTCATTAAAATGTAGCAATATATATTTAAAAACAAACTAAAACATCAAAATTCTTTATGCATTCTACATTTCATCTACTTATGAGAAATTAAAAACATCTTAAGGGACAAAGGGTTACGCTTACCTTTCATCATCGAAACCGGCATGATATAGCTACCGGGTACTATCACAGCGGTACTTGGCATCTTCAACGCTTCACCAACACTCGAATCAGCAATAATAAGATTTCGAGATTGGTTGGTGCAAGTGGTACCTTCTGCGAATATGACAGGTCTCGAACTTGGAGGACTAGCATTGTCGTTGGATTCGATGGTTGTAACTGACGCTGAAGCTTGAGACTGCTCATCATCTGTTACTGACAACTGAACCACTCCTCCTCCTGAACTATCTTCGCTGCCGATTGTTAAATCATCAGTATCCATGTCTAGAGAGCTGCTTGACTGTCCTGGTTTTTTAACACCAGAAGAGCTCTTTTTCCTCTTCGAATTTTGACTAGGATTAGTAGGTGGATTAGATCTTCTTCGAGGTGCTGGTTTATTATTCAGATCAGGAGAATTCCTTAGCTGTTCCGCATACTCGGCAAGTATGTCAAATATCCTTTGGGTAGTGTGTTCGTCTTCTTGTGGTTTTTGTTGCGGTTTCGGGATCGGTGAAGACTTTGTAGTAGCAGTGTTATTAGTAGTTGTTTTCAAAGTTTTTCCTTTGGAGTTTTTAGTGGCAATTTTTGGCAGAGTGGGTGTAGAAGCAGGCGTCACGCAAGGACTTGAGCTACCCTGAGAAGTTACGCTTAAAGCTGGTGATGCAGCAGGTTGTAAGTTGTTATAGGAACTAACAACAACAACTGGAGATAGTTGAGTGTATTTCTGCAACTGATTAACGTACGTTACACTGATTCTTTGTGGTGTTACTTCTTGATTATCCCCCGAATTGGTACTTGTTTCAGAGGTACTAGTATTGCTTCTCTCTTTTATCTGCTTATAAACCATATCAAATTCTCTAAGTTGTTCTAAAGTGGTGGAGCTTAAATTTGGTTGTTGCGGATTAGCTCTAACGACATTAGCAGGTAACTGCAACTGAACTGGTTTAACAATTCTGGCACCTTGTACGAGAGTAGGTCTAGTAACTGTACCTTTGACGTCTTCACAGTTCACCTGAATCTCTCCATCGGCATTCTTTGGACGACCTTGTAAGGCAGCTGCTAATAGTGCGCTCATTTTACTGTGAATAACACTATCCTTAACAAGGCTAATTTGTTCAGGATTCGTAGTAGCAATTCGAAAAACTTGACGAGTAGTTCCTCCGGGAGGTATGAGACTTATGGTTTGACCCACAGGTACTTGTCTGCTGTATATGACACTTCCTTGTATCGGTTGCACACTTACTGGAACAGTTTTAGTTGTAACAGTACTTTTTTTAGTTTCTGTGTTTGATGCATCTGTCGTGGTTGGAGAATCTGCTACATCCGCGTTACTTTGATACACTGTTTTCCCAAATGCTTGTTGAAACTTTGGCAAAGCCGATTTGCAAATAAACTGAAGAATTGTACCACCCTGTCCAGTTGCCACAGTAGTTGGGGTCTTGACAATGGAGTTTGTAGTTTTAATTGTGCTATTTAAGATTGTCGGTTCTGTGGTTACCGCAACCTTCACCTATAAAAAATAGAGTGAAAGTACAGTATGAACAAAAATACTTATTACTTTTTGACACACAGTTACTAAAAAAAAAAAAAAAAATAGGAAAAGGTACTGTTGCACACTGACACAACTTTCAATCTGAATTAATCCTATCTCATACCTAATAATAATAATAATAAGATGCAGGAACTTTTTTAGCGTTGCAAATCCACGTGCGACTAGGTAAAAAACATAAAATTTCAAGTCTGGATGTGTCGATAACTGTCTAAGAAATGTGAATCAAGACGGTGCAGAATGCCACGTGGGTTAAACGAATGAAAGTGATAAAAAATATATTTTAATTTCAAGATAAAAGTGGACATAATTACAAGTTTCGCCAGGGTTGTATAAAATTATTTTATACTACAGGGTGTCCCACTATAAAGTAACACATTTTGACGGCTTATTACTCGAGAATGGAAAAAGATATCGACGAGCAGTTTTCGCTAAACTTCTTATATTTCCTTCAAATTTTTATTGACATAGTTGCCAAATATATATTTTTTCCCGAAAGCACCGAAAAAAAATGACCATTTTTGAAACGAAATTATCGGTTTATTTTAAATACAACACCCTATATTTTTTAATACCATCTGAAATTCCCTTTCTTCCCCTTTCCAAAAATGTATACATTATTGGCATATACTCAAGTTTTTATGGAAATATTTAATTTTTTATAAAACCATGTCAATAGCTTCCAAACGTAAATTATCACATTTTAACAACTTGCAAGTCTCAAAAGTCGTCTAAAAGTTTCGTAAGAAAGTTACTTTTGTTAATTAATAAAAGTGACCAGGATAAGATTCAGAGCCATTTTTGACAGAAATCCGCCTATACACGAAAATCGATATTAACTTGGGTACAACAATTTACAGAATCGGGAAAACTAGAAAGAAAGAAAACATTTAAAACAAACATTTTTATTCACATATAAGAACAAGGAACCAAACATAACTTCATAAAACACATCAAAACAAAAAAAAGTTATATTTAATAAATAAGTTGTTGTATGTGACCTCCATCTGCATCTCTACATAATCCTAATCTCATCAAAAAATTACTGAACGCATTTTGCGCATTTCTGGTGTTATGGTATTAAAAACATTTACTATGTTATTTCTTAACTCCTGAAGGTTTGTAGGGATTGGATTACAGTAACTTTTTTACGAAAATTTTGAGACTTGTCTCATTTTCGAGTTATAACGTTTCCAAGCTGTTAAAATATGATAATTATTTACGTTTGGAAGTTATTGACATGGTTTCATAAAAAATTAAATCTTTCCCTAAAAACTTGAGTATATGCCGATAATGTATACATTTTTGGAAAGAGGAAGAAAGGGACTTTCAGATGGTATTAAAAAATATAGGGTGTTGTATTTAAAATAAACCGATAATTTCGTTTCAAAAATGGTCATTTTTTTACGGCGTTTTCGGGAAAAAATATACATTTGGCAACTATGTCAATAAAAATTTGAAGGAAATATAAGAAGTTTAGCGAAAACTGCTCGTCGATATCTTTTTCCATTCTCGAGTAATAAGCCGTCAAAATGTGTTACTTTATAATGGGACACCCTGTATTGAAATATATGCAGGGTGTCCCACGACGAGTTAAAACTATCTGCATATGGTAAAATACTTATAGTAAAATCATGAAAAGTTCTACGTTTGGGTTTTCGGATACGATCTTTTTAACTAAAATATTTTCAAAGATGGCCGACTTCCGGTTCTACCGGAAGTCGACTGTAACTTTGTTATTTTAAATGGAACACCCTAAACATTAATACATTTTTAAAATCTACGTAAAATTTTAGTATACTTTTGTCTGAAAACTATTTTCGAAAAATGCATCTTTTTGAGTTATTAATTTTTTTGTAAAAAATTAGACCTTTGCAGACCCTTATAAATTATTTTTTCACGAGGATACCCTTAAAGATATGAAAAGGGTTTCTGTTCGGTTACTTATAGCTAGGTCAGACGTAATTGAATCTATGTTGAAAAATGTTTCATTTTATACAGGGTGTGTATAAAAAGTGTTCAAAGTTAAACTTCATAAATATCAAATTTCTTTATTTTTTTAAATGCATCTGTTTTAATGCATTCAGGGGTAAAAAATAAGGCAAATTCATGTATACTTTCCTATACCTAAACCTTACCGTTATCCAGATATTAAATGTTTTCTGTAAAATTTTTGAGGGGCAGGTGTGGTCTAAATTTTATTTTGACCCGTTGATACAAGCACTAAGAAATAAAAAAGTATTTTTTCTTATCTTGTCAAGGTCTAGTCGTTTCCGAGATATTTGAAGTTTTAAATTATTATTGTATTTTTTAACAAGTTTCAATTTTTTATGTATACTTTTAGTAGGCTTTGTAATAAATTACACTTATTTAACTGTCACAAATGGTTTAATTCGATTTTTTGCTTAAAATGAACCGAATTGCTTCAAATATTCTTTTGCGATTTTGATCGTGGTCTATCTGGATATCTTACTGCAAATAAAGCACATGGTCTTGTAACAACTTTGCCATATTTACCATGTATTAAAAGCAAATTTACATAATCTTTTTTATTTCTTAGTGCTTGTATCAACGGGTCAAAATAAAATTGAGACCAAACATGAATTTGCCTTATTTTTTACCCCTGAATGCATTAAAACAGAAAAAACCGGGTTCTATTTAAAAAAATGATTAAATTTGATATTTATGAAGTTAAACTTTGAACACTTTTTATACACACCCTGTATAAAATGAAAAATTTTTCAATATAGATTCAAATACGTCTGACCTTGCTAAAAGCAACCGAACAGAAACCATTCTCATATCTTTAAGGGTATCCTCGTAAAAAAATAATTTATAAGGGTCTGCAACGGTCAAAAAAATTAATAACTCATTTTTCGAAAAAACTTTTCAGACAAAAGTATAATAAAGTTTTACGTAGATTTTAAAAATGTATTAATATACAGGGTGTTCCATTTAAAATAACAAAGTTACAGTGGACTTCGGATAGAACCGGAAGTTGGCCATCTTTGAAAATATATTTTAGTTAAAAAGATCGTATCTGAAAACCCAAACATAGAAATTACTATAAGTATTTTGACATATACAGATAGTTTTAACTCGTCGTGGGACACCCTGTACATCGTCCCCTTAGTGCAACAAGTAGATAACTTTAAATTCATAGTTTTGAGCTACAACTAGGTCTACTTATAGAATGTACATATTGAGAGTTAACTGTTTTTGGTCACTCCAAAAACACGTCTGGCTGATTGTACAATATATCTAGTTGTTGCATTAAAAAGAGCATGGAAAATAGGTCAGATTTAACTGGATAACCCAAAATGCATAAATTTCGAGTTATCTACTTGTTGCACTAAGGGGGCGATATAGTTTAAGACTGCAAAACATTGTTGAAAAATTAAAATCCATTCACAGTAGATTATATTTTTGATAAAAATATTTTAATAAAGAGGTATTTGTGTAATTCACAATGTTGATATAAAAGAAATGCCAAAAACTATGTACGAAATATATATCCTGACAATTTTAAACCAAAATTTATTACAAAATTGTATCTGTTGTAAAAAGAAAATTATAACTACTAAAAAAAAAAAAAATTACTACTCTTTAAGTACATTTATTTAAATAATAAAGGACGTAATACAAGTCACACGGCTTGGCATATGAACTTACACCACATTAACAAATAATTCAAAAAAAAAAAAACTAAAAAAAAAACAAGTTACTAGGTTATATATACACTATTACATTTTCAATTCCTATTAAGCAATAAAATAATTTACAGATAATATTAACTTACATTTATTTTGTGACATAAATAAACTTACTTAATTATTTCAATATACAATTCAATTATTAAATAGTAAGAACCAAATAATCTGTCACAGAACTGGTCGGTGGATACAAACTACACAATTGATACAGTCGACAGAAGCAAACATGAGCTCTGGGTGGGCGTGTTCATGTCGCTGTAGTTGTAAATTTGTAGTAACAATCGAGATTTTGAATCGGCAACCAAATATCGATACCATAAGTGTTAACTGTCAAGAGTGTAAGAGATGTAAACAAAGTCTTGCTAAAAATTTAACTCTAAATATTAATAAAACAATTTATATTGGACCAAAAAAAAAAACTACCATCTGCCCTAAATGTCTATATTTTCAAATTTCATGTAAAAATCGGATAATTATCCTCGCATTGACAACACTGATACAGACACTAAAATTGATGTATGTTGATAAAATCACTCGGTCATATTATTTCGATTATGTTAACGATTACTAATGTACAATCGTTAACATTAGCTCCTGATTGGCTCGTTGGCTTTTAGTTCGCATATTTTCCGGGGCTCATGTTTGCTTCTATAAACTTTATAATATGTAATCCCTTACTTGAACTGCAAAATATTTTCTTAATTCCTACTTAACAATTCCCGATTCGTAGATAAAATGAAATGAATTTTAAAAACGATAAATGATCGAAAAAATTCTAAAATATAGATTACCCAAATTACGAATTCTAGAAACTTTAATTATGATACTTCCTTTCGTTTACAAATTTGAAATTTGTGCGGTTCATATGTATCCAGCTTTTCAAAGATAAATATTGAAAAATGGCAATATGATCAGAAATTTTGACATTCAATTATCTAATTACACTTCGTTCTCTGAATAAGTATCTTCGGATTTTATGATGAGCTCTTTCGACAACAATTTTCAAAACTATGGATAAACAGTTCTTCTCCAAAAATTATAAAATTGCTAAATTTTACTATTTCGTTAGGTCAAGAGAACTTTGATAGACTCAAAAGTTAATTTTGCCTATTCGAGCGTTAATACCTATAACATTTTTGAACCAAACTATATATTTAAATAAAGCTGGTACATACTAATTCCTGTATATATTTTGGTTCTGTGCAACAGTTTATCATCTTAAAATGATGTTGAAATTCACCATTTCCAATACATATTTTTTAACAACATTAAAATCGTTGTTACGTTTAACTTTAGAATGCTAACCATAAAGAAATACTAAAACACTTTTCATCAAGATCGTCATCTTTAGTCCAATTTCATTGATACAGCACTTTAATTGGTTCTGAACCTAAAAAAACATTTCAACGCTCAAATCCAGAGTTACGAGGAAACCGACAAACTTCTGTTATATAAACATCATTTATGAATTTGGATTTTCTGTTGGCTGTAATGTTTAAGCAAGTCTATAGAAATTGACAAAAATTGTACAGATAAGAAAAACAAATTGAATAAGGTGTTAAGCCTGTTAAAATTATATTTTATTTCTATAATTGTTATCAAATGCATTATAATAAGCATTTATGTTTAGAGAAACATTAGATACAGTTGTGTTACAAAATTAAGCAAGAGCAAAATACATTTAAACATTATAGCGAGTTATTTAATCCAAACTCAGAAAGTTCAAGTATTATTAACAATATAGAATAAACTTTTGATGTTTCTCATAACTACATTATAAATATATAACAGAAGTAGGTAATTTTCTCCTGATTCATTATGTGTTAGCTGTTATTGGGTTAATCAGCGACTGACGTTAGTTGTATTAGTTTACATGTATTTAGCTGATAAAAATGACGAGTAGGGAAGAGAATTTTGGATTGAAAAATGACATGAAATTTTAGTCTAAAGGACATAGAAGAAATATGGATATGACACAAAGGTAATGAGGACATAAAGTGACTGACATATTGAGATGCTTCAAACACCTTTTACCACCACCTTATAGAAATTCAGATTACAAAAATTCCACAACCATACATAAATATTAGTACGAATAGTAGCATTAATTATTTAAATATAATACAGTAGATGATGACGGAGTCTAGGTGTTTATTTAGATTTAGAAAATGAAGGGAAATAGGAGTATGAAAGTCCAAATTAAGAAGAAAGTTTCATAATAATTAAGACTAATGGATAAGAATATAGGATCAAAATAATTCAACTGCCTGAATGAAAAAATAAACAAAGTTTTGGTTAAGTATTGTTTTTGCCTTAGCGGTAGATGAGTAAACAAATTTGGTATAAGAAAATATGTATCTTCGTGTATTTGATACTAATTGAATATTATTATAGATATAGTCTACATACTTTTACTTAATCATAAGTAGTCTATGAATACAGATATCTGAAGTAACCACCCTATACCTTACATTTAAAAATCTACAGGAAATGCGATTAAGCTTTACAATAGTTTTAACCAAATTGTGACATCCCAAAATGATATAAAGCATTCACTTTTTATTTATGTAATGTACACTATAACATGCTGTTAGCTTCTTAATAATAACTATCACCTGATAGTTCTACTACATGATCTTGTTCTTAACCAGATGGATTGGAAAAATCACTTTGCAAACACATTTTCAATATTATAGAAAATAGCTTTATGGTGTAAAAAATTATACTTTTTATAAATATACACTACATTATAATTCAATAAAAAGTGAATACATTTAAAACCATATTATACAGGACCATATATAATACAATGTTTTTGCTTCTTCTATAATTAAATAATAAATAGGCATTTCTAGGATGCATCATGCTTGCAAATTCTATGTAGTATATGATGTTGTGCCCTATATAATGTTCCCAAAATATACCGCTACCTATTCTTCAGGGGTGCTGTTTTTAAATTAGTTTAAATATTTCGGTTTTCTTTTCTTGGTCTTCCGTTACTCCCATTGAATTTAGTTCAAAATGTCCTCATTTAATTCCATAAACTTATAGATTGTTTCCTACATTCCGTAAAATATATAATGTCTGTACATTTTATCTATTCTTCTTGTTATTTTACAAGTTTTTCTTGAAAGAAGTGTAATTTTGTTTGAGAAATATTCAAAATATGTTCTAGTTGCTTAACATTTCTCAAATGTATGTATTCCAGACTTTATCCTCTTCTTATTCATATTATACATGAAATCTGATCAAATATCTTACATTCTTGATGTTTAATGTAATATTTGATATTCCAACAAGTTATATTTTCATGCTGTTCTCACCAATGGATAGAGTGGTTGTCGAGGAAGGTTTTAGTATATATTTCATTAAATTTTTGTATACATTGGATAAAATGTGACTACAATTGCGATTACAATTTTAAATTTATAAGCTTTTAACATTTACACACCTACACCAACCTTATCATCAGCCTACCTTATTAAATCTATGTGACACAATTTAAAATTATCATTAAAACCGACTAATTAGACCAATTTCACAAAAGAGATATTTATCGATTTCTTATACATTATTACTTTTTAATGGAATCAAAACAAAATAAAATATAATTGGCGTTGTAGATATGTGCCTATAACAACACTAAATTAAAAGAACTAAGAAGAAACTTCTTCTGAAAAAACTAAATGAAATCAAATAATTTCTTTTAATTACAAATTACACCAAAATAATTGTAATCGATTACCGAATACTTCTGACAAAAGTTATCGACTACACACTACTGAAAATGTAATCGATTACAATTGTAATCGATTACGTCCCAGCTGTGACTGTGGTGACAACTGTGTTTTCTTTCTGGGTAATGTTGGAAAGTTGTAATTGCGTTTGATATTGTAAGGTCACATTTTTGTTTTGTATTTGTTGTCTTTAGGTAGCCGGAGCATACATAGATACTTACAAACATACCAATTTTACCAAATTTTTCCCTTTCATATAACAGATATGCCTAATTTAAATTCCTCGTTAAAACAGTTTCCATATTAGATTGAATTTGTTATTAGTTATTAGAGCATAAGCAACATGCATTGACACATAATTTGCATAACATTTTCATTTGATCGATCACGAGAAGACATTTTACATTAACAAGAAAATATTTGGTAATGTTTAATTTAATAAAAAAGTTGATAAGTAACAAGGACAATTCACAACTTATAAAGATAACAACATAAATATTTCTGCATTGTTTCTATTTCTTACTTTTAAGTTCGCAAAAAATCATTATACTGCACTTGGTTGGAATATTTGGATAAAAATAAGCAAAAAGCAAGAAGCTATAAGGGGTAGTTCAAAACGAGGCACAAATAGCAGTACAACCTATATTCCTTTAACCAAAAATTGAAATGATTGTTTATATGATAACCATGAAAATAAGGGGTCTTAATGTTAGCATGCGATTCCCGGTGCATTCCTATGCAAGTAGCAACCAAAGAAAAATCTAATCTTAATACAGAGAAAATTGAAATATAACACCAGCTTACAATTTTAGCTAACCGCTTCATTTCTTTGGAAATTCATATTCTAAAATTTTTTTTTATCCCTTTCGTTTCCAAAATCAAAACATTTATTTCACCCCAGAACTAAAATTCGAAAAATATCCTTGTTTATAGTAATATTCAGGCTGAGAGTTCTGTGTGGTCAGGTATAGCCAGTGTATTTAAAATGACAAGACAGCGCACTGTGTTGCCGCTTCTTTTTTATCAAGTTCGGCCCTTCCCCACTGTAGACAGACAAGCGGTCAAACTGCCAAAAAGACCCTCTTCAATAGCATGACTCAAACAAAGTCTCTTATCTGGATCCCTAGCCATTTTGGTATGGATGATAGATTCCCTTGCAAGGGACGGTGCCGCAGGTAGTTTTATCGGGTCTAACTAGCTCTTTAATAGGGGTAAGCCACAGCAGAGGGTCTAATAGACATACAAACTTAACCTGATAGACTTCCTCAGTCGCAAAAATGTTCAAACTAGTGTTATAATTTCAATTTTGCTACTAGTTGCCTACACTGAAATGTGTCAATGATTTCCACAACCGTAACCTTCTCCTGATCTTGATTATACCTTGGACCAGTTAGTAAAATGTGAATGACATGCATGTATAAAATTGTGAACTTACCTGGATAGCTTCTGAGCTGGGCGTAATACTATTGACTGCGGTTTTGGGAGTTAACGATGGAGACGGTCTGATGACTTGTTGCGACAAGATGTTGATCAGCGGTCCCTGTCGCCGAACAGTGTTCGTCTGATTCGAGACTGGTCTAACGATTTGCTGGGATAGGATGTTGATTAGCGTAGAGGGTTGGGAGGTGGTAGTTCTTGAAGTAGCACTTGTGGTAGTTGGTGTTTGAGTTGTCGAAGTAACTGAATTGGAATGCTCAGGTTTCTGATCATTAACTCTTGGTTGGCCGATGCGCTGGATGTGAGGCGTAACTTGGGTGCTAGTCTGAGAATTCTGAATTGAAACACTTTGGGTGGATCTTCCTCCCGATACTTGCACTACGTTTACAACTTGATTTACGCCCAATGGTCTTATCATTTGAAAATCGTTAAGACCCGGAACATTGGATAAAAGGGATTTGGATTTCAGCAAGGATTTTTTTTCATTGCCTTTCTCTGGAAACCCTCGGTCCGTTTTAATTTCCTCTTTATTAAAATCGCAACAAACTTTCGTGTTTATTTGAGAATTAACGCGTAGATTTACGTCTTGTAGTGGTGAAAGAATGTGGTTTTGTACTAAATTTGGTGCTTTTCCGACTTTATTTTCAGACTTATCCAAACTTTTGCGTCTTCTAGAATTTTTTGGAGGAGTCTTTCCTCTATCACATTTTAGTTTGATACTAGGATTTTCGTCCTTGTTAGCTGCGCACTTTCCTTCAGTTTTCTTGTTGGAAGGTAGGCGGCATAAAATAATTTGCAACTCTTTACTATTGGTCAGGGAATTTTGTACAGTGGAATGTAGATTTTCAGTACTATTTATACTATTTACATTTTTACAATCATCTAATACATCAACACCTGTTGGTGTTTTAACACAGTCTTTATTTTCAGCTAATATTTTTCTTTTTGACTTTTTTGCGTAAGTTCTAATCTTTTCAGTCAAGTTTATCTTTGGTAATACTTCATGCGGATCATCATTTTCCAGAAATTCTTTTTTCACTAACGCAGAACAATTCGGAGTCTGACGTAACAATTCAACTGGATAAGATTCAGAAAAATATGTGAAAATTCCGCTGTCAGTAATTGGACAATCTATCCCATTAGTGTTTAATTGAGCAGTCGTATTGGAATTTTGGTTTTCATTAAAATTATTATTTGTCCCCTCGTTGCTATTATCTTCAGTGAAAATCACATCAGCATTAGGAATACTGTCATTATTGCACTTTGAATCCATATTTAATGTTTCTGTTACATCAGCCTTATCATCGTTATAATTTTTGCTTCGTGTAATATCCAATAAATTGCAAGAATTCTTCTGCATCTGATAAACTCGCCTGTGATGTGTTTTCTTCACTTGGTGAATTGATTTTTTGTTGAAAAGAATATTCTGGTTGCTTATTTGTTGTGGTTTCTGTATCAACTTGACTGTTGGATTGTTTAGATTGACCATAACTGCATCCTTGTCCAAAAGAGCTGATTTGATTTCTATATTGGAAGGATTCTGTGTCGGGTGATTTGGTACTATGTGATGCTGGTGTATAACTTTGTTTTTGTTGAGATCCACTGGCTCCGTATGATCTTTTGATTTGTAATTGATTATTTGAGGACTGAGTAGTGAAATCGGCAACTTGTCTGAATTGAGACAAGGACTGGGTACTTTGAGCGAACTGTAATAGTTGTTGCGCAATAAACTCCTGTTGGTTAATGGATTGACTGGGCGGTTTCCGACCTTGTTCTGATTTTGAACTATCACTGATGGGCTGCTGCTGTTGTGCCGTTGTTGTTCGTTGGGGGTACATTTTTCTTTGTTGGTCGTTAGTTGTTGTTCCTGCTGAAAAGGTGTTTGTATATTGCTTTGAACTGGCTGACTGGTAAATTGGTTGGACTGAGGTTGTTGCTTTTCCAGTATTTCCATGATGTTTTGATTGGAAAGCTTCGGAGTTAATTCTTTGGCCAGTTCCAGATTTTGACTGCTGGTTGTTGGCAAGGTACAACTGACTTGAGGATTTTCCAGTTTGGTCGTTACTATCATACATACTGGCTGTGAAGTGCTGTTTAGGATGGGAGGTGTTGACGCTCGGAACGTGCTGGTTGATTTGGAGATTATTGGCGCTAGAGATGTTTTGTCGTCTAACTTGGGCAATTGTTGTGGTGACTGGGAGCTGAATTTGAAAATTGACACCCGGTTTGGTTGAAGGGGTGCTTGCAGCTGCAAAATTTTGTTTGCATTGTTGGTTAATGACATTGTGTTGTTTAAAATTAGAGGTTTTGATGCCTGAGGGGTACTGATTGACTTGGGATTTGCTAGCATTGGGGAAGTTTGGTTGTTTATTTTGAGAGCTACTTGTTCCTGAGAAATTTGACTGTTTAATTTGACTGCAGTTGGGGCTTTGGATAAGCTGTTTAATTTGGGAAGAGACGTCAACTGGGGAGTGTTGAATGTTAGAGGTGGTGGCGACTGAAGGATGCTGCTGTCTGGTTTGGGAAGAGGTGACAGCAGATGGGTAGTTGGTATAAGAGGGGGCCGTAACGGTACTTTTAGAGGTATTAATAAAGTCAACAGCGTATGTGGTTCCTGTTTGACTGGAGGTATTTGTTGCGGCACATGTTCTTGCGCTTGTTCCTTTTGGAGAGAAATGAGAGACTGATTGGAGCAGTTCTCTAATTGTTTCTTTACTGGTGTTTCGTTTTGGTTGCTCGTCTGCTTTGCTAACGGTTTCTGTATTAATAAGTTTGGCAATATATCCGGATTGGTTAGTGTCTCTTGGTGTTGAATTTGATTCGGTTTTGTAGGTATTGGTTTGAGACATTGATAAGAGAAGCTCGGCAAGTTTTCGTGATTGCTCACTGGGTTGACTACTTGGGTATTGATTATACAATGGGTTTGTTTCTGATCTTGATTGGGTAACATTATTAGCTCTTGTTGCAAATTGTCTATTTTTATCAACTGAGGTTGCTGATTCGTACTGGGTGCTAGGTTTGACAATGGAATCAAACTGGGCACACAACTGGAGAGACGGTTTTCCAATCTTATCTCCTCTGTTTGTTGTTGATTCAGAGGGAGCTGAGAGAAATTGTTTGGCTGTTGAGTGTTTATTGAAATATTGCTTGGGTTGGTTAAATGTTCCGGTGAAGATTCTTGTATTCGAGGAAGTGGATTGGTTTGCAGCATTTCTGATTGTTCCTGCTTGTGAGAAGGTGTTGGGAGATTGCAGAACTCTTTTTGCGTTTGCTTCAATGCCAATTTGTTCAAAATATGGGTTTTGAATAGCAATCGACTTTGACTGATTGATGGGTGTTGAAGGTTGTTTTTGACTGGTTGAAGGACTGGCTGTTGCTCCGGCACCTGACTTTGACTGGATAGAGAATGTGTTTGTTGTAAATTCTGGGATTGATGAAGATTTGGTTTGTGTTGTTGTTCCTGTATTAACTGTGGCTGTAATGCTTGTATCACACCTTCTTTGGAACTGTCCCTGTTGAGAACTGGATGAACCTGCCTGAATTCCGAGAGCGGGATTGTTAATACCAGGGGAAATTTTGTAGGACTCATTGGGTTGGTGTGAACTTTGAGATCCGGAGTTGGAAGACGAAAATCCAGAGCCTTGTGATTGACTAATTTGCAATTGTTGTTTTCTTTCAAACCATTCTTCAAGTACTTGTTTTGCATTTTGGTTTGTTGGCACTTTTTTGTCACTAAGGGATTTTTCAAAGGTCGAGTTAAAACTTTTTGTTTTTGCCGTTTGTTGATTTTGTTTACTTGGATGAATGTGTTTTCCTTCTTCGCCACCTGCCCACCAAGTAGAGGCAACGTGGCAGTCCTTACGTTTTTTGAACTAAAATCGGTATCACATGATTTACTCATACTACTACTGCTACTGGCAGCTGCAATCGTCTTAGGAAACGGTTTTGGATATTGTATAGCAGAAAACTTCGGTGTTATTTTATTTAAATTGGTAGATACTTTATTTTCTACTTTCGAAGAATCAACTGAATGTGTAGCTGCAGTATTGGGATTATCGGGATCTGCTTTAAAAAGTTTCTCGGGTGTTCCATCGCAAGGTTCTTTTTCTCTAGCCCTTTTAAGATTAGGTCTAAACATTCTAAGGCTTTTCAGAGTGTTTGGATCCGACTTTGTTAGAGTTGGAAGCATGGGCAAATACGGGCCCTCACCTGCTCCATCGCTGCCAAGGCTATAAGGTCTTGAATCTTGAGACATTGAATCTTCACTATTTGAACTTGTTTCTTCGTCAGAAACAAAATCTTGATCCAAATACTGTTCATAGCCCCTTTCAATTCCATCTAATTCATCTAGAGGTTCCCGCTTGATACCTTTGAATATTGAATAGTCTATATCAACAAACTTCAATTCGGTTACAATGTTTTTCGTAGCCTGTGGATCTTGTAAATACATTAAACAAAGTCTGTGTAACTCTTCCCACGGCAAGAACCAACTCAAAATTTGATATCTAGGGTTTGATAAACATACAACCAAATCATCACACAAGGCTTCAGAAATTCCTAATATTGAATTTTGGAGTGCTTCATTAAGGGCCATGTTGATCTTGATGGGTACATTAAATTCTGGTTTCGACATCCATTCTCCACACTCAGGGCACATCCAAGTAATTTCATCTGATGGTAAGATAGGCGGATGTAATTTACACTTCCACTCTTGGCCTGTATCCAACACCACAAACCCACTTCTTTTTGCCAACATTTCAATGTTAGAGAGTCGTTCTTTAGTCGGTTCTAAACTAAAAGCAGTAAGCACACATTCTCTTGCCACTTTTACATGTTCATCCAAAAAATCGGCTAGATTACAAAACGCTGCTGCCAATCTGGACGTAATTGCGGCTACTTTTTCTACTTCATTGGCATCTTTCTGGCGCTCTAATTCATTCATATCAGTCGTTAATGCTCGTATATACATTTCGATTACAAAAGGTTTCAGCTTCTGTCCAGCCTGCAAGAAAAAATACAATCATTAGACTGCTCATGCATGTCAAAATTAATGGGGAAAAAGATTTTGTTGAAAATTGACTTACCTTTCTTTGAATGACAGCACAGAAAACATATAATCCAGCAGCATCTGCCAAATTGCTAATACGACGTATAGATGTTGAAAAATCATGTATCAACGCATCTGAATTGCATAGAGATATATAAACTTCTAAATAATTTTCGAGGAACTCTTTTAATTCGTCAGTGTATTTAACAACAGCCTGGGAAATGTACATTTGCACTGCTAATATTGCCACTCGTTGACAATTCTTCCATATTTTTGATATTTTCACTCTTTTCTTAGCAAATCTATTCACCAACTGAAGTCCTTCGCCGAAAGTCAGCTCTTTTAGCTAAAACAAAACTCAACTGAATTAAAAGTTCTGAACACACCAAAATGGATAAGTCTGAATATCTCTCAAATTATGAACATATAGTAAATTTAACAATTTACTTGTGGAAAATTGAGTTACAATATCGAGTTGAAAATCTAAACTAAAAAATAACTAATTCCATCTTAAATTCTCAAAAATCAAATAAAAACTACCTGAAAAACGCTTTAAACAACTTATATCACCAAAATTGTTCAAAAATAAGTAAAATCAATGAAAAACCATACAAATTTACTGAAACAGTAAAAAAATAACTAAAATTTGAACAGAATTAATCTTAAACTGTCAAAAATCAGCGCCTGACAAAATTTGAAGAAAAAAAATGTTATATTAGATTTAAAAATTTACAATTAAAATGTATTCAATTTATATTGTTTTACAAATGGCCGTAAATTTTGGATGTTCCAGTGAAATCATCAATACTATTGATGTTTTATTGGGGAAATGGACAGTGGTAGATAAATAAATCTATTTGTATTAAAACTATAACTATAAAAATTCTACTTACCAGAACAACAATTTTTTGTCTTTCTTGAAATTTGTACAACAACGCAATATAAATGTCAAAAATGAACCACATTTGAGTGTCTGTAGCATTAAGGCTGAAACTCTGAGTTTTCGATAGTTTATTGCAGTTCATGAAAGCAGTAACTAAATTCAGGGCTAAATCTTCGCAATGAGATTCGCAAAGTTTTTTCAAACGAACTGATACTAAATAAGCTGTTTCTACACAAAAAAATTCGATTTCTGAAAGAAAAAAATAATAACACAATTAAATCAATATTGTTGAAAGTAATATCTATATAGATTAAAGTCTAAGTTTATTCAAAAACAAAAATTACCTTCTGCTCCTATCTCAGCATCATTTGTCTTCATAAGGTTCATTAAAATTGGATCTTCCCAAGGATTTCTAACTACATCTGCCAATTTTTTACAGCGGGTTGCAAATGCACTATTCAACTTAAGAAGTTCATTCTGCGCTTTTTCTATTTCTTCCAAGAGTTTGGACTGGTAAGTTGCTAAAATTGAATATTTTCAATTAGCGAAAACATAACTTGCTAAACATATAAGAAAAATCGCAACTCCCTGGTAGGAATTATGTATAGAACATACAAAAAGGGTTATCATAGAAGCATGATGACAGTCACTAAGAATAACTGAAATAATCGTTTTATACAATTGTATAAAATACTAATATTTTAAAGCAATCCCATATTTTTACAATACAATTGTGTTCATATTTATTTTGGCAGAAATATAAATAGAAAATATGACAATTCTCCATCTTAGCTAAAACACCGATCACAAACATGTGACATCAACCTTTGGTTTTTTAAAAACTTAAATTTCTCCTTTAAAACCCTTATTTTTTCAAGAAACAACATTTTTTTATAAAACATATGCATACTAACATTGTAGAGCAATTTTTCAAAATCAGTCATCATGCCTATTTCAAAATATCCTAGTTTTACTCAATCAACAAATGTTTAAGGAGTGTTTAACAAACCAACTGGTATTCACCCAGTTGCCAAATATTTGAGAGGTTTTATAGTAAAATGCATTATAAAGGATATATCTAGACTTATTAGAACAGTGAACTGAATCATTTTATCAACTCGATAATAAATGTCTTTCAACTATCAACATATTATTACTTAAAATAATATGGTTATGTTTATGAAATTACCTTGAATAGGACAAGTTGACACTAGTGACAGTTGCCCTGAGGATAAACAACTATTTCGATAGATTTTAGATTAGTAATTTGGTTGTTTAGTATTGCTTTAATGATCCTTATTACTATGAACAGTCGGATATAGCTTTTAAAACCTAAGCAACCAAAACAAAGTCGAAAAGGGCACTAAATCAAAATTAAACGAGCTCAAACACGATCAAAATAACTATTAAGAACAACGTGGTGTGCAAAGAATGATTGTTTATCATCAGGGCGACTGTCACGTGGACTTGCTCTAAACAAAGCAGATTAAAAAACTTTCTAGTTGAACCTTGTATATTTAGTTCTGCATTTTAAGTATTTATTCATTGTGAAAACTGCTTTAATGCATTTTAGAACAGATAACACATCAATAAAAGGTGATGTAGATGGGATTAGATTAATGCAAATAAATAAATGAGGGCATATTAGCTTAATCTAAAAACCCCAATACAAATAGTAGTCATAGTTTTTTTACTATGTAGATTAGTGGTAGTGATAGGTTACTTTTAGATATTTATTTCATTTTAAGTATAATATATTCAGGTATATTATAACTAGACATGGTAAAATTGGAATAAAGCTGTATACTAAAATTGGTTGATAAAAAGACTGCATTAAATACAAAAAATAGAATAGGTGTTGAATAACATTTCAAGGTTTGTGAAAAGATCGGCAAGACCCTGTACAGGATTTTATTGTTAACCTAGAGATTATTTGCAGCTTTCAAACCATTTATTAGAAGAAATTCCCTTTTGCATAAGAAATCAGGTGTAAATGGAGGTATAACACTTGATTTCTTATACAAAAGGGACACTTTATTCGAATAATCGAAAAATGCATCAATGTTCAGTATAATGAAAAATTCATCAACCGATTTTACTTAATCAAATTGTACTTTGTTTCTAGCAAGCTAGAAATTCTTAATTTCCTATATTATACTAATTAAATTATATGCCCATTAGGCACAATTTAATTTAACATAAATATACTAGATCTGTGTCAGATAAACTTCAATATGTTAATATTGTGATGATTTACTAAAACAGATTGAAAACCACCTTAAGCTACAGAATATACACTGCTAAATATTTTATTCTGATTATATATTTCACAAAAAATTCTACACTGGAATAAAAAAACAAAAAAAATGTGAAATTTTGATCTTTGGAAGTTTTAACAGCTCAAAAAAAGAATGTGTTCACTTATGGGTAACTCAAGATATATTGTAAACTACTAAAGTTACCATCTTTAGTAATAGATGCATTATGGAAAGCATATTTTCAATAGCTTTCAAACACTGAAGAACACTAGATGAAAATATAAATATATAAGAAGTTGTAGCCATGATATTTAAAATGAGGGAGATCAACAGGTCAAGATGGAATTACACAATTTTTAAGAACTTGCAATAATGCAGTACAATCACTCACAAATATTTTCAACAAAACATGGAACAAATACCTACAGACTGGGAAATTGGAGTCATAGCATTGATCTTAAAAAAAGAAAACAACAAGAATTGTAGAATTTACACAGACATCATGCTGTTCAGCATCTCATCTAGAGTATAAGAATTCATCCTAGAAAGGAAATTAGAGAGAGTAGTAGAAAATCAACTAGCAGAGCCACAACATGGAATCAGAAAGGAAAGAAAAGGTCAAGACCTTATCTTTGCTATAAAACAAATAATAGGGAAGATGAAACTTAGAAAAGCTGAAATATACCTGGCACTTTTAGGCAGTGCTTAATAAATGTGTAAAAACAAACAAGTGTTAGATGATGATTCAAATACAAAAATTATAACATTTATAGATTCCAAGTGAAAAGTGGTTTTCTTACATTTGTTGGATTGGGTTTTAAAGGAATGCCACAATGTGTAGGTTTCAAAATAAAATACTGCACTAAGTATTTTTTTAAATAAGTTGCTACAATTATTACAGAATCACAAATATTTATAAGAATGATATCAATTTTCATTTAATTTTATAGTAGGGAAAATATGTATGTACAAAATAAGTAGACATAATTTATTTACTGGTAAAAAGATACCCAATAATTTAATATATTTCTAAACACTTTTATATTACCATAGAGAAATGACTGCTACTGCATATGCAACAGCTACAGGATAACAAGTATTAAATATAATATTATTATCACTTCATATGTTTGTTGATTTTTGACTTATCTTAAATTTGTTTATAAATTGTTTTACTGTATTTAAACATGTCTTTAATTGAACTAAGTTATGAGTTAAACTTACCCTTAAAACTATTCCACTCTGCTGTAAGAACAATATTCAAGGCATGTAGCTTAGCCCAGTCCATAATCTGGATAACATGACGAAGATCAAACTGAGATAAGTTCAGTTCTCCAATACTTTTCCAAACATCTATCAAGGATTCGATTTTATTTTCAAATGAATCACTTTTATTGTTTAATATAAATTCATGTTTCTGTAAAAGAATAATTATAATAATAGAATATCATTAATTTTAAAATAAGATATGAATGCAATATACTTATAGCAATATCATACAACAGTTTACTATTAACTATAAAAAAAGGATTATGCATTATATAGCTATAAAATATTACCTAAAGACAAAGTGATTTCACTAAAAACCAAAACCTTCATCAGCACTATCTTTCAAACTACATACTTGCAAACAGTAAAGTATAGATAATAAAGTAATAGCAACCAAAAGCATGCTAGCGCAAAAAAGAAACGGATACATATTCTAATGAAAACTAAATAAACTAGTTTGAATTTTAGCCCTAACAAATTACCAGGCTTTAATTCCCTTTGAAATCACTTTGGCCTCTAACTAAGAAAATACAAAATTAAGAGATACGTGCTTTGAAGGGTGCGAAATAATTTTGGTCTCCATTTATAAAATTCATCTTGATGTAACGTAGAATCAAGCAATTAAAACAAACAACTAGATATAATTGTTTGGAATTGGAGGATACCAAGATGACATATCAATTGAGGCACTTTAATAAAACTCAGTCTACACAAACGAGCTAAAACTCCACTTGACCAAATTGTTGTGGTTTATTTAAGATGGCCAGATTCTTCAATTTTCTGTACATATCACCGATGAAACATGGCGGCCATGCGAATGAAAAACTACACTTGTCGTCACAATAATCATGCGAAAATTATATAAACTAATGAACTATAAGCACGATAATTGTGTTTTTCACCTTATAAACGTTTAAGAAGGTTCTTTCTTGCTGTTTGTTTATGTTTGAAATGCACTCTATTTTGTTATCGTCCTCTTGTGACGCCATATTTACACCAGTTATATGCACGCAAATGCTTTACATATACGCATGCGTGCGTCTCATCGTGAACTTAAATTTTTGACACATGAGGAAAGAGGAAAGTTCAAAGGCACATTTTTACGAAAGCACCCTCGCTTGCAAACTTTTTTTTCCAAAACTCATAATGACTCGTTTTCTCATTATACTAGCATTTATATTTTCTCTCTTTGTTTGTAGTCATGTGGTCAGCTTGTTCTGTGATGAAATTTTTACTGTAGAGTCCCATAATTTGCAATATTCTCTTCACCGTTGATAAACTTATACACTGTTTGGAATATAAATTTAAGAATTATACACTGTTTTTAGCAGAAATTCAAGAAAGCCGTAATTTATTTGTTAAAATATAGTAATTCGTTTCCTATTTAAGTTCGCCCTTAGCAGATCTATTTTCTATGCTGGTAAGATTGTTAAAAGCACGGTTAAAATAGGAACGAAGAAGTGTTGAGATCACAAGCTAATAATAACATTTTATCTATGTAAATTGACTTTTTCTTGCTCTGTTTTAAAAGACTTAACAACATTTTTGCATGCTGGGGTGAAGATAATCCCGCTGAAATTTGAAATTATCATCTGCGCAATGACAATCTTCTTTCATTGATGTTATGACTTTTTCATCGCAAGTTATACAGCTCATAGCTCTTGATCTTGGCCAAGAGATTACTGTTATAGCCAGTACTTTGGTCACCAAGCCAAATACGGTTAATACATGACTCAAAATGAATTTTCGTTTTAGTAATCTATAGTTAGTAGTTACAACCACAGATAACACACTTAGCTACAACCATACAGAAATTTTGTCTATGGTTACAACGTTAAGTACGTCTACATTTCGATAGAATGCAGCATAAAACATGGTTGAAAGTTTTGAATTGAGTTGCCTTTTTTATCTATTATATTTTAATTACATATATATTATGATGAAAACATAATCCATAGAGAAATAATATTCAATAATATATAATTAATTTGTCTACGATATAATCAAAGTTCAACGCTGTGGTTCAACGGTCAGTATTTTTATTATATAAAAAAATATTGTTAAAAATCTTCTTCAGAAATAAGGCATAATTTTTGTGTGTAAAATTCTGAATTATTGTGGAAGGACGAAATATAGAACATGCCATCCTCTAATAGAAAAATTAATCCCGATCTAGTGAAAGAAAGAAAAAAGTGTACCTTTAATACCTCAGAATTAACTCATTTATTAGATGGTGGTATAGAAAAAACCAATGAAAGGAAAAGCAGAGGTAATACTAGTATAAATTTTATTTAAAAATGATAAAATTCTAGATTAATAAAATAAATGACACAAAAGCCTTTTTCATATCTATCTTTTAATAAAATTCTCCAAATCTAAACAAATCCTGTATTTAGAAATCATTTCAAACATTTTTTATTGTAATGTATAAAATTATCTAATATTTACAGAAAACTTTTTCTTGGATGATAAAGAGTTAGTATCCAAAGTACCTTTGGAATATTTGAGTCATAAAGAAAAATATGAAGAGGCTGTTCGACAGGCATGTTTACTATTTAAGAAAGTTCAGCAACTTCAAAATGAAGGAAAAGGTGGGATGGATAATTTCAGGTACTAGTTTTTGTAAAATTTAAACTTTATACATAATTATTACAAATTTGGCGATTGTAAATAAGTACATGACATGTATAAAAAATTTTACTATCATTGATTTATCATTCAGGAGATAAATCAGTTATACTTGTACTAATTATCTAAGCTTTGTAGAATTTGAAGAATAATTTATCAATCATGTACTTTATTATGATTCATTTAATTAAATA
Source organism: Lochmaea capreae (assembly GCA_949126875.1). Lineage (NCBI taxonomy): Eukaryota > Metazoa > Arthropoda > Insecta > Coleoptera > Chrysomelidae > Lochmaea > Lochmaea capreae. The sequence goes on from OX421402.1 coordinate 3,392,867, forward strand.
GGTGAATAGTATGTTTCTTGAAATTTGTTTGTAATTTGAGCATTTTAGATTCCAAATCAATTAGACAAATTTTCAGTTCTAATTGAAATAAAAGTTGACCTCTAATTTCAAGGAAATATTTTATCATAATGGATCATTATTACTAGAGGTTATTAAGATTATTCTGCTAAATAATAATATACAAAAAGGAAGTTTTAAAGCTATAACTGAAGGTCAAAGAGAAAATATGTTTTAATATGTTTTTTCATGTGTATTTATTTCAGCTTTCACATTCAAAGTGGCTTCTTAATTTCATAATAGTGAATGACACCAATTAAACGAGTAATTTTACACAATATTTTCGCAATAACTGCCAATAAGTATATCAATCAATTAAGTCAATTTTGTAATTTAGTATTTCAGCTTTTGTTCCAATTTAAAACAATAAGATGTTATTGTTTGTTCAACAATTTGTCCAATACATTGTAGTTAAGTAATGATGCTTTAATTAATTAAAATAGTACTTAAATTGAACTTTTATTGTAACCTTTACATTATTTGTATTTTTACTTGTAATTATCTCAATGAAATAATAGTGCAGTTGGAATTGACGTATTTTCCAAAGGCATCACAATTTTATAACAAAAATAAACATTTATTCTTAATAAAAACATAGAATGTGGTGTAATTATTCAGTATAAACTGTTTATCTAAAATATATTTTTCTTTATTTGCTCTTAGAGAAATCTTGGGAGGGCAATTAGGTTCTGCAATTTTGAAAGATGGAAATCCATTGACTTTGCATTATGTAATGTTTATACCAACCTTAATGGGGCAAGCCACAATTGAACAACAAACAGAATGGATTCAGAAAGCCTGGAATTGTGATATCATCGGCACATATGCACAAGTAAGTGATATTTGAAAGGTACAATAAAAAGGCATGTGAAAATTTCATGGATGAATGAAAAACTGTAGACATATATTCTACATGACTTTATTTTCGTTTTTAGACGGAATTAGGACATGGTACATTCATTAGAGGACTTGAAACAACTGCTACTTACGACCCAAAAACAGAAGAATTCATTTTAAATAGTCCAACAATAACTGCATACAAATGGTGGCCTGGTGGATGTAAGTTGAATGCAATTTTCTTGAAAATTATTTTTGAGTTGTTGTTTTTTTAGTGGGTCACTCAGCCAACTATGCCATTGTTGTTGCTCAACTACACACTTTGGGAAAGGACTATGGAATTCATCCATTTATAGTTCAATTAAGAGATGAAGAATCACACATGCCTTTGCCAGGAATTAAAATTGGGGAAATAGGTTGTAAGCTTGGAATGAACAGTACAAACAATGGATATTTAGGTTTTGAAAATGTTAGAATACCTAGAACTAACATGTTAATGAAAAACAGTAGAGTGTTACCTGTAAGTATCATATATTTTGGACAAAATCTATCAAATGAAATACTTAACAAATTTTTTTTTAGGATGGTACCTATGTTCAGTCACCCAGTAGTAAACTAACATATGGCACTATGATATTTGTAAGAGTGGTTTTAGTACAAGATGCTGCAACGTATTTGAAAAAAGCCTCTACAATTGCAACTAGATACAGTGCTGTTCGACATCAGTCACAAATAAAACCTTCGTAAGTAGCAATTAGATATCTACATCATATTTGTTTAATTATTTTTAACTTTGCTCAATATTGCTTGTATGTATGTTTATTGGGGTGACATTCACTGAGACCCAAAAGATATATTGTGCCCCCTTATTTCTATATAGTTCCTGAGGAAAGTCTCGGAGACTAGTAGCTCATTTAGATCTATTCCCCAAAGGAATTTTAGGATATCGGCAGGCTTTAACTCAGGTAAGTGTCCCTCTTCTATTCAGTATCTATTCGCAAGTATCTGGATGTAGGTTTCTTCCTCCATGCCACAGAATCTACATTCTTCTTCCTCCACTATTTTGAGCTTTTTTTCAGGTGTCCATTCGGGCGACAATGTCCCGTTAGGATCCCTGTTAATACTAGTTACAATCTATTGAAATTTTACTTGATAGATTTTTTAGAACATACTTAAAAAAATCTATATACTCTTCAAATTCAATCATGTTTCTTTGTTTCAGTGAACCAGAAGTCCAGATTTTAGATTTTCTTACACAACAATACAAAATATTTCCTTACATTGCATCTTGTTTCGCCTTTCAATATGCGGCTACATCACTTTGGGATACTTACAACAATGTCAGCAGTGAATTGGAGACTGGCCAATTAGACAATTTACCCGAAGTAAGTTATATTAACTTAATTTTCACACACATCACATTTCTATCTTGCCATAATTTTCAGCTACATGCAACAGCATGCGTTCTAAAAGCAGTATGCACAGAAGATTGTTCTCGAGGCATAGAAATTTTGAGACTCTCTTGTGGAGGTCATGGATACATGGCAGCTTCAAACTTGCCAGCTACTTATGGTTTAGTTACTGCTATGTGCACTTATGAAGGTGAAAACACTGTTCTTCTCTTACAAACAGCAAGATTCCTTATAAAAGTTTGGCAAAATAAACAAAATCTTCAATTACCTACAATGAAATATTTAAAAGATGCCTTACAAATTGAAGTGCCTTTCGAAAAATCTGTTAACTGGGTGTTAGCAGCTTTACAAAAAACTGCAGCAGGGTAAGTTGCACATATTAATTCTCCCTTTAAAGAAGATGCAGCAGTAAACAATTCATTTTTATTTTTAGTAAAGTTGATCTAGCAAATAAACACATTAATGAGAGAATTAACAAAGGTATGGCGTATGAAGATGCTTGGAATAATAGTTCAATTGAATTGGTACAAGCTGCCGATATGCATGGCCGAGTATTTTTGGTAAAAACTTTTACCACTGTAGTACAAAATCTGAAATCTCAAGTTTCCCGGGAGTTATGGATAGTTCTAGATCAACTTCTCCAACTCTATGCAGTGAATACAGCTTTAAGGTTTACAGGAGACTTATTGAAGGTAACTTACAATTAAATTTTGATTCTAAATGTAATTTACAAACGTTTTAAATATTTTCTTATCTGTGACCTGTTTTATGTTGCAGTTTACTGATCTTCTTGGAAGAGACATAGAAGTACTTCAGACTTGGCTAGAAGAACTTTTAATACTCATAAGACCAAACGCTGTAGGTATTGTGGACAGTTTTGATTTTAGAGATGAAGTTCTTTCATCAGCTTTAGGATCTTATGATGGCAACGTTTACGATAGACTATTTGAAGAAACTCAGAAGAGTCCACTGAATGCCGAACCAGTAAATAAGTCGTTCAGAGAACACTTGAAACCGTTTTTAAAAGCGCAGTTATAATTTTCTCAAAATAAACATTCAGAAGACAAAAATGTCCATATTAAACTTTTATATTAATATATTTCTAAATTAGTTTGGAAGACAAGCTCTATTATTTTTGTTAAATTTTAATTCCTATTCACAGAATTATTACTAATGATGGATAACAATTTTATTGATGCCTTATAAAACGTTTTACTAAAAATTAACAAATGCGAAGTGCCAAAATTTTTTGACTACTGAATGTTTTAACTGTGGCTTGTCTACGAATAGGTAATTTTTACAGGGACCAAAGTACCATACATTTTTTTATTTTTGATTGACTATTTCTTCGATGTAATCATTTTTTTATTTGTTACAAGTTTTCTTGTACTTTAACTGGTTCAGCACGTAGTTATTATCCAGTATTCATCTCGAAACTGGTCGAGTTCTTACATCGAGCGTTTTGGAGACATGGTAAGTGTAAGTGCTATATTTTGAGAAATTTTACTTATGTATTGGGACAATTTCAATGAAAATAACACAAGATTACTCGGTAACTCACAAAACCACTGAAAATATTTAAAAACATCTGAAATTGTGCAATCAGGAAATGTTTCAGTCAATAACACACAATTACCTAAAATAACAATATTTTGCACACAAGCACACTAAATTACACAGAACACCACTCAAGTATACATTAAAACAACAGAAATCGTACGGTTAGGCAATATTTTTTTCAATAACATTAAAAAATTCTAAATTTCACTAAAAACCAAGAACAATCGATAACAATCATAAATAAAGAAAACACCATAAATCGAGCAATTGAACAATATTTCATGCAATAACACACAAAAACACTGAATTTTACGCAACAACAATGTTTTAAAATTGATTCCATTACAGAAACTGCACTTGTCAATTGAGAATGGAACCCACGTTCCTAATAAACAGATTGCCAAAAAGTTTAATGGGTCATACGATTCACAAAAGTACGACAAGGATAATACAAACAACACTATTTGAAAGAGAGAGACAAGAATTGTTGTATGAAACGCACAATCAGATCAGTCCCTTCTACCAAAACAACGGTTAAAAGTAAAAAGGGCAATGAACACACGTCCACCTGTTTAGGTAGAGGGGATTGATCTAATTGTGAGTTTCACAGATAGAACTATTGTCTCTTTCTTTCAAGTAGCGCTGTTTATCTGATCCTTGTCGTACTTGTGTGAATCATATGACCTATTAAACTTTTTCGCAATCTGTATATGAGTAAATTTAATTTTGACTTAATCAAACTTGTGATAAGTACAAAATAATTTCTGAATATTTATATATTAGTATGACTATTTTACTAAATATATTTTTAATGCCAATATTTCCGACTTTACAATGCTGCTAAAGTTTTCTCATTTAAAATATTTTACTATATGCAATGTTTACTAACTGTAGGTTCAATTATAGAGAATTTGGTGTTATGGACATTTTTTAGGTATGCATGATAATAACAGATAGACGATTTTTATATATTTTTGTATTATATGGATATTTGCATAAATTAATTATTAATTTTAACATAATTATGTTTTACTCTAAAGCTATATTCACACTTCTTCAACCAGGTCGATTAAGAGTGGTTGACAAAAATTGTATTGTAGATGGTCCAGCTCAGTGTGTTTACAGCTTAACGAGATTGATTTGATATTACAATATATTTAGATGAACTTTATTCTGTGTTATAATAGGCTAGATTTGGTCGAATGGTTACGTTATCAAAGTAATACTAATACCCAAGGTCTAGTCACATTTTTCCGACTTTTATATGATAAGTGACTTTGACATGGTACATTATTTGACTATATCTAGCCTTGTTATATTTTTACTTGAAATTTTATATTATTTGTTATTATTTATTGCAAATAAATAGCAATTATTAGGTGGTGGATTTATTTCCAAACGACTTACGTTTGATTTTATTTCTGTGACTGGTCATTTTAGTACCCTACTGTCTATTGTCTCAGAATAAATTACTCCTTTAAGTTCAGCCTTCCCAAGGAATTTGAAGATTTATGAAGGAGTAAGTCTATCTTCATTCTCAGGACGCCCGAACGCAGCTGCTAGGGTCTGCAGCCACAGAATGTGCTCTGCCGATTGATCTTCTACCGAAGGAAGACACTCACTGTTTCATCATTCAGTAGGACATTGTTTTGTGGTCTATCTGGTCTGAGAAAGTTCTCTTTCCCAGATTGAAAGGGACTTCCAGTGTTCGGTGCCTATGAACTCTTATGTAGAAAAGCATAGGTTTGAGTCACTATATTTTATTATTATTATTATTATTACATGATAAGGGCAGAGGATCAAGTCCTATTTTGCCCATAATAATGTACAGTGTATAAATTAAATAATAACTGACACTAAGCCTAAAAAACTACAGATTGAAAATGTAGGAGTCTATTTGATTTTTGAAACTATTAACATTTTCTGAATCAATTATTTGCTGATGAAGACTATTCCAAATATCGAAAATTCTATTACTCATAAAGGTTTGTCTATAACGAGTTCTAAATGGCTCTTTCTTCAACTTTAAGGAGTGCACACGGGTCTGAATGAAGGGAGAAAAATGCTTGAAGCTCGCTGAAGTTGAATTTCAAAATTCGAAAGGAAAGAATAAGGTCACCTCGGAGACGTCTTTCATCGAATGTTGTAAGATTTGCCATGGTTAATCTCTCTTCGTACGTAGTTCTAACACGGCCAAAAGACAATCTGGTTGCGCGTCTTTGCACTTTTTCCAGCATTCCACGATCTCGAGCCAAATCTGGATTCCACGAAGGCCCGGCGTATTCAAGTATGGGTCGAACATAGCACTTGTAGAATTTGCAATATGTTTCGAAAGAAGCTTTAGAGAAAGTTTTTTGTATTAGGAATAGTTTAGAGTTCGCGCGTTTACAAATATGAGAAATATGATCACTCCACGTAAGTTTCGAGTTTATTAGTAAACCAAGGTCGTTTTGTGAAGATACGTTGCTTAATGTCTGTCCACTGATGAAATAAGGATTTTGCGGGTTATTGTTTCCGACGTGTAACACGACACACTTATCAATGTTCAGAGGCATCAACCAATTGGAACACCATTCTTGTAGTTTATTAAGATCATTCTGCTAACTTAAATAACTGATGTTGGGATTTCCGTAAAGTTTCATGTCGTCAGCATAAGCCGAAATTGAGCTTGACAGACAGTATCGAAGATCACTGGAATATGCGATGAAAAGTAAGGGTCCAAGAACGGAACCTTGTGGAATACCGCTAGTTGCGGGTCTTTCCTCGGAGAATTTTTGTCCAACTCTGACTTTGAATAACCGGTTTGTTAGGAAGTCTGAAAACCATTTGTTGAGAGTACCTCTTATGCCAATATGATCGAGCTTTAGTAGAAGTCTACGTCTTGGCACTCTGTCAAAGGCTTTAGAAAAATCAAGGTAAATTATGTCTAAAGGATGTCTGTCATCGAGTTGTTTGGACCAATCGTTGGTGCAGTGTAGTAAATTGGTTAAAGTTGATCGATCTTTCAAGAAACCATGTTGGAAGTTTGGGATTACATTTTCCTGCAACAAAAATTCAACCATTTTTTCGGCAACAATGGACTCCATTACTTTGGAGATAATGGGTAAGAGCCTTCCGAAAATGAGGTGTTCATGATTTTGGACAGTGGATATGATAGTGTGTGAGCATATTTTTTAAGGAATAATGCAGACAATCCATCAAGACCTGGGGAGGAATCGGTTTTAAGATGTAACAGGCGATGTAGAATTTGGTTTTGAGGAAAGGTGGTATTGTGAAGTGATGATTCGATACGAAATACGAAATCAGTAGCGTCTGCACTGGAGAACTGTACACAATCGAAGTAAATTATTTGCTTAAACATTAATTCCTTCTTTCATTACTTACAAATTGAGGCGGTGTTAGTTTAAAAGTGTAAAAAGTGGTTAGAAAATAAATCAAAAATAAAATTATGGAATACATGTTTAATAGAGTAAAAAAATATCACTAAACAATACACTTTTATATAAAAAGCTTTAATTCACGATCACATTACCAAAAAGTATTAGAAAGTCTCAAGCTGCTTGAAAGGAATATATTACAATAAAATCGGTAAGTAAAAAATAGAATTTGAAAAAAACAAATAAAATGCATATAAATAACTGTATTTTCACTAACATTTTGTATCATTAAATTTGAAAATTGAGACATCCATATTTTAATTATAAAAATTTATCAAGGCTCATTTAGAATGTGTCTGCTATTAAAATATCTCAAATTTAAATAGATTGATTGCAATAAAAATAGTATGGATATTATATATCATTTCTTGGTAGCCACATTATAAACAAGCGGTTTACTACATGTATAAGATTTGTAAAAATTGTTTACAATAAAAAATTATACCTAACACAATCTAATAACTAAGCTCGCACCTTTCGAGAGAAAGCCATATGTCACAAGAGTACCAATAGAAACATCGATTTCATCTGAAAATAATAAATAACGTATATCAGGTATACATGTCCTTCAACCTACTTAGGATATTATATTCCTGTAAGTTTACAACACTGTTATATATTTACTTTTAAGGCTCCATATACAACTGTTTTCAAATGTATATATCAACAACATAGACATAATGCGTTAGAAACGTGCCTTCAGAGACATTTCTGTGCTGAAGGCAGCACTAATATGACTAGCAAAAAAGCAATGAAGACTATTAGAAAGATGAAATTTTTTATATTTGAAACAGGAATGAACGAGGATATAAAATGTTTAATCGGTGCTGCAAGGCAAAATGGACGGAGAAAGAGGTCCTGGCAGGAGGCGTATATCGGCTAAATAATTTAATATAGTTTTCAACAACAAAAGTCATGATGGCCAGAAAGATCATTAGCATAAAAAAATGTAATCCGCAACTTACTTGATGGGTACATTGTTAATATATACTCAAATATGCAGTTTTATAATTATAATTAGTAATGTTGAATAAATCAGTTTTCCTACAATTACTGTTGTGACATTTTGTATAATCTTCTTTTTCCCGAAAGACACTAGCCTACTAATAATGTATTATCGATGAATGTACGCCTAATTATAAACACTTTTATAAATCCGTTAATAATCTATATGCACAATTTATATTATATTTACAAAAAAAATATTAAGATACAATGCATTAATTTATATTGAACAAAATTTAAATAGTAACGTACAAATCACTGGACTTGAAGACTATTCCACGTTAAATAAAGTTCCGGCATAGATCACTATTTCCCATATGAAAGACTGACTGCACATTATGTGATTCCAAAAAGTTATATTTAAATGGAGAATGACCAACATATTGTATAAATTAATGGAGATTAATGAATCAAAGACTAACTTACTGGATATATTTTATCACTAAAAAAATTATTTTCAATATGTTACTGTTATAATATATAATCACTACATTGGAAACTATTAAATAATATTTAAAACAATTTTCTTATCTAGAATGCGCAAGGATCTATGAAGTCTATTCATAACTTGTAATTTATATAAATATTCAGTGAGATTGTATAAAAACTAAAAATATATTATTTAAAAGCTTATGCCTTTACAACAATAAAGAGAGCTATTATGAGATTACTTGTTTCATTTTGTTATTATTGCCAATAGCTTCAATTTAACTACTGGCAACACTATATAGCAATCAATAAGAAGACGATTTATTTCGAGTTTAACCGAGAAATTATTAGAAGTATCAGCCAACATACTAATGAGAATTAATTTTTTTATATTGGGGATTCCAATTGAGAACTACTTTGTTGTACATTGCCAGTAGAATTTAGTGAAACCCCTCAGTACCGGAATGGGGAAAATGAGCGAAATTTACATTTAATATAATATATAGTGTTCCATTTAAAAACCGATAAAATCGCTATAATTGCGAGTTTAAACATTTTTACCAATAATATTCGGTAAATAAAACTTTCAAGATCCATTGTACAATCAACTATTTGGTTGTAACTGAATGAATTTGGTTAATATTAATTCTCCATACAAATCGTACACTACTCTAAATCACACCGAATAAATATTCTATCCAATTTTCTTCAGGCAGGCGCAAATGTAAAGTCCACTAATAAATTTATCATTTAAATTGATGTGCTTTCTAATAATCTGCGCCCAAATGTGTCTTTACTTCTCATTTCACTATTGAGCGTTCATTTTGAAAAATAGTACGATATTTTTCTTTAATAATTCATTCAAAAATATATAAGATGATAAATGGCATCACTGATAAGTTACAGTCAGTCAAATATATATTCTATAAATTTCTACTTAACTAGGCTAACCGGACCGAACAGAAGTACGCAAAAGTATTTTGCGCCATTGCGAGTATACACTGTCCTTGTCACGTCCCATCAGCGTAGCGAGGCACTCGAATAAAGGAAACTAGCGGCCGCTGGAGGGTAAGTACGCATCCAATCACAGTCACCTGATCATGCGCCATATCACAGTATAACACGCTCAAAAACACAAACATGCTTTTCTCTATTACCTGGATTTTTTTATTATATAATAACAACGTACAACATACTAGAGCTACTAATTAAATGAACTATTGACAAAAGAGACAACGTCAAATCAGTTACGCACTAAATAATATTTTTTTAGTCCCAACCGACCACAAGGGAAATTATTATAGTAGAAATAGGACTTAAACTTAATGAGCTAAACAGTAATATAAAACTGATGAATTCATAAGTATATAAAAGTATGTAGAGAATATATAGTGGAAGAGGAACCGGAAGCACAAAACTCATCCATCAAGTGACCTCCGTAATAAATGATTTACAATAATTTTCTAACTTCCCGTGGTATTTTGATACGTCTCAAAAGTATGAACAATATTTAAATTTTTGAAAAATAACTGATTTGGTGGTTGTCTACTTGTCTAATACGAAAATTATGTGTGTAACCCAAAAGTTAACAAATCTTATTAGACCAGTTATTTTCATGTGCTCTGCTCATACAGAGTCGGAAACACCGAGTTTGTTTTTTAAATGAAAATAGCTGGTGATGTGTTTTTTTGGAAATTAGATTCTCAAACTAATAGGGTACGTACAATATAAACACTTCCCACTCATTATTCCGCATATCTTCTGTATGTTCCTTGTGGTGCATTCATTATTCTTTTTCGTTAATTTTTTTTTAATAAAACTTACTATTAAATTTTGATTCAGCGTTAATATTCCGAGACGAGGTTTACGCTGCGAAAGAGGTAGCGTTTTTTCCGAACAGTACAAATTCGAGAGCCGTCTAGTACTTTTCAATGTTTATTTGGAGTTGGAAATACTGTGTGAGAAATGTTTGGACAACCAAAAATAAACAAAAAATTTAAATTTTTTATATAAAATAGAACGACTGTGAAATGTAATGGACAAAAATACTACTTAAATACATGCTTGCGTGAATACATCAAATCTCGACATTATAATAAATTTTAAATAATGAAAAATAAGAACCGTAGTTCTATCCAGTTTTATAAATATTTATGTGTGTTACATATTTAGGTACATAAAGTAACTTGGCTTTAACGCATAGGAACTTTTAAGCTTTCAAAATCCTCTAAATGTTGTAATAAATAACTTGAAGCATCGTAAAAATGTTAAAAAAATAATTATGGCTTAACACTTACAATAAGACGGCAGCACAAACCTTTCAAAATTGACTTTCAGTTGTGGACCAAACACATATACCAGAGAAAAACTTTACTTTGGAAACTACAGAAAAGTATGCAGAAATCATGATTTAAATTTTTATAAAAATCCAATTACTAATTAATTTACTCGCTTAGAATGGTTTGCTGCTTAACACTTCATTCTTTTGTGCAATTTGTACGTTTTCGAACTACAAACACATAATATTTTTAGTTATAATTTCTGGCATGTTTTCCTTCAGTCCCCTATAACGTTATTATAATTATTTTAATTTAATCTTGTATATTTGTTTGGTCAATTGTTTGGGTTAGCGAAAAGCATGTATGTGAACTTATGCTTGGAATCAGGGCGCCAAGGTTCTAGGCAGCAGAGGATCAGGTGACCGTTGAGGTCAGCAGGTTGAATTCTCATCCCCTCCTAAAGTATAAGCAACGTTTTCCAATTTTTGTGCCAGATGCAGACGCCGGCAATTGAGATCTGTGCTAAATGCTTCTAGAATCTGAAATTATAAAAAAGTGTTAAAGGAATATACAAGATTGTATAACTAGTGGACACAACAGACTGTCTTGGTCAAATCGTAGCTTTCGTTGAAAAGGAGTTCTCTGTAAACGCGATTCCAGCGGCACCAGTTATGAATATAAACCATCTAGGGACCTGTTAAAGCATACATAAAAATTTTCATCAAAATTAGTCCATCCGTTTAGGAGTGCCGGTGACTTCTAATCGCCTAGTCACACTGGTATAGGATGTGCTTTACAGTCTTCTCCTCAACTGAACGATATATTCTTTTTAATTTAGTCAACAAATCGTTCAACTAGGAGCGCATAAATGGCAGGAGGTGTACGGATGTCTCCTGTTGAACCAAGCGTTGGCCGCTGTGTTATAAGGTTGACCACTACATAGTAGGCAACCACTTGTCTGAGTAGGTTGGCAACAGTGCACAAGGCAGTTGTTGTTGTCAGTCACTAGAGACCACATGTGTTTATTAGAAGTAAAATAAAGAACATAGTTACAATCAGTAATAACATCATTTCAGATAACTCCTGACCCAGCTACATAATGATACAGCCGCTACCAAATAGACTTTTACGGCACACGTTAAAATTTCCATGTGACTAGAGTTTTTTTCAGTATTGCATATATATATATAAGGGTGTACTTACTGGTTCTCTATATTTAGTTACATAAATGTAAAGTTCTTTTAAAGCTGCTACGGTGTCGAATTCCTCTGCTTGTTGTGCAGATAATTGCTGCATGGCAGATCCCATTTCTTGATCTGTTATTACTGGCAACATAGCAACGTCACTATAGAACTGAGATACCATTTCTCTATACCTCGGTATATCCTGAAAATGCAAGAAATCATTTATGTGAACTAAAGCTCCTTTTGAAACTATTACTGACAATTACAGTTAAAACTTACCTTGGCAAACAGTAACTTATTAGATGGCGAGTCTTTTCCTAACCTATGTTCAGTAGTGGAGCAAGAATCCATAAAAGTCTGAGCAATCACCGACAAACAAGAGTCCAAAGTTGTTGTTTTGTTAATATCAAAAATGAAATCGGGATTTTTAATAAAGTTAACCCAAAACCTCAACGGAAGACTATTGGATTTCCATGCATGTACAACTTCTGGATCTTGAATGCCATGTTTTCTAGCAGCGTCATCTAACAAGTCAAATAACCATTTAACAGCTGGAGGTAAAGCTTCGTTCACGGTAAGAATTGTCATGAAGAAATCGTCAACAAATTTCTGAATAGTACCTTTAGTAGATAACAGTCTTGTCAAAAATATTTCTGGAATGGCTTTGTGAGTTCTCTCTGGCATTTTATTGTTAGGAAATTGGTGATCATCGATGGGTTTTATCAAGTGATATATTCTAGGGTTGTTAGCTGCTTCGATATCACCATTGGTTGTTATAATAGGCGAATGAGAATTGTTGAGGTACATTCCAGTAACACAGTTATGACAGGGCTGTTTACAGTTGTTGAAACTGTCATTTTGTCTTGATATCAAAGACATAACGGCACTTTCTTTAACTCCATAATGAGCTAAGGTATTTAATTTTTTCCATCCACATATCGTTTTCGTCGTCAGATCTTCATCTTGTAAAGTTAAATGGCCTCCTCTTCCGTGCCTCCATTCTAAATCTACTTCGTAGATCGAGGGCCTTAAGGAAAATGGAGTGTTTTTGAAAAGAGCGTCTAGTATTTTAGATTTTACTTGACTGATAGTATCACAGTCTAAAACTTTACATTGAATTTTTTCATCCAGATCGTCTTGGACAATGTGCAGTGTCTGAAAATACAAAAACCATCAGCATAAAACATCAGATAACCACTAATTTTTACTCACCACAACACTGTATTCCACGTTTTCCCTCAAGAGCCTTTCTTCGGACAACGAATATCTGGCGTCATGAGTAATTGCATCAACTAGTCCTTTCTCTATTTGATGTTTGATGGCTTTAAATAGCAAAAAGAGCGAAGAGCCAGCATACTCTTTGAGATAGTGGTACATACATAGTGCCATCCAATTTGTTAACATTTTTTCTACAACGCTTTCAGTTCGCCTTAACATTAGTTGTGGATGTTTGGTATTTACAGATTTTTCAATTAAACGTAATAATAAACTTTTTAGAATATCTGTTGCGTATTCCATTTTACCCATTAGAACTACCATTAGTAAGGACGCTACATTTACTCTGTAAAAATCACAAATTATATTTCTTACTAGAAGAGAAGATTGATCCACTTACTTATTTCTAATATTAAAAGACTTTTGCGACTCCAAAATATCTATAAATGTAAGTATAAAATGTTTATTATTTATCAATTGCTCAAATTGTAGCATCGCCGTATCATAATTTGTTCTTGGGCCATTTAATCGGACCTAAAAACGAAAAATATAATGAGCTAAAACATATTCATCGAGACAAAATATTTACATTTACCTTCGGTGCGTTTAAAATGGGATGATCGCTAACCCCAGGAAAGAAGACTTTCATTATGTAGCTGGTGTGATCTAGAGTGGGTATACCAGAATTTTCTAAATCGGCAGTGAGGTCAGTCATATCAGTTTGGAGTTCAGCAAACGCTAAAAGCATATTTATTCCTAACATTTCATTTATTAATTTTGAACTAGACTTAAAATTAGGACTAACAGAAAACAGTTAAAATCATATAGGCAGCTCAAAAAACTTCATGGCATAGTTTAAACAAAAGTGAAACATCTATCCGAAAATTGTACAAAAAATGCAAATCTCTGTTTATAGTAGATCTTAATTTACATTTACGCTGAAATTATAAACTCTGTTGTTCGTTGTTCGAAAATAAAACACACTAGGTGACTTAGGCCATCAGTTCAATCAACAGCCTTGTCATCTGATTGAGAATCTGCTGCTTCGTAGGAGTGGTCGTCGTCGTAGTTTTCTTGGTTGTTGCTTAGGTTTTCCCCTGGTAGTTCGTGCAGATGACTGGTTTGTCTCTAGGAATTGAGCAAAACGATATGACCCTCCGTATTTGGTGTTTACTCAGAATGCTGTCTGTCCGTGGTGAAATCCCTGGCAGTTCTAGCGTTTCCTCTTCGCACTTCTTCCCATCTTATCTTCTATTTTTCTTCTACATTTAGCTATATGATGTATATAGGAAGTGGTTTTCTCGGATGACGATTTTCCCTTCCTTTTCTTCTTTTGATGTGTATGGATATCATTTTAGTCCCTTCATTTCTTCGTTCAGGTTCCTGTAATTCTCGTTTTTTCCGCAGGAGGTTGTTCATCTCCCTAGCCTTTCGGACTTAACTCCAGTGTTTGTGTGGTCTTTTTATTTTCGTTGATAGTTTTTTTTCTTTGTTGTTTTTGATGAACATCACTTCCATGAAGTCCATCTCTTCGTTGCCGGGGAGTGATTCGGTCCTCGGCATCTTTTTTCCTCTTGTATGTTTTCCATCTTTTGACATTCTATCTTCTTCATTTTAGAGGAAAAACATCAACTTGGAAAATTTGGCGAGCAATGAACAACTGAGTTTACAAAATCCATCTTTATAGCTGCTTATACGACATTTCCATTAATTCTGGAGAATTACTTACCTAATTTACATTCAGATCTAACATTACTCTCTAGAGTATCCATTTGGATTTGGATTCTTTTATATTCTCTTTCAGCTTGAGTGGATTTTCTTCGGTAAACAAACAGTACAGCAACAAAGAATAAAACAAATAATATCGTCCCGACAGCAATCATAGCGATTGCTTCCGGTGGAAAAGTGAAAGACTTGAAAATATCGTATTGCAAATAACCAATCGGGAACCTTAAACTTTTTCCTACTCTAACTACTACTAATGGAAGGTTATTTTCAGTCTAAAACGAAGAATAAAAGGTGATTAACGGATTTCTATACAAACATAATGAACTTGATTTACCTTAAAGCCATTTTCGTCAGTTCCTGGAGGTTGGTGTTCCGGTGGAACACAAACCAGTTGTATCATTGCCAGACCTGTGACATTGCATGACTTAGTGCCAATTGTAACAACAACATCAGACTCTTCACTAGCTGCATTTAAATTTTCACCCTCTATCACTAGCCTATCACCCTGATATAACTTAATTTGATTAGGAAACCGAAAAAAGTTTGGATCTTCAACGTACATCAGATGAGATCTGAGATTCGGGAAATGCTTCTCCAAGTCTCTGACGGACTGTACATTATCCATAACAAATCCTATCTTAAGATTCAGTTTCGGTTCTTTCATCTAAAAAAAAATTATTTATTACATGAAATAAGTAAATTTAAACAAAAATATCACCTTTATAGCTGAAGGTTTCCTCAGGGATCTAGGTCGTCTACTGCTATAAATATTGAACTGCTTATTAACTGGAGGACTTGGGCATTCCATCTGTGTACCGCTTAGGACTGTACACATCGTTCTGTTAATAGTAACATTGGGTTCTTCAACTGAATATACCTCCATTTCTGGTTTTTGAATACTATCTAAATTTGTACCATGTACGAAGATCATTTTTCCTCCGGACATAAAACTATTCAATGGTTTTATTTCCATAATTGTAGGATCTTGTGTGTAATTAAACGGATTGCCTTCTAGAGTTCTGTTAGCGCCATCTATACTGAGTGTTAATCTAACTATATTTGTAGCTCTGTGAGCTCTGGATGTTATGCAAGTAAGTCGTCCGCTGGACGCTTGAGTTATATTTACTTGACACACATACTCATCCAGGTACGCAGTTATTTCTGAGCCTACATTCAAATATTGTCCCGTAATTGCTAGCTGGGTACCTCCGGATTGTGGTCCTACTGATGGAAATATTCCGGATAATCTAATATCTTTGTAACTAAACTCCACCGATGATTTTGTGTAGCCAGCTTCATTACCTACTCGAATTGACGCTATCATTTCAGCTCCAGAAGGCCCTGTGATACACTGGATACGAACAGAAACTTCATAATTAACTAACTCACAAGGAATGGAACCTATTTTAATTTTTCCTTGTACGTCTTCTTTTTTGAGACCAAGATTACTACCCTCTATCGTTACTAAAGTGCCACCTTCTATAGGACCACTTAGTGGTTTGATCATATCAATTCTAGGTCGGGGACATTCAATGTGCGGGGTATGCTGACATGACTCTGAATATTGACAGGTGTTACCGCACCAAGTGCAGTTATATTTCGAGTTTCTCGTTACACACAGGGAACAATCTGCATGTTCTCTGTGAGAGCCCAATATATCACATTTGTACAAAGTTACATTAATTGAATCTACGTGATGTTTGTGGTTCCAAACAACATTTACGCTTGCTTCATACTCTCCCTCATTGGCTTCATATGAATACTAGAAAAAATAAATAAATTTAGCACACTGCTAGTGAAGACTGAATAGTCTGCTTACTGTTGTTTTATCGCAGACAATATTTTTGCCCTCAACTGTGGCTGGAACAAGCATGGTAGCACCTTCGATTATTATTATACATTGGAAACCTGTGTGTACAGGGGATGGTTCAGGAAGATTTATAACTTCAAATACAATTTTTTTCAAAACGTTGTTCGGCAACAAAATCATCTCGCTTTTTCGTTTAAATTGTGGACAAAAGGCGAATCCATGTCTATTTAGATGAGTCGGATTCTGAAAAAATAAAAAAAAATGTTGGGATTATTGGGGGAAACCTTATTATAATTTTCTTCCACTGCGATAATAGTCTTCACAAATACAATTTTGTTTTTAATTGCCATACGTAAATTGTTAAAAGTACTCACGTTTTCTCCACTAATGATACTTCTCTGACAAATGGATATATTATGAGTACATTTATTCTCATAAACACACCAATTACAAGCCCACTTCGACCGAACACATTCTCCACAAGTAATGTGTTTACCGCAATCGTAATAAGCAAAATTTCTAGATACGAAGTCCTTGTTAGTTTCAGATGATCGTACACTGAGTGGTACCAGTACATGATCCATTTTAGGAGGTATTCTTGGACGTCTCGATATTTCAGGGGTGAAACAAGACAAACCATTTTCTGTGACTTCAGCATCTATAGGTTCTGCGTTACCAAACACGCATTTGTACTTAGCACCAGGAGGAAGAGCAGGGAGAGTTCTTATGGTGAGGCGCACGTTTGTCATTTGATTTATGGGTATTCTTTCTGGAAATACTTGTTCGAAATCTATACATTGTTGTCCTGTTCCTAAGGATACCCACCGGGGAGCACTGTGAGATGCTTTTTGACAGGCACTACGAACTGTACATCTGAAAAAAATGATAATATACAGTAAGATAAGATTTGATTTATATTCAATGTATACAAACCTCTTCTCCAGAGAACACCAACCGCAATAGGGATCCTTAGATTCCAGACATGATGAGCAATTAGTATATGTACTGCAATGTTCTACATTTATTTTTGATATCTGGAAAAATAATGTATTATTAATTTTGGTGTAAGTATACACATAAACATTAAAATCTTGTAAATACCACAAAACTTTGAATTTTGAACTGAAATTGGAGGAGAGTATTCCCAAAGAAACTATAAACTGGGAAAACATTTTCAAGAGCATAACTTTAAGGGTTTCAGTCTTGTGGATAATAGAGTGAAAGTAGTGAAAATATTCGAAAATCCACTTTCTGAAATTTCATGTATTCATAATCATAACTCGACTAATTGGAGAGATAGAACGTTCTAGTCTCCTCCATTGGATTCAGGGGAACATTTTCCATATAGCTATGAATTTTGAGTCGATATGTCCAAGAATTAAGGGAGATAGCAGAGAGCAATTCAAATTGGGAAATATTTATAAGTTTATAACCCCACAAAATCTTCATTTTTGTACAAGGAGAGGACTAATTAGTCAACAAGACAATAAGCCAAACACCAAAGTGCTGATCATCGATAATCTAAAAGTAGATAGAATCATGAGGCAGTCAATTAAAGAAGTGTGCCCTTACAAGCAGAAACTGTAAACAGACAGCTAAAACACCTCGAAAAGAATAGGAGCCAATGTGGTAGGGATGAAACAGATATGCTTTCCCAGTAATTCCATTGAAGGATGTTACAATCTTCTAAATATTAGGCAGAAGAGAACATACTGGTCAATTGCCATCTTCAAAGTTACTACAGTATCTGCTAACTGGGCAACTAATAAGATTAATGGACCAATTCTCTTAATTAGTTGAAAAACCGGCACAACATATTCAATGCCATTACAATAGGCTGGTAAATTTGTTTGCAGCAGGAGGTGAAAAAACACTGGCAGAACTGTGTAAAAGATTCAGTGTTGAAACTGATGGACTCCATTAAGAGGATCGAGCTGGGGAAAGTAAGAGTTCTGAGGAGGTTGCAGTGGAGTATGCCAGTAGCTATCTCATAATATCTAATTTAAATTGAGATGAGTTGATTCATGTTATACTTACCCTTGCTGTAGATAACACATACAGAAAATCACCAGATGGGGATAAAGTTGTATCTGGTAAAATTGGATTTCCATCATCAACAAATACTTCTTCATACTCTGGCGGTTCTGGACCAGATAACAAAACTTTTTTAATCCTACCGTCTGTAGTTCCAAGAAATGCTAAGACGTGTCGTCCCGTTGAGCCGGTGGTTACTGCAGATAAAGAGATATTTGGGAAAACAAGCGATGCAGTGGTCACCAACGGTGTAACTCCACTAATTTTTAGTCCAACTTCACAGAAGTTCGGAATATTACCAGCAGATCCACTGGTGGGACATTTTCCATCCAAAATAGGCCCAGAGACGTAACCCATATTTCGATATTTAACGCTCCCGTTGAAACACATGTGAATGTTTTCTATAAATTTTCCTTCTATGTCACGTAATGGATAAAGACACAACGCAGAGTGGTTTTGAGGTTCGTTTGTTATACTTCTTGAAGGTCTAAAAATAGCTACCAAAACTGGAGACCCAACGGTAATACCTAACGCAGAAGCTAGTTCTTCTTTGGCGAACGCGATTTTAGCATCTTGTACTAGGTTGTATTTCGTGTCTCCGTCCACGCACTGTAACGTAACCTCTGTATAGCTGTCATAGTTGGGGTCGTTTATACATGTTCTTGAAAGTCGTGAAACATATCCCTGTTCCTCCTGTCCAGGTAAATGCGACTGCTTTTGAACAATAACAAAGTAGGCGTATTCACTAGCATTAAAACCGTATACGTACTGTACAATAAAATGATCTCTGTATTTAACGTCAATGCTGATCAAAGACTGTTTACTAAATGTTAATTCTGCTATGTCTAACGTCTCCAGATCACGACTAGCTATTGCTGGTACGTCATGTCGAAAATCACCGTTGTTCGTGAACGTGGTTCCCACGTAGAGAATATTGGAACGTCCCCAGAGATTGTATTTCTTGGGGCCTATATAGGCATACGTAGATGCGTTGGCATCGTTCGCGGCTATACTTATAGGAATAAATTGGTATTCTGCACTTATGTTGTTTAGTTTGTATTTGTAACAAGCACCCTGGGACAAGGAACCACACGATATTAATATTCTTGATTCCGGTTCTATGAGTAATATTTTATTGTAATTATCCATCAATGATAAAGGTACACTAGGGTCGTTACATCCAGTGGCGTGACAGGAAGGACTGTCGTTTTTAGGGCCGGTGGTCACCACTTGTTCGAGTCGAAGGTTGCCATCGAGTTGCAAAAGGCGATTCGTGCCGCCCACGAAGACTCTCTGAGTTTTTTGATCGATAGCCATATGCCAAAAGCGCTCAGGGAGATCGTCGGGGCCAGGGTACTGCGCCAGCAGTGTACCTGCAGAAGCGCGCCCCCACAGCCCCGCCAGTAGCAGCAGCCAAATGCCTGCCACGGTGCTGCCCACCGTTCCAACATGAACGGTTTTTATCACCATGAAGACTTCAAGTGCATACTCCTGGAGCAGGAGAAGCTGTGCACCGCTTCACTTCTCCAGATCTTCATCCCTGAAATGAAAAAAAAAATCATCAATATAAAGGTAATTTACTGTGACATACAATCTTTCAAAGTTGGCTGTGCCTGCAGCTTCCGTTGAAATGACAAGATTAAAATGTTTGTTACTTTTGTCCAAAATCTAATCATCTTCAAGATAAATTGCTCCACAAAAGTTCATAGATATTGGATTTACGTTAAAAATTATTTATTGTTTTATTCACCATGGTTTTGTCTGCAAAATTTTGTTATGAATAATGTCTAGACGTAAACTTGGTGTGGATGAAGCTAAATTTTCATTAATATAGATCACATGTTTTGAATTTTTTTCGAAAAATGAGGTTGTTGTCATAAGGTTTGTTCCAACAAGCTTGAGAATCAGTTCGGAATTGTACTGAGTTTGCGTAGATTGAAATTATCGTCGCTAATTTCAATCTACGCAAACTCCGAACTGATTCTCAAGCTTGTTGGAACAAACTCATTGTCAAAATTAAGGCCCCTGCTAACATGACCATGTTTTGTTTACAAACTCTGTCGTCGTCCGTGAAAACTATTGATTTATTGTTTTTCTATTCCAGTAAACAATTTCTAATTTACAATATTGATTTAATTTATTGCTTAGAGAATTAATACTTGAACATTCATTAAAATTGAAAAATAAATAGTTATTTGTGTACCTTGGATAATATTATTTTGCTATAATTAACAGGAATGTTGTTTTAGACAAAAACAAACAGCAGCAATGGTTACAAAAATAACTTCAATGTTGTGGTGGCGAGTTTATTCATCGAGATAATTAATAAAGTGTATATAGATTCTATGACGAAAAAGTTCCATTTTAAATTTTATACTAATGACACATTGACATTTATTTATCATTCCGACTAGATTGTAAGAAATTAATTATAAAGCGACGGAACGGAGAGAAATCCAATAAAAAGTTTTAGTGTTACGACGTAATGTACGGAAACCGTTAAAATTTACTATTGCCCCATATTATTTGATTAGAGCCATTGAATATTTTTCTATTTGCATATTAAACGGTTTTCAGTACTTAGAATTATTGCTACATAGTATTTAATCAGCAACCCTAACAAATATCGTGATTTATGCTGTCTTATCTTTTGTATGGTCCTTGTGATATATTCATTATTTGGTTTGTTTTCAATAGGGCAGACTAGCACCTCAAATATAACTAAAATTTTTCAAAAATACTCAACTACAAACCATAGAACTATGTCGTTTCTTATATTTTCTAAATACTTTCCTGCCCTCGTTTCACAAGTGTTACTTTTTTCAAAAGACATAGGCAAGCTATGTCAATCCGAAAATTTTCTAAGTAATAAGCAGCCCTTCGTTTACAAGTAGGTACTTTTTTCAAAAGATATGGTTAAGCTATATCGTTCCTCGTATTTTCTGTTCCGTTTTTTTTCTGCCATTTCTCCCCTGTTTGTGTTATTAAGTACTCCACATTTTTGGGAAAGTAGTGGTGATTTAGGGGTATTAGTATTTTGTATATAAAAATATCATTATGTTGTAATTTGTGTTTCAGTTTTTTAGCTATTAAAAAAAATGTAAATATGTATTAATATTTTATTGACAGTAAACATATCTTTTTTAAAATTGCTAAGTTTGCATTTATTTTATACTGTTTGTATACATCTCTATTTTGCTAGAATAAAGATAAACTCTGGCATGGCTTAGTGCAGTCGGTAAAAGACATCCAGCTTTCAGGGGCGCGCATTTTCTTTTTTGTGTGTGTCTATTCAAACACTGAAAGGGAGTAGTTCTGACTTCCGTCGATCTGGGGCTACGACCTTAATTTTAGTCGCGTATTGAAATAATCACTCAAATGTAAACAATAACTTCTAAATATTTCACTCAACTGACTATTGCACGGGAAATTGCAACTAGTCGCAACATGCAACGCTACTGAAGTTAAACATTGCCATTACAACAACAGTTAAGTCGGTCAGCTGCGCATGATAACAGTGTTACTTTTCTATTGGATTCCAGTCTATATCAAATTTTATTTAGGCATTGACGACGCCAACTCAATATTAAACATGAGATTTGTTTAAGACAAGGATATTTCTGTCTTCTGCTTATAATACGCATTAGGTACTTCAAATATTGATCACATTAAACAAATAAAGAAAATGAATTTGACGTATTTCAATGGTTGAAAAGATAATAGGATGGTAATTGGAGAAAAAAAAAAAATCATTCCTATAACTAACTTCAAAATATTCTATATTGGTGCACATCCTTTATCAGTTGAAAAAATGTTTTTTTTTTGGTTACTTTTTTTAAGAAAATAATTTTGTGAAGTTTTAGCAAGTCTGTAATTTAAGAAAAAAACTAATTGTTGTTTTATTTTGTCGTAAGTCAAGTTAATGAGACATAAAGATCGTCGAAATTACCATTTACTCGCCAGAGTTTGATTTATCTGTTGTTATGATGTGGTTTTAACATTGTATTTTGTACACATTTTATGGTATCTTTGTTGTAGGTCCTCCAAAAGAAATCCCAACTGGTTTTTGTTTTTGATTACGGAGATTTTGTGTAAAATGACAATATCTCAGGATTAATGGATCTAGGGCCGATTTACGGCAAATAATTTTGCCGAAAATCTGCTGTTTGACACCGTCAAAAGTTTTCGCGAACATTTTCCGAGTACAAATATTAAACATGTTATGTAAGGTAAAATGCCTTTGTCTAGGCATTCTTTAGGACATTTTCTTCTTCTATAAATTACTACTGAAATACAGGGTGAGTCACGAGGAACTGTACATACTTCTACAATAAGTAGAGGCACCTTAGGGGATTATATCAAATGACTATTAAAAAATGTCTTCTTGTGTTGATTATTAATATACAGGGTGAATTATGGATTTTCACCAAAACAATGTTTCGACATATCTTTTCAATGACTAAGACGATTTGTCTCATTTTTTGGTGAAAGTGTGTAAATCAGAATTTAAAAAATCCAGGACCATCTTCGTGAAAATGTGTGGGACTGCTTCATATTCAACACTTCACCATGTATATGATTTTTTTAAAATCTGATATAATCTTTTCAGAGGGCATACATAGACAGTTAGACCTGGGTATTTGAATTTTTTCTTACACTTACCTCCCATTTCCAATTAAAGATTCATTTTAGAGTCAAATTTAAAATTGGCAATAAGGAAATATCTTACTGTATAATAATGATTAGTTATTAAAAAGAAATCTTTAAAATAAACAGAAACGACACGCACTGTGCTCCAGTATGGTAAATACCATATAATTTGAATTGATTTACAGGGCCGGATTCAAAAATCTGGCATATCTGGTTCATCTCAATAATTCACCCTGTATGTCACTTTCTCCAACCGTAATAAACATAAAACAGATAAAAAATGTTTGTAATAACCTATTTTTCTGATTTATTTGAGGAAAAATCATGTATAATGATTTTAATCGGAATGAAATGAACAAGCCCAGGAAATGTTTATTCATAAATTAAGAAATAAAATAAATAACAATAGCCAAACAATAAAACAGTTTTAACAGTGTGGAACAAAGTAAAAAACATTTTAACAAACATTACGATTATAAAAGATATTCAAAATGAATTCCATCTGCTTCAAAACACTTTTCCTGACAATCAGAAAGTCCATTATACATTTAAACATTCGTCCCCCTAAGATGCCTCTACTTATTGTAGAAGTATGTACAGTTCCTCGTGACTCACCCTGTATAAGTTGTTATGACACCATATTGAACAAATTCGTTCTGTCAATAACAAAACATAATTTATTTAGTTTGCAAGGCAACTAGTCATCAAATTCGAGTAGATATTTCAGAGCAAATATTTCCCTGTATAATTTCGCATATAAGTAAGTTGGACAATGGACATACATGTATCCTTGGATGACATCTTATTAGCCCGTATTTATAAAAATGAAGCATTTACTCTCAAGTAAAAGGTAGAAGCAAAAGGTAGAAGTAAAAGGTTTTGCTCTAATTCGTATTCATAATCTCTACCTTTTCCTTGCATTGAAATGCTTCTGATAAATAAAGTAAAAGATACAACTCGCTCTGTTGTAAGCAGACTGTTGAAGGCTATCTGATATAAGTCATAAGACTGCATTATACCATACCCACTGTCTCCTAGTAGGATAGTCTTTCTTGTCCTTTTCATGACTTCACACACTGCCGAATTCTTCCATATACGAGAATCATGAACTGATCCTGGCCAACTTGCATCTATACTAGTTATGATACAATTCTGGTCGCATGTAGTTTGCTAAAACCTTTTCGATTTACATATTTGTCTCCAAATTGGGCTGGCTTTTAAATACGAATATGCGCGCAGTCAATAGCCACAATAGCTGTTGGGAAATTGAACCTGGTCAACCACTTCTCTTTGGACTACATGACTTGATTTTCTGTGTTTGGGAACCGGATCCATTCACCGGCTTGTGAAATACTCTGGACACTGTGGGCTGCGTACATCCCAATTCTTCAGCAATTTCGCTCTGGAATCCAGTGTTCGCACAATAACGCAGAAATAGTTTCATTTGTTGTACAGGTGACAGGGCAGCTCCACGAGTTTCGTGATTCACGCCAAGAAAGTGGTCCGCCAACGACACCACATTCTCCTCGTCAAATCTAAATAACGTTTTGAAATCTGATTCACGTGACGTCTTGGTTTTTAATATTTTCTTGTACGTAAATGCACCATATTAGCCATTAGCCACAACAAATACAACCAAGGATACAAGCCCTTCCGGAAAGAGTTCAACACAAGAAAACACTACATTATACACTTATTTTCACGTTACAAGCTGTGTGTTAGCCGGGCAACTACTGGTAAAAGTGAGAAAAGTTCTTGTGAACCTAGATTCCTTTTTTAGAAGCAAATCCCTTAGTTTTTGAGCAAATGCTTCTTTTTATAAATACGAAAAACGTAAAACCTCACACTTTAAAGCAAAGCCTTCGAAGCAAAACCTTTTCCTTCACTTTTTTTTAATACATATGCCTTGAAGGAATTGCTTTATTTTTTGAAAGCAAAAGGTAAGGCTTCTTTTTATAAATACGGCCTATTGTTGCACAAACTTTATTTTCCACAAACGTTTGTAGCATTTAAGAATATGAGGATAAATAACGATGTTCTATATCAAATATTTTCACCATTCAACTTTAGAAAAAGTGTTTTATTAAAAATACCGACATTTTTGGGTTTAATCAATATACGTTCTCAAATGAAACATTCTTTTATATTACTTAATGTACATTTCAACGAAAAGCATGTTTTTATTTTTATCACATACAATGGAATCCGCCAAATATAAATTATAAAGAAAACCATCAAATAAGAAAACAAAAGATTCAGCATTCATCTTGCTGAAGGAAGATTACTCAATGTTTTAATAACAATCTACAGAATGATAAACAGGTGTATAATTGTTGATGTTTTTATTTGTTATTATTTTTCGTTCATCCTCAAATTAAATAAGTGTTTGGATTGTTACAATTTATAAATATCCAGGCCCATGGTCGACTTTTTGCTGGTTCAATTTACTGTAAATACTACTAAAATTGTAGTTCCCGTGTTCGCACTTAAGTGGCTTGTATATACAAATACGAGCCAAGTTTATTTATTAGGATTGTTCTAACTGGCATTTATGAACCGTTTCGAGTACTGTATAGTGTGCAAACACATCAACATTTTCATTAGGTTTGTTCGTAGAGCTATCACAAACGGTTGGAAACTGGACGGCTCATGTGCAGAGCCTCTCTGTGAAGGGTTTTTATTCACTTCGCGTGAGTAGTCTAGTTTCCAACCCATTATCACCCACTTCCATTTGGTACAGTTTTTTACAGTCCCAAAAACGATACTACAGTAGGAACTAGAAAGATATGCAGCACTTGCGCGAACGATACCTGTCTGTCTGTAGAGAAGGGAGGGTGAGTTAGGCCCACAGCACTTAGGCCACATGTGTCCTTTCCAGGAAGGTGGACAGGTCACTAGGAGACATCTCCTTTATATCGGCACGCTGGTGTTTTTTCCCATTCACCATTTAATCCTTAGACTTAGTGATCTGGAGTAAATTCCACATCCTGAGCGAACGATACCTAGAATAGTTCTATCGCCAGTTGGAACGAACCTTTTAAAATATCATAAAATAACTAACTAATTACGTAATAACGAATAGTGTTACAAATATTCCACCTATTTTTTCGGCAAATTAACCAGATTGAATCAAAGAAACGACTAATTGTTAGTTACCGACTTTCCATGGAAAGAATTTAGTGCGAGAATAGTTTTGACAGATGCTACTACATATTTAGAAACATATTTGAACTGATTCAATTAAGCATGGCTAACTTAATTATACAATCTATCCAAAATGCCTAAGAAGGAACAATGTAAATAAGAGAAATTAGTTTTGTCTTCTACACAACAAACATAATTAGGTTTAACATAAATTCCTTAGAAATTTATTATAGAAGGGACTAGGAGAATCGCAGTAAATTTTATCACTAATAAGTATTTAGATTTTTAAAGCCAGCGTAAAAAAAGAAATAGTAAAATTTTATTTTTAAAAATGTTCCTGTATACTTACTAATTGAAAATTCAGTATCTTCAGATACTGTTCTTTTAATTGAATCCAAACCCTAAATGAGAAAATTAACAATTCTGGAAGCTTCTGCCGACCCATACCGCAGCTATTCTGGGAACTCTTAACAGAAACAATTAAATGAATTTAATATAAATTTCCTCCTCGACTCAACATAGTGCCTATATCCGATGTCTAGATTAACAGCGGGACCTCATTATCTAAGGTTATTAAAAACTGAGATTCCTAATTTAAATAATTTTAATGACCTTAATTTAACTTTATTAAATTAACAATATAAATAAAATGACAGTTTAGATAAACAATGACCAGCCTAGCTACAGGGTGTCCTAAACGTTTATCACACATTTTACGACCGTATTTATTTGGTGTCGGATATTTTTATTAATTATATAACCTAACCTTTCCTATAAATTAAAACGAATACGTCACTTAAATTTTCAAACCGCTATAACTTGGTCTGTTGGTTCTGTCAGGAGGAAGGAACTCTGGTGACATGGAAGTTGAACATAGGCTACAATGTTTTAGAAAGAAACAAGTATTTGGTAAGGTATTACAAGTGTAGGAGGTGATTCACTTTTGAAACGGATTTCATTGCTCGTCTCTCGCCCTTAAATTACCTTACTCCCACCCTTGAGGGCCCTGGTGAGTGGGTAGCTTCTACCACCCGTCTGCCTGTCATTTATGCGTTCCTAGTGGAACGATCCGCTATGAACCGAAATGGATAGTCTAAAGTTAAAGTTTCGCCTTTTTTGAATTATTATTAGGTCACAATAGTCTTAGCCAATGGATTTTAAAGGAAATTTAATGTTGTTTCACGTGGCTTTTCTGGATAGTTAGAAGAAATGCGTAAAAACCCGAAAAAATCGCGGATTTTTGGCTGCTCCAACGGCGAACAACTCATGTTTCATGACTAAAATCCGTTCAACAGGTGATTAAAGTTTATTTTTGTAAGAATTCCGTCCGCAATTCGGTTTAGTATCATTTTATTCTATTTTAAGGGGAAGGGTGAATACCATGATTATATTTTCTTCCCCTTCTTCAAATACACGATGTAAGGATATCATCATATATAAATGTGTTTATAATTCCATTTATTTTCTTGGGTGTGTAAGTCTGACATCTAGTAGGGCTTAGGCAATCAAAGATTCTTCTGGGTGACTAAAACCTGTTGAGATCAAATGAATGCATAAGTCAAAGCAAAACTGCACTAAGAGTTTTAACAGGAATCCTAACGGGACATTGTCGCCTGAATGGACACCTTAAAAAGCTCAAAATAGTGGAGGAAGAAGATTGTAGATTTTGTGGAATGGAAGAAGAAACCTCAATCCACATACTTGCGAACTGCACAGTATTTCAGAATCCTAGGGCACAGTACCTGGGAGACTACTGGATAGAAGAGGGACAGTTACCTAAGTTGAGGCCTGCAGATATCCTAAAATTCCTCCGGGAAATAGGACTAAAGGAGCTACTAGTATCTGAGACTCTCCTCAGAAACTAAGTAGAAGTAAGGGGGCACAATAGATCTTTTAGGTCTCAGTGAATGTTACCCCAAAATACATACATACATACATACAAGTCTGACAGCAAACGGAACTCAAGACTCGAACGGAATTCTTGAAAAATTAACCGCCGTTGGAATTTAGGTATCAAATGTCAGCTGTCCACCTCTGGTGCCCTCAGGACGGCGGCAAAGTAGGTATGTAATGTAATGTTCCGCCGAGCTTGCGCACGTTATAGCATTTTCAGCAGATTTCTGTATATTTGGTATAAACTTCCGCGGAATTCTAATTTTAAATTCATACTCCACGTGCGGAGCTCTAGTCGCATTGTTAAATATGATTATATGGACTGGGCGATAACATAAATGAGTTATTAATCTATTGACAGATGGTGAAAAACTTCAAAAATCGTGGGGTTATGAATTTTCCGCCCTTATGCTGCTAAATGATACTTAAGATAGGCGAAAAAATTTACAACAGCCCCCGTAGACTGTTAATAAACTTTTGTTTGTAGTGTAATTACACACATACTTAGAAAGTTGCCTAACAGTTTTATCCTACTTATTGGCCTACATTGAAGGAATAACTTATCATTCCGATTCCGAACTTCCTAAAATGAACAGTGTTTTCAGTACACCGAGTGAATTATGTATCGTATTTAATACTTAATGTCGAACGATTTTGATTTTCCAGCACCCAACTGCAAACTTGTTCCATTTAATTGATTCTATTAATTTTAAGACCACGAGCGCACTACTTCCTTACATTAAACAGCTTGATGAATGAAAATCCTTTGAACAAGTTTTAATCTAAAATTGTACAGGGTTTTCAATAACGAATGGGACAAACTTCAGATGCAGTTAGTTTCGACAAAAATAACTACATTTAAATCAATTTACCTCGGTATAGTTGACGTAAAAGATATAGTGCGAACTTAAAGTTGACGGCTTTTTGTTTGACTCTAAGACTAAGAGTATACCGTCATAGCCCAGTCAATATTATAATTATTTAAAATGCTTACTTAGTTGACGATAAATTCATTTAATGTTATAATTTCAACTAATAATCGTTAATAGTTATTTAATAAACTAGTTTGTTGATGAAGGCGATTAATAAACGAAACTGTTTAAAGCTCGAACGAGCAATAGCGAGTGGGTGCCTTTGATAGTTTGACTGAACTATAACTATTTTTGAGAGTGGGTTGCAGGTGTTCTCTTTAGTCGGTGGTCTGACATCAAGAAAGTGTGTGTGTTTTTGTGTGGAAATTGTAAGTAAGTATACATATATTTATTAGCAATTATCTATTTGGACGAAACTCGGTATGATACAAGAAGAAGAAAGGATGGACCAAATACAAATACAATATAGACCTATGTTTGGTAAGTAGACGAAAATAATATTAATACCTTTCAGAGTTTAGCTCCGCAACATAACTTAAAGGGGATTAGATAGTTGCACTATATCTCTTACGTCAACTATACAATATTTTTGCTTGCTTTGAGAAGTTACAGAGAAGAGACAATAATTTCTCAAAATTATCTAAAGCACGACCAATTTTATGGTAAAAATTTGTATCGATCTGGAAAAATATGGTTGAATGCGAAAAATAGAAACATTTGGAAAAGCTTTATAAATTCTTAGATACGGCACTTATTCTGACACCAAAATTTTGGTAAATAGGGCCTCGATTACATTAGAGTTTTTGGCAAAAGATTTAACAGTCATTGTGGTAATTTTTCATATGTAAATATTTTTTGTTAAATATGCTAGATGTAAGCAATTTAGCTCGGAAAAATTTTGGTTGTGCCGCCCATGCTCCAAGTATTGCAATCTCGAAGTGCAATTCAAGTTTGTCCAGATTTAACATTGTTGTCTAATTGTTTAATCAATTGTACCACAATAGGAATTGTTCAAGTCGCTGTTTTAGTGAGTAAGATTGTATTGACCTTTGCTCAATTAATTTTCCAGAAAAACAATTATCCATTTAACCACAAAATACGGTCGTTGAAAAATTCAATTGTCTGGAGGACCAGTAAGAGAAATTTAAATAATGGTTCTAACTATTCTTATTGAATCTTATTCATATACAAATATCACAATATAAGAAAAGTCATCACTGCCACCCGTATTCGAATCTCACGTTTACAATTCTTAATTTTCGCAGCCAGACCCATTAACCACTTTGCTATAAAGACGTAATAATGTATCAAACAAGATGTATATAGAGCGAATGATGAATGTCAACGCTTTTATTTAAATTCCTCATAAAATCCGCTAGAGCTAAAACTGAAAATCGTTTCTTAATGAGATAAACTCCAAAACCGAATGAATTTTTATAATTCCTTAATCCGACTGCCATAGTTTGTTTAATCTTTGTTTTTTTTTTGGAAGAACTAAGCGTTTCCGAATTGTAGGTCTCCATAGTTCGAAATTATGCATCCATCATTTTAAAAGGGCCGGCATAAATATTTTTCTATCTTCTATTTTAATTTGAATCGATCTTTTACTACAAACCCAGATAAAATCATATGTATTGTGTATTTTTCGTTTGCATGAGCTTGAACCTATTTCCAGTCACTTTTACAATCACGGTATCAGTACTAGACTTCTGTATCTATTCGATAGCGCTATATAATAAGAAATACTCAATAAGATGTAACGGTAAATTTCATTAGATGCGTGCAACAGCAACACAGAGAAAAATATTCAATATAAAATCCAAATTGTATGCAAATACATGCAGGTAAAGTGTCTGTATGGCACACCCAACCCTTCCGCGTTGAGACTGTTTCATACAGTGTGTTCAGATAAAATATGTTCAATGTCGGTTGGTAAGTGAGAGTTTTGCTTATATCTTTTATCTTACTATATATAGATTGCGTAAATTACATCGGAACCGTCCGGATTACACAAGTACGACAGAAAGACAGCTGAAAGAGAGAGAAAGAATAATTATGCGCGGTCATTAAGGCGTGTACTTTGTTTCACCTTAGGGGTGTATACTTATTTCCCGAGACTGGCCGAATGCTCATTGCCCCACGCTAATAGACTTTTTAAAAAGAGTCAGACTGGAGAATGTAATCTAGAGTTTAGAGGACCACAATAGATCTGAAAAGGTCGCAGTGGATTAGGCCAAAAGCCACCTCATAAAATCTAATCTAATCTAATTCAAAAACTAATTATCAATGAAATGTCCAATTAGTACTTTTTTCTATGAAAAATTGTCTTGTCTCTCCTTGTAATTTCTATAGGGATACCTACAGATATTCTAATTAAAATGTTGAGGACACTTTTTTAAATGAATACATGAAAGTTTTGAAATACCTGTATTTTTTTTGTCTTATAAAACTTAATTAATTAATTTTTGATTTGGTTAAACACAAGGTGTAGTTTCAGTTTCATTTAAATATGTTTATATAACCATAAACAACAATAAAAACAAAAAAAAGTTCAAATCCGGAGCTTCAGTATAGCATTACGGTTCCCGAAATACCAACAAAATTGGATCAAATATTTAAAGCTGTTAGAGGTTTTATTAAATACCAATATGGTGAAGATTTTAGAACGAAAATTTTGTATAATTCAGTGATATTAAATTGAATTATCAAAGTATAACGTATTTACTTAAAATTACAGTTCCTATAACAATTGTCATATTTAAGTAAAGCGTGTTATCAACAGACGTCAAGATAATAGTATCATACTATTAAAACGTCTTACAAATTTGAAAATTACTTTTCAAATAAGCAACTTCTACTTCTCGGGCTATATGCCCCGACAGTCATTGATTTCACTTCCAAGTTAAACGGGGTTGGTATATCTGCAAGATATAACCAACCATTCTGGTTTTCAACTAGTAGGCACATCATCACTTGCAGACCGGTTTCAAAGTATTTGAGCCTCATCAGTACAAGGTAGATATTCTCCATCCAAAAGCTATGAGAGCATAATTCTTGATAAGTCTAAAACCTAGAAATGCTATTGAACAATTCAAGTTTTATTATTTCCAGTTTAAGTTGTAAGTTTCCCTAAATTCCAAGTTTAAACTGTACATTTTATAAACTAAGAATTTTGTAAAATTCCAAATTTCAATAGTAAATTTTGTTAAATTACCAATTTTAACAGCAAATTCCCAATTTAAATGTTAAATTCCCAGTTTAAATTGAAATTTCTGTAAAATTCAACAGTATTTAAATATTTTTTACTTCAGCATTTTATTTTTATTAATTTTTTATCTACACGCTTCATATCTTCATTATAATAAATATGACAGTAAAAAATAAAAAATAATTATATACTAACACCTCTATTAATAGACATACCCTAATCAATCGGAGAACTAAACGTTGATATATGTAACCAAATACGATAACCTTTTCACATCAATTTATAGAAATGAAACAACAACAGAAAATTGATTGAAATAGCTCAAGTGTCTCACTTGTGTTCTTAGCAATTCAGACAGAGATAAGATCCACAGCTTTACGATTTATCGTTACGAAATTATAGATGACTGTTTTGTTACTAGTATACATCCATACGTTATGAAAACACTCACTATTTAAAGCTTCATGCCATTGAAAGCTCATGTCAAAGAACGCAAGACAAGATGTAAACATTGTTGCAACTTGAGTGCGTTACGAACGAATTAAAGATAGACCAAGCAAGGAGGATTAAAAATTAATACTCGGAATTAATTGAGAGTGAATAAGTCTACGTCTCAATAGTTATGAATTATACACTATACGGAGTGTCCCAAAAGTGCGTGAACACTTTACCTCATTTAAAAACCAGGAGGAGTAATTTGAATTTAAGTTGGAAATTCTGTAGACCTCTAATTGGTCAGATTCCGCCCAGTTTCACACTTCGTAGCATTGACATCAGCTGATAATTTATTAATTTCCATTTTTGACAATTCTGACTGATGAATATGCTTGTTTTTATCATTGCATCCGCTGTTGTTATTTATTATTTTTACTTAGTTTCCACTCTATTTCGTTAAATACATACATAGGTTATTTAGGACTCTCAGAAAAACAATGTACAATAAATGTGTGTAAACAAATATAATATATTCGATGAAAAACCAAAAATATTCATGTTGAATCCAAAATGTCTCAAACAGTTGGTGGCGTGGCTGATTTCTTCGTCCATCAAGGCATATTTAATAGATTTGGAACACGACTGTTGACTACTTTCTCGGAACACACCCTTTAGTAGCTAATCTGGTAACTTTTAGTGGTGTGAGTACGGTTTTTCAAATTACTCCTCCTGGTTTTTAAATGAACTATACCAGAAATAAATAATAGATATAAATCCTCATTGAAATTTATTTTTTGAATAGTAAAAAAAAATTATTTCCTAGCCTATTTTTAGTAAAACATTAAGAATAATATTCTTTGGTAAACAGTCTAAACATGTAACGTGACAAAATATTAATGAGAAATTGGGCTTGCAAAAAATATTCCTCGGTCAATAAACAAGAATTATTAGTGTTTGGAGTCACGAAAAGTAATACTTACAGACAGGATGTTATTATGTTTCAGTATTTCATTTACCAATATGATTTATTTGAAAGTAGAAGTACCAATTCGAATTTAAAAAGAAAAATAAAATACTCACAATACAATAACTTTCAACTCTTTTATTGAAGATTTCGGGAATATTGGTTTAAGAAGAATATATATTTATCAATACTGAATTAATTTTCAAAATGTTTAAAAGTTTGAGGAAAGTAGAGCTGTAAATGATAAAGTACGGTAAATTTAGTCTAGCGTTCTACTGGATTTTAATGTACGATATAGAAACACGGTTCTTTAAACAGAGTATGTGTATCAATAAAAATAATCTTTTGAAAGATATGTGAATAATGTTACGCTTTTAAAAGCTGGTCGATTTAATGCCAATGATATAAACGATATTACTTTCAAGAGACAGAAATTACTTACACTGAGATTAATTCAAAGGTGAACTTCAACATACCTGAAACAAAATAAAAAGATTCGTTAAAACGGCTTTTCATGTTGATAGTAATAAAATTAATGGTGTATATTACTAAGTATTCCAAGAAAAACCAATTTCTATAAACGTTTTTGTCTGGCGGGTTAAATATTTTTATGTATTTTGTTCTACCTTGACCTTGTCGATCTTTTATAATAAAACTTAAATTTACACATAATAAAACAAGATTATTATCGTGGCTTCGAGAAACCATTGCAATAGTGGTGTAGCGTGGGGGCAGCAGAGGCCATGGCCCTGGACGGCATACGAAAGGGGGAGACTGCAAGCACCACGATTTTTTCAATAAAAATTCAATTGAAATTAAAAAATGTCAACTCCAAATCGCAAGTTATTTGCCAAGCGAAACCGCAAGGGTGCGAAAGAGAAGAAGTCGTGCTGCCGAAGTGTAAAGTGACTAATGACAACTTCGGGAACTAGTTCGCCGATAATCCCACTCTTAAGATCTTTATGTACAATCTATTTTTCTGATATCTACTTTATTATGGAGTCTGCGAAAGCCATCTTTCAAATTAGATCACATGTAGGCCTCTTTCATATGGTCTTTACGGACCCAAATTAGATTAAGCTTTGCTTGTAGGTTGAAATTGTTTTTTTCACGTGTATATTGTCAACGAAAAGTACAAAAATAGCTACTGACGGAAAAATAACTATATAACACATTTCATAAAATACAACTTTGTGCTGAAACAATGTTTCTCAGTGTGATTCGAGTAAGCATTTATTATGATTCTCGGTGTATACCTAGCTGTCACCTTCAAGGTTATTTATTTTTGGCACTTCAACATCAAAGGATTTTCGCCAGGCTTCACTTCTTGTTGTTGTGTTGTGTATTCTTTGCTTTTAACTGAGATAAGTAATAAACAAGGTTACTTATCTCTGCTTTTAACCAAAAGGGAATCGGAGGCCATCATTTCGATGTATTTGATCGATACTACCCGAACGGTGTCGCACTTCAGGACCCGTATCTTTGAACGTTCGACTATTCGCGAGAACGTCGAATGGATTCTGTTCGTACGAATGAATTCACACGAATCGAACGGTACTCGAAAATTCAAATAGCAATATCTTCCACAGTGGCGAACAACGTTGTAGATCATTTTTTAGGTAAAGCGTAGTGTAGAGTAAGCACGTGACAGGATGAAGATTATTATGTAGTTTGTGTTTATTTTCATTTTGTGTATCAGAAAACCTTCTTGTCGTATCTTGCGCCATTTCGTCAGCATCTTGCAAATCATCAATTATTTGATGAATAAAAGCTTCATCTGCGTTCATTTTGTTCAGTATTATTATTTACCAAAAAACTTAGTAAGTATAATGATCGCTATGATTTCTTTATCTCGCTATATCAACAGGTTATGTTTGATCTTTATTTGTTTTTCTGACGTTCTGCGCAAGACTCTACTCGCTTACTCCCATAGGTCTAGATAATAAAGCTAGATATCGAGCTCTAAAAATAGGGAGGACCACAATAGATCTAGAATAGATATAGATCTAGAATTTTCGATATTTGGAATAGTCTTCCTCAGCAAATAATTGATTCAGAAAATGTTAATAGTTTCAAAAATCAAATAGACTCCTACATTTTCAATCTGTAGTTTTTTGGGCTTAGTGTCAGTTATTATTTAATTTATACACTGTAAATTATTATGGGCAAAATAGGACTTGATCCTCTGCCCTTATCATGTAATAATAATAATAATAATAAAGGTCGCAGTGGGATAGGACGAAGAACCACTCCATTTTTAATCTAATCTAATCTATCTTGACTTCCAATACTTTTCCTAATTCTACCATATTAATAATGTAATTTTTGTGAATGCACCAAATGGTTTTATTTTAGCACCAATTATTGAGAATAAATACATTGGAAATCGTTTAGCAACAATGTCCTATTAATTTCGTTTATGGAAACTGATTGAACTAATTAATAAATTAATTATACAATTAGGAAAATGGGGTATTCGGTAAATAATGAGCTCGTATGGTAGTTGGGCATTAATTTTGTTAATTTGATAAATTATTGGTATGTGCCTTATAAACTGAGCTTATACTAAATAAAGCTAATATCACATAAATAACGTATTAAAAACGGTAGATGAAAAGCTTATACAGGGATTGGTAATATGTTTTTCGAAAATCTTCAGTAAATCTTTTAAGAAAGTCAAATTAAAAAAGGGATATATTTATCGGGCCACAAATACATCAGTAAATGAAATACCAAAATTTCGAACAGACGCTAAATAAGAAAGTGTTGAAAGTTTAACTGAAAAGTGTTATAAATGGATTTTTAGAGATACCTAGTCGAGAATTAGAATTTAGTTAACAGTTTGTTACGGAAACGGAATACGTAAAAAACAAACTGGGATGAAATTTAGAACAAAACATCTCAGATAAAACTTTAGAGAAAAAAAATGTTGCATAAAAGTGGTATCTTGATTTTTTTACGTAACAGAGATAGAGGGGCTAGAAAGTAAGGGATGATAATGACAAATTTAAAAATCATAATTGGCTGAAAAATATAAACTTCAATTTAGGAGATACCTTTTTTTTGTCAACTTTTTAGATGCCAATTTAAATGTTTTATAATTTTTTTTATCTTTTATTTGGTATGAATGATGAAAAAAAGGAATCTCTAAAATTAAATTTTTGCAGCTATAGTTACGATTTTTTAAGTTGTCACTATGATCCTTTAGGTTTTAGTAGCCCTATCTCCGTTATTTTTCAAGATAACAAAAAACCAAGTTTTATGTAAAAATTTGTCATTACAACCTTTATTTCTGATTTCCACTAAACGAAAATACACAATAGACTTATAAACAAATCATTTTAGTTATTTTATATACTTTCCTTTTCGTAATTGATATCCGCTCAACCAAATTAGTGTTTTTTCAAAAACCAAGTTTTCTAAAAACATTCGCGAGTAAAAAAAAGGTCGCTAGGGTTTGTTTTTATGAAGAACCATAAAAATCAGCATAAGCAATAAATGTCCACTCTGATTTAACGTATTATAGTAAGTTTCATTCCAATATGTCATCAACGTACTATTAATACACAATATTATTTTCCACCAAACAATATTCAACAACCCACCACACTCTCCTAATCACAAAACTGCACTTATAACTCGACCGTATTTGTTTCCTTTAGAGAAAGAACCCCGCGAATGAAAATGTCGGCTCGTAGTGCGCTATTAACAGCTGATCTGTATTTTGATTC
This sequence comes from Lochmaea capreae, assembly GCA_949126875.1. Lineage (NCBI taxonomy): Eukaryota > Metazoa > Arthropoda > Insecta > Coleoptera > Chrysomelidae > Lochmaea > Lochmaea capreae. The sequence continues at coordinate 3,430,751 of OX421402.1, forward strand.
TGTCTCGCACAATTTTCCCGGTCTCTCACGTTCGCCTATCGACGCGAACAACTTTGACATATGCCAACCCGTCGAAGTAAAACACAGTCACACTACGCGTCCAATTTAACGCAAAATTAATAAAACTAAATAAACAAAAAATCATAATACAATGTATCATGACAAAAAATATATACAGGATAGGTTGGAATTTATGATTCTGTTTCTAGTGGAGCTAAAATGAAGGTCTAAAATAAATTGCAGAAGCTAAAACACGTGTTCATCGCCCTTCACTTATGTAGGGTTTTAGTAAGATTAGAATACCAGTTGAAATTGATGAAAATATTTCTCTATAAACTATCAAACTTTCAATAAGATGAGAGTAAATTGTGATTTTGTATTAAATTATATTATTTTTGAAAAGGGAAAGGAAAGGAAAGTCATATTCAGTATTGCTGGGTTTAGAGGACTATATTTCGTTAGAAGGAAGTAAGGCGAAAATTTTATTTGAATTACTAATATTATTTTTACCCCCTCTATAATATCGTTTTGGGTCATAAAGGATTATTCACGTTACACCCGCCCGGGGCACGGTCACACATATGAAGTATGCTTTTTTTATAAACCAATTCATAGTCGACCGGGCAAAGTCCGTGGCACGGCCGACGCGCGGCCGGAGCACGGCGCCGAATTATCGGTATGTATTTTTCTCCGGCCTCGACCCGGCTCGGACACGCCACGTCGTAACAAGAATGGGCTCACCGGGTGCCCGGAACCATTTCGATGACGATTGTTGACGGAGCAGTGCCACGTAAAATGGATTGCATTTCAAAACACAAGTCGTACTATATCACGCAAGTGAAAATCGGCGAAAAATATACCCTCTTTTAAAAAAAAGATGGACGCTTGACAAAATTCGTTACCGACACGTACTCTGTACTCAAATAACAGCCCGGTGTAGCATGAATGGCTGACCCGGTTGGCGCACGCTGACAACGATGCGTCACGGACACGGCCCGGCCGCGGCACGGTGTAACGTGAATAATCCTTAACTCCTGGGACGCTTTGTATATTTTCGGATATGGTGTTGCCAAGTAAAATCTGACATACAGTTGTATTTTTTACAGTGTAAACGGTGCATTAACAATTGTGGTGTCTGCAAACATCGACGTTTCAATTTAATCTAAGAAAATGATCAATAAATACAATGACGGTGACAACTATAGCGTTAGAGCATATCAATTCTGAATGATATACAACAATGTTTTTCTTCAGAAATAGCCAACAAAGAATTTGACAAACTATCACCTATAAAAAAATATATTTTTATTATCAGAGAATAATAATTATTGACTACAGCGCCCTCACGTTTATGTTATTATTATAATGGAATTGCTCTAACTATTCACTCATTTGTGCTATCGCTATTAGAATCATTAATGACAAAACCACTGCCTCTATTCTCCATTTCCCGAATATCACGTCTTATCAACGGTGCGTCCAATGACACTCTGACACAAAATATATCGATACCCATTTATACACGCTTTCCCTACTTAACGATAACGAATATGTAACTAAATAAAATTTTACAATTCGTCGATGTCAGAAAATTATATGCGAAAATAATAATTTGTCTTACATAATTTATTGTCATTATGATTGTGCTTCAATCACAAGGCAAACGAAATAAATTGTAGCTACAGTACCGTACATAAATAATAAATATAATAGTAGATTCACCCCAAGATCCCCCCAGCGCAAAGTCTATCTCACTTGGTCTCCGATGCTACTCTTTTTCGAGATTTTCAAGTTCCAACCGAGCGATCTTTTGTGGTATTCCAGTGTGTCCAGGAATCCACAGTAAGGTTCCTATATTGTTCTCGCCTAGGTCATTGAGTATGCCTAGGCATTCCCACGCCATTTTGGAACTGATTACACAAGAGCTCAGTACTTTAATGGCTGCTTGACTATCCGACATGATAATCTTTTGCCTTCTATATCCTTTATCAATATTGAACTGGGCACACTTTCTTATGGCGTGTGGTAAGACTGGATACAACTGGATGTACCTTGAGCCCACCTTAATGACGCGGTTCGGTTGTAGATCCATCAGTATGGATTTTTATCCAATATTGTTTGAAATTACTTTCTTAAGTCTTTCAAAGACAACATTGTATCTCTTTATTTGAAATATTCAATTATTTTGAAATTAACGGTTTAGGCTTGGATGTTAGTACAGAAGAATATTCAGTCATGACATTTTAATACATCATTTTTAAATTTGTGGTAGGATAGGAACTAGCAATTTCCGCTACTCCTCCGGGAATGGTGTGCAGATCGAGTTGTGTCGTTTGCGTATTTGTAAGGATTCCTGGAGTGAACGATTTGAATTACCGTTTTCGAAATTAAACGGGTTAAGTTTATAACCTAGTAGTTCGCGAAAGATATAAATATTTTCGTGATTAAATCTTTGGAAATATTTATCGATATTACTCCTTATCTGCTTTGACGCTGAGAAGGTTATTGAAGAAAATTGCAATTTTATTCTAAAATTAGAAATATCATTTTATTTATAGACCAGTCATTGCATTTGGATAATGTAGTTTGTTTAAAATAGCTTCGTTAGCGAACTGTAGGTCTCTAAAGATAGAAATTAAAAATAATAGTCCAGTAAATAATGGCACCAACCTGTTCATCTCATTATTGTCGGACTTTTTTTTTGCAACTTGGAGGTATTCATGTGTAGATTACTCTCTGAAAATATGTCCTCTTCGGGATTTGCGGAAGGGGCTGGAAAATGGCCCATGATCCCGAAAATTCAGTTTTTGGCCGATATCTCCCGAAATATGCTACTTAGAGAAGTGGGGTTTTGCTAGAAATGAAGTACAGTTCATTACCTACAAAAATGGTCCCCATCATTTTTGTCCCTGGAAAAATATTTCTTGCAAAAATTTTCCGGAAAACTAAAAAACTTAGCCAAAAATTTTAAAAACCATCGAAAAGAGGACATTTTCAGCTTTCCAATGGTGTGCATTATTTATTCATTCTTTCGGAATACATTCACCACCTATCAAAGTCCCATTATTCAAAAGGTTTCGGTAAAACTACGTTTAATTTAAAAAATTTGAACGGATTGATAAGGGCGGTCAAATATTCAGGAAAAATGAAGTTTGGCCAGTTTTTTCAATATTCCTGGAAAATAAAAAAAACGAAAAAGTTACACGATGTTATAGGTACAGGTCCCTCCTTTCATATGCACTTTGAATCATGAAAAAAGATTCATTTTTACTCAAGTTATGGGCCAATTTTCCCGCCCTCCCATGCCTACATTCACGGAGCGTGCTCCCGGAGACGCCGCGCAGTAGCTCGAAATCCAAGGTACGCTTACGCCCGTTTATCTCGAAAACGGTTAAACTTTTGACAAAAATGATGGGGACCATTTTTGTAGGTAATGAACTGTACTTCATTTCTAGCAAAACTCCACTTCTCTAAGTAGCATATTTCGGGAGATATCGGCCAAAAACTGAATTTTCGGGATCATGGGCCATTTTCCAGCCCCTTCCGCAAATCCCGAGGAGGACATATTTTCAGAGAGTAATCTACACATGAATACCTCCAAGTTGCAAAAAAAAAGTCCGACAATAATGAGATGAACAGGTTGGGGGGTTTTTCGGTCTTTATTTACTGGACTATAATGACAAATCTCAGTAAAAATTAAACACGTATTTACGCCCCGGCTCACATTTCCAAAATCTCCAGATATAAGATATTCAAGTGGTCTTTTGTCTCGTGTTGTGTTTAAGAGTTTTTTTTTTGTCAGTTAAATTACCATTTTACCGTGAAATAATGAAAATACAAAAATTAACATTCTGCTAAGGGTCATAATATTGCTCTCTTTGGTAAATTATGAACATCGAATTTTATTCAGAACTTGTCCATTAAAAGTTTTTGGAAAGTCTTGGAGGTTGTCATTGACGTAGAATAAAATGCGGATGGGATGTCACAATATTTCATCGCTAGAAATTCTGATTAACTTTTTCATAGGGTCCTTTTTATTATTATGATAATTTCCTGAGCATTGTAAGCTTTTAGTTTCAAACGAGATTTATTATTATATATGAAAATAAAAATATCAAATTTCGATTAGGATTTTATTATTGTTCTGCATAGGTAAAGTATATTTCACAATATTTCGTTGACTCGGTATCTGGTCTTAAGGATTTAATAATAATAATTTAATATAAATCCCTCATTGTACAGTAGTTATCGGTAGTAATAACCCAAGGACATTGATAATCATTCGAAAAAAATTTATGACTTTTTGAGCATTTATCAATGCCTGAGGGTTATTCGGATAGAAAATTTTTTGCTAACTATAGAAAAAAAATCATGACATTTCGAAATATTAAATATTAGAAACTTCAAAATAAATCAATATGTGTCCATAGCAACGTGAAAATAGCCCATGGTCTGTTATCAGTGTAATGTTGACATGATTGGATGAAATTGTTCATATGATAAAAAATGAGGAAATTTGATTGGTTCTTGGAAGTGTCAAAAAATTTTCGGATTAACGACTATACTCTGAAGATTGTCAGTGTGATGACCATAAAATAAAGCAATGTTGTCAGATATATTTTCTAAAATTGTTAGGCTCGCTACACAAATGTTCCTCTTACTTCAGTAAACTGTTAGTTCGTGATGTTATAAAAAAGCTAGTTTGGAAATATTTTTAAAAAAATACATAATGTAAATTTATTAGTAAACATTAAAATAAGCCGCTTGAAAATACTGAAAAAAGCAAAATTAATTAAAACCACTTTTTATATGTTACAATATTTAAGAAAATTTTGAAGAGTTGGCAACGTAGTAACACCTGCAGTAAAAACAACCAGTCATCAACTGCAGTATTCATCGTAATATAACGAAATAGCCAAAGTATAATCCGTTGGACGTTTTTGCAGAAAAAATTAAACGGTCTTGAGGGTGTTCGGGGGGGTTGTGTTGTGGTTCGGCTTATAATCCATTAGTATCATTCAGTGTCGGGTGTGAATTATGTTTTAAAGAAATATTTAATATAATATCTATTTCTTGGTTGAGTGAGTTTAGTGAATTGTTATAGGTATTTATGGGAAAGTGTAGGTGATCTAGTGTAGAAAGGTATCATTAATATAATACCTTTTTGATGGTGTAGTGGTTAGGGCGCGTCAGTGAATTGATATTAATATAATATTCATTTGTTCGTAGACGTTGGGGTGAGTTTTATAATATAATTAATTAGAATAGCATTTTGGAGACCATTTGAAACAACAGTCCAAGATGATGCGCGGGATTATTAAATTGTGGATTTAAATATAAGAATGGTAATAATGAAATCTCGGCATATCGCTGAACTTAGACAAGAGTATTTGCGCAAAATAAAAGGGTACCGTGATTCAAATAGAACTATAATTTATTTAGACGAAACTTGGTTTGATAGGCATGAAGTTGTCAAGTATGGTTGGGTTGACGATACAAAAAACTGTTCTTTAGATACTCCGTGTTCTAGAGGAAAACGCGTTATTATTGTATTACAAATTTTATGCTTTTTGTATGCAGGTTAATTTTTTTCATTCAAATTGATATAGTAGATTAACATTATTTCACAATATTCGAATTTATAAAAAATTTATATGCACGCCATTGGGCGGCTTTTTCCTTCACAGAGATTAAAAATATGGGTCATCACATTAACTTTGGAAGAACTATACCTGCTGTGAGTTTTTCTCTTGAATTAAGTTGAAACGAAATACCTTGGAATGAAGTATCCAAATAAATTAAATATTTTTATTATTTTATTCATCTGCTATTTTTTCCGAAAAATACGTCATTTTCAGTTATTGGAAACAATTGAGTTTTCTTCCAACCCTGGGAGGGATGAAAAAAATTCAAAATAAAAGATGAAGAGGAAACATTTTAGAAAAATAATTTTTATAAATTTTGTATAAAATTTTAAATACAGGACTGGGACTTGCTTGTTTTTATTTTGAAAAAAGTATACAAAGGAAGAACCAAAAGCTTCACCATCAACAGTCCACAGAGTATTGTGGCAATCAATTCAAATAACAAATTTCGATTTTAAAAAGCTAAAATTTGTAATTTGTTAAATAATATGAAGGTGCTTTATATTTTAGAAAAATAATTTTCTTTGATCCAAGCCGACAAGGATTTTTAACATCGCATGTGTAATTTCCCAATTGAATTATGATGAAACAACGGAAATTCAATGTTTGATTTACGTTAATTTTACGAAAATATGTATCTGCAATTAATATATTTACATAATTTGCTATTCAGGAAAAAACAATGTTTGAACTATGATATTGAACCGCAAAAAATAATGTTTCGTCCTGGTTTACCAAAACTAAAGTTCTCTATGCATAGAGGCCATTTTTTATTATTATCATATCGCGATTAACTTGATATCGAAAACCTGTACACTATCCACAAACTTTAATGATATTATACCTCCAAAGTAAAGTTGGAGTCACTGTTAATTTTGTAACCAAAATGTACGAGAGGCACTAGATGTACAATTTCCCATGATTTTGTGCCATAAAGAGAGTAGAACGAATTTTATTGGACAATAAAGATTCATTTTACTATGTAACACTGATCAACTGTTGAGAAAAAGCTGATTTTTTTTTCCTACAGGATGTAAGTAATTCTTAGGAGTGGAACTAGTTGAATTAGACGTTGAGTGATTAGTTCAGCACCACCAGTCATAGGCTTAGACTCCTCGGCACTTCAGCCTTTGGGTTTTTTGTGCCGTTTATGTGAAGAGACCAGTAGCCCTTATCAGGCTCAACAGTCTTTTCACTAAGTCCTTCTTGGAGAAATCCTCCCTTGGTTGTTCTAGTCCTAGGAGTCCATATCTCCAATGAGATAATGCTTCACAATCCAAGATAATGTGAGAGGCTATTTCCTCCTCTTCCATGCACAACCGACAGATAGGTTCCTCCCTATATATGCCGATTGTATGCGTGTGCTTCTTTAGGGTACAGTGACCGGTGAGTAAACCCGTCCCTATCTAGTCTAGTATTTCATTTCAGTTTTTTGACCAGGATTTTGCTGTGTTACTGTTTTTGCATGTGTCTCCAGTACGACGGGTGTTTAGTTTGAGTCCACCGAGATATACAATCACGTGCAGCTGTTTTAGATATCCCAAATACTGGTTCAGGACCAGTGAATGCAGTCTCAGACCCTAGCTTTGCTAGGATGTCTACCTTTTCATTTCCTACAATGCCCTTGTGTCCCGGGACCCACTTAAGAGTAACTCTATTATGGTTAGCCAGGGTTAATAGTCTTTGTAGACAGTACCAGACCAGTCTACATCTGATCTGGGGACATGCTAAAGATTTTAGTGCTGCCTGACTATCAGAGAGTATAAGGATATTTTGGCCTCTATACCTCCTTTCGATATTCAACTGCAAACACATGTCGATAGTGTAGATTTCTGCCTGGAATACCGATACAAGATGCGTTGAATTAGACGTTGAAACCAAATGATGTTGACACTAATGACAGTCGTCCAAAACTAAAAACACATTTTCATTCCCACTTATTCTCGGCTACACAATGGAGTATTTAGATTTAGCATCTGACGTTTCATCTTTTCATCACCATCATCATTAGATAACTAGTTTTTTTATTTTTAATTAATCATAAGTTAATTAAAGTTAAATTTAAATCAAGTAAGGTACTTATATTGTTTTAAAAACAATTCTTAATTTGTATAATCTTTAGATTAAATCAATCTTAACCCTACATATTTCAGTCGATAAGATATTATAAACTAGAATATTGAAAATTGAACAAGTACTTTTTGCGCAAATGCATTTAGGTTTAACCAAGTTTTAGAATTTGAAATTTTGCCAAATTTATTCATTTTTCAGTTTATGATTATATTTACCTATACTTTTTCATCCGAAAAACCGAGTTTGGTAGTATTTGTTGTTACAGCGCCAACAGAAATGCATCATCTGTGAAAATTTCAACTCTCTAACTATAACGGTTCATGTGATACAGCCTACTTTCTGAGTACGGAGCCCTAAAAATGAACAGTGCGATAGGTTCGACGCTACTGGCTGAATTAGTGATTATACTTTCTTTCCGAATTTATCATTTCAAAGAGAATTAGTAAGATACTTTTTACTGGACACAAATTCATCTCTTTCAGAAGGAATTGGTATTTTTTGTAGTCTGAAATAAATATTAATGTATTATCTTCAGGTAACTGATTTTTAAAAACGTCGGATTTAATTCACTCAACTGTTTTCAAATTGAAAAAAATGAGATCCATTCACTTCATTTTTCATGATAAATGTTCGTTAAAAATGTTTCTTAAGTTTATATACAGGGTATATCACAATTATTCAACAGAGTAGGTATTTGATAAAAAAAATAAGTTGTTGGTTATAAACTGCACCACAAAAGTTAGGAAGTTTACTAATATTGAATTTATGTTGAAAATTATTCAATGGTTTATTCACCAAAGTTTGAATGTTTGCTTGATTATTTGACTAGTTTTTTTTGTATTTTCAAGAATTTTACATTAGTTATTGTTTCCACTTTATTAGAATTTTGTTTTGAATAATACCTGGAGTTCAAACAGAACTGGCTGGTATCTCAATTGCCACAAAAGAACTAACCAGAAGAGGAATTTCTGGCAAAAACATAATAATCTGCACTGATAGTAGACAAGCCCTATTAGCATTAAACAGACAACGTGTTATATCGAGGCTAGTACTAGAGTGCCACCAAGATTTAGCTGACGCCTCGGCAGATAACAATATTATCCTGAGGTGGGTTAAAGGGCACGACAGGAGTAAAGGAAATCGCATTGCTGATTCTTTAGCCAGGGAAGCCGCTGGACTAAAAATTCTAGGACCCAGTGACACCTACGGCCTAACGACTTCGACAATTGCGGAACTAGCCAAACGCTACACCCATACTCAATCCCTTAAGAGATGGGATGGAATCAAAGGATGCAGTCTTGCCAGGATCACCCTGGGCGACCCTGGGAAGCTGGAGCCGAAGAAATATTAGGCGATGACCAGGAGAAACCTACGTTTAACAGTAGGATTTCAGACTGGTCACTGTCAACTAGGGAAACACCTCCATACTATGGGGCTAGTGGACACACCTCTATGCAGGATGTGTGAACAGGAAGATGAAACTGTCAGGCATGTCTTATGCGAGTGTCCGGAGTTATCGTCAATAAGAGAGTGTGTGTTCGGTGAGTCTTGGCCTACACCTGCCGATATAAAGGAGATGTCTCCTAGTGACCTGTCCACCTTCCTGAGAAGGACAGGATGGACAGTGACCTAGGAAGACAACTCCTCGGGAGGATGTACAATGGGTCACATGTGGCCTAAGTGCTGTGAGCCTACACTCACCCTCCCTACTCTACAGATACAGAGATACAGATACCTGGAGGTAAACTTGGTGCGAAAGAAGTGTACCAAGTCGGTGAATATGCTTCTCCACAGATCTCTTTAATTCATTCCATTGGGTTGTGCTCAACAGCCCTGGCACTTGAACTGAATCTTCCATTCCAGTAGCTTTGTGACTTTTATGTAGGCCACTAGTTTGACTGGAGGAATTTTCAGTAGTTTTAATGGTGGTATTATTTCCTCTACAAAGTGCTTCCATTTGAGTCCATGTAAGTTCTCGCAGAAGCAGAGAATGTGAGTAGGTGTTTCATCATAGAGTTCACATTTCCTGTTCACTAACTTTGCCCATTTTGTGCAGATGTTTCCACAGGGTGCAGTACGGGTTTGCAAAGGGAAAATCATGTATCTCGGCTCTGGACAGGGTGATGGGCTTGGTGGAAAAGGCTAGGGAAGGCAATTGGAGGAACAAGAAATTGGCCCTTCTCGTATTCTTTGACGTTGGGAACGCGTTCAACAGTGTCAGCAAACGGGCGGTGTTGAGTGCGTTGCTGAGGCTTGGAGTAGGGGAAGGGTTAGTTAACTTAGTTGGGGACTACCTGACGGGGCCGGTGATAGTGGACTCTAGGGAGAGGAGATATGAGACGGGAGCTGGAGTAACACAGGGATCGGTTCTGGGACCGACGCTATGGAAATGCGTGTTTGATGAAGTTTGTGGGATAGTATGTGAAGAGGGATGTGAGATTACGGTGTATGCGGATGATGTATGTCTGGTATGTACGGCAAAGAGAGAGGCGGAGATAGAAAGAAAGGCGGGGAAGGTGTGCAGGAAGAATGTGGAGAAGATAGAGCAGTGCGGACTGGAAGTGGCGGAAGATAAGACGATGGGACTGCTACTGAAGGGACGGAGCAAGACGAGGGAAGTTGCGGTGACGGTAAAGGGATGGAAAAGTCGGATGGAGGAGTCTGTGAGATACTTAGGGGTGTGGTTGGATCCTGCAAAACACACATAACAAAGGCGGTACAGAAAGCAAAAGTAAGAGCAGCAAGGCTGGGGAGATTGTTGTGCAATGTGAAAGGGCCGGGAGAGAGGAAGAGGAGGGTAATTGGTAGGACAATAGAGCAGAGTATGCTGTACGGTGCGGGAGTGTGGGGTGAAAGAGCGAGGGTTAGGCCACTTCTGCGGGTGCAGAGAGGGATACTCCTGAGCGTGGTAAAGGGATACAGGACAGTGGGTGGACTGGCGGCAGTGGTGATGTCAAGATCCTACTCATTGGTCTTAGAGGCTAGAGCCAGGAACAAACGCTGGAGGGATGCGACTGTAGAGGAAATGCAGGAATGGATGGAGGAGGAAATGGAGAGAAGATGGGAGAAGTATGAGGGCGCGCTAAAAGGAGCGATTGGGAGTAGAAGAGAATGGATGGACCGGAAATTTGGGGAGGTGAACTACTTCTTGACACAGGTGCTCACTGGGCATGGGTCGAGAGTAGGGTACCTCCACAAGATTGGGAAAAGAGAGACTGGATTGTGCGAGAGATGTGAAGTGGAGGATGATGTGGGGCATGTGTTCAGATGCTGGAAGAACGTGGAGGAGCTGGAAAAATTAGAGTAGAAACTAGGGGAGGCGGTGTATTGGGAGAACGTGGTAGAGATAATGTTGAGGGGAGAGGAGGAATGGATGGAGGTAAGTGGCGTAGTGGAGAGAAGGAATTGATATGCCATGAGAGGTAGGAGTGATAGAAGGGAGAAGATGACGGTGTGTGTGAGGAACTGCCGCCCGTCTCGAAGTATGCTAGGGTAGTGATTCCGAGGCGGGAGTAACGGCGAGCTTTGGGGTGGGTTTGGTTGGTAGACATCCCTTGGGATGAGTCCAACACTGTCCCTCTTCTATCCAGTAGTCTCCCAGGTACTGAGCCCTAGGATTCTGAAATACTGTGCAGTCCGCAAGTATTGTAATAGGTTAGTTATGTTTACATATCCATACTAATTGCACAATACACTTTTATATTTGCTTCCACTATACAGTTTTTTTTTTATTAAAAATTTAAGTATCACATCCCCGAGATCTTAAAATACCTTCCGCATTTTGATTTCAGCGACCATATCTTGTTATTACGTTTTACATTGTCCCGAAACACATTAAAGTAGACATTTTTTAATAAAGGATCAGTCATGTAACGTTTTCTTTTCAAATTAAACGAGGACCTCCCATGGCGTGTCACCAGCTTTAAACAGTACAAAATGAATAGTAATGAAACTTGTGCCACCAGTAGCATCAAAAGTTAATTCAATTACTGCGTCTATTACATTCTATCATTTTCAAAGTAAAAACACAATAAATAATAAAACCGATACCCTATTAACTAGAAAGGATTACTGATTTTGTATTGGTATGAGGTCATTTCCCACTTTCCAATTAAGTAAATTACGTACGCTCGTGCATATATTTATACAGGGTCCTCCAAAACTCAGGGCGACAACCGTAATAATTCCGAATAGAAATGATCTTTTATAAAAATAACATAGGAAAAATAGAAATAGTATATTGTGTGTTGGCAGCGTGTTTTTCGCCTACCGAATAAACCAAAAAATAGGAAAATTTAACGAAAAACTTTGACATACATTGACGTTTCATTAAAAAATTCATGTGAAACGTCAACGGAATCAAATGCCAGAGGGTGAAAAACTTCAAAAATCGTGGTGTTATGAATTTTCCGCCCTATAGTAATTTTTTATAATTTTTGTAACGAAAACGTTGTGGCAACCATTTTACATATAAAATGCCTTGTCCTGAATGACTGACTCACGGATCAACGCACAGTCTAAACCGCTGATCTTAGAGACCTGAAAGTTGAAGGGTGTGTTCTTTATATGACGTAGGCATCCGATATGAAAGGATTTTCCGAAATTCTACCCCTAAGGAGATGAAAAACGGATGCAAAGCTTGTATGGGACAACGTGATTCCTTGGTCCAATCTACTAAAAATTTTGCATAAACATTCTTTAACAGAATAGATGGAAGACGTGTTTCGTATTTTATTGAAACTCATCGCCTAACGTGGTTAAAAAGGGGTGGAGAGTAAAAATCCTATTAGAACCATTTTCAGACAAAGTCGCAGGTAAAAGCTCGTCAAATATAAAATTGCAAGTTCGGTTAGGGATAGCAAACTCGTTAATGAATAAATTGATATTTCATTTTATTTAATTAATTATTAAAATACCAATTGAAGCATTCCTTTCATTAGTAATTACCGAGTATTTGCAAATTCAACTACATTGAAGAAAACCAACTGATTCATGATGATTAGAAACATTTAACTCAATTAAATTTTATTATAGTTGATATTCACGTTTGGTTAATGGTTTTATAATCGTTAACGTTTTTTATAGTCGTATATTTACAACCGATCACATTTATATTAAAAATTTACAGTGATACACATATCTGTCATTAGCTTGGAGCGAGGTAGACAGACGTCTTTGATAATACTGAATATAAGAACCAGATATATTATTAATTTATAATGTCGTTAAAATAACCGACGTAGGTAGATATGATATATATGTATATATACAGTGTGAGTCGTTTCTAAAATTAAAGAACTCCTTATCTTTAATGTACAGTGTACATATGGTGGTGGAGAGTGTTGCAGAAAGAACAAGATACAGACTAAGTAGAGAGGGAATCATTAAAAAGAAAACCACCTCTTCACTTCTTAGAAATCAGACAACCTGGGACATGCCACAAGATGGTATGATGAAAAAGTATAACTTTTCAAAGAAATTCGTTACGGAATTAAGCAACAAGAAGGAATGGGATCCAAATACCATTATACCAGACTTGGAAAGAATGCCATTCAATGGTACACAGACGGCTCAAAAGCAATAGAAGGAACTGGGATAGGAGTGTACGGGCCAGGCACCAAACACTCTGAAAGCTTGGGAAAAACCCCAAGTATCTTTCAAGCGGAAATTCACGCAATAAGAAAGTGTGCCCAGTTCAATATTGACAAAGGATATAGAAGGCAAAGGATTATCATAATGTCTGATAGTCAAGCAGCCATTAAAGCGCTGAGTTCTTGTGTAATCAGTTCCAAAATGGTGTGGGAATGTCTAGGCAAACTTAATGAACTAGGCGAGAACAATATAGTCACCTTACTGTGGATTCCAGGACACACTGGAATAGAAGGAAACGAAATAGCAGATGAACTAGCGAAGAGGGGGACTGAAATACCCTTTTGGGGGCCAGAACCTTTTTGCGGAATCAGCTCCAATGTAATATTGGAAGAAATAGGTAAAGCCGAAGAAAAGAGAAGATCTGACAATTGGAAAGATCTAGTACGGCTTAAGCAATCAAAGATTCTTCTGGGTGACTACAACCTGTTGAGATCAAATGAATGCATAAGTCAAAGCAAAACTGCACTAAGAGTTTTAACAGGAATCCTAACGGGACATTGTCGCCTGAATAGGCACCTTAAAAAGTTCGAAATAGTGGAGGAAGAAGATTCACTACATCGAGGTTCACAAACGCTTTCATGTCGAGACACGATTATTTTTTGTACTGTACGTTTGTTTACGTTCGTTATAATGAGGTGCAGTCGTGGAAATTTCGTTACATAGAGGTGAAGTTCGCTAGATCGAGGTTCTAACTACGAAAAATTCATTGTATCGAGGGTGATTTATTTTTACCGGGTGTATTACAAATTCGTTATATTGAGGTTATGAGTACGGATTATTCGTTATGTAGAGGTGAAATTTACATTGATTTTTATGGATAGTTGTAGGGGATTTGAAAAAATTCGTTATGTCAAGGAATTCGTTATATTGAGGTTTGACTGTATATACAATATTACCAGTTTTGGTCTATCTGCTTAATCGAATTACCTTTTTTTTAAATACCTTTTTCATCCCCTTATCAAATATTAACTAGTCTAAATTTTGTCGACTATTATGTGGTACAGCCTTCATTTAATAAATAAATACATGAAGGATTTACAACAAAAGACTAACGAAATCCAATTAAAAAACAATAGGTGGATAATGTACACCGATGTTGAAAATGAATGGATTCAATTATAATTTTAGGTGAATGAAACTGAGCTTGGAGATTTTTAGTTTCGATAAAAATGGACTGTACCAGCGAGTAAATAGAACGGAAGAAATGTAAATATTACGTTCTGTAGGAAGTACAATAGAATAAATATATTTTCTCTTCGTGTACACTATCTAATAATCAATTATATCAACGCAATCAAAAATTGCTAAAGTTGTAGCAAATATGAGAACGCATCAAAAAATTGTTACAAAAACAAACACTCTTGAATAAAATTTATATTTTTCGGGTATACGACTGAAATTTTTTTATATACGATGATTGTATTTCGGGTTTTAAGTAATGCAGAAGTTTTTGTAATGAAAAAAAGTTTTTCTAAACTTAATATTAAAAGTTTTCCACATGAGACACACTGTATAAAGTAGTATTTACTTTTCCGGTACTATTCAGAATGATAATTTAGAAAAAAAAATGAATTATAAGATTCATTTTTTATTCAAATTGTTTCATTTCCGTTTGACATTTAAATTTTCAGTCACAGTCTATCGTCAGTAAAATCACAAAATTAAATGTTACTCTTACCGCAGATGAAAAATAAAACAGTGTCTAAAGGCAATTTAGATTCGCAAAGTATACATTTTCCCGAGATACAGCAGGATTTTTTTTTTAATTTTTACGCCCACCGAATGTTTTATTATTTAGTTGGAGATATTTGTAATTTTGATTTTTTTTTTACTTTTTAATGTCTAAGTACATAAAGCTTATTACAGTTTCCTGTAATATTGTCGTATTTAATAAAGTGATTTATCAACAGATGTCGAAAGAATAATTATTTATATTCAACACTCTAAAAATTAGAGATTCTCGGACGGACACCACATACCTTGTACTGATGAGGCGCAAATACGCCGAAACCGGTCTACAAGTTGTGTTGTCCCTTCTAATCGCAATGGTTGGTTTTAAAATATCTTTTAGATATACCAACCCCGTTTGACTTTGGAGTGTAATTCAATATCCGGCGGTGCATATAGCACGGGAACTAGTTGTTGCTCCTTAGTTGAACGGCCACTGTTTTTGAAAAATATTATTTTTCAAAAATTTATAGAGTGTTAAATATAAATAATTATTCTTTCGACATCTGTCTAAGTACATCTTGAAAAAGCAAACAAATACCAATTAAATGAAAGTTTTTGTTTAATTTTAGAAAATAAAAGAAAAACAGTTTTTGAAAATTTTGAACGTTTTGAATAAGATGAGCAATAGATGAAATTTGTCGACAAAAAAGTATTGTTATTAACAAAATTCATTTTAGTAACGAGTATTACCCCGTCTTGCCATGATCACATCACTAAGCCTGCATTGAATGGTATCCATGATGGCTTGAATCTTAGCAGGTGGGATATTTTCCCATTCTTCCACCGAAGCAGTTTTCAGCTCTCGAATAGTGGTTGGAGCTGGTCTTCGTCACGTCATATCAATTAATGTCAAAAAGTGACGAAAATCTCCGAAAATTTCAAAAATAAATAAAAATAATTGGGTGGGCGGTTAATTCTGCCGGTGAGTGTACATTGTTCATAAATTTTATAAACTTTGCGTTGTTATATCTTAACAATTAAAACTACCACGAAATTTTTTTTATCAGGTGGAGCTGGTATACTTCTCTTTTTACATACATACAAATTTCAGTCGGGTGGTGTTTACTCACAACTTGTATACTGATTATACAGATTTGTTTTTATATACAACGACTTTTTTTATTTGGAAAATTGAATTTCGCTTCGGCAGGAGACGTGACAGAAATACACTATTTTAATCTAAACTCAAATTTATTCTGCTGGGAAAAATGAAAATGTTTAATGTCATTAATACATTATGAGTGCGGAATGTGACATTTGTCACACGAGTGGAAAAAATCCCCTTCGCTCAAGTGATGTAAAATATTTTTATCTACCACCAAAACGTTGTAATAGCATATTTTTCCGAAAAGTCAATGCAATGGAAATCATCTACTTTATGGTCACATTATTCAATGTTAAAATCTGGCAGAAAATTCTTGAATCTCACAGCCCAAATCGAACGATTTCATCGATATTAATACACCTGCAACTTCAAATTTAACATCCCAATTATTGTCTTGTAACCAAGTTACTTTAAAAAAGACAAATTACCCAATGTTATAATTAGTAATTTGAATAACTGTCCTCATTCTACTGTAAATATTAGGTAATTTAAATAATTAGAATTCGTTGTGTATATATTTGTTTATAGAAAATTTATTTTTATGTTTTTTAACCCCTTCAGAGCACATTTTTTTATTTTTTCTTCATGTGGTCGTACATAAAATTTTGTATGACACTTGTGCGTGCACACTTGTGCCTGAGACACCCTGCGTGTTACTTGCTTAAGTGGTAGTAGAAAAAATGTTTTTAAATCTCCCTGCCCTCCAACCTCTCATATAAGACATTTTTTAAAGAAAATTAAAAAATAATTGGAAAATAAAATTAGCAAATTTACAATTTTCCTTCTCTACCCTTAATAACCGGGACTTCTTTTTACTTATAATCGGATCAAAGTTAAGAAGCAATCTTTTTACAAAATCGATCTTCGTTTCAACTTCAACCCTTGACATCTTTCTTGTATTGTCGCGCCTAAATGGTTTGATGATATTTTTGTTAGAAGCCACCGCGGTCTCTTGAGAAATATTTTTTTGTACTAAAAAAATAAAAATAATCGCCTCAGACCAATGAATCAAAACGCAAATACACAGGGTGACTCATCAATATTAATAAGAATCATACATAATTTTATGTATTTAGGCCTCTATGGGATTATCAAATGACCATGAAAAAATGTCTGCTTCCATTGTTTACTAATATACAGGGCGAAATTTGTATTTTGACTGAAATTTCTTTGGGTCATAAATTTTGAACGGTAGGTACAATTATTTGTCTCATATTTTGGTAAAATGTGACTTTAATACAAAAACTCTATATAATAATACAATAGGAAAGTGTATTTGTTTGGTAGTAACAATTCTTGGAAGATTTTTCATCAAATTAAATCCTCGTTATTGTGTCATAAAATGTTAATGTACCAATAAAAATCTGTGTTTATTTTTCCAAGTTTTTATACTATGTATTAATAGACCTGTTGTCTAAGCATGAATCAGAACAAAGAGAAGTAACACACAATGTGCAGACTATTCAATATTTATCATCTAATAAATAAACAGCTTTCTAGTAATATATTTCAATGTATACAGTGCTATTCAAAAGTCCCCTCCCCCCCTCGTATCTTTTGAACGGCTACACTTACATTAATAAAATTTAAAATAAAGTGTTGTAAACTTCTCTACGAATGGTAACAGGTGACGTAATAGTAATAGATGACGTCAAAGTGCCACTCTGGCCAATAATTTTAAATAGGACCTTATGGCAAGTGATATCTGGTTTGAAAGGCATTGACATTGGCTACATAGCCATATTAATCTTGTTTGGGTTTAAACTAATTTTGACGGATAAATTAAATAAATACCAAAATTATTGAAATTATTTTTTTAAATTTAATTAATCAAATATCAACAATGGATTCTTATAGCAAGTGTTCGAAAGGTGCTCCGTCTACTTCCTGACAGTAATACATCCTATTAGTAAACTCTTGTCTTACTCGTTCGGATTTGTCAGCTGAAATTGCATTGCATTCTTCAATAATTCTTTCTTTCAAAACGCCAATGCTATCTGGTGCCGTAGTATAAACCTTGGATTTCAAGTGCCCCCATAGAAAAAATCTAATGGTGTCAGATCTGGTGACCGAGGTGGTCATTCTATAGGACCTCGCCGGCCGACCCATATACCTCGATATTCTTCATCCAGGTAACGTCTTACTGCACCATAATAATGTGCAGGAGCACCATCTTGTTAAAATGTTATTTCCAGATGGCCGAATTCATCTGGATTATCTTCCAGAATTTCAAGAATTAACGGCTCAATTGCATTTTGTAACATCTCCAGATACACTTCACCGCTTAAATTTGAATTTAGGAAAACAGGACCAGCTATGTGGTTTCCCAAAATACCTGCCCAAACATTGACTTTTTCTGGAAATTGGGTATGTTGTTCATGAAAGGTGTGAGGATTTGTGTCACTCCAATACCTTACATGTTGTGTATTCACATTTCAATTGAGGCAAAAAGTACTTTCGTCACTAAAACAAATTGTTTTTGTGTAATGTGGGTTTTGACTAATTTTATTTGTCATACATTCACAGAATTCGAGTCTTCTGTCGGGGTCGTCATCTGAATGGTGGTGCACCATTTTTAACTAGTATGGATGAAATTTATTTTTAGCCAACACTCTCTGTACTGTACTTTTACTTACTTCACAGATAGACGCAACTTTAGTTGAAGAGGAAGTAGGGTTTACTACCAATTCAGCAACTTTATCAATTTTTTTATCATCACTAAATGTTGGTCGACCAGATCGTTTGGCATCTTGAACACTACCTGTTGCTTCAAACTTGTGAAGCAGCTCCCTCAAATAAGTTCCCGAGATAGTGCGATCTGGGTATCTCTCATTAAATAAACGCTCCGCTTCATGGAGATTCTTTCCAGATTCACCAATTATTAAGATAGCTGCTACTTTGTCGGCTTGAGTACGTACCATTTTGCCTATGTAAACTCTTAAACGTCTCGTTAAACAATAATAAAATTAAATATTTAAGCTATTTAGAAAAACTTTGCAAAGCAACAAATACTATTAAATTTAAAAACGTCAATTTTTTTGACAACTAACCAGAGGCGGACTGAAAAATCTTCAATATTTAAATGTGAAATGATAATTTTGGTATTTATTTAATTTATCCGTCAAAATTAGCTTAAACCCAAACAAAATTAATATGGCTATGTAGCCAATGTCAATGCCTTTCAAACGAAAAATGTTTAACTCGAAAATTGGGGCTGACAAAAAATAGGGTTGGTTGTTTTGAAAATATCTTAAAGTATATTGGGATATCCGAAATTTGAAAAAAGATCGTTAATGAACAGGAAATTTCATGTACTATTGGTTTTAATCTCATAATGGCTTCAGAGGATTCGACTCCATGTGCACCAAATTTGTTAACTTTCGTTTAATTGCACAAAAGCCTATGCCAGGGACGGAAAATGAATTAAGCAACGTTCTTGATTTAATCTCGAATTCACTTTAAATATAACATGAAACTTCATACCCCATTGGAAAATTAATAGCACAATGTTTATGACAGTGGTGGAAAGAGTTTTCTACAGGTTGGTTCGTAGCATAAACGTACAATTATTATTTTACGTTACAGTAGACTTACGAAAGACAATAACATCCAGAAATGTTAATTAGGATTAAGTAACTACCAAAAGGATGTTGTCAGTAGCACAGATCTGCTTGTTTCTTTTCTGATTTAATTTTAGGACAAAATGAATATTAATCTTGAATTATTATAAAGGTCATCATTGGGGAAATGTAGATGCCTTCACACAAATTACAGTTTGTGGTCATCTAGATACTTTTCTACCTCATACCTACTTTCAAAACGTGCCGTCAGATGTGAGTTTGAATATGTATCTACATCAAAGTTTGGGATTTTTAGCCGCGTTTACGAGGCTACAGTTTAACAAGTGTTTAAAATTTTATGATGGTAATATTTCAACATAAGACACGAAAGTTCGTAAATACTGTTTTTACACAACTCCCACTAATATTTCAATGGATGAGAGAAGAAGTAATTGATAGTTAGACATAGCTTTGTTGAAAATTTTAAAATGTAATTTTAATACTCTTTACAATGTTCGTAAACGGTTAAAAAGTGTTGTTTCTACAACCACAGGTAGCCAATTGTCAAGACTTCAAAATAAGTCAATAGTATAATCAACCGCGATGATGTTTTCTCTTTCATTCAAAATTCATTGGATTTTATTTTTAAATAGGACCTTATGGCAAACGATATCTCGTTTGAAAGGCATTGACATTGGCTACATAGCCATATTAATTTTGTTTGGGTTTAAACTGATTTTGACGGATAAATTAAATAAATACCAAAATTATTATTTCACATTCAAATATTAAAGATTTTTCAGTCCGCCTCTGGTTAGTTGTTAAAAAAATTGACGTTTTTAATTTAATAGTATTTGTTGCTTTGCAAAGTTTTTCTAAATAGCTTAAATATTTAATTTTATTATTGTTTAACGAGACGTTTAAGAGTTTACATAGGCAAAATGGTACGTACTCAAGCCGACAAAGTAGCAGCTATCTTAATAATTGGTGAATCTGGCAAGAATCTCCATGAAGCGGAACGTTTATTTAATGAGAGATACCCAGATCGCCCAATCTCGAGAACTTATTTGAGGGAGCTTCTTCACAAGTTTGAAGCAACAGGTAGTGTTCAAGATACCAAACGATCTGGACGACCAACATTTAGTGATGATAAAAAAATTGATATAGTTGCTGAAATGGTAGTAAACCCTACTTCCTCTTCAACTAAAGTTGCGTCTATCTGTGAAGTAAGTAAAAGTACAGTACAGAGAGTGTTGGCTAAAAATAAATTTCATCCATACAAGTTAAAATTGGACTTCGGATGACGACCACGACAGAAGACTCGAATTCTGTGAATGTATGACAAATAAAATTAGTCAAAACCCACATTACACAAAAACAATTTGTTTTAGTGACGAAAGTACTTTTTGCCTCAATGGAAATGTTAATACACAAATTGTAAGGTATTGGAGTGACACAAATCCTCACACCTTTCGTGAACAACATACCCAACTTCCAGAAAAAGTCAATGTTTGGGCAGGTATTTTGGGAAACCACATAGTTGTTCCTGTTTTCCTAAATTCAAATTTAAGCGGTGAAGTGCATCTGAAGATGTTACAAAATGCAATTGAGCCGTTAATTCTTGAAATTCTGGAAGATAATAAAGATGAATTCGGCCATCTGGAAATAACATTTCAACAAGATGGTGCTCTTGCACATTATTATGGTGCAGTAAGACGTTACCTGGATGAAGAATATCGAGGTAGATGGATCGGCCGGCGAGGTCCTATAGAATGGTCACTAGATCTGACACCATTAGATTTTTTTCTATGGGGGTACTTGAAATCCAAGGTTTATACTACGGCACCAGATAACATTGGCGTTTTGAAAGAAAGAATTATTGAAGAATGACACATTCGAACGAGTACGACAAGAGTTTACTAATAGGATATATTACTGTCAAGTAGACACAGCACATTTCGAACACTTGCTATAAGAATCCATTGTTGATATTTTATTAATTAAATTTAAAAAAATAATTTCAATAATTTTGGTATTTATTTAATTTATCCGTCAAAATTAGTTTAAACCCAAACCTAATCATTTCGCCTATCGACAATTTTATATTATTTTTAATTTTTATATATTCTAAGCCAACTTGTTAACTACTTCTGAACGATTTGGCCTATTTTGAATATGTTTTTCTTTTCGATACATATTTCAGTGAAATAGAGTGATGGGTGTTTTTGGAAAACAGTTAAAAACCTAACGGTTCAGTGGATGTAAACATTTTTCCTTTCAAATTTTTTATATTCTATGGACGAAAAAATAAACAACCCTTTCAAATATGTTTTTTCTTTACTTAGTTTGAAAAGAAAAGGAAATACAAAAAGTATTTTCAAACACCAACTCAACTATGCCCAGTCAAATTTAAGGAAACACTTTTAATACGAGTTTCTTGAAAGCAAATAATAACTTGTTATCCCTTTTTTATCCGAGAAGCCTTTCACACTGTTTTCTGATCGCGATATGAAAGTGCCAGGAATATCCACTGAATGTACAAGTTGTTTACTTTTGTGGTAAATGCAAATACAAAAATTGATTTTCATGGTCGTGCCTGTGGCCAAAACATTACTTAGATTCGAGCTTGGATTTGATTTTAACGGAGCTCGTTCGAAAATATTTTTCCATTCAACTGAAAAGTAATATTTAAGGGGAAACATTTTTTTCGTAGTTCTGTAGTTAGATTGTTCATTTTGTATGTTTAAAAAAGTTTAATATCGGGTATTTGAAGGCACAATATCAAACTTTGAATACTGCCGTCACGATCGGCTTTGATTTTTGTTTGTTTTTCATTTTTTTTCGTAAAATAAAGAAACAGCATCATACCTAAACACACAAACTAATATCCAAAAGTGAAAGAAAAAATGTTTTTTACATATTTCTTCATGTTTTATCTTATAGGTAAAGAGGGATTATTAACATTTTATTTTCCATGATAAAATATTCCTCTGTTCGGTTAATCCTAGCAATAAATTTTAACTACCCACTTTAGCAGATAGATCAGGGTTATAAATGACTACGGGTGTAAAATCATGTGCAGGGGCGGCGGCGAGTTGAAACAAAAAGTGCTATAAGGTCGATAGAAATTGTGCACCGAAAAAAATTAAATTTTCCAAATGGCAAGAATAACGATCAATGGTTTAGCCCTAGAGAATAAATAAAGGAATTGTGTAATTTCGAAAACTAGGTACACCGGTTGATAGAAAATGTAAAGTATGGAAATGACTGAATTTTCGCGAATAAAAACTAATCAATTCCAAATTAGAAAAGTGCAGAATGCTAATTAATCTCGTCGAGACAATCGGAGTTGATTGAGACCAATACAATAATCGGGAAATTTGAATAAAACCCGAATGTAGATTTATCATAAAATTCTAAACGCCCTATTTCTCCAGACTCAAATGTGTTCCGTGCAATTTCCTGTTTTCACAGCGGTAAATAAAATTCCAGGTTTCCAACGTCCCGTCACAGTTTCCAAATGCGTGGAGGTGTAATATCGTTATGAATCCGTTTCGAAAAATGTAATGGCTACAATTATAATACCTACGATCAGAATTAGGTCAGAATCGACTTTTAAAAGCGCATATCTATAAATTGCCATTTTATGAACACACATCAACCAGATAATTACAAAAGAACCGGCATCTGACTCAATGAATTGAAAACTCAACGATTTCGTACTCCCTTTGTTAACGAATTAAAGGGGTGTTAAGTTAGAAATTATAATTATTAATCAGCAAATCTCTAATCAAAGTCGAAAAATCCGTCAGGGAAGACGAACACGTGCTTCAACTTCTCAATTGATTTTGGACCAACTCTGTATCTGTAGTTAGGCCACATGTGGCCCATTGTACTTCCTCCCGAGGAGTTGTTTTCCTATACTATGGGTCGGAAATAATAGTCAGTGACTCATTTTTAGCATATAGGTATCTCAAGCGAGGCAAGGGAAGGTAAGTTGTGTCACCTGTTAGAAGAGCCGGATATTTCGAGAGTATAAATTCGAAATACATATAATATTATTTTGTGCCGCTCTTGTTGTACTGTTTCTGAACTAGTGCTGACGTCACTGACTATTATTTCCAACTTATAGTATAGGTCATCGTCCATCCTGTCCTATCCAGGTAACTAGGAGACATCTCCTTTATATCGGCAGGTGTAGGCCAATACTCACCGAACACACACTAGGCGTTTTGCTGCGAGGCAATACTACATCCCTTGATTTCATACCATCTCTTTAGAGATTGACAGGCCGTAGGTGTCGCCGGGTCCAAGAATTCATAGTCCAGCCACTTCCCTGGCTAAAGAATCAGCAATGCGGTTACCTTTGCTCCTGTCGTGCCCCTCAGATTAATATTGTTAGCCCGTCTGTTCAAGGCTAGTAGAGCTTGTCTGCTATCAGTGCAGACCACTTGAGCTTCCTCAGTTTATTTTTATTCTTTCACTTATCAGTAGCTGCGCGACAAACGAATGTAAATACTGTCAATGAAGATCCATATTTACTTAATATATAAATTTGATTGATGGTGATGAAATTATTTGCTGGGCAAGTAACCTCACTTTTCGAATTTTTAAAATTTCAAAATCGGAACTAATGTCCTTTTGACATTTTTATACATGGAAATCTACTTATACATTACAAACATAGTTCAACATTTTTAGCCGCCTGTGCACGACATTCAAACGAAAACTTTAAACATCCAATCCCTTCTTACAAAAAGTTAGTTCATCGACTCTCAGATATTCACAATTTCAGATAACATTTTCATCCGAATTTATTGAATCAATTAAACACGAATATATAATGTAAATAAATACCTTGATTTTATGGTCACCAACGTATATAAATATATAAATAAGTATAGTAAATATTACTTTTTATGGATAAGCTAATTGTTCATAATTAAATAAACTTATAGCTGGGGGTTACTAAATATTTTTTACTGCAATTAATTACATTCATTCACTATGGAGCTTTACATCGCGAATTTGATTGGATCTTATGATAGGGTACATATTTAATTCGGAGTGACTGGCCTCTTGGTTCCGGTATTTATTTCAATCTCAATTTTACATTTAATAATGTACGCAATATGCCTATTTGCCGGGTTGTTAGGTGGGTCTTTATTTCAAAATAACTAGTACTCGGGCTACAAGGATTGAGTTACGTGCAAACTTCGACAAAGTCCAATATACGAGGATGTATTGATATCTAGTTAGTCTAGACCAGTTTCATGCATACAGAAAATATTGCGTTACCATAACAAGGAACAATAACTTATTAGAAGTGTCAGTGTGAAGTTTGACGTCAAAAAAGTAAACCAGAGTTACGCAATAAATTAAAAGAAAAAAGATGTCCACCGAAATTGTGAAAATCGAAAAATTGGGGTATCGAGCCATCATCAAGTACCTGTATTAAAAGGGTTAAGAGGTAAGCAGATTTACGATAAGATATGCTTAATACCCTTGGTGATCAATTCCTTCGTATGCGACCGTGAAAAATTGGACTAGAAGTTTCAAAAGAGGTAAATTTTACATTGAAGATGATGACCGATCGGGAAAGTTTCTGTGTCAGTCCCCGAAAATATTGATGCAGTTCATGACATGATTTTAGCAGAACGTCGAATTGGGCTAAAACGGATATCTGAAGCACTGAATATTTCATACGAACGCGTTTATCATATAGTTCACGTCAATTTGGACATGAGAAAAATTGCTGCAAAATGGATCCCCAAATGTTTGAATGTAGACCAAAAGCGTGCAAGGATAGAAGCATCGCGTTCGATTCGGCACCGTGTGGGAGATCAAGCAAACATTCGTACAAATGATAAATATTGGCCTATTCGCCAAATACACGTAGATAGTGTCTGGGACCGGCTTAAGGTCTTGTAACTAAGGGGTCCCGGGTTCGAGTCCCGGTGGTTTCGCTTTTCAATTTTCAGAATATTTAGCTTATAGTCGTTCCAGTGATAGTTATAAAAAAATGGAAATTTAAGAGGGCTTGCGGGAATGACAATACGATTTGTATTGATGGTGATATTATACCTGAGATGCCTATTTCGAGTAAACGGAAAAAGGGGATACTTTTAACGATGTGAAAAATAAAAAAACAAACAATTATTTAGGTTTATGCGACGAAAGTGCACTTAACACGCACCATTGGATCTTAATCGTATAGCCGTACTGGAATATAAAAAGGATTCCTCTGAAAAATAAACCATTTAAAAAGCTCTCAACTGTAGTATTTTTATTACATTCACACCATTTAGACACCCCGTTTTACAATTCTCTTGAGAATACAGAGATAGTTTTCTTCCAAAATGATGCCCTTACACGTGCTATTCCTATTTTATTGTGATGGAAATGCCTAAATGTACCCGGAAAATGCATTTGCCTATATTTATACTCATAAAAGGTGTTTTCACGAATAATAATCAAATACACATCAATAACAATTTTAATAATTATTTATTCAAATAAATAGGAAGCCGAAAGGAAGATGTGTTAAAGGTGCGTCTTTAACCACAGTGCTTTATCAAAAATTATAAAAATGTTAAACTTTACACTTGTCTTCGTGTAAATAAAAACAGGCGAAGGCGAAGGTGACTGTCCAGATCTCTTAAACCGGGAAGTACCCCTGGTTTAGATTCACAACTGGTCCCGGTAGGTGGCGTGCAATCGGGTTCACACCAGTGGCGGTCATATACACTTTGAGAGGGGGGGCCACACTGATCTAAACGGCTGGAGCGATTTTGAAGAAATTTTGTATAAGGATATTTTTTTAGCCATTCCAAAAACGGGTAGAAGAATCGTTTGTTAATGTGTCGCCAATGAATAGGAACTTATAACTTTTTAGATTGAATTACATTTTTACAAATCGCCATCAAAGGAATTCAATTAATATATCGCACCTTTCATATTACATTTTAAAATGCTAAAATAAACTAGCTCTAGCGCCAGAGTTTTAAATATTTAAAATTGTAAATAGCTTTTTAAAATGTATCTTATAAGACCGCGATCTATTTTTCATTTTTATTATCTTAATAGCGTTAATTAACGCAGTAATGTAGGGATGGGGATTACGACACTGATACTGGCACTGACCCACTTTCCTTTTTATGATTCCGAAACGTAGCGAAACGAAAGGGTGAAGAACGAAAGAGTAAGCAAACATTCCACCTTGGGGATTTTAGACTATTTGGCAAGGATAAAGACGCACCTGTTGAATATTTAACAGTCTTAAGATCCAAAATGAATAAAAATAAGGTGAGAACAGACTTTCTTAAATGTAAATATGGGGTGGGGCGTCGAGTTGAACAGAAAATAGATGCTTGTGTTTCGAAAATGTACACCGTTTGTGTTTTAACAAATTAGACATTATTATTATTATTGTATGATAATTTCACCCCCCTTATAATATGTAAGTAACATAAATGTTGAAAAAATGCCTGCGACAATACAAAAATGAAAGAAGGCTCAGGATGTGGAGTTTACTCAAGAGCACTAAGCCTAAAGATGAAGTGGGGAATCGGAAACAATACCAGCGTAGTTCAAACAGAACTGGCTGGTATCTCAATTGCCACAAAAGAACTAACCAGAAGAGGAATTTCTGGCAAAAACATAATAATCTGCACTGATAGTAGACAAGCCCTATTAGCCTTAAACAGACAACGTGTTATATCGAGGCTAGTACTAGAGTGCCACCAAGATTTAGCTGACGCCTCGGCAGATAACAATATTATCCTGAGGTGGGTTAAAGGGCACGACAGGAGTAAAGGAAATCGCATTGCTGATTCTTTAGCCAGGGAAGCCGCTGGACTAAAAATTCTAGGACCCAGTGACACCTACGGCCTAACGACTTCGACAATTGCGGAACTAGCCAAACGCTACACCCATACTCAATCCCTTAAGAGATGGGATGGAATCAAAGGATGCAATTTTGCCAGGATCACCCTGGGCGACCCTGGGAAGCTGGAGCCGAAGAAATATTTGGCGATGACCAGGAGAAACCTACGTTTAACAGTAGGATTTCTGACTGGTCACTGTCAACTAGGGAAACACCTGCATACTATGGGGCTAGTGGACACACCTCTATGCAGGATGTGTGAACAGGAAGATGAAACTGTCAGGCATGTCTTATGCGAGTGTCCGGAGTTATCGTCAATAAGAGAGTGTATGTTCGGTGAGTCTTGGCCTACACCTGCCGATATAAAGGAGATGTCTCCTAGTGACCTGTCCACCTTCCTGAGAAGGACAGGATGGACAATGACCTAGGAAGACAACTCCTTGGGAGGATGCACAATGGGTCACATGTGGCCTAAGTGCTGTGAGCCTACACTCACCCTCCCTACTCTACAGATACAGATACAAAAAAATGTTAGTAGGTAAGTACTTGCTTTAAAATAACAATTTATGCTCTTCCAAATGAAGGATTTTCGATAAACATTATGTATTACATTCACTGTAAGTGTATCATACTAGACAGTATTTTTAATTTCATGCCAAAAAGGTAATCAGTCCCAATTTGATATTGGTACATTCTTGTTAGGTACACAGGCATTTTATCAATTTTCCCAAATTGTTGTAGTCATAACGGAAAATGCTTTGTATTCAAACAGATTTTTGTAAAATTCCTATGAAAAACCTGAATTTGAATTGAAAACCTAGAATTCGATCGAACAAAAAACACAAATTCCTTTATTTCCTAAAATGTCTTTATCATTAGAAAAATAACATCATCGTTTGTTATCCAAACATAATCTAAATGTAACCTTTTAATATTGTTTGCCTGTTATTCTTTGTTTATAGAAACACCTTCAATCCAAATCATCGATTTATTTCATACATAGTTTTAAGAAAATTAAACATAAACAACATTAATTTTTTGTTTGGATGTTAAAATATAGAAAATAGAGTTTTACTGTCATATGAAGTATGTTTGTCAAATAATAACACATTTATTATTCAAAAAAAAAAAATTGTGTACTAGGGATAAAAATTACATTAATTGCGATTAATTGAGAAGAAACCTAATCTTCAATTTAATCTTTTTATTACAAAGTAACATTACTACTTAAGATTTATAGATTGAATTTTCATAGACACTTATGTGAATAATCAGGAAACATATGGTGAGATAAATTTTATTATTAATAAAAATCTTCCAAGAACTTTAAAAGTGGATTATTCAGATAATTGTCAAAGCTAATGAGTATTTCAAGAGTCTTCAGTATAAGTAGAAGCCTGGGAGCATTTATTTAAGAACTAAAACAGACAATAAAATTCCTTTTAACACTAAAGAGGCCTGTCGACTCAACTATGCTTGAAGAGCTTTTCATTTATATATAAAGTGCACTTTTGTAATATCAAATTATTGCTACAGTTCTGAATTTTATTAAGATGTATTTTTTGCTCTAATAACGACATTCAAGGAAACATTCATTATAGTTCTGGAACAAAGAAATAAGAGATCAACCTAAAAACTGGGTAACCATAGATAAAAATTGCAAGAGTGGAAGTTGTAGTTGTTAAGACTTGCATGGAGTATGTCATTAAACAAGAAAAACGCCTTAATTTCAAAATTAGTCTATTACTTTAATTCAATTCATTTTATAACTATATAAAGTTATTAAGTTTGTACTTTATTGTGACTGGTGTTTTAAACTTTGATTTTAATTAATTCACTGCTAATTTCCTGAGAACTGTTAAATAAAAGTTTATAGTTAGTTGAACTATTGAAGGGTACTTATCTAATGGGAAATTGAATATTCCATTCTATAAAATAAATCCAAATATTTTTATCCTATGCTTCTGAAAACATTCCTTCTCTTTGTAAAGTTAGGGAAAGTTTTAAATGTGTTCATTCTTCATATTATTTTTATTGTTACCTAATCATATTAAAATATTAATTCACAAATTACCCTCTAACTATATTTTAATGACACATTGTAATGAAATTAACTAGTAATAAACCAACTGATAATAAAAAGATGGTTTGTTGAAACCTTCAAAAAGACATCAAAAGTGTGGTGATATATTCAAGTTTACAAAAGTATGAGTCACATACAAAAAATGTAATATTAAAATTCTCAAAATAAATTATAAAACATCCTCGCCCAAAACAATTGTCTGAGTTAATCATATGTTTTAAATTTGTTTATAAAGATTACATATAAACTGTCAAAAATATAAATAAATACCCATGTTATAATTTGAACTGGGTGGTGCTTTATATAATTGATTATTGTAATAATAATTATCTTTTTTATTCAATTCTGTGATATATCAGATATTTTTTCAATACCCCTGTGTTTTAATAAGCCAATGTCAGTACCTGCCACTTAAGTTGTTTGTTTATTCATATTAAAATTCAAAATTTATTATTTTTACATTTGCATAATTATAGAATAAAAAGCAATTATGTTGGTATAATTAATGGGACCCAAAATCTATTATATTATGTTATGACAAGATATTGAAAATGAAAATTTTGCTACTAAAAAAATGACAGGTTGGACAGTAAATAACAAACAATGTCTACTATTAAATCTATATGATATAAGAATATAATATTTAGTTGTTATTTACTTTGATTTTAACAGATTCTAGTTAAACGATATATTATTTCAGAAAATCAGTGAAATGTGGGAAGGATTTAGTATGCTCTAAAAGGAACATTTTCTACTTTTAGAAAGGTAGATAAAGGTAAAGTTCATCCAAAATAAATTGCATAAGATGAAGACAAAGTAGAAAAACTAAGTAAAAATAAGTTGAAGTACCTGGATCACTGCAAACTGGTACATACAATTGAGATCAAATTCATTTCCTGTAAATATCTACACATAATTTTAAGATAGATTTCTGAAATCATAAAGCTTTATACAGGAGAAAGTAATGGTAAATGTAAACATAAAGTAAAAAAATAATGAATGTATAAATTCTATTAAAAAATATGATTTATCGAAAGACCAATATATAATTTGAATAATATTATAATCAAAGTTCAAATTAATATTAATCTGACCATTAAAACCAAACATTTACAATGGTATGTTAATTGCCAAAAGAATATTATACTTTGAGTGTGTTGAACTAGGTAAAATAGAAAAATGAACCACGGAAATGTAGGCAAGACAAATTAATAAAGAATTACAATGTAATTACAAAAGAAAGTAAGCAATGGTCGGTAGAAGTATCAGTGGATTGTGAAAATTCTACATCTCTTATATTTGGAACAAGGTAAGTCTTAATTTAAAAAATTCAAAGTAATGATACTTCCCAGTGTACCAATTCACAAAAATATTAATCAGTTTCAACCATCATGAGATTAGATTATTCCAAAATGTTTATATTTAAATAGGTAGAATTATCCAGATATTTGGAAATTCTTTTAATTGATAAGCTGTTTGTGTAAACCAATTATTCAACCACATATTTGAGTTTCTTTAAAATTTTCTCAGGGTACATATTTGGCACTGAATTTGTATGCAAGTGAGTAGTAATCCCAAATGTACTTAGTCAATTTCAATTCTCATTTAATAATTAGCAAGTTGAGTAATTAAATTAAGAATAGGTGCAAACCAAATAAATACACTTTTTTAACATTTTGAATCTGTCTTTAGATCTTTTTGTTTTATCTGCTAGGGACATTATAGATTTCCTAAGGAAAACCTTAAGACATATTTAAACTTGTTGAAAAAAATTAGCATACTTGATGATAATAATTGCAGATGTGTTCACCTGAATACTAAACATTCTCTATTTCAATTATTTATCGGTAAGTTTAATTAATAATAACGTAAAATAACTATAATAGACTTTGTTGTAGTAATTATCCACAAAGATAATCTTTACGGGGAAAAAATGTACCTTATATAAAACAGTGGAAAATTAATGTTTAACAATTAATATTTTTGATTGTCTTACCTTAAAGTGAAGAATGAATGAAAATACACAAAGGTCATACATAGATCCAGCATCCAAATAGCAGAGTTAATGTTTACTGCAAAAGCATCAATAACACTATTGTCAATTTATAAAGATACTTCACCTATTGGTTGTCCTATACACAAAAGGACTTTTTGTCAGCAGTTTTATAAACAAACACGCACGTTGTCTCCTTAGAACAACAACAAATGAATATCTACTCCATTTTGAAACCTTTTATGAGAAATGTTACAAACGTGATTTCTTTGTGCCTTGCCATCATTCGAAGTTTCTCATCTATAAACTTCACTTTATTTTTCAACTTTTTTCGGTCAGGTATTTTATTTCTTTTCAATATTCATTTGGGAGTGTCTGTTCCCTAACAATTTATATATTCCTAAATTACATCGATGCAGCTATATTTTCACTGCTGATATGCCCACAGACCACTTACCCTATAGACACCCCACGCCCGTTATAGAACGTCGTACCCATTATATAGTTCTAATCCTGATCATCGGATGTCGCTAGTAGCTTCTGGCACCTGCTTAGTAGGCAACTTACAATTTTAGGAGCGTCAAGACCCATCTGTTGTTCTGCGTCAAAAGTAACAAGAATGGCGCAAAATTCAAATCCAACGATGGCGCGAAATTCAAACCCAATAAGAATAACGTGAGAGTACGGAAAAAATAAAACAATTACAAATTTTCTTTTTTTATTTATTCGTTGCAATAATACAAATCTAACAAAGTATCTTAACACTTAGAAGTACATAGAAATTTAAACTACAAACCACAATTAACTTATATACAAAAAAAATCATATCTAGCTATTTAACTCTACATTGTATATAAAAAGAAGAAGAAAAATAAAAATCTATTACCTTTTTTAGCATTCTATTACGTTTTTGCGTGGAATTTTGTTACCAAAAAATTTTTCCCAGGAACAACGCTGTATCCCACTAATGCAATGAGGAACGCAACACTTTCTGAATGAAGGCATTTTGTCTATTATTATAATCACTATTACTTATAGTAGCTAGTAGCACACACAACTGGCAATAATAAAAAAAGTAAATAGTTCAAACAACGGTAAGCAAAAACAAAAACAAGTCCCAACTGACAATAACAACGATAAAATGAAACCACACCTTAACAGCGACATCACTTTAGATTCGGTGTGCTGTGATTCGTTTAACAAGAGACTCCCGATTATGGCAACCAGCATTACAATCGTGAGCTATGATATTTGCCTACTCAGACTACTAGCGACATCCGATGATCAGGATTGTAACTATATTTTCGTTCAAGGTCTTGTAACCTGCGCGGGTTGTCTATAGGGTAAGTGGTCTGTGGATATGCCGACACTGAATGCTAACTAATGGATTAGTTTCTTTTTGTACCACCAGATGATGCTGCTCCCACAGAACCGAATAATGAAAAGGTTACTGACCTTAATTTGCAAGAGGTTGACATGAAATTTCTACAAAATACAGTTTAAGCATTGTTTTATAGATGACGCCACCAACCAATTGTTAATTACAAAACTGCCAGCTGAATATAGCAATCAATCTATCAATAACATGAAAAATATTTATAGAAATTATCGGTTATAAACATCACTTATTTTCCAAAAATCTTTTTTTATTTTGAATTAAAGCTTTACTTGTCAACTGTCATCTTGTCAAATTAGGATGAATTCATAGAGAATAAAAGACTAGATAGGCGCTACAAATGATTATTGTAATTATGTTGAAGAAAAAAAATCTAAATTCATAACTATAATGTGTTATCACTAACATTTATAGTGACCTACAGATTATTTTCAGTACTGCTCCTTTAAATTCTCGAACAATTGAATTCTGTTTACCATCATCTGAAATATACATTCAATATAACAGCTTTAGTAATATAATTTACGTTTTAATGATCTCAATGATACTTGTTTCTATTACTAATACATTTTGTAATAATTAATCTTATCAGTTGTTGATCTTCTGTTTATAATTTAAAAAAAAGTCTTATCAAGATTTGTATCATTCTGTTGAACGCTTTCTTAAATCCATAGCTACATTTCTTTTTAACATATATATATATATATATATAATATATATTTATATATAACTATTGTTTACAATTATACAACAATATTGGTAAGAAAACTAAATCCAACAAAAAAGACTCTCTCTCTATGACCGTTCTCTTTTTCTATTATCCTTATTCTACAGAGTAATTATGCGTATCCCATCTATACGCTCTAGAATATCGTTGGAGTCGTCGCGCGGGCTGTTGTTTCGGATCGGGAGTTCGATATGGGTGAAATGAAATAAGGGTTTTTCAAATAGTTTTAAATAGTTCATTTAAACATATAGAGAAAGCTTTGAATTATTTTATCCATTAGTTATATAAAGGAATAAGAGAACTAGGCGTATTTTTGGCAGTGTGAACAGATTCGTGAAATGTCATAAGTCTTTTACTGAAAAAAGCAGATTAGTTATATTTTCAATCCGCCAACATGGCGGAGGTAATGCATATTTTCGACAGATATTGCATTCAGTAAGTACATAATTTGCATATAAATTGATGAAACTATGTTTAAGTAAACAATTCATGAGCAATAGCTTATAAGTTAAAATATAAAATCATTGTATATATATACCCGTTTTGCTTATAAAGATGCAGGGTACTTGTTCAATCCTCTCTTTTCACGATCATTTTATTTACATTTGCATTATTTTTGTGCAAATATTTACCAGCGATATCGGTTTTAGAATATTTTTATTCGAAAAGATTCTGATTAGATATAATGTGTTATGTTCTAAGGTTACTTAATAGAATAGGTATGAATAGTGGCTCCTAAACTAATTTGTTTACTTGTTTTGTAATTGTAAGTACTCTAAATCAATTTTAATAAGTTTTGTATATGATCATGGGATTGTATCAAAATGAATAAACTTGGTTAATTATTAGTATATAGTCATTTTTTAGTCTCAGTATAACTACTTAAAAGTGTGTAGGTACTGTTAAAAAAAATTTAATATGTTTATGGAAATTATTCAATTGAGTATAGTATTTATTGAAAGTTAAGTAATCTAGGTTAAAACAGCTGCCATTTCTCTCTTTGAGAAATGACATCTTAATGACATCAATTCTTCATATTTATTATTGTACCTATATAATTTAATATTGTATTATTTTAACATATAAATTAAAGCTAATATCAAAAACAAATACTCTCGTTTTTAGTTTATTTTAATCAGTGTTAAGTAGATTGCGATACAATAATTGTATACACTCATTAAAGTTATATAAATCTACAGGATATGTGGGTACTATAAGCAGTTCAATGCCATTATTGCCATTTGCTGGACTTATAGCATATTGCTTGTGGTTTTTGGTAACTGACCAGGAATAATTTGTTTTATAAGTTTCCTTTTGTATATTTATATATACAGGAGATCAGAAAAAATATGTATTTAATGTTTTTTTTGTTAATCTTAAATGATTCTTTATAACCGCATTGAATTGTACTTTTTATTTCTATAGAGTCTAGCTATACCCAATAGTGTCATTTGGATCTGTTGCTTCATGAATGAATATCCAATGATTCATGCTAATGTGGGTACAGACTGATGTCTTTAGATATACCTTGGCATAGGGAGTCTAACTCTTTATGGGTTATTATAAGGATTAAAAACTAGTTTTCTTCATTTTTCTATTTTTTGTTTCAGCTATTTCAACAGCAGATATTGCCCTCATGGGGATCAGTGTTCATATCCACATAAAGCACGTTTTGAAGTAGAACAAATTCACTACTTACCAGGAAACGAATATTTTTTGGGTAAACTTCGAACGCACCAAAGGGTATGTCGATTTTTTATGAGAGGTAATTGCATCCATCAACAAAATTGTCATTATCGTCACGAAAACGGAAACGAAATGCCTAATGCACTAAAATCAGTAGAAAGACCAGTTCGAACACAAAGAGCAATTATAAAGTAAGTTCTATTTGTTAATTCTCTCAAGATCTAACCTCAAAATGCTTCTGTTGTTAGACTCTGAATCTGCTTAACCTCTATCTCACAATTTACTTGAGAATTTTTAAAACAAAATATGAAATTAAATGTTTGATGTATTTTTAGTACCAGCTGTATGCCATCAACATCACAGTCAGAAACAGTAACAAATAAGAATTCCATAAATAATAGCATAAAAGATTTGCATAAAAAAGAAAGGATATTATCCTGGTAAGTTTTTATTTTCTATATAAAATTAGCGAAGTGCAATTAGAAATACACAATATGTTTTTGGCATTATTTATTAAGAACAACACATTTCTTCATCTTACTGAAAATTTGAATAAAAAACCTGAATATGGAGAGTAAGACATTTTTTGTTTCATAAAGTATTGGGCACCTGCACAAAATTATTAATCTAAATTTTCCTTATAGCATGAAAGACAATGACAATAAACCACGACCTGATGAAGAAGAAGGTGCATGCGCCTCTCCTCCATTAGCTGATATTAATGATTCTTGGGTGAATGCCCCAGAATTTGTGCCAAAAAATTATAGACCAAAAAGTTATGCAGAAGCCCTCAGTCCCGAAGCGATTGCTGAAAAGAATGCTAACAGAAAACTCTGTCCTTATGTTAGCAAAGATGGATTGTGTAGAAATTTGACTGATTGTACCTACCTTCATGGGGAAATGTGTGATATGTGCGAAAGACTTATTTTACATCCTTACAATGAAGAACAGCGGAAAAGGCATCGGCAGGTAGGTTTAGCTGTCTTCACATATCCACTTCTTTAAGATAAACTACTTGAAATTTCTTTTTAAGGAGTGTTTAAAGCAACATGAAAGGAACATGGAATTGTCATTTGCTGTTGCACGGTCTCAAGAAAAAACTTGTGGGGTATGCTTTGAGGTTATTATGGAAAAAACAAATGGTGAACAAAGATTTGGCATACTCCCTAATTGCAATCACTGTTTCTGTTTATGTTGTATTCGAAAATGGAGACAAGCACGTCAATTCGAAAACAAAATCATTAGGTAATTGATTAGTAATATAAGTACTTCAATATACTTTTTGACAGTCTCCTAATTTATTGCTTAATTCAACGATTCTTGAGCCATATTTTATCCTGCTGTTACTTTGTAGAGCTTGTCCAGAATGTAGAGTCACTTCAGATTTTGTCTGTCCAAGTATGTATTGGGTCGACACCAAGGAAGACAAAGATAAACTAATCGAAGATTACAAAAAAGCACTAGCAAGAAAAGACTGCAAATACTTTAAAAAAGGGCAAGGCAAATGTCCATTTGGCAATAAATGTTTTTACCTCCACGCTTTCCCTGACGGCAGCAAATGCGATGTTGGCCCACCACCAAGACAGAGACGTGCTAGAAATGCTGATGCAGATATGGATGTCCTTCAGGTAAAATCGTTCAAATATATTTATAATCTTCAATTCAATTTGTCTTTTATAGCAAGTGACATGGAGGTCTTCTCTTCTGTATTGTATATGAATTTAGCCCATTCCTTCTTAATATGTTCAAACCATTTCTATTCTGCATAATATCTAGTTCTCTTCTTACTGATCCCAATTGTATCCCTTCTGATTATGAATTTCACTCTCCTCAGGTCATGCCTTGCTGGGGGTCCATTTTTTATTTTAAATAGCTTGGATTTCATATTATTCCAGCTTACACAGCTTTTATTATCTATTTACTTTTTTCTTATTAGATTATTGTTAATGTAACTTCCACGTTTTCTGTAAAATGATTTTTCAATATCTAGCAATGGCATGTAAATATCTTTGTTTTGTTTTTTGCTCTATTATTTGTTTGATTATAAAGACTGGTTTTGTCTTTTTGGATCCCACACCAGCTCTTAATTTCGTTTTAGCCTACTTATACGATGGAGGCTGGTTGAGGGAAGCTCTTTTTAGGATATAATTCTGTTCTATAAACTTAATTATGATTAACGATGAAATGAAACAATTAAATTTGTTTGAAGGTTTAAAAAAATTAAATTGTTTTATTTCATCGTTAAGTATGGATCTTCATCAATTATCATCATTCATCATTATGATTTTTTGTTCATTTGTGACGAATTGTTAAAATTGAGTATAATATGTGCGTATTTTTTGCAGCAGGTGATGCTGTGGGACTTTCTCGACGAGCGTGATTTTCCGTGGCAATCTTTGGCAGATGATTTGGAGGATTTAGTTTCGTTTTTCACGGATTCCGAAGAATCAGATTTCTCAGATTACGAATTCTTTTTAGATTAG
This sequence comes from Lochmaea capreae, assembly GCA_949126875.1. Lineage (NCBI taxonomy): Eukaryota > Metazoa > Arthropoda > Insecta > Coleoptera > Chrysomelidae > Lochmaea > Lochmaea capreae. The sequence goes on from OX421402.1 coordinate 3,468,770, forward strand.
TCTTTGCATATATTTATAATGCAAGTATACCCAAGATATTTTGAGTACATTGTTAGATTTTATGTTCAGGTTATCCCAGTACACAGAACATTGCATGTGGAAACATGCTATTTGTCGAATTATTTGTAGTATAATTAATGTATATATTGTTGGTTGATATTTCCAAACAAGTTTATTCTTAACAGTGCGTAAGCAATGCCTTTTCGTTGCTTTGTATTATTATTTGTCCTAGTTTCGGTTTTTGGGGTGCCTGTTTATATATTCTAGCTATTCAACATATATATTCTGAGATATCAAGGAAATTTTAAAAAATATATATATTTTGGTGCTAATTTCGCCTATTTGCACAGGGTAACGGTGAATTTTAAACTGAAAGTACCTCCATAACAATGTCATTTCAAAAATGATACTAGGTTAAGTTCTGTTGTTTTCTTTTTTTTTTAATCTTTCAAGTGATCGAATGGTAGCGATTTTTGCTGTCTTGTGATTTGAATAACCAGTGAATTTTCTGTTATCGAAACCTTCTAAAATATAAACTATATAACCAAAATTTTATTGATTTGATGATTCGGTTAGACAAGTTTGTTAAAAATTGATAAAAAAAAACAAATAATATCCTTGCTATACATAGTTTTTCAATTTTTCGTGTTTTGTTGTTCAAAAGAAATATAAATTGAATTTAATTATCATCAAATGCCTGCCTATCATCATTTTCGTTTGTACTTGACATTTGAATTTGTTTCAGTATTTTGCAGAAAATATTGCTATATTAAAATGTATAGTGTACTTTTCCAAAAATGAAAATATTTTCTAATCAAATCCAAAATTTATGTTCAATATGGTTTCTTGTTGAACCACTTTTGTTTCCATTAATGCTAAAATTGAAATATTAAAAACTTGAAATTACTGAGTTTGAACCGGTTCAGGTGAATGTTTATTGGGAACTGACAATTTTAAGTCACTCCATCTGGTGCTAAAAATCAAAGTAATAATAGTTTACAATAGTCGAGTGTTTACAGTAATAGTCATGTTTATAAAACTATTTATTATTAAATGTAATTAAAAATTTCCAGAACGCGAGAAATAAAAAAATAAAATCTGTTCAGTTAGAGACTTCCTGGGCAAAGCAAATAAAGATTATTTGGTGGTGATAGAAAATTATTAAAGAACTTCTTACCGATTCCCTTTTCTACAATAACAAGCCTACCTGTTTTCACCCCTACAAGATAATATTTCAATAATGTTAATGGGACGTCAGCCCTAGTTGCAATAATTTTCTACTATTGTCAACTTAAATATCCATAACCTGTCTCGGCTATTCAAACCAGGTAATTGGAACCAAATATCAATATTTGTAAATATGCTGATTGGCAGAAAGTTATGTTGGAGCTCCTGGTCTTACGTCAATTGTCAATGTAGTATACTACACTTACATATGCAGTAGAAAACAGATGAAACTAATTTAAAATTTCAGGCGCAATTATAGATACGAGATACGGTGCAATGTGAACATACTACATTGACATTATTGACGTGAAATCAAGAACACACATTCCCTAGTTTGAAGAGCCGACGCGGCATTTTTTAGTCCACGTCCACCTGTCAATTCCCAAAAAAACATCTTTAAACCTGGTTTAAACTTCCAATTTAAAACCGTTTCATGAACGAACTAAAAAGTTGAATGAAAGTTTTGTTTGTACTTTTAAAATTATATTTTTCTTTCTTTTGAAGAGAAATACGTTCGTTTTATTAAATATGTATCTATTTTAATTAGTTTTCTGATATTTTTCTTTTGTATAAAATTTGAAGCCCGAGAACAGTGCAAAATATACGGTTTTTAAGACAAAGTAATATACATGTCAATGCAGTAGTTTCAAATTTGACATCTATAGTCATTTAAATATCAAATTTTGTAGTGATATTAGCCTTTATGTGACCTTTGCCAGTTAAAACATGAAATATAACAAAGACTACCGTAGTGATATTCAATTTTAGGTTTAAAATTGAAGATATGAAATGTATTGAAAGGAAAAATGTTCTATATTCAAATATACAACATGAAATTTTCACTAAAAGCATATTCGTACTTGTAATTGTTTATAAAACAAGAAAGAATAATTAAATTTGTTCCTCCAAGTGGAAATAAACTTTCATATCTTCAGTTACACTTGTTACATACATTCTAACACAAACCAGTGGTTAAAAAACATCCAGCAATATATATTTTTAAAGTAGAAGTCTATATAATGATGCACCCCTTAACATTTACAAATGTTTATTAACGTATTATGACAAAACAGCACTAGACAATTATGCCAAACAAAATAGCTTAATCTAGTTTCTATGTGATATATGTATTATTGTTAGATGAGGAAGTAACATCAGTGAACATGTCTTATAGAAAAAAACGTCTGTAAAGTTGGCCTCAGCAAATCAGCCCAAACAGATCTGAAATTGCCCGATAAAAATAGCTGCAATCAAATTTTGTGCACACTGCATCATAGTTTTCAACTGAAACTATAACATTTAAATCCAAGCGTTTAAATTGTGATGAACAACGAAGTTATTAAAGATTGTAAAACATTTTGCACGACAGATAAAATGCATAAATCTTGTGTTATCTAGAAAATACACTACTTTTTAAGATGTTCCAAGCTTTTAAGGACAGAGCAGCGTAAACTGTGTTGTTCCTTGCTCGCCATGTTTGCCGCTAACGATGATTAGAAGATATTAAGTCACTTGGCGCTAGCTCTAGTTTACATTGGAAGAGCTACAAATAACGAACAACAGAGTTTATACATCCAGCTGTTAGGACTGTGAGATGAAGTTGGCATTGTCACCTAAATTTTTAGGTATCTCCGTTGAAACCAATTTTATGGACGGAACAAAATTTATTTTTAATATTTTCTGACTAAATATAAATATCATATTCATTAAAATTACTGATAAAGTAGAATTATTCTTCTAAATAAAAATAAATAAATATGTTGAATAAAATAAGTATTAGTTGAGGTCTTGGGTGATAAAAGTAAAACAACAATGTTACTAAAGTTGTTGTTGAAATTCGCAAATACAAAATGAAAGATGTTCATCGCATTCAATAAAAAACGTTTGAATATACAGTGTGTGCTTGTCGTAAAGTAAAAAGTTCCTTTTGCTTTGCATTTGTGAATCTACTTGATGTTTTTAAAATACATCGTTTGTTTCTGTATCTTCTATAATAACGGATATACCATAAGAGGTAATCTTTATCACTCTATATTGTTATAAATATGAATGAAATAAAATACATTGTTAGAAAGATTGGCTGAATATGAAAATGCCAAATGTCCGTGTTTGTTTTGTCATGGTGTCGTTTTTTAATTTTGTTTCGAGAATCTTGAAAAATATCAGAGTTGGTTGTGATAAATCCGATTTGGTTAATAAAAGTGAATGTATGTAATTTAATAAATATTTTATTGCCAGATTTTGTTGTATTCAATTTGTTTATGGTCGAAAGAATTTACAGGATATAATGAATTTTTGTAAAAAAAAAGCAAATTATTTGTAATATAAAATTTTAAATATCCCCGATACGTTTACCTTGAAATGAATTTTCGAATAAAGTTCTTGATGCACTTGAATTATTTTTTAACATAAATTTTTGTTAAACGATGGAGAGATTGGATTGGAAAAACTGCATAAAAGACATTTTCTTAAGAAACAAGTATGTTTTAATATCCAAGCTAGATTTAACAACACTGCAAGGGGCATCCATTATTTATCATGAATTCATATCAATCTATTGATTTAAATTACATAATAAAATTGAAAAGTCAAGATGCACATCGGTGATATATAAAAAAACAACACTAAATCCGCATACATATTGTCCTACGGTTTTACTTCTGATATTTATGTTAAGCATTCATAAGTACATCAGCCTCCAGTAATAAGTATCTACATGTAAACATACTGTTTCTACTAGTCCTGACTCGTCTGAAAGAAGTTAGGAACCGATACAGTAAGTTCGTTCCAACTGGCGATAGAACCGTTCTATGTCTATGTATCGTTCGCGTAAGTGCTGTATTTTTTTCGCGTTCCAACTGATTGTATCGTTCTTGGGATGGTACAAAAACTACCTTCCTTTTGGAATGGGTGATAAAGTTGATGTGTCCATCTCTAGTTTGCGCGCCATACAGTACTAGATACGATTCATATCGCACTCGACTTCCAACTATTTTTATCCACGAATACGAGCGCAAAGCTTCAGCTGGTGGGGATATTGTTTCAACCAGCCGCTTAAATGACTTGTGCTTTGCAATATCAATGTTAAACAGTTAATGCTTTTTTTTCACAGATTCGACACTGTTTTGACAAAGTGTCAGATCTAAACGGACCTTCACAATATGTCTCATGACAAGTTCTTCAATTCGATCTTCCCATTTATGACTAACGTGACATTAATTCTCTTAATGATTTTGTCTCTGCTCCACTTGTATTTAATGTGAATGTGCATTGAAATTCCATAAAATAATTTAAAGATATATTATTGTTGCCGCTCAGAGATGATTCTTGATTCTTGCATGTAGAAAAATCTGAGAACGTTGGTTATTATTCAACATATCCATTATTGCTAGTTAATATTAGTCATTTTTCGCCTTTAAACGTTATATTATTAGTTTTATAGTTCAATTTTTAAAATTATATGTTTATTTTTTTGCACAGCTTTGATTAATTTTCTTATTCCGAGTTTATAGGGGTTATCCCACCTTTTGAGTGTCATCTAGCTCTATCCGAAATAAATTTCGATGAAAGAATTAAAAAAAAAACTTAAGACAGTTTATGTAGACGGATCCCCACTAGCAGCTCGAATTGTATGGGCATGTTTGGGTAAAATGAAGCATACAATATAAAAAATATAATCTTTACTAGATAATTTGACGTTTCTCCGTCAAGAGTACTGGTAATCAATCAGAATATTGATCTATCCGACAATCAGATAGAAATTTTAACTAGCCGGACAATTTCTTTTAACAATCCTATAAAAACATATACGTGTTGAATACTATACTTTATCCACAACTATATATACTTACCTAAGTTTGTAGAAAAAATACAAAAGATTTCAAATATTCATACAGTGACCAGTAAACTTTCAAATCATGTTGAACTCATTGAACTGTCATTATTCAATTCTATAAAGTAATTACCTGATGAAAGTCGTACACTTAACATATATAATAATTAATAGAATATCAAAATATTATTTGGCATCTTTTTTATACAATAAGTACCTTTATCATCGAGTTCATTCGCATTATGGTTTTTGTTTGAGTCTGAAAACATGATAAATTCTTTAGAATAGTTCTAAGATTCAAGCTTCATCCTCAAAACAGTTTATTAAATCTATGTCTTCTTTACTTTGGAGCAAGTGAATAATTTGAAAATAACCTGCATGAAATACTTATATGGGCGCTGCAAATCCGCAAAACTGATAAATGTGCTAAACTCACCGTCTGTACATTTAAGAATAAGATAATTTCTTTGATTTTGGGTATATAACTGCATAAGAGATCAAACGAAATATTAACAGAATAATCAATTGTGTCATGATTGATATCACCTTCTACCACTGTACAGACTATTGTGAACAGTTTTTAAATTATTACGATCCATTTTATGCCATACAAGCTAAATTTACCTTCCAAGACCAAGTATACCTAAACGAGAGGCTTGGAAACTGAATTTCAAGGAAATTATCTATTATGTGTCACACTGTAATAATTGTATGTAATTTTGTGCACAGACTGTTTTTCGTACATGCATAATGTATGAAACTGAATGTAACCAGTCAAAATTAGATATTATGAATACCTTAATCTTCGATCAGAAAAGTAAAAATCGGTGTAATTTTGTTTTGCGGTTTAGTCACACAAGTGAAACGTTTAATGTAGAGAAAAATCTATGTCCTTTATAACTCTTGCTGTTTTTGTGAAACAACTCTTTGTGAATCCTTCTTATCTTACATGTGGCTACGTAACGGTCATGCATTTCGAGGTTATGTTCATTACCACTGCATTAAAAAGATTTAGTTAAAACTAGTGAGGCGATTTTTTCAAAAACTGTTGATGTAGGTATTGCGTAGACATAGACAATATTCGGAAAATATTTTTAATTTGTCCTGGATTAAAAAAAAACTTGAACATATCGATTTTAAATAACACGTCAGTTCTCAAAGTTTAAACTTTTTAGAAAACGAATTTTTGTGATACTTGAAGAAAATGACGTGTGCCTTTTAACCATCATCGAATTTTTCCATTACTTAAACGGTTTTATGTTTATCATCGATAATTATTTTTGGGCCACATACCGTAATCGAATATAATCATCGTTAAACATTCTCGACAAGAAACAGGCAGCAATGAACTGAACAAAGCCAGTTTGGCGCAGTTCAATTTAGTTTAATGCCGGACGCAAAGCCGCTAGTGTTGCCGGCCTAGCCCAGTTTGTTAAAGCACCGCCTTTATCCTATTCTTAAAATTTTAGAGGCTAATTTTTATATGAAACATGAACAGCCCAGAATTGCATGAACTGTACTCGACAAACTTTGTTATCAGTGTTATTTTAATTCATAGATTCAGGTAATTTTCTAGAGCTTAAATTGTATCATTTATATATTAACTGTAAATATAAAAACTAGCGAGAAGAATAAATTCATGAAATTATTTAATTACATTTAAGAAAGTGTCTCATAAGATTCTTCATGCATAACGTTTAATTTTGATATATGAAAAGTAACCTTTAAAATAACATTCAATTCAATTTAAATTCAATATCAGACTTTGGTAAATATGTAGAACCAGGGTCCAAATTGTTTTCCTATCCCTTTGCGCCATAAACAAATTATATCCAATGTAATTTAGCCGGGACGCTATGAAAATTCCTTGCATTTCAGCTGCAGCCTTTGTTCTACATATCCAGACTTTTTATTAGAGTTGGTTATTAATTCCAGAGTGATGAATATAATTGAAATACTGGCTTTCTGTACCTTTTAGCCTGTGACAATTACATTTCATTTAATCTGAAAAATATTTATGTATTTACTACGAACATTTCCTTTTCAGTTGATACCTAATTAAAGAACTGTACTGTATTGCTTAAAAGGCTTACTGATCTTTTACTTTACTTTCCCTTAACTAAATGTACTTTGTTAAATTACTAGATGTCTAGAAAACGTTAAGCATAGAGGCACTACATGTTCCAACCATTTAAAAAACAATAACCCCAGCACTGGCTATAACGAAAAAATAAGCTAGTCATGTTGCGTTAAGGCGGCGTGAGATTCTACACATCTCTCTTCGGGATTATCCGTGTTTAAAAGCGATATCAAAAAATGTGATTGTTTTGTGCTACTGAATAAATGTAATGTTATAAATGTATCCTGTCTTAAGTGGATCATTAATGTCAAATATATATATTGCAAACTATTATTTCTAACAAGGAAGTTGGATTGGAAGGCAGCAAAACTTTGTAACAACGCCAACAGTATCGTATATATTATACTCCTATATGTAAGACGTATTTATGTCCTTAACCCAAAAAAATTAAGTTTTAGAATGGCATCCAGTGGCAAGCTAACGTGAATATTTAGTCTAATGTTGGGTAACTAGTTTACTAATAGTATTGTTATTATTTCAAATACAAATATAAACATATATTTTCGTTTTACTGCTAATGATGTTACAAATTCATTTCTGGATCTTAGAACTTTCGTAACATTTTTACAGATTTTTGCTGGATACTAAATTACATAAAAGTTTATTCTACAGTAATGTTTGACGACAAGGAACATGGTTTCGTAAATTAAAAACTGCTGGTACCATTTAATTCCACTATTATGTTTAAAATTTGAATTACTTGTCTTCCTATTTTAAAAATTAAAAGGGGAACAACTCATTGTGCACTGTACAATATTTATCTAGCTTCATTATATTTGTAAAACATAGTTTGTCAATGTAATGGTTATTAATCGACGAATTGTATGAAGATCTAGAGTGTATTGTGACATTGTTCATAACAATTTGAATAGTTATAGTTACTAACATGTGTGGTGCTAGGACAGATGAACTGGAAACTGGCAAAATTGTCATGTTGAAGAGATCTGTGATTGTTAGCTTGTTAGATGTAATTAAAATTACAGTAGCTTTTGATTTACTTTATCTACTTAAATATTTATAAAATTCCCTTTTTAATTCATTAAATTCCCGAAATAAACAGTTGATGGTTTAAATATTTGTTTTATTTAAGATCCTAATAACAAGTTCTAACATTTTCATGTATTAGAACCTATTTTTCAAAGGTAATTCTTCACCATATTGTGCTTTAGGTACATAAATATTAATAACTATTAAATTTAAGTCCTAATCCTGAGAAGTATTGTTGTTTAAGTATATTTTCTTACTTTTAATCAATAAAGTGATTAGTAACTGTGATTCTCAATGATTTTATTACTCTCTATCATAAAATAATTATTAAATAAATGGTAAATGTATATACTTAGTACGATAATTTATTTATTTATTTATTGAGTCCATTTTTTCTACAGCCACTAAGTTTTGTTTGCGTTTAATTTCTTCAAGTGTGGTTTGAAATTTTTTAGTTGCCTCAGTTTCTGGTGGAAATAATTCACGTTTTGTGTTTACCACCCACTCTTCGAAATATTGCGGTTGATTAAAATAATGGAATAGTGCCACAGGGAATGTCACATAGAGAGCCATTTTGGCAATTTCCAATGTCCAAGTACCCATAGTGACCTGAAAATAATTAATAAATCAATACATACAAGTAGTATAATGGAAATTATATAATAAATAATCTATGTTTATTTTTATTCAGCATTTCAAAGAAAATGAGTTGGTCATATATTGAATTAAATATTGATCGTACTACCAGCGAATTGTCCATTTAATTACATTCTCTGTATAAACACACATTTTTTTGAAACAAAAATATAAGCAACTTCTCTTGAACACTGTTTTGACTCTTATTATCCGAGCACATGTAAAACCATGTTTTATACTGTCTAATCAAATGTATTTCTTTTCAACACAAATGTACATTACCTTATATCAAAAATATGCAGTTTGTTATAATTTCAAATCAAAACCATTTTAGATTAATCAAACTTTTGTGGTTATGTTGGTTATGTTCTCGTGCTCTTTAATTGTCATCTATTCTCTGTTCTCATTGGTTAGATATTTCAACACTACTGGTTGCATATCTATTAGGTAAGTTTTAAAAATTTTGCATTTTAAATCAATCTGCTGTTTTAATGTTGGTGTATCTCCGAAATATACCTCCATACCAAAGAATACACCAACCTCCATACTATATAGTTAGTATTGACCGTATAAGTCATACTTAGATTAGATGTTATGTAGTGGCTACTGTCCTATTCCACTATTTCCATTGCGACCTTTGCAGATCTATTGTGGTCCTTTTCTTCTAGATTACCTTCCCCAGCCCTACTTTCTTAATGAAGTCCACCAAATTTAAGTAATTTTTCATATAAATCTTTGTGGCGTTTCGTCGCCTAGCGCAAAGATCCGAATTTTACGTCTGCCAGTGCCGTTTGTCTTGTTTTTCGAATATTAACTAACAGTCGCTCTTGTTTACACCAGTCATGGCATTTTCCGGAAAATTTACCCCCGACAACAATTACTATGTCATTTGCAAACCTGTCCTGGATAGTTTGTTGAGGAGGTAATCTATTAATGTCGTCCAAAGTAGTGGTGACAGGACATATTCCTCCTGTGGGCTTTCTTCGCCTGCTTACTCACTCGGATACATCCAGGATTTATACTTACCCTTACCAAACACAATAAGAATAGTCAAATATTTTGCGTTTCTCAAAAATCAAAAACCGTTAACGTATTTTAAACTTTATTGAAAACAAAGTAACAAGTTAGAAATTGTCAAAGTTTCAACCGAATTGAACAATACAAAAATACAATCAACTGTTTTACAAAAATATAGACAAACGATATCGTAACTTTGAAATGCAGGTGAATACTAACAATTGGTCAGCATTTTTAAAGTTTGGCAGTGGCCTCTTTACGACGTAGGAAAATGGAGTCGATATTGCTGAATACTTTATCAGAAGATAAGGATGCATCAACATAGTGATGAATACCTCTGATTTGGTAGTAATCTACCAAGGGTTTTGTTAGAGTATGATATGTTACCAGACGTTTTTTGAGCGATTCAATATTATCATCTGATCTTCTGATCAGAGGCTCTCCAGTAACGTCATCAGTCATTGGTTTCTTTGGTGGGTTGAATTCTTCATGATATGATCTTCCGCTTGCCGAGTGGATTAAGCGACCACTGATTCTTCGGAATAGGAGATTATCATCAATTCCAAACTCGATTACTGCATCCAACTGAGTATTACGCTTATCAAGGAGATCGTCCAACTAAAAAAAGGAAAAAATCGACATAATACCAGATGCATTGAAAATGATTAATTTGTATTCAACAAATTTACATATTTTATAATAAGATTGTGCTCTGCACAATCATATATAAAGGCTACTTCTCCACATAGCTGAAATTGTACAATTTTTTAATGGATCTAAATAGAACACGGACACTGTAGTGCTCGGATAGTGACCTAACAAGAAACCCTTCATTGTTATAAAGCAATATCTGATAATGTTTAAGTTGATATGTCTCAAGTGCTCTTTATACAACTTCTTACACTCAGAAACAAAACCTGGCTCCAAGTACAGTAAAGAAAATATCAAAAAAAGATCAGACCATTGAAAAAATCTATTAGAGCTAAGACAATCAAAGATACTCCTGGGTGACTAGTGACTACAGCCTGCTGAGATCAAATGGATGCCTATATGACAGTACTAAGCACTAAGAGTTTTAACAGGGATCCTAACGGGACATTGGGGACCTCAAGAAACTCAAAGTAGTGGAGCAAAATTCCCATTCATATACTCGGAGACTGCTGGAGAGAAGAGAAACACTTACCTAAACTAAAGCCTGTGGATATCAGTGAATGTCAATATACATACATACATAATAATACAAAAGCAAATGAAATATCATTCAAATCAAATAACTTCAAACAGATGCTGTCTCTAATCAATGGACTATATATACATTAACAGCAGCTTACAAACCAACTACTCGGGTACATGTCTTAATGATAATGTCATACTAGCAAGCAATGAAATCCTAGATATAGCAATTAGCATGTTTATAACTATATATTATTATATAGAATAGAATCTAGTTACCCTATTTTACTTGATGTTCAACAAATATCACAAAAATTTGCCAGTCCTGAAACAAATTACACATGGCACGTGTGAACCCTCAACAAATTATCCAAATAGTTTCTTCAACCAAAAACGAACTATCTAATTTACAATATATTTCACATTCTAGCTTCCCACCTATTTGTTTGTAAAACGAAAGCATATTGGATCTGTAAATAATTCATTACTACATGCACAACTAGTTTTGCCATCAAAAGAAATCAAAGTTTTGTTACCTTTTCAGCCTGAACTACAGTTCTTGGAAATCCATCCAGCAGAAAGCCATTTTGGCACTCTGGTTTATCTAAATTTTTGTCAATCATATTTACAACAAGGTCATCGCCAACAAGTTTGCCTTCATCCATGACTTTCTTCAGTTTACTTCCCAGCTCAGATCCAGACTGAATTTCTGCTCTGAGCATATCTCCAGTTGAGAGGTGACAAACACAATATTTTTCTTTTAGAAGTGGTGCCTGAAAGTATAAATATTATTATTGAAGATAGTAGCAGAAAGAAAGTTTATTAATCTATACAAATGCCTGCATGTATTAAGCTGACAATCTTCACTTCACAAGTTAAGATAAATGTAGTAGTATTTACTTAATAGTTTATATATTTTTTATTAAATGCATTCATAAAAATACACGATTTGATATGACATGTCAACTCATATTAGATAGGTTATGTTTTACATTTTATGTAATGTAAAAAATAATATTAAAATTAAAAATTATGAATGGAAGGATTCATGAATTACCTGAGTTCCTTTGCCTGAACCTGGAGGGCCTAATAAGACGGCTTTAATCCCTTCAACAAACTTGTTAACTTGAGCTTCCGGAGCCTTTACAGTAGCAGCTAGAGGTGCCATGCTTGTTTTCGATGTTAATTCGCCCCCGCGGTTTTTAACCTTCTAGCCTAAGACGAAATTATGATGAATAAAGTATTATACAACATTTTATTATTGACCTTTACTCCCAAATGACATATACTCACCGATAATCCTTATAGAACTAGCGTACAAAAGTAACTTACGTACAGAAACGTTTAGTTGACAGATCTAACCTTAACGTCAGTCATACGTCACTAGATGTTTTTAAAGGTTAACTCACATGATTGATAAGGTTTACATAAAATATTAGGTTGTTGGTGATGACTGATTAACCTTTTTTACAATTTACGGATCTAATTAGAAGAAAATTTTGACTTCCATTCTCCTTTTCTACGAGGAGAGAGCCGTAGTAGATTTTTTTAACTTCTTCAGTCATATTTGAAAAACTGGGGATTTCTGGTTCGGGGGATGCAGAGAACAATGTGCCTGAGCTTAAGGGGTAGGTTCCTATGTTATACCTACCAACCCAGGAGTAGTTTTTGCTGTGAGAGAGTAAAATCCATCAAGTAATTTGATTAATGGATTGAAGAGATCTATCAGTCTTCAAGGTAAAAATTGTTTTAATGGTAGAACATAAGAAGGGAAGCTGGAAGGTCATATCCCACTTCCAGATTCTATAGGAAAAATAAAAAAACACTTAATTGAGTGAAAGTGAAAAGCTTCATAACAGAATGTTCTACTGTTTATGCAATTGAATGATTATGGAAATCGACGAAGATATATTTACATTTTTTGGTAGGCAATAATTTTGGACTAATATCTTCACCACCTATAGTATCTTATCAAACAGCTAAATCTATAGTTGTAGCCATAAGGAATGGATCTCTTATTAGCAAGTAGGTAGGTATACATTCAAACTATTCAGGCACCATATCATCAAACTTTGGAGAAGTAAATTACCTACATCTACATACATGTTTTTGTTTTATATTAATATCATTCATTTAAATATTTGTAATTGAGATCACATTACCCAAGTTTGTTTTGTAAACAATCAAATATTAATAACGATAACATTATTGTTACATGATACTTTTAACTACTACGTCTTCGTAAGAAATTGCATTTAGTGGAAAAATTTAAATAAACCTGGTACCTAGCTATATTTATAAACAGATCTCTAAAAAAGATATAATTTTGGAAAAAAAGCTAGATACATATAAATGAAATCCATGGTGCTTATGTCTGTCATAACTCTACTTTGTAAAACTGGTATTGTAGGTACCCTATAATTTCCTCCTTGTATGGTTATCTCTTAGTCCAGCCCTGCACTGTATCCTCTAGTATCCGGTAGAATCGACTTGGAATGCTGGTTGCATTCATCACCGCGTTTTGACCAAAAGAATCTATCCTTCTAGAGTCATAAATTTACATAGTTGTCGGTTTGTTTGTGTACAATATCCTACAGCACACGATATTGTGAATATAGTGGAAGGCTTGAGAAAATAAATGTCCAAACAATTCTGCAGAAGTTTGATCAATCCTTCATCTTTTAAAATAACAGGAGAGAGTGGGAATGCCAATTTAATAAAATGATGATAACTTTAATGCCATCCAATGGACTTTAACAAACTTAGGGTCATTTGAAAGAGAATTCAGCCTTTAGTAAAATATTATGTATTCGTTGTCATCTAGTATATTTTTAAAGGCAACCAGATGGTTGAGCAGTTTTCACATTTTTCTTCAAATTTATATGAAAGGGCACAAATCTTATAAATTATTTTCGAATTAATGTAAAAATGGATGGAAATATATACTTTTTATTGTTGAATACCTTCTGAGATTCAGCCGCTCTCCTCGCTTAATCAATCAAACACACGTTACCTTACGGAAAATTTCTTACAACGGCAACATTGTATAGAAGCTTCGAAAAAAAAATATGACCTATCACATCTAGATACAGTGCGGTAAGCTTAATATTCAGATACCGATTGGTGTTCTGGTTGATATTAAGTAGGGACGCAACAGGTTGGGCCTTCGGTGTAAATACGTTTTAAGTGAATTTTGTGAATAGAATTAACATATTTTAATTCAAAAATGGATTACAAACTAACGTTGTTTTTGATTTTCTGTAAGTATAAATATTATTTTAAATTGTGCTCATTGATACATTGCTTATTTACTGGCTCATTATGATCATTGGTGTAGATTGATTTCTATTGAAAGGGAAGCCCTTTAAAGGGTATTATTATGTTGAATACATTGGAAGATTATTATTAAAAGCTAGTTCGATTAAGGAAAAAAACAAAAGATATATAATAGGTATTTAAAATCACTTTTAAATATTAATTTTGATTCAAGACGCTTAATAATTATAATTAAATAAAAGCAATTATTATAATAATATAATATAAAAATATTACAGACCATTACTTATATATGTCGACTTCTTTTTCATGAATTTATTTCTTAATGTTCTTTGGTTTAAATTTAAATAATTTGTTATACACATTACAATAAGTATTTCACTTTATTTATCTGCACGTGTTTCGAACTATCTTTGCTTGCTTGCTTTGCTTCAAAAGTAACACAAGCCCCACTGACGATTTTTGTTTTTTTTAGAAGTGTCAACCCTATCCAGGGTGGAAGCGTTATAATAATTGACACATTCTATAATTATATACAAAGTTTCAAGTCAATTGGTTTAGTTTCAAATAATTCGTAGGTGAAAAGCTTCAATGACTACAAATAATAAGTCATATTGATTCAACTAATTCAGCAAGTCTTATCTTATTATTTAAATAATTATGATTTCATTGTCTCGCCGTATAATGGATTTAATGATAATTTTGTGGTTTTATAATCATTCTTGAATTTTTTTAACGATTTTGCTAGTTTTTATTATACTTAATGTGGTTACCTAATAAAAAACCAGCAGCTTTATATACTTTGTCCACGACCACTTAATAATAAGTCAATATTTTACCTCCTAACAAAAGGTATATGATACCCATATATCTACTAGAGTGAATTCACTAGAGTGAATTATGAACTCATAATTCACGCTTCTGCATTTAAATAACATGCCATGACAACTCAACACTCGAAATATCCTAGTGGTGTATCCTAGCATGTAACGGTATCCTGGCAGGGTATCTTTGCAGCTGTAACCTGGCAGGGTATTTTGGCAGCTGTGCTTACCACAGCAATTTGGTAAAACTTAAGGTAAAATTGGAGAGACGATAAGGTATGTCTTTACTGTAAGACTGTCGGTAACGGAAAGAAAGGGCGATGGTTTTCAAAATGGAATCGGCCGTTGACATAATATGTCAATTGTCTTAACGGTCACCGAGAGTAGGAGAAATTTAGATCACAGAACTATATTGGGAGTGGTTACTATGACGGCGAGCGGTAATTAGGGAAATTATTTCGTAAAATCGAAACAGGTCGATTTTTTAATATTGATATTTTTAAAACAATATATTTATAACGGTATGGTGTATCGATACATTACACAGTATCGCCCATCTCTATATGTCACATTTGACGTACTCCTGAAATTTATTAATTTTGACGTTAGAATTGTCAATAATACCAAATCGGGGGTCGTGGACAAAGTATAGTATTCTACTCGCAATTTATGGACATTATTCACTCGGGTGATTTGCGATCGTCGCCTACGCCTCGGGACGCAAACGTTACCCTGCGTGAATAATGGCTCGTTTAATAATATACTATTTCCACCACTGAGTGTAAAATGTTTTAGGTTGTATTCTTCCTCAACTGACTTATCAACAGTCCAAATCCAGAGTGCATAAAAATCACAGTAAAGTTAACAGTGAGTATATTTAATAACAATTCTTTTTTTTCTGTAATTGTCTTTTTCTACTCCTGTTTTATAATATGCTTATTAAAAGACTAAAATCTGTATCATAATGATATTCATTATGATACAAATTTTCATTATGATACAGATTTTTAAGCCAATAGGAATGCGACATTCGCACAATATTCAATATAGCCGTGGATACCTGGTTGACATTGACATTGGAATAAACAAATTTGGAAACTTGGGCAAGCAAATTGCCACCTTTTAGGGCTTCCCAATCCCAATTTATATACGGGACACTGCTTTCGTAGAACATCTGCAACCGTATTGGTAGATGGCGGCAGTGATATTACCACCTTAAAAAGACACGGTGGTTGGAAATCCACTACGGTTGCAGAGGGTTATATTGAAGAAAATATCCAAAATAAAATAAATGTATCGAATAAAATTTTTAATTCAATTGAAAATAGGAATGAAACAAACCATCCGAATAAGATCAGCCCCCTAAATAAATTTTACAAATTGTACAATAAATAATTTATGCACAAAGAAGATTAAAGAATTAATATTATTATGTTCAAAAGTTTTAAATTTATTTGTTGTACAATTTGTAAAATTTATTTGTTGAAGTTCCTTTCATTGTTCTTGTTTTTTATAATAAATGGTAATTATTAATTAAATAATTCTTATTAATCGGAGTAGAAAAAATATTGTATGAAACTTTCATGTAATGGCCATTAATACACTCGCATATTAAATACGAAACTCGCCTGCGGCTCGTTTCGTATCCTACAACATGCTCGTGTCTTAATGGCTATCATTACATGATCGTTGCATAAAATACTATTTTATTGTTTTTATTTTATTTTTTTATTTACCGCATCAACCTCTTGGGTTCATTCATTCATTCATTCGATTGGGTTGTGCTTAACAGCCCAGGCACTTGAACTGATCTTTGTACCATTTCCCATGTTATCTACTTCCATTCCAGAAGCTTTGTGTATTCTAAGTAGGCGACTAGTTTGATTGAAGGGATTTTCAGTGGTTCTAATGGTTGTATAGTTTCCTCTCCAATGTGCTTCCGTCTGAGTCCATGTAAGTTCTCGCAGAAGCAGAGTATGTGAGTAGGTGTTTCATCATAGAGTTCAAATTTCCTGTTCACTAACTTTGCCCATTTTGTGCAGATGTTTCTTCAGGTTACCAGGTCAGTAACTGTCTTCAAATGTCTCTTACTCAGTATTATAAAAAACATTAATTTCAATATTATATCCATACTATTTGTTGGAGAGCCAAGGAAGATGTTTGAAAACTTCAAAACATTGGATTACTTCATAGTGTTTTCATAATTAAACACTTTTCTCATCTTTGTTTGTTCTCCAAAAAATTATTTGTTTTTGAAACAAAAAAATGTATAGCAACTTTATCATTCACCACAGTTTATTTACACCAATTACGTACTCAATTTTAATTATAAGAAGATAGAGTAGTGTAACACTTAGTCGTTATTAATTGGCAAGTAATGAAAAGTGGGTCATGTATGCATACTAATTATCCAACTTTTTTTGTTGATTAAGATAATAAATTATAATTTATTAAAAGTATTTCATAAAATTTAAGCTAGTTGGATATATGGATGATAAATACAAGATAATAGCTTACACTTTTTTCTCGTATTTCTTTTGGGAGGTAAAATATACATTTTTCTTTTTATTACTTTTTTGGGGAACATACAGAAGATATTTTATATACTGGCTCTTTCGCTTTCCTCCGGCCACCCTGTACAGTACTTCAATTACAATCATCAAGTAATGACGTTTACAAATCAATAATGTTTACGAATCAAGTCAAAAGCATAGTAACACATTTAAAAGGTAGATAGTAAACTATTTTAAATCAACAAATTGATTCTATAGGTTTTAATCAATATTTAGACACTTTAGATTTTTTGTTGTGGTACCTAATTGTAGCAAACTATTAGTCCAGATGTGGATTTTATTATAGGTTCTGGGAAGGCTGAAAAAATTGTGAGAAAAGACTTCTTTTAAATTTACCGCCCTTTTTTAATTGTACGAGGTTGGCACTGTCAGCTACCGCTCTCTTGCAATAATGGCGAATAAGTGAACTCGCCACTTTGTATCCTGTCATATATTTTTTGCTAAAATAAAGGCTCTGATATTATATCATCCTGGCCCTGGTTTATTGACATCATTCAGTGTATATTGTGTACGTAAAGAAAAGTGTAAATATATTGTAAATAGTAACTAGTGTTGTGCTTTCAAGAAGACCCAGTAGAATCCCTTATAGGTAATACAGTCCACAAACTTTATGGTTTACTTATGTACCTAACAACAACCCCAATGTCTCTACCAGGTTCCTTAACACTATTGGGGCCATGTTAATTCCGAAAAGATTGACTCTCGTTCTTCTATAGGCTAGTCCGACTACACCTGGTAAAAGGGTTAAGAGGTAAGGAGATTTACGAAGATATGCTTAATACCCTTGGTGATCAATGTCCTTCGTATGCGACCGTGAAAAATTGGACTGCAAGCTTCAAAAGAGGTAAATTTTCCATTGAAGATGATGATCGATCGGGAAGGCCAGTTTCTGTGTCAGTCCCCGAAAATATCGATGCAGTTCATGACATGATTTTATCAGACCGTCGAATTGGGCCAAAACGGATAACTGAAGCACTGAATATTTGATACGAACGCGTTCATCATATAGTTCACGTCAATTTGGACATGAGAAAAATTGCTGCAAAATGGATCCCCAAATGTTTGAATGTTGACCAAAAGCGTGCAAGGGTAGAAGCATCGCGTTCGATCTGTACTCGATTTGAAAACGATGTAGACTTCTTAAACCGAATTGTTACTATGGATGAGACTTGGGTACATTTCTACGATCCAAAAACTCCTGGTTCTCCAAGACCTAAGAAGTTTCGTGTCCAAAAATCTGCTGGAAAAGTTCTGGCTTCAGTTTTTTGGGATTGCCATGGAGTAATCATGATTGATTTTTAGATAAGGGTAGAACAATAACTGGAGATTACTATTCGACACTACTGACCACTCTACGGAAAAAATTAAAAAGAAAAGACGCGGAAAGGTGTTTTGTTTTTGCAGGACAACGCCCCTGCACACAAATCTCATGTTGCCATGATTTAGGGTTTGAATTACTAGAACACCCCCCTTATTCACCAGATTTGGCTCGGTCCGACTATCATCTCTTTCCTCACCTGGAAAAAAGTATAAAAGGTCGTAAATTTTCTTCCAACGAGGAGGTAATAAAAGCTGTGGAAGTCTGGTTGCAGAGCAAGAAGAAACATTTTTTTTGAAAGGTCTAGAGACGTTGCAGGTTCGCTGTAATAAATGTATCCAAATAAGAGGAGAATGTGTTGGGTAATAAAATATTTTGACATTGAAATTTTGTTTGGTTCTATAGTAGGCTAAGAATTTTTCAATATATCCTCGTATACAATCAATAATATTTTGAAGTTTAAGACTACAAAACTTTGTTGTCAAATTTTATTAAGGTCCATTCATAGTAGATCACACCTCTGGTAAAATGTGAAATAAAATATTTTATTTTATGACATTCTAAGGATACGTAGTCCACTAGAAATGGAATCCAGTGAAGTGCACGTTCCAGGAACGGTTTTTATTGGGATAGAGCTTTTTTTCGCTTATTTTGGAAATTTTGTTAATAAAAACGCGTTTGTTGTTACTTTTTTGTGAGGAAAAATGTAAACATCGCCACTAAAGGTTAAATATGTTATAACAATATAAATTTATTGCACTGTTTCGAGTCTATAAAATCTTAAATAGATGTAAAATTTCCTTTTATGATAGTAAAATCATAATATGATAAGACAGATTACCTACATCCAATAGCAAACAGTAAGGTTTGGCAACTCTGATTTGAATTAAATAAACATAACTTTTAAGTAAAATATAAAATAGCTGTTTATAGATTACTGCAAACATTGTAATTGTTTTGTTTTCATTGAGTAATTAAGGAAAATGTTACTGACATTCTTATTATTATGTGTCTTTAAATAACGGACTTCCTAACCGCACTACCTATATGTTTTAATATGTAGAATACTAAGTAGACTTATGAATATTAATGATGAAATTGTTTATACAATACGTAAAGAAATTGTATCAGTTTTTGAAAGCAAGGTTTTATAACTAACGTTATAATTTTTTTCCACAATTTTGTTGATGCAGAAACATAAATACATAGGCAAGGTCTTATTATTATTATTAATTATTTATTATTTTACTGTAAATTTGCAATTATAACTATAGCGGTAATTCCTACGAGCATATATTCCGTAGAGTAGTTGTTTTTTGTCGTAAAATGGTATCTCTTGACGATTCTAGCACCCAGTGTTCAGTATTGCAATTGTATTTTTCAAGATTTTTAACAAAAAATACTTATAAATTGCTAGGCTGGAAAATTTCGTATTGGCAACACTGAATGGAGTACTGGAATCGTCCATTGTACTTAAGCACGTTGACACCTGAGTTCAGTTTTAATTCTAATTCTGTTTACAACACGAATTTTACCAAATACGGATCTGGGACGCAATGGGTGTGTACTTGTACTGAATTTAAAATAAGTTACCAAAGATATGTGATAATTATTGAGTAAAAGCAAACAAATGATGATAAAAGATATTAACAAGTCACAAACCTTGTTCAACATTTTATTTAAAAAGTGAATATTTTTAATTTGCTTATCTTTATTATTTTACAATTTGAAAAAATCTCGCGAATCTATCTCGAAATTTACTCATAGACCTTTATTGTAGATATTATATAAGGTTGTAAAGATATGAGTGAGGGTATTTTTTAATATAATCAAGTTAAACACTCTTCAGTTTTATTTTGCCCAAAAATTATTCAATGTTTTCAACGGTGTCAAGAAACTAACTCGTATGCAAACACATTATTACTAGTATATTTGTTTTGTTAATTCTTTGTGAAACCAAACCACAAATTCTGGTCCCCATTTGCCAACTAGACAATCACAAAACTGTGAATATTGAACTGAAATTTTAGGAGGGTTCTCTCAAAAGACCCATTCTTCATAGGTATCTGCTTGCGGGTCCAACCATAATAAAAGGTTACCTAATTATATAATTTTTGTTTCCAGGTTTGCCATTCTACAAGGAACCTAGTAATTGGAAGACTATAGCTATCATAGTGCTCAGCGTACTGTTCTTCGGTGCTGTTATTTATGGTTCCACGTGCTTTCAAATATGCAAAATGCATTTTTTCGAAAGAACGGAGAAAAAATATACAAAAATGGATTCGTGTACCCACGTTTGACACGTTGAAGTGAAAGCCAATATGGTTTTTTTGTGATAAATTAGGTTTCATCCCTCCAAGACTTACCTGTTCAAAAACTCATTGAAGGTGGTTCTCACATTTTTTATAACTTGACTATATGAGCAATTCTGTAAGCAAAAAATGTTAAATTTTCACGAGTTGTTAAAAATTCGTCAATCTGCTAATTCCATCCTATTCTGTATGCATAATAAGCTTTAAAATATTAACGGAAAACTCTTAACCCAGTTAAAATTTAAATCCTAATCTTGACGATATATACAGATTGCGAAAAGTCTATTCGCGCCATACGATTTACACAAGTACGACAAGGAAAATATGAGCAAAACTACTTGAAAGAGATAGAAGAATAATTGTGCGCTCAGCGATGGGCGTGTGTTCAGTTCAAGCTGCCAAAAACAGTTGGGGGTGTGTTCAGTGCCCCCCTATTTTATCCGCTGTTGCCAGAAGCGCAGATTAATTTGTAAAAATGATATTTTTGTCTCGTTATCGTTAACTTCTTTTCGAGCTCATGCACTATTAGGTAAAACTAAACACTTCCATCCGGCAACGGTGTCCATTACAGAGAGAATTCACATTTAAACATTTACAGCGCACAATTATTCTTTTCTTTCTTTCAAGTAGTTTTGCTCATATTTTCCTTGTCGTACTTGTGTAAATTTTATGGCGCGAATAGACTTTTCGCAATCTGTATGTTCAACAATTTGTATATTTGTACATACTTATATTCTTTGTTCTTTTATTGCTATCCGAAATTTTTACCCACGCGCCAGTGCCTACAAATAAGTTCGTTCAAATCATGATTTCTATGTAACTATTTGGCGCAGGGCTGATGTTTACAACATTTTCAGCGGTTAAGGTAGGCGTAGCCAAATATTTTACGCTCGAAATGAACGTCCAACTCGAACGGTCACCCAGTTAAGACCTCCAGATACCTTTCCCGGTAAAAAACCAAAACTTTCAGATCAAATGGGTCAAATACCATAGTACTCAATTTTTACTTCTTTTTTTTCTGAATAATAAGTACACTCCAACCGGTATCTCGTGAAATGAGGTGACGATGCGCCGTAACAAATTTGAAAGTGGGGATCCAGCAAAGCCAATCGTGCGGTAGATGTTATGCAGTGGGCAGCTCGATATTGGCAGAATACGTTCTCTCTCTGCGTACTGGTAGCTCCGCCTTGCCACGAGATACCAGTTTACCTGTACGTTTTCCTATAAAACTAAAGTGAGTCAAAGTTATGTATGAATAGTGCTTTGGAAACTACAAAGGAAATAGTAATAGAAAGTTCCTAGTAATTCAGATTTCAAACTGAAAGGCTTGTCTATATACATTGTTGCACAGGAACTTTCGATGTTTGTTAAGGTTATTAAAGTTTACTGAATATTTGACGAATTGCAGCGTATTATTTGATGCCAGAACCGGTTCCTAAGCCTAACCACTTCTTATAGAATTGACCATATAATATTATTTAACGTTATATTATTTATCGATTATTTTAGAGATAGAAAAGACGTTATTTTTTACTATTACTAAAGAACTGCCATAACAGTGTTATAATATTGTACACAGGAAAACTTTTACAGATAAGATTAGGAGAGACTTTCAAAAAACGCGAAAAGAATGCTTCCTATGGTTTAGTAAACGTTCTTAATGAAATGCTATAACGGCACATTAATGAAACACCTTGCCATGTACCTATACTATATATGTTTCAAGGACTATATCGTCTGTACACAGGAGAACAGAGGAGGTTCCCTCCAGCATATGTATGGTGGCCTGCAAATGCCTACATTTTGCAGGAGAGTGGGAGACCACTATTATTTGAATTACTTATTTATCTTTAGCTTTTAAACTTTTGTTACCAGTGGCAGCGCCCCCTTAAAAATTATTAGTTTTCCTGTGTATCTATATTTGAATAAAAAAGGGATATCTGTTAATCCGCTCAAATAAATGAAATGAAGACTTAATTACGTTAATATTTAGAATAAGTTAAAAATATTTAAACTTTTGTATTTGATCGATTCAAAGTATAATTTCATAAATGATAATGATTTTAAATATTTTGCTTTTCACAGATCAAATTTAAAAGTTACTAATACTATAAACGTATTATGAAAGTATTTATATTGTCTGTTAATACATTTTCATTATATTTTTTTGTCTTTTATTATCTCCAATCTCAATTTCTTCCCCAAGGCTTAAAGTTTTCTACAGTTGCTACAGATTTAACTAGTAGAAGATTTTGTGAAACAAACTGACCCAGACCAATCTACTGATTGTAGTCAAATCTATGATCACATATGGCTCCATGGTCTGGAGGAGCAAGTGCTATCAAAATCTGAAGCTTGTTAGACTCACCAGATTGCCTACTTGACAATTCAGGTGTTATTCGTAACATTTTTAAACATAACACTCCTTCATATCCACCTTGACAGGGTGACAAAAATGACCACTAAAAATTTACAGTAACTGACCTTCAAGTACGTTATTCCAACTGAGAAAGAATGGGAGAAGAATGCTTGTGGAGGACAGGGGTTGATTCACAGATGGGTCCAAAATGAAAGTGCAACATTTATTCAATCGCAAGGTCTCGTCATTAATTTGTGCGTTAGGTGGATGACAGGTCAATACAAACATTTTCTGACAGCCAGGCTGCAATGACGGCATATTGCTCAAAGAGTTGCAATTCAAAGTTCGGTTGGAATACTAGACTATTCCTGAACTAATTGAGGGCAATCAATAAGGTCGTCCTGGTATGGATGCGGGTAACGAAGTCAGTCCAAATTCATAGAGAATCCCTTTAAAAATGGCAAAGATAAGTATCTCGGACCAGATAACCTGCGAACCAGGTAGACCGCAAGCAAGCTCCTACTGGAATTAAGGCTTAAGGCAAGCCAAGGTCTTTATAAAGACCTTCAAAGCAGAAGCCTTGATAAACATGGAGAGGAAGCAAATCAGGCCTATAACTGGGATCATGGTTAGACACTGCAACATCTTGAGGATGTTGATAGAGTTACCTCTTCAACTTCATTGGGAAAATTGAGCTTGAAGGGGTAATCTGATTTGGATTGATGAACAGAAACGAAGCCAATTGCTGCGGTTAATGGATATGAAAAAAGGTTAAATAAAAACAATTTTTTTATTTGTTTTTTATTCAGTCCGTTATTGACACATGAATCACAAAATTTCCTAAGCTAATATGTTCTATTTTCAATAATACAGTATACTACAGTATAGTTAAAACTGTAATTTTTTTATTTGAAATTTATTAAAACAAAAATATAATATAGTATTATAGTACAATGAGCCTTAACATGGTGAGAATTACTGAATAATATTAATAACGCACCAATTTTTATATTTTTGTTTACTTTTTTAATATCTATATCATAATAAATTACATTGATCTAAATCCTACTTTATTTTCTAGCTATAACTTTGAAATGTTTATGATACACATGGTCATCTACAAAATTTACAAAATAATCACATATATATGGCATATATATGCATGTACTTTTTAAGAATAAATTATTATTAATATTATTATTTAATACCAATAGCAATAGCTTTTAATAATCGTGTTCTACGCCATTTCCTTTCATAACTTTGTAATTATTTTTCTTGTTATTCTATGGCATCTACTTTTTCGAAAAACTTGTGTATAGAAATGGTTGAACCAAACAGTTTTTGTATATATTTTGTGGATTACCTTGTATATCGAGTATGTATAAATATTATATTCACAGTCATCTTCTTTGGCAATATGTTCATAGAGCCCTACAAACAAAAAAGTAACTTCTTTGAATGCAATTTAACTCTAAAAATTTAGCTTTTTAGCTATTAACCTTAATTATGTAACAGTAACAAAAATTTTATCAAAAATAACAACTAAAGATTATTATTAATACGAGAATTCGTAGCCACAGTCCGGCCCTGAAAGCTTATTTATTCATGCCACTCAAATTTGATACTTAATTCAAAAGAGCATATTACTGCCTAGGACAAGGAAGACCAAGATTAAAAAGGATATTAGAAGCAGATTGTTACAGGATGTAATACCTTGGTACACATTGCGTTATTTTATTGCGACCTTCATGAATAAATTGAACTTTCTCTAATTATTATTCTTTATTGGTATGAAATAGAAAATTGGATCGATGGAAGACAATTAAAAAAACTTTAAATAAGTTCTCGTATTAAGTGTACAATAATTGTAGGCTATAAAATATTGCACATTCCATAATTAATGATATATTATTGCGAAATATAATAGTTTTTTTCTATAATTTTAAGTAGATATATTATAAAAACATTTCATATGGAGAAATACTAACTACGTCATATTTTATATGAATCGTTAAAAAAATAATTAACATGTAGAAAAATTAACACAATAAATACTATTTATATTCTAAGTATGGAAGCCAGCGTTTTACTCTTACACAAAAACTGTTCAAACGATTTGATTGGGGTTGGATTTGTATCGAACAAATAGCTAGGTAGAGTCCGTTTCAATGAGGAAGAAGCCACCTGAAGTTGGCGTACCGACCTGCGCTCTGTCGAGCGATCGTTCCATGCCATTGGCGTTACAAGCGATGTTTCATGCCGACAGCAATTAAATTGATGACATTTGAGGTTGTGTTTGAAACAATCATTTACTGTCGAATATTTTTCATATTTGAATATTTTAGAACGTTCTGCTAGTTTATTTGTGAGTGCTGTGTGTTTTATTTGATCTAAAACCATGCCTCCTACAAAACTGGTTGGTGTTAAAAGAAAAGTTATCCACAGTGAAGGCCGACAGATTCTTGAAAACGTTGCAACTTTTATGGAGTCTGAAGCTGAACATGGAATCCAAA
The DNA here is from genome assembly GCA_949126875.1 of Lochmaea capreae. Taxonomy (NCBI): domain Eukaryota; kingdom Metazoa; phylum Arthropoda; class Insecta; order Coleoptera; family Chrysomelidae; genus Lochmaea; species Lochmaea capreae. The sequence goes on from OX421402.1 coordinate 3,494,957, forward strand.
TCATCGGTAAGTCAAATAAGAAAGTATAATAATCCAATATATTACTCATGGCATTCAGATTGTTGTAAAATATATGGAAGAGTATACATTACTTCAAAAATAATTGAATTCTGCTAATAATTCATATAGTCTGCTGCTCTTAGCAGTTATTTATATGGTTCTAATACTTCTAATTTTGTGTTACCCTACAAAATGTGAAAACGTTACGCTACTGATTTAGATTAAAATATCAATTTTTAAATATGGGGCTGGTTTTGACATCAAGGTCGCGCATCCACTGCAACTTCAGGTGGCTTCTTCCTTATTGAAACGGACTCTACGTAAAAAGTGGATTTAAATATCGGCTATTGAGATCACAGACCACTAACCTCAGTGATTTGTGGTTGAGATATGTCATCTTTCAATGCCATTTCTTATTATATCCTGACTACGATTGTATACGTTCAAAAACTAAAACCCGACTACTAGAAAAAGTATGAAACAACAAAAAAGTCTCATCTGAAATTGCAAAATATGTAATTCTACCGATCGTCGAAAAAAGACGTGTGAATTGAGTCGACAGTAGAATTCTATAGTGTGCAGAGTACCAGTAAAACACCAGCGGACTGTCAACGATACCTCAGCTGTCAAATTATTATAGTAGTTTATTATAGAAGTTATGAAGGAACGCTGAGCGTTCGGTATTTACATTGCGGAGTCACGTCACCACCAATATGCCGGAGTAGATTGCAATTGACCATACTTAATACTAAATACTTTGGATAAAACGTCGATTGCAATTTGCCTCAAACGATGAAATTACAGCGAATGCTGGCGAAAACCAAATTCGACACTAACAGAAATAGTTAGGAATCAAAAAGGAACCGCTAGAGCTGTTATCAGGTGAGGGTATTATTTTGTCGGGGTCCGGGGTATAAACGAAATTTAAATTGAATAGATTAGGCTTTTACTTGATGAAGATCCATACTAAACGATGAAATAAAACAATTTAATATGTTTAAAGCTTCATTATATATAATGAATGAACATTCAGATAAAGCTTTTCAAATAGGTATATGTATCCTGTAAGACAAAGTTTTGTTTTTGTGTAAGAGATGGGTATAAATGTGTTTTAATATTTTGTTATGCATTGTAGGCCAAACAGGAACACGTTGAGAACTGAATTTCATATAAAATATACTTATTTTAACTGAAACACTAAAACCACACTGTAAGAAGTATCAGGTATAGTTAGTGGAAAGTTGTTTCAACCTTTATCAATCAATGCCCACTAACCATCTGATGTTTTTAGAAATAATTCGGTGTATTTAAAACGGCTTTTGGTTTGATACAGATATTAATTTCCTGTTTGACCTATAGATCAATATATTGCAACCTGAAAATTTGGTGAAAGTTCGCAATTAGTTCAAACCTTATCACAAAAGTTGTGCAATAACCGGCTGTAATAAACACATGTGTTCAGCGCCCCGGATTGGCAGGCGATTTATTGAAAAATGTTTGATCATTTCCGGTATCGACTTGAATGGTTTGCTGAATTGTCCAAGTACGAAGCTGCCGTCTTCTGAATTTTTCTGTATACGCATATGCATAAAACCTCTTGCACTCCTATAAAAAATAAAATAGTTAATAAACTCTCTCCAGCTACAGAAAGGACGAATATTATGCGTAAATTTGTTGCCAGTACTGATATTTTACTACGAGAGTAGTATATTTATAAAAATGTAGTCCCTTGTTTATTTATTCTAAATCTGAAGATCATTTTAGTTAGCGCCAGTACTTACTTTAAAGACAACGAGAAATCATTCTTAATAGACTCGCTATTTCGGACCAAAAAACTTCCTTCGCGCAAGACTCTCAGCACATTCTCAGCTTCCACTCTACTGATTTGTCCATGAAACCATCTGAAAATATAGAAAAAAATAATATTACTAGTAAAATTAGTGTTAGGGTTACAGATCTATTGTGTGTGCCACATGTGATACTAGAGTTTCTTGTCTAGACCCGTGCCTCTTCACGGGCTAGTGATTGATTGATTGGTTCAACACACCAGTCAAAGGCTTAGAGTCCTCGGCACCTCAGCCTTTAGGCTTTTGTACTCTTGGTTGTGCCGTTTATGTGAAGAGACGACCAGTAGCCCTTATCAGGCTCAACAGTCTTTTCACTAGGTCCTTCTAGGAGAAATCCTCCCTTAGATGTTCTAGTCCTAGGAGTCTATATCTCCAATGAGATAATGCTTCACAATCGAAGATAATGTGAGAGGCTGTTTTCTCCTCTTCTATGCACAACCGACAGATAGGTTCCTCCCTATATCTGTATCTGTAGAGTAGGGAGGGTGAGTGTAGGCTCACAGCACTTAGGCCACATGTGACCCATTGTACATCCTCCCGAGGAGTTGTCTTCCTAGGTCATTGTCCATCCTGTCCTTCTCAGGAAGGTGGACAGGTCACTAGGAGACATCTCCTTTATATCGGCAGGTGTAGGCCAAGACTCACCGAACACACACTCTCTTATTGACGATAACTCCGGACACTCGCATACGACATGCCTGACAGTTTCATCTTCCTGTTCACACATCCTGCATAGAGGTGTGTCCACTAGCCCCATAGTATGGAGGTGTTTCCCTAGTTGACAGTGACCAGTCAGAAATCCTACTGTTAAACGTAGGTTTCTCCTGGTCATCGCCAAATATTTCTTCGGCTCCAGCTTCCCAGGGTCGCCCAGGGTGATCCTGGCAAGACTGCATCCTTTGATTCCATCCCATCTCTTAAGGGATTGAGTATGGGTGTAGCGTTTGGCTAGTTCCGCAATTGTCGAAGTCGTTAGGCCGTAGGTGTCACTGGGTCCTAGAATTTTTAGTCCAGCGGCTTCCCTGGCTAAAGAATCAGCAATGCGATTTCCTTTACTCCTGTCGTGCCCTTTAACCCACCTCAGGATAATATTGTTATCTGCCGAGGCGTCAGCTAAATCTTGGTGGCACTCTAGTACCTCCCTATATATACCCGTCACTATCCTCATCTTGCCCCTGCTAAGGTTTATAGTATTTCGTTAGACAGCGGGTTTTTTGACCCGGAGTTTGCTGTGTTGGCACGTGACTCCAGTATAACTGATATTTAGTTTGAGTCCACCGAGATATACAACCACGAGCAGCAGTTTTAGATATCCCAAATAGCTTTGCTAGGATGTTTGCCTTTTTATTTCCTACAATGCCCTTGTGCCCCGGAACCCACTTAAGAGTAACTCTATTATGGTTAGCCAGGGTAACTAGTTTTTATAGAATACGGGCTAGTGAGTCTGTAGAAAGGTCAGTAGAAGTGAGATGCTTAGCTATCTGCTTTCACGGATAAAAACGAAGGATAGAATTGTGGGCTACAAACTTACCCTTGTTTTTCCAGAGGTAAATAGACGTCGATGGTATCGGAACTTGTTGAGGGCTGAGTAATATTTGAATTTAACGTTAATCCAAGTCCTGAGAGAGTTAATCCCAACCCATGTTTTTGTCGACTTCCTATTTCACTCAAGTTGAGTGTTAATTTTGGACGACAAAGAGCTGTAACAAAATATCCAAAAATAAATCAAAAATTAAGATCTGTATCACTATAAATTTATATGGAAAATACATTTAATATAAAATGTAAAGTACACCAGGACCGATGTTTTTCTGTTGTTAGTGGTAGTATCTTTTTTCTTCTTCTATGACTTGGTTAGTGAACATTGATGATCTTATATGTTAAGGAGATCATGTGGTAGATTTTAGGCGACATTAAGAAGATAGAAGCATCAATTTGGAAAACGATACAGGAGACAGAAGTAAATGGAAATAAAGAAGTTCTACCTTTTGAACAAGTATTTACCAAAGCACCAAGAAATTGGGAATTATCTTCAGGATCTTTGCTTTGTCCATTATTTTATAGTTGTCAGTTTTTTCTAAGTCATAATTATTTGATCGTGTAACACTTTCTGTTAATGTTGGTTGGATAGATAACAATAATTTCCGGCTGGAAATTATTGTTAAATTTTATCTAATTATTATACAATGTCTCTTTGTTTTGAAAAATTAGATGTACTGCAAACTTTTCTATGCTTCTCATTTGTTTGGATAAGAATGATTATAAAATATCTGTTACGGAAGTTATTTTATCACAATTTAAAAATTAGATAAATTGCAATTGCAATTGCAATCAAATGTACACGATTATTTCATGTATTGTGTATTTTATGTTCACTCTCGGTGATTTGGCATGAAAAATGGTTACTCTAAGAATAAGGTGAGCATATAAATATTATATCTTGACAAAAATTGTATACTTAGTTTCCATCACATAGAAGTTCAATGCGTTAGATATGGGGTATACATGATGGAAAAAATAAAATATAGAAAGCTTAGGGAGATCATTATCCGTATTCAAAATATTGGTCAAAAGCCAACTTTGTCGATTTTCTATATTAAGTTATAACTTTTTTGTTTTTGAAATTATTTTGCGAGATCCCAATACTGGGACCATTTATTTGAAATGTCCATCCTGTATAGCCCGAAAAGTAGTTGTTTTTAAACAGTATGGGTGGATTAGTGGTTTACACAATTCCGCTTGTTTTCAGTCGTGCCTTGAATTTTTGGATTATTTCGATGCCACAAAAGTGATATAAAAAATACCAAATTTTAATTTTTTTATATTTTCATTTTTTCAAATCGAAGAAACTCATTCTGTTTATTATTGTAGTACCTAATGACCTGGTTACACATTGCGAGCTGTTGACCTGACAGTAGACAGCTACTGCACTCACGTGGCAGTCTAACCTCGCCCGGTTGCTTCTGTGTAAGTGGGTTATTTTGAGTCAATACCATGCAAGTTTCGCTAGCGGCCAAATGTCGGTAATTATCAAAGGAATATCCGCGAAATAGCGGGTAGCAGACACACGTTTATTCAAATTATGTTTGTAATGTGTAGTTCAGAAGTACACTCAACGTTGGTGGTTTTTGGTTGCAGTGGATACGTAGCCAGGATTAGCACTAGACTATGTTAGTTTAGTGTAGCCGAATTTATTTCCGCGGCGAAGCCGTTGAATTTTATGCTGGTGGCAAGGCCGCTTATTCCGCCGGTCTAACCCAGTTTAGTGAAGCTCCGGCTTATGATGCTAGCTCACACTCTGTAACCAGGTCTTAAGAGTAAAGAGAAAATCTTCTTAAATGACAAAGAAAATTGTTTTCTAGGATTGGACAGCTTTTTACTTTCCTGATTTGTACGACAGTGGCTTTAACAAAAGATTATTGTACTAAACAGAATATGAATGGTTATTATAATAACGTTTATAGGCGTTCGAGCATTATACAATGTGCTAAAATTCATCTTCCCTTTGAATTCATTGACTTTGAAGAAACGTCCGTCGGATTCTCTGAAGTATGGTTGACAATAAAAGAATCTAATCTCCCTGAAATTGGAGCAAATTCATTTAAAGATTCTTCATCGGTAACTGATTTGGATTTGTCTCAAAATAACATAACAAATATCAAACAAGACGCTTTTGCTGGACTTTCTTCTCTACGAAAATTATTTTTGGCCAAAAATGCCATTACCGAATTACAATCTGACGTTTTTAATTCTTTACAACACCTCCGCACCTTGGACGCATCTATGAATAGAATTAAAAATTTAAATTTACATTTTTTAGCTGATATCATTCATTTGAATTACCTAAATTTATCAAAAAATTCATTAACATTTTTCGATGATATTCTATTAGGTCAAAATCATTATATAGCTCAACTGAATCTGAGTGACAATAAGATTTCAGAGTTGATTTTAAATAGATCTTCTCACAGAATTGCCGAGCTAGACGTTTCTAAAAATAAATTAGCGGTTGTAGATGTTTGCTTGCCTGGGTTGTTATCGCTGAATATTAGCTATAACGAAATTAAATATGTTCTCGCTGGTAAATGTGCTATTAATATGACTCTTTCAAGGTTAGATGCTAGTCATAATTTAATTAATGAAGTATCTGTGAAGAATATTTCTAAATTAAGTACTTTGGATTATCTGAATATTGGGTATAATGATATGTCAATAATTCCGAATAATTTATTTGTTAACATGAGTAAATTAAGTTATTTGGATGTATCTAATAACAAGTTATTAAACTTGGAATATGGGATATTTGACAGTTTAAAAAGTTTAACATATTTAGATTTGTCATACAATAAGTTGAAATCAATAAAGAGATTATTTTATGCATTGAAACATTTAAATATTTTAAAAATCAATAACAATGAAATTGTTTACATTTATTCTAATTTGACTTTTAATGATTTAAATGAATTACGTAATATTTATTTAGATGGTAATAAATTTGAGTGTAAACAAATGTTGCAAATACTAACTAATTTAGAAATTACAAACGTTAAAACTGATAATGGTAATTCTAGAGATAAATCGAATATTTATGGAATATCTTGCGTTGAGCATAACTTAAATATGGAAATTAAAGATGATTTTGCTGGTTTTTTCAAAAATATCGTTTCTTCTAAATTGGAAAAACCGGATGAAGATAACGAATTTAGACGTACGGTAATGTACAATTATTTTAACAAAGACTTTTTAAACAGTAATTTTTATAAATATCTTGAAAGTTTTAAAAATAACGATGTACACAATGATGATACTTTAGAATTATTAAAATCCGAGTTTGAAAACAGTAAGTTTTATAAATTTTTAGAGAATTTCAAAATCAACGAAAATTCTACAATAGAATTTAGTAAGCATATAGAAAAATATTTGGAAGACCTAAAATTGGAGTTGGAAAAAAAAATTATTCAACGTGACAATTCTAAAAATGAATTACACGGTTCCTCGGAAAACAGTACCACTAGCTATACTGATGGAATGCTTTCAGCAGTCATTTTACTGTTATTAATTTTAGTGGTTATTAAACTTATTAATTTGTACACAATGTTCAAAAAAAATAAATCTGTTGTAAAAGAAGAACAAGAGCTTCTTGAACAAATCCATTCAGAAAACTGATTTCAATAATATTGACTAAATACTGAATATATAATTATTAATTTTTGTTTTAAATGTTTTTTATTATTTAAAATGTAAAAATAATGTTTTAATATAAAATATTACAGTAAAGAAGTGACTCAATGTGTCTCATATATACCTACCAGGTTTTTCTCAACGACCAAAAATATTTTTGTCGAAGAAGCTCTTAAAACAATATTTCATAAATAAATTAATCATAAAGATTTGTACCGAGCTCTACCTGATAGAAAAGCTCCTATGGGGAGTGTAAAATCAACATTAAAAATTGTCTGCTCCCATTTTCACTAATATACAGAAATAGATTTATTATTATTTTTTTTCAAGTTAATTATTCGTTTTCAACAATAGATATTAACAAAGTCAACAGTTAATTCGATCAGATTTCGTATATTCTTGTATTTTTCCTTGATTTAATCAAGTTTTCGAGATAAACAGCCTATTACAAATTATAATACAAGCCGTTACTGTTGAGATGTCTTCAATCTTATTTGACATTCTCGCTTCAACAAGCAGATAACTTTTGTAAGGTTTAACTTGTTTCCAATCGCTGACTAAACTAAGTGATAGATTGCACTTTTCACGCGATATTTTCAGCGATAAAATAAAATATGTTTCGTTTTTTCTTATTTCACTGGTTTATAGGTTTATATTAAGCTCCACCACATCCAGACGCCTTAAAGTTGGTAAAGACGATGCAGTTATAGTTTTTATACGTTCCTGATCCTTTGCAGAGGTAAGGTATATACTATAAACAGGGTGATCAGACAAACATTTAATAAAGCAACAATCAGATACGTAAAATAGTCAATCATTTTTTTAACAACCACTAAGTATTCAAAGAACACTTTTCCGCTCTAATTTCTATTTGAAAAGAATCATAATAATTTAAATTTGAATTTTGAAGTTAAATATTTTGCACATCACACGTTGTCAATCCATAAAACGTTAAACAAATTTATTTTTCTACGATCACTATCGAAAGTCGTCTTTTGCGCCTTGAAAAGCAAATGCAAAGTTGATGTTTTCCGCGAGCTGTCATAATTTGACATTATTGGCGCTCTGAAGCAGAAAGTAACTTTGAAGCACGCCTAATTTTCCGCGAGCTGTCATAATTTGACATTATTGGCGCTCTTAAGAAGAAAGTAACTTTGAAGCACGCCTAATTTTATTTATAGATAAAAGTGTTCTCTATATATTAGTTCTAGTCATTCTCTGCTGAATATGGCCCTAACCACATCAGTATTTTGTCACCGTACCTATAATTATTTGAATGTAATTTATAAACTAAAAGACCGAAATATCATTTAACTTACCCTGTCTATCAACTTCTACAACACTTTGACTTGACGACGCTTGGGACGCACTAGCTTCTAAGTTAGAGGGTTGAAGTCGCATTCTCCGTCTCAATTTGGGCATATCGAAGGGTAAGTCTCTTAAATCCACTGATGTGGCGCTGCCTGAAGTGCAAGCGGCCTCAGGGACCGCTCTTCTCCGACGCAATTTTGGCATATCGAATGGTAAATCGGAAAAATCTTGTTGGCTTGGAGGGGCAGATAATTCCGCTCTGGTAAAGCTGAATCTTGATTTGATACCCTTAATTTCAAATTTACGTTAGACGATTGCAAAAAGTAAACATTTATTTATTTATTAAATACAGAGATCGTGGTATTTATCACTTTTGTATCCATTGTAACTTACCTCTCGTGACTGAATGGAAATTCCACTATCAGATCCTTGGATTTCTGGATTGGTTGTGTGAAAGCCCAAATTTAGCAAATTCTTATTTTGAGGTAACCGCCGCTTGGTTTTTAAGGTTTCTGGCATTGGTTGTACCTCTTCAGGTGAGCACTTCTGTGAATTGTTATTGCGGTTGTTATCTGATGTTTCAGATATTGGTTCTTGCGAGGACTTATCAGAGATTGGGCTTAAAATGTGGAGTTTATTACCTAAAAAACCACCTGAGCTTTGAGGGACGGTATACTTTTTTGGGTTTTCTGGAAATACAAAATAATCAATTATTTAAACTAGGCTGAAATAAAATATCGTTTACCTCCTGAGTCGGAGCTGTGTGAACTAAGTGAAGGAGATTGTCTACTTTCAGAACTACTAGTACTCCTGTTACCTTCACTGGTACTACTTTTTATACTTTCCATACTTCCTCCACTGCTACTGGTCGTCATACTTTCCGTACTAGAATACTTATGCCTTATTCTCCTTCCCTTAAATTCTAACAAACTATCTTTGGACCTTTTATTTATCAACAATAATTCCTTCCTAGGCCTTCCTTTAATTTCGTAAATTCTCTCTTTTACTTCATCTTTTGAATGAGCTGGCCGTCCTTTAAACTCTGAAATTAGTTTATTAGAACTACTGCCGAATTCAATTTCAAACGCGCTGCCTTGACGTATTTGTAAGCTGTCATTACTAGTAGTTAGGGATTTTACAGGAAGATGTCGCGATTTAGGATGGGAGGGCAGGTTAGGGGCACTGCGGATGCTGTTCATTGTATGTTGTTTGCCGTGAAATTTCGCTGGTAACGGAGCTGTGGACGGTGGAGAAGGAGTGTAGCCTCGTAAAGGAAGACCACTTGATGATGCCGAATTGTTTTCTTCTGCTTCGATTAAATGCATATTCTGAAAAAAATATTTAGATTAAAAGTTACCATTCCATACAGAATGGTTATTAAATATAGAGCGACGAATGGAAGTGTGGAAATGTGATGAACAGAAGCATATCACCAAGCTTACCTGATCTACTCTTAAAGAGTTTAGTAATTATTGATTAATCTAAGTAATGATATACGGGGTTGGGATAAAGTATGGAACCAAGTAAATATCTTTTAAACGAAATGAACGATATTCATGAAAATTTGCAGGTAAGTGCAATGGAATAACATGCATCTGATGTACATTTTTTTTTTAATAATATACTTCCGGTTTAACCGGAAATGCCATCAATTTCTTTAATTTAAATGGGACACCCTATATATTTTTACAGATTTTGAAAGAGCTTGTTATTTTGAATTCATACATACTGAGTTTAGTGTAAAAAAATTGTAAAAACGAGAAATAACTCACTGTTAGTTGTACAATAGGTGTACATTTCATTATTTTAGAATAATGAGAAGCAAAATTACTTCAAATGTTCAAAATGCTCGCCGTTTACTTGCTGACAATATGCCATCCATCATATTAACAAATTCTTGAGTCACTCTTTCCAAGACTTCCCCACGTATTAGTTCACATTCATCAATAATTCTTTGTCTCAATTCCTGTAAGTTTGTTGGTCGTCTAACGTAAACACGTGATTTTAGATAACCCCAAAGAAAAAAATCTAGCGGGCTAAGATCCGGAGAACGAGCAGGCCACTCTATGAATCCTCTACGTCCAATCCATCGATTTGGAAAATTCGTATCCAGAAAATCCCTAACCCGTCTATCATAGTGCTCCATCTTGTCGAAACCATACATTTTGTGGTAATTGCCCATTCTGTTAAAGCGCAGGAATAAGTTCGTTATTTAGTAGATCCAAATACTTGTCACCATTCAAGTTTCCGTCGATAAAAAATGGGCCTATAAGCCTATTTTCGACAATTCCCATCCAAACATTTAACTTCTGTGGATACTGGGTATGTGCTTCATGAATCCAATGAGGATTCTCATTTGACCAATACCTTGAGTTATGGCGATTAACTGTTCCATTTATACAAAAAGTTGCCTTATCGGAAAAAACTATGTTAGAAGCAAAATTGTCGTCGACACTACAGATGTCCATTAGCCGTTCGCAAAATTCCAGCCGTCGGTCAAAATCATCGTCTGACAATAATTCTTGAACCAACTGTACCTTAACCGGATGATACTTTTCACTTTTTAATATCTTTCCTACAGAACGTCGACTGATACCATGGTTTAGTGCCAAATTTGTGGTGGAAGTTTGAGGTGATTTTTCTAAATCGATTGCAATATTTTGTTTAACAGTTTCGTTCGTTGCAGTCGGCGGTCTTCCAGGTTTTAGCAAATTTTTTACCATCCCAGTTGTATTAAAACGTTGTAATGTTTTAGTTACTGTTGAGCGTGATGTAGGATTTCTTTCCGATGCAAATTATTAAAAATATGAAACATGTCTTCATGAGTTCTAACACGATCATCATTAAAATTTCAATACGCTCTTTTTCAGTTAATTAAACCATTCTAAATTGTAGAATTTATTTCCGTCAATTAGAATTTGACACTTGGAGAACAAAAGACGTACTAAACAGTACTCGTTTATTTATTACTATGCATACAAACAACATCAATTAGTTTATCTAAATAGTTTTTTGCTCTAATGCAAAAAACTCAAAGGAGGTTGATAAAAGTGCTATATTCCTCGTTTTTACCAATTTTTTGTACACTAAACTCAGTATGCATGAATTCAAAATAACAAGCTCTTTCAAAATCTGTAAAAATATATAGGATGCCCCATTTAAATTAAAGAAGTTGATGGCATTTCCGGTTAAACCGGAAGATATTATTAACAAAAAAATGTACATCAGATGCATTTTGTTCCATTGCACTTACCTGCAAATTTTCATAAATATCGTTCTTTTCGTTTAAAAGATATTTACTTGGTTTCATATTTTATCCCAACCCCGTATATAATTTAATTCAATTTAACTCTGAAAAATGGATATGCAAAGAGTAGATATCTCTATGCAAAATAATCAAATCTCAAAAGCTCATTCGCCTAAACCAGTTTTAATTAGTAAATTGAGAATACCAACTATGATAAGGGACATACTAGTATAGTTCTAAGGTTGTCCCATTCAGTATATACGGTCGAAGAGTATACTTACCTTAATGTCATGAGAGAGTATACTTACCTTAATGTCATGAGATAGCGCTAAAACCGAGGTATTATTGTCCTCCTGGGAGCTGTTGGTACATTCCTTTCCTCGATGTAACCTTTTAAGTGAATTACTATCTATGGAGGGTTCTGTACCAGTTTTGGTATCCCAAACTTGGCTGACATGGACAAGCACAGGGTGGTTGGTAACTTTATCAATCTGATCTAAGTCATCATCCGACTTGCTAATCCGGCAATCAAAGGCGGTTTCGTACACATGACGTTGACGTGTCATGTCGTCTAGTCCATAATCGTCGTAGGCGGTGACAGTTACTGGATTTGGAGGCATCGAATTGCCATTGGGAGGATATCTGTAATAAAAAAATAGTTCAATAACAAATAAAAACATTCCATGCATACAATATTTTTAATTTTCTAAATACTGACATAATAGAGTTTAGTTTAATTTAAACAATCCCTTTTAGGGACGCCCATGGAATAAATGTATCCGAAATCAGTCTATGGATGTAACGAACCTCTGTGCTACATGTGAGTTGGGACGATTTCGAAATATTTATTTAGTTATTGATGTTTATTAAACAACGATGGATAAAACACGAGTTGCACACGTAGGTAGGCATGGATTATACACACATGTTGCATAAAACTTAATAACACACTTATTTGGAGTAGAGCCGTTGCATCTTTAACTTTTTATTCAATTCAAATCAATATTGTTTCATATTACAAATGAACAAATTCCAAAAATGTCTTAAAAGCATATTTTCCGGGGCTCTTGTTTGCTTCTGTCGACTGTACGTAATGTTGAGAGAAGCCCCAAGGCCCAATGGAATTATACAGCTAAATGAGCCAACCAAAAATGGTTATGGGAAATAAGATGTGATGATTTTAATCAGATGAATCAGGAAAATTATAGAAAATCATATACAAGTAGTGGTTAAAAAAGTGTTAAAATCGATGAAATAAAACAATTTGAACCCATTTGGTTCTAAATTTCGTGATGATTCAGGTTCAAAAACGTAATAAGGAATAAGTTAATTTCCCAGAACTTTCAAAGCAGACCTCGTATGACGAATAAATAAAAATAGAAAGTTCTCACCTCGAATCGGTGCTCTGGGTTTCTACACTGGAACTCTTCTTATATTTTATAGTCGCTTTGGGCTGCAGGAGTTTCTCCTTGGCTTCATAAGGATTGTCTAAACTTGAACTCTTGCGAAATTTTCTACAGCTTCTAGTTTTTCTGTTGTTTATCTTTGTTTCTGTTTCACGTTCCGGTTGCAGACTCTGATTCCATTTACTCTTATTCTCAGTGACTTTTACTGGAGGAGAATTTTCAGTTGTTTTATATTTGTACAGGTCACCGTAATAATAAGGGGAAGGGTGTCTTCTTACGTTTGCTTCTGTTTTTGTGGGGGAGAGAGCGTTAAGCGAAAAGATTATACCCTCGTTGATGCTGTCAGGAGAGTTGAGGTCCGCTACTTTTGGATTGTCTTGGGTTAGGGGTTCGCAGAGGAAAAAGTCGTCGTCGGAAGTTGGACCTGATGATTCTTCTGAAACAAAAATATTCAACTGCATCTTCCAAAAACAAGGCAGCACCTAACTATGGGTGTAGGTACTCAGGATTATCGAATTAATATTTTTAAAAAATCCAACCTCCAACCTATCTTGTTATTGACTTAATATATGTAAATAGAACAAAGAAGATATTATATTACAAATAATATTAAAGCTTAGGTCCCCCTATGGGGATATCCTGGATATCTTTTTTCCCATTTAAGATCAGTATAACTGTGCAATGATATAGAAAACCAAGGAATACTATACAGATTGCGAAAATTACATCGGAACCCTCGGATTACACAAGTACGACAGAAAAACAGCTGAAAGAGAGAGAAAGAATAATTATGCGCGGTCATTAAGGCGTGTACTTTGTTTCACCTTAGGGGTGTATACTTATTTCCCGAGACTGGCCGAATGCTCATTGCCCCCCTATTTTAACCGCTGTTGCCAGAAGCGCAGATTAATTTGTACAAATGATATTTTTGTCTCGTTATCGTTGACTTTTTTCGAAGAATATTTTTTTGTAAAAGATAAAAATAAAAAACCAAAAACTTGGTTTTTTGAATTTTCCACATAAATTTCGAGGTTATGTGAAAAAAGTGTGGATACAAAACTTGTAGATCTTTTTATTACCTACAACTCTGCCATTTGATTTTTTTCCATAGGACTTGTAGTTTTGCCGGAAATCGAGGTAAACCGTTTTTTACCCTTGAAAACTCACCCCCTACCCCTTCCCGACTTCAGATCGCCCGTAAATTATTTTTTCTTTCATTTTTATAATATTCTCCTCCTTCTCCAATGGGTTTCATCCTACTATTATTTTTTTTCACTTTTTATTATTTTAAAAGCCTTCTACCCTGGTCTATAACATCTAAACGCAGAATTGGAAGTACCTACTACATATTTGTGATTAGAAACAAGAGCTAGAAAATATATTCAGAATATCCCCATCAGGTTAATAATACCCAAGTCTTAATATTTGTAATATCATATCTTCTTTGTTCTATTCACATATATAAAGTCAATCATAAGATATCCTATGTACCTATATCAATATTTCGCGTTTGTTGCAGTCAGTTTTTGTTTTCATTTGATATGAGTTTGTATCTAAACACTCAAAAAATTATATCTATAAAAATTGAAACACTAACTTCTTTATTTACTTTTACAATATTTATTACAAAAATTAAACGTATCCACCCAGTATCTTTTCAAAATTAAAATCTTATAAATATACGATTTAAATGTTGTCATATTATATTTAATTCACGCTAACTCAACGAATTATAGAACATCCTGTATACAGCATATTCTTGCTCGCCCTTAATAATATTTACCAAATGCGCTGCTAAATTTATAGCTGAGCGACAGGTAATTAAAATATGAGTATAAAGTATCGTTAGTAGGCTGTTAGTTTGACATGCGCGCTCTTATCTGGTTATTATGGTAGTTTTTTTGATTGTTTGTCGAATTGTTGAGACAAAGAGTTTGGCGAGTTAAATTATTTTATTAGTTACGGTGAATATATTATAAGTGTTCGGGATATTGACTTTTGATGAGTGAAAAATGGAAAATGGTCAGTGAAAAATTAACTTCCGAATGAAAATGGTAAGTGATATTGAATTATTACTTAAAAAGAGATAAGATATAGCAGAAGAGTATTTGATGTATCACATAGGACATTTTGCAATATACCTATTAACTTTTTATTTAATAATATACAGGTTTATATTTTCAAATCTCTATAATAACAAATATGTTTCAAAAGAATATTGAATAGGTAGGTACGTTTTGATAATTAATTTAGGTGTTTTATAAAATGGTTATTAAAATAGAATGTAATCGATGTGATATTTACTGCAGGAACCTTTAGTCCTAAATATTTCATAATTTTTGCTTTAATTATAAATAGGTAGGTACTGCTGAAATAGTATTTTAATTGAATATTATGGTACCAAGTGTCAAAAACATTACGAGTTGTCTGACTTAGGAAACGAGTGACTGAAAATGTCTTTGACACTAGGTGCTTACTATACTTTTTCTACGCCCACAGGATCTTAATTTTGTTATATTTTAATTATATTCACAAGATGACAGACAATGACTGACGTGTCGTTGAAATATCAAATGACACAGAGCTACAAAATTATCACGGAATATTAAATATAAATTACAGAAGATAAACTAGATTGACGTTTAAGAAACGAAAGATAAACTAGATGTGACTTTTCTCACTTTAAACACTAGTGTTTAAAGTGACGTTTGGCGAATGTCAAACCCGTGTTTTATATGCGAAAGTAGAAAAAAGATCCTAAAACATCGGTTTCTAATAGTTATTCCAACCAACAAGTGTATTAAGAAGGGCTATTTGTAATCGAGATCGCTAACTGTCATTTTAATACATTTAATATTCCATAATACTATTAATAACTTTAATGATTTAATTATTTTTTCCATTTTTAGGACCATTTGTAGTGAAATTCAAGAACATTTATAGGTTAACAGGCCATTGACAGGCGATATAATTGTATTATCTTTGTTTTCTCCCGCGTTTTGAAGCTTGACGCTCTTATATTTGACGTTTTATTAATAAGATGGCGCTCCGGTCGAAATGTGTCAGTTAAACACGAGAAGTTTCCTATTAGAAAAGTCAGCATTACACAAAAACTTTCATGATGACTGTATGCTTGGTTGCCTATACCAAAATCATGAATATTATGTGGTAATGCACAAAAAATAGTTTTATTCGAACCAAATGAAATTTGATTTAATGCTTTTCTGAATGAGTTGGTTTATCGTTATAAATTCACCCTCACCCAATTCGGCAAATAATAAAAGTACCCTGTGATTCTTTCATTCATAATAAAATTTTCCTTTTCGACGAAAAGATTTGAACGGTTATAAGAAAAGAAAATCACTTGTGCTTTAGGACAGAAGTCTTCTAAATATAATTGGACCATTACTTTCAATGGGTTTATTTCGAACAGGTTTGGCTTTAGGGGTAATAAGTACAAGCAATTCCAAAATAAAAATTGGTTTTCTTAACTACGATAACTTGAGTCGACGTGTTTTGTAATGAAAATTACCAATTTATACAGTCAGGTGAAACGGGCCTCTGCAGTTGGTCCCAGAGATGCTCGATAGGATTGAGATCAGGGCTGCAAGCTGGCCAAACCATTCCTTGAGATTCTTTTAAATTCGATTTTGATTGAATATATTTTGTTCCGCAGCTTGTATTGACGATCCCAGTAGCTAGCATAAACTAATTTCCGTGAAACCGGAAATTATTATCATATTCTAGGCAAAGCGCGTAAGCGCAATTACCTCCCCCTATCAATCAATCCAACCTTTCAGGGTTTCGAGTTTTCCCGCCATCCGTAGGCATTTCCCTCAAAGCTATGCATTACATCCAACTAAAATTTAATTACTACTTAATGATGATGAGGGGACGTATAATGTCCGCCATATTACACACATGGTGCGTGTAGCGGTGGTCAACCAAATAAATTATTGCGTTTTCATTTCTACACAGCTAAAATTATATTTTCGCTAATGACACCCGAAAGATTCTAGTAGTTTTTGTTGATCTAAAGCTCGTTGACATTGTTTATGTTTACATTTTACAAAAACAAACGACCCTTTTAAAAAGTTCAGTGCTGTCATATTATTATGTTAAAATTCGGTAAAGAAAGCTTCCAATATTAGTATTTTAGACATTATATATATATATATCTTTTAACAGGCCTTTTAGGCCTATAGCTTTGTAATTCCTTTCCATATTTTTCTATCTTTGACCTTTTCTCTCCATCCATTCACATTCTTTTCTTCCAGGTCTTCTAGTACCACCTCCCTCCATCTTTTCCTTGGTCTGCCTCTTTTCTTCTTGCCTTCCGGAACTCTCCATGCTATTTGTTTCACTATTCTTCGTCCTTTCATCCTTTCTATGTGCCCTAACCACTGAAGTCTTCTTGATGTAATAGTTGAATCTATTTTGGGTTCACGATAAATGTTATACAGGGTGATTGATTAGTGTGATAAAGTTCAGTGCCTCCTTTGTCCTTTGAGATATCAATTTCAAAATTTGAGGGTTTATGGCCATCATCAGTCTCCACATTTTAAAATTATTTACAATCTTACAGGGTGTTCCAGAATGCTGTGCCATATCAAAGTTACATTTTTTTAAATGAAACACCCTATATTTTATCGCATATTTGGAATCAACTCGACCTCCCCATAACAATAATATAGGGTTGTGATGTGTTCTACGGAGTATTTAAAAAGTTATAACCAATTTTCATTAAAAATCGTAACAAGTTCAATACCCTGTACAAAGTAAGAGAAATTCAAGAATAAAAATCTGTTTTGGCCAAAGCATTTGAATAGTAGTAAAAATCCTGGAAAATTATATATTTCGTTAAAATTCATTGAATTTGATACAGGGTAAATCAAAATAAGAATACATTATTTTCTCGATTTTTTCAAATGGATCACCCTGTATTTTATATGAGAATCGAAAAGTACTACCAACATACTTTTTTTTCATATAGCATTTCCTATACCTAAAATTATTAGTTCTTCTGATCTGTACACTACTAGTAGTTTTGATGAGAGTTATCTTCACAAGATTCACCAATTTTCTTGGGGTCTCGAACTCATTCAATGCCTTCAACAGATTACTTCTGGAGACAGACATTAATAACTACAATAATGCTCAAAATTGGGTTACAGGAAATTGACTGAAATGCGATTATTATTCATTTATTTTTAACGGTGTATATCTGGTATAAACCTACAATTCCGCAGCTTCCAAAAGACGTTAAGACGAAATCCCGACACTTATATTGGTAGAAAAAATCATTAAAGATTTAATTCCGAAGGGATTTATGTCTTTTTTCGTTGTTGTTTCTTAAATTCGACTGACACTTGGAACCAATACACGTACCTATATCAATTTTCTTTGCGGGGTGATAAAAAATTAAAAATCTAGTCATACTTTTTATTCATTCTTTCGGTCGAGTCTCTTTGAATGACGATGCATATCTCCGCAAAATATTCAACCAGTCTAATCGGAAATTCAGATTAGTTTGTAAATCCCCTGGCGTTTTCTAAGGATCTTTGTCAGCTCATGTGATATACATAACGGCGTCAACTTGAATTTTCTTGTATTGTATATATTTCTAGAGAGTTTTTCATGAAGATATGCTCTTTTTTTGACCGTCAATCAATAAGTTTCTGGTCTAGCACATATACATCGCAAAAATGGAGAATTAGTCCAAATTTTGTGGGAACCATCTTTATATTTTGAATTTTGAGTCGAAGTATAAATTCCCATTATTCTTTTTTATTAGATTGTTGTGAATAAAATTTTCGGTATAATTAATATCAACTATTTTTGGCGTAAAAAGCAATTCATTTGGGATCCAAGTCAGTAGGTGTATGATTCACCCCCTGACCACGGAGTTATATTGTTATTTTCATCCCCTTACGTTTTAATTATATCCAAAACCCTTCGAATTCATCCCCAGTGTAATAGCAGGGAGCAAAACATGTTGCAAACAGTTTTTAATTTTTTTCCCTTGTCATAAAACGAATACTAAAGACAAAATTTAAGCAGCACTGGAATTATGCCTTGTTTCTGCGATCTTTTTTATTTTTTGTTCAATAAAAACAATTGTTTCTATGAAAATTAGTTATTACCTATGATTCACTGAGACCTAAAAGATCTATTGTAGGTACCCCTTACTTCTACTTAGTGTCTGGTGTAAAGTTTGCTTGTAAATAATAACTAAATTGTTAGACAATGCTAAAATGCTGGTACAAGAAATCTATCACCTTGCCGTCAACAAACCGAATATATTTTTCCATTTCCATCCGTATAGGGGGAATATTTACCCCACGACAAGATTTTTAATTCTTTATCAGTAGCATAACATTCCCTCGTGAATATTTTATTAAGGGAGTTCCTACCATCCCACCCCAAGAATCTTATGAAATATTTGAAATGTAATCCGACTTCTCCAGTTGACAGATCTGATTAGTAAAATCTTACCTTTTTTTTCCAATTCAGGTGGTTCGAATTGTTTGGTGTGGCAGATAGTAAAGTTCATTCGAATTGAGGTGATTAACGAAGATTGGGATACTTTAAGAACAAAATTGGAAATATGCTTATGAGGAAAAGTTTTTAATTATCTAAAATTCCTTTTCCTTTCATTAAGTAAAAAATATACAAATATAGAACTCAATATGTAGGTACTGGTCAGTAGACCATATCGATAGATATACAGTGTGTACATAAAGTAACGTAACTTGCTAATATTTCGATTTCCGTAAGGATTACAAAAAGAAAAGTTGAATTAAAGTTTTTTCAAATAATCCAGATCCTTTGCGTCGATTATAAGTATACAGGGTGCACAGTTGCTCCAAATTAAGTTAATAATATATTTTTTTAAAGAGTGTACCATGTATATATTTTCAGTTTTTCATAATCTATTAAATTACAAATATACAACCGTCAAGACCTCATAATTGAACCTTTAATAATCCCAAAGTTACATTGGTTTCAATCTAAAATTATAAAAACCGCCGAAATTTGAAATTGTTGGCGGAAAACCTGAAATTTTGGCGGGAAACCTAAAATTTGAGCGAGAAACATGGAATTTTTAGCAGGAAACTTATAAGTTTCTAAACCAAGAGTGGTAAACTAGGAGCGGCCGTGAATTTTTATATTTTGCAATTTGTCCATCATTTTGCGGTGTACTCGGAGTTTTTTAACAAAAATAAAACATTTTCTCCATCAGAAGTTAAAACTCGAAAGAAAATAAAATGAAAACAAGCGCATCATCCCGATCTCTCTTTCAGTAAATTGTTATGAAACTTTCTTGTGAATCTGGAAACACCCGACAACTTGTGTCACAGTAAATATTACACTCACTTGAAACGTGCGCGATATTATACACCAAGTTTTCACTATCTCTTTATGAGCTGAAAACATTATTACCATACACCTCAAACTTACGAATGAATAGACAACCAATTTTACTCGAAAATGCTGTCATTTACGATAGAATTCCTCTTTACACTGAAATAACTAAGCAGTTGGTTTTAAAATAAATATAAGTCTATTGCTTTTAAAAAAATTAGTTCTCTCCAACTCCATTTCAAAGTGACGAAACTTGCTTCTTGATGGGATAATTTCCAGTTCTTCATTTTTGGTTTGACATAACTCACATGGGATATTATTAATTTATCTAACTTTACAACTAGAATGTTTATTAAACTCAAACTATGTAAAACATAATTAACAAGTTTGCCGAGTTTACTTGCGATAACATTTCATGCAAAATTCAAATCGTATTAAAGTTTTACAACGTGTCTCCTACTGATGGCGCTCTTAATTAATTTTGAGTATCGCTTACTGTACCGGGTGGGCAAATAAGGACCATTAAAGGGGGTAATTAGATTTAAAAAATTTTAAAAGCCTAATTTTGCAGAAACTACAATATAAAAAATGCAGCAAATTGGCGAGAGCCAATATATTTTTCCTATCCCAAGATATGCGTAGTATTTTACATTTTTCTTAATTGTTGACATTTCTATCCTCTAAGAAGGATATATCGTTTTTTATCCACACGTTCTATAAAATAATAGAATTGTTTTTAATGTTTTCTGAGACCAACCATTATTTCGAGAAATCCATAGTTTTATACCTACAAAGAAAACAATAGTTTTTTTTCCATTTTTAACATCTTCTGTATCTGTATCTATCTCTATCTAACATGGAACTCTCATCTACACAACAGAGCAAAAAGAGCATATGTGGCTTATGAGCAGTGTCGGAGGACAGTGGGACGCACATGGGGTTTGTCACCCCGTGTGGTTACCTGGATCTACACTGCAATAATAAGACCCATGTTAACGTATGGAGCAATTGCATGGGGACCGAAGGTTCTACAAGCAACGGCCATCCAAAAATTATATCAAATACAGCGAATGGCTTGCTTAAACATCACAGGAGCCATGAGAACAACACCAACCGCAGCAATGGAACTAATTACTGGTCTGACCCCTCTGGACCTGTACGTCAAGGAGGTTGCGTTAATGGCCATGGTACGATTGCGCACGGCTGGTGTAAACCCCGAAGTAGGAGTGGGCCAATTGAGGTTGAGCCTGTGGCAGGAAGCGCTCACTGCGCTACCTCTGCTGCAGGCAACCAATGATGCAATTGAACCCAGGTTTTTGTTTAACAAACCCTACAAAATTCAAATAAAACAGAACACAGAGCCAGGTGCTGCAAATGCAATACGCATATATACAGATGGTTCAAAAATGAAAGAAGGCTCAGGATGTGGAGTTTACTCAAGAGCACTAAGCCTAAAGATGAAGTGGGGAATGGGAAACAATACCAGCGTAGTTCAAACAGAACTGGCTGGTATCTCAATTGCCACAAAAGAACTAACCAGAAGAGGAATTTCTGGCAAAAACATAATAATCTGCACTGATAGTAGACAAGCCCTATTAGCCTTAAACAGACAACGTGTTATATCGAGGCTAGTACTAGAGTGCCACCAAGATTTAGCTGACGCCTCGGCAGATAACAATATTATCCTGAGGTGGGTTAAAGGGCACGACAGGAGTAAAGGAAATCGCATTGCTGATTCTTTAGCCAGGGAAGCCGCTGGACTAAAAATTCTAGGACCCAGTGACACCTACGGCCTAACGACTTCGACAATTGCGGAACTAGCCAAACGCTACACCCATACTCAATCCCTTAAGAGATGGGATGGAATCAAAGGATGCAGTCTTGCCAGGATCACCCTGGGCGACCCTGGGAAGCTGGAGCCGAAGAAATATTTGGCGATGACCAGGAGAAACCTACGTTTAACAGTAGGATTTCTGACTGGTCACTGTCAACTAGGGAAACACCTCCATACTATGGGGCTAGTGGACACACCTCTATGCAGGATGTGTGAACAGGAAGATGAAACTGTCAGGCATGTCTTATGCGAGTGTCCGGAGTTATCGTCAATAAGAGAGTGTGTGTTCGGTGAGTCTTGGCCTACACCTGCCGATATAAAGGAGATGTCTCCTAGTGACCTGTCCACCTTCCTGAGAAGGACAGGATGGACAATGACCTAGGAAGACAACTCCTCGGGAGGATGTACAATGGGTCACATGTGGCCTAAGTGCTGTGAGCCTACACTCACCCTCCCTACTCTACAGAACATCTTCTGTAGCTAGAATGTTAAGAAAAATAATATTTTCGTAACAACTAAATTGTTTTCCTTTTTTGATTAATTAATTAAAAAGTAATAATAGATTTCGAGAAAATTGGCGAAGCAGGGGTGTGCCAAAATAGTTGCTAGCACGCTATCGTTCATTTAAATGAAAAACATGTTTATCATTGATGTGATATCAGCAGACTTGTCATCTCGAGTCTAGACGAGATAGTATATAGTAGGTATACAGATAGATGCAATGAAAAACGGAACATTGCTGTTTAATGTATTCTCCAATCTAAATAGTCCACCTAGAAAAAATTTCTATCAATTTACTTCAATAAATATCAAGTATTTAGCTGGACAGCTGGATTCAGAACCACTGTAAGAAACCCCGCCTCTTCCAACATTTGCTAGTTATGTGGTTATGTGACTCAAGAATTTGTTAATAGGATGGCATATTGTCAGCAATTAAACGGGAGCATTTTGAACATTTGAAGTAATTTTGTTTCTCATTATTCTAAAATAATGAAATGTACACCTATTGTACAACTAACAGTGGGCTATTCCTCGTTTTTACAAATTTTTTTTATACTAAACTCAGTATGTATGAATTCAAAATAACAAGGTCTTTCAAAATCTGTAAAAATATATAGGATCTCCCATTTAAATTAAAGAAGTTGTTGGCATTTCCGGTTAAACTAGAAGTATATTATTAACAAAAAAATGTACATCAGATGCATTTTGTTCCATTGCACTTAACTGCAAATTTTCATAAATATCGTTCTTTTCGTTTAAAAGATATTTACTTGGTTCCATACTTTATCCCAGCCCTGTATATATATATAATATTTACTTGTTTCAGGTCTGTATAAATATAGCTGCCGAACACCAGAACGGTAAGTCAGATATCTTTGTTAATATTCATTATCATTTTGGTTATATTTATCTAAAAACAATGACAATGAGAATGTGGAAATATTAATAATGTTTAAAGGTGACAGAAAATGTGCAATCACAATCACAATCAAACAAACTACAGCCATTTCAATTAAGTACATGTTTTCGTATCAATCTACATAATGACCGACAGTCAGGGGTACGATAGACGCAAGCACTAGCGAAAAATAACTTTGCAGAAAAACGAATGAAAAATGCGTCTCTGTTTTATCCCTGGTCTGATGAATGGTTTGTGTAAATGACGCCTTGGGCCTAGGGGCGAACACCAACCATATCGTTTCGGTGTCGTATATGTACGCAGATCTGGGCTGCGGAATTTGATTTATTAAATAATAAATGACGAGTAATATACTAGAGATTGGACTATAAGTTTCATGAGATCGATAAGGGTAGAATTTTGTACTAAAATATGATTAATAAATACCCTTAAAATGGGATTTTGTTTGTATTGTAGCCATATCTGAACCATTTATAAATAATCAACTTCGATTGACTATAACAAGCGTATTTTTGACAATTATTAAGACATTTTAACACAATTCAATAATAACCGAACCAAACCTACCCCTACCAAACCACCTTCGTATTTTATCACCATTAGGAACCTGCCACCTATTCGATAAATTGATTTCGAACAATTGAGTTTCGAATAATTGATTTTCGAATAATCGGTCATTCGAAAAATTGATTTTCGAACAATTGATTTCGAATAATTTACCGGTACCCTAAATTTACAGATGCTTAGGACTTTTTTTTATAAAAACTCGGTGTTTCGTAAGGAGCAGTTTTTGGTACTTTCATCTATCTAAATATTGTACTTAATATGAATGGTATATCTGTTACATATCATTTTCCAGAGGAATTAACTTTATTACCATAACTTAATCCGGTCCTAGCATATATACCACATGATTTTACTGTCATGTATGCATAAAACCTAAGTGAAATCCCCCAAGGATAACCCTTTAATCATTGAGGGGAGTCTACCATTACCCACTATAAATTGTAATACAGTATACATTGCACCTAAAGTTAAAAGGGACTTAAAGTCCAAGAGTGAAAAGTAAAAATTTTGGTTTTTTATTTATTTAAGGTCGTGGTTTAAGCATAATATCAAAAAATTCTAAATTTTCATATAACTATTAAGGACATGATAATTAAAATTTTAAATTAATTACCACCCGAGAAAAACTCAATTCAAAATTGGATAATTAACATGGAGAGATTACGCTCGCTGTAGTTCTGTACCAGTTGATTAGTTCTAGAAAAAAAAGCTAACCGTGTAATCAATATTTAATTCAATAATAATCAATATTCAAAATTATATTTGGTGGAACATATATATTTATTAAAAATTCCAAATTTTGAGTAATACAAAAAATAATATTAGTACAATCAATTTTATTAAATATAAAGTGAACACAGCATAAAGTTTTACAGATTTATCTGAAATTTAAGCTTATAACTTATAAATTTTACGTAAAAAAGCGAACATATAACGTAAATCAAAATTATCTTTCGTTATCTCAGTACAAAATCCAATTATAACTCTGACGATTTGATATTTTTCAGTTCATACAATTTTCTTTTTTGTCACAACGGTCCACGTCATCAATATTCTTTCACCAGAGAATGAATTCCATCAAAAATTTATCTCACGAAACGCCTTCAGCCATGAGGCGGTTATTGGTAGAAATTTGTTACCGAGGCTATCTCTACGCGGTAATATACAGGATGATTTTTTTATGTTTTGTTACTTACAAGTCTATTATTATTGTGGCGACACCTAGAGAAGATTGAATATCCGTGAAAATATTACAGAAAGATAAAAAATTCATTTTTTAAACATGGATATTCAAAATTTTGTGAATAAAAACAAAGTGAAAGCGAGAATTAAAAATAGAAGCAATTGATAATGCTCCCGTTCTACACTATCACTAAATATACACTTCCATTTTATTTTTCAGTTCGTCTCATGAGTCCTCAAGTTTAGTGTTAACTTCAGTTGAATGAAATTTTGATTTTATATAAACCCATTCATTCGATTGGGTTGTGCTCAACACTTTGTTGTCTCTTGTTAGCCTGTTGAGGGATTCTTTACAGTTTTTAACCCCAAACATGGTAGTTGACTGGATTAAAATCAGGCTCACTTCCAGCCCAGTTGTCTCTGACTATCCAATGGTTTGGGAAGTAGTCTTTCAAAACCTTTCTCACTATTACCCTGAAATGAGGTGGTGAAGCCCCATCATGTTGAAAGTACATGCCTCCAACATCAACTCCTATACCATTCAGTAATACCTATTTTGCAAGAAGTACAAATACTCTTCACCCGTTAGTAGATGTGGTAGGATGGTTGTTAATAACGCCACACCAAACGTTAAAGGAGAACAAATAATTTAAATTAGGAACACCGGCTTTGGTAAATTAATCAGCTTCATCGCTAAATAAAAACCTGATGTCTATTATTCTATCTTGTAGTACTAAACTGTGTACTCCAATTTTATTAGAATCTTGCCATAATTGTAAAAAATGCGTATACATTTTGTTTCAACGCCCTGTATATTAACTACCTTCAAAATATTATTTTGATATCAGCCAAGCATCAAGTAGGACTTTCATTAAACCTTTTAACATTCCTTTGAATTATTTTCTTTCCAATAGCCGACAGTGTAATCAGTCTAATATCCCACAGCTCCAGCTTTTAAAAAAGCGAAAATCAGCGGAATATTTTTCTGCCTTTGATTTATTCTCTTTTATGATCTTCCAGAGCTCGTGAAACTCCACTGATTTTATTCTATTGCGGCCACTTTTCTTGTGCAGTCAAAAACAAAAGATATCCCAACTTTAACTTTTAAGAAGTTTAATGGCATATTTTAATGTGGGGAAACTTCTTTGTGTACCTGATAAGTTATAAGCTTGCGCAACTCCAGTCGGGAGCGTCTCCTTTTGAAATATTATGAATTCATGAGCATGACTTATTGGGCGACCGAATAAAAGCACGAGAAGAATGTTTCCTGACGTCTTCAGGATGGATAGACTAGACACTGATGATAACGCTTGGGTGCTTTATTTTCTTAGCTTCGCTTTAAACAATAACAAAATGTTAGTTTTAGTCAGGTCTCAAGACAGTTTAGATGAATAACGATGATCTCTGAATTAACAGTCTCAACTTCAAAGAACGCTAGCTAGAGGTAAAGCTATCAGTAATCTAACAAATAGGTCTAGCTCTAGACTGGTAAAAAACTGTAAAGAATCCCTCAACATGCTGGCAACAGACAACAAAGTGTCGCTAATATGGGTGCCGGCACATGATGGGATTGCAGGTAATGTAATGGCTGACCAGTTAGCTAGAGAAGGTTCTTAAGGAGACTTCATAGGTCCGGAACCGTTTTGTGGAATCACAAAATATTGCATAAGAGGGGAAATCGGGAACTGGCTAGATAGGTTACCAAAGACGGTATTCTTCATAAATTATCAAAAAGTCATTTGGCACCGAATCAGCTCTGTATGGTGGATGATTCACTGGTTTTGTCACTTTCTGGTAACAAAAATAATCGCACTTTTTTCCCGTAAAGTTCCAAAAAATTAATTTTCTAAATAAACATTAAAAAAAAAGATAATTACATCATAACATGTCACGGAAATGCTTGTTTAATGGTGGATGTCGTACTATAAAGTATATTAGATATAAGATAGTAATCAGCGTGAAATTTGGAAATTCGTTTTGTTATGAAATTGCTTTATGGTCGCTCAAGGCATTACTCGAAAGTTATTACGGCCTGACAGTCTGAAGGCTATATGCATAGTTCAAATTGCTGATGTGCCCAATAAATATTACTCATCGCTATTCTCTTTCATCTAGAATTACCGTCAAATACCAAAAACGGACAAGTAACTACATAGTTTAAAAGATTATTTATTGAACCTAGTATTTGAAAATTTTCCTTCTCAAAAAAATTTAGTAGAAACAGTTTATTTGATAATGTAGAAGAAAAGTAGCTGTAGAAGGTGAAATAGTAATGAATTTTGACGCTTATCTCCCCCAAACCAAGTGACGAAAAAGGACATTTGTGGAATACGACGCGTTAATGTGAATGATAGCTATAAAGTCTGAGTCACATGCAGAACAATTTATTTAATTATTCTAATTCTAATGCACTAAAACAAGCTCAAACATTGTAATAATTATGATGATTAGTATTTTTATTCTTGAAGATTGTTAGTTTATGACGAATTTTTGGTAAAATATTGACGTTATGTTGATTCTAAGACGTTTTATAATCTTGTCTTTTGTTTTGAAAACAAAGAATATTTATAAAAGTTTTCTTATAAGTGGAAGTGCTTTTTGCCCTCGTTTTATTAAGGGATAACTTCGAAAACAACACAACCCTACAGTGCAACGGAGAAATATAACCAAATATCGAGTTTCCGGCGAGGAGACAGAAAATAAATCAAATAAACTTTAGTAGATGCTTTTTGAGATAAATGTCATTATTGCCTTCCATGTAGCTACAAAATGCATTTATAATTGTAAAAAAAATTAAGAATACGCGAGTTTTATTAAAACTTAGATGACAAACAAGTATTTAGTACAAAGATAGAACGTAGACTGATAGAAGCAGACCTGGATTATAATTATTTTTATTATACAATCTTATTGTGTTATCAATGCAATATATCCTTACCAAAAATGAAAGAAATATATAGGGTGGTTCTAAAGTTATGGCCTTCAAAAGCATTAGACTAAATGAATAAAACACCCTGTATCTCTATTAATAATTATGTTAGACCAATTAACCAAGTCTATTTGGAACCACCAAAGTGTCCTCTACTTGCAGTTAACCTATGAAACACCCTGTATAAATTTTCCTAATTCTTCCTTATATTTCGAATTGGAAATAACTCTCGTTATTTTGTTACCCTGCGTATAGTCAAGATGGCAACACAATTATGTTTTATTAAATGAAAATCTCATGTACTTAACCAAGTATTGAAAGCTCTCGAAAAATGTTGAATATTACTTTATAATTCGTTAAATTAGTTTAACATCGTCAGATAGGGCTTTCCCCCATCTCAGAAGTTATTACATCTTAAAGTACTCGAGAAGACGAGAATTCGGTTCAAATTGAGATTTGAACTATTTCTCAAAGTTTTCGATTTAAATTTTCGGGACGGAGACCTTTTTAAGAGCACAATTATCGCTAATATGAAATTTTCTCTTTATTTATCTAATCGCAAAACAACAAAGAAGATGAAAATACAAACTTGATATCTTTACTTATTCTCAGTCTAGTATTTTTATTCAATTTCGATTTTTTCAAACCTTAATCACCGCAATGTTGAGTTTGTTAAATCACCGTAGAGTTGAATACTATCCAGCGGTATAATAAGCTTGAAAATTCATCCGAAATAGGGTTGCCAATATCCAAGGAAAACTAATTCAAGTTATTGAAATGCCTTGTATGGCAAAGCCGAAGAAACGAGAAGATCTGACCATTGGAAAGATCTTGTAGGGCTTAGACAATCAAATATTCTTCTGGGTGACTGCAACCGTTGAGATCAAATAAATGGATAAGTCAAAGTAAAACTGCACTAAGAGTTTTAACAGGGATCCTAGCGGGACATTGCCACCTGAACAGGCACCTGAAAAAGCTCAAAATAGTGGAGGAACCCAGTGGACCCAGTGACACCTACGGCCTAACGACTTCGACAATTGCGGAACTAGCCAAACGCTACACCCATACTCAATCCCTTAAGAGATGGGATGTAATCAAAGGATGCAGTATTGCCAGGATCACCCTGGGCGACCCTGGGAAGCTGGAGCCGAAGAAATATTTGGCGATGACCAGGAGAAACCTACGTTTAACAGTAGGATTTCTGACTGGTCACTGTCAACTAGGGAAACACCTCCATACTATGGGGCTAGTGGACACACCTCTATGCAGGATGTGTGAACAGGAAGATGAAACTGTCAGGCATATCTTATGCGAGTGTCCGGAGTTATCGTCAATAAGAGAGTGTGTGTTCGGTGAGTCTTGGCCTACACCTGCCGATATAAAGGAGATGTCTCCTAGTGACCTGTCCACCTTCCTGAGAAGGACAGGATGGACAATGACCTAGGAAGACAACTCCTCGGGAGGATGTACAATGGGTCACATGTGGCCTAAGTGCTGTAAGCCTACACTCACCCTCCCTACTCTACCGATACAGAGATAGTGGAGGAAGAATAATGTAGATTATGTGGCATGGAAGAAGAAACCTACACTTGTGAATTGCACCGCAATTCAGAATCCTAGTGCACAGCACCTACTAGTCTCTGAGACGTTCCTCAGGAACTAAGTAGAAGTTGGGGCACAATAGATCTTTTAGGTCTCTTTGAATGTCACCCCATCACACATACATGTTAAGTTTTTGGCATATTTCTCGATTGGTACAACAGGATGTGATTTTCTTTTTAAATATTTGTTGATTCACTCTGTAACCATCAATATATTTGGTTAAAAATCAATCCAAAACTAATGCCTTATGGGTGAGGATGAACTTAATAAAAATGTTTGCTTAGACAAAATATTACTTTTCGAAAAACCGCTACTTTTCAATTTCAAGATCCTGTATGCTAAAAACTAGTCCTAAGACTCAAATGTTCTCGTTAACATTTTTGTTTAGCAGATCAAACTCTACATTATATCCAAGATTTAGAAAAATTAACCCATATTTTCCCTTTTTATTTAAAACACTGTATTCCATTGCAGTTTCGTATCCTGAGACTATTGTCTGAAAAATACTTTCACTAGAAGGGATACATTTATAAATTTCCAATTTATTTAACATTTTCACTCTTTATTTAAAAACTTTAGTTAGACACTGTATTCCATAGTGGTTTGGAGCCCTCAATTTGAAATTATTCGGGTTTTATTCAATTTCATTCGGTATTTTTAATCAAAAAGTGGATTTTATGGATGAATGGTCGCCTAGTTTAAACTGAATTACCACTGAAATTTCCCGAGCGAAAACTTTACAAGTTTATATATATAGTATAGCGAGGATTAGTAAATATTTGACATTGAAAACTTATATCAACAAAAAGAATTTTATGAAAACATGCATCTCAACAACTAAATTTATTCGCTGTATATGAAATACTGGATACAGTACTAATGATTGTTTTATTTTTTCTGACCTCCCGGTATGTAAACAAATGGCCAGCACGAAGAGAAAATGTGCATGAAGTGAATACGGCACGCAATCTGCAAGTTTATTTTTAATTGTAATGTACCTAATGTCATTAAAATTAATGGTAAATAAATGAAGATATTCATTCCAGTCTGCTAGTTTGGAGAAAATGTCTATACAGAAATCGTGGTCACGCATTTTATGAACATATTTCATATACATGAAGTTAGTGAACTTATGTACAGGAAATGTGAACTCTAGATGAAACACCTACTCACATAGGTACTCTGCTTCTGCGAGAACTTACATGGACTCAGACGGAAGCACTTTGGAGAGGATATAATACAACCCTCCAGTCAAACTAGTGCCCTACATAGAAGACACAAAGCTTCTGGAATGGAAGTAGATAACATAGGAAATGGTACAAAGATTCAGTTCAAGTGCCTGAGCTATTGAGCACAACTCATATACATGGTAATCAGAAACTTTC
Organism: Lochmaea capreae; assembly: GCA_949126875.1. Classification (NCBI taxonomy): domain Eukaryota; kingdom Metazoa; phylum Arthropoda; class Insecta; order Coleoptera; family Chrysomelidae; genus Lochmaea; species Lochmaea capreae. The sequence continues at coordinate 3,526,233 of OX421402.1, forward strand.
CTGCCAAAAGCAACCTACAGATACTAAATGTGATTTTTTGATTATCTAAACTAGCTTACCTTTTATCAAAAAGTTCCTCCTAAGGGAACTAGCGCCATTTGAAGATAAAAATTTTATTAAAACTTACCGGTAGTGTACGGTTGTGAATATTCTTTATCTGGACTGGTTAGATCTTTTTGGTCCTCTTCGGGGTTAAGTTGTTGTTTAGAGTCTCTTGGTGTGGAATAGGTATCTAAAACTACCACCTGAAACAGAGAATATCATAAGGCTACTAGGCCAATCGCTGATTTTTTACCTTAAAGTATGTAGATTAATATTAAAAAAAAGTATACCAGTCTATCGATTTCCCAAATTTTAGAAATTCTTTAATATTACGCGCTGGGAGGAAGGTAGAGAAAAATAAAAACACCAACGTGTGGGGGAAGTGTTTTGCAATAAAAAGGATCTCTTGCATTTTTTTCGACCGGGCAATGGTTTGTCCGGAAAAAATTCGGTAAACTAAGTATGTATTTATCTTCTATAAGTTCAATTTTTGTGTGCTGAAGGTGTGCAACCGTTGCAAATTTATACGCGAATGCAAGCAGTGTATGGAAAACGAAAATTTAAGAATGGAGAAGAGAGGACGAATGATAAGCCACGACCAGGTGCATTGATTACTGCATCAACAGACAGGAATGTGGCATGTGTGGAAGGCCTGATTAGAGAAAATCGTCGAATTTCAATCAGAGCAATTTCAGAAAATGTTGGTGTGAGTATAGTGTCCATAGTATCGTACTCAAACTAGGTTACAGCAAAGTTTGTGCGCAATGGGTTCCTCGTCTTTTGTCTGAGGACCAAAAAAGCTTTGCAACACCTCACGGAATACAGTCAAAATGGTAATGACTTTCTCTCGTCAATAGTTGCTGGCGATGAATCTTGGTGTCATTATTTTGAACCATCCAGTAAGCTGTCATCGATGCAATGGAAACACGCAAATTCTCCGCCACCAAAGAAGTTTAAAGTTCAACCTTCTGCAGGCAAGTTGATGTTGACATTTTTTTTCGACCATGAAGGACCCTTGCTGATAGAGTTTACAGAACCTAGAGTGCATATCAACGCAAACCTGTATAATTAAACTTTGAACAAGCTCCATCAAGCAATAAGAAGAAAACGTCCAGGGAAGCTTTCACGTGGTGTTATTCTGCTTCACGATAATGCTCGGCCTCATGTTGCCAACGTAGTGAAAGAAAATCTGCAACGAAATAAATGGAGGATATTAGAGCATCCACCCTATAGTCCCGATTTATCGCCTTGCGATTTTCACTAAAAAAGGCGTTAAAAGGTAACCGTTTTCAGTCGGACGCAGAAGTACAAAATGCTGTGAAAGAATTCTTCCAGCAGCAGCCACAAGAATTCTATAAGCAGGGTATACATCGGTTGGTGAAACAGTGGGATATGTGCCTCAATTGTAGTGGTAGTTATTTGTAACTGTACTTGTCAATAATTTTTTCCTGGACCAAAGATGGGTTTCAATTGAACTATCTTGTATAATGTCATCAGCAAATAAATTTAAAACTAATGGAATATCACAGAACTTAACAATATCATTAACATGAAATAAAAAAAATAAAATTAATTATATTCTTGTCTCCCTACTCCGTTCCTGTTTCTATGATAAACAGTATTCAACGATATTTCCGACACCTTAAAATAAACGGTGTTCGGTTACTATATCATCCAGAACCCTCCGTTGACAATTAAGTGACTGAAAGACAAAGGAATAATTAATCAAAAATGGATTTTTTGGCCATGAACCATTACTATAATTGTAGCTTTCAACCTTTTTCACACAACCCCCCAGGGTCTAAAGAGAAAGAAATGTCTTTTAGGCATACCGAATTAAACATAATATGCAGTACCTTAAAAGCTTGACTTTAATTAAGCGAGCAGATTTCCCTTGAGATCTATAAAGAGTAGGTTTGCTTCTGAAATTTTGTCTTTTTAATGGTTTTGATGAAATTTTCCCCATTATTCATTCACTCGACACCCTTTTAAACGATAGTTTGATCACGACATAATTATGTAACAAATATTGAGACAGATGGTGGGAGAAACATGTACAGAATACATGAGACTATTATCTTCTGTAAGTTCCTTGTGTATTCTTTTTTCTTATTTTTTTGGGAATCAAACCACAATAATGTTTTTTTTATTTTTTATTTCGACGTTTCGGAAGCGTTCCAGCTACCGTTGTCAATATTAACTAGAATAGAAATAATTTTTTTGGTCCCTATATGACACAACTAGACAATCAATAATATTTTGAAGTTTAAGACTACAAAACTTTGTTGTCAAATTTCATAGTAGATCACACCTCTGGTAAAATGTGAAATAAAATATTTTATTTTATGACATTCTAACGATATGTAGTCCACTAGAAACGGAATCCAGTGAAGTGCACGTTCCAGGAACGGTTTTTATTGGGATAGCGCCTTTTTTCGCTTATTTTGTTAATAAAAACGCGTTTGTTGTTACTTTTGTAACATGTCTATCGACCTGTTTCGATTTGACGAAATAATTTCAATTTTACCGCTCGCCATCATAGCAACCACTCTCAATATATAGTTCTGTGATCTAAACCCCCCACTACCGCTGACCGTTACAACGATTGACATATGATGCCAACGTTCGATTCCATGGGTTAGTTTCATCCCTTTTCCGTTTTCGACCCTCGAGCTGAGGGGACCTATCGTCTACCGTCTCTTAAATCTATCTAAGTTTTTACCTTAAATTGCTGTGGTAAGTCCAAAATTATAATTTATATTTATCAAGCTTTTTCTAAAGTAGTGGCTGATATAATTTTTTTGTGCATTTCTTATTTTTTTACAGAGATAGACGAATATACACATGCCACGTGGTCAACTACATTACTTCTATACTTGTACATTACTTTTAAACTAAATCTTTTATCGTAAATAACTGTTACCTTTTTTTAATACAAACATTTGCTAGATTCTGTGTTGTAAAATACCTAATTATTTTCAAAGATAGATAAAATTTGCATTTCAACCTTTTCAAATATTCTCTTATCATAAAAACCTGCCAGTGCCGGCTTCACATTTCATTAAACATTTTATTCTTTTAGAAATGCTTTATTCATAACTTTTTTACCACAATTCATACTTAAAGGTCATTAGTACTTTTTTTAATTTTTTTGGCTGATAATTGTTACTGTTTTAAATGGGACATATACGTTGGAAAGCTTTCAGTAAATTTAAATTTCATTAGTTATTTCAAACAACTGCCTTCCTTTTTTACCTGAAAAGCTAAACCAACATTATGTGCCCCATTACATTTAAGTTCCTACATATCCCTAATCCACCTGAACTTCTAGGTAAGCACAGCTGCCAGGTTACCCCTGCCAGATTACTGCCAGGTTACCCCTGCCAGATTATTGCCAGGATACCCCTGCCAGGTTACCGTCGTAAGGATACCGTTACAGCTACAACGGTCAAGCTACATCTCTAATGTCACCTTCAAGACATCTTTAATTTCACCTTCAAAACATCTCTAATGTCACCTTCAAGACATCTCTAATGTCACCTTCAAGACATCTCTAATATCACCTTCAAGACATCTCTAATTTCACCTTCAAGACATCTTTAATTTCACCTTCAAGACATCTCTTCTTCCACACCGACAACTTTACATCAACTTCCATTAAGATAAGTACCTTCCAGAAGTGCAGGTTTCTTTCACTTTTCCTGTATGTTACTTCCTGTGGCAGAATAAATTTAATATTTTAAACTTCTTTTTTAATTTCTTATCTACCCGGCTGTAAGAGCTGTAGGGATTGTGCCCGGGTTCATGTAAGTTTGTAATTTCTTTATTTTTTTTATTAGTAACTTAAATTAAATTCTACAAGGTGTTTCTACCTTTTTCACCTTAGTTTCTTTTCTTAAATTTAAATTCATTTTTTATCGATGTTAAAAAGGTAGTGGCGCCCTAAGCTTTTATAGTCTGTCAACCCTCTGGCATACCTAGTGTGACATTAACATGGAGTCGATCCACCCTTGAGGGAGTCTCTAGCCGGGACCTGTCTCTTAAGGAGATAACTAGTGGTTACAAATTGTCGCCCTACTTTTAGTGGTTACAAATTGTCGCCCTACTATTAGTGGTTACAAATTGGCGCCCCTTGTTTTTGTTGCACTGTATGACAGTTGGGTTGAAACGGGCTATAAACTATTTGTTTTTTTCGAATTTTTTTATCTTTAACTTTGAGTTTTTTGCTTTTTTAAACTTTTTGGTAACTTTTAATGATCAATTTTTTTTACCTTTTCACATTTTTGATTAAACGTAACGTCCCTGTATTTACATTTTACCTACATTATCTGCCTTATCTGATATTTATTTTAAATTTCGTTTTAATATTTTTTGAGTATCTACATGTAACATATACCACAATCTTTTGTTGTTAAAAAGATAAGGGAATTTCCTTTTATTGATTATTTTGTGATGGTGTATAACATCTGATTTCTTGGCAGTGTTGTCACATAAACTAAATTTTGAGATGTTCATTTTTTAGTGTCATATTTAATTTAGCTTTCTTTATATCGTTCAGTTGAATTGTGTCGAGTTACACAAACTGAAATATCTTACTTTCTTTATCTCGTTCAGTTGAATTGTGTCGAGTTACACAAACTGAAATATCCTACCTTCTTTATTTTGTTCAGTTGAATTGTGTCGAGTTACACAAACTGAAATATCTTACTTTCTTTATCTCGTTCAGTTGAATTGTGTCGAGTTACACAAACTGAAATATCTTACTTTTTTTATCTCGTTCAGTTGAATTGTGTCGAGTTACACAAACTGAAACATTTTTAATATTGTTATTCAAGTGCAGTGTTGCCAGAGTAACAATTTATCTTTAAACTTACTTTTTCTTACCTATTCTTTAATATTGTTAATCAAGTGCAGTGTTGCCAAGTTAACTATTTGTCTTTAGAAATGAACATTTTTCATTCCAGTTTTTTTAATAGCATGAGAATTGTGATGTGTTACAATAATTTTTATGATAATTTATGATACATTTTTGATCTTGATCAGTTATATATTTAGTTATTATGCAACATTTACATTACTAAATATAATTTGTTGAAAATATCGAATAATTTGTTGAAAGTATCGTACAGTATTGTTTATTTTAAATGACATTTATCGGTAGTGTGTATATGTTGTTTTTATATCTATAGTCATCCGTTTACATTCAGTTTCTTTATCTATATCTCGTTGCCAGGCTTTTATGTTCATTTGGATTTTAGATTCTTTGCTTCGCTAGTGCTATTTGATTAGTATTGTTGATTTAGATACCGTTTCTTATTATTTCTCTATCCTTTTAAACATTTTCAAGATGTAGGCCTCATATGGAGTTTCGATATCGTTCTCCTAAAAAAACGGTACGATTGAGTTTTCGTTTATTATTGTTTTCGTTTTCTTCCTTACTTTAGGCATCCGTGTCATACATGGAGTTTGGATATCGTTCTCCTGAAAAACGGTACAATTGTGTTTTAGTTTACCATTATTATGATTTTCGTTTTCTTCGTTTTTTCCTTCTTTCCGTTTCTTTCTTCTAGACAACCGTGTTACTTACCGTCCCGATTCCATACTCAACTTGGTTCACAATTATTTTACCCCCCGCGTAGAAAAGGAAGTAGACCAAGCTACGTAGGAGTTTATACCGTTCTCCGAACAAAACGGCTCCTTTTCTTACCCCGCATTTCATTAATTCTGTTACAAAAAATAAAATACCGGCTAGACACCGTGAGAGCTCTCCATTGCGGAAATGGATTTTACGTCATTCAAATTTTTGGTCCCCCTTTTTGTTATATATCTTTTTGTTGCCCCGAGTTTTTCGTATCGTTTCTCAACAATAAAATGATACTTTTGTTTTTTTAACTTACCGTAGAGTCTCGATTGACGTACCGTAAGACGTTAGGCCCCAATTGAACCGGGTTTGCCTTTGCTGAGTGGCGGATTGCGCTCGGTATACAAATACAATAGGTTTAAAAAAAATGACTGCTTAGTCTCTCTATTTCTTCATAACAATATCTTCCCTTTCCCTTGTCTTCAATGGCAATACTTCCTTAGTTTTTAGTCGTTTTTTTTATTGTTTAACCAGGTTGGCCACATTTTTATACAGTTCTTAACCGATGTACCGTATTTCCTGACAGGATCATGGGTGTAATTTTATTGTTATTACCTTGTTCAATTTAAGAAGGAATCATATCAAGGGACGAAATATATAGAGCTGGATCGACTTTCGGATCGATGACCAATGGCTACTGTGGACGCTAACTGGCAACCTCACCGATTGTTGATTGGGAACTATTATTTCTGACCTCCATTTATGCTTTCTATCTTTGAATTAGTACCTTTTTTTAGTTTAATTATGTGATAAAAGTCTATCAATTTTATGTTTTCATTATGTCGCCACATACTATTTCTGCCACAAACGCACTTATTTCAACCTTTGTTGATCTTTCAGAGTTCACGTATATCGTCAATACCCTTTTACCGTTACCCATTCAAAGTGAATATCTATGTATTTGTTTCTCTTCCTTAACATACCTTTTGCGTTGCCGTATTGTGATATTTGTGAAATATCTACCGTTATCGGATATTTTAGAACCGTTCCTTGTGGAACACTAGTGTTGTCGCCATGCCAAAATTTTTTTGCTAGGTTAAGTAGTATTTCACCTTGGGTGACGTCTTTATGACAAATCTTTACTCTTTGCTCGGTGAAAATTAGGCTGATTTATGAAATAATTAGAATTCCGACGGAATTATATTCTGAATCAATTTTAGGCTGACATCATTCCCCGTGTTTATCTTTGTGTCTCCACGGAGACATTTGTTTGGTATTTGCTGGAATTTTTCGCTCTGCGTATCTGAGATCCCAGCGTTTTATCAAAACCTACCGTACCTTACCTTATCGTTATATACACTGAGAAATTATCGCACCCTATCGTTACCTTTCGTTCTCAGTGTATGCTTTGCCTTATCCGATGACATAACGACACGATAATCACAAGATGACAAAACTACCTTGCCGTTACCTTTGACAATTACCTTCCTTGCCTATTATACATAGATTTTGCATTGATATCTCACCCCTCCTTTTTCTTATTGTCACTTTATAATAAAAAATAATTCTTCGAATCATTTTTTTCCCGGAGGAGAGGGGGTGTAACATGTCTATCGACCTGTTTCGATTTGACGAAATAATTTCAATTTTACCGCTCGCCATCATAGCAACCACTCTCAATATATAGTTCTGTGATCTAAACCCCCCACTACCGCTGACCGTTACAACGATTGACATATGATGCCAACGTTCGATTCCATGGGTTAGTTTCATCCCTTTTCCGTTTTCGACCCTCGAGCTGAGGGGACCTATCGTCTACCGTCTCTTAAATCTATCTAAGTTTTTACCTTAAATTGCTGTGGTAAGTCCAAAATTATAATTTATATTTATCAAGCTTTTTCTAAAGTAGTGGCTGATATAATTTTTTTGTGCATTTCTTATTTTTTTACAGAGATAGACGAATATACACATGCCACGTGGTCAACTACATTACTTCTATACTTGTACATTACTTTTAAACTAAATCTTTTATCGTAAATAACTGTTACCTTTTTTTAATACAAACATTTGCTAGATTCTGTGTTGTAAAATACCTAATTATTTTCAAAGATAGATAAAATTTGCATTTCAACCTTTTCAAATATTCTCTTATCATAAAAACCTGCCAGTGCCGGCTTCACATTTCATTAAACATTTTATTCTTTTAGAAATGCTTTATTCATAACTTTTTTACCACAATTCATACTTAAAGGTCATTAGTACTTTTTTTAATTTTTTTGGCTGATAATTGTTACTGTTTTAAATGGGACATATACGTTGGAAAGCTTTCAGTAAATTTAAATTTCATTAGTTATTTCAAACAACTGCCTTCCTTTTTTACCTGAAAAGCTAAACCAACATTATGTGCCCCATTACATTTAAGTTCCTACATATCCCTAATCCACCTGAACTTCTAGGTAAGCACAGCTGCCAGGTTACCCCTGCCAGATTACTGCCAGGTTACCCCTGCCAGATTATTGCCAGGATACCCCTGCCAGGTTACCGTCGTAAGGATACCGTTACAGCTACAACGGTCAAGCTACATCTCTAATGTCACCTTCAAGACATCTTTAATTTCACCTTCAAAACATCTCTAATGTCACCTTCAAGACATCTCTAATGTCACCTTCAAGACATCTCTAATATCACCTTCAAGACATCTCTAATTTCACCTTCAAGACATCTTTAATTTCACCTTCAAGACATCTCTTCTTCCACACCGACAACTTTACATCAACTTCCATTAAGATAAGTACCTTCCAGAAGTGCAGGTTTCTTTCACTTTTCCTGTATGTTACTTCCTGTGGCAGAATAAATTTAATATTTTAAACTTCTTTTTTAATTTCTTATCTACCCGGCTGTAAGAGCTGTAGGGATTGTGCCCGGGTTCATGTAAGTTTGTAATTTCTTTATTTTTTTTATTAGTAACTTAAATTAAATTCTACAAGGTGTTTCTACCTTTTTCACCTTAGTTTCTTTTCTTAAATTTAAATTCATTTTTTATCGATGTTAAAAAGGTAGTGGCGCCCTAAGCTTTTATAGTCTGTCAACCCTCTGGCATACCTAGTGTGACATTAACATGGAGTCGATCCACCCTTGAGGGAGTCTCTAGCCGGGACCTGTCTCTTAAGGAGATAACTAGTGGTTACAAATTGTCGCCCTACTTTTAGTGGTTACAAATTGTCGCCCTACTATTAGTGGTTACACTTTTTTGTGTATGATTATTTTTGTTTTCAAAATATGTATAACTCAGTTTGGTGATTTTGTGTATTGAAGTGTGTATCGATTAACAACCATTCCAAAGATAAATCATAAGAAAACCTGGATAAAAACTTATGATGCTATCCTGATAACGCAGGTAATTGATTCTTGGAAATTTCTCTTTCTAACATTGGTAACCAAATTTGACTACATTCGGCTGAAATACTAGCTACACATTTATTTGAATTTAGTTGTATTAAAGCACTTTCTTTGATTTTTCGTCTTTTATTATTGGGCTCTTTAAATATTATTTTTGTCGAATCCCATTGAATTTTATGCCCCTCTTCCCAAGCATGTTTGCAAATACCTGACTTAAAGAACTCCCTATCTTTGATATACTTTTTATGTTCATTTATTCGGACTTTCAATGGTCTAGATGTTTCACCTAAATAGAATTTGTCGCATTCACAAGATATCTGATGTATGCAGTTTTTTGAAGATTGTTCTTCATTTTTTGGAATAGTTGTTAATCGATACACTACTTTTATAAAAATAGGTACCGTACGCCATTGGTACGTTTTTGACAGATATTCGCCATGTTTCCTCGCCCCTTACCGATGCCGCGTAGCCGCGATGCCAAACTAAATATTTCAAGCTGACGGATTACATGAAAGCGCTGTTTTAAAACACACTTTCCGTTTAATTTAAATATTGATAAAACTTGTAGATAGGTACGTTAGTGACTCGATGAACACAATAAGTTTTAATCGCTTCCCCTTTCGTTTCGAAGTTTTGATGAATATTTAAATGAAAATTGCTTATCTGTCTTACAATAGCTTATGATCAACATTTGCATTTTTTTTTATAATGACAACAAATTTAAAGACCTCTCATCTACACGCGATATTCCAATTAATTTTCCAAATTATCTGAAAACGGAAACCTGTAAGATAAATGCTACAATTACCTAATTTACATCTGTCTCGCACCTTTCACTCCCTCAGTGATTGTTGGACTAAAACGTTGAAAATTTATACTTATTTTTCAAAATGATCTTGCATATTTTTTTCCGGAGCCCGTCTGAGAAAGTCTTCGATAACACTGCAGCCAGAATTGTTTAAATGAAAAAAAAAAGATCATTTAGTTTTTTGTTAATAACTCAAAAACTATTAATATTTAAGGAATTTTGAAAAAAGACTCTTACAGAGTACGAAATTTTCAATAAAAAAGTCAACTCCCGTTACTCTATCTACATTATTTATAATATTAATACAACGCTGAAAATATTTTAATGTTTTAATTTTAAGTTAATTATTTAAAAAGTTATATTATTGTTAATTAAATAATTTTTCCCAATGTCTTAATTGACTACATAAAAGTTTAAATAATATATCTAAAAATTCTTAGCTTTTTGGAGCCCTTCTTACTAGACATTAACACTTTATAGCAAAGTGGTTAATTAGTTTTTTGTTATTTTGTGTTTTTTCGACGATATTTAACAAAATTTTCCAGTGTGAATTCCACTAGAATACACATTAGACATTATTATGGTGTACCCTATTAAAAGAAGCTCTGGGGGTGTTTAACGTCGTTGAAAACAAAAACTCAAAGACGGTTTAAGGAAATATGTATTCAAGGCATACTCGTGATCCGTTAGCAAGAAAACAAAGAAATATAAGTCGCTGGAAATTTGAGAGCTAGAGTTGAGAAATGAGATCCAATTACAAAGTGTCGGTGTTTATGACAAGGGATTTCGTTTGTTTAAGGAATAATATGTTTCGTCCAAAGAGGAGACGGTAATATTGTAATTAGAAAACGAGTCAGTGGGAGAACAATAGATTGTGGTTTGATTAATAAATCTTATTAAAATATCTCTCTGTGACAGATTGTATTTTAACGGGTGAAGATTTAATACTCAGTCTTAGTAAAAGGCTATAATATTTTGAGGGTGCTATAATCAATATTAAATTATAATTAATATACTACCACAGAACCTACTTTCTACAATGTCTTGTTAGGACATCTATTAAAACTCTTAGTGTAGTTCAGTGTTGTGATGCCTTTTGGTCAATATAATAATTGAATACTGTTTTTTTTACACCACTCTATCATATTTATTTCTTATTATGTCTGCTCTGAAACTACGTACAGCTCCTCATGATTCACACTGTATACTTGTTGCAAAAACATGTACTATATACTACCAATAATGTGCTCTGTGCTTTTGTAAATTAATCCCATCTAGCTTTAGAGAAATATATTTTCACTGATTAAAAACCCCCTGTTATTTCTTCTGATTCTGCATTACCGTTTTTTTAATCTTAAGGGAAAACAGTTCTGAATGGTACAAATCTCTCAAAGTATAATATTTACGTTCGTGTTTTGCGACAACCTGCGGCGCATATATCCCGACAGCTTAAAGGCACTGGCCACAGCCAATAATTTTAGCATGAGGGTGGAAATTCACCCTACGTCCCTCACGGAATAACGACAAGTAGGTGGAAAATAACAGGGATGGTTATTTTTTGTAATATTTGATTCATACGGAGAAAATATATCCGAGATATTTTTGTCGTATAGAAAAAATTGGAGATAAAATTATCAATTATCATGGGCTATATTTCTTCCACTTATCTGTATTCAGTGCCTCATAGAATAGTTTTTCTACGTCGTATTTCTTTTAGCTAATATTCTTCCACTTTTGTGCAGACTAACTATATGAGATTAAGTTAGTAGCAGGAGGAAATTAAAAATGCAGCCTTAGAAAATGAATGGAATAACTCGCTCCTCCTAGGTTAAATATCTAGGAGTCATCTTTGACAGGTGACTCACGAGAAATGCATATCTTCATTACAACATATTACTTCTAAAGCAACAAGGGCTTTCCGGACGTACCAAGGCTTTTTGGGGAAACGTGGGGTCTGGAACCAAAAATAATCTACTGGTCGTATCTAAAGGTTGTCAGACCTACGTTAGTTTCGGGCATGGAGACTATAAAAGGAGAACTAACTCATACGGAAAAATTGACAAAACCTCTTCTCAAAATCGTCTATCTAGGCAGTTTGTTTTCTCACCGCGGCGTCCCGCATTGCAAATACGATACCATCCTAATAAGTAACATTAGTTTTTATAAATGACAGTTGCCAAAATGTAAACAATACCTGACATGACTTAGTGTTAGTGAATGATAAAAACTAAAAGTACGAACCAAAATTGTTAAAAATTAAAAATGGGCAAGATGTGTGTTGTTAAAAATTGCATGTTTCTGTCATGGAATTTGTTATTTATTGAATTTATTTTATAATCGGCTTTAGTTGAACAAAGGGTGTCTTTTTAATACTCCAAATTTTCCTTTCAAACATTTATTATACTCATTATAACTGTGCTGTGCCTTTAAATGTCTTAAAAAAATTCCATACAGAAGAGAAGATACGACAATAGATATTCATATTTTTCAACACGTAAAAGCAGGACAGAATGGAACTAATTATTTCACCATCAAACGATCACAGTTTTCGATATTTTTCAAGACGGGGACCAAAACCGATTTCTTACTCATAAAATTTGTCATTTCTGTTCCCTAACCTCACTTACCTAACATACTGTCAAATGAACTAGCAACCAATAAAATACCATGAACTGAAAGTGTATGCAAGGCTCATGATTGGCTGTTATTGTTCTGCAGTCAGATGTTTTTGGTATGGTATTGATACTGGCGCCCTCTACCATTACCAAAAATTGAAATACATGGAGTTCGATCTCCTAATATAGTCTTCATGGTTTCGGGAACAAAATAACGCAACAAAGGACAAAAACAGGGTTGCAAAGAGTGCAATGACTTGCCTGCATGGGTGCGATGAGATCGTGTTCCAGCGCAGCCTTAGAAGTAATGCTTGACATTCCTCCACTTTTCAATTTTCATAACGCATAATTTTAACCTCTAAACAGAGGTTTTTACTTTGATATAAAAACATCACAAGTGAACCAAAAAAACATTAAATAAATGAACTACTACTTTAAAAATAACAAGTGGTTTTCTACTTCACCAAAAATTTTAATATTTTTGGGACGTACTAACTTACTTAACATTCGTCAGAGTTCAGTGCAGATCCCAATGGTGTTTTCGGCTTGCTGTTTTCACTGAACAGATTTGTGAGTTAAATTAAATTAATCACGGTTCTTTGATCTCCTGTTTTAATTAAAATCAACATTGAATTGCGTTTGCAAAACTTGTAAAAAGTACGCAAATGCCTAGAATTCTAGATAGTACGTTTGCGGATTTCATTTACAGTGCGTTCAATAAGTTGTGCCCGAATTCATTATTAATTAAATAAAAAAGTCCGGAAACAGGGTAAATTCTAAATATAATAATAATAGTAATAATAATACTTAATATTTATTATTAAAGCTTATTACAGTTTCCTGTAATATTGTTGTATTTAATAATGTGATTTATCAACAGATGTCGAAAGAATAATTATTTATATTCAACACTCTTAACTGAATAGTAGGTCGTTATTAATAAATTTTTAATTTCCATTTTGTATCTGATGAAAGAGACAATTTCCTGACATTCATGAAGTAATTTATTGGATAACTTCATTTCCATAAATTCAAAACTATTCTTTAATTTTGAAGTTTTACAATGGGGTATTCGAAGGGGGTTTGAATGTCTTGTAAAATAATCATAAACTATAAACCATAAGTATACATTTCATGAAAACATCTGACATCAACAAAACAATTTTTTTTTGGCCACTAAAAAAATTATTCCAAGCTGGTATGAAAGCTCTGCTCTGGCTTGTGTCGTCAAACCGTACAGCCGCGATTAATTGTGACTTTTTTGTGAAATTATTTTTGTCTAAAATATACTTTTTCAATTGAACACCAAAAACAAAACATTATGTTACTTTTCAACTGAATCCGAACTGATTTTAAAGATATAATCTCCCGAATTTTAATTAGGATTAGTTAGAATAACAAGTATTTGGCAAGAATTTCATCCTGCAGGATTCACGCAGCGTCCCTGTACAACTTTAACAATTTACATTGATTTAACTGTAGGGGGTTGAACACGATTCCTTCTCTATGCTGGTCAAGTAGAAGCAATAAATATAGTTTAAGTTGTTAGGGTTGTTTCTTCCCCTATCGGAGTCAGACTTTTCTTTCATGTAAATAAATGCGGAATGTAAATAGTTAAACAGCTTTGATCAGTCTTTTGTAGTTACAAGGACTTTTTGAGTTAATATTTCAGTATTAGTGTTTTTTTCATTATAAGAACTTTACTCACCCTTTCCTCGTTGGGGCTTGATAAATTCCAGTCGTTGAAAACGGTGGAATGAGGGTTAGGCACTGCAATGCTGTTTGGTCGTTTTTTGGCGAGGTGGTCAACAGGTAAACTATAGTCATCACAAACGGATATCTGCAACAAATAAAAAAAATCGCATTTCAGTGTATTCGTTGTTAGGGGTTGTTTTGTACAACCCTTAATTAGGGAGGATAACATTAAGCCATTTTTCTCGAGAATGCAACAATGTATATTCCTTGCGTTTTATCAGAATATGCAAAATATGTAAATTAGTTTTAATACGTTTAAGTCGAAATTCAGCCTTTCTCTAAACATCCCCAGTCGTAATTATCTTCGAAAACTGTCTTATACTAAAACCTAAGAATGAATTATGTTCACTTGTGCCTTGTAATTTAACTCCTCGAGCACGTATCCCAGATAGAATCCTACTAAGTGAATATGTAACTCTATCGTTATGTAAAGGTTTAACCAAATTTATGATTTATTACGAACGGGCCAAGAAACCACGTGGATTCGTTACGAAAACAAAACTGGAACGGCTTAACTTTGTCACCTACCGGTAATTAAACACCCTCTTGAACATCTTTAATTAACAAACTGCTTCAGTATTTTTACTGTACGTTTCTAAATATTTGGTTTTTGGTGGAAAGAAAGAAATTGGCCAGGATTTTTCATTTATCTTTTGAATGACCCCAATATTAATCCCGAAAGTTTGTTATATTTCCTTATTTGGATTATAATTGGATTAATTTCTTCGATTTTACTTCTTCTTGGAGAAATCCTCCCTTAGATGTTCTAGTCCTAGGAGTATATATCTCCAATGAGATAATGCTTCACAATTGAAGATAATGTGAGAGGCTCTTCTTCTTCCATGCGCAACCGACACATAAGTTCCTCCCTATATATGCCGATTGTATGCATGTGCTTCCTTAGAGTACAGTGACTGGTGAGGAAACCCGTGGGAGCCTGGTAATGGACACACGCCTGTTGATTGATTGGTTCAGCAAACCAGTCAAAGGCTTAGAGTCCTCGGCACCTCAGCCTTTAGGCTTTTGTACTCTTGGTTGTGCCGTTTATGTGAAGAGACGACCAGTAGCCCTTATCAGGCTCAACAGTCTTTTCACTAGGTCCTTCTTGGAGAAATCCTCCCTTGGATATTCTAGTCCTAAGAGGCTATATCTCCGATGAGATAATACTTTACAATCTTCCATGCACAACCGACAGATAGGTTCCTCCCTATATATATATGCCGATTGTATGCTTGTGCTTCCTTAGGGTAAATTGACCGGTGAGTAAACCCGTCACTATCCTTATCTGGTCCCTGCAAAGGTTTAGTATTTCATTACTCAGCGCCTCCGAGGATTTCTTGACCAGGAGTTTGCTGTGTTCCTGTTTTCGGCACGTGTCTCCAATACGACTGATGTTTAGTTTGAATCCATAGAGATGTACAACAGTACAACGTGCAACAGTTTTAGATATCCCAAATACTGGTTCAGGACCAGTGAATGCAGTCTCAGACCCTAGCTTTGCTAGGATGTCTGCCTTTTCATTTCCTACAATGCCCTTGTACCCCAGGACCCATTTTAGAGTAACTCTATTATGGTTAACCAGGGTTAATAGTTTTTGTAGAAAGTCCCAGACCAGTCTAGATCTGATCTGAGGACATGCTAAAGATTTTAGTGCTGCCTGACTATACTTTTTTTTATTATTGTGAAAACTAGATTGCAGAGCATTCTAAGATCGATATCATTGTACATAAATTGGGATCCGAGTGATGGAAGAAGTTTGGAGCAGAAACGAGTCCACGGTCCCTGTTCACATGCTTTCCACCTACATGTAAATGTGTCTTATTCCTTCGCCATCGATGTGTTTTATTGATTTAATAATTTCGTCCAGTCAAATTCTTTGGGTTTCGCCCAAGTATAAAAATGCAGACTCCTCATTATACATTAAAAAACATCTAAAAAACGAAGACATTCTTTTAAAATTGTTTATAATTAAGAAAAATGTCAAATTCAATAAATATTTTCTTAAAAAACCCCTTTTTTACCAGGATGAGAGTTTAGGGCTGATAAAACGTTTTCTGATGGTTTTGTCATCAAAAATTGAGTGTTAAGGAAGGAAATATTAATTCTTAAATTAATTAATCAACATCCGTTTTCAGTTACAAACTAAGTTAATCAAAAGTTGAGTAAAAGGGCTATATATTTATATCACGAACAGACGCATTTGGCCGTAAATAAATAAGTAAAATCAGTGCGAAAGCTGTTTCGGCAAACCGTTCTCTCCCTTTTCTACTAATGAACATGTCACCACCAGAATGACTAGTGGTCTTCATTTCCTACAACCGGCCCTTGCTTGTTTTCCGACCGCTCGCTGTCACCGATACTGTTTATTAAAATACCTCCATGTTTGGTAACTGTTGTCTCTTTTTGAAATACATTTTCTATCAAGTCTGGCAGAGGTATCATTCTCATGCCCATGTTTTCGCTTATTTTTTGTTTTGGCAAGAATACCAACGTTTCATTAACGAAATGTATCTCTAGTCGTTCCCCGTAAACCAATTATGCGCAACATGACACAAATTGGCTTTTGTAGCACAATAAATTATTGTTTGAGGATAAAATAAAAACATTACAATTTTCACTATTAAGATTTCTTGTCTCGACCCGTGCTTATTAAGACCTCGTAAGGGAAAACCCTAGATGTTCCATATGTTGGAGAGTTGTGGTTTCTCCTCTCTCAACATCGAAAACCTTAGCCAAATCAGGCCTTCACAGTAGCACAGTATGTGTTTTGAGTCTTTCTCATCTTCTAGACAAAAGATACATATAGTTGTGCCTGCCAATCCCATCTTTTTCTTCTGTGAATTTTGGCCATGAACTTATAAGCTAAATACTCTGAAAATTGACAAAGCGAAACCACCGGGACTCGAACACCACCGGGACTCGAACCCCTTACGCGACTGTGTCTTTCAAACTCTTTGGTCTGTCTCATTCCAGCATTCTCAAGACTGATTTTTTGTCCAGTTCTTCAAGCGCTTTTGCTATACCACAGAAAGGATCTTTCTACACCAATGTGTCACGTCATGCTACTGGCAAATCTGCATCTACATTGCCTTAGTTTGATAAAAAAAACTTGTTTTCTTGATAAATTTTGACATCTTGTATATAGAAAACCCAATAAAAAGTTGAAAACTGCTGGTTTTATTTGAAATATTTGCAAGGCGTCGCGGATAAGTTGGGTAAAGGAGACTATCTATATTCGTTCCTTATCGTTTGCGTGTAAAGTTTAAGAGAGCGTTAAATAAAAATTCTAAAATTTTTATTATAGCAGGTACCTACTTTAAAAATCACTACATCATGCAGGTGAGCTTTTTCATACCTTCGTTGTAATATGAAAAGTATATTGCAAGCAGTATATGATTTAGAAAGAAGGTTATCTATATTTCCATACTGATATTATAAAGAGAAATTTATAATAATGTAACACAAGGTATCGAACATTTTTCTTTATTCAGCGTGAGCTGTAAAAACCATGATATTAGTCTAGTTTACTATCATTCCTTTATTACCGACCAATTTACAGCAAATTGAACCAGTAAAAAAGTCAAAGTGAATTTACATAATTTATAATAATTCAAAAATAGCGTTCTCTGGCGTGTATATTACTTATTAATTTTGATGTAACCTTAATATTTGTTGTAAAGATCTGTTCTGAACAATACCAAGTCTGCGAAGATCGATCAATCAAAACCGGACTAACAGGCATCGTTGGGAATCTTGCTTCTGTATTCCAGGCAAAAATCTATGCTATCGACATATGTTTGCAACTAAATATCTAAAAGGGGCACAGATGCCAAAAGTTCCTTATACTCTCCGATAGTCAGGCAGCACTAACATCTTTAGCATGTCCTCAGATTAGATCTAGACTGGTCTGGGACTGTCTACAAAACCAATAACCCTAGCTAACCATAATAGAGTTACTTTTAAGTGGGTTCCGGGGTACAAGGGCATTGTAAAAAATGAAAAGGCAGATATCCTAGCAACGCTAGGGTCTGAGACTGCATTCACTGGTCCTGAACCAGTATTTGGGATATCTAAAACTGCTGTTCGTGGTTGTATATCTCGGTTGACTCAAACTAAACATCAGTCGTACTGGAGACACGTGCCAAAACAAGAACACAGCAAACTCCTGGTCAAAAAACCCTCGGAGACGTTGACTAATGAAATACTAAACCTTAGCAGGGGCCAGACAAGGATAGTGACCGGTCAATTTACCCTAAGGAAGCACATGCATACAATCGGCATATATATAGGGAGGAACCTATCTGTCGGTTGTGCATGGAAGATTGTAAAGTATTATCTCATTGGAGATATAGACTCCTAGGACTAGAATATCCAAGGGAGGAGTTCTCCAAGAAGGACCTAGTGAAAAGACTGTTGAACCTGATAAGGGCTACTGGTCTCTTCACATAACCGGCACAACCACCTAAAGGCTGAGGTGCCGAGGACTCTAAGCCTTTGACTGGTTCGCTGAACCAATCAATCAACAGGCGTTTGTCCATTACCAGGTTCCCACTCTCCTCCACCTCTAATTTGAGTAGATCGACTCAATCCTGTAACATCAAATATACGCAGTGTATACTGTAATACAGCCTTCCTTACCGGAAAACCAATCATATGAACACCAAAAATAGGGCGGAAAATTCATAACGCCACGATTTTTGAAGTTTTTCACCATCTTTCTTTTGGTTACTTTGACGTTTCACGTGAATTTTTTATTTAAACATCAGTGTATGTAAAAGTTTTTTGTTATATTTTTCTATTTTTGCGAAAAACAATTGTGTGTCACACATGCAGGAAACGCTTTAGCAGACCTTGACTATCAGCTAGTGCATCTAATAGTCTTGGGTCATTTTCTACCCTTGATGACGGTCACGAAAGACTTCCGATTAGTCATCAATATGTAATGTACGCAGTATGTCAAATATTGACACGTTCGCACTTTCTTGGCTATGTCTGTATAAAGTGAGTCTGACTGGTTATAACATACTTTTCCGATTAGAACTCATCCATCCATTTAGCCGGTCGAGACAAAATACTGATGGTAGTAGGAAGTTAATCCTTTTTCTCAAAGGGTATAAAACCTTTAGAAAATGACATAAATCCGAAATGCATTGCTGGAGATAATCATTTCGTTTGTTTGCACAAAGCGAGGTTCTTCAAAAGACTAAAGGAAAATGATGAAATGACAAGTAAAATACAATACAATCAAGTTTTGATAATAGATCTTATGAATATGACGTAAAGGCTCAAATATTAAGCGATTTCCTCGCCAGACTGTTATAGCTTTCGCAGGGCCGACTAAAATGAACGCCATAGATCATTTCGAGTACAAAAGGGACTAAGCCACAACATCGAAAGCCACTGTGATGTTGGCTACTTACAGCGTATACCCCTCGGTCTATGCAGTGGTGGCGATATTTAGAGCTAATCATACGCATTAAACGAAGGGAGCAACTGCGAAGGGAGTTACATAAGGGTAGAATTACGTAAAACTTTACGTAATCACTTTTCATATTAACGAACTGTTCGTAGCTAAATTTTTTTAATGGATATTATTAAATAGGGTCGAGTCTAATCAATTTTTGGGATAATATATTTAAGAAGTTCTCTGGTAGCTCACCTTTGGCAATCTCTTCAAAATTTTTTGGGTCCAGAATACTCAAATCCTTACATAATGCAGCATTGTTTACGAATCTTTTGCCGATAGATTCTGTTGCATTATCCATAATAACGTTGAAGAATCCTAAATTTATCTTTCGGGCTTACTGGCGTCTCGTCAGTAGCTTTTTCCTCAAAAAAGCTCTTCTTTCTACTTTTGTGAAGAGTTCAATCAACACAAATTCATATACCTACATGCTCGATTGGCATGGGATAATGAACACGTGAATAAGAAGAATGGAGGTCCGCATTGTTCACAGATTAGTCGAGGTATGGACGAATTTCATTTCATTCTATCTCCATGTGTCACAGCAGGGTGAAGATCAAGTTTCTCTAGGCATTCTTTAACCATTTAAAAAAACTTGGCGCTGCTTGATTATCCGATATGATAATATTCTAAAAAATGAGCAGCTGAAATTCGCTTATAATTTCATGTAAAGTGTGTGCTAGGATATAGTTTCTTTGAACACCCGAATGAGTAGGCTGGATTCAAAGATTCGTAGATTATACTGTGTACATACGACTTTATAATAACCAAGATAAATTTATGCAGGTGTTCATGTAATATATTCAGTACGTTCGAAGTTGTTTATTTAGTTAAAATGTTCAAAATGCAGAATTTTTCCATTTCGTATTTGCGAATGACCCTGTATTCAGAATTCCACATTAACATCATCCCTGATTTTTATCTATATTCTACCACTATCTGAGAAAATTCATTTCAAATTTCAGCACGATATTCCAATTATTAAGGTCTCTACGAATTTTTGAGTGTAAGTTTGCATAAAGTGTTGACTAGACGAAATTCTCAAATATATCAAATTTTGAAAATATCACTGGTTTGCCGAAACTTTAAATACGTAAATTTATTAAATCGACCCCGTAGAATCCGAAAATCAGCATAAAAAGTCGATCAAATCTGGGTATCAGAAGTTACAACGGGTTAAAATTTTCAAAATGCAGAATTTTTCCATTTCGTATTTGCGAATGACCCCGTATTAAGAATTCCTCACTTAGGATATTATTGATTTTTTTCTATATTATAGCACTATCTGAGAGTATCCATTCCAAATTTCAGCACGATATTCCAATTATTAAGATCTCTACGAATTTTTGAGTGTAAGTTTGCATAATGTGTTGAAGAAATTCTCAAATATATCAAATTTTGAAAATATCACTGGTTTGCCGAAACTTTGAAATACGTAAATTTATTAAATCGGCCCCGTAGAATCCGAAAATCAGCATAAAAAGTTGATCAAATCTGGGTATCAGAAGTTACAGCGGGTTAAAATTTTCAAAATGCAGAGTTTTTCTATTTCGTATTTGCGAATGACCCCGTATTCAGAATTTCACACATAGGATATTCCTGATTTTTTTCTATATTCTAGCACTATCTGAGAGTATCCATTTCAAATTTCACCACGATATTCCAATTATTACGAATTTTTGAGTATAATTCGGCACAATGGTTTGACTTGACGAAATTCTCAAAAATATCAATACCATTAAATAATATTTCCCAGCTCTATCAGGCAATTTTAACCTTCAATCTACGTTTTCCAAATTTTTGGCCAGTTTTCTCACCAATTTTATAGTTGGTACCTAATCGAAGAAAAATATTATTTCGTTCTCCATAAAGAAAAATATTCAATTTTACGAAACTGTAGCTCACCAAAAATGTTTACTTTTCTTGATTCTGAATTTATTATTTTAGTCACGTAGTTTTGTTTATTTTCGAATCCCTCCCGTACACCGGAAAACGTCCTAATATAATACTTTAAACGTTTATATCTGAAGATCTCTTTAGTTGTGTATTCGGAACAAAAATGTATACCATGTTCTTAAGAATATCATAGTTTAAAAGGCATCCCCAGCGTCCCTAATATTTAACGAAACCGTGCACCAATATTAAAGAAGCTGAATTTTTAAAGATCTCTATAAACTATCATACTATTATATTTTGAGGGATGATGTAAAAATAGTTAGTGGCTTTTAAAATATTTTAAATTCTGAGGTGTCATAATGACATCATTATGGATTTCATTTTTGTATTCACCTTGTATGTGCACGTCGCCACTTCCGATACCCGGAGTGTTGAGCAGTCGGAATTCGATTGGGCAGCACTTTCACCACAGTTTCAATTCACAAATGCCAACGGCGACAAAATTTAATACAGCTTCAATTAGACAGAACATGCCAAGTGTATATTTTCCTCTCTGGAATGACATGGGAGTAGTACTAGGGGTCAACGAAAGTGAAATCGACACATAAAACTTTTGCTTTAAGAAAATTGTTATTGAACCTTAAAATTTGAACATTTGTCTAACTATTGACAGAAATAAAACATAATTTAGAGATAGGAAAACATACGTGATACCTTTGAATATGAATACATACGGGGTTGGGATAAAGTATGGAACCAAGTAAATATCTTTTAAACGAAAAGAACGCTATTTATGAAAATTAGCAGGTAAGTGCAATGGAACAAAATGCATCTGATGTACATTTTTTGTTAATAATATACTTCCGGTTTAACCGGAAATGCCATCAACTTCTTTAATTTAAATGGGACATCCTATATATTTTTACAGATTTTGAAAGAGCTTGTTATTTTGAATTCATGCATACTGAGTTTAGTGTAAAAAATTTTGTAAAAACGAGGAATATAGCACTTTAATCAACCTCCTTTGAGTTTTTTGCATTAGAGCAAAAAACTATTTAGATAAACTAATTGATGTTGTTTGTATGCATAGTAATAAATAAACGAGTACTGTTTAGTACGTCTTTTGTTCTCCAAGTGTCAAATTATAATTGACGGAAATAGATTTTACAATTTAGAATGGTTCAATTAAGTGAAAAAGAGCGTATTGAAATTTTAATGATGATCGGTTATGGTGATCGTGTTAGAACTCATCAAGAAGGTGTCACATTTTTAATAATTTGCATCCGGAGAGAAATCCTATATCACGCTCAACAGTAACTAAAACATTACAACGTTTTAATACAACTGGGATGGTAAAAAATTTGCTGAAATCTGGAAGACCGCGGACTGCAACGAACGAAACTGTTAAACAAAATATTGCAATTGATTTAGAAGAATCACCTCAAACTTCCACCACAAATTTGGCACTAAACCATGGTATCAGTCGACGTTCTGTAGGAAAGATATTAAAAAGTGAATTATGTATTAATTTGAAAGCAGCATCTTTTGAAAGCGAGTGGACTTCATTTGCAGATTTATTAAATATGAGGTCATTTATCTTACAAATATTATAACATATTTTTGTCAAACGTGTTTTACTTCACTTTTGCTCTACCCTTCTATTAAAATTTGTTCCATTATAAATATTTTGTCTCCATAGTATTCAGCCTCGTGTCGGTATTTTTGATGGATGGTTTTGAAATAAGTAGGTCATCAGCCCCAACAAGAATGTAACGTTTTCTCAGCTGATACTACATCAGAAATATTTTATAGAGCATGCAGTAGATTTTCCGGAAAATTTATTTAATATTTTATACTAGTCACTTAAAATAGTACGAATTTTTAGGGAAAGGAAGATAAAGTCTTGAAAAAAGCAGGAGATCTAATTATTGAATTTCAGCTCTGGATTGCAAGAAAATTGAATAACTTTTTGGATACGTCCATGTTCATGAAAGTATACTTTTCTTATGGTGATTTAATTAGTAAATGAATATCGACAAAGAAAGAAGAAGGGGTGAATTTAACCACTTATTCTTTACCTACTACACTGTTTACTGAAAAAGTTTAGGTTATATCACTCGACTAATTGGATAAGGGCTGTGCTCTTTTTTTTTCTTTCGGAGATTTCCTTAATTCTTTCATCACGAAAAGGTAGTGAAGAGGACGTGAAAGTTTCATGCGTCAGCGGATTTTCGTGACCAAAAACTTTATTTCTTAATTATTTAAGGGATAAAAGTTAGTTACATTTTGTCATTAATTTGTTCTTGGATAATTGAAGGCAAAGTCTACACACGACATTTTAGGTTCAAGAGAAGTTAATTAATTGTCAAAAATTTCGTGAGTATGGGGTCTCACCCTGTATAAACAGTTGCTGCTAGAAACAACTAATTCATTCAATCGCATTTTTCATGATTTTCAGGTTTTTTTTTCAAGTAGACGGTAATTTGTTTGCCGTCTATTCCAAAATTATTTGAATTGTAGATGTGTAGGAAATCTATTTGCCTTGGTATAAGAAACGTTCTATGGAGCAACTTCTTGATGTACGAGGATGTCTAGTTAGCCTAGACCAGTTCCATGCATAAACAAAATATTGCGTTACCATAGCAACGAACAGTGTGAAGTTTGACGTCAAAAAAGTAGACCTAAGTACGCAATAAATTAAAAGAAAAAAGTGTGAAAATCGATTGGAGTATCGAGCCATCATCAAGTACCTGTATTTAAAAGGGTTAAGAGGTAAGCAGATTTACGAAGATATGCTTAATACCCTTGGTGATCAATGTCCTTCGTATGCGACCGTGAAAAATTGGACTGCAAGCTTCAAAAGAGGTAAATTTTCCATTGAAGATGATGACCGATCGGGAAAGCCAGTTTCTGTGTCAGTCCTCGAAAATATCGATGCAGTTCATGACATGATTTTATCAGACCGTCGAATTGGGCTAAAACGGATATCTGAAGCACGGAATATTTCATACGAACGCGTTCATCATATAGTCCACGTCAATTTGGACTTGAGAAAAATTGCTGCAAAATGGATCCCCAAATGTTTGAATGTTGACCAAAAACGTGCAAGGGTAGAAGCATCGCGTTCGATCTGTGCACGATTTGAAAACGATGTAGACTTCTTAAACCAAATTGTTACTATGGATGAGACTTAGGTACATTTCTACGATCCAGAAACAAAGCAACAATCGATGGAATGGCGACACTCTGGTTCTCCAAGACCTAAGAAGTTTCGTGTCCAAAAATCTGCTGGAAAAGTTCTTGCTTCAGTTTTTTGGGATTGCCATGGAGTAATCATGATTGATTTTTTGGATAAGGATAGAACAATAGCTGGAGATTACTATTCGACATTACTGACCACTCTACGGGAAAAAATTAAAGAGAAAAGACGCGGAAAGCTATCCAAAGGTGTTTTGTTTTTGCAGGACAACGCCCCTGCACACAAATCTCATGTTGTCACGCAAAAAATTCGTGATTTAGGGTTTGAATTACTAGAACACCCCCCTCATTCACCAGATTTGGCTCCGTCCGACTATCATCTCTTTCCTCAACTGAAAAAAAGTTTAAAATGTCGTAAATTTTCTTCCAACGAGGAGGTAATAAAAGCTGTGTAGGTCTGGTTTGCAGAGCAAGAAGAAACATTTGTTTTTGAAAGGTCTAGAGACGTTGCAGGTTCGCTGTAATAAATGTATCCAATTAAGAGGAGAATATGTTGGGTAATAAAATATTTTGACATTGAAATTTTGTTTGGTTCTATAGTAGGCTAAGAATTTTTCAATACATCCTCGTACAATATAAATTTTAGAATCTAAAAGTTTCAATCCAGAGTACTATTTCGAGATGAATGTATTTCATCAGACATTTCAATATTTTAGAGAACTGGACTCGTATCAGCGAGGAGGAGCGAATACGGGTGGAGTATTTGTTACGTTAAATACGATTTAAAGAGTTTAGACATTCGATATTCAATTCAATTTATAAGAAGGGATTTAGTGTTCTTTGTATTTTATATGAAAGTACAAGAAAACGATTTTGTCTTATCCCAATTCTAATAAATCACTGGTAAAATAGCAAAGGTGAAAAAGGAACAGCTTACTTTACTTTATTTTCTTGATTTTCTATATATTTTTTTCAAAATACATAGGTAAACTATTTTGTTTTCTATATTTTACCAATATATTATCCTTTCTTCACTAACAATAAATAAATACAGTGTATTTAAAAAGGTTTTATTGTATTTTGGATCTTTTACGAATAAATTTAATACAAACAGTTTAACTGATTTAAAATTTATCAACAAATTGAGTACTTATTTGATTTTGAAATAGTTTAGAACACTCAGCTATTGTACATCAAATATTACTGTGATTTAGATCTTAATAGATTCTTACTAAATATAAAATTCGAAAGACTTCTTCAAGTCAAATAAAAATCAAAAATTAGAACATAAAGCAGTCGAGTGATACTGCTAATCCACTCTGTAGTCTGGAAAGTTTTCGGCCCTTTTGTGCCGACAAAACCAAGAGATACGTTATCATAGAAGTTTCCTAATAGAAATATTTTATTTTTGTAGTGACTGGTCTTCGAAAAGTTAGCGAAAGATTTTTTTATTGTACCTACACTACAAGAAAGGGTTGATTCAGTATTTGAAAGTATTTGAAGCAATATAAAGTCTTGACTAAAAGCTTTTATTCATTTCTGTTCTAACCTTACTATTATACATCTTCAACCACATTTTGTGTATCAGTTGGGATGTGTATAAAGCTACAGTTTTAGATCCAAGTAGATATTCTCAATAGTCACTATAAAATATGTATTCTTCACTCCTTTATTTCAGAGTGTTATTTAAAGTGAATTATTGTGTTAAGAAGTCCATTATTTCTCCCTGCACTTGTGTAAACACTAGTAACGAAGTGCAGATACCTTAATGATGCTTTTTCCTAGTGTAAAGAAAACGTTTCCGAGAGAAAATGTCGATTCCACGAGTTTTTCTGTATATCGCTCGTCTGATTGCCGTATAACCCACTAAATAAAGTCCATTTGTACACCTTATTCACGAAGGGAAAGGGTCCTATCAACGGCTTATTGCCTCTTTGGTAAATTTTCAATGAAATGTTTTTTGTCCTCCTAATTAAACAAGTCCGGTCAATTCCGTCCTACGGTAGGCTTTTGGGAATTCAATTAGCCAAAAAAAAATGGTATTTGAATAAAAAAAGTCTAAAAATAATCGTGAATGAAATAATGGATCATAATTTGTACATTGATAATCTTAACTACATCGTTAAAGAGGTACATAACTGATAATATATGGCATAAACAGAGGCCAACCATTTATGTGGCTACGATAAATAAATATGCCGTTGTCGATTTTTAATACGGAAAAAAAGGAAGAATTGATAAATTTCGAAGGAAGAGGTAGATTAGTACCCAAAGGTTTGGAAGTCTTAGAGAAGCATTGAGCCTCAAATTATTGATTACTGATTATACGGCGTACTAGTTCTTTTTGTTACAAACAAATATTAATTTATATTTATTTCTCTTTACTTTAAGTTTATTTCATAAAGAAGTTTATGAGTTTAACACACAATTCAGCTCTCCCATTTATAAACATCTTGAATCGCGTTCAATTAACGCCGATCTCTAATTAATCTCTTCCGACGGAATTTTAATAAAAATTGTACTTTTAATTCATTGGCATTAAAATGAGAAATCTGTCTGGGATTATTTCTCCCCTTTTAGTTTTCGAATGCCCTTGTCAGCCGAATGAAAATTTATTTCTGAACAAACTGGAGAAGAGCATCTTATTGAAACCCATCTTTGAATTCCAAATACATCGAACTAATGGATTCCAATTAGTGTTTTTTCCCTCTCCAGGCCTGGATTTATCGTTTTACACAACATTACTGTTATTTTTAGAATTTCATATAGAAACACAGAAATGGGATCGTTTGATACACTATTTCATTTTGAAATTACTCTCAGATTTTAGAAAAGCAGGTAAAGGAAATAGCGAAACTAATTTGGCTCGAGTGAATTCGATGCCTCAGTGGCTCTAATGATAGATTCCTTGAATGGTATTTTAGAAATCTCAGTGAAACTCAGATAATGGTGGCTACAAGCAAATATTTTATTGTTTTTTTCTACTGACAAAAGAACATTTTCAAGTAATTATTTTATTGTAGAGTTTCAACCACTTTGGAATAAAATTCTTTATGTCATTATTTATATTGAATTGATTACCAATATTCGAACTAGCTTCAAATCTAGCAATACATTGAGATCTATACTAACAAAAACGAAACCAAAAAATGAAGAACAATCTTCAAAAAACTGCATATATCAGATATCTTGTGAATGCGACAAATTCTATTTAGGTGAAACATCTAGACCATTGAAAGTCCGAATAAATGAACATAAAAAGTATATCAAAGATAGGGAGTTCTTTAAGTCAGGTATTTGCAAACATGCTTGGGAAGAGGGGCATAAAATTCAATGGGATTCGACAAAAATAATATTGAAAGAGCCCAATAATAAAAGACGAAAAATCAAAGAAAGCGCTTTAATACAACTAAATTCAGATAAATGTGTAGCTAGTATTTCAGCCGAATGTAGTCAAATAATAAGTAATGCCACAAGGAACTTATAGAAGATACCTAAAAATTGCCTAAAAACGCCAATAATTAGACAAAATCGGTAAATAATGTGGACTGTTTTCTATTCTGTCAGTTGTTGATGTGTTGACAGTTTATACTGAAAAAGTAAAATCTTTGAAAAACACTCTTTCCTTGTCGACATAACAATGAAATATTTAACTGAGACTCACCGAATTGAGATTTTAATGATGATCGGGTACGGGGATAACTGCAGAAGTCAAGTTGAAGTGGCAAACTTATTTAATCACAGGTATCCCGAATTGTCTAATATTTCACAAAGTACTGTGTCTAAAATTCATGCACAATTCAGAGAACTTGGACATGTCAAACCATTGAAAAGAAAACCACACTTCGTTGAAGATGATGTGAAAGTGGATATTTTGTTAAGTGTTGAAGAAAATCCAACCTCAAGTACACGTCAAATTGCCCGTGAAAATAATGTTAGTCATACAACTGTTCTAAGATGTCTTCATAAAGAAAAACTTCATCCCTACAAATTAACTTTTGTGCAGGAGTTAACAGAAGACGATCCAGATCGTAGAATGGATTTCTGCGAAAGATTGATGAATAAGCTGAACAGAAATGAGATAGCTCTTGGTACCATTCTTTTTTCTGACGAATCAACATTCACATTGAATGGAGAGGTAAACCGACAGAACTGTAGATATTGGCACCGAATAGTTTATTAATATTCGGTGATATTGGTCAGCAGAGAATCCTAATTGGATGCGTGAGACACATACTCAGTACCCTCAAAAGGTGAACGTTTGGGCCGGTATCATAGGCGACCATATTATTGGTCCTATATTTATAGATGGAAATTTGACAGCTGAAAAATATTTAAATATGCTTAGAAATGAAGTTATTCCTGCGTTGGCAAACTTATATCCCAACGCAATAGATCCTAGCTTACCGAATGAAAATGTTTGGTTACAGCAAGACGGGGCAACACCCCATTATGCTTTAATGTAATGTATTTTTGATAATATTGTTAATTTAACTAATAAATAATGTTACGCGTTACTTTATGAACACACACAAAACTATTGTATTTTGGTCCACTCTGTATCAATTGGAATCAACATGTGATACATTTTTGGAATCAGCTCAGCTAGAGTAATCCGAAAATTGAGACAAAATTTGGGTGTTCCATTTAAAAAAAATTACTGTGACGTCATTATTCGAAAGTAATTCACCCTGTATATTAGATTATTACTTTAAAATTCGGTAAATTAAAATAAAAAATCGACGTGTTTTAGGATGATTTCTTAAAATGGTCTGTTTAGCTAAAAATGAATTTGTTCCATACTTTACGGACACAGTGTATAAACACAGGAAGTGTCAGCAATACTAAAAATTCATAATACCGTAACCTAAAGGGTTTCAATCTTTTTTTAAATATCATTCTTTCACCTTCAAATAAACATAAAAAATCTTATAAATACCACAAAACTATGAATATTGAACTTCAATTTTGGGGAATACTTTCAAAACACGAATCTATTGGGAAAAAATTACAATACCATAACCTGAAGGGTATGTATAATAGAAAACCCCCAAAAAACCATATTCTGAAACTAAAAACAGCGCGTTACTCGTACCTACAATTCAACAAAAACGTTGTAATATCCAACAATCGATTCAGGGGAAAATTTTACATATTCGGGTAAATATTGTGTTATTTTATACAACTTTTTAAAAGAAAATTGTTCCGTCATTTATTTTTATTCTCCAACTAATCAAAAAGTCCAAACAACATTTTTTGTTTGTGAAAAAAGACCGCCGCTGAACTTTTTTTCCTTTGTAGCTGTTTATCAAACATTCATCACAGATATAAGTGTTATGAAGAGCTGTACCCCACATGTGATCCTTATTTTTGATGTGCCTTCTCCATTATATATCACTCCTTTGTCTTATGTGAACCCTCATTTTTCCCCTTTTTGGATCATTGTCGCTTACAATGGTTATGGTAAATGCTTGGGGATTCATAATGGCTTCAGCTATTACTCCAATTAAAGCTGGACGAAGTTCACATTACCATGAAAGTTTGAATTAACAGAAGTATTAAAAATAGAATTGTAGTCTCCAAAATATATTATTAATATTAAGTCTTAAGGCGCGTCCACACTATACCGCGATTAGTCGTCGGAAATGCCCATTGGCAAAGCCAGCGGCTGTAAAAACGTCTACATATGTATACGTTAGTCTCCCAATGTTCACAGAACAGGACGATCCCGGTATAGATTTGTCAAATTAATCGTCCACCCCATTTGAAAGCACGTTCTAACTGGCAGAGTCTGAATCACATCTAAAGCCGCGAGAGGCCAGTGGTTGCCACGTCCCCACTCTCCGTTTTCATTGGCTTCCTTTGAAGGAAACCAACACTTCAGCGGTTTTCATCGGCACACGGCTGGCTTATTGGCACGTGTCAACAGTCGCGTCTACATCGAATCGGCTTTGCCAATTGGCAAACAGCGGCATAATGCGGACGCGCCTTTACATGTCAATTTAAAGTCTCTACAATCGCTAGTAAGTAGGTATCCTACATTTTTCAACAATTGCAGGGAGTAAATTATATTTTTTTTTCTAAGCAATAATGTCTGAAGTAATAGAGGTAGACAATAGACACAAACATGGAAACAATTTGCTAGCAACCGTTATAAAAGTAGTGAATGGCAGAAAAGCACAATGGGGATTACATTATTTCATAGTTTTACCTTCGCAACGAAACAAATTCCTGACAGGGTTTTATTTTTCTTGCTTTCATGCTGTTTGTCAACTTTATTATATCAAGTACGTAAGTACCTACATAAATGTCATATTGAAATGAAAGTTGGGTTTCGTGGACATTTACACCCTACAAGTTATAAGAATTTCATGTTTAAGAAAGTAATGTACAGGGTGTCCCTTAGGCGTTCGTATCAACAAACAAATTATAGTGTAAAGGTTTGAAGTTTGATCGCGAATAGAAACTTCTATTAAAAGACACTTGTATTTTAGATTTTCACTAAATTATATTTACATATTATATTGAACTCTGGTCAGTACCAGCTGAGCTTAGTGGAGTTCACGTTATAATTAGATATTTTCTAATAATTGACATGTAATATGTATGGAAACTGGTTTGTTAATAAATATACAGATTGCGAAAAAGTTCAACAAGTACGACAAGGATCATATGAACAACACTATTTGAAGAAGAGTGACAAGAATTGTTCTAATTGTAAAATTCACAGGTGGGTGTGTGTTCATTGCCCGTTGTGGCATATCTTTGTAATGCGCTTTCAGTTTTTCAAGAAGGGGAAAGAAAAATAATGATGGCATTCACCCTTCCCTTTCTTAAAAAATATTCATTACTTTTTAATACACAAGTTTTTTTATTGTACAGATAAAATGAAAAATTTGTAGTACGAGCTCAAATCTAATGTATCTTTCTCTCTAAATAATATGCTACAACCATTATTATACGTTATTAGTCAACACAACGAAACCCGAGAATCCAACAAACGATACCAACTTTCTCAAAGTATACCAATTATCCTAAGAGGCTGTCCTACAAAAATTACAAAAATAATAGGCCAACTTCAAAACAAACGACACCTGTCCAATTTTCGTAATTTATATTGTGACAGTAACCGGGATTTCTCATCTTCTCGACAATAAATCTTGCCAACTTCATCATTTCTCATTACGTTTTCATCAATAATCATTTCGAATGATAGAATCGTCTCAGAGTATTATGGCGGGCCATTAGAGAAGGGTACTCGACCCCTGTTTTGTTTGCTTTTGATTTTATCAGAACTATTGTCAGAGGGTCTTTTTGCAAAAACAACTCTTCGGTTAGGTAATAAAAATAGGCTATCGTGTTGATGGAAAAACTTTACACGGTGGCAATTATGAATTAGTATCTATATAAAGGAGATAATATATTTTAAGCTAGTGTACGTCACTGTATTTTGAAGAATAAAATAAGCTATTGCAATAGCAATTATTATCTGCTGTTCTTTCGCCCCTCTTTGTTTAATCTGTTTAGATTGCGGATCCCATAATAAACGGGTTTATGTACCGCGTTTTAGGGTATTTCCCAAAAAACAATATTTTTTATATTATACTAATCTTTAGGTAACAACTGCACTGAACAATTTTTTTCGCGATATCTCTTATTTATAGCCGATTATCCTCAACATAAATTGGAGCTGAACAGCAGAAAGTTTACGCTGTATATCCGAGAATTAAAATTAAAACCATTATACACTCCCCCAAAAATATCTCCCTGCCTTTTTTCAAAGTTGTATTACTGTTTTAAAATCACCAGACTGAGCATTGATGTATTTTTTCCAGCGACAAAGGCAGCTAATAAATACTTTGAACAAGTAGATATTTGGAGAAGTAGATGAATCATACACTTAACTGCATTTAAATGAACAACGGGGGGTCATCATTGGTGCATTCTTTCAAACGATCACTTACGTGGAATTTGATTAAAAATTAAGCTGACAAATTCAGCCATGAAATTTCATTACACTTTTTAAACCAGGGCTAGGCTTTTCTGACAATGCAAAAGAGAAAGTGAGAAATACGATTCGAGATGTTTCACTGACTTTACACAACTGAGGAACGATAGTCTGGAGGAGGATGACAGAATTGTCTTCTACACTGAATAATGAACTGAACGGAAACGGCATCGATAGGAGTCTCTATTGGCCTGCCTCCTCTGGCACTTTTTGTAGGACAGAGGCAATGATAGCGATCCTCAGGCAGAAATCAAAAAGCAAATGGATCCCGAACAATATTTGGTACTGATTCAACTGGAACAAAACTGGATAAATCCAAATTTCAAATGAGTTTGGATAGTAGGACACCATCCTGAAACATCATCTGGTTCACCGATAGTTCTAAAACAAACTATGACGCTGAGCTGGTGTAAGAGGACCTCAAAGGAGAATGTTCTGAAGCCTTGGTCAATATTCGCATGTAGTTCAAGCCCTTTTGGGGGCCGGAACCCTTTTGCGGAATCAGCTTCAATGTAATATTGGAAGAAATAGGTAAAGCCGAAGAAAAGAGAAGATCTGACAATTGGAAAGATCTAGTAGGGCTTAGGCAATCAAAGATTCTTCTGGGTGACTACAACCTGTTGAGATCAAATGAATGCATAAGTCAAAGCAAAACTGCACTAAGAGTTTTAACAGGAATCCTAACGGGACATTGTCGCCTGAATGGGCACCTTAAAAAGTTCGAAATAGTGGAGGAAGAAGATTGTAGATTTTTCGACATACTTGCGAACTGCACAGTAATTCAGAATCCTAGGGCACAGTACCTGGGAGACTACTGGATAGAAGAGGGACAGTTACCTAAGTTGAGGCCTGCAGATATCTTAAAATTCCTCCGGGAAATAGGACTAAAGGAGCATAAGGGGTAAATCCG
Source organism: Lochmaea capreae (assembly GCA_949126875.1). Lineage (NCBI taxonomy): Eukaryota > Metazoa > Arthropoda > Insecta > Coleoptera > Chrysomelidae > Lochmaea > Lochmaea capreae. Next base: position 3,559,909 of record OX421402.1, read on the forward strand.
GATCTGCTAAGAGCAGCAATTCATATGGAGGTTGACAGAAGGTTTGCTGAACAAGGTATACAAGGAACTCTTAACCAGGCTATTGAAACTGGTTAAGAGAGATTTGAAGGCAGATTTCGTCCTGGGCACTGTAGTTTATTAGAATAATAAGTATATATAATAATGCAGAATTTAATTCTACACGTTCCGAATAGTCCAGAGAAATAATAAGTGGCTGTACACTACAGTGCTTTCTAACATGTTATCAGTTACCCACATTCTCTCTTCCACTCCATTCACATGTTCGACGATGTCCACTTATTATCTATAATTAGTCTTTAATGCCTACAACATAATATGATTTGTTTTTTTTTATTTATATAGTTTTTCCAAATACCTTCAAATGAATGAATGAATTTATATTTCCAAAGATAGTAATGACATTTGTTATGCAGTTGAACTTATTAGATTAAACATAGAGGCGGCAATAGGCATTAGCAAAGGTTTTAACAGTTCTGCCGTTGGGATAACTGACAGTTTATGTTAATTTCCTTGATAATAGCGAAGTTAAAAAAATAAATAAATTCTATAAACGTACATCATAGTATTAAGAAAGTATTTGATAAATAAATATAAAGCGTTGGTATGCTAGCCTTAAGTAAAATTTATGAACTTCTATAAGGTAAAGTTATCAACACCAAGTTATAGGGGCTGTAACCCCACATCAAAGGGGCTGCAGCCTCGCAAGACTGCAGTCTAACCACATACGCCCGAAATTGCGTGAAATGTTATGCAAATAAGAAGGAGGTGAAAGAAAAACGTCTAGAGTTTCAGATAAAAGCATCGTATAATCCCTACTTTAGATTCCCTGCCGGCAGCTTTTTCTCAAAATGTACAAATTTACCTAGAAAATATACTAGTCGGACAAAATCCGGAGTCTCGTTAATTTTTTTTGACTGAATTATCTCTTAACGCTCGAGTTGATGAACAGTCTTTTCGCCAGAATAGCAAAAGCAGATTATGAGCTTTATGTATGTGGCTCTGTGACAGATTCCAAGTTATTGTTTACGAGGGGTGCTTTTGATGTTTTTACCAACGAACCATATTATTGAGATATGACAATATGAAGCAAAAGTATCTCTTTTCATAAATTAAGGATCAAAGAAAAATTTGTTAAATTGAGTGCAAAAAATTCATTTTATCAACGTCACCTCACGTAAAAGCGAAATTTCCATTTTGATTGAGTTGTAAATAAAATATTCAGCAAGTAGGAATTTTGCTAAAATGCGAGCTATATAGAAAAATGGTTGTAATTTGATACGTCAGCGATATCGGAGTACACTTTTATTAGAGTTGATTATTTTTCAGTCGCCCCTACACCTTCATCCCTTTGTCATTTGTTTTTTACCCTCGATCGGTTGGAGTAAATAGAAGCAATTTTGCGCGTTAGAGGTTTTTCATCTTGTCAATAGGACAGACTTTTATAGTCATCCGGGGAAGAGTCCTCTCTCTTGTGTTTGAGATTTTTAAAAATCTATTCTCGATTGAAATGGACCTTTCAACAAAAGAGGGGCTTTAGCCATTGAAAAATTCTGAAGTGTATTCCACTTTTTGTCTTGTTGTCGGGTATATTTATTTTAACGTTTTTAAAACAAAACTATCCGTTTGGACATTACAGATTTTAAATAACCATCTCTATATTAGAGTTGTCGAAAAGTATAACTATACGAGCTTACACTATGAGCAGCAGCTTTGTTATTTTGAATAAAACACCCTTTATATTTTTAAAACTTCGATTATTCTTAGTTGAATTAAATCTTACTGTTTATTTCCTTCACGCCTATTGAACCGATTTTATCATACTTATTACCATTGCTTCTTAAACGCATTGCATTAAAAAGTCTGTCAGAAAACAAAAATACCTACCCACATTTTTAACAACCGTAAACAAAACAACGTCTCGTTTTCTTTATTACCCCAATCTATAAAAACATTTTTTCCGGCACATTTTCATGTCTCACAACAGTTAAAATTCACATTAGTTGGATTTTAAAAATTATCTCCCATAAATCGTAGGTGGAAGGGCGAAGGGATGTTTTATTTTCCTCTGTATGTTATCCAAATTTTAAACGGGCCCTTTTTGGTTTTTCACGTTCCAATTTTTCAATTTAAATCGCGAAATATTTCCTAAAAATTGACAACAAAAAAACATTTTGGAGACGTGAAAAACGTTTAAAATTTGTAAAATGGGATTTTTTTGAAAGAAAAATCGACTGGTTGATAAAATCATTCTTTCGCCTTCTGATTGTACTTTCAAAACACTAATCTACTGGGAGAAAATTTACAAAACCACAACCTAAAGGGTTTGCAATTTATTAATCATCAATGTGAAAGTAGTGAAAATATTGGAAAATCCACATTCTAAAACTAAGAGGTACTCAACAGTTAGAAAATTGTAATGACCACCAATCTATTCAAGAAATTTTTTTTTCATATATACCTAAGTGAATTTTGAATCTATCTTTCACAATTCAAATCGTGAAATATTCCCATACCTACCCCTTTGTTCAAAATTTACAACAATGAAAATTTTCTGCATGAAAAATGCTGAAAATTCGTAAAATGTTGTTTTTCTGGGACGAGACATCGACTAGTCTACTTTATTTTTTGATAAAATGATTCTTTCGCATTCAAATGGAAATTTTCGAAGAATCTACAGGGAAAAAAATATAGAACTCACCTTATTATACGACTAGAAGCTATAAAGCAGTCTTACCTGTAACAAATAAATCGTATTAACATTAGAAACACATTAAAATAACAAAAATACAAAAATATTCACTGCGTACAAAACTGCCAGTTAAATATTTGCAAATCTCACTCAGTCTAAAACTAACGAAACTCTATACGGGTATTATTTTCAAGAGAAAACAGCTATAAATTTGCATTAAAAAATGGACCTATAAAAATGACAAATCCAAATACCATCCTCACGGATTTACACCGGCGCTTTCAAAAAAATATATAGGTGATTTTTTATAAAGGAATTTAAATGGTCTATCAGTGACGTAGTTGAATTTACATAAAAGTGGAAATACTGTGACATTTTTATCCCATTACGAAATTTAAACGAGACTTTTTAGGACTCTCAAAATTGAATTATACTCATAGTAGGGGAATATATTGTTGATAACCTTTTCTCCGCATTATTTGTATAAAACTGTTAGGAACACATGCACTGTATAACAGCTTCTATTATTCCTTCAATATTAATCCCGCTTCAGAAGTATTTCTCCCAAGCCACTGCAATAGGGGCTACCAATTTTTTTGATTGCGACAAAGTGTTGCTAGAATTTTTATTTATTCCATGTTTGCTATTCCTACAGGAATGCAACGGAACATTCCCGGCATACCGCAGAACAATTCAACGGCATTTTGTGGTTAGGTTAAAGAGGATATTATTGTTGCATAATCGTGTTGAATTGGACACATTTACTAGCCGATTAAATTGATATTCCAGGGGGAAAGGAATTTGGTTGATATAACTGTGGTTTCTGCCACAAGTTGTTCGATTGTACACGGAATTAGTTAGAGAGGGTGCAACTTTATAAATATATCAAATATGCGAGAGAAAAGAATCTTCTATTTATTGTAATATATAGACTGGGATGGATACATTTATTACAGTGAACCTGCAACGTCTCTAGACCTTTCAAAAAAAATGTTTCTTTTTGCTCTGCAAACCAGACCTCCACAGCTTTTATTACCTCCTCGTTGGAAGAAAATTTACGACCTTTTAAACTTTTTTTCAGTTGAGGAAAGAGATGATAGTCGGACGGAGCCAAATCTGGTGAATAGGGGGGGTGTTCTAGTAATTCAAACCCTAAATCACGAATTTTTTTGCATGGCAATATGAGATTTGTGTGCAGGGGCGTTGTCCTGCAAAAACAAAACACCTTTGGATAGCTTTCCGCGTCTTTTCCCTTCAATTTTTTTCCCGTAGAGTGGTCAGTAATGTCGAATAGTAATCTCCAGTTATTGTTCTACCCTTATCCAAAACATTAATCATGATTACTCCATGGCAATCCCAAAAAACTGAAGCAAGAACTTTTCCAGCAGATTTTTGGACACGAAACTTCTTAGGTCTTGGAGAACCAGAGTGTCGCCATTCCATCGATTGTTGCTTTGTTTCTGGATCGTAGAAATGTACCCAAGTCTCATCCATAGTGACAATTCGGTTTAAGTAGTCTACATCGTTTTCAAATCGAGCACAGATCGAACGCGATGCTTCTACCCTTGCACGCTTTTGGTCAACATTCAAACATTTGGGGATCCATTTTGCAGAAATTTTTCTCATGTCCAAATTGACGTGAACTATATGATGAACGCGTTCGTATGAAATATTCAGTGCTTTAGATATCCGTTTTAGCCCAATTCGACGGTCTGATAAAATCATGTCATGAACTGCATCGATATTTTCGGGGACTTACACAGAAACTGGCCTTCCCGATCGGTCATCATCTTCAATGGAAAATTTACCTCTTTTGAAACGTGCAGTCCAATTTTTCACGGTCGCATACGAAGGACATTGATCACCAAGGGTATTAAGCATATCTTCGTAAATCTGCTTACCTCTTAACCCTTTTAAATACAGGTACTTGATGATGGCTCGATACTCCAATTTTTCGATTTTCACAATTTCGGTGGACATCTTTATTCTTTTAATTTATTGCGTAACTCTGGTTTACTTTTTTGACGTCAAATTTCACACTGACACTTCTAAGTTATTGTTCGTTGCTATGGTAACGCAATATTTTGTTTAGGTATGCATGGAACTTGTGGTAGGCTAACTAGATATCAATACATCCTTGTATGTTAATTTATTTATCTTAAAATGGAAACGATAGGTACATTGTAACTCATATTACTATTTCTACCCTGAATCCGTATCTGTAAAAAGGGACAATAGTCCATCCACGGCGGTAAAATGCAAAACTTGTTAGAATCTTCTTGAACATCCCCAAACAAATTGGTACCCACTTACCGCCTTTCCTGGGTCTGGCCCTTTACAATGGGAAAAGCTCAGGTGTTCTTACAGGATGTCATGAAATTTTAATCTAACAGCTTGATTGCAAATGCAAACGCGTAATCCGCACTCCAAAATTGTCCATAAATTCATGCTCCGTTGCCAAATTTATGGCCAGTCTTGTACAGTGCTGACCGAAGAGCTAATCTGCACAATATGACCGGTTATATAATATCTGCTAATCGGTAATCGCTGTATGGATTATGTTTTATTTGTGACAAACTGATGAGGAACAGTTAGTCGATATTAGTCCATTGTCTTCTATCCGTTCGTTATTCAGTGGAAGCGTGAATAACATTAAATTTAAAGCGAGACGTAATATGTTTTCAAAAATTACAGTTATGTGTAATCATTTTATAACATTGATATGACAATCATTAAGTAACTTTATCTATAAAAGTGTCTATTTATAGATAACCTTTTTGATAATAACATTAACTTAAATGAGTAACAGTCCTTTTATTACGCAAAAGGAACTTCAGACAGCCATAAAAATCCTCAGACTCGAGATATGGTTGTCCTCTAGGAGTTTCCGAAATTGTTTCCTAAATAAAATATTAACAGCCATTCTTATATGCTCTTTTAGCATGTATTTTTCCGAAACTCTTATTTTTACGAGTCCTTATGACAAATAAACCCAGCAGATTTGAGGTGCATATTCACCATTAAAGACACATTAATGATTATGTCGCGATTGGCTGGAGGTTGGAGCAGTACCGACACCTGTGATTGAAACCTGTGTGATTGAAATTAGATGCCTAGGGGTATCCTAGTGGTCAGCTGGCATGTAACGGTATCCTGGCATGTAACGGTATCTTGGAATGTAACGGTATCTTAGAATGTAACGGTATCTTAGAATGTAACGGTATCCTGGAATGTAACGGTATCCTGGAAGCTGTGCTTACCACAGCAATTTAAGGTAAAACTTAATTAAAGTTAAGAGACGATAAACGGTACGTCCTTGCTACTCAAGGGTCGGTATCGGAAAGGGATGAAACCACCCCATGGAATCGACCGTTGACATCATATGTCAATTGTCTTAACGGTCAACGAGAGTAGGAGAAATTTAGATCACAGAACTATATTGGAAGTGGTTACTATGACGGCGAGCGGTAATTGGGGAAATTATTTCGTAAAATCGAAACAGGTCGATAGACATGTTACAAACTCAACACCTCTGGTTCGTAAATTAGATTTATTTATCGGATAGACACGAATCCTCAGGTAGATTTAATAAACTCTTGAGTACGATTTATTTGGAAAGAAAAAAAAAGTTTTCTGTATTTACTTTCGCCGCAACCTAAATCAAGCCTTTAAATCTGCAGACGACACTACTATACGCCGTTAAAAGACCGAGAATGATCGTCTTTTCTCTCTTTTTCTCTTTAGATGATGTCGCAAGTCCTTTAGCGAAAAATGTATATACTCCGTGTTGCATAGGCGTATTTTCAATATATTTTTAGAAGGGTAATTATTGATACTACCCTGTTTGCTTTTAAAGTTGTTTATTTCACATCCAGTGATGGGTAGACCTAGTAGGTACTCCCAGTTAAAGTTCACTAGCTTCGATCTCTGTGTAACGATTTTAAGCTTTAAGTTACCCTCACCACCAATGGATAAGCAACCAGGCGTTGCGCTAGTGGCATAAAACCCAAGGACAAAGGCGCGATAAACTATTCCTTAAAAGCACTTCGGCCAAACTGTCACGCGACCTACTACGTCAAAGTCGAAAAACGACGAGGATCATGGGAGGAATGCTGACCGGACTGCATATGCACACAATTGGCCTAGAAGATGACAGCCTATGTAGGTTCTGCCAGGAAGAAGACGAAACAGCGGAGCACATAGTCTGTGAATCCGAAGGCCTAGTAAGGGTGAGGTTTCACCTATTCAGAGAAGAAAAACTGAGGGCAGAGAGCTACGCAAGGGAGGCGATATCCAGGCTAATAGGTCTAACAAAAAGAAAAAATCTAGATATCGAGATCTAAGAATAGGGAGAACCACAATAGATTATCTATTGTCTTCTGAAACTACGCCATTTTTATATGCCACAACAAAACATACAGCAATTTTAAACCTAACTGTAGAAGCCGCATCTTATTATGATAGAACCGTTTGGATGATAAAACCTTCTAAAAACAGTCAGAATATAATGAAACACCCTTTATAACAAAGCACCTCGTTTTGTATATTATAATATAAAAGTGTATTTTTTAGTTTTATAAAATTATTTTCTTAGACTTCCATAGTAACGAAGAAGTAATTAATTAATTTTAATCTTAAAATTGTTTTCCGCTTGGGCCAGTTCAAGAGTCCGCCCTTGTCGCATGAGTCCTTTAAAGAAAATGCACCCCATATTGCAGCGGTGTTTAGCTCGAGTAGAGAAGTACAAAACACCCCTCGAGGTAGCAGGCAAGACAACAAATTGCCCGTCATTGAGAAACACCCATTTTCATCACAAGGCGTTAGGCACAATATAAATAGTTACATCAAATATGCAAAGTTTACTGATGTCGCTGTAACTCCCTTGAGATTTGGCGAGAGCTTCGCATAAATTATCTGCCACGGCGATATACAGTCTACGGTTTATAATCTCTTACATCAAAACTTTATGCATTATGTTTTATTTTTATAAAGTAGTTGGAATACTTCAAAAAAATAGGCAGTAGGAAGGCTGTTTTGGAGTCGGAGAAAAATAGGTTTGCAACAAAATTTTACATATTAAACATAACTCATGAATTCTAAAAAATTGTTTCTTTCGGCAAATACTAAAAGGAAATTGAAAATGTATTAATAACTAAATACTATCAGATTGGAGATTGTGAACCATTTTTATCTCTTTTTTATTTGAATATTTCATTTTTCATATGTCTCTCTACTTTATTTTATATACTATTTTACCTATTATTATTGACTTATCTTCAACGATTAATAAATATTATTATTATCATCATCTTAAGTCTACACTTGCTCAGCCGTCCAGCAAAATAAGATTCCAACAAGATTCAGTTAAATCTCGCAGGACGTTTTAAGACGTGGAAATTCAAAGTTATGCACATGTTTATCGATTTCCATTCGATATTCAGAGTGACTATAAAATTCAGAGCAGGTGTAGTCTATTTTTCCAGCTGGCAAATTTATGCGTCGTTATCTAAATTCCTCTAAGCCAGTGCGTCTTTTAGAAGTACATTTACCAAACTCGAAAGTCCATAACGGTTAAATCTCTGGTCATTTCGGTTGGGCTGTTACCTCAATCCATCTCACTAGAATATTATGTCGAGACTGGAACATTTTTAAACATAACAGGGTACGTCAGAACGCAGCTTACACTGGAAACATGCGATTTTTTATTTTAATATTATCAAAAGGATGTTTGTTTGTAATGGAAGAACTCAAAAACTATTTTTTTTACTATTTGCAATGTCCATTTTCAAATTGCAACCTCCTTGAAACCATAACAGCTACGTCTTTCATTTTTATATCAATTAATAAAGGAATTGAGATGGTAGAAAATATTTAGTTTTTATTTTAAATATTTTTTTTCCATGGCATGTATTTCTTAAAAAATGTGTTCCACCTACCATTAAATTTTGTTAATTTTCAAAGTATTTAAATTCCACTAGTGCTAAATAAACTCTTTTTTGTGTGTACATAGTCATTTTGAGTTATAGCCGTAAATATAGTGAAGCCATAAATATGAATGTTCAACAACTTGTATCTTGACTGAATTCAGGGAATATAAGCTCCTTGAGAGAAGTTTTCGCGAGAAGTGAACAGCGTAAATAATAAGGGTTTACTCGCGTTTCACAGGAAGCACGGTTTCTATTTTAATATCCATATTCAAGGTAAAATAATAACCTCGAAAAACGGCCATTTCAAATTCAATCATAAACAATCATATTTTGTACTCAATTTCCACTTGTATCAAGTTAAGTTACTAATGTGGTAAAATTTAAGTGGGTTTTCTCAAATTTTGACGTTTGACAGTCACCATAAAATGTCATCAGTTTGTTTCTATCGACGTTTTTGTAAGTGGCGCATAATAACAGAGTGCTGACCAGAGTTCATTGTAACACATGTCTTGAGTTGTAATATAAAATAAAAGTGACGTTTAATAAGAATTCTTCTACTCTTACAGAAGCATCAATATAAAAAGTAGATAAACACTTTGTTTAATCCTTTCTATCTCTGATATCGATGCCGTGGCTATCATTTAAAATTTCGGTCACACCGCATACATCTGACCTCCGACTTTTCGAGCAAAACACCTCATTTGTGCCCGTCAATTTTTCCACGTCAACTACCATGTACGGCACACGCAGCATGGGACTAGGGGGACTAAATTACAAACTGTAATGTGATCTAGTGTACCGGCTGTGAAACATCGGTTACTCTATACGTGATGCGCCTATAAATACTTTATATATTATCCATATATGACCACTGTCACGTTTAGTAACTATCCTGGGGGAAAACTGACATGGGAATTCACGCTCTTCGTCATAGGATTAAAATTAACTCGAAAAATTATTCAAAACGTTCTTTTACTCATCATAACTGAGAAGTTAACGTCATTATAGTTTGACGGTTTTCTACTGATTATTTGCTTTGTCGTTTTCAGATTTATCTAACTAAAAATTTAACAGTTAGTAAAGCTTGTGGTATTACCTATGCCCTAGTGGTTGTTGGGGATTTAAAAAGTATGCTAGAGGAAATGGAAATGTCACACGTCTCACCCAACCGTAACACCATTTGTAAATATTATTCGGGGTGAAATACGACTTCTCTTTCACACCGTTAATCTCCTTCCAGTACAAAAACTTATTTTTCTTCTTCAACTTAAAAGTGAAACAGAAAATAAATCACAACAGAATGTGATACATCAAAGTGCCACACAAGGAATAAATTGAAAGTGAAATTTATTTAGGACAGCATCTTCGGCGAGTGATCCCTTGACTTTTGACACTATGGCAAGATAAATGATTGTGATGGAAAGTTGACAATGACTCCATCATATTTATAATGCATCAAGTATAATCGCATTTAGGGATCATAGGCCCGTCGCTAAAACTTACTATGCGAAACGGATTATTAAATTAAATCAATAAAAAACAAAATAAAGATAGTACCAGATCAGAACGTGAAACCCAATATACAACTAAACAATGTCAAAATAGAGTAAAAAAGAATTTAAATACCCAGGAGCAGAAACAGGAATACAAGATCCTGAAATAAATGAAAGAATCCAAAAAACAATAAATTTATATTATGCGATGAACCTTAAATTTATTAATAAAAAAGAAATTTTAGTTAGTGTTTAGTGTTAGTGCAGACTTACTTCGACTTATGCATTCATTTGATCTCAACGGGTTGTAGCCAGCCATCAGAATCCTTGATTGTTTAAGCCCTACTAGATCTTTCCAATGGTCAGAGCTTCTCTTTTCTTCGGCATTTATTAATTGAAACAACCAAAATTAACTTGTGGTATGAGAAATGAAAAGAAAAGAGAAGCACTTTGATGAAATTCTTCACACTATACATTTTCTTGATAAGAATAACCCAGTCTTACAAAAAAAATGAATAAATTATACTTAATACTTAATATCATTCAATCCTGTTAAAAAACTTGTTTGTCTAAAGATTGGCCTAAATACTCAACAAGAGAAATATCAATAAAATATTGTATCATAAAAACTTCTCGCATTTCTCTCCAAAACTTTCGGACTCCAAACGAAGGGCAGTCTGACTTCTGAAATAATCTTCTTATATTATTGTAACCAACTTTGACATTGAAAGACAAATTTGATTTCTGTCCGGACCTCTTAAATTAATTCCCAAACTCAGAAACTTGAGGCCATTTGTTACATGATAATAGGCAACTTTGTATCAACTACAGTTTTAATAGATACTTGAAACAATAAACAAACAGCACCATTCGAACAACTGTAATATACAGAGTGAAATAATAAGAACTGAATTGTTATTAAATGTGAAAAATATGCATTTAACTTCAAACTATGTTTCTTTCTCTTTGATGTTGAGCTCTTTGTAAATATTTTACTATAACTTTGAAGCTAGGTACAAAGTTTATTGTCGCAAGACAGCGTTTAATTTGAAACAATCTAAATATAGGAACTTGAAAGACCAGAAGAGTTCCATTTTTTATTGTAGAATATTCTTAACTTTTGTTCCAAATAAACATAAAACAAGTTCCCAAATACCCACTACATTATAAATCATGTATTTACCATTATTTTGAGGGTGAAAATCTTCGTGTTCACCGAGTAGGAGATCAATAGGTTTAGATTCAATCCCACAACATCACGAAATTTTCTTTAAACGAAACACGGGATATGTATAAAACTGAAAACTTGAAAAATACATTATCATAACAAATCAGCTTTTATCTTCGAGCCACACTTGAATAGTACAAACAGCTGGATGGAGTGTTGATCAAGAAAATATAGACTGGGAAATTTAACTCTGTGCATTTGCTTTAGGAGGAATTGGACAAAAAATGGGATAACATGAATAGAGTTTCAGGAAAATTGTTACAAATATTTGTCCTAGACCGCATTTGTGTGTTTTAGGCGTATGTTGAATTTCTGGTTATCGAGAAAATTCAATATGCGTATATAGAGCAAAGTATTGTTAAATCCATCGTATACTATTGTAGATTGTAATTTTTTCAGTCCAGACATCTTTCCACATTATTTCAAAGTAGTCGTGCCAGTCAATTGATTACGAAGCTGAATTCATCTGAGTATAGATCAGAAAGAAACGTAATTTTATTCAAAGGAATTCTCAACTAATTCAATCAGGTAAAAAGCTTGGAAGAATATACGCAAACAAGTAATAGAAAAGTTGCAACGGCCAAGGGTCAAAGGACAAGGATAAATAACGCGATTACTCTTAGACTCGTCTTTGTAACTGACCCTTTCGGCTAGTCCTTCATTATCCTGAGAAAGCTCCTTTATTATTTACTTCATTAGAATAATGGTTAGACCTCAAAGCGATTTTGCACCCTAAACCATTGAGGGAAAAGTGGAAATGTCATCATTGAGTGTCAGTGGCATAGTCAGGGGTCTACTAACTGTCGTTAATCTATGCTGTTTTCTCAGTTGACATTTCTCCTTTCCTTTGTAATACCTACAGAATGTCCAGAAAATCTTCTGCCCAACGCAAACTACAGATAAGTAATCGTAACTAACCATTAAGATGGCGCTCTTAAATCAATTTTTTAAGCATATTTAAAAAAAACTGCTACCTATCAACTTCAAACTTGGTACATTGTATAACCTTGGTAACATTTTTTTAACAAATTTTACATTAAATTCAAAAACTATAACCCACCATTTGAAACAAAAATTCTCCGAAACTGTTCCACCCTCTTACCAAAACATATTAGCTACTGCTCTGCTTAATATAATTGGTACAATTTTGTTTCTGGCTGATATTTCTGGAACGGCTTAAATGGGATATTTGATGGGGGGATGATGTGCCCTCCTAGTATTACACTTTTTGCGATATGCTGTCTAACGGGCTGTAATAAAAGCCCTGCGGCATTTGAATTTCACTTTATTTGCATACTGAAAATGAATCATGTCTTAAGGGGAAGAAGGCTTTTTCCTGAAATCGCAAAATGAATTTTAATAACATAAGGATTATTTTCAATAACTTTAAACGGACGAAATTTGATAAAATTCAGATATTTCCACAGTAATTTACGAAACCGATAAAGGAGATTCAATCAAAGGTTCCATAAGTGTGAGTTGGCTAGAGGCATCTTCAAAAAATTTGCGTTAAGGGATATTTACTTCACGAATTTTTGAATAAATTTATCAAAAAGGAAAAGAGTTAACTTTGTTGTGATCCTAACTAACACACAACTACCACCACCTAATCTCTTCAACTAGACTCAAATTGTACAAAAATGTGAACAAAATTCCTTAAATTCAAAAATTTAATTATAAATAATGCCTAACAGCGTAAACAGATTTATTTAAAAATTCCTTATCAAACATCGAAAAACCATTGCAACTGGAATGCTACCGAAACGTTCAAAATGAATATATCCAAATCATTGTAGTTTAAATAAATAAATAAAAACAAACCCAATAATAATAACACAACCAAAATGTAGAATATAGATCTTGTAACAACTAAAGTTGTATATGAAAACAGCAAATTGTATTTTAAAAATACGAATTCTCAACTTGCTGGTGAAAGCAACGATATATATTAATTGTCACTCTCTAATAAATAACTCTAGGCTAGATATCTAAATGATAAGAAGTTATTCTAGAATAATAAAACCCTTAATCTTATTTCTCAGTACTGCCTTGCTTTCTAATCTAAGTCATTTCAAATCCGATTTAAATTGAAAATACCACCTAAGAGCACAAACTTAAGAAACGTCAAAAATTTAATCAAAAATTCATGTCCAGCATGCAACAGAAACAATTTAAAATTTTGGCGGTGGCGCTCGGCACAGTCGCCAAATTTTTAAATGTATGTGGCGAGTACTTATTAAGAAAGACGACTGGCTGACTTTCAGGAAGATTTTCCTGTACAATATTTGAAAAAATATATTCATCACAGTCTCTATTGGGATAATCTGTTAGATTTGTGCTGGCTCAACATTGGAAAAAATTATAAAAATTTGAAATTTTGGCGAATGCGAGTCGCTCATCCGCCAAAATTTGAAATGCATGTAACGGGAGTTTGACTAAGGATGCAGCCTCTTGCGCTGAAATAAGGAAACTAAAATCAATGGCTAATTTTGATATAAAGTTATACCTTCCAAAATATAGCTGCTCAACTGTCTCAATAAAATGCCCGGTACAAGAAGTTTTAAATTTGAAAGAAGTGATAATAATTATGTTGAAGACCGGTAAGTGTAATTGGGACTCTAAAACTTGAAGATAACCACAATAAGATGAAAAATGTGTGAATAATCCACTGGTATGAAAACATATGCTTAATAAAAGTCACAATTGTGTTTATGGAAGGAGAGATATTCAATCATCTTACTTCAAGAAGGAAGGGCTATAGTAAAAATTTAATTTTCCTACACGAATTCTCAACTTGCTGGCGCCCTGCTTTCTAATTTAGGTCATTACAAATCCCATAAATTTGAAAATTGAATTCAAAACACCACCTAAGATCACAAACTTGAGAAAAGTCACAAATTTAATTAAAAATACATGCAACAGGAAGTATTTAAAATTTTGGTGGCGGCGACTGGTGCAGTCGCCAAATTTTAAAATGTATCTAGCGGATACTTGGTTAAGAAAAATGACCTGCCGAGTCTCAGAAAGATTTTCCCGTACAGCATTTGGAGAAATATATTCCCACCCTTTTTGCAAGATTTTAGTATATATTGGGATAATCTGTTAGATTTGTGCTGGCTTAATATAAACAAATATAATAAAAACTTAAAATTTTGGTGAATGCGAGCTGCTCAGCCGCCAATATTTAAAATGCATGTAACGGGAGTTTGATTGAGGTGAAATAAGGAAATTAAAAATAATTCAGAGCTGTTTCACTTAACCGATTTTGTTATAAATTTTTTTCCCCAAAGTTGCACGGTTAATACCTTCCAAGATACAGCCGCTCATCTGACTTATTCAATTGTCCTGTATAACAAATTATAAATTTGAAAGAAGTTTGATATCAAATCGGGATGTCACAACGCAAAGAGAACCACAATAAGATGAAAAATGCCAATATTCTCAGCTTGTGGCATAAAAACCACTGCTTGATAAACATCCCAATTATCTTCATTGAATTAAATATATTTAAACATTATTGATAAAATGAATCTTCTTACAAAAATTCTTAGCTTGTTATCAAAAATAACGTTATAACTTTTTTATTGCTGCTGATGGTTTCAACCGTAACTTCATGATGGATTTGTTTCAAGGTTAAGAAAATAAAATTCTCAGTCTAATTTCTATTCTGGGTCATTCGGTCTCGCCTGCAAATAATTATTCATTCTAATAGAACAGGAGATTTATTAAAGAAAATTTATCTTATCAACAATAAAGAAACCTTGAATTCATAACCTCAATATTGTAGATTAAGGAAACATAAATTTCAAGTGTAACTATTATTTTTATTTATTATCTTCGACATAACCGAATCGATCTGTCTGTTTTGTTTAAACATGACCTTTGCCTTGATAGACTCATAAAGTTGACCCTTATCCCGTAAATAAAACCAAATCCTGGAAAGATGACTCATAACTTAGATCGATTTAGGTTTTCCAGTATTGCTGAAGGTCAAACACTGCTGAATAAATGAAGATTTTTATTGCCCACTTTATTCGATTGTTTCTAGATATTTGCTGGATATTCTACAAATTTGGTGTGAAAAAACTGGTAATTTGATTGTAAATAATAATTTCTACAAGGGCAGCCCACAATAAGTTTCAGAAGAGTGAATTGAAATGAAAATAACTCTTTTGTAATCAATATTTTTGAAATATACAGGGGGAAATGAAATACTGTTCTCCTGAAATACTTATTTTGCGCTTTTTTTCTAGAGCCAATAGATTTGTAGAAAAAAATACAATATCATGAGAAATTTTGAATATTTTTATTTCACAAATCTCAATCCTGGCAAAAATATTTGATATTAAATAGGGTAAGGGTAGATAATTTCACCCCCTTTCAATGTAACAGAAATGTACCGGTCGCTAGTTATTGCGAGTGTACGAAAATTGCAAAATTTGAAGTTTTCATCTTTACTTCAATTTGGGAAAGTAAAATCAAGTCAATTTCATTCAGCACCTTTTAGGGGTGATATCTCGGAAGGGGAAATTTTGTCACAAGAAAGATGTGTTATAATGTGATTGTCACTTTCCAAAATTTCACGAATGAATTTAGAAGCAGCCTTTATATTTGCACCTTGAATTTATTTTAAATACTCATTGACGATGGAAACATTTTTTTGTTGATCTCCATTTTAAATGATGGCAGTATATTAATAAAGCAGTATTGCTTGTGGCAGGCCAGCAGACTGCACAGGGTTTATCCCTGTTATCGAAATATGTCGATATTGAACACTGAAATAGAGAGTAAAGGGATAACGGGAAAAAAATGTCTGAATGTAAATATTGCTGCTATATATTATTTTGCGGGGACAGAACATGGCATTTAGCGATAATGAAAATAGCCGATTCGGTGTCGTGGGGTGACTAGCCCCAGCAGATTTTCGGCTTATGTTTTGTTTGCTAAGGGAAACACTCGAGGGAATGCTAGTTTTTTATTTGTTTCTTTCACGACTGATTTATGGAATGTGAAATATAGTGCATCAGAAGTGTTGAGGAGTTAAAGATAAAATTTAACATGTCCAATGATAATTTGACGGTTTTGCAATGGGAAAAATTAACTTTATTAGAATAAATCAGGAATTGGTATATACGGGGTTGGGATAAAGTATGGAACCAAGTAAATATCTTTTAAACGAAAAGAGCGATACTTATGAAAATTTGCAGGTAAGTGCAATGGAACAAAATGCATCTGATGAACATTTTTTGTTAATAATATACTTCCGGTTTAACCGGAAATGCCATCAACTAAAAAAATTTGTAAAAAACGAAGAATAATTCACTGTTAGTTGTACAATAGGTGTACATTTCATTATTTTAGAATAATGAGAAACAAAATTACTTCAAATATTCAAAATGCTCGCCGTTTACTTGCTGACAATATGCCATCCTATTAACAAATTCTTGAGTCACTCTTTCCAAGACTTCTCCACGTATTAGTTCACATTCATCAATAATTCTTTATCTCAATTCCTGTAAGTTTGTTGGTCGTCTAACGTAAACACGAGATTTTAGATAACCCCAAAGAAAAAAATCTAACGGGCTAAGATCCGGAGAACGAGCAGGCCACTATATGAATCCTCTACGTCCAATCCATCGATTTGGAAAATTCGCATCCAGGAAATCCCTAACCCGTCTATCATAGTGGGGAGGTGCTCCATCTTGTTGAATCCAAACATTTTGTGGTAATTGCTCATTCTGTTGAAGTGCAGGAATAATTTCGTTATTTAGTAGATTCAAATATTGGTCACCATTCAAGTTTCCGTCGATAAAAAATGAGCCTATAAGCCTATTCTCGACAATTCCCATCCAAACATTTAACTTCTGTGAATGCTGGGTATGTGCTTCATGAATCCAATGAGGATTCTCATTTGACCAATACCTTGAGTTATGGCGATTAACTGTTCCATTTAAACAAAAAGTTGCCTCATCGGAAAAAACTATGTTAGAAGCAAAATTGTCGTCGACACTACAGATGTCCATTGGCCGTTCGCAAAATTCCAGCCGTCGGTCAAAATCATCTTCTGACAATAATTCTTGAACGAACTGTACCTTATACGGATGATACTTTTCACTTTTTAATATCTTTCCTATAGAACGTTGACTCGATTGCAATATTTTGTTTAACAGTTTCGTTCGTTGCAGTCCGCGGTCTTCCAGGTTTTAGCAAAATTTTTACCATCCCAGTTGTATTAAAACGTTGTAATGTTTAAGTTACTGTTGAGCGTAATATAGGATTTCTCTCCGGATGCAAATTATTAAAAATATGACACACTTCTTCATGAGTTCTAACACGATCACCATAACCGATCATCATTAAAATTTCAATACGCTCTTTTTCACTTAATTGAACCATTCTAAATTGGAAAATTTATTTGCGTCACTTAGAATTTGACACTTCGAGAACAAAAGACGTACTAAACAGTACTCGTTTATTTATTACTATGCATACAAACATACAAACATCAATCATTTTATCTAAATAGTTTTTGCTCTAATGCAAAAAACTCAAAGGAAGTTGTTCCTCGTTTTTACAAATTTTTTCACACTAAACTCAGTATGTATGAATTAAAAATAACAAGCTCTTTCAAAATCTGTAAAAATATATAGGATCTCCCATTTAAATTAAAGAAGTTGTTGGCATTTCCGGTTAAACCGGAAGTATATGATTAACAAAAAAATGTACATCAGATGCATGTTGTTCCATTGCACTTACCTGCAAATTTTCATAAATATCATTCTTTTCGTTTAAAAGATATTTACTTGGTTCCATACTTTATCCTAACCCCGTATGTATTTAAAATAATAGGAAGTAAAGAAGATTGGTGAGAGTTCTATTTTTCACCAAGTATTTTTATAGACATCGAAATACTTTCACCTACAACCATAATTCGTAACATTCATCACTAGTCAAAGAAAAAAATTGATTTATCTATCCATTTAAAAATTTGGCGGCTGCACCAGTGCCCGAGCGGCTTGTTTAAAATTTGGCGGCTGCACCAGTGCGCATTCGCCGTTTTTGGAAATTGTTTGGTCGAGAAAGAGATTGATACAAAATTATTTTTATTACCTTGTATACATACGTTGTGGTGTATTTCGAAACCTTTTATTTATATTTCCTATTTTCTTTGATTCGGTAGCACTCCAGCTGCTGTTATCAGGATTTTTTATTTAAATCGACAGTGAATATGAAGAATGAAGAAATAAGTGGATGAAAACCGAAATAAATTGAACATTGTTGAAGTTATTACAATAATTGTGTGTTCAATAATTAAAGTCTTTATGTACATATTTCGGAATCTATCACGCTTTGTTTGCAGTGCTTAAAGGCTTTTATAAAACACTATTACGTTATGATTACTCCGAGTTTGCGTATATTTAACAAAGGAAACCCTGCGACAAATAAATAATCGTGACATTCTCCGGATATAAAGGTATTAAATCCATACAACCTCTATTAGTGGGAGATAGCGTACAATTAAATTTATATTCAATTTAAATACATTAATATTATCTATATTATATAGACATAGGTGGAGGAGAAATTGAGAAAAATATCCTCTATTGTGGTTTCTCCCTCAGTCCATAGGAACTTACCCCAAATTAATTCTCTTCATCAAGTACATACTTTTTGGAAACTTCTGAATAATTATGTTATCTATAGGCACAAAATTAAAAAACGATCAAAGATAGAAAGGAAAATGCACTCAAAGGAAAGTAAATTAGATCCAAAAGTGCTTTTTGCTTCATGTAGCAATGACTAGACCCCTGAAATTACAATTGGTTATGCCACTGTAACTGTAGTGGCTGTTGTGGCTTTTATTACCCTCTAAATAAACCGTGTTACGATTTATCAATTACAATACAGATAACGATATTATTGTGGTGAATTGATGATTGGAGTTTTTATGGGGTTATCAGCAAATTAATTGTTTTTTTTTATTTGCTACGATTTCAAATTTATATATTATTCACAAACTACGTTTAGGTTATCATCAACACGCTGTACATTATTTAATACCTGCCCTCGCAAGGAACAAAATAAATACACGATAAAGAGAAGATTTATCTGTATAAGATACACATTCAAAAGAGGTGTTCCCATGTAAGATCTGCTTGGTAATAGAATTCAGATGAAAGCATCAAAACGCATCGAAAACGAGAATGTTGAAGTATGAATATGAAATCAAAAGGATTTTTTTCGGTACTAAAACCAAGGCCCTACTTTTACATAAATCACCATATGGGGTGGACAGTTTGAAAAATACGTTATTTTAGTGTGGTTTATGGCCACATATTAAAATATAAATTGAACAGTTTTACATAAGCGATGTTAGTCGAAAAAATAATAATAGGAACTGACAAGGTGCTCTCGGACAACAAATATTAAAGGAGGGTGTAAAAATAAAGAGCCAGAAATTTTACTAAAAATATGTTTTGGAAATATCTCCAAGGAATATTTCCTTAGTTCGATTTTCACACAAAAGAGATATCCGTAGGCGAATTGGAGCATGAAACATAATTCAAAGGGTACTTTCTACTGAAATGCTTCGCTTATTAAACGTCAGAATACTCAGTCTAGTGAACATAATTTTCGTAAACAACTTTTACTATATTTCTCTATAACTAAGCATTTCTAATGCCTCTTGTTTTTTTGCTTCCAACTTTACTGTACTGGTTAACACTGCAGTTCTTACAAAAAACAAAAAATTGTAGTCTATTGAAAAATCCAGGTCGATTGTTTATTAAAATTCCAATTTTTAAGCATTTATACTCTCACATACAAAATTATTGCATATTTTCTTTTAGGTCTTTACTTCTTTTCCCTTTATCATTTTTGTGATTTCGGTTGCTAAATCTGTTACATTAGAGTCTTTTACGTTATTAATAATCAAATTAATTACATATTGAACCTTTACAACAGATTCGTGAAGAAATTAGTAAAGTGGCCTGTTTTTTAATTAGGGAAGAACAACAACATGGACACGATACATCAGTTTAAGACAAAATAATAACAATTTAGTACTTAATATTTCCTCCTCTAGCTCTAACGATAGCCTGCATCCTCCTAGATCTTCGATGGTTTGTTGTGGTTTTCGATTCCATTCTTCCTGTGCAGCAATCCTTAATTCTGCAATTGAGTTAGGAGCTGGATTCCGTGCTCGAATATTTCTTTTTAGGATGTCCCATACATGTTCTATGGGATTTGCGTCAGGACTATATGGTGGTCACTCTAGCTTCGCAATCCCGACATCCTCAATGTACTGGTTTACTGTTCTTGCGGCATGGGTACGGGCATTATCGTGCATTAGCACAAAGTTATCATATCCAATAAAGCCGACATATGGTATAACATGTTCTGCAAGGATGTTGCGTATGTACTAGTCAGTATTCATCCTCAAATTCACTTCAATGTGCTCCGTGCGACTCTCCAAAGAAATGCCAGCCCATAGCATAATGGAACCACCACCAAAGCTAAGATTATGTGCAAGATTACATTCTGCGAAACGTTACTCCTGGCCTTCTGTATACTCGACTACGTCCATCAGACTTCCATAATTGTATTCTTATTTCGTCTGTAAAAAGAACTTTTCCCTATTGATGTTCATTCCAGTCAGCATGTGCTCTTGCAAATTGTAACCATCCGATTTTATGGCGTGGAAGAAACCGAGCAACTCTAGCAGGAGTTCTTGGCTTTAAATCGACCTCCTTAAGTCTCCTTATTATTGTTTTGGTTGCCTTGCATTTAGTAATTGATTTTTTAGATGCGGAGCAGTAAGTGTACGATTTCGCAAAGATTGAATTTTTAAATATTGCTCATCCCTTGGCGTTGTACATATTTACGTCCTTGACCTTTTGTATCCTCCAGTCTCATTGTAACGTTTTAGTACGCGAGAAACAGTCGATTGATGGACATTCAATCTTTGTGCAATGTCTTCTTGTCTGTACCCCTCATTGATTAAACAAACAATTTTAACCGAAACTAAATCATTTAAACGTGGCATTTTACTAACTGAAACTACAGATTGAAGAACTAATGCACTGAAAATGTCATTCTGTTTTGATTTAAAAATTAAAAAAAAAACTTAAAAGTATATGAAGTTGTTTTAGAATCTGATACTTATCTACATCAAGATTATCTATACTCTCGTATTGAAATATTGAGAAATATTTATCAAAAATGAAATGTGAACTGCTTTCAAGTGTATAAAGACAATTTAACACGAGATCTCATCTTGTTCTCATGTTATTCGGATGGAAATTAAACCCAATATTTTATATTTCCAGCGACAAGATGTGATTTGCCAAATATCTTATCGAGACAGTTTCTACAAAAACATAAGATTTATTTGACTACATTAGCTGTAAATACTGCTGCTACCAGTGGCATCGCGAAATTCTTTTTCTGAAGTATCACCGTTTTAAAATCTACGTTAAGTATTATATATAACAAAATAACTAATTGAAATCCTGTCATTTTCAGAATAAATCGCGTAATGAAAGACCCTGTTTATTGGATTAAACAAGGAAAAAGCGGACAAATTAATCAACAACATTAACCACATTGAATAAGCGAGTAGTTGGTGGTTAGTCAACTGAATACTTCTGACTAGAATGATTATAGTCATTTGAATAAATTGTGGTTTTTTGTCTGGATATAAATGCGCTTATTTACAATTGTTATTTGCGAATACAAATTCACAGTACGGGCTTTTGTCGTTTTGTCCAGTGTCCTGAATGATAACAGTCGATGAAGCTTTTCACTAATTATTTGTAACTAAACCAAAATATACAATTTTGTAAATATTGGAGAATGTGTCAATGAACATTAGTGAAATAGCACTACCACACCGGGCGGGGCTTACACTATTCGGGGATAGAAATTTTTTCTCAAAATCGAAAAAGCACTAAATTTTTAGCCAAAAATGTAGTAATAGCACAATAAAAGTATTTTTATGATTATTTTTCGCATAGGGGTAGTTTTTATAAAGTAGAGTGGTTTCTCTAACATTCAATACCAGTCAAAGAAAAATATTTAATTATATTAAAACCTTTTATTAATATTTCCTACTTTCTATGATTCCGTAGCGCTCCAGCTGCCGTTATCAGATTTTTTTTAAATCCTCTATTAGTGGGAGAAAAAATCGAAAAAGGACCAATTTTTACGATGAAGATTCAAATAATTCGGAAGTCACAGTTGATTCTCAGCTTCAACGACTGTACTAATTATGGTAGTGTATCCACTACTCGCGAGTAATGGATCCAATCTATTTTTTCAGTTTGAAAAACGTAAGGTTTAAAAAACTATTAACGCCACTGCGACATAAAAGGAAAAGTAAATGATTGATATTTCTCTGTGATTGCCTTATTTCGAACAAAGGACTTGGATACAAAAATTCATATATCTTCTCGACACCCTATTCGTCCAATTTAACAATGTTTCCGTAAATTAAAGACAGTTGTTTCTTTATTACTTGAGTAGAAGACCGATTGCTGAACTTTAAAAGTCAATTCAACTCTAAAAATGGTGAACAGAGTACTGTTAACTTTCTATAGATTCGGATATATATCAAATACCAACGAATATCGAGGTGTACTATAAGAAAATTACTATTCAAACTTTCCTGAAACTCGTAGTTCCTTGTAAAACATTTTGTTCGTTTTCGTATAAAAGATGTATCATTTTCACTAATTTCAACCACATAAAATTTACAGGAACACTCTGTACACGTGATTATTATCTTTCAGTTAAGATGTAGACAGCGTCCATTGTTTCTCTCGCAATATTGTAAAATGTACAATAGACTACGATCTGCAAAGCAAGATTTATTATTCTGATTCGATAATAATTTACCAGATGACATATTATTAGAACAAAACCAGTATTTCGCCTGGAAAGCTCTCCATATCTATACAGAAAGCAGAAACATGGAATTTCTGATGCCCCAGCTATCAGAATTAAATTTTCTTTGTGCTATTTAAGCTGTACTAGTTTACATATTTTAAAAAATTTAATTTATAAAAAGAATGTTTGGTTCTAAAAGGAGTTTCGTTTATGTTTATCAAAAAAATTGATTGAAATTTACTGTAAAATTTGCCTCGCTCAGATTGATCATCACCATCTACAACTGAACTTAAAGTTGTTAAAATAAAGTAAATGCTGACTAAAAATCGTTATGTAAGTCTAAGAAATATAGGAATAATTAACGACCCGCCTCTGTATGCTTGATTTATAAACCCCCGTGAAATTCTTCACCACTATTTTATGTTAGTTTTATGTCTCGACTGCAGTTGATATTTTAATTAATATGTTTTGGAAATCCTTTAGCGTAGGCGTTTAAAAAGAGGTATTCTTGGTCATGACAGCCTCGTTCTAGTTTTCCTGAAGTTTAAAAGAGGGTTCGGTATACCCTGAACAGATTAATCTTTCATAATGAATTATTTTAACGGTAAAAATAGTTGTTGATTACTTAAGTTGATGAATTAATACACGGGATATTCACTGAGCCCTTCCTATTAATTTGTTTGTCTTTTATATTGAATGAGATTTCTTCGATGTTTCCACACAATTTATATTTTAATATCTTTCATGTATTTTTGCTTTAATCATTCACTTGATTACTCCTACTACATTTCGTATATTTCAAGTAATGTGTTTTTATTCTTCGCCGCTTTTCTGATACAAGTTTTTACTAAAACCACCTACTTTCAGATATCGACTGAGTAAATACACAGTTGCGAGTATTTTCAATTTCCAACTTTTGCTTGAATCAATATTTAATTAATAAATAACGTAGATGTAGGGGCAAATAAAAAAACCAATACTTACATACACTCGAGAAAAAATACAAATTAAAATTGTATTTATACTGTTATTTTCACACAAAACACTGCATATATGTGTAGACGAAGTGGAATGAGTTCAAATAACTATTTCCTTAGATACTTCTTGTTCTTTATACAGGTTGTTTCAATTGGAATCTAATTTCATCTAACAAAGAGCGTTAATATATGTATTCTAAATATTGGAAAAGTTTCACTAGTGCTCCACTTAAAGCATCAGTCTCGTTATTCACAACGTATAGTTATAATAACTTCTGTAGTGTAGCTAATAGGTAGAGGAAATTTTGCACGTGCTTCTAAAATTGTATAGTACGCAAAAATCCGATGGTCATTCTGCTCTATAATTAACCTTTTTCCCCTTCGTAGTAAATATAACGTTTAGTGCCTATCGGATAAAATCTACAAAGCATAAAAACATATTAAAGATAAACATACTCGTCTTTGAAATCACTGACTATTCAAACAGTAAGGGTTTTTTGTCAGCACCGTACTCGGTGATATCGACCAACGCGCGTAAACTGAGATATACGGGAACAAAAATATGAAATGGCATGCAAAAAAAAAGGAGATATTGGATTCTTTTTTATTTCTTCACCGTCCTACGAAATGACATTTATATTAAACGAAAAGATGGATAAGATATATTGGAGAACTATGAACCTGTTACCATTAATAAGATTTTATTAAAAAAAAGGCTTTGTGCTGTGTGGTTTTAAAGCTTTATAACGGATTTAGTAAAAAAATTATTATTAGAAAGAAAATTTTATTGAATTGTCGATACGACCAATTAATAATTGTGACATGTGAATACCACAAAATTAAGGAAATTGTACTGAAATTTAAAGGTAGTACCTGACAAATTATTATTAGAATGAAAAAATTGTATTAAATTGCTCATAAACAAAAAATGAGGGAAATTGGAAATAAGCTTTTAAAAATATTCATCAAAAGCGTTTAAAAACTTTATAAATCCCTTGCATGAAAAATTCATTATTTCCAATGCCGAATCGGAAAACTTTTGTCAACAGATGGTCGTGTAGTTATGACCGACCAGACAAGTCTCGTAGCTTTAAAGTGACAAAACGACATTGCATAATTTACATAATTCGTCTAATCATACTCGAAGTCAAGTAAAACCATCCTAGCATTTCTAATACGAACTTTAAACTTTAAAACTTCCAGGTTTGTGAATAATTTCAGGCGTTAACTTTGAATAAGGCATTAAAGAGAATCCAAGTAATCAGAGTTGTTTAAGCGAACGTTCATAAATAAATGTTTAATGTGCGGCATTTAAAAATAAATAAGCAATTTCCTATTATATTCCAGTGTATCTAGATTAAATGCAATAATTTATTTTGCAACATAAAAAACCCAATATCGTTTGAATGTATTTGTGAAAAAATATAAACATTCCTCCATTAATTGAAATTGCATATGCGTTTGGTATTGTTTCTGCAATAATTCGAATACCGCTTGTATATAAAAATATTTTCACATATAAAAGATGCCTAGCAATTACATAACGTGTCGAGTAAATTTGATAAGATGGCTTGTAGAGAGCTCCATAACAAGATTGAATTTAATATAAAACAGGATACAAAGTGGATGGGACTGGCTGGCAGGGTTTCACTTAAAATGCAAATTATGCACACTCAAGTTACAACTTGAAATTATATCGCTACACATAATATCCATTATTCTCAGCTTTCGATGGTATCATCTCTTACATAATTGCCCTAAATGGTTGTGTATATATACACCTAAGTAGAATTGTACTTAACGGTTACGACAAACTTGCGGAAATTTGGAAAATAAAAAAATATTCACTATATTTTCAACTTTTGTTTGAATGGTTTTAGGAATTTAAAAAAAAAGCAAGAGTTAAAAATAACATTTCGCTATCTACAGCGAAAGTCAACTAGAACATCCGATAGGGGAATAGACAACGATCTCTGAACTTTTGAAAACTTGAAAAGTACTCCTCGTATTTACCCCATTGTCATTATTTTTCCTCGCTTTGAATTCCACATTGCATTTTAGACTACCACAATTTATGGAATGAAGTTTGGTGTCTCCTATTGCAAAATATTCTCTCCAAGACACATTCTCAAACCAAAGATGAATGCAATACGTTCTAATATAATGGCTTATACTATACAATGGATTGTGCAGAATAAAAGATCATATTGGAAAATAAATTTCACCCATTCCTTTCATTGCGGCTTTATATTGGATTGGATTGGATTGTTTCTGGGTAGTTTATGCAGTCTCATTGCTCGCAAATGGAAATTAAATTAACAGTAAAAATATTCGGGATAAATCATTGTATTTATTCAATATTCCTCTTAAATAAGAATCCAGTTATAGTGATGCTATTAAAACTATAACCTCACTTTTATCCACGATTATATTCCCGATTGGAATTTTGTTTATTTTGAAGTTGCCAATATATTGAACGTATTTTTGTTAGCAAACTACAATCACGTCTTATTTGAGAACCGCAATAAACGGTTAATTCCACTATGATTTCGAGTTAGTATTTCCAGCAGACAACATGATCCGATGATATTTATTGCGTTTGGTGTGGAACCTTTCCTAAATTTATTGAGAAACAAAAATGTATGAAGAATAAAGTTAAAGCTCAACAGCATAAACTAAGGATTTTAAGTAGCTTCGAAAACAAAAATTGACTGGCCCTTTTCGTCTAATCGATCGATTTCCATACGTAGTGTCAAGATATTTAGATTAGATTAGATTTGATGAGGTGGCTAATCGGTTTATTCCACTACGGCCTTTTCAGATCTATTTTAGTTCTCTGAATTTAGATTATTATGTACCAAGTTTGTCGGTAGCGGTTTTATATTCAATAAAACGACATTTTCAAAGGGCTCCCTTAGGAGAAACTTTTGAATAAAAGTAAATTAGGTTAGATAGAGATACAATCATATCTGGTATCTACAGTTTACGTACTTTCTGTACACTCTGTATATATTCAAGGATCTTACAGATTTTTTAATGAAAACCCCCTCTGAAAATAAAATCTTATAAATGCCTTATATGGAAGTGGTGTTTTGTTTCTTATCGATCTGGTTTTTTTATGTTTCGCTTATGAAGAATCCTTGTGAAAAGAAAGCCATTGTGGGATTTCATATTTACTATTGTGGGAGCAATCTTCCTTCGCGTTATTGCATAGCGACTTTTCATTTCTTATGCCGTTGCTCATAACATCAAATGCCACAGCCATCATGGGCGTATGAAAGTCGCCCGAAGGATATACCCACATCGAGACCTTAACCTTACTTGAAAATGGAATCAAAAACTAATTCAAGATTGGTTTTATTATTAATATAAATTTGGCTGTTTATTTTTGATAGAACCACAGAATTAGCTCTTATTATTAAAATCTTACCACTCACAATTGGGCGTAGGTAAATTGCGCACAGTGGTCAAGAAGTTTCCCAAATTTGGGAAGGGTTCGTCAGGTAGTTGCAGCCAGGGGATTAAGTCTCTGTATAAGTAAATCGCGCACAGCAGTCAAATTGTATCCTTAGTCCGGTATACCTCAAAACTTTTTCTTGTAAACTGATATTTCATTATGTAAAAACAGACTCATTATCATTCTATTACATACCTATATTATACAGAAACAAAATTTTATTCTCAAAAATATAATAAACACAAATTATTTGGGCAAATTGTGGTAACATATTGATTTTACATAAGTGCTTAAATCTAACAATTTATTTTTATAAAAACTTATTTGTTGGTCCAAGAACTCGACTTTCTTTTGAGTTCTTGTACGCAATACTTTGTACAGGTATTTGCACTTTTTATTTTTATATAGGACATTGTTTGATATTTAATTAATAATTGTATAAAATTAAAAATATTTGGATGGGAAGTGTAGAAACTTGCATTAAAATGCGAATGAAACAAGCGTTTGTAGAGCGAGAAACGCTTGGGGACATTTTTACCCATAACTTTGGAGGAAATCTTGAATTTTCATCTATATACGTATTAATAAAATAATCAGCAAATTTCGTGATAGCATCACCTTCTGGTTTTTCAGCCATCATTTCAAAGCAAAACATGTCACTTACTTGCTCTGGTTACAAATAAGGCAAACCAAACAAATGTTTTAGCCATTTTCCTACTTCCGATTTTTGATTACGATATTCTACGGACAACCCTAATTGGAGAATTTTCAGTTACCATGCCTGTTTTAAATGAAAAATGCATCCTTCTATTTCAGATACAGGGAAAACCGTATACAGCGCTGAATGTATTCCATCTTCAAAATCTACAACTATTTTCTTTGGATTTAACGTTAATTCAAATTTTGAACATTCCATCTGAATTATTGAAAACAGTTTAACATAAGTAGAACTGGCTTTAGATGGAAGTACCTGGTAGGTACATACTGTCCATTTTTAAATCCGTGTAGAGTGAACAATTGGTAAAAAAACTTTGGGTAATATTGAAATGTGCCGTCTACGTAAATTACTTCTACAGATCACAAAAAATTTAAATTTGTGAAGCATGAAAATATGACAATGTTATTTTCTCGATCGTTTGTTACTAAAAAACTTTCTTCTTGTATCGTTTTAATAGACATCGAGTCTAATGCTTCTTGAACGTTCTGCACGCTTTTCGGCAAATATGCTCGACGCGCATTGTATAAGTTTTTCCGTATGTATCCTATGTCCACTAATGTAAGTTCTTGAAGAACTTCGGGGGTTTCTGAACAATATAAGAATATATTAACCTCAATTATGCCTAAGCACATTGACATTTCTCACCTTTTATCTCCTTATGTATCACTTTCAATGGTGTAACTGATATTTCTTCTTCAGCTTTCCTTTTTAGGCTGTTACTGATTTTTTCACGACACAGTTTTGCGGAATCTATATCATGATTATGGATGAGATCCCTGTCGATGATATCCTTCTCATTAATGGTATAGAATTGGGCTTTGCAATTTTTATTCGTGCAACGCCAATGAGTTTTGCCAGAAACAAGAATTCTTCCTTTGCGAAATTTAGCACCTTCTATTATTATTAGCGAAATCGGACGAACTTACTAACACGAATGCAAAAACTAAACTGATCTATGTACCTACGCCTCAAATTGTTATCGTATCGTAAAGTCATTAAGGGATAATCCTTTGAATCTCTGGTGACTTTTGAAATTCGTGGAATCGGTAGAAAGTTGTATGCCATTTACTTAGACCCTCTTTAGGGTCACTTGTGCGCAATTTACCTATGAAAAAGAAACATTTTGGGTATACCTGGCTACAAACTTACCGCTGTGCGCAATATACCAACCCCGTTTTTTTTAATACAATTTTCATAATATTCTAGCTGAGCTTGTTTAACGAAATTATAAGCTTTTACTTTTTGTAAAATTCATAAATACTTTTAGTAGGGTCGTGCCCTTTTCATAATAATAAAGCTACGCTGGTGGTATCTATATAAACTCCTCCTAGATATTTTCACGCCCTTTTGCCTTCTTGAAATTGCAAGACGACTTAAATAATACGCGCTTTTTTTGTGCATTTTACTAAATGTCTCTGGATTGAACTGAAAAGAATATAACACAATAGCTTAAGGGGTAGACTGATTTATTAAACTCTAAGAAAGTGTTTTAGAACAAAGCTTTACAATATTAATGTGAAGAGTTTTGAGCAGTACAAGCAGTACAGAAGAGGGATTTTATACAAATATTTATGAGTCAGCTTAGGGAAAAAATTCGTACATGAAAGTATACAAGGTGTAGTTATTTTGTTAAATACTCAAGGAAACCCCACTGGAGCTTGCAAGGCAGCTTGAAAGCACAGCGTAGAGCACTCGAAATTGGAGTCTTTTCATTTTTGTTGTACCACTACATGTGCAATTATTCTAGTGTCCATAAAGTATGGAACAAATTCATTTTGTTTCAATTTTTGGATTACTCTATAGCTGAGCTAATTCCAAAAATGTATGGTACAGGCTGGACAAAAATACAATAGATTTGTGTGTGCTCATAAAGTAATCCTGGAGGTTTTGATGAAAGTTTATGGTTTCAACAGGATGCTGAAATTTTTCCGAACTGGTGAATTGGTAGACGTGGACCTATTGAATGGCCTGCGAGGTCACCAGATTTCAATCCTTTGGATTATTTTTTGTGGGGCCATCTGAAGAATGTTGTGTATCAAACGAAACCAGCAAATATTCAAGAATTAAAAGAGAGAATTCGGACAGCAATAAACAATATTTCTCAAGACACAATA
Organism: Lochmaea capreae; assembly: GCA_949126875.1. Taxonomy (NCBI): domain Eukaryota; kingdom Metazoa; phylum Arthropoda; class Insecta; order Coleoptera; family Chrysomelidae; genus Lochmaea; species Lochmaea capreae. Next base: position 3,590,419 of record OX421402.1, read on the forward strand.
AACAAGGTTCAACAAGAATTTGTAGTTTGGGTTTCTGTCAAATACAGCAAGGGCTGCAGTTCGAACATTTATAAAGTCATGTATTTCATCATATTCTGTCCGGTAGACAATAAGTATTTTTGATAATATTGTTAATTTAACTAATAAATAATGTTACGCGTTACTTTATGAGCACACACAAAACTATTGTATTTTTGTCCATCCTGTACCAATTGGAATCAACATGTGATACATTTTTGGAATCAGCTCAGCTAGAGTAATCCGAAAATTGAGACAAAATGGGGGTGTTTCATTACTCGAAAGTAACTCTGTATATTAGATTTTTTTTAAATAGGTACGGTAAATTAAAATAAAAAATCGACGTGTTTCAGGATTATTTCTTAAAATGGCCTGTTTAGCTAAAAATGGATTTGTTCCATACTTTACGGACACAGTGTATAGCGGAAGCGTGGAATGTCAATTTTTATCACACGTTTTACTTGTTATGAAATCGCATGGAATGTAGTCGAAGGTTTTGAAAGCCTGATTCATTTTATCGGCGGGAAACCTGGAATTTCAGCGGGAAACTTGAAATTTTTGGCAGAAATCCTGAAATTTGGGCGAAAAACCTAAAATTTGAGCGAGAAACTTGAAATTCTTAACGGGTAACCTGAAATTTTTAACGGGAAACTTGGAATTTTGGGCGAGGAACCTAAAACATTATTAATTAATATTAATAACACAAAAACTACAACTTTTTTTACATAAACAATTTTTTTATAATTTTATATTCAAACCAATGTAACTTTGGAAACATTAACCCTGTATACTTCTAATCGACTTATGCAGATGGTTTGGATTATTTGAAATAAACTTTTATCCAACATTTTTTTTTGTAAACCTAACGGAAATCGAAATATTAGCAAGTTACGTTACTTTATGTACAAACTGTATAAAACCGTATAAACTTTGCGCAAAGTTCGAAATTATAATAATCTAAAATATGACGTTCACGATGTACCTAGGTAACTGTCAACTTCATTTTCAGAGCCAAATTTTAGCAAGTTATTGCTCAAAAACGAAATAAGTCAATTAACATATTTTTTTCTTCTAAATACACTTTTCCTTACAGCAAATTAGCTAATTTGGCTTTTTTTAAGTTAATCCGATCTTTTTCAAATATAAACCAGCGATTGAAATATTCGTCGGAACTTCTGTTAACTCGTCTAAACCAGAAAATGTTCCATAGTGATTAAAAAGGATTGTCTGGATTCTTTTCAATGATAAATTAATGTGATTTTTCGCAGAAGGCGTACAGCTAGACTAGATTTTCCTTCGACGAAAAATACCTTCCTAATTTGAATACGAATTATGGCGAATAACTGTGAACGGAATTTTAAAAAGCCATTTGATGTTAAAACTTTCCTTACGTTCGTCGATTTCAATAAAAAGCGTTTGGAGAAAGTTTAGTAGACATCCAAATCTCTTTATTTTAGTCAGGTATTTTATAAGAAAAAACCGCACGCTGTATGTTTAGAGATATTTTCTTATTCCAAAAAAAGTGCTTAATTAAGTTTTAAATATTGTGCTGTTCCATCCAAAAGTAATTTTATCTGTTAGAAAATGAGTAAAAATTACAGTGATAAAGTACTGATTCACAAATTCTTAACCATCGCTGATTTCGTTGTTTTCTTTGTATTTCTAGGTTAACTGTTAACATTTTACGCGGTAACTCGATACAAAAACATAACCAAAAAGTCACTAGCTACTAGGTTCTCGCAGTGCTGTCACGTACGTGGTTTTCAAGAATCTAATTATTTATTTCAATTCATATTTATATTCCATACATATTTTTATTGTGTAATATTTTCTATCCGACATCTATTTCTTACTGGAAACACTCCTGTATTAAAAATAACTTTCTCGTAGTTAATTGTTTTCGTACGACATTTTTCTCTATTTTCGAAAGCGCTGGATCTTAGAACTTTTCTATTGTCACATAAGTAAATATACGTATGTTCAGAAAATACTTCGTTCACTGTTTCTTCTGCAATAAACGTCCGAAGATTCCGCACATTTATCAAAAAGAAAACATTCAGTAAATGAATCACTTAACATCATTGTCACCCCAAACCTTTTATAGATTTAAAGACCTAATAAAAATCCTTAACTTTTGTTTATGTCTTTCTCTTTTTCGAACCTTCTTACTTACTTACTGTATCCATACCAAAGGTGTATCAAGCTTCTTTCACAACGGGGAATATTTTTTGCATTAAGAATAAGAATAAAAAAACACAAAAAGTGCATTAAAGATAGATAGTTCCATGAGTTTTTTCATTTCAACCCAATTTTTTTCTATAATTTGGCGAACGCGCGCATAATTTTAAATTTTGGTGGATACGCTGCTCGCAACCGAACAGATATGAAAACAAACTTAAACGTCAGCAACGAAGTGAATTTATTATTTCATCGATCATGTCACTAGACTTGTGAAAGGCATGAATTATTTCATGCATATTTCATTTGCAAATTATAAAGATTTTAAAATGATACGAAAATATACGTAATTAGTTACGTATTGAAATTTCTATACAACGATATTATGTCATTAATCACAAGGATTTCGCTTGCTTTTGACGTCTATTGTCGACACAAATTAGGAAGTTGGCTAAAAATAAATTTTACTCATAAATACTGACCTATATTTTTAATTTGAACTAAGTGGAAAGTTCGGTATATTCTGTATATCTCATTTTAAGACGCTTAAATTGTGTTTAGAATCTGCCAAATCTCTTAAAGACAATATTTAGAAAGACTCCCCTTTTTGCTACGGTCGTGATGAAACAGCAGTTGCAAAGAAAGAAGGAATGGCCTGAGGATGCGTCATCATATAGGTGAAGGATAAGGATTAAACTTAACTTGTGAATCAAGAGGGTTGAAATGGTTTCCCTGTGAAACGAAACAAGGGGAGACTATATCATTGAACGGTTTTATTTGAAGCATAATCTAATGTTGTGTAACTCTGATTGCATTAGGACGACTCTTTGTAGAGAAAGCATATATTGACGAAAGATGAAAATGTCTATTTTCCAGTTTCAGGCATCGATAAAGCGAAAAACAAAATTTGGTACTTCAACAAAACAAAATTTTTTAATAATTAATATTCGAAAAATAAAATTAATTTATTGGTAATTACAAACAAGTTGAAGTTTACTGGTAAGTTTGTAGTTTCATTTATTAATTTTGTATACAGACGGATGTGTTTTGTTTGGCGAATGGTATTTTTCTATAAGCTAGACGTCTTTATGCTGAAAAATATTCGCAAAGAACGACGCCTCATTCTTTATTTGCACGTATTCACCAACTCTTATCGGATATTGGAAGTTCACAAAGAAATTCAAACAAAACTGGTCGTTCCCGGACAGTTGGAAATGTAGAGGTAGAACAAGATATGCTGAATGAAATTGATCAACACCCAGAAAGAAGCTGTAAGCAAATGTCAGAGAGCAGGAATTGTACCCCATTTTGTGGTTGGATGAAATCTTCAATTTCAAAAAGTAGTTTACAGATGAGGCCCCTTTTTCAACAATATCTATCATACGTTTTCATAATAATATCACGTAGGGGCAGACGAACAATATTATAGAGCAGCGTCTTCGAAATGTTTTTTCAGTCGAAAAAACGAAGTAATAGCTGATAATTTCACTCCCTTATAATGTCCACAGAAAAAAATCAGGTGGCAGTAAGCTACTTAGGTGTCCACTCAACGGGATCTGTCCTTTACATGACATATTCATTGGTCAACAAATAATAATTTGACGTTTTTTTAATAGTTGAATAAAAATGATCATATTCCAATGTAAACTTCATTAAGTTTGATAAATCCCTTTATAGATCATATTAATATACTGTATAAGTATATTGATTTTGGTTTTGAAATAATTGTGTGTTCATTCAATCGTGAAACACCCTCCATTAGTGACTTTTTCCTGAACTTCCTCGATGAGGGAGTCAAATTGAAATCTACTGTAATTATCACTTGGAAAAACGGGGGATTATTTCAATATTTTTTCTCCAATAACTTTGATTGATGGAGAAAATTTTGTGAATGATGTTTTTAATTGCGAAAAAAAATATGTGCGAAGTTAGTTGGAACAACTTTTTCCTTTCAGAAAGATATGTAAATTCAATTAACTGAAAGTGCAGATTTATTTTAAGATGATTACATTGCGAAAAGGAAAGTAGCGTCGTCGAAATACTTATTCCCAGTCGACAATCGACGTTTTACAAAGCAAACACATAAAGGGGGTTTTAAACAATAGTAGCATTGGTTTTAATTTTTGCCTTTGTAGTTGCGAAGTAATGCAATTATGAGAATTATGCTGAAATCGATAAACTACAAAGTGCAACCGTTCAGATTGCGGAATTTATAATTCATAAACACAAGAGAAATGAAAAACGCGTATGTTTTTCAAATTAAAACGGTTTGACATCAACGAAAGCATAATAGTTACTCTCAAAAATCATACAGGGCAGTACGCAGTTAATTATTTAAGTTTACTAAATTGGAAATGAAAAAAAATTGATTCAATTTTAATTTATTTAATACCACCCTAACTATAAAACTTGATTTGAGTAAATAAGCTTGTATTAAATGGTAGAATTTAAGAATGAAACAATAAATAGGGTGTACAAATTTAAACAGTGGCTGTATCCAGACAAATAACGGCCGTTAGTAATATCTTGTAATACCGTCAGCTTTGGAAAATTTTTTAACTATTCTACATTTGTTACGTAACAATAATAACTCTTTAACTTGTATAAATAAAGAGCAAACAATAGAACATTTTCCATAATCTCTTTATGATCTTGTCCATGAATATTAGCGTACTGTAGTCGACTCCTTGTCTTACACTGTGAATTTTAACTTTTTAAGGACCTTGTAAACAAACTATTAGATCTGCAAGGTCTAAAATACATTTTTATTCCAGAACTTTTTAATAACACGCTGAAAACTTGTCGCTTACTGATGGCTTTTACTTTTTTTCTTTTCTTGACAGCGAAAATGAGATTTTTCTCGTCGTATACAAAAAACCCTTATTGTATTTCCCATCAATATATCGAGTCGAGACATATGTATCGAACACCTGATCCTTATTCTTTATTAGAAGTTCTCCCATACAGGATAAGCACAAATATGATTTTCATTCTGTTATATTGGACTGATCTCACCAAATTACATTTCTTTTATGAGCCTCCTAATACGTTTCATCTGTAGTTACATTGTCCAAATTTTCGGCCTCTTATAAAGAAAAGTTCTATGTAGGATTAGATTGTGATATGTAGGCTTATAATAATAAAAACCCCTCTTTTGTTTGTAAGTGAGATACTTTCGATGACAGTTAAGGAAAAATGTATATTTCCAACAGAGGATGCAAGGGGTTGTTTGTTGATGATGACTAATCAAATGTATGTTGAAGTGAAAAATAAATAGTAGGGAGTACCAAAAATTTCCCATTTATTCCGAAAGTGAAATCGGGACTATAATAAGGAGGAATTTGAATTTTTTTCAAAAACTCCATTATAATTTATTACTAGATAAGCACCAGTCAAAAAAAAATTCGGTGCGGAAAAAAAAGGGAATGAAATCGCAATTTTTTATAAATAAAAATATATTTTGGAGTAGCATCCTATACTTCTACTTTCTTAAACAATGTAATTATTGTTTTAAATCTTTTTAAATAAAATTCTGTCTAAAATATGCTCTTTCGTCTTTGTATCTTGCAGATATACATGCACAGATCGGAAAAAAATACGTTTAAAGAAAAATTTAATTTTTAGAAAAATCTCTAAAGCCACATGTGGAATAAAAATGAATTTAATATCATCCCTAACCTATTTTTTGTCTCTTAAGTATCGTTTTTTACTATGCAAACTGCTATCGACTTCTGTACCACATAATTTTTACAGATAATCATTTTCAAAATATTCGAAATAATTTTTAATAAAATCCCATATGACAACCCAATGGCATTATCGTACACCTGTAAAAGCACTTATTCTAACAAGAAAATTACATTTGTACTTACCAATTAAACAAAAAACAACCCCGAAAACCAAATCATAACCTATTACGACACAAATACAAACAATGCTGCTGCAACGTGCTGTCGCAGAGGAATTTGGTGAAACACTGTTAGGTATATGAGTCATCGGCTATATATAGAATCAAGAATGACATCAGAGCTGTCCAATGAGATCGCTGAACGAGAGCTTGCGCTGCCGCAGGACGAAAGCTCATTCGAATCGATGGAAAGCCATGTGGTATTCAGGACTGGCGTTAATTTTATGTTGGCCCTAAGGACAATTACAGATGCACAGACTCGGCGTTGGGAAAAATCGGAAAAGGGATGGACGGAAGTGGATGGTTAATAAAGATTTTTATCAAATTTGGCGGGTATTAATCTGAAATTTTATTGTGATAGCGTCAGGAAGGAAATACGTTTCATTATTGTGTAGTTGTCTGTTTCTCAATAATTCTGCTCGGTAAGTGATGTCTTTAAGGATATTCTTGTTTTCAGGAGATTTTTGCAGAATTTGCAAATTTAGAGACAATGGCATGCGCTTCCAACGTGATCAACGTTTGTAGCGAAAATACCTAGGAATAGCAGTGAATTCTCTCTGTAAAAGACAATGTTGCCGGATGAAAGTGTTTTGTTTTACCTATTGTGCATGACTTCGAAAAAAAGTCAACGATAACGAGACAAAAATATCATTTGTACAAATTAATCTGCGCTTCTGGCAACAGCGGTTAAAATAGGGGGGCAATGAGCATTCGGCCAGTCTCGGGAAATAAGTATACACCCCTAAGGTGAAACAAAGTACACGCCTTAATGACCGCGCATAATTATTCTTTCTCTCTCTTTCAGCTGATTTTCTGTCGTACTTGTGTAATCCGAGGGTTCCAATGTAATTTTCGCAATCTTTATATCATCACGGTTTGTCGGGCTCACTCATGCTCTTCGTGTTTTTCCGTTCACGTCGATATGCCTTTACGTAGCTTGGTCAGTGAAAGAAGTGGCAGAATTTGCATTTTTTTTTGTAATTTTGGTGATAATATTTTGGATTGAGTCTCATTTTAATTTCATTGGTATTGGACTTTTTGCATCTAAATCATATCTTATTTATAATTGTATGATACGAAGCATCCTTTCATTTTAACAGAACGTTAAATTGCCAGTGAAAATTCCATCAAGAATAATAAATTATTAACGAATCAAGGTCGGTCATTCCCTACCTCTGAACAGAACGGGAGCTCGAAATTGTCCTTAGGGCAAACATGAAATTAATTTAAACAGTCTTCACAAAGTCCTGGACGTATCAAACCCAATGAAGAGCATAGAAAATTTTTAGGTACTAGGGTAGTCGATATTATATCGAAAACCACGCCTTAAATTAGTTAACTTATACAGGGTCTAAAAAATATTTGCAAAAGCTCTAGCCCCAATAAATACAATTTGTTTAGATCTTATGTAACCACCCTCGTAAACTCATTTAAAGGTATATTGTGGTTTACGGGAATTTTAATTTCAAAAGTTTTTTGGCAATAAAAAGTTTTGATGTGGAAAAGAAAGAATATTCGACAATTTTATAGGAACATGAAAAGAACTGCTTTGGGGATGAAAAAATGGTTGGAGAATTCTTCCCTTTACTATAGCTGTAATAATACAGTAACATTGAAAATAAAAATATCGAAACCAATTAAAATCTTTATATTTACAATTACAACACATGATAATGGGTAATAATTATAGAACCACTCTATATAAACGAACTCAATTAATATTCCATTAATTCTAGTTTATAAAGCTGCTCCCTTTTTGCTTGTTATTGAAGGACATGAAACGTGGTTTAGTTGGTCACCTCTAGTTTCATGGTTATGTGAACATTGGAGTGTTTGGCCACTTCTCCATTTTACTATTTCATTCTTGTCAAGAGAGGCTTCTAGAAGAATGAGCAAATTGGAAAGTTACGATGAGTTTCCGACTATAGACAACACATTTTCGAACGAACAGATTTGTGTTAAATGGGATGAATTAATGCGACGTTTACTACTGAATTTTTTATTGGAATAATATAAAATGACTTTTCTATTACACCACAAGAACGTATCACTTGTCAAAACATATAATTAAATAAAATGAAATAATAACACTCTTTTTTTTATTAAGATTAAACCTTTATTTTCCATAAAATATTTTTATTCGAATTTAACATTTCATTTAAATATTTTTAAATGTTTTCAATGACGACTTTGAAATAAATAATCTAATAAAATACAATAAAAAAGTAAAACTAATTTTATATTAGCTTAACAAAAGTTATTTGATTCCTCGCTACCAGTCTTTCTTCATAAGTCTTTTTCTATAATGGATACAGACCTCTATCTTCTTTATCGGAGGAAACTCATAGAGAAGAGACATCTCTGGGCTCTTCAGCAGAAGAATTGAGCTTTCCCAAGCTTCTTTCCACAATATATTTTTTTCTGTACAGTTGAGGAGTTTATAGGAAAAAAGGATTAGGAAGAAAAAAGATGGGAATGTCCTTGCAAAGGCATTTATATTTTTTGGTATATTTATCAACATTTGGCATGTTGGTATTAACGAATTTATATTATCATAGTTAAATAGGTTATGTGCTGGCAATAGGGTTCAAAACAAAATTTTAAATGCTGCATGATTAACTAATGATTCTCTATCTCACTGAAACACAGAATAAATCATTACGATTCAACAATAATTTATAATTATATTTTATATATTTTAGTAATAAAGTACCAATCTATATTTTGAATATTTAATTTAATTATTTAAATATCTAAATTCACAAATTTCATGAAATTAATCATGCAATTAAGAATATGGTTGCAGTATTAAAAATTATAAATATCTACGCCTATGGTTGACTTTTTTATGGTTGAATTTCAACAAAAATTTGACAATACAAAACAAGGAGAAGAGTAAAATAAGGATAATTAAATTTGCTTAAATTCTGTGTTACTCAGAAGAGCTCTTGGATTATTTGAGTGGTTAAAATAGGTTAACACTTATTGTAGTTACTCATTTCTCTATATGAAGTACCTGGCCACTTCTATTCCGTTTTACTATTTCATTCTTGGTAAAGAAGGTTTCTGCAAGGATGAACAAATGGCATCTTTCCTTTTGAATGGGGTTTGAAAATTTGATGCGATTGACGCGAATTTTCAGGTCTGTGCGATTTGAGACTTGGATTCTCAATTGGGGTGCGAATTCGGGGGTTATTTTTCGGCGATAAAGGTCTTACCCTCCTGATAAATATCATATAGGAAGCTACAAATAGGGTTACAAAAACATGCTTCTATTTGCTGAGGTGTGATTTTTCGTATTGGATTTTCGGATATACAAAATATCCACTTGAAATTCTTTTCAATCGTTAAAAAATATTCATCTACTATACCAGGTGTGCCATATGTTTCTTGAACGAATAGATATTAGTAATTTTCGCTTATATTTTTACTCCTAACTTTTGTGGAGCAGTTAACATTCCCAAAACTCGGGGTATTTAATTTAATCGAGGCTGCTTCTAGAATAAAACATTCTTCTACTGAATATATATTTTCCGTGAAATATTATGCAACATTTTGTTATTAAGCGATTTAAAATAAAATTCAACCGCATAAATTGTAAATTAATTCTGGCTACACTGCTTCGAAACTAAATTATGATGCGCATTACAAATCCACTCATTAGTTGGGGGATACTACTAATTGATTTTCCGCACGGGATTTGTTTCACAAATTACTGGAAAAGAATGAGGCTAGTTAAAGCTTTTAAATGTATAAATTTGAAAGCTAACTATGCGAAAAAAATAAAAAACAATGTAATAAGATATATAGTTTTGTGAAATGTAGAAATATTCTACAACTTTTTGTTCTTTAATACAAAAAAAATTGGGACTGTAACACAAAAATCCTGAGCTGGATGTACACTGCCATAAGGTGCAATTCTGTAAGCAAATGTTAAATTTTAACGTATGGTTACAAATTAGACAATCTTCTAACTCCATTTTACTATTCTGTGCGTATAATAATCTTTAAAATATGAACGGAAAACTCTTAATTGGACACCAAATCTGTTAAAATTCAAATCCGCGTAAACTTCGTCAAATATAACGGCTTGCCGTTAATTTTTAACCACTTCTTATAGAATTGACCCTATAGTGAGACCAATTATCACTTGTGGAGCCAGTGCCTGGAGCGGTAGAGCTAGCCAGGAACCAAACACTCTGAAAGCTTGGGAGAAGCACCAAATATCTTTCACGCCATAAAAAAGTGTGCCCGGTTCTATATTGACAAAGGATATAGAAGGCAAAGGACTATCATCATTTTGGATAGTCAAGCAGCTATTAAAGCACTAAGTTCTTGTGTAATCAGTTCCAAACTGGTGTGGGAACGCCTAGGCAAACTTGGAAATGAAATAGCAGATGAACTAGCAAAGTGGGGAACTGAAACGACCTGTTGGGGGGACCCTTTTGCGGTATCAGCTCCAATGTAATATTGGAAGAAATAGTAGGGCTTTTTTTATTTTCCTCATGCCAAAATTGACCTCCACGCTAAAAGCTATAGGTATAACAATAAATTGTTTGAATAATTGTCATTTTAAAAAAAGCTACGGTCCATTGATTGAATAAAAATGTATAAATTTACAAAATGACCGAACAGTCAAGAAATTTTATCAACTTCGCTGCATCCATTATGCAGTTTATCCCTAAAGTCATGTAATTAATGAATTGTGTGTATTCCCTTTCATGTTGGGAATTTTTTGTTGAAAATGCGATTACCAAAATCAAATTGTTGAATCCAGCTGTGGTCGCTATTGATTTCTTTTGTTATTTATTTCAGTAGTATAGGCTTGTGAGGGCAACTCTTTTTATATTGTTGTATTGCTAAACAAGCTATTTTAAACGAGTTCCTATTCCAATGGAATCTGGTTTGTAAGCTATGAGTTTAGGGTTCAATAAACCTGAGTCTTTAAATTCAAAAGAAGTACAAACAATTTTGTGCCGCAATTCAATATAAAAGTGAGGGTTTATCAGAAACTCTCCCGCAAAAACGTAAACTACAGATACTATATGTGATTTTATCTAAATCTAACTTCATTTATCTTTGTCCAAAAGTTCCTCCTAAGGAACATGATGCAAAATAAACCAAACTGCTCCACTGTGTTCATATCACATCAAAATTATTATACACAAGGGCTGTGACTGTCATTTCTCCTGCCCTGATAAACACTGCTCTATTAATTCAAGTAATTCAAGCACATTTATTCTGCAGTAACCAAGTGTTGATTGGTGATTTTTCAAGATGAATGAACAATTTTATTTTTTGCGAGAACAAGGTGATAAAGTCAAATTGATGACCGTTTTTGACGTTGACTGTTAAAACTGTCTGATAACTTGATGTATTATGCGATCAAGCTCAATACCTACGTTTAGTTTTTTCCAAAGGGTAAATAGATTTTTCACACTTTATAAATGGTCTATTCATTGTGTAGAAAATATTAGACAGTTTTCACGTTTAGTTTATCTGAAAACTTCCGTAGGTAGAGTTTGTTTAACCATCCTTTGCCGTTACGTCATAATCGGTGACGTATTCTGCTGTTTTACGTTTGTCTTATATTAGTTGAATGTTATTTTACACTTAACCTCAAAATTATAATCAATGACATATGTCAAGAATTGTTTTCAATGATACGTGTTAAGGTGTGTTTGTATGAATAAATTAGTAATGCCAAAAATTGTATTTTGCTTTATGCGTTGCGTACTTTTTTACATAATTTAGTTTTGTTTTAACTTCTCTGTTTTCCTTTAACTGATTTGTTTCAAATTTCTAGCTTGAGGATGCTTAGCGCCCCTGAGCATGATTTTTTACTGAATTTAAAAAATTACGGATTACCGAATCGTGATTAAATGGCGAATTATATAATATATATTAAAAATGTATTAGACGATTATATTTTTGGGGTGAACCCAAAGGTTATTTAAAATTAGAGAGAATATCAAAAATTGTATAGTAATTATTGTCTGTGTCACTGTGGGAATCAGTTTCGTAAGTATTCCTGAGAAATGCAAAAAAAAACACATGTATGGGAGAAAACAGGCAATAAATAAATTAATTTCTGAAAAAACTCCCAATAAAAACAGGAATAAGGAACGAACAAACGGATAAGAATAAATATGCAAAGTCTAAGCTTCATCACTGACAAAATCATCTTCATCATCATTGTGGAAGTCCGATTCATTTAGATCTATGATAACAGGACTGCTTTTACCGTTTAATGCATTTCTTTCTCTTGAAAAGTAATTAAACAACTTCAAAATTAAATTTTGCTCTTTCTCATTATACCGGGAAGGCATTTTGACAATGAAAAATTAATTGAAAAAGGCGAAAATGACCAAAAATACTGAACAAATCAAAATATGACAACTGAACTGTCAAAAGTAACAAATAAAATTTACGTCGACACTAGTTAAGAAATACGTTAATGACGTCATAATTCCGTCTCATCTATTTCATGAATGAGAGATAAAGCTAGACAATGTATGACGTAACGGCAAAAGATGGTTAAACAAACTCTACTAGAACAGTTTCCTTTGTAAGATTTATTATAAAACTAGATAAAATATTTAAGCTACTGTGAAGGCTCTGAAGTCTACAACTTGATTAGTCTAAGATAGTAAACAAAATTTGCATGGTCAAGTTTGTCTTTACAATGTTTTTGTACATTTCACTAAAATGTGTATTAAAATAACAGAACAGAAAAAAGTGGAGCAGTATATTGTGTCACAAGGGTAAAAAATGAGCTTTAACAGCCCAAGACTATTAGAGCGAGCGTAGCGAAGCTGATAGGTAAGGACTGCTAAAGCGATTCCTGCATGTGTGACACACAACTGTTTTTCGCCTACCGAATAAACCAAAAAACGTCAAAGTAATCAAGTGACAGATGAAAAACTTCAAAAATCGTGGCGTTATGAATTTTCCGTCCTATTTTTGGTGTTCACATGATTGGTTTTCCGGTAAGGTAATCGAAAAACATAATTTATGCCCCATTTTAGAAGCCTCTAACCCTTTCGCAGTTACCGAATGATGGTTATATATCCGGGGTGTATGCAATAAAATTGCTACCGCCCAAGGTAAACCCACAAAACGGACAAACGATAAACGCATTAAATGAAAATCAGTGACTTGATTTTATGGCGACAATGTAATAAAACGTAACTTTTCGGAATGTATCGTTAAGCATCTAAAAAGTTTCGGCTTAATAAAACGACAAATCATTAATTACTTTTCAAATGAAAATAAATGTCCTGATTTTAATGGCGGAATTGGACAGTGAAACTTACCATAATTCATTTATTAAAATTGTTGAATTACAAAAATGGACAATATTACGAGTTCAAATTAAGTCGTTAAAGGGGATACTGATGGATTGTGAAAGAGAATAGACAATACGTATATAGAGGCTATTGACAGTTATAAATTTAAGTGAATAGGGGAGAACTGACACACATTTGTGCCTCTTCTAGTATAAACAAATTAAAATTTTCACCTTTGTGCTGAAAAGTTCATACTAACATTGTCGTCAGTCAAGGAGGAGAACCTAACATAACCTAACTTCACTCACTACAAAATGACGGTGATGACAAAGAACTAAAAATGTTTAGTTCTGTGGGTGAAGGTGATAGGTAACGCAGTAAAGTGACAGGTGACGGTTATGCGATAATGTAGGTAAAGAAGTCTTCAAAAATGTGTTGCAGAATAATTTTCAAGATTAAATATTTTAAAATATAAATTTTTCTTTTGTCAGTTAATGAATGAATAAATTTTTAATAACAAACTATCTATAGTATGTGAAACTGGAATGTTGTTGTCTCATCTCGACCCTGAATGTAAATTAATGGGAGTTATTAATAAAGGTTGCATTACGACCGTAACCCTAAATCCCAATAGAGAACCTGTAATTCAATAATAACTTCATTAGTGGCACTGGACTATCCGAGTCAAGTTATGAAAAACGTCATTATTCTCTAGCTGCCGTGTCACTTTGATGTTGGTTTTATCTTTCATTTAGAGCGGATAATTAATTTGTATGCGAAATTTCATAATATGACTATTAATGATGACATTATAATTGAAAAGTTACTGGAATTACAAAAAACGGTGCACCTTTGTTTGATAATTAAGTATTTTAACGAGATAAAGGGATAATTAGACTAATTTAGAGTTAATATGATGTTTATGAAGATCAGTTATGGTAAAACTAAACTTTGACTAAGAACTATTTTATCGAGATTTGTTAATTTTTCTTTATTTTGAAAATACTTTTTTCTACAAAGTATCGTATTTCTCATACCTTACTTAATTTCAAAACCAAATATTGCTCATACTGTGAGAAATATCATTTCTTACGGCACTTTGCCCACGCTACACACATACAGATTGCGAAAGGGCTTTTCGAACCGTACCATTTACACAAGCACGATAAGGAAAATATGAGAAAATCAGCTTGAAAGAGAGAGAAAGAACAACTGTGCGTGGCCAGCGAGGGCGTGTATTTAGTTCCAGAGGCCGGCCGAATGTCCACTGCCCCCCCATTTGAACCGCTGTTGCCAGAAGCACAGACTAATTTGTACAAATGATATTTTTGTCTCGTCATCGTTGACTCCATTTCGAGCTCATGCACTATTAGGCAAAACCAAACAACTCCATCCGGCAACAGTGTCATTTTCAAATACAATGGCATGCGCTTCCAGCGTGATCCACGTTTGTAGCGAAAAGACCTAGGAATAGCAATTTAAATGTGAATTCTCTCTGTAAAGGACACTGTTGCCGAATGGAGGTGTTTGGTTTTGCTTAATAGTGCATGAGCTCGAAAAGGAGTCAACGATGACGAGACAAAAATATCATTTGTACAAATTAGTCTGCGCTTCTGGCAACAGTGGTTGAAATGGGGGGTAGTGGACATTCGGCCGGCCTCTGGAACTAAATACACGCCCTCGCTGGCCACGCACAGTTGTTTTTTTTCTCTCTTTCAAGCTGTTTTTCTCATATTTTCCTTGTCGTGCTTGTGTAAATCGTACGGTTCGAAAAGCCCTTTCGCAATCTGTATATGGAGAATCAAATAAAATCGACTCAGTAGGCTACTGTCATCTTTAAATACCTACTTAGTTGTCACAAAACCGTCAGATTATATTAGAAGTGTTTAAATTCTAAAAGGTAGTTTCAATCGTGCTCAATTTCCATTAAATATTAGTTTAACAAAACGTACTTATTTATAATAAATAATATGAATACTGACGATTTTAATAATACTCCGCTAGAAAAATTGGAAAAAGCTGCAAAAGTAACTTTAGATTTGTTGCCGGAAATTTCAAGAAAAAAGTATGATTTGGCATACGAAAAATTTATGGAGTGGGGAAGAAATACAAAATAAAATCTTTTTCGGAAAGTGTACTTTTGGTATATTTTGAAGAGCTGTCAAAAAAATTAAAGGCGTCTACAGTTTGGTCACAATATTCAATGTTGCGACGTACTATCAGTAAAAAAAATTATTTAACATTTTAGAGATAGGATACTTTAGTTTTATTTTTGTTTTACTAACCATATAAATAAATATTAAGTTACTCTACTTGTATTTTTTAAATTTGTGGAAAAAGTATAGTGTGCACCATGTGGGGAAAGTACTTTTCTCACTTGTTGCACAATATACCATCTCCTCAAGATTCGCGTGTATTAATTTTTTTGAATGGTATTATTGAAATGGAGGTCTTTGACAAAAATATAAGCACACGAACAAAAACAGTGAAAGTAAAATTAAACAAAAGGAAACCGCCATTAGCCCAAAAAAAGTAATTAAATTTAATTCTGCATTGTGCAAGTCGCATAATAAATGAAGTGTATTAATAATTCAAATCGAGTCCGGGAACAATTGCTTTCATTATACGAAAGAATGCAATCAAAGTGGATTCAAAGTTTTGTATTTTTTACCAAGGCAGATGTAAAATTTACATACCTCTACCCTTTATAGCAATGCTTGAATGTTATTAAAGCACAATTTTGCATTTGAAATGAAGGAGTTTATTATTAAATCAGGTTTATATATATAATTTTATATTTTCTTATAAAAAGAATATACTTAAAAGAAATATTACCAATTAAACCAAGAACGTTGTTACAAAATACACGTAATAAACAAAGTTGAAGCAAAAAACTTCCGTTCTGTTCTCGTTTATTATGGACAGAATTTTAAAAGTCATTGTGATAATCCTATAAAACGAAATGCATAAAACCATCCCATGTTATCTTCTTACGTTATGTCAAATAGCGGTTAAACCTTTAACTAATCACAACTGATTAATGCTTTTAGTATGGTGTTCCAACTTCTACCTAATAAGTCGAGATCGAGAGTTACATCCCATCGATTTTTACCACGTTCCCGTTTGACAAAAATGAGGAAAAAGAGGATTATTCAAATTCACGGCTCAGCTTATCTTAAATCTAAGTCCAATTACGTGAGCAATAGCGCAGGTGGCATAATAATGGAAATATCTTTTTTAGAAACTTATTACATGTGTTGAATTGATTCTCGATCTTGTGAATAAAATTTCATCTAATATAATTTTCATTCCAAATCGGTTCTTCTCTCACAGAAACTCTCTTTTATTCACTTTTAAGCCAGTACAGCTGTTCATAATGGAAAGACGAGAGCGTAATTGATAAAATTGATTGAAAGTAAACTTTAAAGGACAAAAGTTGAAAGAAGGATAAAAAAGTGCTATACTCCGTTTCCTAATGTGAAAGAGTCGGGCGCAGATCTTGGACAGAAATCTCAACCTCTCTAGGATCCTATGCAACCGTATTTCAAGCGGAAATTTACGCCATTGTTTCATGTGTGGAGAGATTGGAGCAAGCCAATCTCATTCATAGAACAATTAAAATTTTCTCGGACTGCCAAGCGGCTTTGAAAGCACTTAGCTCTCACGTCGAAATTGGTTTAAGACTGCCAAAAAAGACTCTCCCTCAATAGGAGAACTCAATAAAGTATTACTGGTCTGGATCCCTGGCCATTCTGGCATGGAAGGAAACGAGAAGGCAGACTCTCTTGCAAGGGAGGGTGTCGCACGTGTTTCTATCGGACCAGAACCTACAATTGGCATCGCAATAAGTTTTGCCAAACAAACACTGAATACCTGGACGGCAAGAAGAGCATTAGACTTCTGGCATAATTTACCAGGATTGGTTCATTCAAAGGCTTTCACACATCCTTCGAAGAATATCTCCAAACAAATGTTAGAATATAGCAGGAATGACCTACGTTGTCTAACAGGCCACTGTCATCTGAATCATCATATGCTAAAACTTGCACTGTCAGAAGATCCGACCTGCCGTCTTTGTTTGGAAGATGATAAAACAGCAGATCATATAATTTGTGCCTGCCCCGCCGCGGCTCGAATCAGGTATCTGATGTTTGGCAGGGATTCTCTCTCGCCCTCGGAACTGAAAAATCATTCATCAAATAAACTAATCGGCTTTGTTAAGAAGCTGAATTTCCTTTCATTTCATTTCCTTCTAGTCCAGTGTGTCGTGGAATCCACAGGTCACTATATTGTTCTCGTCTAGTTCATTGAGTTTGCCTATGCATTCCCACACCATTTTCGAACTGATTACACAAGAATTCAGTGCTTTAATGGCCGTTTGACTATCCGACATTATGAGTACCTTTTGCTTTCTATATCCTTTGTCAATATTGAACTGGGCACACTTTCTTATGGCGTGAATTTCAGCTTGAAATATACTTGGGGTTTCCCAAGCTTTCAGAGTGTTTGGTTCCTGGCTCCTATCCCAGTTCCTTCTATTGCTTTTGAGCCGTCTGTGTACCATTGAATGGCATTCTTCCCAAGTCTGGTAATGGTATTTGGATCCCATTCCTTGTTGCTTAATTCCGTAACGAATTTCTTTGAAAAGTTATACCTTTTCATCATACCATCTTGTTGCATATATCCCAGGTTTTTTGATTTATAGAAGTAAGGAGGTGGTTTTTTTAATGATTCCCTCTCTACTTAGTCTGTATCTTGTTCTTTCTGCAACACTTTCCACCACCATATGTAGTGGTGTGAGGATGAGAATCACTTCCATGGCTACCGTTGGGCATGTTCTCATTGCTCCTGTAATGCATATACACATACAGGCTAGTCTTTGAATCTTGGAGAGGTTTTCTCTCGTCGTCAAGCGGCTAGTTCTACTACTCCACGCAATAGCTCCATAAGTGATAATTGGTCTCACTATGGCAGTGTATATCCAGCTCAGGATTTTTGGGTTACAGCCCCAGGCGTAGGGAATTAAACATAATTTGTTGTCGGCGAAAGTGAAATATAATGGTACTTCGTCTTCCGCCATGTCACTGTGTATTAATTTATTAGTGTGGTCACAAGTAAAATGATTATATAACACTACTTTTGCCATGAGGGTTGCTTAGAATATCTGTGTACAAAATTTCATTATGACCAGGAGAGTATAGTTAAGGCGTGTCAACTCATCAAAAACAAAGAAAATAATGGAAGAAGGTAGAGAAAATAAATTATTTCAATCTCATAATATTATAGTTCAAACTGTGTCTAATTTTTTTGATTTTGGACTGCCTAGTAGATATAAAAATCCACGATAACGTCTAGATCATAAAGCTTTCGCCTTAGAAGATCGGTTGAATTTAGTATTACAGGTGTGTTTTATTGCGGTTATCTCACACTTTTTCTATCTTAGACAGATAATTGAGAAATTACCCAACAACTTTTATATATTTTATGACAGGTACAGTTATTTATTAGATGGGAAATTTAAGTTTTAGATAGAAAACGCGAACTTTATTTAATTAAGAGGGATTTTCTAGATATTTATTGCAGGTAGGGGTCTCTCTTCTCTTTTAGCAACTTTTGTTTTTTTCCAAGCATGATTTACTACAAGTTGCACTCATGAATTTGTTAGTGAAGTTCTGTCTTAACACATGGGCTGAAAAGTCCTGGACCTAATAAAGAAAACACGTTTTTTTGTTCAAATTTCTTAGCGCCGAGCATTTTTTTAGGTCTGCGAACAGCCAGGAGTCGCTGGGAGCTAAATCTGGCGAATATGGTGGATGTGGGAGCAATTCGAAGTTCAGTTCATGTAGTTTTGCCGTCGTTTTGTTCGACTTGTCTTGATGAAACAAATGTTTTTTCTTTGCAATTTCGACCTTTTAACGCTGCAATAACGCTATAAAATATTCACTATTGATGGTATTTCTCCAGTTGCTTTCCACTCAGATGATCGTTTTGATTCCGGAGTGAATGATGCGCTCCGCATCATCGTTTTATTGTTGTTTCTGATAGAGCGGAGTCCCCATAACACTTTTCAAGCCTAGCTTGAACGGTATTTATTCCCATCAAGAAGCAGTACAAAACTAAAACACGAAATTGTTTTTGATCCACTCTTAGCACAATAACCCACGAACTAATGAATAGAATATCATGAAATTTTGACAGCTGCCTTTTTAAGGTTAGTACTGACTGAAAAACAGGTGATTGCAATAAAACTAACACCATCTATGTGTCAGGCCCGGGACTTTTCAGCCAATGTGTTAGAAGAAAAAAGCTGCATGCTCGATAGGTTTGAGGTTGGGCGATCGACTGGGATGTATAAAGCAAAGTATAATAAATAGCAAGCACTGGTTCTGACAGAATTATTGTCACAGGTCTAGTGTTATTTCTCTAATTTTCAAAATAAAAAATGAATGTCGTATATTGAAAAAGTGTTAAAATATTAAATTAAAGTTGATGGGAAAATACTTCTTCAAATCCTCTGGGTTTTTTTCACTCGTGTTGTTTTCATTATTTCCCCTAATTATCTTTTTAGATGCTGTAAGCAAGTTTAGCTGGACAACCAAAACATTTTGTTTTTCCATTAATAAAGTTGGATTAGGACAGTATGGTCGCAATCAAAAACTCATTATCGCTCGTTCATACTTTTATCCAAACGCCAATACAATGACCGGATCCGTAACGCGA
The DNA here is from genome assembly GCA_949126875.1 of Lochmaea capreae. Taxonomy (NCBI): domain Eukaryota; kingdom Metazoa; phylum Arthropoda; class Insecta; order Coleoptera; family Chrysomelidae; genus Lochmaea; species Lochmaea capreae. The sequence goes on from OX421402.1 coordinate 3,610,531, forward strand.
TCCCCTATCATTCTGGATGAAAAAAAACCATTCCAAAAAGTATGAGAACCGGTCAAGTGACGGCTATTGTTTGTATACAAAAAAAAGTATTAAGTGAAAACGAAACGGGATGGTGGAACGCGAATATATCTCCACGGTCGTTATCAGGAAATTTTCCACAAAGTGAAACATCACAGATGTTAACGAAATAAAAATGCATTAATGCAAGATGTATTTTTAAGTACCAATTTTTTTAAAAGTAGTTTTGGAGTATGAAAGATAGCAAAATGAAAATATTTTTTGAACATTACGATGTTTTTATAAAGGAAAAACTGATTCAAAATTAACTTTAACTAAAAACGCTGAAAAGACCGATATTCATTTTGTTTGGCAAATGGTACCGAAGCTAGAAGTATATATAATTTAGGAAGAAATATTTGCCAACAAATGAAAGGAATTTTTATCCTTAAAAGAGAACAGTTGCTGTGGCTTAGTTTTATATACCATATTATTGTGCATTATTGATATATATAAGATATATTGGAAGAAATAGGTAAAGCCGAAGAAAAGAGAAGACCTGACCATTGGAAAGATCTAGCAGGGCTTAGGCAATCTAAGATTCTTCTGGGTGACTACAACCTGTTGAGATCAAATGAATGCATAAGTCAAAGTAAAACTGCACTAAGAGTTTTGACAGGAATCCTAACGGGACATTGTCTCCTGAAAGGGCACCTTAAAAAGCTCAAAATAGTGGAGGAAGAAGATTGTAGATTTTGTGGAATGGAAGAAGAATCCTCCATCCACATACTTGCGAACTGCACAGCAATTCAGAATCCTAGGGCACAGCACCTGGGAGACTACTGGATAGAGGAGGGACAATTACCTAGGTTGAAGCCTGCAGATATCCTAAAATTCCTCCGGGAAATAGGACTAAAGGAGCTACTAGTCTCTGAGACTCTCCTCAGAAACTAAGTAGAAGTAAGGGGGCACAATAGATCTTTTAGGTATCAGTGAATGTTATCCCAAAATACATACATATATATAAGATTTTCTTCTTGTCGTATAATTTCTCACGAAGCAATGCCGATCAAAGAGATGACGACGAACACTTGTTGTAGTTTCTAAGTTGATTTTGGACAAACTTTATTTATAAATATCAAAATTAGTCCATATAATATCGCTACATAGCTTTTTACATCGACTAATCCTATTTTAGAGCCAATGAAAAAAAACATTTTCTTTTTCTCGTTACGTGTCCATGTATCTTGTTTGTGAGTACTTTAACAACTAATTCAATTTACTTGTAAGTTACTTTCCCTCTTAGAAAGTCCCATAAAGGGGTGCCGGGAAATGGTCGGATATCACTTTACTTAACAATGTCATACTTGTCCCACATATATATATATATATATATATATATATATATAACACGTGGGCTGAAAAGTCCAAAGAATTAGAATTAGTTTTATTCGTCAGCGTAATTTCCATCAAGAACAACGCAATCATTCCAGCGCCGCTATAACATTTCAATACCACTTTTGTAGAACGATTTATCTTTTGCCTCAAAATAGGCCTCGGTGTCAGCGATAACTTCTTCATTCGAACGAAATTTCTTACCGGCGTGCATTTTTTTTAGGTCTGCGAACAGCCAGTAGTCGCTGGGAGTCAAATCTGGCGAATACGGTGGATGTGGGAGCAATTCGTAATTCAAATCATGTAGTTCTGTCATTGTTTTGATTGACTTGTGAGACGGTGCGTTGTCTTGATGAAACAACATTTTTTTCTTTGCCATATGCGGACGTTTTTTGAAATTTCAGCCTTCAAACACTCCAATAACGCTATATAATATTCACTGTTGATGGTATTAACCTTTTCAAGATAGTCGATGAATATTACATCACGTACATCCCAAAATACCGAGGCCATAAACCTTCCAGCTGATTGTTGTGCTTTCGTTCGCTTTGGACGAGGTTCTCCAGTTGCTGTCGACTCAGATGACTTTTGATTTTAATCCGGAGTGAAGTGATGGATCCATGTTTCATTCATTGTTACATATCGACGCAAAAATTCCGATTTGTTACGTTTAAACATGGTCAAACACTGCTCAAAAGCATCAACAGTGAGCAAAAGCGGCACCCACTTTGAACAGAGCTTTCTCATAGTCAGTTGCTCATGCCATATAAATCCAACACGTTCGTTTGATATATTTACAATGTCAGCTAACTCACGCAACTTCACTTTTCGCTCATTCAAAACGATTTTGTGTAGTTTTTTATGTTTTCTGGTGTTATCGCCTCATTTGGACGTCCACTGCGTTGCGCATCATCGGTGTCTCTACGACCACGTTTGAAGTCAGCAAACCATCGTTTTATTGTTGTTTCTGATGGAGCTGAGTCCCCATAACACTTTTCCAGCCATTGCTTTGCTTGAACGGTATTTTTTCTCATAAAATTAAAACACGAAATTGGTTTTGATCCAATGTTTTGAAAGTAGCGTCACTCTTATTTTATTATTAGTCCAAGATAATGTTTGTATTATATATATATATATATATATATATATATATATTAGCCTATACATTTCTGGTGAAATGATTGGCGCTCCATCTTGGAGCTCTAGGATTCCTTTATTGTTATCTGAGGTCTCTTTTTCTTCATAGTTGTTTGTGTTTTTTTGCCTTGTCTACAATTTCTCTCCACTTCTTCCTGTCCTCCACTTTTCTTTTGGCCTTCCCCTTGGTCTTGTTGTTTGTGGGGTCCATGCAGTGACTTTTCTTATTAGCTCCTCTGGTTGTATTATGAAGTTGTAAATTCCAACCACTTTTTTTACTCTCGGTAAAACATGGATTCATTTCAGTTTCTTGCTCTTAATTCTTGATATAAATAAAATTTTTCAATAAATTATAAGAGACATTTTATAATTATACAAAGATGTACGTTATAGTTTAGTATAAATAAAAAAAATCCCATGGCGTAAATAATTCTCGCCTTCGAGTTAGCCGTATCGAAATCCTCTAAAAGTGCCAATAAATAAGCTACAGGACAAAAAGCAATCGCCGCGGCATATTGAGTGATTGAGATAGCACTTTCGTTGAGATGAGCCCTTATCACGAAAAGACCCTACACGCTAGTCCTTTAACGTTATGGGGTAAAGCCCTTATACACCTAGAATTACGGTGTCTTATTAATTTGCATACCAAATGATTTTCATTACGGCAAGGCCGATTGCCTTAATTAAGCATTCTAACTCCATATGCCGCTAACCGGAATATTGGGGATCAACACTGGTGGTTTTTGGTAAATCAGCAAATAATTTCTATTTTTTATCGGCGAATATTCGTTAGCCAACGATTGGTAATTTAATCGTTTAAATTTTAACCACGAATTTCGGTCAAACTTTTTAGATTTAAATTAATTAGCAATGTAATCTAACGGAGATAAATCTGGATTTAATAGAGATAATAAATTCTAAAGAAAATCATTCATTTGGCATAAAACATTTTCCTGAAATTCCTAAACAGAGTGCCAAGAATTCGTATCAAAAGCTTGAAAGATGATAGAGAACCTTATTGAAAAATTTTCCAATCAATTATCAGATATAATTTTATTAGTACTAGTAGTAACTTGTTCCTGCTGTAATATTTACATAATTATCTATGTGACCATTTTCAGCACATTAATTCCTCTTTGTTTCCAAATCGCATTCCTATTTTCCAATCAATTTCATACTCGTATCATTCGCTTTTCACTGCGGAAATTCTGTTAATCCTAATTATTCCAATACATACGATGAATTGCAACTTCATTTATCCAACCTTAATGATTAATTTTTCCTGTTGTAATGAATTTTGAGCGATTGTGCAGCCCTAAGTAGACCAGGCAAGCAAGATTAAAACTCCACAAAACCTTGAATCAATCATTTATATTCACACTAATTTATTTGGCTTCTATATACAGGCTAGTCTTATTGAGATGGAGTCGTCTCACGGCTGGTCTCACTATGGCTGTGTACATCTAGCTCAGGATCTTGGGTTATAGCCCCAATTTTTCCCTGCTAGGTTTCTGCATACCATTAGAGCCATTTTTGTATTTTACGTAATCTTCTTTTCGTGTGTTTTCCGCATGAGTTTACTTTACTGTCTATAGGGTCAGACCTAGATACTAGACTTCTTGTCTCCATTCGACCACGCGTTTTGAGGTTGAGTTTTTTCTTTTCTATTTCCACCAACATACACCAGCTATTCTTATAGCTCAATCTAGAACCGATATCCATTTGGATGTTGTGCTGTCTACACCTCTTCTATTTAATGCTCTTTTGACATCCTCATGTGGAGTATTGTCAAAAGCTCCTTCTATGTCCAAAAACACACATACTACAGTTTCTTGATGGTTATCTAAGGCACCTCGGATACCTTACGTCAGTTGTACCAGCGCAGTCTCCGTAGATCTGCCAGTCTGGTGAGCTATTGCAGATGTGCATGGAGAGGTAGTCTCTCTAGGATTTCAGTTCTAATATAATTATCAATAGCTTTATCTATCGTTTTAGTCAATTGGTCTGGAGGATTTTGTGTTTGTTGCGTCTCTTTTTCCAGCATTTGGTATGAAGGTGGCCATTGCCCTTCTCCATACTTCTGGTATATAACCCAGATATAATTACGCTGAATATTTTAAAATATTTTTTAGCTTCTCTGGTCTAAATGAATCGGGAATTGTTATGAGAAGCCTCATAATGAATTCAATTTTCTGTAATGTTCATTAAATTATCGATCAGCACTAGTATTATATTTATTAGAATATAAGCAAATTACTTTTAAACGTTTTTCTCCTGTCTAAATTTCTAATAATGGTCGTAAATTAAACATCTCATATTCAGAGGAGCATTCTTCTAGAACATCTCTTAAAGTACCTATATATCTCTTAATTTAGTTTACTAATTGCTTGCCTAATTAATTATTTCTTGTCAAGCAAACTACACGAAATAATTACGTAAAAGGATTTTGTATTGTCTACTGCAAAGAAAGATAATTAATTCTAAATTTTGACATAGGTCCAATTGAAGAAATTATTTTACCTTTTACCACAAAGGTTTTTTTAGAGCAGTAGAGTGACCTATAACTGTCTGTGGTCCATTTTTATCATTGATTGTTACAGATTTGAAATATTCGCTATTCCGTATCAGGTTATACAGGGTGTCCCACGACATTTCGAACATCCAATAGTTCGATTACTGTTAACATGACAAGTATGAAATTTGGCAGATATAAACAGTTGAAACTAATTGAATTTGTCTTTGAAGGATGAATATACGGGTTGTCCCGTTTAAAAAAATATGTCACATGGCCGGAAATGAAAGGTAAAAAATATAAGCATTTTGTCACTTGTTTTTATCTGCCAAATTTTCAGTTTCCGACATATTAGACAGTCAAAACGTCGTGGGACACCCTCAATACTTATTGTTACTAAAAGGGTGAAATTAATGATTTTTTCTTCCGCAAAGTATTGTTATCCTATACTTCCAAAAACTAAAAGCAGTACTTAGTACCAAATGAACTTATTTCCGAAGAACACCTCGTATTTAGACAATTAGGGTTAGTTTCAACTAATAGCACAGTTTACCCTTTGAAATTGTGCTCCATACAGTTCTAATTATCACTCGCTTAATCTGCCGAACCTAATTATAGGGGAGAACTTTTATTGGGTTCTCTTAGTTCGTTTCTCATGAGGTAAATATTTTGGAGATCTTGAAGAAAATTAGGTAATTGTGAAATGAAGAAGATTCATACAGTGTGGAAACCACTTATGGAATAAAATTCTTTATGTCATTATTTTAGAAAATTATAAAAAATGCCGAGACTCGTCAACTTTTGAATTGAGTTGTGCGTTATGTAAACATAAATTTAAATGATTCACTCAAGTATGCCATAGTTGGTGTTGTTTTTTTTTAATGAAACACCCTGTATATTTGCATATTTTTGAAATCCCCTTAATGAACCGATTTCAACAAACTAAATAATGTACGATCAATTATGAATTATACAGGGTGAAATTTTTATTTTTACAGTTATTAAACACATACATAAAATACCTGATGTATTTCATTTTAATACATTAAAATAAATGCTCAAAATGTTCTCCACCTAGTTGTTGGCAATAGCACAGTCTCCTATAGAACTCCTCCTTAACTTTGTTTAAAGCTTGAGGTGAAATATTCCGTATTTCTGTAGTTATCCTGTCTTTGAGGTCTACAATGCTAGTTGGTTGTGTTGCATATACTTTGTTCTTGAGATAACCCCACAGAAAAAAATCTAACGGCGTAAGTTCTGGCGATCTAGCTGGCCACTCAATAGTACCTCTTCGTCCAATCCATTTATTGGGGAAGATTTCATCTAAATAAGTTCTTACCATTAAAGCATAATGGGGTGTCTTGCTGGAACCAAACATTTTCATTCGGTAAGCTAGGATCTATTGCGTTGGGATATAAGTTTGCCAACGCAGGAATAACTTCATTTCTAAGCATATTTAAATATTTTTCAGCTGTCAAATTTCCATCTATAAATATAGGACCAATAATATGGTCGCCTATGATACCGGCCCAAACGTTCACCTTTTGAGGGTACTGAGTATGTGTCTCACGCATCCAATTAGGATTCTCTGCTGACCAATATCTACAGTTCTGTCGGTTTACCTCTCCATTCAATGTGAATGTTGATTCGTCAGAATGGTACCAAGAGCTATCTAATTTCTGTTCAGCTTATTCATCAATCTTTCGCAGAAATCCATTCTACGATCTGGATCGTCTTCTGTTAACTCCTGCACAAAAGTTAATTTGTAGGGATGAAATTTTTCTTTATGAAGACATCTTAGAACAGTTGTATGACTAACATTATTTTCACGGACAATTTGACGTGTACTTGAAGTTGGATTCTCTTCGACACTTTACAAAATATCCACTTTCACATCATCTTCAACGAAGTGTAGTTATCTTTTCAATGGTTTAACATGTCCAAGTTCTCTGAATTGTGCATGAATTTTAGACACAGTACTTTGTGAAATATTAGACAATTCGGGATACCTGTGATTAAATAAGTTTGCCACTTCAACTTGACTTCTGCAGTTATCCCCGTACCCGATTATCATTAAAATCTCAATTCGGTGAGTCTCAGTTAAATATTTCATTGTTATGTCGACAAGGAAAGAGTGTTTGACAAAGATTTTACTTTTTCAGTATAAACTGTCAACACATCAACAACTGACAGAATAGAAAACAATCCACATTATTTACCGATTTTGTCTAATTATTGGCGTTTTTAGGCAATTTTTAGGTATTTATGATAAAATTCATGGGCGTAGCAGGTTTTGTTTAATATACAAATACGTCTAATAATTAGTTAGTTTAGATTTTTGATAAATCCATATTTAGCTAATTTAAAAAAGTACCAATATTTCAAGTGTAATAAATTATTAATTTTAAAATTTCACCCTGTATAATTCATAATTGACCATACATTATTCAGTTTGTTGGAATCGGTTCATTAAGAGGATTTCAAAAATATGCAAATACACAGGGCGTTTCATTAAAAAAACAACACCGACTATGGCATACTTGCGTGAATCAACTCAATTCAAAAGTTGACGTGTCTCGGCATTTTTTATAATGTTCTAAAATAATGACATAAAGAATTGTATTCCATAAATGGTTCCCACACTGTATAATTTTTGACCATATGCAGTGAATTAAATTGTTTTGTCTATGTTCGAATATAATTCTGCGCTTCCAAACACAAATCAAAATTTTTAATTCAATCGATGCTTTATATTTACACAAAAGATAGACTCAATTTCAAACAATCATTATTAAATATTAATCCAGCGTTCATATTTGAACGTTGTAAGAGAGAGAAAATTTCGATTTTAAAAATCTCGTTTCGTTGCAATTTTGTATAGATATCAAATTCTGGAATTGGAATAAACCCCAACCTATAGGTAACGACAGGATTTGATATGAATATGCTACGAATAGGAGAAAAAGAGATTGTATTAAATTAAAATCACACAAGAATTATCGAACTCGAGGAACACTGATTAGTTTTTGATTATTGAAACATAGAGAACGAATTATTTCCATCGTAACTGTTATAAATTGTAATTACACCGTAAAAAGCAAAAGTATAAATGAAATATAAAGCACAATACTAGATCTTATTTTTACCTTTCCTTCACGGGTATTTTCTATTTTCGTTTTTCCCGTAAATAAAATTTCGCTCGCATAACATTTTTGCACAATAAATAACTGTTTTTTTTCGGTCTGGTATTGCACGTACCGATGACATAATTAAAAAAGTTTTATTTCTCATTGTCTGTTGCTCGTACAAGTTGTTTGTTTTCCGAGAATGAAAGAATACGATAATCTAACTAACTGAAAATTCAAATGAATCGTTTCTATGGAATTATAATTCACAAAAGGTGACACAGTTTTCGAAACTTCGAACAATGTGGATATTTTTTAATGGAAATGAAAAACAAATTCAGAAACGGGCCAATATTCAAAACGCGTCTTATACTAATGTGGATTTAACTCTAGCCTGTTGGCTTTGTTGGTAGCATTTATTTAAAAAAAAATGACGTATCTTATTTAAACTTTTTAATGCTATATTTATTAGAATCTTCGAATTCTTCCTCTTCTTTTCCTTAATCAAAAGTCTTTCTAGAGTCCGTTTCAATAAGGAAGAAGCCACCTGAAGTTGGCGTACCGACCTGCGCATAAGTCAAAATCTGTCGAGCGATCGTTCCATGCCATTGGCGTTACAAGCGATGTTTCATGCCGACAGCAATTAAATTGTTGACATTTGAGGTTGTGTTTGAAACAAGTATTTACTGTCGAATATTTTTCATTTTTGAATATTTTAAGACGTTCTGCTAGTTTATTTGTGAGTACTGTGTGTTTTATTTGATCTAAAACCATGCCTCCTACAAAACTGGTTGGTGTTAAAAGAAAAGTTATCCAAAGTGAAGGCCGACAGATTCTTAAAAACGTTGCAACTTTTATGGAGTCTGAAGCTGAACATGGAATCCAAATTCCTTTAAAAAATCATCGGTAAGTCAAATAAGAAAGTATAATAATCCAATATATTACTCATGGCATTCAGATTGTTGTAAAATATATGGAAGAGTATACATTACTTCAAAAATAATTGAATTCTGCTAATAATCCATATAGTCTGCTGCACTTAGCAGTTATTTATATGGTTGTAATACTTCTAATTTCGTGTTACCCTACAAAATGTGAAAACGTTACGCTACTGATTTAGATTAAAATATCAATTTTTAAATATGGCGCTGGTTTTGACATCAAGGTCGCGCATCGACTGCAACTTCAGGTGGCTTCTTTCTTATTGAAACGGACTCTACCTTTCGGTGTAAGGTTGGGATTTATTTCTTTATTTTACTTTTCTTTTCTACCTATCTTTAATTGCTACACATAACTTTTTTAACAACAAAAACATTAAATTTGGTTTACCCCATGTAAATCTTCACGCATAATTTTATGACTAATCATTCAAGCAAAATGAATTAAGTAAACCACATCATTTAAATCCCGGACTTGTATGTGGTCAGAGGTTATCAACTATTAATTATAAAGCATCTATTGATATTAATAATCCAACAAAATATATATTAATTTTACAGGCTGATAAGTAATACTTGTAGCAGTCAATGACATCACGTTTATTCCACTATTCCGAATATACAAATCACTTTGATAATGACTAACTTGAAAGGGTTTTGAACTACCAACTGGATTGGATTTTTTTTTTAATTTTTATAATAAAAAAACGATCACTGTATCTACAAAGTAGACCTTAACATATTAAAATCTAGTTGGAGTAGCTTATTTTAAGCTCGTATTAACATATTTTCATATTATACCTCCATTTATTTTTTGTCTCTGTAAGAAATATTCCTTCATAAAGGAACAACATCCACCTTGTAACTTTGTTACTACATACTGAATACTGATATGTCTGCGGTGTTTGCGGAATAATCTGCAAATATTTGTTTCTGTTGATTATTCTACTCTCGCGTAATTCCTCAGAGTGTTGTTTCTTCTTAGAAATAGATCGTCAGACGATGCGGTTATTGCCGTCATGCTGGCGTTATGGATATTGTAAAAATGCTCTTCATATTTTCCGCAAAGAGCGATTGATATTAATCTAGCTATCGCAAAAATAATGCTTTCATGAATTATTCAAATAACGCCGACCTTAGCGAATGTGGGATTCAAACGGAGAGAAGTAACAGATTTAAAAAATAAATATAGTTTAAAAAAACACGCTTTTAAAAAATATCGAACTAAAAAGTTGAAAATAATTTAAAAAATTAAATTATGACAATAGTACATAAACAATACTAGTTTTATTGAGGGAAAAGCGTGGGGCGCTTGATAGTATTGTTTATGTACTATTGTCATAATTTAATTTTTAAAATTATTTTTAACTTTTTAGTCCAACATTCTTTAAAAGCGTGTTTTTTTAGTTTTTTTAAACTATATTTATTTTTAACTTTTTAGTTCGATTTATTGTCTATAGATTTTTTCTTCAAGTTCTCGTTGATAGTATTATTAATTTCCAACAGAGGGTGCATGAACGTAAAATTCTTCTTCAACAACGCAATAATATTTCTAACAGAGGGCGGAGAGTTGTAAAATTAGCTCCGACTTGAAGAGAAAATTAATAGTTATTACTTCGATAACCAATCCAGTCTTGACGTGTGCACTTGCTGTTGAAGTTAAAAAAAATATAAATTTAATTACAATAATTCAAATGATTTTATGCTTAGTAAATATTTAAAATTAACTTGAATATCCAGCATTTACGTATAGCTTTTTGACTATCAAAAAATATTCATACTATCGTTCATAGTAAGCGTTGTCATCGAATTCATATTCGATATTTACAATTGATATTTTTCTAAGTGAATTCTTTTGATTAACATGTATGTCCAGCATTTTAAGTATAGCTTTTCGATTGTCGAAAATATTCATACTGTCGCTCATATAGTGAATGTCGACATCGAATTCGTTCGGTGCTAGAAGCCGCGGAGAGTTACATACAGACATACAAACAAACATACAAGTGAAGCTAATAAAAAGCGTATAACAAAACAGGCAGAAGATTGCTAAAGAGTTTGGTTCTGTATTTTTATTGTTAAAATGTACTCAGAATCTTAGTTAAGCAAACTGTATATAGAAGTTTTATGAAAAAATAATTTAAATTTCTTCGATACGGTCCTGTATTCCTGCTTTATTATTTGAGATGATTTTGTGTTGTCTAGTTTAAAAGTAGGGAATATCGGTGCGTAAGTGATGACTTATTCTTTTAATAATAGTTCTATTTTGAAATTCCTGTGATAAATCATCCGCGTCTCATCCAAAATATTTCAGAGAAGCGGGTTAAATATGAATGATTTTTTTAGTGTGAGATAAAGAAAATATAAATTTAATTTTACAATTACAACTTTAAACATGAAAAAATATGGAAATTAACAAAAAGATTTTTGATTGTATAAACATTGATAACTAATAAATTGATGTATATACTCCTAATTCCTAATTTTCTTCATGTTTTATTTCTTTTTAAACATTTGCAGTAATAATAATTGTTTACTTTTATTAGTTTAACCAGTATTTTATTCTGAAATTATGCAAAATACGATTTCTAATATACTTGACGCTAAAAGCAGGAAACAATCCTTAGACTATGTAAACTAAACTGTTGAAATGTCAGATTGTTTTATGTAGCATATGCAAATTTCATTCTAGCAGTATTTGTATTTAGTATGATTTTCCCCAGTTTATTCTCCTAAGCAACAGATCCGAAATGGGAATGAATTCTCCTTTATTGAGATTCTATAAGAAAATGCTTTGTTAACAAAAGCAATATATATAAGACCTTCGTTTCGTACTTTGCGAATTATTGATCTTCTACCAAATGCCTGTATTCATGATAAAGTGTTTGGCTCTGTTTAAATTAGTTCGATTTGATAATCGGTTTCATTTCTGACATCACAAAAAGGCGTCTTTACAAAATAGATTTTTATTGCTCACACGTGTTTTTAATTGCATTCCTTTTGATTTACTTTGATTCGAAAGTTTTTTCAAATTTTATTAATAATACATAGTAGACTATTTAATCATTTAAATTATTGTGACATGACTAAGTCATTTGTCATAAATAATTAAATTTAGAAATATTTTTTCTAGTAGTTATAATTTCTCTATTACTAAATTCCATAAAAATCTAGACGCAAATTCTTTTTACTCACAAATGATTTGTTTTCTTATAAAATTTATTTTTTATATTTCTTCTTAGCTTGGTCTAAGGAAATACAGGTGTCGAATATTATTATTTCTAATTGGTGTTGTTTAATTCGAAGTAGTAAAATCAAAAAAGAAATATTAATTTTGTGCTACAGCGTAGAAAAAAAAATTCCTAGCTGTACAAACATCCCTCTCAATGTTATTTGACGATGTTTTCCAGAATTTAATTGAAGCATGGATTCAGGAACTCCCGTTGAGAACTAGAAGCGTGTATTTGTCTTTGACAACTTAATATATTCGAACAAAGATCGGCGACTGACTCACGGTAGTTTCCAAAATATTACAACTTGGCAAGTAGAACAATGAATAACTTCTCTCTCGGGTGAAGAGATCAATATCACATTTGAAATAAATACCGTGGAATTAGAAAATTGTACTTTTAATTTGGTTTTCGTTTTCTAATCGGAAAATTGAAGAATGAACTTAAAATCGTGTCACCTATATTTAAAAATAATTGGCTAGTTCATAAAATATGATGAGGTTTGAAATCAAGGAATTTTTACTCTCATTTAAATTTTTTTTGTTACATTTTATGCGAAAATACTCCAAATACCAACTTCCACTTCCTCATTCACCATTTCGTCCTCGTTAGTCTTATAAAATTAACTTTTAATTGCACCTAATAGCTTTCATTATTGTTTATGTTCTCGATTTGCGGGTATTAGGTACTGAATTTAGTACCTGTTAGAACAAGTGCTTCACACGAGGCGAGATTTGAAAAAATCTCGGATCGGTCTCGGTTTCCTTCTCGTCTCGTAACCAGTTGTCTCGTTTTGTTCTTGTTCTCGTCTCATAACCAGGTGTCTCGTCTGATCCAGCTGAATATCGTTATTGTACCCACTTTACCCTAAAATGTTCTTATCATTTTAGCTTTAAAAAAACAGAATTATAAAATAAAATAATTCACAGATCGTAACCAGATTTTATATTTCGTGATGCAGGCCTTTTTTTATTTTTCTAATAAAACTTTTATGAGAAAAATTTTAACCAAAAACGAGATTTTCGGGCGTACGTGGCGTCTTTACAGCCTAGAATATTTTCAAAAATGTCCGGCCTGGTCTCGGTTTCGAGATGTGACCGAGACGAGAAAAACTTCGCCCTAGTTATATGTTTAAAATAAGGGATTTGTATTTAAGTTGGTAGTAACGTTAACCTGTCAGCTGTCAGATCATTGCTATAATCTGATATATGATAGGATTAATCATTATTTTATTAATCTCTTTTAGATTTTTTTATTAATTGGTAGTCAAATAGCTCTTTTTCGAAAATGGGAAATGCCATTAAAATATCTTCGTAGAAGATGCATGTATATTTTTGCTCTACCGTGTTGTTTATTGTTTATTATTCTTATCTAACTTATTTTTAGATTCAGCGCTTCTTTCCAAGTTTAGTTTGCTTCATTTCCATCTGCTCCATATCTCGGGATACTTTTATGTGACAGTTATTAACGTTTTAATAATTTTGAAAAAATTACCGAAAAAGCAGAATACACGACCATACATTTCGGACCCCGTATAATAAAATGCAATAAAATAAAGAGTCACTTGTTTTCACTAAAATTTTATCAGATGATAGTTGTTTTTTTATCGGTACATTCATACATAAATATAAATATTATGATTTAATAACGACTGTTATCAATGTAAGACTTGCCTGCCACTCTAAACAAAATTTTTGTTTACCATTAGACAGGAAAAAATTAAAAACGCTGGGTTTCTTTTATGATTCAAGAGGGTGTTTTCTGTTTTAATCTAGGGCGCACTAGGTCACAAAGAAAGGTTCACGATCTGGAAATTGAAAACCCACCTGTAGGAGAGTCAAATATTTTTTTTGCAGTAAACGGGATATAATATGTCCATTACTTACCTTTTTCCCTAAAGTGGAAATTTCTTCGTTCGCCCTTATGAATCGTTCGAATTTAAAGCTGTTTGATCGGTATAATTCGTTGTCGGTCTTTTTGCAGAATCTTCTAGCGAGCGCTCGGGATTTGCAGGATTTACAGTCTTTTACAGAATCCCAATCAATATTAAATAGCCCGCCTGTTTTTTTGTTTTCCTTAGAAGGTTGTCTTCTTGTTTTACTGCGACGTCTTCTCCTCACTTTAACATTGTCACCGGCATTGTTTGTCATGTTAGGTTCGACATCAGATTGTGTTCTTTTAGCGAGACCCACACGTTTCAACACTCTTTCCATTTCCACGGTAACGTTAGAACTGGAGTAATACGGTTTTTCTTGCGCACACCGCGCGCGCAGTCAGCTGCTTTCGATTTGGGGTAAATGCAAATTTCACTACCCCAACATTCCACGTGGGTTTGACGGTAGGAATGACAACAAACTGTATGTTGGTTACACTTTAATGACCAATACTTTAAAACATTTATGTAAATTTAATTAGGTTCAGAATAGTTGTACGTTTCCCGATAAACGTATGTACCGGATGTTTCGCTAGAGCTACCAATTTTCCCCTTCACTAAAAATTAAATTATATCGTCGAAAAATATTTAATTTTCTTCGGGCTAGTGAAATTGATATAAAGAGGTGTACAAGGGTAGTTTTTTCTACTCAAATATTACGAGTATACTGAAAAACTCCTCAACGGATGGGCCGATTTGATGGCATTTAGCAAGGGAGTTTTTTTTGACCGGTCATTTCAAAAAATGGTGAAAAAATTTGCTTGTTCGAATTATTGAAAGAAAATTCAGGAAAGTCGAGTTTTCAAGAAATATATTCCTTCTATCAAAAAGTTAACAATACTATCTGATTTTTCCACCCAAAAAAAGTAACAATGTGATATTTGTTAATCAAAATAAAAATATTCCAAATTTGTATAATATGGTAAATCAACGTCTGTTGGGTCCGGTAGTACCTATTTTATACAAAATGAAATAATTGGTCTGTGTGGCGATTCATTAAGGGCAGAAACTATCTCCAGTGTTGAGTTAACGATGCTTGTACTGACCTGACGAAATTAAAGATACATCTGGCAAAGAATAACTTTCTGTTGAATTGCGTTTCTTCGATAAAAATGCCAATGAAATAAAATATTTCTTAAGCTTGTGACTTGATGTAATACGTTTAGCCAATGCCATTGTTGATTCTGTGACAGACTTAGTCCGTGACTCTGATAAGTGTGAGGGGTTAGGTTTCGATGAATGTTCCGTAATGTTTGGAAAAAAGTCGGGCGCGTGTGCAAGTGCCATAAGGGCAACGAAATGCAGATCAAACGGCTACACAAAGCCATTGGACCGGTACCTTTCTACGGCGTCGCAAAATAAACATGGCTACAAGAAACCTCTAGAAATCTCAGGAGAGACGTGCGGATTATATTCACCAAAATTTACAGCAGACTTAATACACAAAAATAACCGCTTTGTTTCACAATTATCGAGACTGCTTTTTGATAGTACTATTGGCTTTTTGCAGCGCTTTGGCTATACCAAAAAAGATTCTGGAAGCACGTTTTGCTATTGTACAATATTATGACAGTTACTTATCTAAATAACAATCACAACATGTTTTAAACACGTTATTAAACACAAAGTAAAAATAGTATATTACAAGGGCAGAAAATGAGCTTTAGCAGCCCGAGACTATTAGATGCACGAGCGATCGTAGCGAAGCGAGGGCAGTAATAGTTCAGTCAAAATCGAATACCTCCTCAACATCATAAATTGCCTGTCCTACAAGTGCCTGTTTCACCATAAATTTTTATTTTTTATGTGTAGTTTGTCCATAACAATGGAAGAGTGTTGTATATTTTATAGTAATAGAATTCTATTTGCCTAGCAGTACCTACCCACCTGATTCATTTTTGTTAGTCTAATCAGGTGTTTGTTTTTTGTATTGTAGTTGTGTATCATTGTTCCAGTGATCAACTCGGGAAAAAAAACTAGTCACATAAGCAAATAAACATTAAATATGTTACAGACAACTCCTTGGTGAATAAACCAAGTCAATAATTTTCAACATAAGTCCAGTTTTGGTGATCTTGCCTTACTTTCGTAGAGCAGTTCATCTTTTTAATTCATCGAAAAATTGAATGTAAATTCATACAATATTTGATTAGGTTAGGGTAACCCAATCCGAAAATCTTTACTGGTTCCCAACAGAGATTATGGTAACATTACTAAAAGACAGCATTCATTCAACACGAAATTGAACTCGACAAGGATGTTGATTGAAAACACCTTTGGAATTTTGAAGGAACGATTTGGGCAATTGCTTCAATTGGACATGCATAATGTCCCGAAGATTTATAATTTCCTGTTGTATTCTACATAATATATGCGTAAATAATAATGACATTTTGGATGAAGAGAAAATAGTGAACGATGATATTGACAAAGGTGCTCCCACAGAAACTGATTCTGAATTGCGGTTGAGATGCATGGGAGAAGAAAAACGTACCTAAATTGAATCAAAGGCGGTAAATAAACAGATAGGTATATTGAAATAGACGTTAATGTTTGATACCTACCTTTTTATTCAACTACTTATAAAAACTACAATATATAATATTACTATACCAATTCACACCGTTTAATCATTATGTGAAAATTGTTCATCTAAATATTATGATAGATAGCATTAAAGAAGAAATAAAAGGCCTGCTAAACTATATTTACAATTAAAATGATAAAAGCTTTTAGAAAAACCAATGGGATATTTCTCCTTCCGACACGAATTCTCTTGATTTGCTTCCTCAATGAGTGTCACTTCTATTACGTGTACGTACATATTATTTTCCAGTTGACATATCAAAATTACACCAAAATGGAAAATAACATTAGAAATTGGAAGCTTCTGATTATGTTGATATGCATTTATATGTTAACTATATGCATAATAAGGTACATAGGTAAAGTTCGGAAATGTGCATTTCTAATTGACAGTAGCCATTAGAAATTGGAAATCTCTAATTATGATTTTTTTTCTCTGTGTATAATACTGGTATGAACATCGTTCAAATATTTCAGATGAACGCAAGACTTGGTAATAATAATTTTAAATTTTTTGTGTTTTTCAGGAAAATGAAAGAAAAACAACAACAGCATGTCAATCAAGTTTATTTTGTTGAAATATGAAAATATTAGGACAATGCAATGGTGGAACTGTGTATTTGAATAAGATTTGACTGTAAGTGTACGCAATTATTATTGATATTCTAACATTACACGGAAGTAGAAATAACAATGGACCTAAGCGAATAGAGTTTGTTTAATGAAAAATAAATCTCATATTAGAATGTAATTTTATACTTTGACTTTGTCAATTGAATTTTTCCAAAATTTATCTTGGCCAAATCTAAAATAGAAGGTCTTTTGGTTCTATCTTCTTCTTCTTGCAACTTCCAATGATTGAATTTTATTTGTGTCATAAAATATTGTGAATTTAACTGTTCAAATCAATAGTTTCAACCCTTACACGTGGAAACTTTACATAATTCTTAAATACAATCAATAATTGTATAACCTAGTATAATTTTATTTGGACACTCTGTATAACAACTATAAGCAACAAGGTGGTATACAACTGAACAGGCATTACTACACGTTTAGTTGCATACCTATTAGAGAGGTAACTTTCTAGTAGAGTGCAGCATCGAATAATATATGTGATGGTGGGTAAATTATCCACCGGGATATAGCCCAAAAAAGAAAAAAGAAGACGAGTATTTGTGATGAGTGGCCTCTCTATCTTGTAGTATTCTATGGACAATTGACGTTTCTGTCAATTGTCATTATTAGGGTGCGTTCAGATGCTTTGTCTGGTAAAGAAAAATCACATGGTAGGATTCTTCTTGGTTGTAGTCGTTAATACGAGACTCATGTGAACTCTCTGTTCAAAGCAAGCGCTTAAAAAGAACACAACATTTGGTTTGAAATGGCGTGGCGTCCTCACAGATAAAAAAGTGCTTGTTTTACTATTTTTGTGCATATGTTTTTATATTAAATAATTTCTCCGTGGACGAAACTGTTGGTAACATTATTAATATTTCGTTCAGGAATTACAATTGATCCAAAGGTGCTATGTTGAAATTGACGATAATATATTAATTTGATAGCTTCTTGTTCTTCTATAAAAACTACAATATATAATATTACTGAAGCAGTTAATAATCATTCTGTGGAAACTGTTCATCATTATGTTATGAACGAAGAAATAAGGTGAAATTATTAGCTGTAATCAAGCCAATTGGTGATTTCCCCTTAGGACATGATTTCATTGTTTTAATTGGAAATATTTTTTTCTATTTTAGATATATGATTGTCTGCAAGTTGTCGTCGATACAGTTACTTCAATAACTAGAGTATCATTATTATTGGACCAGTAGGGTATTTTAGGAGTTTATATGCAGATGTACAACAAGCCATTGAAGCTCATCCATGCTTAACTATTATCTGATTCAATTATAATCCTTGGTAAGTCTTATTTATAAATTCAAGTAGCTCAAATGAACATACTGCTGCTAGTTGAAATCATTTTAATATTTGTTCGTTATTCAGGAAAAGAAAACACATTTTTCAAAGATTATTATTGTTTGTTTTAATAAAGTTCGACAGTGAGTATACACATTTATGCATATTCTAAATGTTACCATGAAACCGATGGACCTTTGTCATTTGAGTTTTTCCCAAATCTACAAGCACATTAATTTCTTGACGTTTTATTCCCAAATTAAACAAAAATGGAAAATAACATAATCAGTTACAACTATTAGAAATTTGACCCATCTGATTATGTTGATTTGCATTTTTCTGTAAATCGTTTGTTCAAAAAAGTACATATGGTTTGGAAAAGGGCATAATTGACAGTGACCATTAGTAATTGGAAATTGCTGATTATGTTCATTTTTAATCCTGTGTATATACTAGTGGCTTCTTTTTATGGAAAACATTTAAAATAATTGTGGTTTTATAAAACTGGATACATAGTTTTGCTGATGAGAAAGGCTCACTGTTCACTTTGGTGCATTTAAATATGTAACATCAGTTTGTTGGTACTGGATTTTGTAGGATCCAAGATGATATCGTTAGGAATAATCCATTTGATTGAATAAATGGAGAAGATGAAAAAGACTTTAATAATTGTATTTGTTTTGTTTTGCAATATTTATTGTAGTTATTGCAATTTTGGTGTATACAGGTTTTTTTTTTCTTACTTTGTGTATAATACTGGTATAAACATCGTTCAAATATTTCAGATGAATGCAACACTTAGTAATAATCATTTTAAATTTTTTGTGTTTTTCAGGAAAATGAATGAAAAACAACAGCACGTCAATCAAGTTTATTTTGTTGAAATATGAAAATATTAGGACAATGCAATGGTGGAACTGTGTATTTGAATAAGATTTGACTGTAAGTATACACAATTATTATTGATATTCTTACATTACATGGAAGTAGTAATAACAATGGACCTAAGCGAATAGAGTTTGTTTAACAAAAAATAAATCTCATGTTAGAATATAATTTTATACTTCGCCTTTGTCAATTGAATTTTTCCAAAATTTATCTTGGCCAAATCTAAAATAGAAGGTCTTTTTGTTCTTTCTTCTTCCAACTTCCAATGATTGAATTTTATTTGTCATAAAATATTGTGAATAGTTTCAACCCTTACTACGTGGAATCTTTACATAATTCTTAAATACAATCAATCATTGTATAACCTAGTATAATTTTATTTGGACGCTCTGTATAACAACTATAAGCAACAAGGAGGTATACAACGGAACAGGCATTAATGCATGTTTGGTTGCATTCCTATTAGAGGGGTAACTTTTTAGTAGAGGGCAGCATCCAACAATATTTGTATTTATAGACCTCCCTATCTTATCGTAGTATTCTGTGATTTACATTTCTGGAATTTGTTATTCTATGGTTATTATCATAGACAAAATATTATTTCACAGATAAATAACCTATAATATATATGTCAATATTACATATTTGAAAAAGAGGCGTGGTGTCATAGCAGAGAAAAAAGCGGCTCAACTTTCACTATTTTTGTGCATGTTTTTATCCACTTGATCCAAAGGCAGTATGTTGAAATATACACTGATTTGATAGATTTTTATCCTTCTATAAAAACTACAATATATGCTTAATATTACTAAAGATCTTAATAATCAAAATTATTAGCTGTAAAAAAGCCAATTGGCTATTTCTCCTTGGAACATAATTTCTTTGTTTTAATTGTAAATATTTTTTTCTATTTTAGATATATGATTGTTGTCGTCGATACAGATGCTTCAAGAACAATAGTACCATTTTTATTGGACCAGTATAGAATTTTAGAGTAGATGGAGTTTATATTAAGCAATTGATATAGTCCTTGGTGAGCCTTATTTATAAATTCAAGTAATTCAAATAAATATACTGCTGCTAGTTAAAATAATTTTAATATTTGTTTGTTTTTCAGGAAAAAGAAGTTTATTATTGCATGTTTTTATAAAGTTCGCCTGTCAGTATACACCAACCTTTGTCAGTTGAATTTTTCCTAAATCTACATGCATATTAATTTCTTCTTTATGTTGAATTCCAAAATTACACAAAAATGGAAAATAACATAATTAGTTACAACTATTAGAAATTGGACTAATCTGATTATGTTGATTTGCATTTTTCTGTAAAATTGTAAACTGTTTTTATGAAAAGGTACATATTATGGTTTAGAAAAGGGCATAATTAACTATGAAGATTAGTAAATGAAAATTGCTGATTATTTTCATTTTTTAATACTCTGTATATACTAGTGGCTTGTTTTTATGGAAAATGTTTAAAATCATGGTTTCATTAAACGGGAGACATAGTTTTGCTAATGAGAAATGCTCACTGATTGTTTTGGTGCATTTAAATAGGTAACATGTTGTTACTGGATTTTACTCATTATGTTATATTTTTAGGATCCCAGATGATATGGTTGAGAATAATCCATTTGATTGAAGAAATAGAGAAGACGGAAAAGGCTTTAATAATTGTATTTTATTGATTGTATATTGTTTTGCAACATTTATTGTAGTTATTGCAATTCAAAAATAGCAAAATGAAACCATAATCATAAAATTATGGTGTATATATTCGGACTGGGCTATATTGATGATAGTTCATCAATTGTCAAAAAAAATGTCGATAGATATATTTTTAAATGCACAGTCCTAGAGTAAGTCTAAAATTACACAAAAATTGGAAATAACATAATTAGTTACGACCATTAGAAATTGGAAGCTTCTGATTATGTTAATTTGCATTTTTCTGTAAATTGTATGTACAAAAACGTAAATAGAGTTCGGGAAAGGGCATTAGAAAGTGGAAATTCCCGATTGTTTTTTCTCCTAACTTACACTGACATCGCCAATATTACCTATGGGTGTATGTGGATATTTGCGTTTGTGTGTGAGATCAAATTTTAACGATATGATTGGGTGGCGACCATTAGTAATTGGAAGCTGCTCGGTGATTTTCGTTAAAACGGCATCCGTTTCTTTGGAGCTGTCTTCACAAGATCCCGTTTATCAAATCACTGTTCGAAACGAGTTAGTAATAAATTTGGTTTTTATAAGAAAATAGTTCCTATCAATTCACAAAATTTATTGGAATTTAATGTGTTTTGTTTATGAACTATTTGGAAAAATTCAATTCAAGCGTCTTACACGGTTCTGTCAATCATAAAACGGAGCCCCTTTTAGAACTGCGATTTAAAGTCGGGAATTTGCGTATTCTTGGTGGAACATAGAAGGGGTACTTTATTTTCCGTCAACGGCTTAAGGAGAGGCTGTGGCGCAATGGTTAAACATCGGATTTGTGGTTAACCATAAACAGATTTTTAACCGCTACAGTACAAAACTTTCTTAATCTCGTCCTATGGTGTCAATATAAAAGACAATACCATGCCAAAAAAATTTGATTTGATAAACAAGATCTTGTGAAGACAGCTCCTAAGAAATGGGAGCCGTTTTAATGAAAATCACCGAGCAGCTTCCAATTACTAATGGTCGCCACCCAATCATATCGTTGAAATTTGGTCTTGCACACATACAAAAAACATAATTGGTAATTTCCACTTTCCAACTATGCCCCTTCCCGAACTCTCTATATCTATATTATGAATAAAAGTATACTTTCTGATCTGCGTTTGTTCTTCCAAATTTACCTATTCTCCTTACCCTTTACTACATTTCGCTAGGTGGCACTAAATTCACGAAGTATTTTATTAGTTCGACGAATCCTCGCCAGGAGCGCTGGTTAATCCACTGAAAATTTCATTAGTTTGAGGGAATTACGATAGGGGGCACTATTCAGTTCATTGAGAATTTCATTAGTTCGAGGAAACTCCGCTAGGCGGCGCTGTTTGATCCACTAAGAATTTCAATAGTTCGAGGGAATTCCACCGGGGGGCGCTGTATGATTAACTAAGAATTTCAATAGTTCGAGTGAATTCCGCCAGGGGGCGCTGCTTAGTTCATTAGTTTTTGCATAGATGGCGCTGTTTTTCTGGGATTCCCACAAAAGTTGCGCCATCTATCAAAAAACCAGTGAACTAATTATTATTAGTTCATAGGCTTTTGCATAGATGGCGCTGTTTTTTTCTGGGAATTACATAAAAGTGGCGCCATCTACCAAAAAACATGCGAACTAATTTTTATTAGTTCGTGGGTTTTTTCATAGATGGCGCTGTTTTTTTCTGGGATTCCCGCAAAAGTGGCGCCATCTATCAAAAAACCTGCGAACTAATTTTTGTTAGTTCGTGGGTTTTTCCATAGATGGCGCTGGTTTCATGTGATTTACATAAAAGTGGCGCCATCTATCACAAAACCTGCGAACTAATTTTTGTTAGTTCACGGGTTTTTCCATAGATGGCGCTGGTTTCATGTGATTCCCACAAAAGTGAAACCTGTGAACTAATTTTTCAGATTTTCCCATTTCCATCTGAGTGCAAACGGAAATGTAAATAAAAATACAATGATTGAATTAAACTTTTATTGAAAGTATGGATTTACAGGTAATCATACGAGCTTACACTATCCATAAAATTGATAGTTTCACATACCTTCATGTTGCGTTGGATAGTATCGTTGTGCGACCTACGAAAACATGCAGACAAAGGTAAACATTAGAAATTGCCGATTATGTTTCTCTCCTAACCCTGTTTGAAGTACCGTAGTTACATCGACATCCCCCTTTAACGGCCCGGGCCCGATCTTGGGCCTCACAAAACAAACAATCCGTAAGGAGACGAGGAACTGATTGAGAAACCAGCACCTTGCTAACTGTAGGGCTCTACAGGGTCTCAGGCTGTCCAAGCTCCTATTGAAGGGATGGACATGCTAGAGCTGCTCTAGAACTACCAAGGAGTAGGTTAAAGAAGATAGCAGGACTCCTAGCAGCACCTCTGTAACCTAGGTTTAGAGGAAAGCCCCCTATGCAGGGGTTGCGGCATGTCTGACGAAACGTCGGACCATGTTCTCCTCGTATGTCCACATTGGGCTGTGCTACGCAGGCGAATCTTCGGAGTCCCTGTTATGGCCTCTGGGGACATAAGCAGGCATCCACTGAAGAGGATTGAGTCCTTCATCGAGGGGCTCGGCTTCATGGATGTATAAGTGGCAGGAATGGCACAATGGGTCCGCCAGTAGCCTCAGTGCCGGAACCTTGGCTCGAGTTTGTCTTGACCAAGGTTCGCCTGAGTAAGTAGTAGTAGTAGTACATCGACATCGCCAATATTACCTATGCATGTGAATGCGTGCGCTTGTCTGTAATACCAAATTTCAACGATATGATTGGGTGGCGACCATTAGTAATTGGAAGCTGCTCGGTGATTTTCGTGAAAACTGCTCCCATTTCTTTGGAGTTGTCTCTGTTATCACAATTCGAAACGAATCCCGATTCACATCGTGCCTTCTTAGCATTGCGGTGATTAGAATGTTTAAGACAGGTACGTACTTATCCTTCGTGAAAATGAAAGCGACACCCTCTTTACACCATCGCCTCAGGGACAGGTCAGTGTGCAACGGTGAAACATTGCGATACACAAAAAAAAGTTAAAAATGTATCATATATTACCATATGACCACAAACTTCCCCCTTCTGCTCGGATCACAAACGGCGCGTCGAAGATCCATTGGGATTTTCGAGACGCTCCGTATAGAATGGTTTTATCACACATTTTGTTAAAGAACGACCCTTCGGTTAGTAACACACCAGCGCAGAAACATCCGCACGCTGGGGCTCAAGGCCGGTCGGTCCGAAAGGGGACTTTTTAGTATAACCTTTTTAATATTGTAAGGAAAATAGCGATTAAGGGAATTTTGTAGTGTAGCGGTTAAAAATCGGTTTATGGTTAACCATTGTCCTTAAGACGTTGGTGGAAAAATAATGTACCCCTTATATGTTCCACCAATGAAACGGACGTTCCTGTCTTAAATTCTTTTTAAATCGCAGTTCTGAAAGGTGCCCCTGTTTTATGATCCGCGTAAGACGCTTGAATTTCATTTTTCCAAATAATTCATAAACAAAACACATTAAATTCCAATAAATTTTGTGAATTGATACGAACTATTTTCTTATCAAAAACCAAAACTATTACTTACATCGTCATGCGAATCAGGATCCGTTTCGAGCTCCAAAGAAATGGGTGCCGCTTTAACGAAAATGACTGAGCAGGTTCCAATTATTAATGGTCGCCACCCATTCATATAATTAAAATTTGGTTTTACACACAAACGCACACATCCTCATACACCCATAGGTAACATTGGCGATGTCGATGTTAGTAGGCGATGTCGATGTTAGTACTGTATTATACACAGGGTTCGGAGAAAAAACATAATCGGTAATTTCCAATTTCTAATAGTCACCGTCAACTATGCCCTCTCCCGAACTCCATGTACGTCTTTGTACAAACAATTTACAGAAAAATGCAAATTAACACAATCAGAAGCTTCCAAATCCAATTAAACGATTCATGAACATATCGATATACATACTTTTGCTCAGTCACAGTTCAGTCCTAATATACAGGGTGTTCTGGGACTTGATGCAAAAAATTCGGGAGTGAATAGATGACGTGAAAATAATGCTGTGACGTAAAAAAATTCTCATACAACCGTCTCGTGTGAAACCAGCTTAATCAGTAAACAGTACTTTTCCAACAAATGTATTATCAACTCGTAAACCAACGAGCGTAGGCCAGTCTTGTTGGATAATCCTCTACTTCCATGGCATGCACTTTCTGGACGTGAAAGGGGTAAAGAAGTTGTTCCTGGAGAATCCTATGAATAGTTGTCGTTGATACGTTAAATTGTAGTGACATTTTGCGTACGCTAGTTGTGGGATCAGCATTAACTGCATCTAATGAATTTTGCTCTAAAGCTGGTGTTCGTATAGTTCGTTGTTGACCTTCGTTACCTTTTTTTGGTAGGACACATCCTAAAATATCATTTTATAAAAAATAATGGAAACTAGTTTACTTAATTTATGTCGAAAAACCTGTTGCCCGTAAGCTGCGATCAACCCTGACAAAAGTTCTACAGTTGGGTATAATTTTGCCCGGAAAGCGTTCAGTATACAACCTTCTGGCTTCTGACGAGTTACCAGAAGCCAAACCATACATCAATATTCACCAAAGGTAAATTCTACCATATTAAAACTTTAAATACGATGTGATAATTATTGATAACAGGTTTTTAAAAGATTGACAGCAAACTGACGTTAGCAAATTAATTAATTGAATATCACGTAGTAGCTTATTTGACAATAGCCTACTAGATGAAAAATAATTATTAATCTCTTTCAAGTCTTTCTTTATGCCAGTAATATGATCTTTGATAATATGTAGTACAAATATTTATTTATTTATTCATCAGTTCTTCAAGAAATGTTTTTGTGGTTTAATACCTCATGTAAGTATTTTCAATAAATAATCACAATTTATGATAATTTTCTTCAGAATGTCTTTATGGCGAACAGTTTCCTTGGCATGTACAACGATCTAAGAATCTACATATCTCCTAAACCATAAATTTTATCGAGTTACACAAAGAGTACCTTTTTGTCAAAAAATTGATTGAAGAATTCATTTCTGCTATCTTTAGATTGTACAGGTTGACCCTGTAAAAGTTACGGATTGTTAACCATTGGGCATGAGCCGCCCATGGCCTTCAGATAGTAGTGTAGAATTATTTAATTCGTCAAACACACAACATGGACATATGTAATCATCCATTAAAAATTCATAAAGTTCCAATGTATAATTAAGAAAATATACTTAAATATAAGTTCTGATTTCGCAACTTTAAAGGCATATAACTCAGAAACGAAAGGTCGAGTCACAGTATTATTTTCACGTAACCGGAGCACCCTGTATACACCATAATTGCAATAACTACAATAAATATTGCAAAACAAAATAAAATCAATAAAATACAATTATTAAAGTATTTTCAATCTTCTCCATTTCTTCAATCAAATGGATTATTCCTAACAATATCATCTGGGACCCTAAAAAAAATAACATGATGAGTAAAATCCAGTAACAACATGTTACATATTTAAATGCACCAAAGTGAACAGTGAGCCTTTGTCATCAGCAAAACTATGTATCCAGTTTCATAAAACCACAATTATTTTAAATGTTTTCCATAAAAAGAAGCCACTAGTATATACACAGGATTAAAAAATTCACATGATCAGCAATTTCCAATTACTAATGGTCACTGCCAAACCTTATGTACCTTTTCATACATAATCAGATGCTTCCAATTTCTAATAGTTGTAACTGATTATGTTATTTTCCATTTTTGTTTAATTTGGGAATAAAACGTCAAGAAGAAATTAATGTGCTTGTAGATTTGGGAAAAATTCAAATCACAAAGATCCATCAATTTCATGGTAACATTTAGAATATGCATAAATGTGTATTCTCACTGTCGAACTTTATTAAAACAAGTAATAAGAAACTTTGAAAAATGTGTTTTCTTTTCCTGAGTAACGAATAAATATTAAAATGATTTCAACTAGTAGCAGTATGTTCATTTGAGCTACTTGAATTTATAAATAAGACTTACCAAGGATTATAATTGAATCAGATAATAGTTAAGCATGGATGAGATTCAATGGCTTATTGTACATCTGCATATAAACTCCTAAAATACCCTACTGGTCCAATAATAATGGTACTCTAGTTATTGAAGCAACGGTATCGACGACAACTTGCAGACAATCATATATCTAAAATAGAAAAAATATTTCCAATTAAAACAATGAAATCATGTACTAAGGGGAAATAACCAATTGGCTTGATTATAGCTAATAATTTTACCTTATTTCTTCGTTCATAACATTATGATGAACGGTTTCCACAGAATGATTAAAGGATGTGAATGATTATCAACTGCTTCAGTAATATTATATCTTGTAGTTTTTATAGAAGAACAAGAAGCTATCAAATTAATATTATATTATCGTCTATTTCAACATACCACCTTTGGATCAAGTGTAATTCCGGAACGAAATATTAATAATGTTACCAACCATTTCGTTCACGGAGAAATTATTCAATATAAATTCATATGCACAAAAATAGTAAAAAAAAACACTTTTTTATCTGTGAGGACGCCACGCCATTTCAAATCAAATGTTGTGTTCTTTTTAAGCACTCGCTTTGAACAGAGAACAGAGAGTTCAGACGAGTCTCGTATTAACGACTACAACCAAGAAGAATCCTACCATGTGATTTTTCTTTACCAGACAAAGCATCTGAACGCACCCTAATAATGACAATTGACAGAAACGTCAATTGTCCATAGAATACTACAAAATAGAGAGGCCACTCATCACAAATACTCGTCTTCTTTTTCCTTTTTTGGGCTATATCCCGGTGGATAATTTACCCACCATCACATATATTATTCGATGCTGCCCTCTACTAGAAAGTTACCTCTATAATAGGTATGCAACGAAACAAGCAGTAATGCCTATTTAGTCGCATACCTCAAATTCCTACAAAAAAAAAATTTTGCAACTTGCAATTGGCTATAAATTGGTAACCGGGGGTTTCCTGGGACGAAAAATCGAGTGGCACAGTCTGTTTTTTTAATAAAATAATCCTTTCGCCTTCAAATAACGTAATGGAATTTTCGAAAATCCACTTTTTAAAGAAAAAAATACTCATAACTCGACTAATTGGAGAGATAGAACGTTCCAGTCTCCGCCATTCGATTCAGGGAAGCATTTTACATATAGATATAAATTTTCAGTTCATGTAGGTATAAATTTTCAGTTGATATTTCCAAGCATCAAGGGAGATAGCAGAGAGCATTTTGAATCGTGAAATATTTCCATACCTACCCCTTGCTCCAATAATTCCTACAAAAAAAAAACTTTGCGACTTGAAATTGGCTATAAATTGGTAACCGGGGGTTTTTTGGGACGAAAAATCGACTGGCACAGTCTGTTTTTCAATAAAATAATTCTTTCGCCTTCAAATAACGTAATGAAATTTTCGAAAATCCACTTTTTAAAGAAAAAAATACTCATAACTCGACTAATTGGAGAGATAGAACGTTCTAGTCTCCGCCATTCGATTCAGGGGAACATTTTACATTTAGATATAAATTTTGAGTTGATATTTCCAAGCATTAAGTGAGATAGCAGAAAGCAATTTAAATCGTGAAAGTACTGAAAATCCACTTTCTGAAACTTTATGTATCCATAACTCGACTAATTGGAGAGATAGAACGTTCTAGTCTCCGCCATTCGATTCAGGGGAACATTTTACATTTAGATATAAATTTTGAGTTGATATTTCCAAGCATTAAGTGAGATAGCAGAAAGCAATTTAAATCGTGAAAGTACTGAAAATCCACTTTCTGAAACTTTATGTATCCATAACTGGACTAATTGGAGAGATAGAACGTTCTAGTCTCCGCCATTCGATTCAGGGGAACATTTTACATTTAGATATAAATTTTGAGTTGATATTTCCAAGCATTAAGTGAGATAGCAGAAAGCAATTTAAATCGTGAAAGTACTGAAAATCCACTTTCTGAAACTTTATGTATCCATAACTGGACTAATTGGAGAGATATAACGTTCTAGTCTCCGCCATTCGATTCAGGGGAACATTTTACATATAGATGTAAATTTTGAGTTGATATTTCCAAGCATTAAGGGAGATATCAGAGAGCAATTTAAATCGCGAAATATTTCCATACCTACCCCTGTTAAAGAAAAAGAAGAAGTTAATAGATATTCCTTAGTCTCTTCTTCTTTCCGTTAATCGCAGAAAAATATGAAGGTAAAATACACGTTCTAATACATGTTAATTGTGTCGATATATACACTGCCTGCCAAAATTATACTGAAAATAGAATTCACAATAACTATTTTCTTGTAAATTCTTAGAATATCCTAAAAAAATTGATTTAAGAATTTTTTTTAGAACTTTTCTACTTTCCCTGTATATTGAAAATATCAAAAATAATATAAAACGTTTTTTAAAATAATATATATTTATATTCTTAAATGGGGCGGCCAGTGTATATTGAATTCACATCGATGACAAATACTTGTTTATGTGTAATAGAGTGACTAATGAATATCTTATTGCTTTCAGTAACGAATGAATTTTTAAATCGGACGGTCGTGTCGGGAGTGTATTTTATTAATTTACGGGAATATAAGTGTGTTTTCGAATTTTCGGGAGTGTACCTTTGTTCGAAATTATTTTCGGTAGTGAAACTGTGTGTGTCTTCGAACTTTTCGATAGTGTACCTAAGTGCAGTTCGAATATTTGGTCATGATTTCCAAGGATTATAATTTTTTATATAAGGTAAGTCAGTATTTTATTATTTGGTAGTTACTAGCACTACATATATACTCTATTTATTCATTTTCCATTTTTTTTTCAAAAGACATAAGTAACTATGTTGCTTTGTATATTTTACCCGTATATATTACCCTTTCTTTACTAGATCTACTAGCAATATATGAATAGAGTGTATTTAAAGGTTTTTATAATATCATGGAACTTTTACAAATAATTTTCATACAAAAATTTCAACCGATTCTTAATTTATCAACAAATTGGATTTTAAAATGGTTTAAGACATTCATAAATAGAGTAAGTTATATACTTTTCGAATATTTTTAGTTATCGTATTGTCGGTTACTTATTTTATAAAATATAGTCTGTATTTATTTATTTCCAAAGACATAGGATACCTATGTTGTTTGTTGTATTTTCCCAAAATATTATCCTCTCTTCATTTCTCACTACCACTATAAGTACGAGCAATAAATAAATATACACACTGTATTTAAAACATTTTGGATCTTTTACAAATAATTTTTATACAAAAAGTTTAACTGATATAAAATTCATCAATAATCTGAGTACTCGCTTATTAGATTTTAAAATAGTTAAGAATAATCTTTGATACAGTAAGTTATATACTTTTTAGTTATTGTACAGTTGGTTACTTATTTTATAAAATCCATTCTGTATTGATTTATTTTCAAAATATTTTTTTCCAAAGACATAGGAGATCTATGTTGTTTCCTATATTTCCCAAAATATTATCCTTTCTTTATTTCTCACTACTACTAGCAATAAATATACACACTGTATTTAAAATATTTTGGATCTTTTACAAATAATTTTTATACAAAAAGTTTAACTGATATAAAATTCATCAATAATCTGAGTACTCTCTTATTAGATTTTGAAATAGTTAAGAATAATCTTTGATACAGTAAGTTATATACTTTTTAGTTATTGTACAATTGGTTACTTATTTTATAAAATCCATTCTGTATTGATTTATTTTCAAAATATTTTTTTCCAAAGACATAGAAGATCTATGTTGGTTCCTATATGTTTTCCAAAATATTTTCCTTTCTTTATTTCTCACTATTACTAGCAATAAATAAATACACTGTATTTAAAATATTTTGGATCTTTTACAAATAATTTTTATACAAAAAGTTTAACTGATATAAAATACATCAATAATCTGAGTACTCGCTTATTAGATTTTAAAATAGTTAAGAATAATCTTTGATACAGTAAGTTATATACTTTATAGTTATTGTACAGTTGGTGACTTATTTTATAAAATCCATTCTGTATTGATTTATTTTCAAAATATTTTTTTCCAAAGACATAGGAGATCTATGTTGGTTCCTATATGTTTCCCAAAATATTTTCCTTTCTTTATTTCTCACTATTACTAGCAATAAATAAATACACTGTATTTAAAATATTTTGGATCTTTTACAAATAATTTTTATACAAAAAGTTCAACTGATATAAAATTCATCAATAATCTGAGTACTCGCTTATTAGATTTTGAAATAGTTAAGAATAATCTTTGATACAGTAAGTTATATACTTTTTAGTTATTGTACAATTGGTTACTTATTTTATAAAATCCATTCTGTATTGATTTATTTCCAAAATATTTTTTTCCAAAGACATAGGAGATCTATGTTGTTTCCTATATTTCCCAAAATATTATCCTTTCTTTATTTCTCACTACTACTAGCAATAAATAAATACACTGTATTTATGGATCTTTTACAAATAATTTTTATACAATAATATTAACCGATTTATAATTTATCAGCAAACTGATATAGGTACTTATTTGATTTTGAAATAGTTTAGAACACTTCGATAGAATAATAATTGCCTACTCATGATTATTAACTTATATGAACTTGGAATATTGTTACAAATTATGTATTAGAATTTAAAACTGTTTATGCACTTAATTTTCAAAAGACACGAGTAAGCTATATTGTTTTCCATCTTTTCCCAATTTTTATAACTTCTTTATATGCCTTTTTCCAAAAGACATAGGTTAGTATACCTTTTGGTGAAAGCATTATTGAAAATGTAAATATTTTGGTAATATTTGACATACCGTTTGTATAATTCCTGAATTCATGTGTTCATGTTTGTACATTTTCATTCCTACACTTAGCAGGTAAAGACAAACTTCTGGTAGGGTTTAGCCAATGGAAAACATCCTATGAGCCGGTGGGGAATATTTTCCATCGGTTTTAGACTTTTTGACCGATTGATTATATTTTCTACTGGCTGGGGTCATCTTCCAGCCATGGGGGACAAACTTCCATCTACGCAAGGTAACTTTCAGCCTTAATTGCGTAACTTTTAAAAATACATACCTAAGTAAGCTATGTCGCTCCTCATTTTTCTAGATATTGTCCTCCATTTCTTTTACGAGGTGGTTATTTTTCAAAAGACATAGGTAAGCTATGTCGTTCCTCATTTTCCTAAGTATTGTCCCCCATTTCTTTTACGAGGTGGTTATTTTTCAAAAGACATAGGTAAGCTATGTCGTTCCTCATTTTCCTAAGTATTGTCCCCCATTTCTTTTACGAGGTGGTTATTTTTCAAAAGACATAGGTAAGCTATGTCGTTCCTCATTTTCCTAAGTATTGTCCTCCATTTCTTTTACGAGGTGGTTATTTTTCAACAGACATTGGCAAGCTTTTTATTTTACATGTCAAGGACACTACATGTAATCACTAGGTTGCTTCCGATTGACTTTTTCCTTCACGGATGCACGTAGTACCACACTGTGGGAAAGTGCTCGTTCCCTAGGTTGTCCGTCAGTCTCGTTTGCAAAGCGGGCAGTCAGCCAGATGGGGCGAGTGCGCTTAAGTGTTTTCCGTTTGTTGAATGGGTATGGATGAACAAGTTGGGGAAATTGTTGCCCAGTATGGGCTATCAAAATATCGTTGAAGCCAAAGCTGATACATGCAAAGTGACTACTTGACATATTCTGACTAACAATAGGTAAACTATGACGTTCCTCATTTTCCTAAATATTGTCCTCCCTTTGTTTAACAAGGTGTTTATTTTCTCAAAAGACATAGGTAAGCTATGTTGTTCCTCATTTTTCTAAATATTGTCCTCCCATTCTCTTATGAATTGCTTATTTTCTCAAAAGACATAGGTAAGCTATGTCGTTCCTCATTTTTCTAAATATTGTCCTCCCATTCTCTTAGGAATTGCTTATTTTCTCAAAAGACATAGGAAAGCTATGTTGTTCCTCATTTTTCTAAATATTGTCCTGCCTTCCTTTCACAAGTTGGTTCTTTTTTCAAACAGACATTGGTAAGCATTTTATTTTACTTGTCAAGGACGCCACATGTAACCACTTGTGTGCTTACGATTGACTTTTTCCTTCACGGATGCACGCAGTACCACACTGTGGGAAAGTGCTCGTTCACTAGGTTGTCGGTCAGTCTCGTTTGCAAAGCGGGCGGTCATCCAGATGGGGCGAGTGCGCTTAAGTGTTTTCCGTTTGTTGAATGGGTATGGATGAACAAGTTGGGGAAATTGTTGCCCAGTATGGGCTATCAAAATATCGTAGAAGCCAAAGCTGTTACATGCAAAATGGCTACTTGGCAGGTTCTGACTAACTACTAACAATTTTTTTCAGCGCTTCCTTTTCAGCACACTAACACTCTCTTACAGGCTTCAAGATTCCAACGGATTTTTGTTGAATTTTTTAATTTTGTTTGATTTTCTGTTCTAGAAATTTTACCAGCGATGGATATGCTCTTCAGAATTTATTTGGAATATATCGATATATTCAAACTTGCTGATAGGCCTATTTCAAAAATTATAAAAAATTTTGATACTTTTTTTTCATGAATATAATTTAATTTAATTTTTTTCAGCGCTTCCTTTTCAGCACACTAACACTCTTTTACAGGCTTCAAGATTCCATCGGATTTTTGTTGAATTTTTTATTTTTTTTTGATTTTCTGTTCTAGAAATTTTACCAGCGATGGATATACTCTTCAGAATTTATTTGTAATATAACGATATATTTAAACTTGCTCATAGGCCTATCTCAAAAATAATCAAAAATTTTAGATAATTTTTTTTATCATTAATTTAATTTTTTGTTCCAGAATTTCTTTCAGGAAAGGATTTTTCAGGTTACAAAAGTTATCTTTGACTTTTTCAATTTGGAGCTCCAGATTTTTTTCCAGTACTATTAATAAATCAAAATTTCCATTCTAATTCATTATAAGGCTTATATTATTTGGTAAAGTACATATTATTTGCATGTTTATTTTCTTATCTGCATGGGTTTAATATTTGCATGCTCAAGCTTGAGTGTGGTAGGGGTTGGTGAAGTAGTGGTGATATTGGGGTGTTAATATGTTAATTTTAAAATATATTATGCTGTGTAATTTGTGTTTGATATTTTTGGTTAAAATATTGTATTAAATGTACATTGTTAATTTTTTGTTGATATTTGACATATAATGTTTTATAATTGTTGATTTTGAATTTGTTCCTGATTGTATATTTTTATTTCTGCACTTTGCTAGTAAAGACAAACTTCTAGCAGGGTGCAGCCGGTAGAAAACATCCTGTAAACCGGTGGGAAATATTTTCTGTCGGTTGTTGATTTTTTGACCGATTGATTATATTTTCTACCGGCTGGGATCATCTTCCAACCATGGAGGACAAGCATCCATCTACTAGGAGCAGCTCCAGCCACAATTTTATTTATATTTGTTTATATTATCGTTGAGTGAAAAATTTCACTCAACGATATAATGGATTACACAAATAGGTGTTACAATTCTGGAATATCGGACGTCCCAAAAACTTACATAAGAACAGATGTAGCACATTTCATCAAGAGCTGGGTAAATTTCTTCAAGAAAGAATGCAAAGAAAAATGGAAAAAAAAATTCTACTTGTGTGCGATTGGACAACTCATTTTATGTCGTGATCATTTCCAAGAAAAACGTATATATATGCTAGACGGAATAGATTTTTTGCGTTTTTTTTACGTCAGATGGATTTCGACAATTACTCGACAATTATTCGTAATAATTTTGATGCATTTTAATATTTATTTATGGGTGGCACTGATAACTTAATATTAAGTTAGCAGAGCCACCCCTTATAAAAAAAACTAAGAGCGCGACAAATTTTTTACGTTCACGACAAATTCTCGACAATTATTCGACAATTATTGGAATAGGTTTCATCGATTTATTTGCAAGTGGCTCTGCTAACTTTATAGGGGTGTAGAAATTATATTATGTAGAATCATACCCGTAATAGAAGTGAAAAATTAAACCTTGAGAACAAAAAGACCTTGATTGACTATAAAGTATAACAAAAAATGAGACAAAGACCTTCTATATTATATATTTATTTTTTATTAAACAAACTCTTTTCGCTTAGGTCCATTATTATTTCTACTTCTGTGTAATGTTAGAATATCAATAATAATTGTTTTATACTTACAGTCAAATTTCATTCAAACACACAGTTCCTCCATTGCATTGTCCTAATATTTCCATATTTCAACAAAATAAACTTGACTGTCATGCTGTTGTTGTTTTTCCTCCATTTTCCTGAAAAACACAAAAATTGTAAAATGACTATTACTAAGTGTTGCGTTCATCTGAAATATTTGAACAATGTTTACCTATACCAGTATTATGTCATAGTTAGAAAAAAACATAATTGGAGTTTTCCCATTTCTAATGGCCACTATCAATTAGGTATGCACATTTCCGAGCTTTATGTACCTTATTATGCATGCAGTTAACATAAAAATGCATATTAACATAATCAGAAGCTTCCAATTTCTAATGGATGTATCCAAGTATGTTATTTTTCATTTTTGTGTAATTTTGACATGTCAAGATAAAAATATTGCAATGTACCTACACATAATAGAAGTGACACTCATTGAGGAAGCAAATCTATGTAATTATACCATGCCATTTAAAATCTCAATATTTTCATATCACATTGATAGGCTTTGAAAAATGTGTTGCTTCCTTTTCCAGAGAAACAAGCATATTTTAAAATGATTTCAACTAGCAGCAGTACTTATGTTATTCTTTTGAACTACTTGAATTTATAAATAAGACTTACCAAGGACAATGATTGAATCAGATAAGTCTGGTAGGAGCTTCCATTGCTTATCCTACAACTGCATAAAAACTCCATCTACTCTAAAACACTCTACTGGCCCAATAAAAGTGATACTCTAATTATGGACGCAAGTTACGAAACGTAAACCGTCAAAGTTAACATTAATTTTAGTCTACTCAGCTTTTATAGCAGATCTTATAAATTAACACAAATTGTGATTTAAAAAAAAAATTCTCTGTGATGACGCCACGCCATTTCAGACCAAATAAGGTAATTTCGGCTTGGTTTTGGTTCATAGATAACATACATACGGATGGTCACTCCACTCCTTTGGCTCTTTTAAAGCTTTTCACTCCAGATTCGTTCAGTTATGAACATTAGAGTGTAGGAAGCACAGAATAACTGGTAGGAAGTGTATATTGTAAATCGTTCGACTCCAAATGGAATATTATGATTGTTCTTTTGGTATTAACGCCATCTTGTATAATTTATTAAAACTAAACTATACTTGAAGATAAAATATGGCATAGGCGTTACGTATAATTTATAAAGGGAGGCACATTTTATATCAAAAACAAGGTTTCTACAGATTATGGAGTTAATATCATGGATAGAAACTTCGTGGATAATTATTGAGTTCCTACATAATCACAATGTTTTTCTAATTATTAGGGACCTATGGTAATGGTACCCATATTTCCTATTAACAATAATAGTAGGGTTGAGAAAAAGGATTTACATATCTGTACAAGGTCTCAATTTTTGTCAACTCAATAACTAATTTTCACAACTTCAAAGTATTTATTTTGAAATTTTGGTTTGGTTAACCAGCCAGATAAAACTGGAAAACAATTAGCTTAACTTCACCATCCCTTATGCAAAATTCAACAAAAACCATTTTATTTCTGTTTATTTCAGGACACTGTCGCTTGAATGGACACCTCAAAAAACTCAAACTAAAAGAGCAACAAGAAGAATGTAAATTCTGTGGTATGGAAGAAGAAACCTCAATCCAAATACTTAAGAGCAAACAGCAATTCAGAATCCTATTGCATAGGAGACTACTGGATAGAAGAAGATCACTTATATCATTTGAAGCCTGCGGATATCCTAAAATTCCTTTGGAAAATAGGGCTAAACGAACTATCAGTTTCTGAAACTTCCTTCGGGAACTAAGTAGAGGAAATGGAACATAAATCTTTTAGATCTCCAGTAAGTGTTGTCTCAGTTTACGTACACACATACATATTTTATTTGTGTGTTATATAAATGTACGGTAAAGTTTGCTAACTATGTATCCTTTTTTGCCGAATTGAACGTGCTACTATATAAATACCTATGCGACGTTTGTTATCATAATTGAAATTGAGGAAGAAACAGTATTCCATTAAAGGGATGGAGTGAAATAAAAGAAAACACAAAAGGTAATAGAACTTATATTATGATTTTTGTTTGAGTAATGGTTTGTATTTACATATATAATAACATTTAAGTCTAATAGTATCAAACAAAAATTACGAAACTATTTGCGGACAAAAGAAAAAAATAATGCAAGACGACTTTAATAATATATTTAAAAACGAAATTACAAAAACCAGAGAGCTAATCCAAACGTTATTTACAAATACTAAGTTGTTTAAGATCATAATATGTAAATAGCACTAGCACAAACAATATATTTTCTAAATAATATTTGACAGAGTGATAGCGTTTTATGATCAGAAGACTAAAATACCTTAATTTTATATAAAATCGCACTGGACATCCCAAATTTAAGCAGCAGCTGTAAAAAATGTTATCTACCAACATAATAAATTCACAAAATACAGAGATTTTGATACTGAAACATAATAGCAATATTATCGAAATGTTGACACTATCAAAATGTTTTCTATTTTCAAGAACGCATAAAAAAGTAAAAACTTGTTGTGGTAGTTACAAAAGTTTTTCTACGGTTATAAGGTAATGGTAAAGAATCAAATTGTCTCACACTTTCAATTATAACTTCAAATCCACATTTCCAAATATTGTATCAACATTACGTTACGTGGATTTGCTCCATACCAGGAACGATGAGGTTAGATCGTTATTGCGACTCATTTTTCAAGTGCATTTTTTTACTTTTTCACAAAGTAAACTTATAATACAACCTTGGCATTAATGATCTGTTATGTGATAGTATTTCCAATTCAGACAAACTCAAAAACTCAGATACCTATAAATTCTACTCAGTCATTGTATATTCGGTTGCTTATTGAAATTTGCCCTAATCAAACAAATTTTGTAACTAAATCTATATTTTTTTAAGAAATAAATATCACTGTCATTTTTGGGAAGGATATTTTAACTGAACCCAAAAATTTAAAGAACAGTATAAATATCCATCAGTCTTGTTCTGATATTTTAAAAATAGCTATTTGTATGACAAGGTAGGAAAGTGCCACTTTTCCTCCCGAGGATGAAGTTTTCTGTCCGACGCGTAGCGGAGGGCAGTAATCATTCAAGAAAGGAAAAGGCACTTTACCACCATGTTATACATATGATTTTCCCGCCTCCTTCAAATAAAAAGTCATTTTTAAATTATTTATTTATAAAACTAAAAAACAAAATTCATTAAAGAACTAAGGTCGAGTATAACTTATAGGCAGGTTAATTTCATTCTTGCATCCTACATATTTTGAATTTGTGGTAGAGTAATTATTTACACTAATGTACATAATGTGTGTAAGTACTAGGGAGGAAAGGTTCGACTTTGCTCCCTACATTGAGGCCAGGAAATGTATACTTTGAATAGAGGTAGGCGGAAAAATGATTAACCTTTTAGATACGGTTAGTAACAGTTCTTTAGCTTATTGAGTTGTTCCCGGGCCCAATAAATTAATGTTGATTTTTCGTTGCTGGTGATCGATGTTGAAATTTGATTGGTCACGAAGGTGACGTTTGTCATACGACAGAAATAATTACATTACAGATTATTCACGTTTAGTTATTCTTTTTCGTTTTTGTATCAATATATCAATAAAGTAGGATAGTAAGTTATTTAACAGCAAATCTATTATCAAAATATGTGGAGTTTGACACGATTGACAGGTGGCACTAACTCAGTTTTCATTGGTGGAACTGCGAATCACGAATAATAAGACATAAAATTTAGTTATTTGAGAGCAACAACGAACAACAAATGTTCACGAAAAACGCTTTTTGCTTGGTATCTACCACCAAGCGAGAAAAGTCTAAACTAAACCAGTGTTCATAAACCTATATCATACACATACTGACCCTCCATGACTAAAAGAAAGAAGAGTTAGGATATAATCATGAGAGGCGATTATTTATTTGTTGGCATTACTCATACATACGATTTTGAACAATATGGCCAGTCAAGGTGAAAAAAAGGTGTTCAAATTAAAATAGGTAATTCTGTATTTAACATAGATTTCAAGAGTTAAATTATACCTACCAGAGCCATAATTTATCACAACCATGAAAGGTTTGATGAAGTCTAAAAACCCATTTTTCTTAATTACATTTTATTAAGATCATACAGCAATATATATCATACAATTTGAAATAGTTTTAATTGTTGACAAGTTATCAAAAAATTCAGATGAAATTTTATTCTATAGGATAAATGATTGTACACGTTTTAGAATTTTAAAAAATGAACACTGTTTTTGAAAAATACAGAGTGTATATCTAAAAACTGACCAATATTAAATGAAGAATTCAAAATACTTGAAATATTGAAGCTGATTTTAAGTGTATACTATACAACAGTGTTGTAGAAATGTTTTATAGCATCAATATTTGAATTTGAAAAGTTCGTCTACCATTCAAATAATAATACTTTTATTATTCACTTCTTCCTGGAATGCCAACCCAAAGGAGTACCACAAACATATAAAGTGTGGAAACAAATTGTGGAATGTATTTATTTGTAGCCTGATTTTATGGAAATGTAAAAAACGCTGGGACACGTCAACTATTGAATTCAATTATACGCTCTCCAAACTAAAATTTTGATATACAGGCTCTGATTTACTATGGTTTTTGAGTTTTGCTTCTATGATTCTGGTTTTCGATTTGACAAAGAGGACGAGAAAGTGAATTAGAAAAGAAAGAAACGAGATCAACCTACAGAAACATTGGTCTAACAAACCGCTATGCGTGTATTCGTCACAAATATGTAGAGGTGCTATGGTCTGTATACATTATTTCTCAAAGGAAATGATAAATTATATCATATTTTTACAATGTATTACTTATAATAGAGTTCGTTGAACTCAGTTGATCAAACAATATAAAAATATACAGGATTTTCCATTAAAAACATAGAGTACTTACTAACCAAGTATACTTAAATGTTTGTCCAGAGACGTTGATTGAATTGAATAGTCCATCATTTTTTATAATTCAATAAAATAAGCCAACAAGTAATTTTATTCCTTAAATGGTTTCCACAATGTTGAGTAGATAAATGTATTATATACAAATGTTTTTAAATTAAAATTGATTACACCAGTACAGTAAAAAAAAACACGGAACCAGGTTCGGATATTTTCATAAAACAAAATAGCATTTAGTTAAAAGATATTCTAAGACGGGCATCTTCAAAAGTAATTCTCAGTCATAGCGACTGTCCAAGTTCATCCTTTCTATAGAAAAGTTCAGTTACTACTTGTTCAAAACGTAACGGAGAAGTTAACAAATTCAAAACAATACTTTTATTTTAGATTGCAGACAGATTTCGTCTTGGCGTTGTTGAACTTTACAGATGGCGCTCTGTGGTGTCCTCTAGGGGTATCCGGCTTAGAGAGAAGGTGTTAGCTTCTACTGTTCACTATTCAGGGATTAACATATTGTAATTTCAAACTAAAAGTGTCGCTCTAGGAGAAGTGTGTATTGTATTTATTTTTTGGTTCATTTTGTATTTTTTTCTTATTCAAATATACGTATAATTTATGCCATAAGATACCATAACAAAACGCCCATTTGGGTGAGAACATTTAAATCCAATAAAAACAAAAAATTAAGAAAATATCAACAGAAAACAAAATGTTATAATGATTATTTTAACCGTTGATGTATGGAATTTGTTGATTCTAAATAAAACGATATTTAAAGTAAAATTTCATTGTATTACAGAAACGTTTTGTCAGAAGAGATATTGCTTTAAATACAGTGGAATTTTGGTTTGAACTTTGTTACATTTACAACAAAATAACACTTAAAATATAATAACACCAGAATTGAATAAAACTATGGGTGTTATAGCAAACCTTTCAATTGGGAATACAAGAAACTTAATCTCCAAGTAATACTCAAATCGTTGATTGACAATTCATGGTAAAACCGAACACTACATAGTGATCTTAAAATTACAAGTAATTACCAAAACCCCACATTGTCGTGTTTCTTTTCAGTATTATTGGTTATAAACTGTTCAACTGTTCTGGCAATAATCATTACATCAGTAATTATTCAAATTTCAGTACTACAATAACCACGGTTTATATTCCAAAAATAACAGTTACTAGTTTGATTTACATAGATGTGTAAGACAAAAAGACGCACACTATATACTCAACACTACTAAAAAATCTTCCATAACGAACAACTTAAGAATTAAATGCTTTTCTTTCTAATCAAATATCCATCATCCAACCAGTTACACAAGATCATATTATTAGAAGAATGTAGATACATATCAGTAAGTACTGTTTTACGAAGTATCTACAACTTAAAATAGCTACTAGGATGGTTTGGAAGGAATGATGGACATCTGCATGAACGATAGGCAAAGCTTGTACAATTATGACAGATCTTGTAATGGTTAGCACTCCTGAGAAGTATTTAGTTATCTATATAAACAACTAAATGTACAGTGTTTATAAATTGTTTATTATTAACGAATTATGCAAATTTAATATATTTCAATCTCTACGTAATTATACCTTAAGTTTTATATACAATCTCATTTACCTACAAACATTAAAATCTATTATTGTAATATGAAGAATGTAAGAAAGTAGTAATTTTAAGTAGTAATGTAATTTCAATGGATAAAAAAACATATTGATACAAAAACTAAAAATACAATTTTTATCTTAGTGAGATATACAATATTTCAAACAGATTTCAAGCTCTTTATGTTTCAAAGTGGTCAAAATACAGGTAATCACTCTGTATAAAACAAAAATACGCTATATACATATTATCACAACAAATCACTAATTATAAATAAATAATCCGTATTATATAAAAAACCATATTGTGATATCTGACTATGCAAATAATTTCTGATCATAAAATGCCTTAAATCTTTTAGTGTCTTACATTGATTTTATGTTCAATGGTCGTTTAAATACTGATTTGTAGTTCTGCGCATATCACAGGCAGGAGAATTAAGTTATAATTTAAAGGACTATTAGACCAAAGTAAAGATGAATAAAGTGAGCACAATCAATTCGAAGAGCTTAGATAATTTTGTGCAAATTATGTATAATTCACTCAAACAATACCTTATTGAAAACCAGAAGAAGTAATTTAAGTTGACAACTGTGTAGACTGACAATTTACATTATTGACAGTTCTGAAGTACAACTCTTTGAATTCGATGACAAAATTGCAAAAACTAATACCAAAGATTGAATAGATGAGGCTTTGACTTGATGAAGACCCATACAGACACAATGGAGTGTCAAGTGCCTAAGTTGTTCTCCACACAAACGATACCTTATTGAAAACCAGAAGTAATTTAAATTTAAGTTGACAACTGTGTAGACCGACATTGACATCAGATAATTTACATTATTGACAGTTCTGAAGCACAACTCTTTTAATACGATGACAAAATTGCAAAAACTGATACCAAAGATTGAATAGATGAGGCTTTGACTTGATGAAGATCCATACTGGCACAATGGAGTGTCAAGTGCCGGAGTTGTTGAGTTCAACCTGAATGAATGAATACCAATGGTTTCAGCAAAATCGGGCTATAATTAATAGAGTTGTGCTGGCTTTAAGGTAGTAGGTACAGTAGCGATTAGTGCACATAACTATTGATACCTTTTTAATTGGTTGTACTCACTTCATCCATCTCCAAGGTAGCAGTTTTCTTTCAAAGTAGTTTATTGCAATACAGAGTTCTTGAATAAACAGAAAGGATCAATTTGAAACGGATTTTGACAATGGTTCTTCAATGAGTTAAAATCCATGGATATCATCACCTAAGTCTGTTTTGTTGCCTCCAGTTGTTTTGTCAATATTGTACCCTTATTCTAACTAAATACTTTCTATTGCATTCTGGACAATGAAAAATATAAATATTCTGCTGGTTTGAAGCAATTTATATTCTCTTGAAGGTTTTTAAAACTTGCAACTGAAATAATTATTTTAAGATTGAATTTAGATTGTTGTGGATAATAATAGTTACAAAACTTCAAATAAAGTTGTTGTCTATTGCAATAAATTGATTTTTCAAGTATTACCAGGTCTATATGTCAAACAACCGAAACATTTCTAATATGGTACAACTTTCAATGCATCAGATCTGAAGACGAAAACATCTTAAAAATACATGAAAAAAAAACTGAAGAGTAACGGTCTATATTTAGATATCTAGTTCTGTATATTAGGATATCTATGTTAATCCCCTACCCTGGACATTTCACATTCATATAACTAGCTATAACCTTATATTTTATTTGAAAATAAATAATCTAATAACAGAAAAGTATACACCACAGACATTTTAAATTACTTTTCAACACTTTGAAATGCCACTTTGCGATTGAGAATATAAAAACTAAGAAATCGTTTTTAAAAGTACCCAAATACTACTCACGAAGATACTCAAAATTTTTTGACAGCATAACTAAATTAACCAGGTTCTAATTTCTGAATAAATGAGAATATTTTGAAAGTGGATAAATCAATCCTTAATTATATTTATTTGGTTTATATACAGAATTGAGTAATATATTATTAAAAATTCTTGGAGAAAATATGCATGCAAGTTGAGTCGTCATATACTTAAATTTTCTAATCATTTATTTTTCCACTTTCAATTAATTCTATTTGCCCAGATATATCCTCATCAATGTAAATTAGAATAAATTTCTCAACTAGAAATTTTTAATATTCTAACTCTTCATTTTTAAAACAAAATATTAATTTGAGTTGGTCATATTAAAATCTACTAATTTAGTTCCGTGTCTAATAAATTTAATAATTATTGAGTAACAATGTACAATACAATTTACAAACAAAATTATTTTTACACATATACTACTTCATACATTTCTACGTTAAATGCATAACTAGA
The DNA here is from genome assembly GCA_949126875.1 of Lochmaea capreae. Lineage (NCBI taxonomy): Eukaryota > Metazoa > Arthropoda > Insecta > Coleoptera > Chrysomelidae > Lochmaea > Lochmaea capreae. The sequence goes on from OX421402.1 coordinate 3,655,163, forward strand.
CCACATCAAAAAACTTAAGACGGGCAAAGATATTTTTTTGTCTCCTCTCCATTTGCTCATCAAACTGTCAAGCGAATTGATTCGAGGTTATGGTTGACATTGTTCAGAACAGCATTAAATGTGCAAAATAATTTTTTGTTTCTCATTATTCAACAATTTAAATATTTTGACTTTAATTCCATGTAACTACAATCTAAAGTTAAATTTGCAAAGAATTTGTTCATTAATTTGTGAAAATATAATCTATTGAGTCAGCAAATGTGGATATCTCGGAGAAAAATTTTAGATAAAAGAAAATTATGATAAAATATATTTGCAGTTAATTTTACTAACCAATAATTATCTTGTGAGTAGTCGAGTACACCAGTTGGCAGTGGTAGTAAACTAAGCTAATATCACTTCAAACATTTTATCAGGTTTCTTTAAGTTCTCTTAACAAAAATACAAGTTAATAAAACGTTCACATTTAAACTACATTCATTTGAATGTAAACAAATGAATATTACATGCAATAAGTGAATGTGAGGCACTAACATATCAATATGCTTCTATCCTTTCATTATTAAACAGGCTACATAAATAACAACACTTTTTATTGAAGCCAACAAAACTTGCTTACCCGTGACACGAAGTGTTGTAAACACCAATTTGGCATTTTCTTTTGCGCACTTTACAGCGAATCACATTTTTTTCATTACTTATTATATGATTTAGATAAACGTATAAAGAGCAATTGAATTAAACTCTGACAATTTGCAATACATTGTTTCACATGTAAACAAGTTCTGTTTTCCGAGACGTAGGCTACAAACAAAGTGTGTTATCAGTATTGTTGGTTATTCATCTAGTCTGTTAAATGATGGAAGCTCCTAACGAATTATTTATTGCACAGAAAAAAAAACTATATATTTGATATTATTTCAACAGCTGGTACTCACAGATACACAATTTGTGCCTTGTGGCTTTAGTAAGTATAAAATCCTAGAGGGTCAACTATGTAATGAAAAATCGTAACCTCCTGGTGAATGAGTTAAATAGATAAAACAGGGCCAAGAAGAAAGTTTACTTAATTATGTGTCTTGCAGTTAGCCACTGGCCAAACTACTCAGTAAAAATTGGGTCTACTGTTAAAGTGATCTGGTGAACCACAGATGCACCTTGTAAAATCTGAACCAGCTTAAAGAAATTGGTCCACATTTCCATTTAATAACTATTAAATTATTATGAAATATGTTTTTAAAAGTTAGATAGCACATCTTCAACTAACGTGATTATTTTAAACGAAAAAAAAAAGAACAGTAACAAGTCTTGGTAAACAAAAGAATCAAACTAACAAAACTCGTAGCAATCTACGTTTAATCAAAGTTTTATTGGCGTAAATTGCAATCCTCTTATGATAACCATACTTCTAATAGCTGGGTTGTTGGTTGTGGAGTTGTTTTTTCTGCTCAACTTTCCACCAGATTGCATATCAGCCATTGTTACGATTGGTAGTGTAGTTTAAAAAGATAACACTCAAGTTCTACTCAAAACTCATGAAACTACATGATTTCACTGTCACTTTTGACAATACCAGGTACGCAGTCTACTGAACTGTATTTAAAAAATACTGACTTGGCTCTGTAATTATAATTTTTTTCAAACTGAATAATTTTTTTTTATTGTCCTCTATTATCTGCTTTTTTTAAATTTAAAACTCTCTTTAATTATAAATAAATTGCATAAGCATGATTTTTAAAACTCAAGATTCAACACAAGCATCTATTATGATACATGCTTTGTAATATTAGTAAACCCAGTATTAAGAAATCTGGAATGTGTTTTAAAATTCCATATTTTAAGATTCCAGAAAATGATTCTGCTTTTGTTCTTGAATCATTTCAATGATCAATATTAGGAATTACTAGCATTTGAGATAATTATGAAAATCTATTACAAAATATGAATAAGTTTTTAGTGCTAATATAAAACCATGGTGAAAATAAAAAAATCCACATTACAGTGATTCACTATTATTTAGTAGTACTCTTTTGTAATAAATTGGAAGACTAATTTGTGTTTAGAAAACTTACAGTCCGTCAATATTTCACAGTGTGGTTTATATAACATATTCTGTTTGCTTGTGTACCTAAAATATGGAATAATTTAATTATCTCCCAAAGTAGACATTTTGTATAAATCTATCGGTTTGAGGATTTTTTGTAATGTCTTAGATTTGGGAGAAACTAAATTATACTTTGTAGTTTCAAACTGGGAAGATTTTATTCATTCATTCATCAAGTCGTTTGAATAGGGTTTTACCCGAAATAAATTAACTTATATTTAAAAGCTTCTTGTTAATCGGGGTGTAATAAAAAAAGATTCAGCCACTCCGTTGAATTTGATACACATCTAGCAGTACCTATTTCTTAACACTTTACCACTCAAATGGGAATGTCAATTTAGAAAGTATAACTAATAAAAAAAAACTATAAATTGATAGTTAAAAAAATTCAACATTTTCTAATGTTACGACAGAAATATGTATCGGAACTAAAAATGGTTAGACCAAGAATGTTAAAAACATGAATTATATCACATATAATTCAAATAGTTTATCTGATACCTACAAAGCAAATCGTAACATGGTATGTTTCCGGTGGCAAAAGTGGTAACAATTTAAAATATCTGTTTGAAAATAATTTACACATATCGAATGAAATGTACAAATCAAAAACGTAAAAAAATAAAACATTACCTCATAAACTACCTTATTTCACGTAATGTTTCACTTTTAAGGAGTTCGGTGTTTTTCAATATATTACACTGTAGGAACAACTTGATATAAAACAACACGTTTATTAAAAGGACCGTTTTCACTTCACTAATAATTGAAAAAATCTATGTTGTCATAGGTCCCGCCCCAAGACACCCACTCCTAGCTATTCCTTTGTCTTTTTGCCGCCGCATCCGAAGATATCAAACCACTTAACATATACTTTAGCTGAGGCATGAAGTCAATTACATTCCTAACTTGCACTAATGGTACTGTTTCACTCGTATTCGCACACCTACCATTTTCCAACAAAACCCGTAGCTGTGAACTGGAAAAAAATATAAATTGAGTACATTATTATGATTATCTTATATTACATTATAAATTGTTTCAATTATACGTCAAAGATTTGAACACCCATACAACAAATATCATACAACGGATAGCGGAGGCATTAAATCCCTCATCTGTCAAAATTTATTCTCTGAAAATTCAGCCTCCTTCCTTTGCGAATAAAATCACATCGTCTCGACTGCCTGCATCTAAATATAGGCAACACTTTACACATATGCATAGCTTACTGACAGTCTGGGAAATAAATGAAGTATTCGCTGGATATCAAATTAAAATTTATTATCGTTATTCTGATGGCTTAAACAATAAAAACAAGTTGAAAAATTCAGTACCTGCTAACTATTTATTATAGCGAAAACAACTACAGAAACATGTACATTACCAGCAGAAATTTATACGGAAAATAATCTGCTGGGTGAAGTTGAAAAAACAGCTATAAATGTTGTAAATAAAGAATGCGTTTTTAATAATTGTAACTTTAATAATTAGAAATATGAGTCGAAATGTTTATTTTTTCGAATAAATTTTTCTTTAAAAATTGTTGCCTTCGAAAATTCAATTCTTTGGGGAAAAATCGAAAAATATATTCGCTCATTAATGAGGTCTCGTTACATTACTCTTGAAAAAAAAGCGTATATCTGTCTTTATTCGTTTAAAAGTTACAAGCTCTTGAAATACCGGAGAATATAATGAAACACCCGGTATATGAACATCTTTCAACAAGTTTTATGTGGCTGGCGAGTAAACTAAATTATTGAACAAAAAACATTGCCTGCAGTACCTGAACTAATTTTTAAAACGGTTCAATTTATTTTAAAAAATGTCCTTTCATTTTTATTAGGGATTGATTTATTTGTAAGAATTTCCATTCACCATGGGCGTACGATGAAATTTTTAAAAATGCCTGATTTACTTGTGTTCTCATTTCTGTCGGCCGTCCCCATTAAGCTTTTTTTTAAAAAACCACCAAATAAATATTTTCAAAACGAAAGGGCCGGTATTGATCAAACTTTGCAAACATAACGCATCTAATAAGATACTCTTGTTTTTTTATTATAAACCTGATATTCTAAATTAAATTGAATAGGAATTGGGCTCATACGCCTATTATCTACAAATCCCATCCAATCAACTTTTGAGGATGCTGGTATGAATCCAATGACGTTCCCATTTAAAAAAAGTTGCTGTGTCAAAAGATCGTCATCTGATTACTCAGATTGTATCTTATACGGACGGTACTTTTTTGTTTCCAATATCTTACCTACTTATACCATGGTTTAGTGCCAAATTTGTGGTAGAAGTCCGAAGTGATTCTACAGCTTCGTTTGTTACGGTCAGCGACCGTCCAGTTTTTGGTAAACTTTTGACCATCCCTGCTAAATCAAAACGTTTTAGTGTTCTAATAACTGCTGAACGGGATATATAACTATAAATATACGGAGTGGTCCATTTAAATAAGAGATATAAAAGGTGAAACTAAAACGAAAACTACTAAGAAAAAAAAGAGCATCTAAATACCTGTTTGCAAAGTTACATCAATATCATTTTCACTAAAATTTAAGAACAATATATGTAGAGATTTAAGGCTTTTATTTATTACTATTGTAATACTGCGCTCTATTTTCATTTGTAAAAGTTATAGGACCATTTCAGGAGCTTTTCTATTGGGTTATTGAATGCTAGCAATGTAATAAGTCTGGAATTGTAATTTCCGCTGTTGCTATGAGAGAAAAACATCCGTTTTCGAAATGGGCAAGAGATAAGGAACGCGACATAACTAAAAAGAGTAAAACGCCAGATATAAAACATAAAACGTTCTGGAAAATTTTGTACCAGTCAATATTAATAGATTTTTACAACTTGATAACTGATAAACCAACCCACTGTTCAAAAAGATTAGCAAAAAAAATTGCTTTACTCCCTTGCCTTCGTCATTTTCAGTAGAAGATTCCTATATTGATTATAATTTTCCTTTTATATCTCTCACCGAATCACTACAATCTACTGTAATTTCCATTTCTAGGTCATTCAAATTTTCCCCCTATCCCGAAGTTGCTCTTTCTAGTTTTCCCCATGACTGGAGAAATTCCATACTATTACCAGTTTTAATCGGGGTTTATAAAATAAGACCTAATTAGCAACAAAATTTTCCTGTCCCGAGATATCTTTCAAAAAGTATAAATTTGAATAATTGATCATTCAATTGGCAAGAAATACATATTTTTGACTCATATGTTTTAAATTATTAAAGGTATTATAATTATTAATATATAAAAGATATGTATAAAATGTTGCCTATATTTAGGTTAGTCGAGACGACGTGATTTTATTCGCAAAGGAAGAAGGCTGAATTATTAACGAAAAAATGTTGATAGATGAGGGAAATTATCCAAAATAATCAGGTGCATGTAAGGAAATCGGCGAGCAACAGCTGAAAATATAATAAATAATCTGAGTATGATATATGCATATCTTTTGGGTTTAGAAAAAAAATTAGAATAATTTAAAAAAAACGAATCATTATAATTGAATTGAATTAATACATATTAATCAAATATATTTCAAATGTTATATTACATTGTTTTTTGAGTTTGTATACAGCGATGTTCAATTTATTACATTTAAAAAAAATATTTTACCATTAATCTCACTTAAATATATGTACGTGTTTTTTAATTGTATCTGCTATATAATGTTTTAACATTTTTTTAGTCCTTAAAAATAAACACGTAGTTTTTCGAAAGGTTGGCAATAAATTCTTAAGAGTACACTTTGGTATTATTACTACCACATCCCCACAAAAATTCCTAGTCCTCTAGAGAGCGCCATATTCAATTTAACCATACTGTATGACCAGTTTACGATCAAGACACTTCCAACAAAACCACATTTAACAAATAATTATAATAAGTAGTTTAGAAGAAAAAATAAATTTAAATATACATACATAACCACATACACACCGGTCAAAATAAATCATAACCCTACTTTTTGCTTTGCCATAGTAGGGTCCAAAAAACTAAACGCAGCTTACCTGTTTTGACCTATATTTTTATGCTGCCTACACTTTTAAAGCTTAACGACGATATCGGTTTTTATCAAAATGGATTTTAGAAAACAAGAGCACACAAAAAAGGATTTTATAAAATACTCACGCATTAGCTTTATAAACCTCTATTCCTAGTACTTGCATAACCTGTTGACACGAGTGCACTGGTACGTTATTGAAAAAATTCGTCACTAAATCTGGCAACGTCACCAAAATATCTTTCCACGCATTTGGCTTCATGTTGATGCAAGGAACCATTTTTCCTTCCACTAGTGCTTTCTGTATCTTATATGGAATGCTATTACTACTACTGGTGGTAGGTGCGTCTGCTAGAGGTATAAGTTTATTGTTATTGTTATTATTATTTCTATTAATACACAGCATGGACCGGCCATTGGTTATACTATTCCGTTCTTCTGAGGCTGTACTGGATTGCGTTCGAGCGGGCTGGTGGGCAGGTTGTTGATTTACCAGCTGCGCTGACGAATTATTCACAGCATAGTTATTTTGAAGATCCCTGTAAAAAATAAGCTTTTATTAATTTCAATTCTCACTATCTTAGCATAACCGTAAGTTTTTAGGTTGATTAGATAATAATACCGGAACATACAAAAATCCTTATTTTTACATGAGATAAATTCAAAATGTTTTAATATGTATTTTGAAAAATTTACATTTGTAACTTTGGGTGAGTTGGTTCATTGTGGTCAATAAACATTCTATTGAAACAGAAGAATGTGTTATAGGTAGTTCGTTATCTTCATTATTGTTAATAGTTACGTTTCTATTATTAATTCTTCTTATATTATCTTCCTATGTAGTGTTCTTTTTTCCTTATAAGTTAGTCCGAATGAGGAGAGAATGTGGGATTTTTAAAATTTATGTTAAAAGTTTTTCTAAACACATACATTACTTGTTCTTAATTATTATCCAAAATCTACTTAGTTTTAGGTTATGCATGTTTAAATAAGAAAACACAACTAGCATAGTTAATAGCCAGTACATCCACATATAATACGTTGCGACTGATGTCCCAGAAGTTTCTGGCATACATTTTAATGTTTAACTAATAGACTACTTTGATATACGAGATGAAAATAAATCAGTCACAACGTGATATGTACTCTTCTATTCTTGTTTTGCCTGAATTGGTGTAGTCATAACGAAAAATTCATTTTGACGACTTTTTGTAAAATACCGAGAAAGTTTATAAAGAGCCTAAATTTACATTATGCCTACGACATATACAGGGTGTTCCAACGAAAACTTGCTCCCTTCAAAATGTTAAAAAGACGTCAAATTTTATTGAAAGGAGATGAATTTTTATACAAAATTCCTATCAAAAATGCAACCCCGCTTTAACCTCCAGTTTTTTTTAAATATCAAGTGTACTCGAGTTGAGTGAAAATTTCATTCAGGGGTTACACATAATTTTTAAACTTGATGGGAATGATGTTGAATGGAGACAAGAAGTCAAGTATCTAGGTTTGACTCTAGATAGCAAACTCCTGTGGAACAAACACGAGAAGGAGATTACATACAAAGCAAAAATGGCTCTAATGGTGTGCAGGAATCTGGCAGGGAGAAACTGGGGTTGTGACCCAAAAATCCTGAGCTGGATGTACACTGCCATAGTGAGACCAATCATCACTTATGGAGCCATTGGGTGGAGTAGTAGAACTAGCCTCTTGACGACGAGAGAAAACCTCTCCAAAATTCAAAGACTAGCCTGTATATGCATAACAGGAGCAATGAGTACATGCCCAACGGCAGCAATGGAAGTGATTCTCAACCTCACACCATTACATATGGTGGTGGAGAGTGTTGCAGAAAGAACAAGATACAGACTAAGTAGAGAGGGAATCATTAAAAAAAAACCTCCTCTTCACTTCTTAGAAATCGGACAACCTGGGACATGCCACAAGATGATATGATGAAAAAGTATAATTTTTCAAAGAAATTCGTTACGGAATTAAGCAACAAGAAGGAATGGGATCCAAATACCATTTCCAGATTTGGAAAGAATGCCATTCAATGGTACACAGACGGCTCAAAAGCAATAGAAGGAACTGGGATAGGAGTGTACGGGCCAGGAACCAAACTCTCTGAAAGCTTGGGAAAAACCCCAAGTATCTTTCAAGCGGATATTCACGCAATAAGAAAGTGTGCCCAGTTCAATATTGACAAAGGATATAGAAGGCAAAGGATTATCATAATGTCTGATAGTCAAGCAGCCATTAAAGCGCTGAGTTCTTGTGTAATCAGTTCCAAAATGGTGTGGGACTGCCTAGGCAAACTTAATGAACTAGCGAGAACAATATAGTCACCTTACTGTGGATTCCAGGACACACTGGAATAGAAGGAAACGAAATAGCAGATGAACTAGCGAAGAGGGGGACTGAAATACCCTTTTGGGGGCCGGAACCCTTTTGCGGAATCAGCTCCAATATAATATTGGAAGAAATAGGTAAAGCCGAAGAAAAGAGAAGATTTGACAATTGGAAAGATCTAGTAGGGCTTAGGCAATCAAAGATTCTTCTGGGTGACTACAACCTGTTGAGATCAAATGAATGCATAAGTCAAAGCAAAACTGCACTAAGAGTTTTAACAGGAATCCTAACGGGACATTGTCGCCTGAATGGGCACCTTAAAAAGCTCAAAATAGTGGAGGAAGAAGATTGTAGATTTTGTGAAATGGAAGAAGAAACCTCCATCCACATACTTGCGAACTGCACAGTATTTCAGAATCCTAGGGCACAGTACCTAGGAGACTACTGGATAGAAGAGGGACAGTTACCCAAGTTGAGGCCTGCAGATATTCTAAAATTCCTCCGGGAAATAGGACTAAAGGAGGTACTAGTATCTGAGACTCTCCTCAGAAACTAAGTAGAAGTAAGGGGGCACAATAGATCTTTTAGGTCTCAGTGAATGTTACCCCAAAATACATACATACATACACATAATTTAAAAGGTAATTTGTTTCTCTACACAACATTGTATTTTTTTCAATTTATGAAAGAGCTTTTAAATAATGTGTTACTCGACCGCACTTGCTATTTAAAAACAAATTTGGGGTTGAAGCAGGGCTGCAGGGGGTTACATTTTTGCAAGAAAAACCTCTTGGTTTCTGAGTTTCTGGTTTGATCAAGTTTTCGTGAACAAAAAGTTATGTAATTAAATCACCATGCAGTTTGCTATCGAAAATATTGGAAAACAATGGTTTCGCGGCAATACTAAAATTGTAAATAGTGTGAGGTGTATCTTTTGTAGATGTAACTCAGTACGTTAGCAAAATAAATCTGATTTTATACCCCTGAGGTCAAATTATAAAGCAAAAAAAAATATTAAACCAATACTTGGTACGTACTTTACGGACTTTAAAAATTTTCGTATCAAAATAAGTCTTAATATCAAAATAGTATATTATGCAATGAGCACAAAATGATGCCCATTTTGCACGAGTATGAAATTTGCAGCACAAGCCGAAGGCTCTGTACAAAATGTGCTTGTTTATGATTGAAGTTACGGTTATAAAATGAACATTTATCGAGGTTGTCGTAGAAAAATTATTTGAAAATATTTCAATTTCGAATGACATGTGATCTCGCTGTTACATTTTGAACAGCTTTATTGATTGAATTAAATTCTTGTTCTCTATAAAACGTGTATACTTTTTATAAGTGATATTTGAATCTTTGATCATTCCGTTCAATACGAAGGGAATAACGTGGGTGGATTTCATGAAACCGAACTATTGCCCTGGAGCCTAGAAACGGTGACGTTGGGCGATGCGACATTAAGGAAGTTAAGGTGGGGATGTTAGAGGTTCTGAGACTCGACAGCGTCACTAAAACGCAGTAAGGTATGCAATAAAATGGGCGAAAAGCCTCGTTTCAGGATGATATAGTCCCGTTATTTAAAAATATTGATCTTACGCACACAAAGGAATACAAAGGGTTAAAAAAACCAAAAATCCAACAATACTTTACACACCTGTCAAAATTACGTCTTACAAACCAAGAACAACCATTCGGATTACATCTTCCGAGAGGCATTGAAATACAGTTCATCGGAAAATGTGACAGCACGGGGATCCATTACTCATAATATATAGTAAATTTTAATCTACAGGGTGTCTTAGAGTTCGTACCAAAGACTGATTTAATATTGAAACCTTACTACTCACGTATATTAAGTCAATGACAAGATAGGTCAGAGAAAGTGTTCAATAGGGGTTACATAGTCATGCTCTGAAAACAACAACAGCTGGGGTAACGAAATACCCCACGATAGTACTTAAGAGGATCGTCTAAATGTAGCTCTGCACCAACGTTGCCAAGTGTAGTCCTAAACTAAAACGTTTGTGTTTTGGAAAGTAAAAATATTTTAATAATGATATTTATCACAGTTGATTAAAAAGCAATGTGTTAAGAAATCAATATTTGTCATTTTTAAAATTATGTTTAGCAAAACGTACTGAAAATTGTTCGAGTTTACAATACAGAATTATCATACAAAAAGGAAAACTCACGAATGCATAGATACATTTTCCCTAATCGAAAAATTGAATTGTGTAATTGACAGATTATTATAATAATTTTCAATAATAACCTAACCAAAACCACCCTACCTTACCCCCTACCCTAATCCGAATCGAAAAATTGAATTGTGTAATTGACAGATTATTATAATAATTTTCAATAATAACCTAACCAAAACCACCCTACCTTACCCCCTACCCTAATCCGAATCGAAAAATTCTTCGTATTTTTAGTCAATTTTTGAAAAAAACAATAAGAAAATAAAAATATCTTGACTCGGACACGACTCGAACCTGGTACCTCTGTGTTAGGAGCCCAGCACACTTACGCTGGGCTAATCTCTGCACACATTAATGATATCGTATAGAAGGTTAAAAGCTTTAGAACCGTCGCATGAAAGCCGAGCGCCACCGGAGATACTCGATGGCGCCCTTTCAGTTTAGGACTACACTTGGCAACGTTGGTGCAGAGCTACATTTAGACGCTCCTGTACTTAAGGGTTAAATAGATACAAAAATAGCTCATTATAAAGTAATTTTTTTCAGTATTAGGTTTGTGTAGTTAAAAATATATATTCAATATCAGATTTAAGAAAAATAATAAATTTAATAATATCAGCTGGATAATTTTTTTGTAATTTTGATATTTTCAAGTCATATTTCGATTGATATATCATTTGAAGGATTGGTAGCAAATTGTGCATTTATTGAATTTTGAAACGAAATAATTGTATGAAAAGCAGAAACTTGAAAAATTTTACAATTTCCAAGCATACCTACGGTGTTTAGGTCCAAATTGGAGTCCAATTTAATACAACATTTTTTTAAATTAAATTTTGGGTCTGGAGAGCATTTTGCATACAGGCTCTCAAAGATCGATACTACTTTACTACGAGAGTACATATTGTATGGTCACGTGGTTGGACAGAGCCGTCTTAAGTAGAATTCAACCAAAAAGTTATTTTATACATCGCCAAAATCTAAAACCAAATGGATGTTATAACTCAAAACATTGAATACTTATTTTGAATCAATATTTCCAAACATTATCGAAAAAACGATAATAATATGGAAATTTTCAGAGGAAACAAAATAGTTCATTAAAGAAAGTGATAGAAATTTGTGAAATGGGGGTTTTGGAATGAAAAATACAAAAATCGAACTTCCTAAAAGACTAATCGCCTAGAAAAATACTACTATATACAGGGTGTATAAAAAAAACTTGGGAGTTGATAGAGGGGATGAAAATAATGATAGTATTTCATATAAAACGTGTGCCTACTCCCTTCGTTAACGAGCTGTAGTTATAAATTGACAAAAGGCAAAAGTAACAAAAGTAAAACCTTCGCCTTCGACTTTTTACTTTGAACAGCATATGCCAATCATATGAAAAAGTCGGCAAGGGCGATGAACACGTGTTTTAGTTTCTGCAATTGATTCTGGGCAAATTTTACCATCAAATTATTATTATTATTATTAAGAGCGCTACTCTTTCCATAATGAGTGAAACAAGTATTTCGTAACATTTAATTCGGTAGTATTATTTTTTTTTCGTATTTTGGGCTGGTTTATCTCTGTGCTTTAAGCCATTTGCAAATTAGAAAATATTGGACCCGCTGCTTTTTCATTATAGTCAATTCCTGAAGGGCCGCCCCATAAGTTAAATGGTATTATTGAACCACCTGTATAAAAATATCGTAACTGCTTTGGCATAAAATACCGGCCTTTGTATATTTTTTGAAAGTACAGTTTAAACAGGAAACACGATAGTCTCTAAGAAACCGGTTTTCTACCACGTACTTTTTGCTCGACCGCGAACATCCATAAAGAATTTTTTTATCGTAACCTAACGAAATACTTCAACTAGGTAATACTACATTGTAGAAAACATCAGTTTCAAAACTAGCAAGTTACCTAGAGTCATGCAAGACGAAAAAAAAAATTAAATAAAAAATAAGGTAAACAGTATTCGCGAATTTTTGAAAACGATAATGCGTTTTTGATTAGGACAAAATATTTCACCTAAATTTTTTTTTTCAGATTAGTACGGAGGATTACAACACGTTAATGTTTTATACGCGACTTGAAGAAATGTAGACAGTCACAGAAATCTTAGAATCCCAAAGATTGGAAGGGTGCAAACCAAAACTTAACCAAACCACATGAGCTTGTGAATAACTTGTCAGAAGACCAAACCACATGAGCTTGTGTAGTCACTTGCTGATTGCACGGATGAATAGTGAACAATGGAGTGTTAAGTTAAAAATGTTTTATTAAATAAAATGAGATTTTCAAAATCCTAGTTTCAATAACGTTCTTATAACAAACCCAAACTTTTATATCAAACATCGTATAGGGGCGCACTTTAAATGCCAGCGTTATACTACTGACCATTCCTGAAAAGCCTTCACAAGGGGTAATACAGCAGCGGTTTTTATTAAAAGCATATGAAATGGTTTAATTATACTTGTGAAAAGTAAGGTATTGATTTATATCAAAATCTATGCTTTTTGCAATACATTGCGCATAATTGGAAGAATAATGTTGGCTCATTCGAAACAACTCAACAAGTATAGAACATTTTAAAAAAGCACCAAAACTTATTAGAGTACGATAGAAAAGTCAAAAAGGGATTAAAAATTTTACTATACAAAAACAAAAGTAGATACACTATACTACCTCGAGCACAGTATCTCGAAAACCGTCCGCTAGATAGCGCTGTGTGGCATTTGACACGACGTGCGTGACATTTGATGCGATATGAGTGACACGACGTCGCGCCGAATGTCACACTGCGCTTTTGGTGGTATCTGAAACTTATATCCCAACGCAATAGATCCTAGCTTACCGAATGAAAATGTTTGGTTCCAGCAAGACGGGGCAACACCCCATTATGCTTTAATCGTAAGAACTTATTTAGATGAAATCTTCCCCAATAAATGGATTGAACGAAGAGGTACTATTGAGTGGCCAGCTAGATCGCCAGACCTTACGCCGTTAGATTTTTTTCTGTGGGGTTATCTCAAGAACAAAGTATATGCAACACAACCAACTAGCATTGTAGACCTCAAAGACAGGAAAACTACAGAAATACGGAATATTTCACCTCAAACTTTGAACAAAGTTAAGGAGGAGTTCTATAGGAGACTGTGCTATTGCCAACAACTAGGTGGAGAACATTTTGAGCATTTATTTTAATGTATTAAAATCAAATACATCAGGTATTTTATGTATGTGTTTAATAACTGTAAAAATAAAAAGTTCACCCTGTATAATTCATAATTGACCATACATTATTTAGTTTGTTGAAATCGGTTCATTAAGGGGATTTCAAAAATAAGCAAATATACAGGGTGTTTCATTAAAAAAAAAAACACCGACTATGGCATACTTGCGTGAATCACCCTGTACATTTAAATGTATGTTTACATAACGCACAACTCGATTCAAAAGTTGACGAGTCTCGGCATTTTTTATAATTTTCTAAAATAATGACAAAGAATTTTATTCCATAAGTGGTTTCCACACTGTATGAATTTGTGTGATGGTGACAATCAGCGAGCGAGGCCACATTGCGTTGAATTCTAGCTAGGTTTACGTGGGGTATTCGATAATTATTAATTTTGTGGTTAGAGGTTATAGACAAAATTTTCAAAGTGCGAAGTTTTTATGGTCCAAGAAAATAGGAGTTTTGAGAAATTGGTAAGAGCCAGATAAAAATCCAAAATAAATGTAGAGAAGCAATATTTCTTTTCTATCAAGAAAATTCACAGAGATTGAGTAGCTAGATTAGCTAGAAGCTAAGAGATGAAATTGAGGTGATGTCTCCATCACCCACCCCCCTTATAAAATATATAATTCACATGAACTATATAACATAATCTGTAATATAGTCTTGTCAGCACAAGCTGAGCTTATTCGAATTACTTCGATAATGATAAATCGTCGTATTCTCGATAAAAACTTCTACTTTGCTTACGAATCATTTTAACTTGTGTTTGTTGATATAATCAACTAATAAATATCAGCAAAATTTATGAAATAAGAGCTAGAGACTACCTAAATTAGAGCTATACTTCAGTTAAAGTATGAAATAATTTTTGAGTTCCGTGTTAGTTTTACCGAATGCAAAATAAACGAAAATAAAAATAGTGGAAAGTTACATCAAACTCGTACAGATAAATTAAGTTTATTGCCAACTCACCATTGGTAGATACTAAGAAGGTGTATAAAGGGGTCGAGACTGAAAATCATACACAAGAGTTTGTTAAATGTAGAATCGACTCCATTTTTATTTTTTGTGTTAAAAAAACGACACTAATTGATTTTTTTTCAAGTAAGAAAAAAAAATTGTAAATAAAACAATTTTGAAAGTAAAATAGATAAAGAAAAAAATGGGGATAGGAACTATAGTAAGAAAGCTAACAAACCACTTAAAAAGGATGAACCATGCGACACATTTTTAACATAAAACTGGTTTTATCCTAAACTACTTTTAATAGAATTCAAAAGTGTACGTTCTGTATATTTTAATAACAAATTACTTATGAAAAGTTGACCATATATTCAGACAAATCCAGTACTTCAAAGATTTGATCCAAAAAATAAATTCAACAATATAAATCAAAATAATTACCATAATCTGTGTATAATCATAGATACGGGTTTACTTGTAGCATGTATACAAAAATGAGAGTGAAGATTTAATGTACATGAACATCATATTTTAAATATGTCACATTTAGTACTTTCCCTTTATAAATTTGATTGGTAATTGTGACAGAGGGGTGGGGAGGAATATACAGTAGTTGGGTATATGATCAAAAGATGCCCCCTATAAAAATGTTCCTTCTGTATGTGGGATCCTTATCAGTATGTTAATTTTTTGTATAAATCTCAACCTGGCTTCTCGTTTCCTTCGGGGTGAAATAGTTTTTTTAAATATTGAGGGTAGCATTTCTACCCCTTTGACGGCAACAAAGTATCTTCCTTTTGTTGATACATAGTATCATATAATCTGACTTTAGGTTATCTTTGAGTTTACACATTATGTTTAATTTTGTACTCTAGTATAAATTTCATTTTAAATTAAATTCTCAATATTTTTTTATCCTCTCAACCGTGTATAATTAACGTCATTAAACAACGTTAGGAATAGATGAATCAAAAATGTAGAATTTATAAAATATTCAAAGATGAAGTAACTTTTTTTGATGACTGGAAAGTTTTAACCACATTTAAATTAATCCCTAAATAAAACCGTATGTTAATAATCAAAAATCCTGCCTGGGACTCTGCACACTAAATAATTCTACCGATCGACAGCAGTCGAAAGTCTCACTCTGTATACCATCTGCATACTGTCCACAAGTCTTCTTCTATTACTGACTTATACTATGAAATATATAATATTGAGAAATCGTCGACAAAAGACATGTGCATTGAGTCGGTAGTAGAATTCTATAGTGTACTGTTCTTCGCCTCTAATATTTCATGTCTTCCCTTTTATACCACCTCTTACCATCCCTTTATGAGGTATTTTTCAATTTATATGTTGCACCCAGTAAGAAGATTATACACAGATCTTAGTGTTTTCAACTAAATATAATTTCCAAAATCCAAATATACCACCAAATTAATGAACTATATAGTTGCTATTATTTGAACTTTCATTTGTCACAACATTGTCATCAAAGGACACGAAAAGACTCTTGTTTTATAAAAGAAACTACAGAACGTAAAGCTTAGGTCATAGAAGTGTAACTCATACCTGATTTGTCCAAGAACACAAGTGTACGTTTACAGAACTCTTATTCTTATGGAAATATTATTCTTTAACTTAAAATACCGATACTAGAAAGAAGTTTAGCTCTTCTGTAAGCCCATAAAAAAAACATGCGGGGGACTGATGATAGAAGAGAAAACTAAGTCACTTTTGAATTGTATCGTTTTGATGTTCTTATTTATCTCGATATTGCTTAGTTTTGCTTTTGTCTTTCCCTTTTCATTTTTGAACCACAAGGATTACTTAAAAAATTACTAGAAGAATGAGCAGCGACCACATTCTTTTTCTTTTCTCTGATCGTTTAGACCTTTCTCTACCTTTTTGTAATCTTTTTTCCCTTCTTTTATCAATCTTTCTCATTCTGTTTCTTTTATCCTAACTTTACCGAAATAAAAAATATATCAATAGGTTACAGCTAATAATTTATTAGAAAATGTGTAGTGCAATATTTTCTACAAAAGTTGAAAAACATTTGAAATTTAGCGCTTGGTGTTTGTGGATTTAAAAGCAAAGAGCAGGCGCGCATGCGCTCTAAATAATTTCTCGAGGCAGCCAGAAATGTATGTACAGTGCTATTCAAAAGTCCCCTCCCCCCCTCGTATCTTTTGAACGGCTACACTTACATTAATAAAATTTGGAGTGTGAAAATAAAGATTTGTAAACTTCTCTACGAATGGTAACAGGTGACGTAATAGTAATAGATGACGTCACAGTGCCACTCTGCAAGCAAGTGTTCAAAATGTGCTACTTCCTGACAGTAATACATCCTATTAGTAAACTCTTGTCGTACTCGTTCGAATGTGTCAGCTGAAATTGCATTGCATTTTTCAATAATTCTTTCTTTCAAAACGCCAATGCTATCTGGTGCCGTAGTATAAACCTTGGATTTCAAGTACCCCCATAGAAAAAAATCTAATGGTGTCGGATCTGGTGACCGAGGTGGCCATTCTATAGGACCTCGCCGGCCGATCCATCTACCTCGATATTCTTCATCCAGGTAACGACTTACAACTGCACCATAATAATGTGTAGGAGCACCATCTTGTTGAAATGTTATTTCCAGATGGCCGAATTCATCTGGATTATCTTCCAGAATTTCAAGAATTAACGGCTCAATTGCATTTTGTAACATCTCCAGATCCACTTCACCGCTTAAATTTGAATTTAGGAAAACAAGACCAACTATGTGGTTTCCCAAAATACCTGCCCAAACATTGACTTTTTCTGGAAATTGGGTATGTTGTTCATGAAAGGTGTGAGGATTTGTGTCACTCCAATACCTTACATTTTGTGTATTCACATTTCTATTGAGGCAAAAAGTACTTTCGTCACTAAAACAAATTGTTTTTGTGTAATGTGGGTTTTGACTAATTTTATTTGTCATACATTTACAGAATTCGAGTTTTCTGTCGGGGTCGTCATCCGAAAGGTGGTATGCATGAAATTTATTTTTAGCCAACACTCTCTGTACTGTACTTTTACTTACTTCACAGATAGACGAAACTTTAGTTGAAGAGGAAGTAGGGTTTACTACCATTTCAGCAACTATATCAATTTTTTTATCATCACTAAATGTTGTCGTCCAGATCGTTTGGCATCTTGAACACTACCTGTTGCTTCAAACTTGTGAAGAAGCTCCCTCAAATAAGTTCTCGAGATAGGGCGATCTGGGTATCTCTCATTAAATAAACGTTCCGCTTCATGGAGATTCTTTCCAGATTCACCAATTATTAAGATAGCTGCTACTTTGTCGGCTTGAGTACGTACCATTTTGCCTATGTAAACTCTTAAACGCCTCGTTAAACAATAATAAAATTAAATATTTAAGCTATTTAGAAAAGTTGCAAAGCAACAAATACTATTAAATTAAAAACGTCAATTTTTTTGACAACCAACCAGAGGCGGACTGAAAAATCTTCAATATTTAAATGTGAAATAATAATTTTGGTATTTATCCGTCAAAATTAGTTTAAACCCAAACAAAATTAATATGGCTATGTAGCCAATGTCAATGCCTTTCAAACGAGATATCACTTGCCATAAGGTCCCATTTAAAATTATTGGCCAGAGTGGCACTGTGACGTCATCTATTACTATTACATTACCTGTCACCATTCGTAGAGAAGTTTACAATACTTTATTTGCACACTCCAAATTTTATTAATGTAAGTGTATCCGTTCGAAAGATACGAGGGGGGGAGGGGACTTTTGAATAGCACTGTATATTATATGTATTCACCAGCGATAAACATTTTTCTGCACGTTTACTTTTTTGAAGTGAAAACTTCTTTTGGCGCGTTCAGCACTTTTTGGGTGAACAAAAATCATGGAACTCGCGTCATCGTCACGGTTTCCATGTTATTTAACCACCTATAATACTACTGGTTATGCAACACACAGTACTTTTGGTTATGCAACACAATTAACAATGAAGCGTATATACTGTTGTATATGTCATTCACGTTTTCCATGAGCTGTACGTAATATGTATACTGTGTAAGTGTAAATGTATAATTTTTGGGTGAACAAAAATCATGAAACTCGCGAAAATTCCACACCATACAGCCAATAAGAACAACGTATTTCAAAGAAAGAATAAAAATATTAGAAATAAAACGAATATTCACATCAAGCAACAAATCCCGATCATTAGGTTTGTGCGAGAAATCTAAAAGAAATTTTCAATATAATTATCGAATCAAATAGAATATACGCAATTTTGCCAAGTTCATTTTTGTAAAAGCAATATTCAAGATGGATCTTGAATATTAAAATGACAACATAAGCTACTTTCCTTATTAATTTTCACCTTTCCGCTAGGAAATTCAACGTCAAGTGAAAAATTAATTTTAAAATTCCGAACATTTAAAAATGTGTCAGATTATAAACCCACAGATGTTAGTTCCTCTCTGTACTAAATAAGTTCAAACATGGATATTGGATTTGAATGACGTATTCTAAAAATTCCTTTTAAAATAAGAATATAAGTACAATAAATAACTTGTTCAGTAAATAATATAGTTCCACTAACATTGTTATAGAAGGCGAAGCCATATCTAAAATGTACAGATGACTTTAAAGTCAATAACACACAAGCACGATGCTGACTATCGAAAGCTTATCGAAGAGCTAAAAGCAGATGACTTGATGGGGCAATTCATTGACGCAACGGCCACGAGATATAACTTTAATAATTCCAAATAACTATTCCAGTAGACTGGAAGAAAGGTGTACCCGTACAGGCTAAGGCAACGTGGTATACGGACGGCTCCAAGACAGAAGTAGGTGTAGGAGACGGAATTGTAAGGATAAAACAAAGGGTCGTAAGGAATTGGCGGCCAGATAAGACTCATCAATGCCATTCATTGGACCGGAACACTTCTGCGGCGTCGCCACAAGGAAGTGGGTGGCACAAAAATCTCTAGAATCTCACCAGGACAGAAAAATTTGAGAACCATTTTTTCTTCAAAATATGAATAATTTTTTTTGAATAGGACAACCGATGTATTGTTATATGTCACCAAACGTGAATTTTTATGCTAGAAAGATGTAATTGTATATAACTTTTAATTCAAAATAACTTTATTTGAAAAATAAAGGTACTACAAATTGATATTTGATGGTTATATTTGAAGTGCAGAACTTTCTATCAGGAATAATTTTTTTTAGTAGGACCAATAAAAAAGTTTTCCATATGGTTTTAACTAGGGTTACCACCTTTTTTTGCAATTAAAGTACATTGGTTATTATAGGTAAGAAAAAAAAGTACATAGTATCAAAATAAAGTACGGGTGGTAACCCTAGTTTCAACTGTATATTATATAACCTCTTATAAATCAACAGGTATAATAGTTACTCACTCCAAATTGTTAGATTGTCTTTTAGATAGCATATAAATGTATATCTACTTTAAATGCTGATATTATCCTTAGATCATGAAATACCTTAATCTGACATATCCTAGATTATATAAAAAAAAGGTAAGTTCATTGTTTATTTATATGAATTTCTATAATTTATACTTCTGATAATGCAAAACTTGCAATTTGTGAAACCGGTTGAGTAATATGGGATATATGTTTTTTTTATTGTGAAACTTGTTATTTATTGATTTTATTTAATAATCGATTTTTATAACCCTCCGATATTTTTTTACCCAATTCTGAGATATGGAAGGAAACGATTGAGAATTCTAATAAAAATGACTCACTTTTTGTGGGGGCTACCATATGTATTTTCTATATTTCCAAAAAAAATCCTGATTTAAAAATTACACTTACATTCTTGGACGAATAATATCGTGCATGAAACTGACAGGTCAGGTGTCAACAAAATGAAGTAGTAGATCCCATATTATATGTTTCAAGCAGAATTATTACAAATTCGAGTTTTTTATATATGGATTTTCATGTTTTTGTTTTCGATTTTTCAAAAGTTATGGTTTAACAGGTTTCCGAAACTACGACCTATTATAATATAAAACCCAGTTGATCTATTAGATTTCAAAACACGTTTTTTAAAATAAAAACGATTCTAACTGACGATATAAAAAAATTTCACAATATGTAATACATTTTACGTTGACATTTAATCTGTCAGTTTCGCAATAATTGAGTTTATTTGTTAAATGTTTGCATACAAATAAAACTTCAAATTGACACCTACTGATAGTATTCGCCATTCGAAGTACCATCTTTCTCTTGATAATTTGGTGAACACCTTTGGTGGAGTCCGTTTTCACCCACTCCTGATGATGTGCTAGGAGTGTTGAAATGTTCGCTTTGATCCATGCCACTCCTGGTTTGCATTAAAAAGCACAAAAACAGTTATAAAAACACATTATTCTCTTTATTATGAAAATAATCTGTTGTGAAACAGTTTTACCTTGTATTTCAAAAATTTCAATAAGTAATCTGAAATGTATGCCATTTGTAAGAATATTAAGGTGGCAGATCTAGTATCCAAGCGAGAGGAAAATTGGAAAAACTTCCAATACCTACCTGCGTGTTGCTTTTAATTATCTACGAGAGAACCATATACAGTAGAACACAAACACCTGAGAGTTTGAAAACGTTCAACCCCACGATGCGCATTCGTCGTGCGGGCAGACTGTTCAGAAGCAGTCAGTTGCTGTGGCTTCAGGATATGCTGATAGAGTTAGTGTGAGCTTCTATGAAGCAGTATGTCGCTAAAAAATGTCACTTTTCTATTTTAAATGCCTGGAAAGCATGTGTGATGAATTTTTCAATTCACTTTAGGATGTTCAATGGAAAACTCGTTGTGAAGATGTAAAAAAAAAATAGAATAAGATTATATGGCAATGTGGTTGATGATTTAATAATCAATTCAGTGACAGTGAGTGCGAGGCTGATGAAGGTACCTCAAATGAATCAAATATTTCAGGAATCTTATAAGTAAACATATTTTTTTTTATATACTTATTGTAAAGTCTAACTAAAGTCAGTGTGATGACCATAAAATAAAGCAATGTTGTCAGATATATTTCCTAAAATTGTTGGGCTCACTATACAAATGTTTCCCATTACTTCAGTAAACTGTTAGCTCGTGATGTTCTCAGAAAGCTAGTTTGGAAATATTTAAAAAAAAATACATAATATACATTTATTAGTAAGCATTAAAAAAAGTCGCTCGAAATTGCTGTAAAAAGAGAAATTAATTAAAACAACTTTTTGTATGCCTACTATATTCAAGAAAATCTTGTATATTTGGCAACGCATTGCAGGTGTTCAGCGTTATACAATCATCAAGTACATTATTGTTTATATTATAATGGAGTAACGGGTCACTTACTAAGACGGACTAACTGTAACTAAAAAAAAAAAAAACTCTGAGGGTGGCCTGCGATATTAGAGAGTTATTAGTATTGTGTGTCGATTCAGGGGCGTGTGTGAATTTTGTTTTAAAGAAATATTTAAAATAATAGTAGTAAATATCTAGTTTCTATTTCTTGGTCGAGTGAGTTTAGTGAATTGATATCAATATAATATTTATTTGTTCGTGGACTTGAGTGAATTGATATCAATATAATATTTATTATTTGTTCGTAGACGTTAGGGTGAGTTTTATGATTATAATTTATTTGTAATTAATTAGAATAGCATTTTGGAGAAACGACAGTCCAAGATGATGCGCGGGAGTCAAATAATTTGACGCCACAAACAAATGCAAATGACTTAGCAATAAATGATACCGATGATAGGGCCGAATTTAAGAACAAATATTTACATGTTCAGTGTCAACGCGTTGTTTTAAATATGTACGCGTGTTTGAAAATAGAAAATTCTGATAATGCGGTTATCGCGGGTTTACAACGATTTATAAAGTAATAGTACCAAGTTTAGAACTGATTCGTGATAAATTGCGGGATATTCCTGAATATACTTATCAATGTTTTATTGAATTGTGGATTCAAATATAAGAAGTTAGATAATCGAATGGTGATAATGGAATCTCGGCGTATCGTTGAACTAAGACAGGAGTATTTGCGCAAAATAAAAGGGTATCGTGATTCAAATAGAACTAGGTATAATTTATTTAGACGAAACTTGGTTTGATAAGCATGATGTTGTAGAAGTATGGTTGGGTTGGGTTGACGATATAAAAAACTGTTCTTTAGATACTCCATGTTCTAGAGGAAACGCGTTATTATTGTATTACAAATTTTATGAGTTTTGTATGCAGGCTGATCTTTTTCATTCAAATTGATATAGTAGATTAACATTATTTCACAATATTTGAATTTATAAAAAATTGATATGCACGCCATGGGGCGGCTTTTTCCTTCAAGGGGATTAAAAATATGGTTCACAACACTGACTTTAGTTAGACTTTACTAAGTTACGATTTCTCAATTTATAAATGGTTACCTTCTCCCTGTATGCTACTATAACACTATTTTTCTTATTATATAACCAACGAATGGTTTAAATATGCATTAAAAATAGATAAATTATGCTTTCATACATGCAAATAAAAACAAGGATTTTATTAAAAGTTTTCAATAGCTCTTTTTTTAATCCCCTTAATACCTACCTACATCCGGCCAGAGCAGTAAAATTTCCAAATTATTCTTGGTAAAATGCATTGAAAAATACTGCAATGTTGAAGTTACTTCAGTTTAAAATGACAATGACATTTTGCATATACTCCAAGTTCTAGTTATAGTAAATAACTACTGAACTTCTTTCACAAAAGTTACTATTTTAAATTTGTGCCTCCGATTGTACCTTTAAAGCATAAACCGAGCGAAGAAGGTTATCCTTTTCGTTCCGAATGCGTTCTCACTTTACGGTACGCGCATGCAGTGGAAATCTCACACTTTCAGGCGAATTTGCCAAACTGTACTCAATCAAGTTGCCGCAAATATGCAAATTTACCACACAATTAAGCAATACCATGTTCTGCAGTGTTTATATACCATAGGTAAAGCTATTCACTCATGTTTATATAAAATTAGGAGAGTATTCTCAAAAGACCAGTCTACTGGGAAAAAAATTTACAAGATTATAACTTGTAGAATTTTCGTTTCATGAAAGATACTCGTAACTCGACAAATTGAACGGCTTAGCAATTTTTCTAGAACCAAAAATAGAAACGACGGAAAACTGGATGAATTCTAAGTTTGACAACGATCTATCATAAGATGTCCATTAACTTGAATAGAAATATTTTCCAAATATGCTAATCTAGCCCATAGCTAATCCTGCAACGATTTATTTAATAGAATGTCTTAAATTTGCTAATCCTGCAACGATTTATTTAATAGAATGTCTTAAATTTGTATCGAGACACCGCAAAAAACAATTAGCTGCCCAAAGCAGTAGCAAAAATGTATCATTAACTTCGAATTTGCTATAATAAATACCTGGACTGCGTTCCATCGTACCTCGATATTCCACCGTTCATGTGTAGAAGAGGAGGAGGAGGATAATTGCCCTGTGATGCCTGGTGATAGTTATTTTGATTCATATTCGGTTCGATGATCATGTAGCCCCCAGCTGCCTTATTCTGAGCATTGTATTGTGCCAACCTGAAATCAAACAATAAAAGACGTACACAAAATGTATTTGAATTCATATAAATCAACATACCTAGAACGGTTAACCGTTTAGAAAATTTAATTTGTTGACACGGAATTAAAGCTCGATAAATCAATTATTCAATTTAAGAACTAATATGAATGTACATAATTTCTGTACAGTTAACGGGATAAATAAAAGTGTCAGATAGTCAGATTGGAAATGGTTATAACAAGATTTAAATCCCCTTCCTTTTTTGTAGTTCAAGCGAAATGGCACTGGAACCAAACGTTTATTTTTATCGGTTCCCAGCTAGGGGCGATCTCAAGTGGTAGAGAACTGGTGAAAATCGTCTTCCGTAATAAATGCGTTTTTGAACAATAAAAAAAAATTTAATTATATTATGTTAATTTTAAGTTTAATTTTTCTACTTCTATTATTATTAAAAGTTATAATGGGAGGTACTATTAAGCATAGGGGTAAGTACAAAAAAAAGGTTCAAGTTTTATTAAACATCACCCCTTCCTGTGTCCAATTTCAAAATGGTTTTCACAGAAAAACAAAATTTTCATAAACGTTAAATGCAATTCTACAAAATACACATTAACCTTTATACAGTGTGGAAACCACACATGGAATAAAATTATTTGTGTTGTTATTTTATGAAATTAAAAAAATCGCTGGAACACGTTAACTTTTTAATTCAATTCTACGTTCCCCGCACAAAAATTTAGGTATACAGGGCAATTCACGTAATTCTAGCTCATCAGGGATACTATACCTACTATAAATATATTCAGGGTGTTCCATAAAAAATAAAGAATAGCGACTGAATCATTTTATAAAACAAGGCCACTAAAAAATGTATTCCATAAATATATTCCCATTTACGGATAGAGCTAGGTTGGTAAGGATTTATGAGTGAATATAAAAAAAGGAAAAAAAAAACATTCAGATAGACATGCTAAAGGAAAAAGAGGACAAAGAAATCATAGAAGACTAACTAAATTAATGGTAAAAAAAAACTTGAAAAACAAGCTTTTATTTAATTGCCCTAAAAAGAAGAAAATAAACATTAATCAATTTAATACATTTATTACTCAATTTATTAAATGATATAAAAGCTTTTCGCTAGAGGATCAGACAGATTTTTAATGTTTCTGAACATTGTTTACTTCGTATAAATAAATTTCAAGAGTGATGCAAGCAGTTAAGAAAATGTTAAGACAAATAAAAAGTCTGGCAACGGGTAAGTTGGTCAGCTAGGAGTTATTTTTAAAGTAGACGCTGATAATTTTAAACAAAAATGCAAAATATAAGAATTTTTGAAATTATTTTTAAACAGCCGTATTTAGATATTAATCATGAAAATATAGGTAAAGACATTTTATAAAATACATCTAAGAAAATCGTTTTAATTTACTTCTCAATTTAATTTTTCTCCATGTTTATTATGGAAAAATATATACATTAGATTAAAACTCTGGTCAGATTTTCAAAAATCAGATTCAGAGATCTGAAAATATAGCATTGGAGTGGGCAAATTCACCGCTTGTTCAAATCTAATCTAATTATTATGTAATTAATGCAAAATTGGTCTTACTATAACATTAAATTTTGAAATTTTTTTGACAGTTCTAATAACCAATCAAATTTTAGTCAATTTGTGTCATATGAAACAATTTCACCCAATCATGTCAACATTACACTGATAATTGCATTCAGTGCAATTATCAATCACTATGACAACACTATTGAGTTTGACAAATAAATTTCAAAATGTCACGTATTGGCAATGCGAATGTTGAAAGTATAAATAATGCGCTAATCAAAGAAAACATTCACAGAAATACAACCTACAGACACAAGTATATTTGGAAAATAGTTATGGAATTGATAGATATGGAAGACAGGACCGAATTTTACCATGTTGTTGCTGTAGAATTAGCGTGGCGAAGAGGAGAGGCAGTTACTTGTCTGGTGAAATTTTTTCCAATTCGAGAAAAATAACGATGGCTCTTCAACACATCGCATTGAATACAATCCGGTGTTCAGTAAAACGTGAAAGCGCTTGTAACCAGCTTTCTTTGTGAACGCACCCTAACAGTCCGAAGCTTGTGCTTTCGATTGTCAAAACATTATCTCTTTTATAATCAATGTCCTAGGTATATTGCTACTGATAATAAACTAGGCCTTCGTCTATTACCTATATGGTACGACTGTGTTTTCTCAATTCCGTCTGTTAATTATAAGTCAGTAACTGAATATTTTAGTGTTATAAATAAATTCTGTAGATGTGGTTTTATGTACATACAATATTTTAGAGCTGAAATTGTGGAGTAGTTGTCAAATTCTTGATAAACGAATTTCAGATAACTACATTTAACAAACAATTTTTTAATTACAACTTATTAAGGGTCACGAATCTATTCACTGTCGATAAATTATAGAGCATAGCTCTAGACGCCTCGTATTGTGTTGTATTGTATTTAGTAGTGAATTTTATCTTTCCGGTTTGGAAAGAGGTTTTTTTAAAACTTTACTTAACACTTACTACAACTATCTTTAATGAAATATTACAATAATATTTATAACATAGATACAAAAGATACAATGATATACATATGACTCGTTTGATGTCGCAAAATAGAATCCTCTTCTCCGTCTGCTTGCTTCTATATATATGTAATTAGGTCATTATCTCTAATGTGGACTTTCTACTTGATAATGACTTAATGATCATATAATTCCTCCCTCCTTGAGCTCAGAAAATAAAGGGTTTTTATTTTCTGACTGTGATGCTGGGACCATGGGGCTCCTTCGTTTTTTACATCCAAGAGGCATCTTTTTCTTGATGATCTTAAAATATACTATAAAACTAATTATTATTAATATACATATAATTATTAGAATTGTGTTAGTCCAAGGGTGGTGTCCAGGTATTTCCTTGAGCTTGGGTAGTTCTATATTATGAATCATTCTTTCGATTTGCTTGATCTCCGTGTGGTCTATAGAATGGAGATGCAGAAGTGGAAGTTTTCTCGTGTTGAGTGTGAAATTTATTGGAGGTAGCTCGAATACTTTCTCTTCGTGCAAAGTTTCCTCTTCTTGAAAAATTTCACCATTTGCTTTTATCGGACAGTTTCCGATAGTAATAATTGAAGGTTTCGTGATTTGGTAGATTCCATTATTGTGACAAGTGGTTTCCACCTTTATTGGATTGATAGGGATGACCAATACTTGGTAGGAATTTATTTGTAACAACGTATCATTGTACAGTTTTACGTGGGTACTTTCACATTCGTTTTCTCCTGTTTCTATCAGTTTTACTAGGCACGGCTGTCGATTTTTCTGTAGTAACTGAACGGGGCAGTAATAGTTGTCTTCAATTTCGGGGCATCTGATGTGGTTGGACCAGTTTTCTTCTGTGTTGAATAGTAGGAAAGGTATATCAGGTATAATGACGAGGTTGTTTATGGGTACAGGAAAAAGTTGGAAATATCGGAAGTTCTTGTTTGTTATAGGAATATGTATTTTGAAAATGATCAATCCCTCTTGAACAATTACTTGAGTCGAAAATAGATTGTAATAATTCATCGGATTTTTTAGAAAAGGTACCTTTCTTATTTTATAATTATTATTAAGTGTTATTATAATTCTTTGTATATTATCTATGGAAATAATGGAACTATGCAAGATATTGAGTTTTGCAAATGAAATGGCGGTTTCAATGTTATTAATTAAATTTTGTGAATCTTTTAAATGATTAATTAAGTTTTCAATGGCAATGTCCAATGAGAAAGCCCTTTCAAAATCAATTAATTTGTCTATTTCTTTTGTAACTAATTCTAATTGTGTTTTTAAAATATTTTGGTTTTCTTCTAGAATGCTAAAGTGTTTTGAATATTGTTTAGTCATGTCTTCTAGGATTGTCTGATGTTCATAAAGAGTGAAATTGAGTTTGTTCTGATTGTCCTTAAGGGTACTCAAATAATTGTTATAGTATTCTTCATCATCTATATCTAGTGTACCAAAAAGCCATTTTGATATCTTCCCGACCGCGTCTACTAATGCTCTTTTTGGCCTATTGTGTTCCTTTGTAAATATTTGTAATTGATTTATAATTATTCTATTTAAGTTTATAGCGTAATCGAATTTATTATTAAGTAAAATGGAGAGATGATTGTTTGTGGTAATCAAATCTCTTAACGTTAATAGTTGATTTAAAATCTTGGTACTAGACTCGAAGGGTTGGGTTAAATTGATATGATATATGAAAGTGTGCTTAGAAGTTATTACTTTTGCTTGTCCAATTTGAATTGGGATTATCGGGTTCTTAATTTCTTTAATTTCTATGTTTTGGTATCCTTGCATTAAGAGGAGTATCATCATCGCTGTAATCGCCTTCATTCCTTTTGGTACCTGCAACAAGACGTTGAGGTTTGAGAGATCTCATATGATAAACTCGATCATTTGTTTTGATTTTATTATCTCCTAAAATTTCTACATTTGATATTTTCTGATAGAGTTTTTTCGCTTTTTCTTGTCTTGGTCCAGTTCCTTTTAATTGGTATACTGGATGGTTTGTATCGATTTTAATTTCGCGTTTTCTACATCTATTGGCTCTTTCTAGAGTTTTCTCCTGGGTTGTTGTTAGTTTATTGGTAATAAGATCGCAAAGTATGTTTAGGTTTTTTGAATGTTCTTCTATGTATTGAGTCATGCGTTCGTTTTCGTCTCGTTCAAATGGGTTTTTATAATCTAATTTGCCTCGTAAGATCTGGAATGGTGTATAACCTGTAGATGTATGTATACTATTATTATACGCGAGAAGTGCGTAATTCATTAGGTTTGTGATAGACGTGCCAGGTTTTTCTTCGCGTAATATTCGCAAACTTTCAATTATCGATGAATGGAATCTTTCTATAGGGCTATTACTATTGGGGTTGTATGCAGTTGTATAATGAATTTCTATTTGATGTAATAAACAAAGATCCTGCCAAACGTGGTTCCTGAATTCGACTCCGTTATCACAGGTTATTTTGTTTGGAATTCCGTAATGGCTTATAAATTGAATTAATTTGTTTGCTGTTTCTATTCCACTGGTTGAGTTGATAGGGTAGGCTTGTCCAAATTTTGAAAAGCTGTCTATTATTGTGAGGAAATTTTGATTACTAAATTTAAAGGTATCTATATATAAATGCTCTAGTGGGTTTGTTCCAATCGGGGTTGGTTTAAATACCAGTGAAGTGGGATGTCTTTCATATTTTGATGTTTGGCATTGGTGGCATGTATTTACGTAGTTTATCACGTCTGCATCTATGTTAGGCCAATAGAAATGTTTTTTTATCGCGGCTATGTTTTCGTTTATTCCTCTATGATTAGTTTTTGTTTCATGGTAATATTTTATCTTTTCCTGTCGTTCTTTTTCGTCTATAATGTCAGTAACCATTTTATTAGAAATAATTAATGAAAACGACTTGCTTCTAAATGAAGATGTCATGAATCTACAGAAGGGAATCTTTAATGTTTCGTTTTTGAAAAGAAGGCAGTATGTGAAATTTGGTTTAATGGTTTCTTTGATTAAGGAAAGATACTGTGTTTCGTCGAAATTTTCTTGAGGTAATTGCCAAAAATATCTATTTTTATCGAAGATTTTCAGAAATGAATATTTTGGTTTTTGTATGTTGGATGTGGAAATAATAATTTGATTTTTGTAGACATTTATATTTCTTTCCGTAAAAGGGATTTCTAGTATAGGGTTTTCTTGACTAGTATGGACAGTTTCTAGATCATCTGAGCTTTTTCCAGTTCTTTGATCCTCCATCGGGATGATTATGTCCTGCAGAATCTTGATTTTTTGAATTTCTTGTTCTGTGTTTCCGTTAGCTTCTGTAGTTTCCTGGTTGGGTGGTGGTATTTCTCTATCAATGATGTCGTTTATAGTTTCGTCTGTGATACATAAGTCTGGGTTTGCATTTAAAACGAGTGAAGACTCTTCTACTCTTACTGGTGTTCCTGGTACAATTTCGTCGGTGTCTAAGTCTAGAAGGTCAAAGGAGTTTTCTGGGCTTTCGGATTCGTAGGGAAAGAATTCGCTTGTGTCCAGATTCATAATGGTTGAAAGATTATCGTCTGTTTCTAAGGGATTTATTTCAATACGAGAAAGAGCATCTGCATTTGAGTTTTGTTTTCCGCGTTTATAAATAATTTCGTAGTCATATTCCTCTAATTTAAGTTTCCAGCGTATAAGCCTGGAATTTGGTTCTTTCAAGGAGAATAAATATTGTAAGGGTTTATGATCCGTTATTATGTTGAACTTTGTCCCATATAAATATGGTCTAAAATACTTTACAGCGAAAACTATTGCTAATAATTCCTTTTCTATAGTGCTATAGTTATTTTCAGCTGGGTTTAAAGTACGAGAGGCGAATGCCACCGGTAAATCGCTACCAATGGAGCCTTGTGACAACACGGCGCCTATCGCGACGTTAGATGCGTCTGTAGTGACGTTGAAGGGTTTACTGAAATCTGGGTATTGTAAAACTGGATCGTTCATTAAAATATTTTTACATGTCTCAAAACTTTCAATGAATTCCTGTGTGTGTATGATTTTAATACCTTTTTTCAAGCAAGATGTGAGTGGTTTAGTGAGTTTTGCAAAATCTTTTATGAATCTTCTATAGTATCCAACAAGTCCGAGAAATGATTTAATTTGTTTCGCTGTTTTTGGAATTGGGTATTTTTGTATAGCGGCAATTTTCTTAGGATTCATTTTTATTCCATCAGGTGTAACTACATGTCCTAAAAATTCGACATCTTTACAAAGAAACTCTGATTTATCTAACTGAATTTTAAATCCTGCGTCTTTTAGTTTTTGAAATACTTGTTTAAGATTATTAATATGTTCCTGAAGGGAAGTAGAAAAAATAATTATGTCATCCATGTACACGAAACATATTTTATTCTGTAAGTCTTTTAGAACGTTGTCCATTACTCTTTGGAATGTAGAAGGACTATTTTTTAATCCCATTGGCATTCTTAGGTATTCGTAGTGCCCATTCTCTACATTGAAGGCAGTTTTTTGTATTGAATTTTCTTCCATCTCTATCTGGTGGAATCCAGATGCCAAGTCGAGAGTTGTAAAGTATTGACACCTCCCTAATTTATCTAGGATGTCTTGTATGGAAGGAATGGGATATCGATCATTAATTGTTTTCTCATTTAGCTTTCTGTAATCTACAACGATTCTCCATTTCTGCTTTCCGCTGGCATCTATTTTCTTGGGTACAATCCATATGGGGGAACTCCAAGGGCTTTCCGAAGGTCTAATGATACCATCTTCCAACATTTTATTTATCTGCTTTCTTATTTCCTCCTTGTGGACATACGGGTATCTGTACGACTTAACGTGCACAGGTATTTCGTCATTTGTTTTAATTTCATGTTTTATTTTATTTGTAAATGTTAATTTATTGTCGGGATAATGAAAAATCTCTTGAAATTGATTAAGGAGTAATTCCAAAGCCTTTTTCTCTTCTACGTTTAAATGATTTATACGGAAATTTTCCAATAGTTTTTTGTTATTAGTTTCCCTTTTTATTTCTTTATTTGATTGATCGTTAGTACAAGTAACTTGTTCAATGGAAAAACATTCAAATGCATC
This sequence comes from Lochmaea capreae, assembly GCA_949126875.1. Lineage (NCBI taxonomy): Eukaryota > Metazoa > Arthropoda > Insecta > Coleoptera > Chrysomelidae > Lochmaea > Lochmaea capreae. Next base: position 3,687,351 of record OX421402.1, read on the forward strand.
GTTAGTGAATGGTTTAGCGAATGCATCGAAAAATGAATAATTAATTTTTGCTAATTGAGTGTTCGTACTATTATTAATAAATTCAATTGTAGTTAAGTTATCTTTTACACTTATGATACCTGATGGTATTTGGATAGTTTGTTGGGAATTTTCCAGTCGTTCTATTAAATATTCGCCGTCTGGTAATGACGTTTTAATTTCTTTTAATATAGAAGTCATTGGAGAAATTTCAAATTTTTGAGTGTGGAAATTTTTTCTGTAATTAAGCGGAATTATGTTGTAATTGTTTGTTAATGTTTGGTTAGTTAGATCTAAATTTAATTTTAATTTTCGTAAATCTCTTATGCCGATTATGCCATCGAAATAATCATGAAAATCGAATAATACGAATTCTAGTGTTTGATTAAATTTGTGTTCTTTCAGTAATGGAATTCTGGCTTTAAAGTGAGCTTGGCGGCTTCCTGCGCAAGTAATTATGGGAGTTGTGTGACGTATGATAGATTCTGGGAACCATTGCTCTGCTACTAAGGGTCTCAGGATAGAAGCATGACAACCAGTGTCGATTAGGAGTTTTAATGGAGTTGGGTTTTGTAATTCTATAAATGGTAATGAGTTTGGTATAAAATTATTAAGGGTTATCCTTTTGAAATCGGGTTCTGAATTTCGTGAAAATTTTGTGATGAATAGTCATCAAAGCTATAAGAAGTTTCCTTTTTTGTTGAGTCACAATCAGATACGTTTTGATGCCTGTACGGATAATCCATGTCGTCCGTCTGACAATCATCAGTATAATCATCAGGTTTATTATCCTCGATGTTATATAATTCTTGAGAACTGAAATTTGGGGGTCCTCGAGGTGTGAAGTGATTTTTATTGAAGTTTCGTTGAAAGCTGGGATTTCTCGAAGTGGTGGACATGGGCTCTGGTTTAAATGTGTTTTTTCTTGCATTTCTTGGGTCAAATACATTTTTCTGTTTCCCAAAGACCTGTTCATTGGTTGGGTATTTTCTCTCTATCTGGCGTGATTGAATGTCAATTGGTTGACTGGGGAAATCTTGTTTTGATGGCCCAGGTTGATTTTGAGGGTTGATAAAATTTCTATTATAATTTACAGGTGAACTGCGTTGAAATTTAGAAAAGTTTGTATTATAAGACGAAGGTTGATTGTAATAAGAATTTGGGTTGAAATTCTGATGATTAAAGTTTTGTTTGGGTTTAAATTTTGAATTTGGGTTCATACTTAGAGAATTTATTCTTTGGTCGTTATAATATTGCCTGGTAATGACATCACATGCGTCTATAAAATTTTCAGGGCTTTTTATATCTAAAATTGTTCGCGTTTTTTCGTTTACATTTGCTAATAATATATCAATAGCATTTCCTTCATTTTGCTGCATTAGTACTTCTTTGCGTCCTACACTAATGTTTTCTGAACTTATTTTAACTTCTAATCTAGACTTGAATTGGTTGATTCTGTCTATAAAATCCAAAATATTTTCATTTCTATCTTTAGTTAGATGTAAGAAGTCTCTGGTAAGTGTTTGGCGGTCGATTCTATCGCCAAAATGGTTTCTTAAACTTTGTCTAATAAGTGGCCAGGTTGTCAGGTCTGGACGGCACATAACAAAATTTAAGACATTTTGCTGTAATTTTGAGCATATCACATTGTATGTGAAATCATTTAATGTATTGTCAGGTGTCTGACCATACGTCATGTAGAATTTATCGCATCTTTGAATAAAGCTTTCTAATTGGATTGAATTTCCATTAAAGGTAGGTAGAAATTCTGCTAATGCTCTAGCTGCTTGAATTGTGGGAGTATTCCTATTTTCAAGTGCCATTTCACTTATATTTCTTACTAAATCGTCTATATCTACTGACATATATATTTAAGTTTATCAAAATAGAATTCCTTTGCTGGAAAATCTCTTGAATTTAAATATTGTCTAAGAATAAGTTTTACGATTTTCTATAGTTATATTAAAACCCTTTGCAAAAATGATCGTTTTATCACTACGAAGGTTTTAGATTGGATTCTATTTGCGTGACTCACAGTAATTATACAAGAAATTTAAGAGAAAGAAAGTTTCCAAAATACAGTTAAGATAGGAGAGAAAAGAAAGGAGTTTCAACACTTACTTTGTTTTTTCCCTGGTTCTTCAAGACAAATGGTTAAGACCAACGGCTACTGCTGCAACCTTCTTGAATCCTACTGACTGCGCCAATTTTATCTTTCCGGTTTGGAAAGAGGTTTTTTTAAAACTTTACTTAACACTTACTACAACTATCTTTAATGAAATATTACAATAATATTTATAACATAGATACAAAAGATACAATGATATACATATGACTCGTTTGATGTCGCAAAATAGAATCCTCTTCTCCGTCTGCTTGCTTCTATATATATGTAATTAGGTCATTATCTCTAATGTGGACTTTCTACTTGATAATGACTTAATGATCATATAATTAGTGATTAACTTAAAATATCATTATTGAGAGAAAAAATTATACAAAAAAAGTTTTCATATCGGTTTCATTATAAATAATAAAGCGGTCGCTTACGTGTTAAATCCTCACTGACTAGGATATGAGACAAGTTAGATTTATTATTTATACAGAGTGGAAACAACTTATGGAATGTAAATATTTCTGGCCTTATTTTATAAAAAACGTTGGAACATATCCACTTTTAAACTCACTTATAAGTTTTCCGAACCCAAATTCAAATATACAGGATGATTCACGTAAGGCTAGCAAAGCCGGTACTCTTTATTTTCGAAATATCTTCGATAATGTAGACCAGAGGTTCCCAATCTTTTTTCTCATAGACACTTTCAAAATTTTGCTGGTTCCGGTGGATTTCTACCATATTCCCGAAACTCGACAAAAAATTTGTTCTAACTAGGTATAGGCTCAATTCCGGTCGCAAATTAACAGTTTTCGAAGAAAAAAAAAATGGGGGAATTGATTGGTTAATGATTTAATTGATTGTGCTGTGAGTGGATGTCAAAAAAGTAAATTTTGCCAATCAAAAAAGTTATTCCATCCAACTTTACTTTTTTGAAATATACTCAACACAAGAAACCAATCTATTCTCACTTATTTTATTTAGAAAACTTCTCAATCGGAGTGGTAGAAAATAAAAACTGTATTTATTCAAATATATCATTATTACACTATTAATTATTATTATTATAACGTAACGTAACTTCTACAATGATAATAAAAAAATAATCATAATTTTAATGGGAGGGATTGTCAGCAAATTATCAATATTTGGCTTCAGTTTTGTTAGGAATAACCGCTTCTGTGATATTCAATCTGCTCCCTTTTTTTGTTAAAAGGTTTGTAACGACACTAAAACAAGATAAGACGAAGGAAACGCTATCAGAAGCTTATTCTCGCAATTCCTTCAGCTCCTTATTAGAGCTAAGCTCGAGTAGCTCCACTTCCGTTTCATCAAATGGATTTAAGAATCATGGTGGTATTCCCATATACAGAATATTTTATTTTATAAAATAGGGCTACAAACAATTTTAGTAGCTCCACAAGTAGATATAATCATATCATTAAGATATGGGATATCGAGTTTCCTATGGGAAAATTTTTAGATAAACGAACTACTTTAAAATACGGGTTATTTGCCTTACCGACATTTTTCTATTTATAGATATACGATGATCGAAGGAAAAAGTCTGTAATGACGACGAAGACGTGTTTAAGATTTTGCAAATTATTTTGGAATCTATAGATATGGTTTTAACAGTACAATAATCCAGACATGCTTATACACAGACATGCACAATCTTTTTTTTCAAGATAAGATGTGTATTTTGTCTTTATGTTTTTCCCATTTACAATTTTTTTTCTAGATAACGCTACATATACAGACAAGAACACATTTTATAGCTGGAAGATACTTAGATCGGTAGTGGATGAAATATATGACAACATAGATTAAGATAGACATTTCATTAAAACTGCAACCAACCAAAACTAAAGATGCACTTTACTAAAACCAAACATATATATTTTGCAATAAATATCATACAGAGTTCGCAATAGTCCGGGACCGGACAAGTATTGAAGAAAATATAAAATTTTTGAAAAATCTTTTTATACCACAAATCACAGATCACGCTTTAAGCCTTCAGAAGATATACGGTTTTGTTATCCTATACCGAGTGGTTAAAAAGATATAGCAACTTTCACAGAAAAATCACAATCCACTAAAACATTTTATGAAATAACAAAAAACCAAAAATTTTCAAACAATACGAGTATTATATTGAGAATTGGTTTGATTATTATGATTTAGATTTTAGAACATTAAAAACAACATGAATAAAAACGAACAAACAACTAAAAGTAATAAACTCCATTTCATGAAACGCGAAAGCTGCAAGATCCTTTTTACTATAGTAAATGCTCAAATTGTAAGCCTTATTCGGTTTATCTTTATACACTATAGATTTTAGGTAACCCCACAAAAAATAATCTAATGGATTATATTCGGGTGACCGAGGTGGCCATTCAATTTCACCTCTTCTGCCCATCCTTTGACTTGGAAAAACATCATTTAGATATTCACAAACTATTCTTGCATGATGTAAAATTTGTGGTATAAAAAGATTTTTTTTCCAATTTTATATTTTCTTCAATACTTGTCCGGTCCCGGACTTTTGCCGAACTCTGTATAAAGGTAACACAACTTCAACGTGCCTACGTAAGAAAGAAGCATCTTTGGCATAAATTTATAAAAATGTATAACTAACAATTAAAAAAGGATTAAATTCAAAAAAGAATGTAATTGCTGAGAAATTTAGTGAATTTAATAAAACATAGAATCTAAAACTATTTAGTCAAAAAAGTATCAACATTCCTATAGAAAAAACTCACCTTTGATCATCCTTTCCAAATGTGGGAAGTGATCCGAAACTACAAAAAATAATTTTAGAAAACTGCAATTCTATTACAGAGAGGTGTTTAATTACAATTCAATTTATTTTCTTCGTTATTTGATGGTAACTAACAGATCGCGAATATTGGTACAATTTAAATCTAGTTTCATCCATTGATTTTCAGCTAAAACTCCAAGAAAAAATACCCTCAAACGCGAATCACCGGAATTTTAGAGATAAGTTACTCTCAAGTATCCTAAAGTAAAAGAGAAAACTTTTTTAACCGCTTTGTTTGATTTTTGGTAGGAACAAAACTTATGCGTATCATAGACATACGATGCAATTCTTAAAAGGGGTTAAATTATTTACACAAATTTCCGTCTACCATGGGCGTATAATTAAATTTTTATAAGGAATCAATTTTCTGTCCATAAATCATGTAGCTCCATTTTTGCCAATTTTTAACCACCCCTCCGCCCCTGTAGCTTACCGCACCTTTCGGTCAACCCCACCCCATCCCCCTAAGAAACTACGTAGCACTTCAAAATCAAATTTACCATATTATATTTAAAAAAATAATTGTAGACTTTCAATATCATCTTTATTGCTCGAAGATATCGTTCAGCACAAATGGTTAAATAAGCCAATCAAGTAAGTTATCAATTACAGGCAAGTTTGACTCAGCATTCTCATCGCTCTCCACTGGAATATTTACGAAATTCAACTCAAGATCTTTTTCCTCAAACCATCGTATCAAGCTCGCTCAAAAATTCACTGTCTCGTTCTTTTAGTTTCTTATTGATTATTTTAAAATTAAAAAAGCTACGTACCACGGTTTATGACCCCCCCCCCCCCAACATGACAGCGTAGTCTTAAGCCGGTCCCAGACACTACGTGTATTTGGCAAACATTTGGTATTCGGACTTATTCGCGTAGCGTCTGGGAAGTTAACTTTGGCAAATATTCGTCCTTCGTCATTTTCCCGGCGCTGGTCGGAAACTAACACGAAGTAAAGGACACCGTAGTTGGACGAAGTAAACTACGTGTAGAGTCCGTTTCAATAAGGAAGAAGCCACCTGAAGTTGGCGTACCGACCTGCGCATAAGTCAAAATCTGTCGAGCGATCGTTCCATGCCATTGGCGTTACAAGCGATGTTTCATGCCAACAGCAATTAAATTGTTGACATTTGAGGATGTGTTTGAAACAATCATTTACTGTCGAATATTTTTCATTTTTGAATATTTTAAGACGTTTTGCTAGTTTATTTGTGAGTGCTGTGCGTTTTATTTGATCTAAAACCATGCCTCCTACAAAACTGGTTGGTGTTAAAAGAAAAGTTATCCACAGTGGAAACCGACAGATTCTTAAAAACGTTGCAACTTTTATGGAGTCTGAAGCTGAACATGGAATCCAAATTCCTTTAAAAAATCATCGGTAAGTCAAATAAGAAAGTATAATAATCCAATATATTACTCAATGCATTCAGATTGTTATAAAATATATGGAAGAGTATACATTACTTCAAAAATAATTGAATTCTGCTAATAATTCATATAGTCTGCTGCACTTAGCAGTTATTTATATGGTTCTAATACCTCTAATTTTGTGTTACACTACAAAATGTGAAAACGTTACGCTACTGATTTAGATTAAAATATCAATTTTTAAATATGGCGCTGGTTTTGACATCAAGGTCGCGCATCGACTGCAACTTCAGGTGGCTTCTTCCTTATTGAAACGGACTCTACCTTTGCTATACTACGGCACCGTGTGGGAGATCAAGCAAACATTCGTGCAAATGATAGATATTGGCTTATTCGCCAAATACACGTAGTGTCTGGGACCGGCTTTAGAAGATCGAACCCCCTCCCCCCAAAATTGGATACATGATTTATGGACAGCCCATCATGGGCGTACGATAAAATTCTAAGCGGGATTAATGTATCTGTTAAAACACCTTTTCCATGTACGTATCACGTGCATACGATAATAAAACATTTATCAGCCATAAATAAAGAAAAAATTTCCGGACGGCATAACGTATACGCAAACTCACGTTCACTGATCAAGCGCAATAAAAAAACATTTTAGCAAAATAACTGCAGCTGTATAAATGAAAGTAGCTGTTATAATAAGTCTAAATATATTCCTTATTGACGTAAAAAGGTTTCAGTTTATTTCAACACATTTCATCCCGTCCCAGTTTCTCAGGACCCTAAACAATCATTTTCGTTTATGAGGCAATCAGTGTTTCATGAAGTCATTAAATTTAGTTTTGTTCACCGACGTTAGCTGGAAACTGTGCGAAAATATATTTTCAAAAAATGGATAATCAATACTGAGAGAAGCATCTTTCTGGAAAATCTAGAGGTTTATTTTGTTGTTGGGCTTTTTTGTATTTTAATACAATAAATTACTTCAACGTGTTTTATCGCAAACGTTTGATACGTATTAATAACATTCAACGCAGATATAGCACGTATAATAAACACGATTTTATCTACGAGCAACTCAACACAAAATTGGTGCTTTTCACTTGTATTTTTATAGAGAACTGTACATGAGAGGTCAGCAGTATTCGTCAATGCAGACAAACTGTAAATCCGCGACCGTACAATGGTGTCTGTCGCCTAGATGCATGGGTAGGGTGAAGCGTCGTATTTATACGTAAAATGGTCAGAAAGAAATTTGTACAATTAATTAAAAATCATCAGTGTTTGTACCGGCTGTATATTAGAAACTATTCATCTTATAACTTAGCGGTGAAGGTGATCAATTAAGGTGGAAAATTCTTATAATGCGTTGTAGGGAGTTTCTCGTTTATATTTTATTATTTCAGTGTTTAGCTTCGTTGTACAATTTCAACAAGCCCAATTGAATTCCATTTGTTATTAATAAAAAATATTGTTTTTAAATATTATTTATTTTATTTAAAATGAACCTTTTTAATCAGACCCTGTAATAATGTATTGCTCTAGGTGGACTAGAAGCCAACAATATATTTTGAACGCTATGACGATAAGCTCTGTGCGCAGAAGGCATAAACGTCATATCAATGTTAAAGTTGCAGAAGGAGTATATGAAACTGATGCAAAGCTATTCTTCGATAGATTCGCTTGGAAAATTGCATCAGTTCAGTGGTACAATCAAAATGAATATTTTAAAAATGAAATTCTATAAATAAAAAACGAGTAGGCGAGCGAAATCGGAAATTTCTACCCCACGAAAAATATATATTTCAACATTGATTCATCTTGACCTCATTTCTGCGCTACTAGCGATAAAATAATCAAATATTAACACGTTAAAGGGCAGAGACGCTGCTCAGCATCTTTTCTATAACGTGTGATGCAGCGTTTGCGTATGTACATACGTTAAATGAGAATCCAATCACTAGTGCAGTAGTGCCACAATTCGTTTGAAACTCAGTGTAGTAGGCTACTTTATTTACATTGTATGTATAAATGGTAGCGTGAAAGTCAAAAATAAGTGGGATTAGAAACAAATGTTTATGAGATACAGGCTAGTAAAGCTTACAATGTAAAATAAACCACATTCACAGTCTACGTTGATAAGGTGCATCGTCAAGATCTACTCAATTATTCCCAAGAAAATTTGTATATCGAGGTCTATTTAAATATTCCGGTAAAATAAAAGGACCAACAAATTGGTTCCCAATTATTCCAGCAGAAACGTTAAATTTAACGGCGATTGTAAACTGGACTGCCCAAAATTTTGTACCTGATTACAGGTACAATATGTAAACTTGGCCGACTCAATTCCAGGAAATGATCTTTTTAAAAGTCAAATTATAATTGCGATGTTGTCAGATTATCGGGATAATCTTATTTCTAATGCTAGGTTCTACCTTCGATCGGCCAAGATTACGTACCGTATTTTGTGGCGTCTTTGTATTGAGAAGATTTACGCCAGCCCAATTTTAAGCCTGTACAATAAAAAGTTAAAAATCTTGAAAATGAAGTGTTCAACAAAGAGTACCTTTTATGTAGAAAATTTAGTGAAGAATTGCGGACCAAAGACTTTTGCTCGAAATACAGGGTGTTTCAAGAAAATGGTACAATAAAGTTTACGAATTTTAAATTTTTAGTTCTATCCCCCGAGAGAATAAAATATGTCTCTTTATCAGCCAGTATCTCACAAACTAGCGAGGTTAGAGAAAAATTGTATTTAGGTCTCTAAATAAAAAATTTTTAATCTAGTCAATTAGATTTGAAAAATAGTGCTAAATTACAAATTGCTTATTATACAAGCAATCCAAATAATCAGTTGTGGTTAATATTAACCGAAATTATACCAAATCCAAGAGTAAGTATTAAATTATTGTAGTTAAACACAAATCAGGAAAGAACGCAATATGACACTCAAAAATGAACTGTCACTAATGGCTAGTATCCATTGCGGCAAAACTCGGAGCTTAAAGAGAAAAAAAAATCGGGATCAAAAGTGCGTTAAATGCTGTTATGAAAAACATTATAAACCCTTATTCATTTTAGGCGACATTTCTTACAGTACCCGGTGTGGCATTTTTTGAGGTGTCCCGGAGCGGCACTAAGGGTAAATCCGGCCATGCATATAACGAGTATTTGTAGCAAGTAAATTATAAACCCAAATTTTAAATGATTTTTCCAACAATAAAACTACATTTTCAATTCATGTCATTTTTATTAATTAAACACTATATAAGTAGTTAATTATTACAATTTTCTTTACTACTAGCCTATGCTGCTGTCATATTTTGGACATTCCAGCCAAAAGGAACGGTAGGTATACCATATAAAGCAATAATAATTTATAGAAAACATATACACTGTAGAACAGCCAAATGGAATAAATTACAGTGGCCAATACCAACTTTCTTATTTTAAATGCAACCCCCTGTATATATTATTTATTTTTTGGATTCTTAAAAAAATTCTAAACATTATTCATGTACACTATCTTCAACTGTTTCGTTTTCGGATTTATTACAAAAATTAACATTAAAAAAAGAAAACTATTACACTAAAAACCTAATAAGTAATACTGATTATTTCTTAATGTAAAAAAACAAAAAAGCATTAATGTCAATGTAGGAAATGTTTAAAATTCTCGCCGCGAACGTCTTGGCAACATGCTAATCTGGAACAACATCTCAGGCGTGAGGTTGAGGTGTTTAGTTTTGTATACAATACTTTTGACATATCCCCACAAAAAGTAGTCTAATGGCGTCAGATCAGGAGATCGCGCTAGCCATTCTATCGATCCGCGCTTGCATATCCACCGATTTGGAAAAATTTGGTTCAGGTACTTCCGGACATTGATTTGGTAATGGAGCGGTGCTTCATCTTGCTGAAACCATACTGTATTGACAGGGTTGAACAGGGTTTATTGGATCAGGATATAAGTTGGCACGACATTATTTTGGAGCAGTTCTAAATATTTATCTCCATTCAAGTTGCCATCAATGAAAAAGGGACCTATGATATGATTTCCAACAATTCCTGTCCAAACATTAGCTTTTTCAGGATATTGCGTATGTTCTTCTCTCATCCAGTGAGGATTCTAATTAGACCAATAGCGTTCTCATTAGAAAACAAAACATCTTCTAATTGGATCACATTGTTATCTAACGGTGCCATCATTTGTTCACAAAAATATGTTCTCCTATCGAAATCGTTTCATGAGTTGGTATCATTTTATAGAGATGCATTTTACTTTCCTTTAATAATCGAAAAATTGATGTGTGGCTAACGTTGAACAGTGGGGCTGCTTTTCGGCCAGAATTATGTGGGTTTTCTTGAAACATAATAACCAATTTCGTATCATCACTTACTGCGTTGGCAGCTACTTTTTTTATGTCTTACATGACCAATCTAGCGAAACTGCTTTTCTATTTTGCTAATTGTTCCTTGACAAATTTGGAAATTTTTCGTAAAATAAGCGAGACACTTGTGTATTCCATTTGGCTGTTCCACACTATCTGTTGTAAGCATTCATGCTAAGTCCAACGTGTTCCTTTGTAGCTAAAAAAAAATAATATAAATAAAAACGAAAGGATAAAATGAAATACAAAAGCTTAGAATAAGAAAAAAATAAAAATACAACAAGCAACGTTAGAATACTAGTATAAGGTAATATTACTTTTACACATTCATTAATGAAAAGTTCTTATCTACATATTTTGTGATATGAAAACTTCCGGATTCCGAACACACAAAACTATTTTTATTAGAATTGACCAGTTTAAAAAAAAAGTAAGTTCAAAGACTAAAATGCATTACATGTACACTCCATTCCACTTTATAACCGGAAACGGTATAAAAATCAAAAATTTTAATGGAAAACCCGGTATATTTTTACATATTTGGATTCTCCAGTAAAATCCCACAAAATGATGCACTTGGATTTCTCAAATTCTTTTTTTTTATTGATTTTTAAATTGGCTTGAATACAACCCACAAAAATGTGTACAAAATCAATCCCCCTAAGTTAAATGGGTGGCCAATGTCTCAGCTGAGCAACTTGTCTCAATAATTGAATAAATGGAAAAAAACTCGCCTGGGCTGGGAGTCGATCTATTGCTCTCTTTCTTGAGAGATGGGTGTCTTATCAACTTATCTATAAGTGGAAATAAAAAAGTGTACTTAAAAATGTTATAAGAATGTAGAAATAGCATGTAAATACAATGACTAGAAATGCTCACTCTTCCATCTCATATTTTAGGACAGTCCAGGCTCGTTTAGGGATTTTTTTGAGGATCGGCTCCATTACCATTGAACATCAACTTCATTACTGGGCATTTGGTGTTCAATTTAATTGACGGAAGTTAAATACATGTTTGGCCCAAGAGGATAAGCAAGATAATGATTGATTAAAACGAAAAAACAACATTGGACAATTAGTTGAAGATATTTCAGCTAGTTGAGATTTTTTAAATTTGTCATGACCATCCCCTAGCTTCTAGCTCCTCTATCTCGGCTAATTTTCATGGTAGTAAAAAACCAAAATACCATTTTTATGTAAAAAATGTTTGCTCCGCATCATAAATTTCTGAACTGTATAAGTATAACCAACTTTTCCATAAAATTAATTTTGGTTTGGATCATTTTAGCATTCTGATTATGAAGTGTTGATGTCACATATTTCTGTTAATTTTTTATCACTGCCTTGTCACATAAGTGAATACTTAAGTGTCAAGGTAATTAGTAAAATAGTCATCCTGGCAATAAGTCTAGCCGACATTAGACGACCGATTAGAATGAAAAATATGTGATACAAACTTTATCATAATATGACAGCACATATCACAAAAATTAAGTAGAGCAGAGCTACATGTACTTATTAAACATGACAGTTCTTTCCCCAAAATATATCTATTGATTTTAACTAAAAGAAACAAGAACAGAAAATATTAAAATTTAAATAAATAAAAATCACATAATAAATTTGTATAGAAATTAACTTCTTATAAGGGTAAATCTCAATACTAGGTAAGTGATATCACTCATATCCATAGAAGCTTCCTAAAACCATGATGATCTTAATATGTTAGCAAAATTAAAAGTTTATCAAATGTCAATAAAAATATGTCAATTCAAACAAAAAAATTATGTTTGTACTTACTTCATGTATATGCACTACACAACACAGACTAACTGATGGCTGACACTGGTTAGAAGGTGTTCTTTACTTATAACAATTTGTCTGATCATGCAAATCTTGTTATTTAAGAAACTAGTCAAGTAATGTATGTTATATTTCCTTAATTATGGATTTTATTTGATAACCTTTTTTATTTGTTTAAACCCTATTAGGTAATCCACAATAATTATATATGGAAAGAATAATAGCATGTTTAGTTTTTAAAAACACTAGGTACTGTATTTATCCTAACCTTTGTTTTTTTTCTAACAAAAGGCTGAAAATGTATTTAATGTATATTCATATGTTAGAAATGATAAATCCAGGGTACCTACAAAGAATATCCCTTACATACAGGTACTGTTATTATTGCAAATTTAGTTTAAATTTAAAAAAGATATACATTTACTGCACTTAGATCTGAAATAATAAATACAGTGTCCTTATTCCATTTCATTTTTTAATCTCTTGAAACAGTTTTTAAGTTTGCAAATTAAAAAAGATTAATAAGGTGGTTTAATAGTATTGATTTTAGTTATTATGGATGACATTAAATAGGTGTACCTGATTTGCCATTGACAAACTACTTTTTCAAAATGACCACCTTGTATTGCTGCTCATTACTCAATAACTTTAAAATGTTGGTAAGTATATGATATTAAAGATAATAAATACAAATCTAGAAATATTAACATCAATAAATGTTATACTTGGTGAAGATATAAGAAAATAAAAACAAAAATTATCATTTTTCTACCTACCACATTAATTTTTTATTTTTGAATGAGGGTCCAAAATGTCTAATAAAAAAATAAACTGCCATGAAGAATATCCAATTTTATTAGATGCTTACAAACAATTTAAATTATTGTGTCTACATTATGAATAAGAAAAGGTAGTAAGAATGGCAGACATTGTTAGTAATAAATATAATTGAAAGATAAGCTAATAAACTGAGTCAGCAGCATTATAACAATAGGTATGTCAAACTGACAACTCATTGATACTGAAAAAATATATCAAGCTGATAACTCAACACCATTAAAAAATTAAAAACATTATGATTAAGAATTGGACAAAACAGCATACACTATAAAAAAGATACTTTAAACTGTAATATTTATCAACTACATTCTGATTATTCAATGTCTTCACATACAATAATAATTATTAAATGTTTGAGACTACAGTCCTTTGTACCTTAAACAAAACAAAAAAGTGCATAAATTCATTTAGTTAATTTAATGCAATTTCTAAAACAAAATTAAGTGGACATTAATAAATTTTAAGATCGGTTAATACTGAATTCCTATTAGCAGATTAATATGGAGTTAAAATGCACCAAAATAATTCCAACTAATTAATTATATACACTTTAGTAGTAAACTGAATATTGGGATTTTTAAAAATTGTTTGGTTTACACAGGACATCTTTGGTTAGTTCCAGCGTCTGGTACTAATAATGTGGAAGCACCATCAAATTTTGTATGACATTCCCCAATTTTTAGATATTCTGAAGAAAGAAATAAAAAATTGCTAAAGGTTGGTCAAATAAGAGTATTATTTAGATCCACTTTCATAATTACAGCACTCCTGAAAAATTGAGTTGTCTATTTAAAAGACACTACCAGATCAAGTAACTGTACACATTTAAAATAAACAATTGATAACATAATCAATTGGCATGTGAGTATAAATATCTCACTCAGAGTTTAAAATTGATTTTTTTTAGTTAACAATAAGTTTTATGAAAATTCAATAACCATAAAATTGTTAATAGGAGATCTTAAAATCATTGTATACTTAAAAGTTTTGGTACAGAAATGGATCATTTTTATTAAACATATAATAAATATGAAATTGCACACAATTGCAATATGTCTTCACAACTGATTATTTGGTTAAGATATTATTCACAATTAGCAAGACTTTCTTGTATAACATATATTGATTATTAAGAAGTTAACTAAAACAAAATTTTATATAAATGATAGGCAAACTTTCTATATTTTCAATATTCTCTAAGAACCTAGATACATCTGACATTAACTGGATTTATTTGTCTTGGATGATAAACCTCTTAATTACATTTAAAATGAAAATTTCAATCTGTGGAAAACAGATACAACGAAATGTATAGTTTCCTAGTAACCAAACTTAAGGAGCAGCTAAGGTTTCAATCAAGTTAATGCTCCATAGTTTGGTAGTAAGGAAGAAAAAAATTTCAACACGTTGTTTATTAAACGTAACTCCATCATACATACAAAGGTTAAGCAAAAATATTATTTCAGAGTATTAGGTCATTTGGTATTACCTACTATAAAAAAATGATTTTATTGGGTTTAACATTTAAGCAAGTTTGTTATAAAATCTCAATTTGTTTTCATTGCCCTAAACAGTACTAGGTACATAAATGCTAATTGATGTTAGTTCCAATGTAGATTTTAAGTACATTGGAAGCAATGTTATTGTATTTTGATCTTTATGAAACAATTTATCACTTGAATTATTTTATAAATAATGATGTTATTAAAATTTTTATATTTGTTCAAGGGCTTAAATTGATTGTCAGTTGTCACATCACTGTTTACAAGTTGCTTGTTCTACTTTTACCTACTAATATAAACAAATACAGGGTGTTTCTAAGGTAGTATTAATTATTGTTTTGGGTAATTTACAAATCAACCTAACCAACCATGGGACCTAAGTTCTACCATGACTGAATACTCAACCTATTTCTTATTTCAATGGAATTACCTAATATCAAGTATACTTTTTATGAATATTTCTTTTAATTAATGAAACCAAAGAAAATATGTTTGATAATACCAATTAGTTTATCATTTTATGACATAAAAACTAATTTTGGATGTTTCCTATTTTACAATGTAAACACTGTAGTTTCTGAAAAGGTTCTTGTTTCATATTCAAATATATCAGATTACCAAGTTATAATGTGTTGGTGTAGGTTAAGGTTTACTTTGAACTTTTTACCTCTTAATTAGGGCACAGCTTGTTTAATTCAACAAAGTCTTCAAATAAATTTTAATAGGTGTTTAGTTAGTATTTATCACCTATTCTTTGGACTAGTAAATATCAACATTATACCCAAAATGAATCAATTCAATACCTTTATTTATTGTAATGATTTCATAATGATAGTTACCTTAGTACCATATTTTGGGCAGGTTTTAAACAATAAATAAACAAGCATTATGATAATAATATAACAAACAATTTGTTGAATACAGAAGTATTATTTGTAATATTCAATTTATATCTATTGAGTTGGAAGCTTTTTTTTAAATATAGTAATCAAACTTACGTTGGTGAAGTATTTGCTCGAACCAAAGGTGGAGGAGCTTGACCCATATTGGAAAAATAAGGCCTCATCCTGTTTGCTGCTGATGGATATGTAGCTCTAACAGCACTGCTGGCTGCCCTTGGTTGTGTAGCATGGTATGTTGGTTGCCCTCCTCCCATTCCATAATTGGGGAACACATGGACATTGTGCAAATGACTATTATTTGCAGCTTTTGCTTGAGTTGCAGGTTTAGGTGAAGGTGATGGATGTGCTGAAATTGGAGGTGCAATGGGTTGTCTAGTCCACTGCACTATTTGTTGTGGATTCGAATTTCTACTTATTAACAACTGAGAGTCCAAGTTTTTCTTAGGCCAATAATCTTCAAACATTGTGCCTGGTGGAAAGTAATTCTTGATGTCATTTAGGCTAATTACTGAACATGAATCATGTGCAAATAGCTCATTACGAATTCCTTGAACTTTACAACAAAACTTCAAATATGATAAATCCCATCCTTCTAATTTGTCAGCACGCTGCTTGAGATTATCTGTTTCACCTTCAAAATAAAACAAAGGTACATATTTCTGATCATTGTAAACAGTGTAGGGAACAACCGATTCCTTATTTATTCGTATAAATCCACAACGCTCTAGATTTTCAGCATCTGTTGTATTCACAAGTTTAGCATAACAATGTCCTAAGAACTGATAAAATTCATTAGCGTCCGTAAGTCTAACTATCAAATCTCGCGACGTAAACTGTTCTCTGCCGAACTGATAGTCACAATGTTTTAGATTAATTTCATTTAAAAGTCTAGCTTCAGCTTCTGTAATATAATAACTACGAATATTTGTACAATTGTAAAGGTCCTGATGCAAATAATTTAATAATTTATTTAAAACCCTCATCTCGACCATCCGAACAGCACAATAACTTTCTCCAGATCTAAGGATATAGGGAATATGTATTTTTCCCATTAAAGTCCAACCAAACCTGCCTTTAACGGATTCTTCATCAATATTTTTAGTATCTGCTTCATTGGGAGAACCATTGTTTTTCGTTTTGGATTTGTCACCACTTAGGAAGCTTAAAATGTTCATACTTTGACTTGCCTGTTGAGGGGGCCTTTGGGGCATAGCCATTTTGGCTTTATTAGCCTCCATAAACTTTGCAGCAAGCTCTCTAATCTCTGCTTCGTCATGTCGCTCTTGTTTAACATTCATGGTTGCTAATAAACACAATTAACACTAAAAACAAAAAACTGTATGCCTAGTAAGATGTCTCTCTGTCATAACCTTTTTAGTCGTATCCATGATTATTCCGTCTTATGCGTTATTTAATAATTATATTCACTGTTTACATATGTTAAATAATGCACTTTTAAGCTGAGGTGGTTTCTAAAACGTTGTTTACAAATGCACAAATGAGGTTAAGGCGGATTATTTTTCCCCTGTTTTAGCGGCCATAGCGCCATCAATAGGAAACATTCGGTGTTTCAGAATATTATTGTTAGTTCCTGGAAAACGTACAAAGAAGGCTGAAATATCTTTGGTTCACACTAACACTAAGTTAATTTTCGATTTATTTACATATTTTACACCGAACTTGAGTTTTTCAAGCTTTATTTAGAAGACAGCGCGTTCTGTTCTTGACACACAGTCGTCGACACAACTCGACGTACCGATATTCGTTAGATTCGTAGAGTCGAAAGCAATGTTAGACGGTCGGTGGCGCGAGGATTGGTAACCTCGACCCAGGGCTCCAACACCACTGTAAGGATTTTCGTTTTGGCCTCTCTAGAAAATGGCCGCTGAAACCAGTTCTACGCCAATCATGTTTCTCGATTCACGGTTAGACTCACGTGACGACACAGTATTCATGACGTCACCTATCCCAAAAAGAGGCTATGTACAGTCTTTCCAAGGTCTTCTAACTTAACTGTATTTCAAGGATATATTTTTAATTAAATTTTCTTTCAAGGAATATGAACCTTTCCAAATATTGTAAAACTTTAAGTCAGAGAAACCTTTATTTATTTTTCAGTCATTAAAAACTTTTTGTAGACTTGTATATACACGAAACGTCGCAAATTTTTAAATATTCAATAAGGAAGGTTTTTTTCTGAGACCAATACAAACTGGACCTTAAGTAACGAGCTCATAAGGAAATCGGTTAGTTAATCACAACCTAATTTGACCGTAAAGATAGTTCAAGGTTAAATTTCCCCATTGTTACCTCAGTTTTTCAAAATAATGTAATATATCAGTCAAATTTATGTCAAATTGTAATGTTTATAGTATTTATTTATCAAGTTAGGTTGAAATCTAAGAAAAATCCATAATAAATTATTAGATGACTAATCACTTTTCCACAAGATGGCGGCTACGCTTGCGCATTTTTGTGAACTGATTTGCATATCAATGAACTTAGGCATTCTTTAGCCTCATTTTTATTGAGCATTTTACTTTCACATCCGGTAAATATAACTTAACCTGTGGTTAATCTTTCAAGACCTCTCAATTTTTTTTGGGTAGGTATTAGACCCGATAGCCTACCTATTTCCAAGGCGAAATCGGTAAATTCTTATCTACTTCCATGGCGGGAAAGAAGAGTTATTTGATGTCATGGCTGCTGACTGCTGTGTGGTAAAGGAAATGGTGGGGCGGGGGTGAGGACAGATAATTATTAGTCCAAGGTCGTTGCTAGGTTGGTCGGTGTAGTTTTTCGTTAGTGACTAGATACGACGAGATGGTTCGGCATAGATCGGAATATTACTACTTCTCCAGATAGTTTGACTTCTCGCCCTGTATATCGTAAATGTGCGCGCATATTACTGCACTAATATACCTACCTATACATGTTATGATTGATTGGACATTTGGTATAAGAATTATACATTTTGTTTCATTAAGTTTTGTAATTAATTTATAATACTAATGATATGGAATGTAATTGAACATAAATCATGTTATAAAATTGATAGAAAAAATATAAATAAAATATAACTTACAGGGTGATTCGATTAACGAAAAATGTTCTAAGTTTGAGAATTGAATTTGGATGATAAATTAAGAGTGATAATACACTACTTGTGTTGTTTGATGTGTCAAAATTATATTTCTGTGAATACCTACATCAAACCTACCAGGGTAGCTCAATATATACTGTTTAAAAATTATGGTGTTTAGGTACCTAGTTAGATAAACATATTGGACTGATGGTACACTTTAAAAATAGTGTTTTTTTTTCTAGACTAATCTCAAGAATATTCTGATTTTTATTTTGCAGAAGATACCTATTTCTTTAAATCCAAACATTTCATAAAAAATTTCAAACTCTTGGGTAGCACATAATTTTCGACTCATGATTCGTGTAGGTATCTGCAGATACATTTTGATTGGTCAATTAATGTTGGCACTATTTCAATTTGATACACATGACGATTTCACAATGTTAATTAATGGGGAATCTTTTTCTTTTTCCCTTTTATACATAATTTCGAATTGTTCTCTCTGTGTATAAGTTGAGAGATGGAAATTGTGTGTAAGGGGTAAGGAGTACCAAGAAATTAGGTAAGTTACCTTGGTTTTTCTTCAGTTTTTATTGATATAAATATTTAAAATACAGCAGGGTTATAGTACAAATAATATTCTCAACTAGTTAAAAATCGTTCAAGTTTTCTTATAGCAACAAATCATAAATAAATAAGAACGCACCTTAAAACATGTTTTTATTTATCGTAAAAAAGAACGTCTACAAAATGTCAAAACTGACAAGTACGACAGCATATCTTTTTCTGTCACTTGTTATAAACCTTCCTTAAGTGTTGCCACTTCATGAAAATATCAGCTTAAATGCTACACACTTATCAAATAAAATGTTAATGCATTAAATAAACTCATATTAACTGATAAGCCGTTTTTATAAGCTATTATTGAACTAGTCTTCTGAAAAGTCGAATTTAATTTAAGATCATGCTAATATGACAATTCTATTATTGATTCTATAAAACAAAGAATGAACATTAGTTGTTAAATGTGGCAACTTTGTAGCATTGAACATTATCCTTGTCTCGGTCGGTAATGAAATAATGAATGTATATCGGATTAGAAGTGTATAACTGTATTATTTGTGTTGTTTTTCAGTTAAATACTGAAAGACTACAAAGTTAAAAATTTTACAATTATATATGAAGTCTGATTGATTTATGTTTAAAATGGATTCAGAAGAAGAAACCTACGATGATGTTGATTCAGGCAACGAGTCGAGTGGAGACGATGTTGATTTTGCTATGGAAGTTGAGGTAACTGGTCATAGAGAAATGCAGACAGATTCAGATGACTACCCTTTTGAAGTCCTAAGTACCGAAGAAATAGTTCAACACATGGTAGACTCAATAAAAGATGTAAACTCTGTAGTGGAGGTAAAGCTAATTTTCATCCAATAACCTTTTGACTTTATAACCTCTACAACAATGAAAATGTTGATTGTATTTTAATTGATGGCATTTATACACATTTCAGCACCCTATGCAAATATTTGTCACTTTAGACATCTCTAAATATATTGTACATACTTATGACAAGAAGTTTGCATTTTCAGACATATAAGCACAAACTTTTTTGTTTGTCCAAAAATATTAGTGTTAAATCATTATTATATGTTTCCCATGTATTATTTTAAGGTTTATACATACTGAAAAAATGAAGGCCATGGTCAAATTATTGTGACATTGTGAATTTGGAGAGGCTTCGCAAGATAAAATTATCTATTGAAATTTACTTAAATTATATTTATGCCTAATGAAGTATTAAAATTATTGACTTATTAGTACTTAAAATTGTGTAGGTTACCCTATAAATACCATTAATATTTCTTAATTTCTTACAATATCCTATAGTTGGTATACTTTGTTGAATTTCATTAGGATTCAAAGTGTTTTCATTAAATTTAAGACCATTTACAATGACCAATATTTAAATAATTTCAAGTTTTCCTTTAATGTTATTGATACCTATGAATCTACATTCCATATAAAATATGGGACCTTCCTAATGAATTCACCAAATGCTTCCATTATTATTAAGAGTTAATTAATTCTAACAATGTCTTGCTATTAACATTAATACAGTAAATTTTCTCTTGTGCAATTTGTTTGCTTTGTTTCATACTGTCATGGGAGTTCAGTAAATTTTATTTACATAATTATGACTATATTTTAGAAATAGTTTATTTTAATTATATATGATTCAAAGAAGTTTTTTTAAAATTGAAAAACAAATAGAAACATATCTGTTACAACAGTGTGCTTTTTTAACACCCTGTTTTTGGCCTTTCTAGTAGTTTCATGGTGTACCTGTTGTTCTTGTGCAGTAGCATTAGTAACCTGGTTACAAACAGTCTTGAAGTTTGGATAAAAGTTCAAAATTTATTAGATTTTGCAGGTGGAACTTACTTACTAAATAAAAAATTGCAAAAAAGGGTTAAGAAATTGAAATATTCTATTTCCATCAATCAAAATTAATTGGGCACAAGTGAAAAGTTAATCAGAATTATAAATTACATTGAAAAATTACAGTTAAATTTTATTACACTTAAATTTTTCAGATACCTGCAACAACCACACGTATTCTATTAAATCATTTTCGATGGGACAAAGAAAAACTCATGGAAAGATTCTATGATGGCGATCAGGATCAATTATTTTCGGAAGCTAGGGTCATCAATCCTTTTAAGGAATTGAATATTAGTTTTAGGGTGAAGGTAACTACCAATACTTGGTCGATATAGACATTTAAAATAACAAAAATTCCCGGAGAGCCAAATATTGGTGGAGATCTGGGGTTTACCATTACAAATAAAGTTTTAAAAATCCCATCCATCCTGTGTGTGCTATAAAAGTTATTCAGGGTCAAAGGTCAAAATTTGAAGATTTTAGATTTTTCTTGAAAACAGTAACTTATCAAAAAAAAAACCTCAAACCAAAGTTTTAGATCTTAAAAAAGTTAAGTATCGGTATTTATCAATGCAAGTAATTGTTTTTGGAGCTCCATAAACCGCAAGAAGAAAGCGAATTCCGTCTGTAATTATTGTTTGAGGTGTGGAATCAATTTCTGTAAATACTTTAGCGCAGTCAGTCTTAAGTGACTGATTATGTATATATATGTGGCTTATATGTGCATATCATGTATAATGTGACTCTTAGAGTCGCGATATCTCAGGAATGGTAACTCTTAGGAAAAAAACATGAAGACGATTTTTGTAGAGAATTTTAAGATCTACAACTTTGGTTTGAGGTTTTTTTTGATAAAACTTAACCTTTTTCGAGAAAAATCCAAAAAACCTCAAACTTTGACCTTTGATCCCGAATAACTTTTGTAGCACACGTAGGATCGATGGGGATTTTTAAAACTTTATTAGTAATGGTAAATCCCAGCTCTCCGGGAATTTTTTTTATTTGACCACTATTTTTAAGTCTAAATTTACCTTTACCGGACTAAAACCAATCATTTGACTTCAACAAACTAATAATTTTTTTTAGCCCCAAAAGAAGTCTAATAATGGAACAGAAGACTGTGAGATATGTTATACGGTTCTTCCCTCATCAGTAAGTATCTTTTTGTTTGAAAATTTCACAACTGGAATAGATTTAGGTTTTGTGCTACAAAAATGATTTAAAACAGGTTATTGAAATAGAAATTGTAATTTTAGCATATGACAGGATTAGAATGTGGTCATAGGTTTTGCATTCATTGTTGGTGTGAATATTTAACGACGAAGATCATGGAGGAAGGTGTGGGTCAAACAATAGCCTGTGCAGCTCATGGTTGTGACATATTAGTTGATGATGCTAGTGTTATGAGATTAGTTAGAGACTCTAAAGTTAGGCTCAAATATCAACATCTGATAACAAATAGTTTTGTTGAGGTAAGTCATTTATTTTAAATAATTTTTACCATGGATTTTTTAATGTCCCTAGGAAATAATGTTGCTTGTGTAATTTTTATAGAAAATACAGAATATTATAATAAATATATATAATACAAATTTATAAATTTTCATAATTGCACAGTTGACTAAATTGAATTTATTAAACTATCTTCAGTTGCCCTGGAGGGACATTAAAGTTGTTTGAGTCTTTAAAGTGTTGAATATACACTCATCAGCAGAATTAACCGCCCACCCAATGTTTTATTATTTAGTTGGAGATATTTGTAATTTTTTTTTTACTCTTTAATGTCTAAGTATATCTAGAAGAAGCAAACAAATACCAATCAAATGAAGGTTTTTGTTTAATTTTAGAAAATAAAAGAAAATTTTGAACTTTTTAAATAAGATGAGCAATACATGAAATTTATTGACAAAAAAGTATTGTTATTAACAAAACTCACTTTAGTAATGAGTGTTACCCCCCTGGTATCCATGATTGCTTGAATCTCAGCTTGTGGGATGTTTTCCCATTCTTCCACCGAAGCAGTTTTCAGCTCTCGAATAGTGGTTGGAGCTGGTCTTCGTCACGTCATATCAATTACGTGACGAAAATCTCCGAAAATTTCAGAAACAAATAAAAATAATTGGGTGGGCGGTTAATTCCGCCGGTGAGGGTATTAATACCAACTTTAACTCTTCAAAATTATCATGAGGAGTATTTTCTTTCCATAAATTCTCGTGCTAAGCAACAAGTTGAAAATTTACTTGAGTGAGGCATAGGGTTATTATTTATTCTGTTGTAAATTAGTAGATTAATCGAGCTGCTTCCAAAGGGTTCGTATCTAAGGTCCTTGAATTTATTTGATGGACCTATCTAAGTTTTAAAATATACATTATAGAATCAGAAGGATATTGACTGCCTAAGAAAGAATTATTTGGTATTATGATTTTTATGATTCCTTTTTACAGGAGCTCGAATATAAAAAACTTGGGAAATGGTATTTCATACAAAATTAGCAACTTACTCCTTCGTTTACGAACTACAGGCCAACTGAAGTAACCTTTTTTCTTTGGGCATTTTATTATACTAATTTGTAATTTTCAAGCGACAGATATTTACTTTGGTTTTGCGTTTGTGGGTAGTTGGTACTAAATCTTTTTATTTTAGTGTTTTTAATTTGAAAATACCGCGTTGTAACCTGACAGTAACATTATAAATGATTGCACTGTCAGTCATTTCCGATTCTGTTGAAAGGATTCATATTAATTTTTTAGTATGTATTTAACTATTTCATTATTTTCAAGGGCTGTACAAAAACAATATTAATTAATATAGTAGTACCTATATTTTAACAGTTAGTTACTAAAAGATAAAAACTAACACTCTCTTTTCTGTGTAAAAATTACAAAATGGCTTAGCTTCTTTAATAAAGTTTTGTTAAATTAATAAAATGGGTAAAAACGAGCGAAAAGTACTTAACCTTTTTAAGAATCGCAGAATCTGTTTATGTTTTTCATTCTGCTCACCCAATCATATGCTCTCCTGTATAATATCCATCCTACTCTTATCTTGTGTTCTGGTGGCGAGATTTTATTATTTCTGTCGTTCATCTTTGCTAACTTGTTAATATTTTGCTTTGTATGTCTAAATTTAGAAACAATGTTTTATTTATATTGTCTTCATGATCAAAAACATCTGATATCATAAACAAAAACCTTGCTAAACTGCTTTATTTTATTTATTTATTCACGGGCAAGCCCAATTCACATATTTTTGAAAACCGAATGATTGAAAAATTTGAATATTATCGCTGCTTTAATAAAAAAATCTGGCAGCAAAATACAATAATCCAATCAACAAAGGAATATATTGGTTTTATTTGGTAATTATGGAAATATTACACTTAGAAAGAGTTGTAGTTTGTTGCAATTTTTTGTTTTGAGACAATAACTTCCAAGTATTTGAAACACACCCACGTTTTCCCTCATTTTATTAGAAATGATATCAGGTTAATTAGTTATATTTTGATCTGTAGCTACCCAATTTTATATCTATAAATTGTTTGATTATTGTTTAACACTGCACTTACAAAATGCTTTCATTCCTTATGCTTGTAAAGTAATGTATACATTTATCCAAGTTAGGTATAATAAATACATATACCTACGACATGAAATGTAGATGTCTATCACAGTTTAACAGTCTTGAATATTTTTAAATACAAAATCTTTGAAAAGTTCAATAGGTAGTTGTGGATAGCATTCACATCTAGGATTAATTTTGTAATTTCTTTAATTGCATTTTAGTATCAAAAGAATATTAGTTTGGTCACAGTATGTCATTTTCCATAGATGTACAGAAGATTTTCCTTGTCAAGTTTAGATCCATTCTACCATTTTTAATATTTCTTGAATAATGTCGTCGAAACCCGATCTACACTTTTTTAAGAAATTCATAATACTTATGCAGATTCTTGTTAAATCCATAAGAAAATGAAATCATTTGAACGAAGACTGCATATTCAGTGGTTACTTATTTTTAGTAAAACTTAACAATGATACAAAATTTATTAACATAGGTATTATATTTTGCTGCCTCTTGGATTTGTATTATATTTAAACTTCAACAATTCGTAGTGGACTCGGTAGTTATTCAATTATTGTGGTTAAGTTACAGACTTGATGAAAATAGTTTTATTACACAAATAAATCGGTGCATTATTATTAAGTAAATAGTTGAACATATAATTTATTTTTACAAATTTTAATTTATGGAAAACGGTATAATAAAAGTAGATATCTACAGAGTGAGTTTTCAGTATGGAATCCTTTAGACTATTTTCTGTGGGGTCAACTAACAGAGCCATCTTTACTTTGTGTGCAATTGATGTAAGAATCTGATGATATTTTTGATGTTCATCAATTGGATGTGGCGCACTGGGCTCACTCAAAGTGCCCTGGTCCACTAAATTCAGCACCTTGGGCTAACAAATGTATGCGCTCTCAGCTCACATGATCAAAAGCAACTGAAAGCTTGTCATCTCTAAATTTTTTTTTGTATGATTGGGCATACATTTGAGTGAATATGAGGTGGATAGTCTGATCCTGAATTGATTAGAGTTAGGGAAAAAACCTAGAGGCTTTAAACGCACCTAGCTTTTACTCTGTAACGTCGAAGTTTCCAAAAAAAGACTACTCATCTCTATAGGAAGACCTAACAAAGTGTCCCTGGTCTGGATCCCAGGCCTGGGAACTAAATGTGGTTGTAATGTAGTTTGCGATTTGATACGTTTTCCGTTTTTCCTTTTTCATCTCCCCTGGACGTCTACTTGGTTATTGTAGTTGTATTTAATATTCGTTGTTTTGTATTAGAATATTTCAGATTTTATCAACGATGATCTGAAGTCACAATTTGAATCTTCAAGTATTGGTAACAGTATTGTGTTTGCTTTATTAATAGGGAAATTTATGGGTGTGTTTATGAAATAATTGTATACTTTTACTTTCAATGTTTCTTTTCTTGTAAAGTTGAAATCAAAGTTAAGATTATATCTTGAAAGTACATGTGTGGATTGAAAATTCATAACAAAAAACATAATGTTTTTTTAATGACTGGACTATCATGAATACGAATACTTCCAACAATCAACCAAAAACCAAAAAATACATTTTTTATACAACAATTTGATATTTATTTGTGTTTCATTTAATGTAAATAAGAAATTATTGTTTATTATGTAATTGTTTTATAATTTTGAAGTCGGTGCCAAGTAAACCATGAAAATTGTATTATACCTACTACTACAAGTGTAATAGCAAATTTTATATTTAAAATTGTCGACGAATTGTTTGACGCGAAGTGAAGGTATATGTACTTGTCATCGACAAAATGATAAAATAATCAATAACTACATAATAAACAATAATTTCTTAATTACATTAAACGAAACAAAAGATAATTTATTAAATTGTTGTATAAAACATTTACTTTTTGTATTTTAGTTAACTGTGTTTATTTGTTTTTATTATTATTTTGAGTGCCTAGGGCCCAGTACGCTAGCGTCCATTCAGCTTTAAGTGAATTTACCATTATTCGTAAGTCTGTGACATCGTTAATAAATAACAAAAAAAGAAGTGGACCTAAAACTGAGCCTTGGGGTACACCTTCACTTACTGGACATTTTCAGTTTGTGCTGTATCGGCAACAAAATAAGTTCATAGCTACAACTTTTTTACTGCAACTTTGAGTACGTCTGTAATGTTGGTATAACATGATAGATACTGTCGCTGGAAAACATTTAGATTTTTTATTGAAAAAGTTTCTTAAGCGCTATGTTGAGCAATATATTTTTGTATGTAAATTAATGAAAACTTTGCAAGACAAGAACAAGCGTAGTATGTGTATTACCTAACACGTGTCTTTCTAAACCCATTATTACTTTTGCATGAATATTAATTAGTTACTGTGGTAGTGTCTTTTTCCCTCCATCTATCGCCATTTTGTTTTTCTGCTTTAAAACAATTTGTTATCACGAATTGTTAAAAAAACACAAAATATTTATACATAGTTGTGTTTGACCTTCTTCATGTTCTTTATATATGTTTCATACATCTAGTAAATAATATCTAGGTACTTAAGATCTATATCCTGTGGCTTTTTTGGTGTATTTATATTAACACAGAAGACAATGCAGATGGTGTATGTGGTGTAGATTATGAGAATGATCTTTGCCTACACTTACTAGCATATTTATTATTTGATGATTTGATATTTATTATGTTTAAGAGGAGAACCAATTTATATGTGTCCTATATTTCCTGTTTAATTTGTTTAAATATACAGGTAGAAACTGGAATCAGTTCATTTGGTACATAGAGTGAATCTGATAAGAATTACTGTCAATATTGTCTGGCAATCAATATCTATGTTTCCACAGAACTTATAAAATATCTGCTGAAATTACAGTAATAAAAATTGGTATTTCAATTTTCCTATTGCGAAAAGTAGGTTGCTAGTTGTGTTTGTTATTGAGAGTTGCTTGATTCTAAAATACCGGAAATTTAAAAAATTTTGGATCAACTTAGTTAAGCTTGGTAATAATGGTGAACCGTTATTTTAGATCCTATGCAATCCATCAAATGTGGCAAAAACCTATTAATGATGAAATAGAACATTTCTTATTTATTTAGATTTTAATGGATTTATAAATAAGGTTTTTGAATAATATAAAAATAGAGTAATTTTCGGTCGATGGCCTTTTTTGCAATAGTATCAATAAAGTTTATTTCTCTCTCTCTCTCTAGTAATTTTCAGCAGAATATTTCAAGTCAAAAAAAATTTATAGTTTTTTCGTTTACTTTAAATATCTGTTTTTTTTTCAGTGCAATCGTTTATTGAGGTGGTGCCCCTCGCCAGACTGTAGTAACGCTATTAAAGTCCAATACGTAGAGCCCCACAAAGTAACATGTAAATGTACTCATTCGTTTTGCTTTGCTTGTGGGGAGAATTGGCATGACCCTGTGAAATGCCACCTTTTAAAAAAGTGGATAAAAAAATGTGATGACGATTCAGAAACTAGTAATTGGATAGCCGCCAACACCAAAGAATGCCCCAGGTGTAATGTAACAATAGAAAAAGATGGAGGGTGTAAT
This sequence comes from Lochmaea capreae, assembly GCA_949126875.1. Classification (NCBI taxonomy): domain Eukaryota; kingdom Metazoa; phylum Arthropoda; class Insecta; order Coleoptera; family Chrysomelidae; genus Lochmaea; species Lochmaea capreae. The sequence goes on from OX421402.1 coordinate 3,715,786, forward strand.
CATATGGTGTGCAAGAATCAAAACTGCAAGGCAGACTTTTGTTGGGTGTGTTTGGGTCCATGGGAGCCTCATGGTAGCTCTTGGTATAACTGTAATAGGTATGATGAAGATGAAGCTAAAGCAGCAAGAGATGCACAAGAAAAATCTAGATCAGCTCTTCAGCGCTACCTATTTTATTGCAATAGATATATGAACCATATGGCATCGCTGAAGTTTGAACACAAATTATATGCATCGGTTAAAGAAAAAATGGAAGAAATGCAACAACACAACATGAGTTGGATAGAGGTGCAATTTTTGAAAAAAGCTGTAGATATATTATGCCAGTGTAGGCAAACGTTGATGTACACATATGTGTTTGCCTACTACTTGCAAAAGAATAACCAGTCTGTGATTTTTGAAGATAACCAAAAAGACCTCGAGAGTGCCACCGAAACCTTATCGGAGTATTTGGAGAGGGAAATTACGTCTGAAAATCTTGCCGATATTAAACAAAAAGTTCAAGACAAATACAGGTAAATATAAAATATCTTTTACTTCTCTTTCCTTCCAGACCTCCCAGGACATTATTAATAAAGCCACTATATATGTGCGATAACTTTCAACTACACGATTAAAAATAAGTGTTGCGACGTGTTACAACTAAATAAACGTATATCAATAATATAAAAAAAAGAAAAGCATGATCAATAACAAAATCTCATACAATAAAATACAGAATCTTACATTATTATCACTACAATACAGATTATCTATTACAATATTAAAATTATTAAATCTAAAAGCAAAGTTTTCAGTTTAAAAATAAAAAAATAAAACTGAAGCTATTTCAATTTAGTCAGAGATGGCTTGTCTATCCTGCAGAAATATGTATTGACCTAAACATTTTTCAAATATATGAGTTTTAGCTGTTTTTATTTCATCTGGTAATGAGTTGTACAGTTTTGGTCCTATTGATAAAGGCCATCAGTGAGATATTTCCAATTTCATTTAGTTATTATTTTGAGGAACCTTGTTTGAATTACCTCCAAGGGGTAAATATGAGTTTTTAGCGACTTTCCACTAAAGCATAATAAAGAATCTAGTATTCTGCTAAAGTATTTGAACTTTCTCATAACATATCTAACTTTTTTACAAGTATATAAGTATAATTAAAAGGACAAACTCATAATTGAATAGAATACAAATGCATGTACTGTAAATGGAGGAAAAAAATAATCGATTTGAAACGTGAAGCTTAGATTGTTCTCTGCCTCATATTGTTTCAACAATGCTAATACTAGTTCGATTAGGTTGATGATGAAGCCTCAAAACTGAAGAATAATTTTCAGCCATTTTGTTTCTCATAAGTTTTATACTCTGGGTTGTTAAGTCAAATTATACTATACAACCCAATTTTTTACATGACATTGTAAAATATTTATTTTTTTTATCCAAGCCATTCTCTCACTTTGACTTTCCATTGTGAACTGGACGGGCGATAATAACTAAAAACTTCTTACGTTTGACAAGCTGTATTTTTAACATATTTTATTGGGTGAGTTTAAGGGTAGTTTGAAAGTAATCTGTTTGTCTTTTTAGGTATTGTGATAGTCGTAGAAAAGTTTTATTAGAGCATGTTCACGAAGGCTACGAAAAAGAGTGGTGGGACTACAATGAATAGACAGGTGCAGTACATCCGTTCCTCCGTAACTAGTATTTTAGTATTCATAGATCTTAATACTTAGTTACCTCATGAGAAGAAACAGCAAACAAACTTGATTTTACAGTGTGTTATTAGTTTTATTATAATTGTGAGTTTTGTATTTATTTTTTATAGTCTAATTTTTGAATATTTACTTGATAGTTATCTATATTTTGGAAAATCCGCTGAATCATATTTTTCTTAATTTTTGGGAATATATTCGTTAGAAACTTCATACTTTTCACTTGAAAGTGTAAATAATTTATATGTATATTTGTATAGAATTGAAAATATATTTTTATTTAAAAGAGATCAATTTCAACAACCGTGTTTTGGAATATTATACCGAAATTAATACATCTCAGACATGGTTCTTGAAATTTATTGGAAATGAAAAGTATTGAATTGAATTATTTTTTAAGATAAAGCCATTTTAAATCCTGACAGATCTTTTTACAGTAAATAATTCTCATATTTTCTCCAATTCAACGCAAAGAACACTACTTCTCTTCCATTACCGATAAGGTTGATGGAATTAATATTTTATTAACTCAATATAGAGTAACAAAGAAGAATCTCTGGTCATATGGAAGTTTAACGTGGGCCATAACCGAAACAAGTATATTTGGTGACAGGTCACTTATGAAAAATATTAAATTATTTATCAACGCCATTCAGTCTTATAATTATCTTTAACTGCTCATATCATATATCAAATGATACATCACTATCACTTGTATTTTGACTAAATTGAATAAATCGTTTTTCAAACATTCATCTCAATAATAATATAATAAGGATTGAAGAACCCATTAAGGAACCTTCAAAAATTGAAGTAATTGTTTTTAAATAATATGTGAAGGAAAACACATTTTTCTGGATTTCAATGCTGGCTTCGTATAAGTTGTGTTACTTTTCAATTAAGTTTTTTTGTTTGGAGGTGAAAAAGTAGCAGGTTGAAAGAAATATTGTTTGGATTTTTAATTTTTGGAGATATATAAAAATTTTATTCTTATTTTATTTAGTCTTTTTATATTTTACAATAATGAATTGAATTTATCTTGTCGTTCTATTAAACGAACTGTTAATTATTATTTATTAAACTTACTCGGATCTTATATATTCTCTTTATAGGAGATGAACCCCCCGGTTTTCTTCACATAACGAAACAGGTCCAACGTGGTGAAAATTGACTATTAAAACGAAAGTGCGAAAAAAACGATTTCGGCGAATAATTTTTTTTTTTTCACGTAAACTTAGTGACATATTCTCCAACCAATTCTAAATGCAATAAAACTAGTCCGAAATCCACAAAGCATTTCACATTCCATCAATAGAAGACATTTTTTTTCGAGTTTCTGCCTCTCGGTATACATTTTGTTGCTCTATATCTGTATTTTCCAAAACCGTTTTCAAATTCTAATTATACAACGACTAAGCTGGAAAATGCGTTGTATTCTTATTATTTTAATTGTTTGGAGAAAACGTCATTAAATATTCGTGAAAAAATATTAATTATTCCCTTTAAAAGTTAATTTTGACCATGTTCCCCCAATTAAAAGAAATAAATGTCATATTCTCGTTTAGCACCTTCGAAAAAATAAAGATAAATTGTTTTTAGTGACTAGAACGATCGTGGTCGGTTTTTCATTTTCTAGATTTCTTTTTGGGGGTGTTGCAATGATTAAAATTGTTGATTTATTCTTTATTTGGTAGCGATACCAATTTTACATTAAAATATATTTCTTTTTACAATAGTTTGGTTAATTTTTATGTAACATTTTATTTGGTTTATATTGTTTATCCATAATTGTAAATATACGGATTTGAGTGAAAACAAATATTGCTCACGAGGGTTAGCTTTGACAATCAAATATTCCTATTCAAGCTGTAATTTTAATATATTTCGATAGTAACTAATTGATAAACGTATAGTTTACAGATACATGATGGGGTAGTTTTCTGTCTCTGACAACCACTGGTATAAGTACAGTTTATTCTAAATTTGCATTACCAGTTTTGCAACTATTATGTCAAATTAATATAACCAGTGGCGGCTCGAGTTACTTTAAAAGGCGTGGAATTTTTTTCGAATGCTTTTTTTACTCACTAATGTTATTAAATGATAATGATACAAAAGGCTACGAAAATGTTTGAACCAGTTTGGAGCCGCAGCTCTACTTCTGTATATTTACCAGTTCGAGCGTTTGCGAAGAAAATACCATACGGACACATTTAGGAAAAACTTAACACTGCTGTATGTACACCATATGTTAGCCTCCAGCATATATATGGGGGAGGGATAGCCGCCACTGACAATAACCTATTATTTTGTAGTGTAATGTAAAATACACCCAACTAAGGAACAAAATTTGAAGAGTCCCCCAGCTGGAAAAATATGATTCGTTAATTTAGTTATATTTAATCAGAATTTTAAGGACTGTTTTTATCAATTTATTTGTTATTCGATATTCAAAAATAATCGTTTTTGAAAAATATTCTTGAGATGAAAATAAGACGAAAAAACCAATCGATTAAATTGCTGTGTATTTCTAGAACCCACACTTCTTTGTAGCTTAAGTAAAATCTCAAATCTGTAAATTTCAGAGTATGCAGAGTACATAATGTGTTCATATTGAAAATATTATTAATAAATGTATACATTTTTATAATAATGTTGTTCATTTCCGATGTTCACTGAATTTCAAATGTACAATTGCTTAATTTTGGAAACTCGAAACCTAATTGCCTTGAAGGACGAAATTTTTTCAAGAATATTACCAGATGCTTGTGTTGCGTTTCAAAGTACACAGTCAACTTTTGTAGGCAACAAAAAAATAACCAACTTTTTCCTCAGAATTTCATGCAAGCTGCAATAGAAATCGAACCAGATCGATTTGGGACAAGAGGCTCTGCCAAATTATCCTATACTGCTTTCAATCAAGAATATTGCATGTTGCAAGAAAAATTGCGAACTGTAAAGTGGACTTTAGAATTAAAAAAAAGCTGCGGGGAAATAATGTAAGTAAAAAACTCGTTCTGGCTGGCTATACAGAAGTAGTGTATTTGGTGAAGTCATCCTATTTTCGTCACAAGAAATACAGCCTTTGTATTTTGTAAATGGCTAAAGGACAAATTAAGTCATCAATTCATTTCATCAGTTCGTTTATAGAGGGTAATCATTTTATTTGATTAAATATGTAGTATTAAAATTGAAGGTAATTCAAGCAAATTACAAAGATTATAGCACATATGAAAAAAAATGTATAGTATATAATATATGATCTGCTCTAGAAAGTTATTTATATAACAATGAATATAATTTAAAATTATCGTTGTTGAAAATTCTATGGAACTTAGAATATGAAAATATATAGATAATGCCTTCAGTAGACTTTTTAAAAAAAGTTTATATAAGAAATATGTATATTTTAATATGCAGTATGAGCAATTTTGAGGGGGTGCGAATATTAGAATAGTCAAAAAGTGGACAACTCTTCAACTGTCAGTAAAGTCAGTTTTCAATTTTGAAGCGTATCAACTCAACGGTGCTTGTATAGCATCTACTTATTTACATTCTTATTTTGAATGTTTTTCAATTTTGTATCCACTTTTTGATCTATTCTGTATTTTGTGCCCAATTTGAATCTTCCTAGTTTCGTGATAAAGTTATTTTTTTGGCATCACTTGAGAGCTATTTATATTATTGTGATTTGAGCACTTGCCTAAATTTGTTTTATGGTGTATGTTTCTTGACTACCACTTGTACATTTTTAGTTGAACAAAAACTGGTAGGCTCAAGGCACTGACAAAGTGGTTGTGACAGGCATCTGGGATGTAAGATATAATTAAGTAATCATGAAAAATCTGTAACTTTTACAGAATAATACAACTACTATGAATCTTTGTCCTAGGAAGATCAGTGTAAAGATTGTATAAAAAATATTGTAATGTCACATACTTCTTTGTCAATTTTAAAAGGTTTTCAAACAAAACTATTTTGTTACCTTTGCAACAAAAGTAAAACTTGAAAAATCAAAAATGTCAATAGTTTCATAAATGTTTTGATTGAAACTCTTTTTTTGTAAATTTTTGCGGTCAATTTACAAATTATTGTTTTTGTGTTATATATTTAAACTTGTACAAATTATAAATATTTTAAAAATTGATACCCAAGCGTTTTTGTTATACCCCAAAAATCCAAATCCTCCCTATATTTATATTCAGTAGAAGAAAAATCATGTGAAAAGAAGAAAATCGCCGCCTTAATGAAAAAGGTAATGTACCTACCTAATTATTCAACATTTAATAGGTTTGTTGCTATACTATTATGTATTAAAATTGTATTAGAATTGCCAATTAGCTTTTTCAATTTTGTATTGCTGGTTGCATATATTTAGAAAATATTCTAAATAAAATCGTCATGAGTAAATTTGTTAAGAAACCCACATAATTCTTGTAATTCATAAAGCATCTCAACGTTTGGCTAAACGTTAATTAAAAGATCAAAAAATATAATAAGAAGTCGTTATTATTTAACACTTCATTGAAAGTAGAGGTTGCTTTGTGAATAACTTCAAAAATTATAAAAATAAACTTGTAAACACAAAACATAGATAAGAAGATTGTTTTACATGCAACCACCATAGCAATAAAGTCAATCACCATTAATAGGTGGCGCAGAGAGCCGTTGCAGTTTTATAAAGATGCTGCTTCTTCCTTGTCTATGGTCTGTGATTAAAACCAAGTACACAGATCTGTCTTAGGAAAATTGGTTCATTTAGCATTTCCAGATCGATGGATTGAAAGAAGGGGAACAGTGAAATGGCCCGCAAGATCACCCGATTTTACCCATTTTATGCTAGAAAATGTTCCAGACGAATTTATTGGCAGTTTAAGTCATTGTTTAATCTACTGTAAATTTTCAACGTTTTTTCTTCATCAATTATTTTGAAACTAATAAATTGTCATGAATAATTTTTGCAATTTTGTACTCCCTGTCGCGATACATTTTGGAATCGGCACAAAGGAATTAATTCATCACTGTGATAGATTATTCTATTAAAAAGAAATAAATTAAAATCAAAAATTGACCTTTTAGGGATATCTTCATATTATTCTGCAATGTATGCGTTACTTTATGTATATTATTTAGTATTAATGAAAAAATTTGCATTTGAATTATTGTAATTTCCCTTGTGGAAGATCAAATAGGTGTAATAGGCATTGACATATTATCAAACAAGATGAAAAATATTCTGAAATATAAAATGTGTAAGTATAAAATTGCGATCGTTCCCGAAAAGGACCTTTCACTAGTGCTTGTGGACACTGGAAGAGTGGCAAGAATTTTCAGAAGGGTGTTAATAGTGGGGAAAACATCCTTGTGGTAGACAGAGTGTATAGTAATTAATTGCCTTTCTTGAACTGATTTTCAAATTGTTTACCACATAGGTATGAAGTTCTCCAATGGCAGCAGCATTACCAATTTGTCCTGATAGAAATTCAGAAGTTTCTTTAAACTTTCTTCCTGCGTTTTGGTGGCATCAGCATTGCTAGTAGGTATTAGACACACAAAACGTCCCAGTACATCTACATGTTTACATTTGTTACTCACAATTTTTTTTAAATGGGGGGTTACGTCCCTAATAACCCACCTCGTTACGCCTATGATATTAGGTATCTCAATATTCCATTTTTTTGTATTTTCCTCCATTAAAAACGTTTATTTGAGTCGTAGATACAAACAAAATATTTACAACGCATAATTGATCGCAAAAATAATTGAAGTTTTATTATTTCACACTTATTCTATTAGTCTAATTAGAAATTCCGTAAACTGTTTAGTTGACAAAGAAGGAAACCGAAAAATTAAAAAAAACGTCTTACATTTTTAAAACCATTATTATATACCTACACGTCCATTTTCAGTTATCATAAGTAAGTAGCTAATAACGATTTACAAAGAATAGGGGCCTTAAAGACCTTGTATAGTTAACAAATAGGATAAACAGTTTTAAACTTATAACCATTGTTAAACAATGAGACATAGTGACCGCTGCGTAAGTGCTTTTTAAATCGGGCAAGGCTCCAACATGTGTTGAAAAAGTTCTGTGCAATTTTCAACGTTTTTCTTACGAATTCCTTATTTTCTATGACCGAGGATACGATACCTGATGAATTTTCATTCATCAGCATATTTTTAAATACTTTTTCAAACCTCAACATAATGATCAGGTGAGTTTATTTATGCTGCTGAATATTTAAAAAATCGTAACAAGCTAAATAATTTATTACAGAAAATAACTTTTGTTTTAATTACATTACTGCAGACATTTATTTTCGTGTTATTGATGAAATTGTAATGAGATTTTGAATATAGAAAGATAATTAAAAAATAATTATACTATTTGTTGTTGATAAATTTAAATAAAACTTAATATTCAGTTGGTTTAAACAGCCCGTGCCAGATTTTTTGGAAGCTTTGAGGTACGACGATCTAACAATTTTTGCTTCTGCATGCTTTTTCATAGGTATGTGACAATCACATTTTGCTTAGATGCCTCGATTTTTTTTATCATATACAGTATTTTTATTGGGATTGTATTGGTAAAATGTAAGCAATAAGAGATAGGGGATAGCACGTTACACTTACAACAGTATTTCCATTTCAAATTGCGTTCGAGCTGCGCAGTTACGTCACGCGGGAATAAGAAGTTTCCATTATCCTCCCACCATAGATAAATACTTCCTCCCACCTACATATTTCTACACGTTTGGTAAATTGTTAACTCCAGCATTATTGTATTTACCAAAAAAAAGATAGCTAAATTTTTCTTACTTACTGAATTTAAAACCACGTACTTGGGCTGGCGGCTATCTGCGCGAGAATATACCGTTGTAAAAAGTGTACCGTGAGGGATAGTTGTAATAAGAATACATTTTCCTACTTATAAGTACAATACAGAGACTTTTGTAATCCCAATATTAGGTCCGGTTCCGCACAGTGTGCTTATTTCTAAGAATAATAAAAAAAGTTATTTGTAGAGTTTGTTTCAAATGGAATGTAGATGAAGGTGTCATACTTTAAACTTCCAGTCTAACGTTTCATATTTTGAAAACCGCTAAATATGTTTTGTTAATAAAAAAACTCTTTATGGAGAAAGACAAAAATGATCACCTGATACTGGGGATTCTAAAACTATTCCCTGTCTATAATTGTTTTCATTTTACCAGTACAACGACAATAAATAGCAGGATACAGGATACCTACTCTGTATGCAGTGTTTCTCAATTTGTGACTATTTAAAAAATTCTGTAACCTAAAATGATATACCAGTTAAAAACCTTCTCCAATAATCAATTCAAATTTTTGATTGTTTTTCATTCTAACTTATAGGTCGATTCTGTGTTTTTCGTAATAGCTTACGAATCTGTAGCTAACGAAAGTTCTGTAAATGGGATTTTACAGAATCTGTAACTTTGCGATTCTGTGATGTTGTCTGTAACTCACTGAATTACAGATAGACATTTGACCTACTATACGTCAAATTTCGATACTTCTAACCTATAAGTTTAACCAAATAACCAGATTCCGTGCCAGAGACAACCTCAAACTGTACAAAAATATTCCATTTCCTACGACAGCAGTCAATACACACGTAAATATTTACCAAATCTGTAACTATTTTAAAGATTCCTGTCAGATACAGTTGTACGCAGAATATCAATTCCCCTGTAAAGTTACAGATTATCTTACAGACGTACACAGAATAGACCCATAACTTTCGTTGTAATTAAAAGTTTTTTTCTCCTACCTTAGCGGAAAACCAATCATATGTACACCAAAAATAGGGCGGAAAGTATTGTTTAGCGGTCCAAGGGCGGAAAATTCATAACGCCACGATTTTTGAAGTTTTTCACCATCTGTCTGTGTGATTACATTGACGTAGATATGAAAGTTTTTGGTTTATTCGGTTAGGCGAAAACAGTTGTGTGTTACACATGCAAAAATAGTATATTGTGTCACAAGGGCAGAAAATGTGCTTTAACAACCCAAAACTATTAGATGCACGAGCGAGGGCATCTAATAGTCTTGGTCTGCTAAAGCTCATTTTCTGCCCTTGTAAAACAATATACTATTGGATGTTTATGCTGGTAGGAATTTACGTCAAGACGGTCAAGTATGAATTACGTTCTGACTTTATTTCACCTTGGTACTTATTGGTAAATTGAAATTGTACAATACGACTTAAACTGGTAATTATGTATTTTATACAATAAAAATATATTGTTTACATCATGAAGCAATGAAGGGTGTTAAATCATATGTTAATCAAATGTGTGAACTATCAAAGAAAAAAACCTTTTACCACTTTTAAAAATTAGAGTTTAATTTAATTATAATTAATAACATCTATGGTGAAAAATAAATACTGAGGTACGTAAAATCTAGATACATTTATATTATATATAAATATTTTTTTTTTGATAACCTGTGGACCAGAAAATCATGGTTAGATAATATATTGTCCACCTAACTTAATTTATATGGTTGTTGCGGTGATATATTTGTATAATAACACCGGATATGAAAAGTATTTAAAAGACAATTTAGATTAACAAAAACTAGAGCAATAACAAACATTTTCTTGTAGTGTTTTACGTTATATTTCAAATATAAAAGTAATTGTTTATAAAATTGTGTCTTTTTGCAAAAAATCTACCGACCCGATTTGTCTTTTTATTACAAAAGATTTGTTGAAGATCTCGTCAGTTTGGTGAGATTATTAACACATTCAATTCGCGAAATTTTCAAAACCGCTATTTTTATTAATAGATTAAGTAGTACCGGTTCCAATAGCTGTAACTTAAATATCTTCAATTTTTTTTTCAAATAATACCTACTTGATATTCAATCTTGATATCAAATCAGTAAACAAAAACGATTTTTAGGATGAAAAGTTATGTAAATTGTATGTGAAATCCCCAGATGGACGATGTAACAGTAGAAGATATTGTAAACATCCTTAGCACCGTAAGGGCTGGCTCTACAATTTGAGTATAATTCGCTATTCGTGGGATAACAAGTGACTATTGCGTTCTACATTACTTAGAGGTATATCTTTATTCCAAGTATAAACAAGGGTATATGTTATCTATTCGAGTCTGAGGAATAAACTTATTCTGCATTTCTATTGGTTGGTTTTGCGTAAAATACCAACATCGCTGTTATGTCTCGCGCCAGAAGATGAGAAAATTGAAGAGACAAGGTTATACCCATCCCAAAATATTTAAAGTTAGGTTAGGGACAGTATAGCATAAGTTGAATGAGGTTCCTAATTTGAAGAATATAATGAGCTGGAATTTCTCATCTGCTTTTATCAGCAGGAACAGGAACGGTTGCGTATTGGAGGACTCGCATTCAAATGTTAGCAGTAGGGGAACAGAATACGTTTTTACTTGCCTAGGTCATTAAATATTTACGTGATTTTACTTCGTGAGGTTTTTCTTGAGAACGCAACTTTAGTTACGCTCATAACTAATCGTTTTTGTTATAACCGGACTATTCTCTTTCCTAATTGGTTTTATATCTGCATCAAGATTGATGGAAGTGAAAAACTCATGAATCAAGGGATTCGTTTTTTATTAAAAGACGCGGTTGTAAATCATTTTTGGGAATCCTTAATAACACTAATGACGAAAACAGTAATATTTATCAACCACAATAATCACGATATTTGAATACGCCATTACTAAACCATATTTACGTTAAGACAACAACAACTAATACGGATTTACGACATCTAATTAAGTTTAATTTATTAGAGATATAAACAACAGTACGATAAAAGCACATTTATGAGACATATTTTTGAAGAGGGTAGGTAAAGTTTGTCCAAAATCAATTGCAAATTTGTCTGCAAATTTTTGTGTCACTATACCATTTGCTGCAACTATAATTTTAACTACAGTTGTTCTAAAAAATAAACTCGTAGCACTAGATATCTTTTGGCAATGTCCAATGAATAGTTTTTATCATTATATCTTGAACTGTCGTTTTATCCCATAGATTTTTCACGTATTTGATGTTGTTTTACACATATTTGATGGTATTTTACACATTTTAGTGTAAGTATTATTATTGTTTTGAACTACAATTCCTTGTACCTCTTGTTTATATTGACACAGCCGCAACGATTGGATGTTTAAAAAACATCTCGAGTAAATCAATATGAAGTTTTTTATTATACAAAACAAATAAAATGTATTCTTAGTTGTTAAAAAACATGCATATCGAGCTTCGGTATCTTGTATGTATGTATGTATCTATATTGGGGTGACATTCACTGATACCTAAAAGATCTTTTGTGCCCTCTCAGTCTCAGAGACTAGTAGTTCCTTTTGTCCTATTTCCTGGAGGAATTTTAGGATATCTGCAGGCTTCAACTTAGGTAAATATCCCTCTTTTATCCAGTAATCTCCTAAGTGCTGTGACCTAGGATTCTGTGCAATTTGCATGTATGTGTACGAAGGTTTTTTCTTCCATGCCACAAAATCTACATTCTTCTGCCTCCACTATTTTAAGCTTTTTCAGGTGCCCATTCAGGCAACAATGTACCGTTAGGATCCCTGTTAAAACTCTAAGTGCAGTTTTACTTTGACTTATGCATTCATTTGATCTCAACAGGTTGTATAGTCACCCAGAAGAATCTTTGATTATCTAAGCCCTACTAGATCTTTCCAATGGTCAGATCTTCTCTTTTTTTCGGCTTTACCTATTTCCGGCCTCCAAAAGGGTATTTCGGTCCCCCTCTTTGCTAGTCCATCTGCTATTTCATTTCCTTCTATTCCAGTGTGTCCTGGAATCCACAGTAAGGTTACTATATTGTTCTCGCCTAGTTCATTGAGTTTGCCTATAGGCATTCCCACGCCATTTTGGAAATAATTACACAAGAGCTCAGTGCTTTAATGGTTGCTTGACTAATGGCGTGAATTTCCGCTTGCAAGTTACTTGTGGTTTTCAGAGTGTTTGGTTCCTGGCCATAGAGATAATACACATAGAGTAGGCATGCCATAGGGGCTCGTGTAAGCGTATTCGTCCACCCATTAGAAATATATGGACAACCAGTTTGGTATTGCTTTCTCTTTCTAATATTCTTAAAAGGTTAGTAGTGTTACAGTCTTCGCGCATATGCATCCTGCGATGTCAAAGAGAGACAGCGTCACCAATTTCATTCACCATCTCTTTTTATTCCGTGGACGCTTCCGACTATAGGTTGCCTACTCTATGTTTATTACCTCTAGGTATGCACGTACACTTCTATCCCGTTCTTTCTATTGCTATTGAGCCGTCTGTGTACCATTGAATCGCATTATTTTCAAGTCTGGTAATGGTCTTTGGATCCCATTCCTTCTTGTTGCTTAACACCGTAACGAATTTCTTTGAAAAGTTATCGTCGGTATCTTAGAAACGCATGTTTTTTATTGATGTTTTGTTGTTCATAAAAATTGTAGTTAAATATTGCCAATGCGTCCCCAGCTACGTCAATGCTTAAAGCAGGGGTCGGCAAGTAGTTTTAGATAGGGTCCGGATACTGTAGGAAAATTTTGACGAGGTCCAGAAAAAAAACATTTAAGTGATATTTATTGTATAGTTTTATATAAAGTTTTGAATTATAAAAAAAAACCAGTCCTAAAATTAATGTGAGAAATTGCACCGACTATCTTGAGTCAGTTTTATAAAGTTTGGCTCTCGAAAAGAACAGCAAATTCGGAATGTGTTTTCTAGGTGGGCGTCCGTTAATCTCGAACGATATTTGTTTTTCAAAAAATTCATCTTTGAGAAAGATGTTTCACATACATATGTCGAGCCAAACATAGTAGCCAAATTGATAGCTAGTTTTTTGCAATTTTCATATTTTTCTGGTACATGTGTTGTCCAAAACTTTTCAGTCGATACAGTTTTATAGGATATTTTCAGAGACACGTCTTCTTGCATATCCATCATTTCCATTTGAAGTGTTGGCTTTGACAAATTAAACAGCTTGGCAGCCACATCTGTCGATTCTGCAGCTACATCAGTTTCAAATGGCGATTTAAGAAACGGAGATAGTTTGCCTACTTCTGCAACAAATTCTTTGAATCTTGTAGCAAATTCGTTACTAAGATCGGCCAAAAATTTTACAAACACTGCCATGTCTTCTTCAGAGTTCTCTTTTTTATATTCAATACATTTGGCGGTTCGAATTTCGACCTTTCGCGGTCCGCCTGTTGCCGACCGTTGGCTTAAAGCATTTGTATTTTGGTATTTTAAAATATAGGATGCTAAATAATGTATATTTAATTTCTTGTTATTGAACGATTGTCTTCTAAAGGAAAAACCTTCCTCTCGTTTCAGGTTTAACCTGTTAATTTTATTAAAGCGCCTCAATATTTTCACGTCTAAAAACGTCTGCAAACGATACAAAAAAAATAATAAAAAAACATATACATATTTAGAAATAATACTTTAACAAAAGTAGACTTATTAATCCATGTATCTCAAGGTTTTAAAGTCATAAAGTTATAATTCATACTTATATTTCTTAATGATTTTTGAAAAACAGCGTTGTTTAGAAAGTAAATATTAAAATATACTGTAGGTGGTGTGTACAACAGTAGCTAACTGTTTTAGTATGTTAGAAATGATAAAAGCTGTTTTAAAAATTACATATTTTGAGTTGGTAGTCTTCTATACATCGAAATATAAGTGGAGGGCAATAAAATAGCAACAAAATCCTTCGTCCCAAGTTCAAGAAAATTAACATTAAATAATATTCTAAAAAAATCGCTTCCTAAATTTTGCAATAATTAGTTTTATTATAGATTTGAAATACATATTTTGATGAAAAAATATCAATTTGGAATGTAGATTGAAATTAAAATTACATTTTTATACTTTTCCCTATTTGTTTGCATAACAACTGTGATTTATAAGTCAATGAATCAAGGTAAAAATAAGGAAATTTTCATAAATGCTAGAACCAAATTTTAAACTTTCTTTTCTAACCATTATCTATAAACCATTTTTATTACGTAAAATGTTTAATAATATCCTCAAATAATAGATATCCTTCAGAAAAACAGTGACTATTTGATTATAGACACGATCTTCTCAAATTTTTCCTTAATCAGGATTGTTATTAGTAAATGGTTCAATTGGGCTGTAATTGAGAAACATTTGTACTAAATATCAAAAAAAATTATACCGGGTGATTAATATTTTACGACCTTACAAAGAAATAAGCAAAAGTACCTATTATCTCAGTTACAAAGATCCCCAATAAATCGGGTATTTTTAGAACCTCTCTTCGCACTTCCTTTTCCAATGAAACACCCTGTATAAAAATGTATTTTCCATTAAATTATATTATGGATGTTAAAAAATATGGTGAAATGAAAAATATATCTTATTGTCATAAAATTCTCAGAAAACAATTGTTTTTACCGCGAAATAATATTTAAAATGAACAGATTACATTCAATTAAATTTTATTTCTATTAATCTTACTACTCTACAGAGTAGAAGCAACATTAGGAAATTAATTTCAGTATTTGACGTCAGAATGAATCATGCAGAGACCAGTAGCGCAACTTTATAACAGTATATCAGTCATATATCTACCGATTATCCTAACAAGCAGAGGTGTCTCTAAACACTTGTACTTTGTGTTACATTAACTAATCTAGGTTAACCCGTTTAAGAACAATATCAATTTAATTACGACAACATCGTTTATGGGTACGCAACAAAAATTATTTATTACTTTGTATCCATATATGTTACCCAATTAAAACTAATCATGCACATCAATATTATAAAATTGTTAACTAGTTCAGGAACAAAATAAGAGAAAACACTTCTTACTTCTAAGCATTTATCTATCGTTTTGATTTTTTTTCTGGTTTCTATCAAGAAAAAATAGTAGATAAAGATTTATTTTTCTGTATACTGATGTATTAAAAACATCGTATGAATTGAACAAGATTTTGTAAGCAGGTTTTAAACGAATAGATATGTCCCATCTACTCTACTCTTAGTTTTATTAGACTATGTCCCGTTTGGTACAATCGAATGACTACATCGAAATTAATGTTATTGGCAGCAAAGACGTTAATTATGATAATACCAGTTTAGAAGGAAAAAAATCAAAAACTTAAATATCATGAGTAATAATTTTGCTTCATTTTATATTTAACTGAATAAATACATATTTGAAAAATTGCTAAAGCTACAGCTGTGTTGAACAATTAAAAATATTGTATTCTATTACTATTATACACATTCTTATTTAATACGGTGGAAGGCATTACATATTCAATATAAAACTTTGTGAAACAATACAAAATCAATCGGTGACGCTACTGAAAATAATTGGTTCATATCTGCATCAAGACAGCTGTCAATCATAGTCCACATGGGCGATTTTCTTTAATTTTGCCGCTGTTGGGGAAAGTGATACATGAATCCTGAATATTTTCTTTGTTCGACCTAAAACCGATCGCTATATTTATACAGGGATTAGGCGATGCTTAAGGAAAGGGTAGGTAGATTTGTAATTTTCGATTGATAGAAGGTTAATAATCGAGAAAATTTTAAGCCAACCAACTAAGCTAGAACCCGGTGAGCTATGTATGTATGTATATATGTATTTTGGGGTAACATTCACTGAGACCTAAAAGATCTATTGTGCCCCCTTACTTCTACTTAGTTCCTGAGGAAAGTCTCAGAGACTAGTAGCTCCTTTAGTCCTATTTCCCAGAGGAATTTTAGGATATCTGCAGGCTTCAACTTCCTGTACTGTCCCTCTTCTATCCAGTAGTCTCCCAGGTGCTGTGCCCTAGGATTCTGAATTGTTGTGCAGTTCGCAAGTATGTGGATGGAGGATTCTTCTTCCATTCCACAAAACCTACAATCTTCTTCCTCCACTATTTTGAGCTTTTTAAGGTGCCCATTCAGACGACAATGTCCCGTTAGGATCCCTGTTAAAACTCTAAGTGCAGTTTTACTTTGACTTATGCATTCATTTGATCTCAACAGGTTGTATAGTCACCCAGAAGAATCTTTGATTATCTAAGCCCTACTAGATCTTTCCAATGGTCAGATCTTCTCTTTTTTTCGGCTTTACCTATTTCTTCCAATATTACATTGGAGCTGATTCCGCAAAAGGGTTCCGGCCCCCAAAAGGGTATTTCAGTCCCCCTCTTCGCTAGTTCATCTGCTATTTCGTTTCCTTCTATTCCAGTGTGTCCTGGAATTCACAGTAAGGTGACTATATTGTTCTCGCCTAGTTCATTAAGTTTGCCTAGGCATTCCCACACCATTTTGGAACTGATTATACAAGAACTCAGCGCTTTAATGGCTGCTTGACTATCAGACATTATGATAATACTTTGCCTTCTATATCCTTTGTCAATATTGAACTGGGCACACTTTCTTATTGCGTGAATTTCCGGTTGAAAGATACTTGGGGTTTTTCCCAAGCTTTCAGAGTGTTTGGTTCCTGGCCCGTACACTCCTATCCCAGTTCCTTCTATTGCTTTTGAGCCGTCTGTGTACCATTGAATGGCATTCTTTCCAAGTCTGGAAATGGTATTTGGATCTCATTCCTTCTTGTTGCTTAATTCCGTAACGAATTTCTTTGAAAAGTTATACTTTTTCATCATACCATCTTGTGGCATGTCCCAGGTTGTCTGATTTCTAAGAAGTGAAGAGGTGCTTTTCTTTTTAATGATTCCCTCTCTACTTAGTCTGTATCTTGTTCTTTCTGCAACACTCCCCACCACCATATGTAATGGTGTGAGGTTGAGAATCACTTCCATTGTTGCCGTTGGGCATGTACTCATTTCTCCTGTTATGCATATACAGGCTAGTCTTTGAATTTTGGAGAGGTTTTCTCTCGTCGTCAAGAGGCTAGTTCTACTACTCCACGCAATGGCTCCATAAGTTATGATTGGTCTCACTATGGCAGTGTACATCCAGCTCAGGATTTTTGGGTTACAGCCCCAGTTTCTCCCTGCCAGATTCCTGCACACCATTAGAGCCATTTTTGCTTTGTATGTAATCTCCTTCTCGTGTTTGTTCCACAGGAGTTTGCTGTCTAGAGTCAAACCTAGATACTTGACTTCTTGTCTCCATTCAACGTCGTTCCCATCAAGTTTAATGGTTTTGAGGTTCAGTTTTCTTTTCTTAGTGAAGGCTATCAAGATGGTTTTGGTGGGGTTGATGCTGAGTCCCACTTGCCTACACCAGCTATTTGTATAGTTTTGTACGATCTCACAAAAACCCGGTGAGCTAAGTTCAACTCTGCCAATCTCCAGGATGAGTAGATAATCCACAAAAATTCAATCACGTTTTGAAATAAAATTTAAAAACTTATGTACAATTTATATCTTTAGAGCCTCCATGAACGGGTCTTCATGTTTTTCGGGACACTCTCTTTATAAAATATAGATATGGACGAGTTAGTATAATTCGCAAGTAATGATAAAAGACATGAAGATGAAATTAATGAAATACAGAAAGTGGTTGGAAAATCCATTTTGAAATTGCACATAAAGATAACACATATTTAATTCGAATTTTTGAAAAAGGAAATTTTTATTTACAAACACTATGAGCTCAATAAAATTTAAAGATTTCCAAATAAGTTTAAATAAATAGTTTAAAGAATTTACCTATTCTTCTATTCATAAAAGAATTATTTATTTTTAAATTTGTATTACGAGGAATGATAACAATATTTGATAATCTTATTGCACAATTGAAATGTTTTATTATATTTAAACATGTTCTAAAATTGGAGGGTACATACCAAAAATATTAAGAACATACACCTCAACAAATAGTAAATAGTATCATAAAGGAATTTGAAAAAGTAAAACTAAGTACATGAAAATAAAAAATAAATACCGCAACCTCCTAATTTTATAAATAATTAAAATTCAAATAGATTTGGTATTATTTTTTAAGTCGAGGAAATACATACATCTGATGGTTTAGCACTTTGCCCCAGGTCCTAAGATTCTAAGAGTCCCAAGCGTAAAAAAACTAAAAAATATTAAATTGTTTTGCAATTGGCCATTGCCTTAACCATCATAAATCATAGAATAATTCTTGTCTATTTATTACTTTCAGTACCGCCACACAGACTTTTTGGGGCCTGTGACAAACACTTAGTCGATGCCCCCTAAATTTAATAGGGTATCCTACTTATGGTCCCCCACCAAAAATTTCTCCTTAATGGCCAACTATAAACCAATTTAATGTTTTCAAATTTCTTTACGCTTGCAGGCACATTATTGGAATTTCAAAAGATAATTTGGAAACATTTTCTTTTTGTTTTGAAAACGTTATATTTCTTTAAAAAAATTTATTTTTAATTCAGGAAAGTGTATCCCTGTAATGGAGGTTAAATACACCAACTTCAAAGCCCTTTTAAATTTTTAAACATATTTTGGGGAATGGTGTCCAAGGAAGTCAATTGTTTTTGGTACTAACTATAAATACTTATACATTATAAAGACAATCCAATAAAGAGTTGAGGACGACCGGTATTAACGAGCAAACCAATAGAAATAACCACGTCAAAGTAAAATAAAATAAAAAACACTACCTAAAATTCACGTTATCCAAGACTGAAAGACACGAAGAAAATGCTAGGGTCAAACTAGCGCTGATTTTAGACAACACATATTACAAAAAATCATAAAATGAACTGTAGTTTACCAAATGAGATATTTTATATCAATTTTTGAATTAGTTTTTTTCACCAAAACACTAATATCTTTTACTAAATCATTTTATTTTAAAAAACTGCTTTAAGATAACTTAAGAAAATATTACGCAACACGTAGTTGATTTATTTCTGAAAATACGCTTATCCGCGTTAATTAATCAACTAACTCATTATAAAACTGTAGAAAAGTCGTGGTTTAATATTTTCAAGTAACTAAGTTTAGTATATTAGGACAAAATGTTGAAATTGCTGAAGATTATAAATCAACAAATAAACCTACAATAAAACGCAATGTTATGTTACAGATTATGATATTACATATTTAAAGATTGAGTCTTAGATCCAACGCATGGTCTATTTACTTTTTGATCAGTCTCTTAATAACATATTGTTTGGAGTAGTATATAAAGTTAGCGATGCCGTAAACAGTCAGTGTTACTGCGGAGGCCATCTAGCCCTGCGGTGGTGTTTTTGAACCACATCTCTGAATACTTTTGGTAAGTCACATAATAGCATCATATCGTTTAATCTGAACTAAATAGTGTTAATGACTTGTGTATTTAACGTACATGTTTTTGGTTATCACGGAGTACAGACCACAAATTTAATGAACAACTAATTTTTCTTTTAAATAATATACTATTACAGTTATTTAAATTTAAATTAAACTTTTAAAGTCAAAAACCATCATTTTAACTGTGGTTCCATTTCATATATTTATTTTTTACTTTCAAACTACTGTTTTTATGCTACCAACTAAAAGAAAATTATAAAGTTAATATACATTATAATATTACTTTCATCCAAAATTTAGCATAAGATGTAGAGAATTTTACAATGTATACACGAGCCGACGAGTTATAAGGTTATATTCTTTAGCATTTGTCAGTTTATTTCAATTGAAATTACTCCATTTTTCAATTGCTTTTTAGAGTGTTTGGCTCATTCCACACGCATTTTCTGAGTATCAATGAAGTTAGTCTGATTAATAATATTTCAATGAAATCCCCTTTGAACGTTTTTAGATGAAATAGGAGATACAAGGTTACATTTTTTAACGTTTGCCACTTTATTTCAATTGAAGATACCTACATTTTGTTTTAAACGGAACACATTCCTCGATATTTCAATTGCCTGTCTGAGAAAAGCGATTAACAACTTTTATATTTTATATGAAACGTTGAAATAGATTCGCTCATATTTGAATTGCCTAAGTAAGACAGCAACAAAAGGTTCATAGGCGTCCTGTAGTACTAATCTTCACATTCAGTAAACTTTCTATAAAAAACGTAAAAAAACTACTTCTGTTTTGGTTTGTAGTGCTTTTGACCGACACGTTGTATATCTACTAAAATGATGTTGATTCATACACAGAAATTGCTAATTTGTTAACATTTCCAGCCTGTTAATTAGAGGTACACTCAACAATATAATCTTATTTTTCAAACAACTTGATGCTGGGATAATTTTCTGAGAATAAAATGTTTTCGTAGAATTCATCAACGCGAATGTTTCTTTCAAGCCAGGCAAACTTTTATGATTGTTTTATATAATCACTGGTTTTTAGATTTTATTAAGCAGATACATTAGCAGCAATCGGACTAATGACACAAACGTTTGCCTACAAAATCTTTTGTCGGAGTATAAGTGCTCTTTGCGAGCTCTTTTGATCCCTTTACTACGGTGGATCAATCCGTGTGTTATCTTCTGCTTACTACAGCGTGCTGTGAGAGTTCGCCAACTTTCCTTTTTCCATTCCTCCCTATCCTTTATTGTTCTACCCCAGTCACGGATTCCTATTTTCTTTAGGACATCAATCACCTGATCTTCCCATCTAAGTTTGGGACGTCCCCTGTGTCTGAGGCCTGCAGGCTTCCAATCAGAGATTTTTCTTATTGGATCGTCCTTATTTCTTCTTCGAGGATGCCCCTATTATCTTAGTCGCTTCGCCTTTATCTGTCTAACTATATCTTCACCATTCATGTATTGACTTATTTCGTAGTTATATGTTATATTCTGTACCCTTCATTCGGGATTTGTTTTGACCCTAGTATCCTCCGCATGAGTTTTCTCTCTAGAACTCTGAGATTTTCTTCGTCTTTATCAGTAAGGCTCATAGATTCACCGGCATACGTTAATACTGGTCTTTTTGCGGTATTGGTAATTTTGGTTCTTTGACTGATGCATTTGCCACTTAGTAGTTTCTGATACTCCCAATATCCTTTGATTCTTGCCTATTTATAAATTTGGACATATTTTTTCTTCTCTTGGTTAACTACCAGCCCCCTCTTTGCTGCCTCTTTTATTAAGTTATTGAATTATATTTTATAGGCTTTCTTTGTCTGTAGTAATTAAAGATAAATCATCGGCATATCCTTTTATTTGTGTGGAGCTGTGACTAATAAATCCTTTTAGTTATATAGGTTATGTTAAAAAGGGTTGTAGACAGACTATCTCCTTGCCTTATACCTCCTTCAATGTTAATATCTCCTGTATTCCCTGATTATCACCTTTGCAGTCGAGTTCTTCATTGCCATTTTCACTAGTCTTATTAGCTTTTCTGAAATTCCTATGTTCCTCAAATAAAATCTATGTCATGCTCATAGTACTTTTCGATTGACTGTGTTAGTAGGTGTATGGCATCTACCGTTGATCTTCAACCTGTATATTTAGTTCTTTTTTTATTACATTGGTTTAATCTTGTATGCAGTATTAAGCAGGATTATAGCCCTGTAATTTTTGCAGCATATGCAACTTTAATTAGATCAAAGAAATTTAAAGAAAAATATGTTGGACACATTTAAGCTGAAATACTCACCCTCTGCAAATGTGCAAATGACGTTACAGTGTCAAGACACGTTCATTTTAATAAAAAAAGATTTATTTAACTATAAAATGTAACTTTAGAGGAAATAGATGAAAAAAATATACATTTTTGCATTATTTGGAAACCTTCGTATTATTTTTTAATTGCAAAACCTAGTAAAAAAAAATCAGTTGAGCAAATAATTTAGCTGATAATATACAAGGATTTGTTTTTATAACTACAACATATTTGGAAAACAGAACGTAAGGAGAGAAGAATTTTATGCAGTCATTACAAACAAGTGTAGGTACGGGTAATGTTGAAACCTTTTATTCAATTCAGTTTTAATTAGTATAGTTTCTTTACATAATTTTAAATTGTAGTATGAACGTTTTTGTTCCACAGATTTAAATTCTTAGCACTCCTGCTTAGTATGCAAAGTTAGTTGTACGTGTTATAATATATGTATGTATAAGTTTTTCGCCTACCTAACCAGAAAACTAATCATATGAACATCAAAAATAGAGTGAAAAGTATTGTTTAGTAGCCCAGTGGCGGAAAATTGTTAACGCCACGGTTTTTGAAGTTTTTCACCATTTGTCACTTTTTTAATTAAACGTGAGTGAATGTTTTTGTTTATTCGGTAGGTGAATAACAGTTGTGTGTCACACGCTTTAAGGACTATTTACACACATCAGTTCCGTATTAGTGCCGTGTCAGTTCAGTATCAATGCTAACCATGCTTCTTCAGTGGTGACAATTCAAACACATCCTAGTCCGTAGGTACCTTGCTTTTAGTGAAATATCAGAATTCAAAGATGGACTTTTTTACTGATAAAGAAATGGCTATTATTGCTATAACTATCTAGTCGAGCAAGAGGAAGAAAATAAAGTAACGAAAATGGGTACATAAAGCTTGGATGAAACGAGGAAGTGACGGAGAATTTATAACTCTATATAAGGAATTGATGGACGATAAAACAACATTTTTTGAATATTTCAGAATGTCTCAAAATTGTTTTAATATATTGCTCCATAAAATAGAAAGACATTTAATGAAACGAGACACTCATTGGAGAC
Organism: Lochmaea capreae; assembly: GCA_949126875.1. Lineage (NCBI taxonomy): Eukaryota > Metazoa > Arthropoda > Insecta > Coleoptera > Chrysomelidae > Lochmaea > Lochmaea capreae. The sequence goes on from OX421402.1 coordinate 3,739,136, forward strand.
CGGCGCATCCATATATTTTTTGTGTGACAATTCCGGATAATTCCGTACCAACTCGATTAATTTTCCATTCATATTCAAACGCAAATTCCAAACGGTTATCGTCAGTGAAATACACAAAATATCGTTCCAGAATTTCATACAAATGACGGAACTGACACCGAAGCAGCACTGATGGTAAAAAACTTCACTGCGCCCGGCTTGTCTGAACAAGTTTATTTGAAACTATGGCAACGATGTTTTATTTTTCACTGACACTGATACTGAACTGACACGGCACTAATACGGAACTGATGTGTGTAAATAGTCCTTTAGCTAAAGCTCATTTTCTGCCTTGGAGGCACAATATACCTACAATATTGTCATTTCATACATTTTTGACTGCTATAATGTTATTCGCCCTGAAAAATGGTTATTATCGAACGGTTTGATTATATTCATAACCGCTACCCTATATATACGTTTATCTAAGCTACAATAACACAAAGAAATAAAACAAAAATATTGCTTATAGGTATATATTATTCATACTTGCATTGTAAAGGATGTCATTATAATTGTAAGCAGATGTTAACGTGATGACAAAAATTCTTTAGGAAGTTAAAGGTTACATTTATTAAACATTTTGGAGAGGCGGCATAGCGAAATTGCAGTATTTTTGTTCACGTGCATGTATCCTGTATTTGTTTAAGTTTACTGTATACATTTAATTCTGAGGGAGTTCAGTTCAGTTCAGAATAAAACGTATTGATAGTGGCTCCAGTTAAATTAACTGAAATGGGCTCTAAATATTCTTGTTATCGGGACTATGGAATCCTTATTTCAAATTTCTTCGGCAATAATTTGTTTACAGGATTTGAGGTTAAAAACAATTAAAATTTGGAGATGAATAAACTTTTTAAAACTATGGTGATTTGCTCTAAAATATATTTGTGGGTCTTGGGTAGGTACATCATCTTCGTTAGTTCTCAGTAGTTAAGAGTGTTTTTGTTTTTCTTTTGAGTTTTTCAAAAATATACTATATTTTTCAATCTGAGATTTTCATCCGAGCTAGTTTTTTACGTATATTTTCACCAAATCTTTGATATGTTACTATACATTGCCAAAGAATTGGAAAATATGGTCCAGCCACACTTTGAAAGTAATTTCTTCATATTATTTTGATATATTGGAAATATGTTAAAATTTCCTTGGATCTATACAGTCGGCAAACCATTTTTAGTACTTGTAAATCATCGACTTTAATGAAATTTTTCAAATTTATACTACAAAGGCATTCACAAGGTTTTTATTCGTCATTTTAATTGCATTTCCGTACCCTTGCTACAAACAAGGTGCAATAAGGTTTTTGTTAAACCTCTCCAAAGGAAACGGATTATTGCAGACAACAGGGTCACTGTTACTCATTTATCGTAATGATATCAAGATAATACTATAAAATTATAATCTTAATGTATCACTTAATTGTGTATCTTGTTTAATAATATTATGGTATTTTGTTAAAATCTAAAATTAGTTCAAATTGTACTGCAGACATGCGAATAAAAATTCTTTACTTTAAATTTACGAGGGTGTTGAACCGGCTCCAAAGTCAATTCGGCGATCCATCAATTTCCTTACCAAACGCCGCGTTTTTTCAAAATTTTATTCTCAATTAAAACAGCTAAGGCCTGACGTGAATAACAATTTTTACAAAATAAAAACACATAGGTACCTACTAACAGCAGACTGCGTAGTGACTATAGTCGACACGGAATTATTTCCTTGCTCTTGTCATTTTGTATTTTTTATTTTTAGTTTGCAATTCGAAATTTTTTATTTGTTTTATAAATTCTATAACTCACATTTGGATATTGAGAGCTCGTAGCTAACTATAATTCTTTTAATTATCTGAATACTATTTTAATCGTGTTTTCGATCATCATTTTATTGTACAGTATACTGAGTGGCCAAACAAAGACCAGTTACTTTATCTTTATATATATATAGCCGAAATCACTGGTAAGATAAATTTGACTTCCTTAACATTCTAAATGATATACTGATTATAAATATAGAAAAATGAGTTTGCAGCACAATTTTGCATGTAAAGATATATATGCAGAGATAGCAATATTGAGTTGATAGGAACAGGAATAGATATTATTTCATTGATCAGTGTCAAAGGTTGAGAACAGGATTATAACTCTTTGCTTGATTATATTTAATTTGATTTATAAAAATCCACTAATAATGTAAAGCCAAACTTATTTCAGTTGTTATGTTTACATTAGGAAAACGCTTGGAATGTAAAGTAGAAATATGTTTTTATATAAAGTTAGTACAAAATCAATTGCAGAAGCTAAAACAAGTGTTCGTCGCCACTATTCCAAGGTCAATTTTAGATCTAAACATTTCTATAGGAATGAGTAATTTTCCGGAAACTCCTTATCTTTTTTCACTTAAAACGGTTACAGTAATTTATCAATCGCCAATAGCGAAAATGTGATTGGATAGTACATATATTATTCGTCTTAGTGTAACGCCCCTGGTTATTCATTCTACCCAAAGCAATTTCTCAATTAAAATATTTATCAGTATAGTCCGAAACTGTGGGCCCAGTTTATAGTTGATTAACAAATCCCCTCAAAGTATAAATATCCTATGTCTTTGAGATACGTATGACTAATATATTAAACTTTAGAATACAGTAGTTAGTATAATACTTTTCACGGTCATCAGTATTAGGCGTCCTCAAAATATTCATGATTTTAATGTCCCATGTTTCTCGAGAGTGCAAAGCATTGCTGTAACTTTCTAGCGCTGCCATCTTAATGTGAATTCCATTACCTATACCTTTTTATTCACAGTGAATTATATTTTATGTTTACTCTGAAACTTTCCTATGTGAAAATTACAACAGCCCAGCACTGTATTTATTTACTTACACCTGATCGTTAGTTTTGTGAACTTTTCCAAAATGTCGGCTTAGATTACCTTATCAAAAATGTATGTATCAATACTTTGATTATTTAAGCATATTTTAGCATATGATTTGAAATCCAAAGAGCACTACCTATCAAATAGCGTTTCACAATAACACTGTGACGTCAACAAAAGTTTCATTTCTGGTAATAATTGATGTTAAACACTAAATATATTGTTCAATAATTAGAAACAAGATATACTTGGAAACATTAGAAAACTGTTAAGACTATCAACGAATAAACAGCTAGATTCAACAAATGTATCATCAATATTTACAGTTTTAATAAATTATCACAAAAACTAGCGAAAATGGAATGAAGAATGGAGACAATTTAGATATATGACAAGGTACCTACTTGGAATATTTATTAGCACAAACAAATATTTGTTATTATTCTAATGAAATATTATTGAGGCTGTTTGAATCTGGATCCCAACTTGATACCACAAGTGTCATTTTCAGTAAAACTTACTACACACTATAGAAATAAATGTAGTCATTTTTGGTTTTTTTTTCTGGTTGAAATATTAACTATAAAAAATATAACAACGTCAAGTTGCGCTCCTAGTTGTCTATATCCAGAGCTGACTATGAAATGCCTTTTTTTAATAAAAATTTTGACATGAGTGAGTATATACATATATTTGAATTATATGAACGACCCAAAATTAAAGTACCTAGTCCTGGAAGGAACATCATCCTACCCTATTGTGAAGAAATTATAAGATCACTGGGTATTTATCATTGATCTTTGATCTTCTTATTGTAAAATCACTGCAATGTTTTAATTTAAACAAGATAAGAGACAATATCACCTTAAATAAAGAAACTGAAGACAATACAATTCTTATTTTTAATTATTTGATTGTCGAAGACAATAAAATTGATAATCAGAGCTACTAGAGTGAAAAAATGTTTTCGTAAGAGTTTCAGAAATAGAATTTAAAAAAAAATAAACCTTTTGAAAGTGTTGATTCGCGTCAAAAACTCTGGTATTTCCACACTTCAGACATAATTTGCATGTGTGAAATCTTTGTTTGTATTTCGGGTTTCAAAAGGTTGTAACAATACATTTGTTCAAAAACCTGTATTAAGTGACTCACCATCTAATATGATAGTAGAGTAGGTGGTATTTAGGAAACAAATAATTTTATTATTTGTATACTGAATTTTGAAAAACAAATACACATGATTGTCCGATTTTAAACACCTTCGTCGTTATTTACGAAATATATGATAATTAATAGAGTTGAAAGCTGTTTGCAAATATTATGTGTTTATAGGAATTTTTTTCTTCTTTTTTGCAATGTATATTGGGAAAAATATGTATCTACGCAAATGCATTTTTGATTGTTTTTATGTAGACTAAATGCAAAACAATCAATTATTTGTCCAAAATCAATTGCAAAAGCTAAAACACCAACTTTAGATAAAATTCCAAAATACAAAGAAGATGCGGATATACCAAATATAAGTAGAAGCAAAAAGGAGTAGAAGAATCTTCTAACTATCGCAAAGCCTTATATATCACAATATTCAGAATATGTTGTGGATACAAGTGAAGGAATATGTGGCTAAAGGGATTCTAGGATTCTAGGAGTACAGTACAGTGAATGCTGATAATTAAAATAAATGCGTTGAGCATATTCTTAAAGTAAAACAAAATATGTGGGAATTACATAATCTGATTGAAGTGACAGTAGAGCCATTGATAGACTTAAAAAATAGGGAATGCAATCGATATGTAGGTAGAAATATTTGTTCACTTTATATAGCGGATTAAAATTTGTATTAAGTACTATATCAGCGGCAAAGATGAAAAAACAGTAGATATAAAAATAGATAATAAAAAGATAGACAGAGTGGAGCATTTTAAATATCTAGGAGTTGACATAAACGACAATGGATCACAGGAAATAGAAATAAACAAAAGAGTTGAAAACGCCTCAAAATTGTACCACTCCATTAAAAATAGTTTCATCGGGAAAAAAGAAATATCACGGAAGACAAAAATAAACGAATACAATTCAGTATTTGTACCAAGACTTGTATTTATGGATCAGAAAGCTGGGTACTGACAAAAAAGCTAAAATCAAGAATACAAATGAAGTACCTGCGAAGAATTTTAGGAGTGATGAGGAAAGATAGAATAAGGAACGACCATATTAGAGAAAAATTAGGTGTAAAACCAATTTCTAAAACAATCAGTTAAGATGGTTCGGACACCTAATAAGGATGAACAACTAGAGACCGGTAAAACAGATATGGGAGGCAAAACGACCCACAAAAAGGAAAAGGGGCAGACCAGTTACAACATGGGATGACATCATCAATAAAATATTAGAAAGAAGGGGGATCGATAAAAGAAAAGCATACAAGTTGGCAAGAGATAAAAAGAAATGGAGGAAGTCCGTCCACGAGGAAGAATAATGGAAACCTCACGCCCTATCTTAGGTAGAAGAGTATATGGATTATATATCAGCTTTTTAAAAAATTAACTACAGATCAAGATACCTTTAAAACTAGATTGGCTAACCTTATTTAATATACATGATTGATACCTTGCACAAAGCTAACATGGACTACAGTGGAGGAACACTCCAAAGCAGATCTAATGGACCATGTCCCTGTAAATAAAATTCCTCCGGGAAATAGGACTAAAGGAGCTACTAGTCTCTGAGACTCTCCTCAGAAGCTAAGTAGAAGTAAGGGGACACAATAGATATTTTAGGTCTCAGTGAAGGTTACCCCAAAAAATACATACATACATGTCCCTGTAAAAGATCCCTGAATAAAATAGGGCTATATAACGAGGATCTCAGCCTCAGACTTTGTGGCATGGAGGCACTGGACTCGAGGAGACACACAATTTTCGGAGAAGCCAATGTACCTCCTGACCACTGATAACTGGTTGGGTGGACTAAATGTAGGAGTGGAGTTCAATAAGCCAACAGGCTGCAGTGCTTCCGACATGAGAACGGCTCCCAAAAAGGAAAAAAAAACCTATATAAAAAAAGCTGTAGAATATATAATTGGTAATGGCTGTGGAAATAATAATAATTATATAAATTAGATAAAATAATAATGCAAATTAATTAAAGAATTTTTGGACGAAAGTGCAAACCTTGTCTATATTTAACAGAGCGATTAATATTCACGATGAGACCGTGCCTTAAAACTAAAGATTTAATTAGATATAAATGTTGTACATTGTTATCGTTAACAGTTAAATGCTGTCAATTAAATTTCTGGTCATGTTTAAGAAAAAAATATTGGTTAATTCCGACTAGGATAGGTGGTACGAAAAAAACTGGTTGAACATCATCTCGACAAACAAAATTTGTACATCCCTGGTCATTTATAAACGTGGAACAAAAACCAAATAAATGGTTTCAGTGGTATATAGATTACCTATTCAGTCAGTAGTACCAGTAGTACCAGTCAGTCTGCAAACCTTAGCGAAAGGTGTTGTATCATATTACCATAAAAGCAGTATTTTCGCGCTACTCAGCTAGCGCATCATCTCCGTTGTTTGTGAAAAATACTTTTGATATTGTGAAATGTGCTTTATTTGTGATAAAATCAGAGAAACGTTTTTATAACGCTTCGTTTTCGGATTACTCGTTGTATACATTTTTCATATGAAGTGAGTATTTCATTTTATCTTTTAATACAAGAATTTTACGTTAATATTAATTTCAAATTCTTTTAGAAAACACAAACGAACTTAGGTATTTAGATTTAGTGAGGTGTTTAATATTCAAAATAAGATTAAGAACATTAGAGAAAATAATGATAACTTAATTATTATTATTACACAAAACTTGTTTATAAAAAATTGAGACCAAATATAAGGTCAATGTTATTTTTTACTGTAAGGTTTATATTTTAATCGAGAAGGTCGTTATTGTGCATAATTAAATGTTCATAAATACTAGTATGTTTACATTATTAACATTTTATGTATCTTCTGCATTTAAGGAAGTAAAATGTAATTTTAGCACATTGCTTCATGTCATTCTCGTTATGTACACTCAATTAAAAATTAAAAACACATTTATTTATACCATTTTTGCCTTTAAAAAAAATATAATTCTAAAATTAGGAAAATTAAACTTTTTAGTTTTCAAACTAATACTACAAAATGTTCTTAGTGCACTAAAAATTTCTTCAACCGCTTTTGTAACTTTCCACTCTACCTCTAAACGACCACCACACGAAACTCATTTTAAAAAGATACATTTGTAACGTAGGATATCTTTCTTATTTCTATGTCTCTCTTCTGTACGTTTTGTTTATTCAATAATTAGAATTATCTTACAGCCATTCTTATTTATTATGTGATGCGACCTGTCCTAGATATTTAAAAACATAAATAAAAACATTGTTGTGACTTTCTCTAAGATTCTAAGTTAAATTCAATTAAAAAACAAGAACAAGGACAATACCTTCTTCAAAAAAAATATTTTCATTACTTTTTGCATAGTTACTCTCGTATATAGACGGGTTTTATCTATAAAAAATTAGCAGATTTTCTCATCCTTTTAAAATAGTGTATGAAAATACCAAAAATAAACGTATTTCATCCTACAATTTATAAACTACGCTGTTTGAAATAAGAATATTTTGCGGATGTTGTTTTTTTGTATTCTAAAACGTATCTAATATTATTTATAGCTAGAGTAACGTTAGGTCAAGAATAGAAACTGATGAGTATATATTTTTTGTCGTTGTTAATAAAACAGTAACTAAAATTATTTTTATATCAACATACTTTTATAATTATTATTCAAAATGCATATTTGTGTTTCAAATAATCTTGTTTTATTCTGGATATAAAAAGTTTTTTCATTTTACTAATATTGAATCTGATTCGAATTATACTAATTAATCTATTTTCATGGCCTCAAAATACAAAAAAATGGAAAATAATAACAAAATAGTTAGAGTTTACCATATTAATATTATTAAAATTAGACACACTTTATGCATTATGTTGATTTTTCAATAGAATACTCTCCGAATTGCGGCCACGGCCAATATATTATTTAGATATTTATCCATCACAGTGCTGCAGATTTATCAAGGATGATATGGTTATTGTACCTTAAGATATATTTTTTCGGTTGATATCTTTATTAAAACACTAAATGTTTTAATAAATCAGACGCGAAGTCTTGAGTACGAAAGAAAACGATGTGGATTTTATATTTGACGTTTCCGCTATTAGAAATGTTTAAATTTATAAATCGTTTGAAAACAATTTGAAAGACACTGTTAATTAAATATTTAATAAAATACATTAAACATCATCCATTTGAATAAGTAGCCGTGGCCCTCGTGAAAGGTTATTTAATTTTCCAATAAAACTCAAAGAAACTGCTGATGCTTACTAAATTAATTCCGCAAACAAAATTATTCTAATGAATATTAATATAGGATCTACGTCATTGTTTACTATATAAAAGTGGATTTAAAAATATCACCTTTGAAAAAATATACCTATATTTTTACATATCACAAATAAGAAGATATTTTTTCAATTTAATATTGAGATTATAAACAAAGTGTCTCATTGTAGGCACAAGGATTTGTTAAATTGAATAAGGAAATCATTTATACGCGTAATTTGTCAACAATATTAATTTTAACACATTCAGAAACGATTTTAACTGAACCTCCGCACTGCACTTCGGAGAATTTTATAGTGTTGGTCAAAACTACTTTAAATATTCAATCAGCATAAACAATATTTTATAAAGTAAATGCTGATTATTTATTCAATATTTAGTTTAATCTGCTTATATATTTATAATAATTAGTTGATCGTTTGTTTCCTTCTTCTTTTTCTTTCGCAATTTGTGGTTAATCAATTAATACATAAAGTTAACCACCTTGGCTGAGGATGCAGCAATTTTGTCATCGGAAATACTTGACAAAAATCCAAAAGAATTGCGCATTAAAATCAACAAAGCCATTTAATATGTTAATTTTACAATTGGTATATCTACCAATTTGAATAAACAATCTCTAAGATAGATATTTACGAAATATATACAAGTAGCAATAATTAAGAACAAACAACAAGAGAGGTTTTCGAGCGACCCAAACCAGAAAACTTTTAAACATGTTGATAACTTCGTAGACTCAATATAATGAAATGGTATTTTGAATTAAATTAATTATATTTGAAGCATTAGAGGCTAGGAACATGATAAGTTATTTGTTGTTTGTCGATTGGACGAAAAAACAAAATTTGGTTTCAGTTTGATGAACGGTAAACCTGTTGGAGATTGTAGCAGTTAGTTGAAAAGGCTCACATCAATTTCTTTAAATTATTAGCGACCTTGAATAACTGGCCCCAAACTTAGACAAGAGTAAATCAGTTATAAAAAACAAATTCTTAAGAATACCGTATTTTATTTATAAAACGTTAAATCGCCAAGGACAAGCAAAAAGAATACCTCAACCACAAAAGAATTTAAACTGTAAAAACTTCTATCAATTATCCAAAATTTGATTTGATCTGGTAAATATTTAATTTTCCATCTCTACATAAAGAAATAAAAAATATAAAACTTGATCAAAACGGTGACATACAAGTGAAATTAAATAAAATCATGTAAAAATTAAATATTTTTTTATTGGTAGGAATAGTTCACACGCTTTGAATAAACATATTTATCAATCGGGTTAGTTTCAGAATAAATATTAATATTTATCATTAAAGTTCATATTATTAAAATAAGAAGAAACGTAGTCGCGTTATCCAAATATTACCAATTGTTAACAAATGATATATTTATGTTACAAAAGTTTATAATACATATAAACAAACAAAAGTATAGTGAACTTATTTATTATTTTACATTGGGCAGTATTCAGTGTTTTGGATATATTATAACAGTAAGTTAATATCTTTTGAACTCATTATGTCTCCTCCATCTTTCTAGATTTGTTCTAGTATTTTACTAGTAGTATTCTTCAAACTTCTTTGTTTCTGTTTAATTTATATGCTCTCCTATTTCCTGTTTTATCTTTAATTATCAGTTTTATTATGTTACGACCCTCGTATAAATTTTAAACTTTCCATATATTTTTCAATCCTTTAAATAATTAAACTGATTCCTCATATTAAGTCTTTTTTCTTACTTCTTTATGTATAGTCTCGTTTTCTATGGTCCAGCAAATAAGACATTTTATGCAAGTAAATAGTAAGATGATTCATTAACTAATTTGGTTTTGGGAATTCTTGTGTCTGTTTAAATTTAGTACATTAACTATTGAAAAATTTGGTTGTTGTATATGAAATTGACCTTGGTTAATTCACATGAAATGCCAACTGCTGATTTATTAATTTCAGTTGATTATAGCAACAACTGGAAAAATCAACATTAACATTGTACTCAGCTACAAAACAATTACACATTTCAGTATATCTTAATGTATAATTTTTACGTAATAATTTGGAAACTGATTACTATGCGAACAAAATTAAATAAGGATATTAGTGTTTTCAATTTAATTTATAACAAACAATGCAGTTAGAATCAAAAATTATTTATTACTAGTTAATTTCTAACTCATTAAATTACCCATAGATCAGATTAAAACAAACAAAAAATCATGAAGGGTCTTCCTTTTCAGAAAAAAAATGTTTAGTGGAAAACTGAAGACTTGTAACCAATAATTCTAATATTGAATAGATGAGGCTTTTACTTGATGAAGATCCATACTAGACGATGAAATAAAACAATTTAATTTGTTTAAATCTTCATTATATATTTGAACAAAGTTTAATATACATTCGTGACGCGTTTCGCTAACACAGTAGCATTCTCAAACGCGTCACGAATGTATATTGAACTTAGTTCAAATATATAATGAAGATTTAAACAAATTAAATTGTTTTATTTCATCGTCCAATTCTAATATTGTTATACAGGGTTGGGATAAAGTATGGAACCAAGTAAATATCTTTTAAACGAAAAGAACGATATTTATGAAAATTTTCAGGTAAGTGCAATGGAACAAAATGCATCTGATCTACATTTTTTTGTTAATTATATACTTCCGGTTTAACCGGAAATGCCATCAACTTCTTTAATTTAAATGGGAGACCCTATATATTTTTACAGATTTTGAAAGAGCTTGTTATTTTGAATTCATACTTACTGAGTTTAGTTAAAAAAAATTGTAAAAACGAGGAATATAGCACTTTAATCAACCTCCTAATTGATGTTGTTTGTATGCATAGTAATAAATAAACGAGTACTGTTTAGTACGTCTTTTGTTCTCCAAGTGTCAAATTCTAATTGACGGAAATAAATTTTACAATTTAGAATGGTTCAATTACGTGAAAAAGAGCGCATTGAAATTTTAATGATGATCGGTTATGGTGATCGTGTTAGAACTCATGAAGAAGTGTGTCATATTTTTAATAATTTGCATCCGAAGAGAAATCCTATATCACGCTCAACAGTATAACTAAAACATTACAACGTTTTAATACAACTGGGATGGTAAAAATTTGCTAAAACCTGGAAGACTGCGGAGTGCAACGAACGAAACTGTTAAACAAAATATTGCAATCGATTTAGAAGAATCACCTCAAACTTCCACCACCAATTTGGCACTAAACCATGGTATCAGTCGACGTTCTGTTCTGTATAAGGTACAGTTGGTTCAAGAATTGTCAGACGATGATTTTGACCGACGGCTGGAATTTTGCGAACGACTAATGGACATCTGTAATGTCGAAGACAATTTTGTTTCTAACATAGTTTTTTCCGATGAGGCAACTTTTTGTTTAAATTTAACAGTTAATCGCCATAACTCAAGGTATTGGTCAAATGAGAATCCTCATTGGATTCATGAAGCACATACCCAGCATCCACAGAAGTTAAATGTTTGGATGGGAATTGTCGAAAATAGGCCTATAGGCCCATTTTCTTTCGACGGAAATTTGAATGGTGAGAAGTATTTGGATCTACTAAATAACGAAATTATTCCGAAAGTATATTATTAACTAAAAAATGTACATCAGATGTATTTTGTTCCATTGCACTTACCTGCAAATTTTCATAAATATCGTTCTTTTCGTTTAAAAGATATTTACTTGGTTCCATAGTTTATCCCAACCCCGTATATACTATATATAAATACAACTTCTGCACTCTCTACACTTCACTAAAAACCAAGCTATGTACCAATAAAGTTTGTCCAATATCAATTCCCAAAAACCCGTAATCATCGGACTTTCTGAGTTTTTCCTTTGATAGGCATATGTATATTTACATTATATATTATTTAAATTAAGTCGTTATTGAAGTTTGTTACGAATTCAACAACAAATGTAAAAAACAGCAGATAAATAAAAGTTAAACATTTCAAAAAGAAGAATATAAGTGCTCAAGATGTAGAACGAATTGTGTTCAATTATAAATTTATTAGAAAAACCGTCTTTGTTTAATTAATAGCCATGAGTCAGGATCACTAAGTCCATCCTGTACAAAACAAGAGCAAACTGTCATTAACCATAGGCGTACGTGATATTTTATAAATGGAAATGGTAAAATATCCGGTGAAGACTTAAACAAAAACTGCCCAAAACTGGTGTTACGATCCGGTTTTGTCTCGTTCATGTCAATTGGTTTTGTTTTGCTTGTTCAATTTTATAATTGCTTATTTCGATATTTACATATGCTTTCGGGAACATATACGTATACATTTTAATTTTAACACTATTAGGACAGAAGATAGATGAGCTGTGTGATTAGTAATGATCATATCAATTATTTTAATACAACATTTCAATTTTAGTGTTTTGCTTATATCGTCATTTTTGCACGTAGTTCTACTTGACAAAAAATACTTTTTTAGAGCTTAGAAAAACAAAGGATTGAAAAATATTATTTCCTCAAAATTAGACTTAGCGTCTCTGGTTTTTGTTTCCTGCTAGAAAATCTTTTTGTTCCAGCCATGGTGTAGATATTATCAGACAAATTAACTTATTTTGCAATTATTTAACTGAAACAAAAAAATATAAAAGGTAGTTTATTATGTGAGAGTAGATAATAATTAAGTTATTATAATACAACTACTGTATTCATGAATGTGAAACAATAGGTACATTTGAAAGGTCAACTTTATTTATAAAATAATAAATAATTTTAGATTAAACTTTTCTATTGCACAAAATTCAGTTGTAAAGTAATTATGATAAACAGAATCTCAGTAGCTAGACTTCAACCAAAGTACATATAAATATAAATAACATCAAGATAATATAAATTGATAAAAATGAAAATTTTTATATTTATTCAAGATACTAAATAGGTACTCTGATTGGAAATTGAGGATATTTACTGAGACTTTTCGGTTTTATCTGAATTTTCAAATAATAATTATCTCATGAGAACTTAAGAATCAACACAAATGCATCCAAGTAATGTTCTTGGTATGCTGAAATTGCTGAATTCTTAATGTGTTTATAAGATTAAATTTCATTCTGCAAATACTGATTAGATATTGCTATTATTTTCGTAAGCACATTATTACAAACTAATATTTAAAATCGAGCATGTCATTTAGTTTGTAACAATTTTGTAACAAATTTTATTATTTAATTAGTTTAAAGGAAATATAGTAAGTAATGTTAACTTTAGCACATTGTCTGATCGCATTGATGTGCGTATACAGGGTGTCCCAAGAGATCCTACCAAAAGTGCTTCATATGAAATGTTCGTCAACGGAAATTTCAATATTTTTAAGCAAATGCACACTTGCTCTCGTTATAAACATATCTTGTGAATACAGGAACGTCCTAAGCACAATGGTGAATGATGTAATTGTTTTCCATATTTAGTTTTTTTCACTTTTAAATGCCATACCTGATTTCTCAGTGCTCCCTGTTTGTACAACCAATATTTAGTATGTAAATATTTTATGTTAATTGTTGAAAACATCGAAGTGTACACGTGGTTTATAATTTACGTTATAAGTTAGAATGAAAGTACTTTAAGATCTTGCAATTCGGGTCATTATTTGACACTGACATTATAAAGGACAATACCCCTTAAATATACTGCATCTATCCTCATGGCTATCAACTTGTCAACTTGTTACTGATTTTAATTTCATTATTTCTTCATTTAACTAGACATACGGTTTGATTGAGTTGTTATTTAGGTTTTAAATTAACTCAATTGGTAATTTTCCTGTGATTGTTGTGATATAAGAGGGGGGCACTTGGGTCTCCACAGCACACAACATACGTTTCATTAGACGCTACCAGAGTTTTTTTATTTAAATTTAATGGAAATATGAATAAAACATAGTAAGTTTTTATCTATTCTGAAGAAGCCAATTAGCACTAGTATATCTTATCGTACCTATATATATTTTAGTTTTTCAGAAATATGATAGTGCAAATTGTGCAACTGAAAAAACTTATAGTATAAAAATTCTTAGGTCTGTCCAAATAAAAATAAATACAATCAATAAAATATATTATCTTCAGCAGTAAATTATAAAAATTGTTGTTATTTAAAGATTTTATCTAATAATTATGAAAAGACACATAGTAAAGTTGCAAACTAATTTCGCGTTGTTAAAATGTAATAGTAATATTACATCCTTACATCGAAAGCTACCACAATCGTGTAGACGTACTACAAAAGTCGCGCGGTTGTATCCGCTGTACTCGCTTGATTGGGCTACACTTTTAGGTTGAAAAAATATGTTGATTTGTTAAAGTCTAAGCTCTCGTTGAGAAGTATTTATTAAAATGTGTTTTGTTTTATGTTACACTTAATACAGATTAATAACTGTTCTTATACTTATTTTCATTTGCGTTATGCAAATTTGGGGGTTACTAGATAATTAATGATGTTTTTCTCACTATTCTTTATTTGTAAATAAGAACCCAATTATATACTTCACTGAGGCAAAGATTGTTTTTATATCTGGGATACACAATCAGTTTTCATGAGTAAAAATCATTTTAAAAATATACGTATTTTGTCAAGGATGTTTTAAAAAACTTGTTTGGTTGAATATTTTTTGTTTGTACACCACAAAAAGCTAAAACCATTATATTTTCATTCTTGGTATGGTCAAAGATTACATTTTGTAATCGTTGGAATAGTTCAAAATACACCGTTTGCTACAATATCTTAGCTTTCGTAACTTTACTGAAAACTATAGTACGAGGATCTGTAACGACCTGGATCAGAAAACAACATAAAAATTTCTTGGTAAATTTCCCAAGGCAAACGCATGGTAAAACCTTTATAAAAGAACCATGCCTGAAACGTACAACGGAACTGCTTGTACAAGCTGGTTCAGGGAACAAAGGTGTTGGACTGGGTGCTATGAGAAAAAACGTTACTTTCAGTTTTACAAAGAGTTAACTAATGTTACGTTAGTATTTGATTTATCGAGTGATTTTTTTTGTTGTAATTGAATTCCATTTGCTAGTAAATAAAATATTATATAGTATAAACCTTAACTATTATACAAGACTCAGTTTTATTGTAAAACCCAAAAAATATGGTTTACAATGAAAATTATAGTCTCTAGTTAACTTATTAATTTTTGTATACTCAGTAAATTATTGCTATCGTTTCGTATCACTCTAAACAACTAAATAACAATATGTTCATTGATAATCGTTCATTTTATAAAATAAAATATTGTTGTTATTATCTCATTATTACAACAATACCAGCATCTCTCGTTGTGCGATACATATATTTTTTGTAATAGTATTAATATTTGTTTATTTTTTTCAGAGCTTCAGTTAGAACCCCCGTCCGCTGCCCCCATTGAAGCCGCCCCCCGGAACTCGCCCTTTTCATCAAATTTTCCACGCCGCACACAAAAACAATCGTTGCTTATTGCGTAGAATGGTAGAAGGTGAACCAGCTAGAAACCAAAAGCAAGACTCTGATGTAAAAATCGAGCACCTAGCAAACGGCTGCGGATCAAAAGATCTCGAGCTTGGAAACTTCACAACCGTCAAAGATCTACCACAAAAGGTCCCGTCGGATGTAGATAAATCCAGCGACAAAGCTGACTTCGAAAAAGCCATCGAACTCACCAGGTATTTACATATTATCTTTATGAATAACTAATTTATTTTACACAAAACACTAATGTTTCTACATTATGTTTTCCCTGGATATTTTCCACAGCAACAAACTTAATATATTTCGTACTATATTTCTATTTATTTATGTAGTTTATTTAAATTTTTTTTGAAACGTTCTATTTTACAGATGGATTTTATCTATGAAATATTTCTTAGTGATAATTGCGAAATTAATATATATACAAAGTTGAAAACGCTTCTTCTTCTATTTTCTTATCGAATGTCGTCCTGATCACGAGACTAAACGTTCTTAACCTTTAGGTTCAACTTTATTGGTCCGGTTGGATCTGTATTTGTATCAATAGCAATTGTAAACATTTAAATTTATGTACAACAATTTAATTTTCAATTTAAGTTAAATATGATTAGTATATATTGTGAATTAAAATATCTTTGACAGTTAAAAATAGTTAACTAGAACAATATTGTGCCAAATCGTTTAATTTGTCCTGATATAAGGAAAAAAACGGCGATCTGGATAGTTTAGTAAGATAATTAAAACAGCGACGTTATCCATGTGTATAAATAATGCAGAATTTTACTTCTAACTAATGATTTTTCAATTTGTATCATCCAGTGTTTACATAATCTTAGTAATTACCGAACAAAAATTAAAGGCATACAAACGTTTGTCGATAAAATCTTCCATATTTTATTATTAACGTGCAGTAAGGCGAGACCGAATGTATCTATGCCCATGCACAGGTGTCTTCGGCTCTCCTTTCTGAGTGAATCATTTGTCACTACATCTATTGCTACTACTATACTACGATCATAAGTAAATAATTTTATAATGTACACCAGTTTTTTCACAAAACCTTATTTTGTTTTCAGATATGGAAAATTTCATTTTCTCTTGTTAGCAGTATGCGGCTTCGTAAGCACCTCGGAGGAGATGGACGTCATCTCGATGTCGTTCATTCTCCCTTCGGCCCAGTGCGACTTAAACCTCAACACTCAAACCAAGGGGTGGCTCAATTCCATCATCTTCATTGGGATGATGGCAGGAGCCTATGTTTGGGGTTCCGTAGCAGACTCAGTGGGGCGTAAAAAGGTGCTTATTGTGAGTTCCTTCATGAACGGGTTATGTATTGTAGCTTCTAGCTTCAGTCAATCATATCAGCTGTTCATGGTCTTCAGATTTCTCAATGGGGCGGCGTAAGTATTAAAGATATTTTCGTTTTAAGTTAGTTCTGTTTATAAAAGATATTAATTATTTTTTATTTAATTGCAGGTTAGGGGGCAGCGGACCAGTGATCTGGTCATACTTCGCGGAATTTCAACCTAAGTCCAAAAGAGGCTCTATGCTTTCATTCATGGCGGCTTTCTGGACCTTGGGTAACTTATTCGTAGCCGGATTGGCTTGGTTAATCATTCCAGCTGACATTGGTTTCCAAAACCAATATTTTGTGTATAATTCTTGGAGAATATTTCTTCTGATTTGTTCATTTCCATCATTTATTGTTGCTGCTTTACTTTGCTTCTTACCTGAAAGTCCCAAGTTTTTACTTTCTCAAGGTAAAAGTGAAGAAGCCATTGCTATTTTTAAGTACATATACCACATCAACACTGGAAATGATGCTGAAGATTATCCAGTTAAACACCTTATCTACGAACAAGAAGAATTAACACTTGAACAAAAGGAAAAGATAGCAAAGAGAGGAAAATATACAAACATGTTTTTTGATATTTTAGACAACAGTAAACAGTTGTTCGTGTCACCTATATTGAAATTCACACTTATCTCAGTAACAATCAACTTTACATTCCACATCGGGTAAGTTCTTACTTACTATTATAACTGTCATTCTTTGAAGTCAGTTACACATTAGGCATTAATAGAAGTATTTGTAATAAACAATTAGTTTAGAACTTTCCATAATTTATATTTTAAATTATTTATCCGTAATGTAATTACAAAATTAATTGCAAAAATAAATTCGGATTACATTACTTATTATTATTGTATCCTCATATAACTTCAAAAATGAAATTTTATATTTTCCAGGAATTTTAACAAACGTTTTTATTCATTACAGTTATTACGGTCTCATGATGTGGTTCCCTGAGCTTTTCAACAGATTTGATGAGTATGCCAAAGTACACAACGGTGCAGAAGCTGGTGTATGTGAAGTAGTAGATTATGTAGTAAACATAGGAAGTCACAGTGAAGGTAATACATGTAACGACAAAATTTCATCGTCTGTATTTTTGGAGTCGTTAATAACAGTATCTGCTGCATTGCCAAGTAATATCATCGCTGTATTGGGTATGGACAGACTGGGACGAAAATTTTTCTTAGGTATGAATCTTACCATATAAATCCTTAATCCTAGTAACTTTCAAATATATCGTTAAGTTACAATTTTAATTCTTATTATTGTTTCCAGTGTTCAGTACAGTGTCATCTGGTTTATGTTCAGCATGCATGTATTTTGTATACAACAAGACTCATAATTTAATTGTATCTGCAGTATTCAGTAGTGTCATTTCATGCGGTAACGCAGCTTTGGATTCTCTAATCACTGAAATTTTTCCAACTCATCTGAGGTAAGAAAATTTTAGTAGTAACTTTTATATTCGCAATAAACTAACAATGTTTTTAATTCATTTGATTCTCTATATTTCTAATTTACAAAATTATTTTTATTTTATTATAGGGCCACTGGTATAGCCGTTTCTATGGTAGCAGCACGTCTGGGTGGTATCATTGGTAACATAGTTATTGCTCAGCTGCTTGACTTGTATTGTCCTGCTCCAACTTTCATCGTTACTGCACTATTGATTGGAGGTGGTCTGCTCAGCTTGTTCTTACCAAACACTACTCTGAAACCACTTCAATAAGACCGATACCTCGAATTTGTATCCTTACCTTATATTTCTACGTTAATTTTATGTTATTAAATGTTTGCCATTTACTTGTTATCTGTTAGATCCTTTCATTTCTTCAGTTACTCATATTTTTTTGAGGTGATTCGTGATTGAAGCAATAATTGGTATATAACAACACTTGTAGATAAAATATTTCTTTATAATTAGTATTAGTAACATAAGAAGAATGTAGTTTAGTTCCTAGAATTTACACATTTCCGTCATGTATTATATTATAAATAAATGTTAATTTTATTCAGACTAATTTATTGTAGTTTTATTCGGCTTATATACTCAGTAGTGCTCAAGACACACATTCAAATCTCATATATCAAATGTGTTTATATAGTTGAAGTTCATTGAATATGTTAAAATATATTCACTGTTAATTACGTCAAGCCGAAATAACTTGACAGTGGAACTTTAGAACGTACAATTATTTGACTTATTATACAGTACTTTACACCCACACTCGTTTAAATCCATGCATTAATGTGGCTAACTCCAAAAAAACAACAAATTAAGGAGCGACTATAGATTATTATTAGAAGTTTCCTCAATTAATAAGACATGGGTCGCAGAGATTTGTATCATGGAAACGAAAATAATAATACATCCCTAGTGCGTACATCGTCCTCGAGCAACAGAATTAAAGCCACAATAATAGACTTGCTTGATATAAAAATTTTACAAACATTTTATTAGAAATAGCTGAAGTCCGGCTCTGTTACAACATTATTGCGCGCGAGCACGACTACGCTTAATTTTCTATTTTCACAAAACGCTCACCTACAACAAACGTTGACATATCTCATATCTATCAAATATACAAAAGTTTTTAATGGTTCTCACGATCAAGTTCAGTTTTTAGTTAATAATATTATAATATACATAAATAATTAATGTATTAGTTGTAGATTTTCTATGGCTGGAAAGTAGGACCACAGAATAACTCACTCACACAGAAGCGACGACTTCGCTCTTAACAGCTTCCAATATTAGGTTCTGATCATAGAGAAATAATATATTTTGTCTATGGTACTGATACTGTCATTTCATTCCTGTTTTGTGATAAGACGGTCCGGCAAGTGTCATTTTTGTTTACTTCAAACTTCAAAAAAGGTTTGTTTTCATTGTTTTTTTTGTTGTTCAATTTACGAGACCCTAAATCGTCCACGCCGATCCTCGCTCTGCGCATGCCTACGTTTAAAGCATGGTTTTAAAATTCGCGCGCACGGTTCTAACACCCCGTGTCGCTCTCTGAAAAGAACATCACCTCGCTTTCCATACACTTTTTTAGATATATTCCTAACCTAAACCACCCTACCCTACCCTACCCTAATCCGAATCGAAAATTATAATAATTTTCAATAATAACCCAACTAAACCTACCCCTACCAAACCACCTTCGTATTTCTAGTCAATTTTTGTAGAATGAATTATAATAATTTTCAATAATAACCCAACCAAACCTACCCCTACCAAACCTTCTTCGTATTTTTAGTCAATTTTTGAAAAAAACAAAAAATAAAAATATCTCGACTCGGGCACGACTCGAACCTGATACCTCTGTGTTAGGAGCCCAGCACGCTTACGCTGAGCTAATCTCTGCACACATCAATGATATCGTATAGGAGGTTAAAAGCTTTATGGACGCATGAAAGCCGAGCGCCACCGGAGATACTCGATGGCGCCCGAGGTCGGCACCAGCTGTACGGGCCACAGACGAGAATTTTTATTTACACTATATTAACATGCGCAGAGCGAGGATCGGCGTGGACGATTTAGGGTTTCATTTCAATACGACATACATTTAGTAGAAAACTTGTTTTACTTGTTCAGAATTGTGTTATCTGTATATTAAAACAAAATCCATTAAATACTTGTAGTTTAAAAATTTTTCTATTTAGCACATACGGAAGTTAATTACAAAAATATCATAAATATCGCCAGCAGTAAGTAAACATAACCTGTGTTAACAGAATCAACATTTTTCACAAACATGACAATATTGCGTCAAAAAGTGGACGCTTTAACTCATCAGTCTCCACAAGCAATTTATAAATTACTGAAGAAAAATTTAATATCCAAAGAATATGCAGATTATCAATTTCTCCAGAAAAGTCAAGTACCAACAATGCACTTTCAGAAATCTTTACCTCGTTTGCCAATTCCTTCCATAGATTTAACATGTAAACGTTATTTAGCCGCTTTAAAACCTCTACTTATTGATGAAGCTTATAGGAAAACGGAAAGTAATGTAGAACAATTTAGAAATAGTTCTGGTAAACAACTGCAAGAATTGCTCAAAAACTATGATCGATTAAATAAACATACAAGCTACATATCAGAATTTTGGTCTGATAGCTACTTGAGAGATCGAAAACCTATACCTATTAATTATAATCCAATGTTGGTTGTCCATAAAGATGAAAGGCCAGCTTATAATGACCAACTTATTAGAAGTGCCAATTTGATTATAAGTTCATTAAGATTTTACAAATCTTTAAAAGCAGGTATTTTAGAACCAGAAGTATATCATCTAAATCCAAAGAAGAGTGATACAGAGAAATTCAGAAATATTTGTAGTAAATTACCTCCTGTAATATCCTGGTATGGAGCATATTTGCTTAAAGCCTATCCTTTAGATATGAGTCAATATCCTAATTTATTTAATACTACAAGGATTCCAGAAATTGACAAAGATAGGCTTGTTCATAATGCAGCTGGAAAGCATATTACAGTACAGTACAAAGGTCACTTTTATGCTTTTAGAGTTCTCACTGATAATAATGATATTATACCAGCCAAACAAATTTTAGCAAGACTGAAATATATCTTAGAAGACCCTATTACAAAATGTGACTTTCCAATTGGTGTTTTAACTACTTTGGAAAGAAATAAGTGGGCAAGCCTAAGACATGAATTAGAAACAAATGGAAATGATCAGTGTTTGAAATACATTGATTCTGCATTATTTAATGTTTGTCTTGATTCTGAGAATTTAGGTGAAGATCCATATGGAATAGTAAGAAACTTTTTACATGGAGATGGAGAAAATAGGTGAGTCTGGCTAAATAAAGAAATGGTATTATTTTATTAAATTGGTTTATTAGTATACAGAGATATTTCTTGCCGATTGTATTTCATAAACTTTTTAGGTGGTTTGATAAATCTATTTCTCTCCAAATTTCCAAAGATGGGCAAGCTGCAGTTAATTTTGAACATGCTTGGGGCGATGGTGTAGCTGTTTTAAGATATATTCAAGATATCTATAAGGATTCAAAAGAAAATCCATTTGTTTCTCCTGATACAAAACCTTATGATGATAACATTTCTAATGTACTACGTCTGGGTAATTATGAATTTGATTAAGTATTTACTTGTCGAGTCTAAAATATCTTCTTTCATAATAAAAGGCAATACTTTTATTTTAGATGTCAACCTGAATAATAAAATTAAATCTGGTATTGAAGAAGCTAAAAATGCTTATAAAACTACATGCAAAAGTCTTGACATAGATTATTTGATATTTAATAGAATTGGTAAAAATGTTTGCAAAAAACAAGCAGTAAGTCCTGATGCTATTATGCAATTAGGTTTTCAAGTTGGATATTACAGAATGACAGGAAAGTTTGCTCCAACATATGAATCTTGTAGTACTGCAGCTTTTAAACATGGCAGAACAGAAACTGTAAGATCATGCACCAATGCTACAAAGGTATGATCGAATATATAATATAATAGAAACCAAATTCATTTTAAATTTGATAATGCTTAATATCTATTTTGTGACATGACTGAATATTTTCAGGCATTCACTCTAGCAATTACATCAAAAAATAAACCTCCAGTATCAGAACTGAAACATCTGATATCAGAATGCTCAAAAGTTCATAACCAGCTGACCAGAGAAGCTGCCATGGGTCAGGGATTTGATAGACATTTGTTTGCTTTGAAAAAATTTGCAGAAAAAACTAATATGATGTGCAACATTTTTGAAGATCCAGATTATGCTATGTTGAATCATATTATTTTGTCTACAAGCACATTGAATTCTCCTGCTATTTTTGCAGGAGGTTTTGGACCAGTGGTTAAAAATGGTTTGGGAATAGGGTAAGCATCTTCATTCAGAAACACAATTGTACTAGGTGGATCCTGTTTGAAAATATGATAAATTTTTAGGTATATTATCAAGGATGATGAACTAGGAGTATTGGTAACAAGTTATCCCCCATACCACCGTGGTTCTGATTTTATTGATTCATTAAGAGGTACTTTTGATGAACTTGTAAATCTACTCCAAAAAGATTAATTGTATTTATAAATATAATCAGTATTGGCTTTGGAAATGGGTATTAAGTAAGCCTTGAAGTTAACTTTGTTCCAGTCAAACATTTTTATTACTTTATATTTTAATATTGCACATTTTGTTATCAAAACAAGAGTATTCAGTTACTAGTATTAACAAGTTTGTTTGATTTTGCCAATATTAAACTTGTACCTTCAGTGCCTTTATAACATAAGTGCTTCCTCAACATAAATGTGATAAATAATGCCTTGTATTAGACTTCAGGAGTAAACACAATATTTAGGTCCGGACACACGAGTGATTCTCGACTGATTCTGCAAAAAATATATATTACTCACCTATTTTGAAGATTATCCGTCAAAAAATTTGCGGGTTATTCAGAATTTCCAGAGAAAATATATTTTTGAATAATTTCCGATACAGTGTGACACATTCAAATTGTTTTTTGTATAAAATATCGGACCAGAAGTGATGGATAAAATGTTGAAAAAAAATATTTTTTTGGATTCTTCTTTGGAAATTCTGATTAACACGCAAATTTTTCGAAGGATAATTTTCAAAATAGGTGAGTATACTATCGATTTTTTGCAAAAACAGTTAAAAACTCGTGTATCCGTTTGAACCCAAATAGTATATAGTTTTCATGTTATTTTTCAATGTCAAAATTTAATACCAAGTAGTTAATAATAGATACTGATATTTAGGATATTGAACAAATAGTGGTTAATATGCCATTTCCGGTTTTTTTATTGTCATTTTTCAACGAAAAAATTCACCAACATTAACCATAACTGTAATGAGAATTAAGATTGAAACTATAAAATTATACATAATACTTGAAAGAAAAAACTAACATCACTATTTTTAACACTGGACCGAATTACTAAGGTGATATATAGCTATAGAAGCGGTGCTAGGTAAAAAAAGAATATCAAAATATAGTCTTTCTCAACTAATATATGTATAATAAGTAGCAGCTATCCAAGCCTAACAATCAACATTTTCAAAGAAATGTAAACTTTAATTTTAGATATATACTTCAGTGATTATATTCTATGTATCTTGTTTTTGAGTTTATAATATATTTATTCAAACAGTGAAACATTCTCTTTTATTTAAATCTTTTATACTGATTTATAAAGCTAACGTTCCTCTCCACAGATAACATACCTCTCGTCGTTGCCGATGCCGACTGCGCCGTAGAGATCACTGAGGTTGGTGGTTTGTGCCGTTATTTCCTAAATAAAAACTGCAAACGTTATCCATTCCAATACATTCTATAGACAGCGAAATGAATGGCCATCATAATGTTAAGTCGCCGGTCTTGGCGATGATTTGCATGCTGCTGTCACCGAAGCTGTTCCTAAAAATCACTGCTATTTGCCACAGAGCCACGACCATAGCAGTCGTATTAGAGATCATAGCTGAAAAGTGTCATTCTAATATAAAAACGATAGTCCCACCCTCTGGCGGAGTTGAGCGTGAACTATAAATGAAGTGCAAACCATAGACAACATACTGTGCAAATACAAGTTTAGTAAGATTGTGTTTAACACATGTGAATG
This sequence comes from Lochmaea capreae, assembly GCA_949126875.1. Taxonomy (NCBI): domain Eukaryota; kingdom Metazoa; phylum Arthropoda; class Insecta; order Coleoptera; family Chrysomelidae; genus Lochmaea; species Lochmaea capreae. The sequence continues at coordinate 3,764,002 of OX421402.1, forward strand.
TGTAGGTAGGTTAATATACACCGAACATACAAAATATACACATATTGTAACGAGATTATCACAAAGCACTTAAGTGCAGCTACGGATCTTCAGACGAGAACAAATTTGAACTAATGTCATCTCGTGACAAGTGGTAAACAAACAAAATTTGACATAAACATAACATAACCAAAGTTCGAGAAATAGGAAAAATAATAATACAGAAAATGAATGTTAAAGATAAATCGGCAGCTGGGCCCAAAATGAATTCAACAAATTTATATGTTACTACTACACAAATTATAATGAAGGCAGATCCAAAAAATTCCTATTCATGGCAAGATCTTTACAGACTAGTACCATATTTACGAAATTCCTTATGTTGTGTAGTTTGTTCAAATTTGTTAGTGGATCCATATTCGCCAACAATAGCACAATGTCAACATCATATATGTAGACTCTGTAAAGGAGGTCGAAAAAAAATTAAACCCGCTTGTGAAGGATGCAAAGACTGTTTAGATTATTCAGAAAATAAAAGATTGCGAATATTATTGCAATGTTACAAGAAGATGTGTGGATCTTTAATAAATTCACCTTTATTTAATAGCATTTCATTACAGGCCTCTGAACCAGGTACCGGTTTTGAAAGAGGAGCAAGCAATTTAATTTCATTAATAAAAGAAGGAGCATCTTTTGAAGATGATTATAAAAGTAATGGAGGTTTACCAAAATCTACATACTCAATACTACCATGTATTTATACTAATTCTGTAAATGCACAAAATAGTCATCAACAACATACAACAATGCATAAAGAAAAAACAATAGTTTTATCACCAAATGTACAAAGATCCACATTTTACTCAGTCTTATATCCCGGTAATGGAAGTAAAATTACCCTTAAAAGAAAACCAAAAGAAGGAAATGGGACTTTACCTAAATCTCCTGTAACAACCATTCGACCAAAAGAGTTTTCAGAAAAGGTATGACAAATGTAGATATATTTTTCAAGAGATCTGTAAAACCTAGTATATTTTTAATTTTTAGATTTTATTTAAAAAACCATGTACTGTAAAACCAAAAAAAGGCTGTCGATGTGGAAACGCAACAGCTACTCCTGGAAAGTTGACATGCTGTGGGCAAAGATGTCCATGTTATGTAGATAGTAAACCATGCTTAGAATGTAAATGTAGAGGATGCAGGAATCCTCATATCAAAGGAGGCCAAAAAGTGAGTATTCATATTTTTTCTTCAAAATCATTTAATGATAAACTATTCTATTTAGTATATCCAAGCAATTAATTTCTCTGCATTATTTATTATTTATTTAGGTGATACCACATATTCCTGAACTACAATTCCATCTCCCAACAACCACTACCACCACTACTCTTACAAGTCAAGCACAGATATTATCATCAAAAATACCTGGTGTTAAATTAGAGGAAATTGACTTGGAATCCCAGTTTGGAAATTTCGATAATATCAGCGTTGCTGAACACTTCAAATCATTTGACTGTAAGTCAATTAAAATTTCATAGTTTACAACAATATATTTACTTGTCATTTAATTTTCAGTTGTGGGTGGTTATAACGCAATGCCGTTATCAGCAGATTTATTACCTATAGGTTACAGTGAAGAGGATACTGATATAAATGTTATATGACAGTTTGATATACTCAATGAACGTTTCACAATATTTCGTTGACTAAGCATCTGGTCTTGAGGATTTAGTAATAAAAGTTTACAAATCCCTCATTGTACAGTAACAGACCCGTAGTCGGTAAAATTTAGATACTAAAACATAAATTAAATTTAGTTTGTAAAAAAAATCACTAAATTTTTCAAAACCAAATTTAACCATTATTTATTAATTGGTATTGAGCAAATTAAACTGTTGAAACATTCAGATAATTGAACGATATATATTTTTGAATATCTTGTAAGTAATCATGGTGCCACATTTGTAAACGATATGACTCCATTATCACTTGCTTCTGATTGATGATACAGTATTCAAATCCCATTTGAGAAATAGCTCTACACAAACTTGTTTGGCTACAAACAATTCCGGTTTCGTCTTTATTAACCGGTTTTTTATAAATCATTTGTTCTTGGTATAGGACATATATTGTTCTTCGGATTATATCCTTTTGCATTTGGATTTATTAGCGTCACTTAATTCTTTTTGTTTAGCTATTGGCTTATTGATAATGTCTTTTACTGTGGATATTGGGGTTTTGGTCAACTTACGTGTTTCTTTTGATACATCAGTAATACTATAACTTCGATGTTTCAATGAGTCAAACACATTTTTCACAATTCGCTTATTTGTACCGGCGATAAACGCATTTTTTTGTCCTAAGGCAAAGGAATATAATCAATGAAAACTCTTTTTATATTTACACAATCAGATTAAAATATTTATAAACATTTATCCTGAAAAATGTATGTTCCAAAGCACAAATAAATAATAGAGCAATTAATTAAATTAAAAAATGAATCTCAAATATTATTTTACTAGCCAAATATTTCAGATGTAAAATAATCATACTATTAGGCACTATCTTTTCGATTTTTGAAGAAACGAGTACGATACTGTGCTATTGTTATCGCATTAACGACTACCTGCTGTTGGTTTTGGTCTCAAATCAGTCATGTTGCATAAATCAAAACGAAATATTTTGGAACGAAGTATACCTCTAGATGTAAATCTCAAATTACCATAGTTCCTAAAGAAAAAGTGAACTCACTACTAAATCAGGAACTGATTGTCCAAATTTATATTTTATTCTTGTGCAACAATTACATGTGGATTGAATAATCTATTTGTATAACGGTGATATTTTATAACTAAGTTTTTAGAGAATATACCTTTTAATACTGAAGTTGTACCATTATTTCACCACCACTTTAAAATGTGATTATGTTTAACTACAAAATGTATACTTTTGAAGGTTCTACATGTTTTTTTTATAGTAATTGATGTTTAAATGTTTCTTTTTTAACAAAAGCGAGTCAAGTAGGAAATGTTTTCATTTCGTAATTCCTCGATATTGTTATCGAGAATTAATTATCTATCATTAGCGATTGCGGACAATATGCATACGAAATTCCTAAGACATTTTGAGGAGTCGTTTGACTGTGGTGGATCGTGACTATTCTATATGAGGAGGCGAAGTAAATGAGAGTTCAAAATGAAATTCTATATGGCATATTTTGCCATAATATACCTGTACATAAGAAGTTTATCTCTTGACTGAAAGGGGTGTGTGGGTGAAGAATAGTAGTCTTAAAACGTGCATATATATATATTTGTAAATATTAGTTACAGATTATGAAATAAAGTATAAATCTTATATTAATTAAAATCGGTAAATATTTAAGGAGCTTTAGCCAAAAAAAAAAAATGTTTTCAATCGGAATCCTAATACAGCAAAGAGCAAATAAAAAATACGTGCTATTTACTAGCGCAAAAATGAAATAAAGGAATTCACATTTTCAACTACATTTTCAGACCACAAAAACAATGCCAATTACTACTAAATCTTCTTAATAATCTATTTTTGATAATATTCCAAGATATTTAAAATGGTTTATACATAGTTGGAAATTTTGAAGGCAAACTTCTCTGCAAATGCTTCACTATGTGATCCCATTGAAGTAAGCCACAATAATCAATAATTTTTTTCTCGACTTCTTCACTTGATTTATCTTCCTGCATTTTAAGTACATATTTTAATAGTCTTCCGTAGTGGTTATTAACGAATGCGTGCCAAATTGCAAAATACAAAACATGACTTGTCAAAACCTACAAAACAAATACAATCAGGAATCTCTAGATTATTTTACTTTAAACTATGACACTTGTTTGGGAAAGCATAAGTTTGTTCCCACAGCAGTCAGAATAATAATTTATTTAGGACTAAATAATAATGGTATTACTCTTCTTTTCCCTTGGTGACTTTTGACGCACATTTCGATTACGAAGTTATCTTCTGTAGAGATTGAAGGTAAGCTTACTCACTTTTTTGTTTCGCTTGCTGGGGACATTTGCAACAAATGAACGAAAAAATGCTAGTTAAGAGAGTTTGGAAAGCAAATATACAAAAAAAAACAAGAAAAGTTTCAAACCAAGAAAGAGTGAGAAAAAGTAAAATATAAATACCAGAGAAAAGACACATGAAGTGGAAAGAAGCAGCAGAATTGGTACAAAATAGACAAAAATGGAAGAAAATTATATCCTACCCCTACACCATCAAACAGTAGAAGGGTTCGTTGACTATATATATTCTATTAACTTTTATACGATTTTAAAAAACGTAAAATTTAATTTCATATATCAGCGAATTTTATTTTAATACTAAGTTTCACATACCTGTTTTTTTCTGTTGACTGTGAAGCCATCAAAATAATGTTGGTAGTTTACCTTCAGTCTCTGAAGAAGATCGAAACGTTGAGTCAGAAAGTTAAGTATTAAAGTTTGTGTAGTGGAAGTGTAACTTGTGTTCGGTACGTTAAGAAAGTCCCTATGCTCTCAGTAATTAAAATAAATTGACTTACTTTGGCATCTGTTGGATCTACGAATTTTACCAATGTTTTCCATACTTCAGAAATTTCTTGTTTATTTCCAGTAGTATCAGCATCCTTATTCTCTTCGGAAAAAACGAGACGACATAGTGCTATACCTTTGCGCGCCAAACATTCTAGATAAACATTCCTTTGTTGTTCCATAGTACTACAATATTTACATTTAATACATTTTGAATTGAAAAAATCTTAAACAGTCTAAGCTTTTTTAAAAATCAAGTTTTTAATAACAAATTAATGTAATACCAATTCAATTTAACCTAATCACACATATCCCTGCAACTACTATGTAAATTCAATTTAAAGTGATATATTTATTGACTTACGTTTTAATTTTAGCTGCATCAGGTCTCAAATCAGTCTTTGTGGCAATAAAGGCTAAAATAGAACTAACGCTTAATCCAGAAAGTACCTTATTGCAAATGTTAATAACCTCATTATTAACATCTTCGACACTACCATGCTGCTTTAATTTAGTTAAACTGGGCAAGGCTTTTTTATCCAATGGATCAATTACTTGCAAATAAGCAGAATGAATAATTAGATGATCTGGATACTCTTTTAATAACTCTTCGTACGTCGTTTGGGCGGTAGCCGGGTCTAGAATATAAAAAATAATCATTCGAGAAAAATGATTTATATTTACCCTACACCTTCAGATTAGATCGTTAGCAATATGTTTCTCCATTTAAACGTAAAAAGGTTATAAAGGGTGCGGCAAAAAGACAGACATGTACTTTTTAAAACATAATGTATCAAAATAGTGTGATGTGTAATTTCCAGAATTAAAATACTTTTGTGTGGTTTGGTTTTTATTAGCATCCCCCATTGTTACCTACTATTTTGCCGCCCCCGTTAAATATGTTTAAATTTTAAGAAAAAAAATGCCTTGCCCATTTTAGACAACATCTGCGTTTTGGGATCCTTCATTGCTTCTTTAAATTCATCTAATTTGTTTTTCTCCAAATTATTACCATTCGGCGAACTTGGTTTCTTTGCAATCATGTCAGTCAAAATGTATTTAATTGGGTAAACATCAACTTTTTTACCATGTTCATCTTTTGCGTATGTTATAGTACCCGTTAAATAATGTGCCAAATTGTTCGACTTCAAAGAGAACCTAAATAATTATAAAGGGTAATTATAATAGTAATAAAGTGATTGTAGTAATAAACTTACTTGTCAGATGACAAGGGAGCTATATATAGCGGAATAGGAGCGTGGGGATTTGAATTATTCATAAATCCAGCTTTCTTTCCTCCTACTAAAGCTTGAGTATAGGACAAATATATATCCATTGGTATTTGACTGCTTAATTTGTGAATTAATAATAGGGGAGCTTCGTTCAATTTATCTAAATAATCTTTTTTATCGTGTCTAATTTGCAGTCTTATGAGGTAATCTCCTTTTTCTAATTTTACAGAATACTAAAATATAAAGAAAATATTACAATATTCTTCAACAAAATAAAGGTGCCATTCGACTCATCATTTTCTCAACTCAGCAGTTAATTTGAACCGATAACAATATTGAATGTTTGATTATGAATAAATAAACAATTCAATAAAGTTGTTTTATAAACAACTAGTTATGATAAAAATTAATAACATTTTTTTGGACAAGTGGCAAATACCAATTTTTTCTCATTGAACTATTTTTGATAATCCACCAAAAACTTTTATAGAGCCTCAAAACAAAGTAAGAGTTTGTATAATCCTATAAAATAAGGCAACAAATAATTTTATTCCACGTTTCCACTTTCCACACTGCTTATACTTACTTTATCCGCATATGCATCGCCACAGCCCAGTAATTGTTTATTTGTATCATACAACATCCAGAATTGAGATTCAAACTCAGATTCGTACAACATATTATTCAATAACGGTAAATTGGGAGATATTTCACACTGTTTGTTCAAGTTAAAGTTGTATATTAATATTAATTCATAAATTTGCCTACATGGAGGAATTATGTCTCTTGATGATAAAGGAATAATTTTAAAGTCAGAAGGCCTACAAGAAATGAATCTTATTATTCATTCAAAATGCTGAAATGGACTTACTTTAAAATTTGGACGGCATTTTTTAAATTAATGGCAGGCGAAATGTCTTCACCTTGTAACGTTTTAATTTCGACACATTGAATTCCGTCCGCTTCATGCATTGTTATTGTAGGTTGACTGGGTTTGATTCCGAAAAAAGATATTGAATAATCTAAATTAGATTCTCCTATATTAGCCCAGTACTTAGCAATTACCAATTCCAGCACTACGTCTCCTTTTACGGGAAAACTTATCACTACTTCAGATTTAGTGGTAACTGCTACTGTCTTATTTACTTCTAGTGCCTTGCAATATTGTCTGGGTAACATTTGCGAACCATGTATCACAAATCTTCCAGTATCTTCATCAGACGTCAATTTTAATATTGCCCACGTTGCCATTGCCGGCACTGTGTAATAATGTCTTTTTATAGTATTTGGTTTGAAATTAACTTTGTAGTAACTAAGCTGATACCTAGAATCTTCCAGTTCCACTGGTTGAATTATAGTTATAGGTATCTTGAATACAGGTCCTTTTTCTATACATTTTACATCATACCCATTTAAGAAAGTACAATGTAGACCAGAGGGTAAGCCAGCAGTATCAACTGTAATCGCAAACATTCTAGCTACATTTGATAAATCTAAGTGGGAAGGAAAACTGATGTATGATGCATCGCAGGTGAGAACAAATTTTTGATTATAATAAATTTTTTCATTAGCGGAAACTTCATCAGCATTTAGAAAATGAGGTTCTACACTGATTTTGAAAGATTGGGATGAGGTATATTTTTTTGAGCGAATGTAAATGCCTTTAGAATTACATGAACCACATTGTATTTGAAATCTAACTTTTGCATCTGGTTCATTATGATAATTTAATAAATAATCAAAGGCTTTTTCAATTTGTATCAATCCACTTCCTTGAGCAGGTATTTCAACACCATCTAGAAACTTGGCAGTATTTTCCAATGCTCTACGAACAATATAAGGAGAAAATTGTAGTTTCTGTTGAATCAAACCAGATAACAAAAGGCATACTACACCAGCTGCATGAGGCGAGGCCATAGAAGTACCATTCATTAATTGAGAATATCTCAATGCAAAGTTAGGTACCGACGTTATTGCCCCTCCAGGAGCACACACATGCACTCCAATACCTCCATCAATAGTTGGACCTCTGGATGACCAAGTATATGGTGTCCCTACAATCAACAGGTACTATATGCATGACTATTATTATTTAGGTAAATAATTTTGTCTCAAAAAAACATTACTGACCTGGTAATTTTTGCCTCATGGCATATTCTGCTACCATCATTTCTGGCGATACATAAGCACCTATACTAATGATTGGTTCATTTAATGTATCAGAGGGAGTACTGATGGTATTTAGTGCAGGGCCGTGGTTACCAGCAGAAGAAACCCAAGTGACACCATATTTATTCACAATTTCATTAATTAGCTCACCAATTCTCCTACAAATACAAAAAATAATAACAAAATTTGAATTTTAAATATAACCATAAATTTCAAAATATATTAATAAACATACCCCGTATCAACCCAATGTGCATGTTCTCCATAACTCATGTTGATTACATGAACATTAAGAGTTTCTTTTAACTCAGTTATTTTGATCATTGCCCTGATTAGAGCTGTACCTGTTTCCATTGACCCCAACCTACCATCTCCTATTGTCAATGACACTATTTGTGCACCAGGAGCTACTCCATTCTCCTCAAGTGAATGAGGAAAATAGCCTGCCGCAATAGAAGCTACATGGGTTCCATGGCTCGCTAAAAGTAAACCCAGCACTTTTATTAGAAATGTATATATGGAAATCGAAATTATCAGTTACTTGATTAAAATCAGAGTTCATCTTATGTGGTTTTCACTAAAATGAATAACACATGAAATCTTGTTAGTGTTTAACCCAAAAAATCCGATTTTAATCTAAAACTGTAATTCCTAGATTGGTTAAAACATAATATGTACTTACAGCATACACCAACTAATTCTAGAATATCTCCACTATCATGAACATTCATGCTGAAATTTAAATTATCAACATCCGTTAGTGGAGCAAATTCATGTGTAATACTGTATTCTCCTAGTAAAGGACATTTTGACAAATCACCATCTTCACTTGTGTCTACACATGTCACCCAATGTTGGCCATTGTGAAACAAGATACAGTCATAAATTGGTCCTACATCATTATATTTTTTATCGAAGTTATTTAGAATGTCTTGCATAGCATCTAAATTTTCTTTTTCTAGTTTATCAACATCACTTAATGTTTTATCTAAAATTGTACAGGAGATAACATCTCAAAGAAACAGTTTTATTTCATATTCTATTTACATTACCTGTTGATGATACCAAAAAATGAGTCATCAATAAAAACATTTTTTAGTGATAAAAATATATCAAATATCTCAACTACTACTACATAACTGTTATTCATGTCTATAGTTACTTTTTATATGCATTAAAGTTTTATCAGGGATGTGAAAATATTTAATTCAACAGAAATAAATCTATTCAACATTGAAAAAATATTTTCATCAAGCATGAGCACTACCAAGCAATAAATGAGCCATCACATTGTTCTGTTCAATGAACTAAGTGTTTACCAAATAAAAATGTTAATCTAACGTAACTAAAGTGAGTTGAAGCACCATTTTTGTATTTAAATATCAAGTATTATCTGTTAGTAACTTCTTAGTTATGAAATTTTACAATGTCAATGCTGTATTTATGCACTTCACACCACTTGCACATAATATGTATGTAACATATAAGATTTTTTACAGCTATATTCAATAAAAATAAAATTAGGTATATTATGAAATGAAATAAGGAAACTTACTGTTATGTTTTGAGTCAAAATTAACTAGTTTTCTAGTTACTTCACTAACTATTTTTCTATGACTCTCTTCCCAACTTTTCTTTTTGTATTCAGATTTAACACGATCTTTTAGTCTATCAGGATACAAATCAAAAGCACGTTTAACACCTAATCTATATACATTATCAGGATTTTTCCAAGTAGATGGTACCTGTAAAAATGTTTTTCCAAATATGTAACAATACAAAACATGAAAATATGTACATAACTTACTTTCAATTTTTTTCCAGTTAATGTAGTAATTATTCCATCAGCTGGGGTAACTTTGGTTGTAGTATGTACATCCCCACAACCACTACAATCAAAACGTTCAATTACTTTAACTTTTCCATCAGTTGTTTCCTAAAATAAAATTTAATTATTAGACTTAAGAAATATTCCTCTTAATTTTTACCTTCAAACCAGGAGCTCCAGGATCAATTCCAGAATCTAAAATTGCTATAACGATTCCCCTACCATCATAAGATGGATATTTGGATAGAAAAGATACTACCCCGGTTTCTTTTTTCGGTAGAAGAGCTCCAACAGGAAAATCAGTTTCGGTTATTTCCACCATGATTTTAAAGAACTTTTATCTGTTTGTAGATATATCTAATAAATAAAAATATACACTTTAAATCACGACACGATTCAGCATATTGTATTTGAATTTATTCGAACTTAAAATGAACTTACACTTTACATTTATTGAAATACTAGACGTTTTGTTCTTTATTAAAATAAATATTGAATATAAGTTAATTCAATGTTTTTCTATTTATAACCTATTTTATTACCCTTAAAAATTGTCTTTAAATTTTGCACGTCATGTCACTTTACATTTACAAGATAAAGTGGCACTGGCTAATGGTACGTAGTGTACGTACACCTCCTAGTGAGCAGTTAACAGTTGTTTATAAACGAGTATCATATTGTTGTATTATAAAATACTAAATTAATTAGAAATTCAATTTACTTAGTGTTATAAAAACCTGTTCATATTAATGAGCCGTCGATCCGTAGACTAATAACAGAAAAAATAAATAAAACCCCAAAATAGAGTATATTATGTTGCATAACTACAATATGATTTTATTTTAAATCCAAATGGTTTTGGTTCTATTTATTCTGTCTGTAAGTACTGTTATGGTTTATACAATCTGTTTTAGTGCTTTACTCACTTTTTTACACATTAGCGAGTAAAACAGGATGTTATAATTTGTACGAAAAACAACTTCTCATATTTTGACATAAAAAAGATTGATGAAATAACTTCAGATAAACATTTTACTTCACGAACAATACAATTACTCAAGACATATTTATATTGATTATGGGTGAAAAACTCTTAACCCAAAACAACTACTTCTCGGGTTAAACGCCTTTTAAAATATTATTGAAACAAAAAAATCCGTATTTAGCTAGAAATGCTGATGCTAAAGGTCGGGATACACCGCAACGTGCCTGATCCGAGTGTTGATCATCACTCGGTGGAAGAATAGTACAATGTTATGTAATAACCTAGTTTATCACTACCGAGTACTTTAACATTGCCCTTTTCTTCCACAATACACTCGGAGCGGACAAGGTGCGATTATCTGTGTGCCCTAATGCACTAACATTCCCATCTTAAAATGTTCATTTCGTATATAAAGAATAAAGAAGTCTACATTAAACAAGAGTCGTTGATCAATATAATGATTTTAAATTGGCACCTACCTTTTTCATTTATATAAAAGTACCTATATACACTGACACTTACCCAAGTTTTTTAATAGTCAAAAGTATTCTCAGTATCTCTGCATAATATTTTATCTATATTTGCATTCAGGATATCTGAATAAAATGATAAAAATAATATTAAATGGTATATATGTAGAAATAAGTAAATATTGCATTATTTCAACCGAGAAACAATATATAAAAGTAGTTTTTTTAATTAAAACGTTGAATAAACAATTTTCTGTCAGCAAAATTAGATAGTGATATAATTTAGATTTTTTTTAGATATTATTCTATAAATTGCTTATCAAACTTGATTGTTATTCGCATTTAAAATAATATTTTGTATTGTCACAAACGTGAACAATATAAGATATTATTATTTGTAACTCCTAACTATAATTATTTATTGTAATATCCGTCGACAGTGTATTTTTAAGCTATGTTAATGTACACAAAAACATTTATTAATTACCCCTATTAATTAATCATTTTCTAGTAATGAACGATTTTGGTATAGGCAACCAAAAATACACTAAAACACGAATTTATAATATGATAGAAGCTGATGAAACTAATTTCACTTGCTACTATATACATACTATGATTATTCTAATAATTCATTACAGTATTTAAACTGTTCTTTTGATAATTCTAATCATAAAATTCATACCGCTTAAGTTTGTCAAGCAAATACCTTGTTTTTTTTATAAAAATGTAAACTGTGGTCTGGGTAAGTCCGGTTCTGTCGAAGTTCAAATAATAAACAATCTAACTTCTGACTGGAGCCTGGGTAAAATACTGATGCAACTGGAGGCGAGGAGGCTGGACCTACGTTCTTAAATAATCACACTTAAAAACTAAACTTAACTCCGTCAGTTCAGTCAACAAAGTCAAGCATGTCTGTTACAGCGTGTATCGTAAAAACACTCCTCTTTTTAAATATATATTTAATAACACATGTTAAATCAAATGAGGGAAATGTTACGGAAAATTGTGTACAGTTATACGAAAAAGGGGTAGAAGCTTATTTGGACAATAGATGGGAGGATTGTGTAGTTCATTTTGAAAAAGCTTTAGCGAAATACCGAAAATATCGGAAACAAGTATCTAGTTGTAGATTAAAGTGTAAAAATGATGCTGAATACTCCGAACCACTATACCCAGTGGATTTAGAAAATTTATTATTTTTTGAAAAAGCGATCAGGCAAACTATGTGTATTATAAAGTGCGAAAATGAAAATCCAAATATATTGGAAAACTATAATGTTAATCTGCAAACCGGCAGCTTATTTGAGCAACAGACACCTTACGAGTATTTACATATTTGCTATTTTCAAGTAAGTAACGCCGTTTTTTTCCTTTTATATACTGGATAATATTTTCTTTAATAACCGGTAAAACCCATTTAAAAATTTTTTGTTTTCTATAGAAAGCAACATTATCAGCGGGTAGCATAGCCAATAGCCATAGTCTTTATTTTATTTTCAAAAACATTAGTGATATCCCTACGAAAATGTCTATAACAAAAAAATGCCTATGAATGTCATTATTTTGGCATGTACTCATCATTACCCACAAAAAGTCCCCTAGGATATATGTCTAACTATTATGGTTAAGTTATTATTACAGTTTTTTTTTGTTCAAATTAGTAGGTACTAATCCTTAACCAACGAGTTTTATCACAAAGGTTGATTATGTACATGTAAATATCTATTAAAATTACTGGAATCGGACCTTTCTTTTAGAAGTTACGACGGGTACAAAAATGCTATAAGTAAGAAAAATGTCACCTGGCTCTCCGAGCGAAGCCGGGGCGGATCTCTAGTTTTTAAAAAAACAATACAGAGACGGATTTAGTAGCTGAGATGGATTTTCTGAAACTTTTTAACGTATTTTGACTTTTCTACGGTTTAATCTTTCTATCTCTACTATTTAATTATACACAAGAGTTTAGTCTACTGAGTATCATATCATCTTAGCTATCTTTTAAGGTGATGTCAAACGTGACAGCGAGATATCACTTCAGTAAAAGTATGAACAGGTTTTACCAATCATTATTCTAGATCTTTTGATTGTCATAACTTGACTAGTTTTAAATAATTGATAAGAATTTGGTGCATGCAATCTTTAAATTATCAAGTTTATTGACATGACCTTATTGATCTCACAAATTATGAAAAATTGAAAAACAAATAATAAATTCTTTATGCTTATAACGTACTAGTTTGAAAAAATTCAATGGATTGTAAAAACAATTATAAATATGGACCCACAACTAAAATCCAACTAAAAAATTAGTTAATTCAAGTGTATTCAGAAAAAATGATACAGATATAAACGTGACAGCATATGACAAATGATACCAACCGCGATAACCATCACAAGTTTATTAATTTGATAACTACGTCATGTATATTATTTTAATGCTAGGAATTATTTTGAAAATATACAAAAAATTAAAATCTGAGAAGTATGAATATTTTATTTTTCAATTTAAAGACTTTTAAAATCATCGCAAAGTGATCTAACGAAACCCTCTTCGTAGTACGTATACAGGCGGAGTAGAGGATATCTTAAAATAGGTTATTTTATCCCAGTTCCTACTTTTCGAGGGATTATGGTTCTTTTAAGTAATAACATCCATTTGTTATTTTTGGATGTTTTGTAATATCTCCGTTTCAATTATTTCTGGTTCTTACATTCGGAGTTTGACGACTGCTTAGTCAGATCAATAAATATATATTTTTAGTTTTATGTTCGTTCTGTAGGAAAAACTACACACTGATAATAATTGATCAAAACATTCTTTCGCATTCAAATAGTGTGATGAAATTTTCGAAAAAACACATTTTCAACTTAAAGAATCTTGTAAACACCACAAAACTATGAATTTTGAACTGAGATTTTAGGAGAGTATTTGCAAAAGAATAATCAAATGGGGAAAAAATTTTCAAGAGCCTAACTTGGAGGGTTTCCGTCTTGTGATAATAAATGTGAAAGTAGTAAAATATTCGAAAATCCACTTTCTGAAACTTCATGTATCCCTAACTCGACTAATTGAAGAGATAGAACGTTCTAGTCTCCTCCATTGGATTCAGGGGTATATTTTACATATTATGCATTTGAATTTTGAGTTGATATTTCCAAGCATTAAGGGACATAGCGGAGAGCAATTTAAATTGCGAAATATTTCCATACCTACCCCTTGCTTCAAAATTTCCTACAAAAAAAAATTTTGCGACATGAAATTGGCAATAAATTGGTAACCTGGGTTTTTTTGGGACGAAAAATCGACTGGCACAGTCTGTTTATTAATAAAATAATTCTTTTGCACTCAAATAGTGCAATGAAATTTTCGAAAATCCACCATTTAAAGAAAAAAATACTCATAACTCGACTAATTGGAGAGATAGAACATTCTAGTCTCCGCCATTCGATTCAGGGGAACATTTTACATATAGACATAAAAAGTCTTGTAAATACCACAAAACTATGAATTTTGAACCAAAATTTTAGGAGAGTATTTGCAAAAGGTTATTCAAATGGGGAAACGAATTTCAAAAGCCTAACTTGGAGGATTTCCTTGTTGTGAATGATAAATGTGAAAGTAGTGAAAATATTCTAAAATCAACTTTCTGAAACTTTATGTATCCATAACTCGATTCGTTTGTAAACAAATCTGTTAGTTCTCTTTTAAAAGTTTGACTGTAGTACCTAATGTACTGGCATCGCAGTGATTCAATCCTGAGGTAGGTAAGATCGGTCTTTACGCCTTGGAGAGGTAACCATTTAAGTCGATTAACTAGGTTAACTCATTCATTTTTAATGACTAAAACAGAACGTCCCAAATGCGATACATGTGACGAAATATTATCTGTGAAACACATATTGATGGATTGCAGCAAATATTATCTGCAACGCAAAACACATGATATCCCTATTAATCTGAAAGAATTGCTTGGTGGACATTCTCCAATAGTCAAGCGACTAAACTTCCTTAAAGATATCGATGTTTTAAATTGTATTTAGTAATATATATAGTTCAATATTTGTACTTCCTTAATTTTTAAGTTGCAATTACTGTATAGTTCCGATATTGTTCAGTCGCTAATAACCTTTTGGTGGATGCCACTAATTTTTAATAAAAAAAGAAAAAAAATTAATTCCTCTCTGGTTGGGATCAACAGACAAAAATTAAGCAGATTTATCTAAAAAGAAATAGGTATTAACACTTATGGAAAAATTCGATAATTATAATATAAATTTTTTTAAGTTTTTTTGTCAAATTTTTAAGATCCAAGATTATATTTCTTATAAAAATGATAGTAAATAAATAAATAATATTTTTAATAATTTTTATAATGACACTGACAGTATTATAGACTACAAGATATGGGATCTAGTGAATGTTTTTAATAAAATTGCCTTAATTCTTATCAGTACATGACTTTTTAAGTATTTTTTTATAATTTTCGTCAATTTATGCATAATAACAACATTTTAATTTTTAGACAAAGCAACTCGTAAAGGCAGCATCATCAGCATTTACATATTTAGTTGTACATCCTGACAACAAGCTCATGGCCCGTAATCTACAACACTACTTCGACCACGATGTAGATAAAAAAGATATTGTTAACTACGATGCCAAAGTAAGTTCATAATAGATCTCGTCATTGTTATGAAAATGTATAAATTATTGTATTCAGTATTCTTCTTATTCATCTGTATTCTAGGATTATGTCTACCTCTACGTTCATGGTGCAGATGCATACGAAAAAAAAAATTGGGAATCTGTTATTTTCAATATGGAAGAAAGTTTAACAGAATATCTTCAAGCCGAAGAAGAGTGTAGAGCACAGTGCGAAGGTCCCTTCGATCATGGGTGGTATCCAGATTTCATAGCTTCAATTTCAAGTAAGTTTTAACACGATATATCAGCACCAGCATGCTAACATTCAGATTCCCATTGAAAATGATGCCCCTTTTACCAAGCATCAAAAACAAAGCGAGTTACTATTACATCTTATTTAGACCAAATCCCTATTTTTCTGAATTGTCTCATAGAACAATGAATTGAAAAAGTGGGAATGTATTACTTTGATTTTTTCCGGCTTACTTACCACTTGTTGATCGTCGTTTAATGAGGACTTGTCACGGAATCATTGTAGCTACAGCACTGAAAGATAAGGTTGCAACTCTTCGGGCTGCCTTGACAGTAATCTTATTACACTGTTAGAAAGTTTATTACACCTGATCTGATTCAGAACCCACTCTTAATAAAACTGTAAATAATTGGTTTGGTAAAGAGGAATGTTGATATTGTATAAATTTCTTTCAGATCATTTTACGGTATGTTTAAAATGCAAACAGACGTGCAGAAAAACTTTAGGGTCGTTGAATGGAGAAATACATGAGGATTTATTGCCTAGTCACTACCACTACTTGCAGTACGCCTACTATAAATGTAAGTATTTTAAATTTAAGTCTAATGTGACAAAAATAATTATTACTTTTGCAGTCTAAAACTAGATCAACTATGTTTCAGTGGGTAATCTAAAAGCAGCTTGTCAAGCAGTAGCTAGCTATCTATTGTTTTATCCAGACGATGAAACTATGCTGGAGAACATGAGATACTATTATAAACAACCAAAAATTCAAGATGATTACTTTCATCCAAGAGAGGTAAATATTAGCAAAACAGTTTGCTTTATAGAGGAATTCTATAATTATATTAAAATTATTATGTACTCACATAATTACTGACAGTTTGATTTATGAAACTGTCGAAGAATATTAACATCAATTGTCTTGCTTTTTGTCTTAAAACATAGCTATTAATTTCTGAATGCTTAAGAAAATTTACTTTTTATTTTCAGGATGCCACTAGATATGTTCAAAGACAAATGTATGAAAATCGAATTTTAAAATTTGTGAATAACGAGTTTAAACAAATGACACAAAATCCAAATACTCACAAAACAAAGGTAAATATTTAATTTAGATATTTGGTATTTTTAATTTATGTTCAGTGTACATGAGCTCAATGATTGTCAATTACCTAATTCTATGTCTTTACTGCATTTACTGAAATTCAATAACAAAGCTAAACACAGGAACATACAAAATGACCAACTGCTATATTTATACTAGTGTCAGCAAAATTCTACAGGTACTTTTGTTTGCTGACATTGTGTCTGTACTGCAGTCGAAGCAAATTTTACATTTGGGTTGTTGTTACTCGTGTGCAGAAATAACAACGAATCCGTGAATGTTTTAAAAAATATTTATACTTTTTTTATAGTTGCATCCTGCTTTTTATGCATGATAATATTTATTATTTCAATTATAAAACCAAAATATTTTTAATTTGTACTAAATTTACGCAATTCTATGATTCAGTGGTACCCATAGTAACTTTATGGTGGCCCATTATTTTTAGATTCTCTACGTATACTTATTACACAATTTTGAAATATCCTGTATAAGTAGACCGTAAATTGGATATATACCTAGGTAATAAAATATCCATATTAACTATAATACCGTTGAGTGAAATAAAATTTTTCCCTCAACGCTACCACTGATGGTACATGTACCTACTGGAATTATCATAGATTTAAAAAAGAGAAGTAATTTATTATCATTATTATGCTATGAAAAGTAACAACATAAACATATTTTTACATAGTAAAGTTGATGATAATTTTTGTCCACGACCACTTAATAAGAAGTCAATATTTTACCTCCTAACAAAAGGTACAAATATGTTGTATGTATGTATGTATGTATTTTGGGGTAACATTCACTGACACCTAAAAGATCTATTGTGCCCCCTTACTCCTACTTAGTTTCTGAGGAGAGTCTCAGATACTAGTAGGTCCTTTAGTCCTATTTCCCGGAGGAATTTTAGGATATCTGCAGGCCTCAACTTAGGCAACTGTCCCTCTTCTATCTAGTAGTCTCCCAGGTACTGTGCCCTAGGATTCTGAAATACTGTGCAGTTCGCAAGTATGTGGATGGAGGTTTCTTCTTCCATTCCACAAAATCTACAATCTTCTTCCTCCACTATTTTGAGCTTTTTAAGGTGCCCATTCAGGCGACAATGTCCCGTTAGGATTCCTGTTAAAACTCTTAGTGCAGTTTTGCTTTGACTTTGCATTCATTTGATCTCAACAGGTTGTATATAGTCACCTAGAAGAATCTTTGATTGCCTAAGCCCTAACTAGATCTTTCCAATTGTCAGATCTTCTCTTTTCCTCGGCTTTACCTATTTCTTCCAATATTACATTGGAACTGATTCCGCAAAAGGGTTCCGGCCCCCAAAAGGGTATTTCAGTCCCCCTTTTCGCTAGTTCATCTGCTATTTCGTTTCCTTCTATTCCAGTGTGTCCTGGAATCCACACTAAGGTGACTATATTGAAAGATACTTGGGGTTTCTCCCAAGCTTTCAGAGTGTTTGGTTCCTGGCCCGTACACTCCTATCCCAGTTCATTCTATTGCTTTTGAGCCGTCTGTGTACCATTGAATGGCATTCTTTCCAAGTCTGGAAATGGTATTTGGATCTCATTCCTTCTTGTTGCTTAATTCCGTAACGAATTTTTTTGAAAAATTATACTTTTTCATCATACCATCTTGTGTCCCAGGTTGTCCGATTTCTAAGAAGTGAAGAGGTGGTTTTTTTTTAATGATTCCCTCTCTACTTATTCTGTATCTTGTTCTTTCTGCAACACTCCACCACCATTTGTAATGGTGTGAGGTTGAGAATCACTACTATTGCTGCCGTTGGGCATGTACTCATTGCTCCTGTTATGCATATACAGGCTAGTCTTTGAATTTTGGAGAGGTTTTCTCTCGTCGTCAAGAGGCTAGTTCTACTACTCCACGCAATGGCTCCATAAGTGATGATTGGTCTCACTATGGCAGTGTAGATATTTGACTTCTTGTCTCCATTCAACGTCGTTCCCATCAAGTTTAATGGTTTTGAGGTTGAGTTTTCTGTTCTTAGTGAAGGCTATCAAGATGGTTTTGGTGGGGTTGATGCTGCCTACACCAGCTATTTGTATAGTTCAGACCCTTTTGTACGATGTCACAAAGGGTGTTTTCAAATTTTCCCCTGGCTGTTATAACAATATCATCGGCATATCCTTGGCAGGATATTCCGAGGTCTGTCAAACCACACAGGAGTTCGTCAACCGTCAGACTCCACATTAATGGGGATGCTACTCCTCCCTGTGGGCATCCTCTCGTTGTGCAGATGGAGACAATGTCTTTGCTCGTTCTCGTCTCTGCTACTCTAGTGGTGAGCAGTTCCGACATCCATTTGGATGTTATGCTGTCTACACCTCTTCTATTTAATACTCTCTTGACAGCTTCATGTGGAGTGTTGGCACATACTACAGTTTCTTGGTTGTCTAAGGCACCTCGGATATCCTCCGTAAGTTGTACCAGTGCAGTCTCCGTAGATCTGCCTGCCCGGTAAGCTTGCTGATACGGGTGGAGAGGTAGTCTCTTTAGGATTTCCGTTCGGTAATATGTTACCCATATATCTACTAGAGTGAATTATGAACTCATAATTCACGCTTCTGCATTTAAATAACATGCCTTGACAACTCACACAAATTTCGGTACATAGGTGACTAAAGATGGGGGTACAATATGAAAAAAACTATTAAATCTGCGTATATAACGGTACGGTGTATCGATACTTTACACAGTATCGCCCATCTCTATATGTCACATTTGACGTACTCCTGAAATTTATTAATTTTTACGTTAGAATTATCAATAATACCAAATTATTACTTTCCGTTCTACACTCCCCTTATTTAATAAAGAAATCAAGGGTCGTGGACAAAGTATAGTATTATACTCGCAATTTATGACCATTATTAACTCGGGTGACTAATGGCTATCATAAATTACGCGTTTAATAATATACTATTATTAAGCATAATATAGATTAGATATTTTCTTGAACCATAAAGTGTAGATCTTGAAGACTTCACTGGTTCTTATTAAATATTATTTTTTAAGTCTATAAATTTTAATGAAACTGTTTTTAATCATTTTTGGTAGCATGTGGTTGTTTTATTAACTCTGTATTTTAACTTACAGGGTGTATCTTCTGAAATTGACAGTACTGCATCTGCTAATTCTTCTTGATTCATGCTTTTTTGGATTACTGATCTACTGTATATAATTAACATGTTAAATATGGTTTTTTTTATACGTCTGTATAAAAATAGTTTAATAATAAATTCTTTAAAATGTTTTTTTTGTATTTTGATTTAGCCTTGAACGTGAATTACTACACTTACCTAACCTTTTTGTATTAAACAAAACACCGCTTCATTGTGGCACAGATAAGCACCTTATTATTATTATTTATGTTTAACTACACTTTGACAGCTTTGAATAACGAGAGTGTACGATGTTTTCTCTAATAATCAGGGTAATATGATTTCTTTAGAACATAAGTTGGTCGGTGGAGGCTGCTTCATTAAATAAATTGAAATAAAAATTGAAAACATCGAGAAATTCAATTTTTGCAACATGACAGACACGTGTTCTTGGACAAATGTTAATACTGTTTAATTTGATCAAGGTCTTCTTTAACTGTCATTGTCGATATGAATATTATTGCTTAGAAAGTTAAATATTGTTATATATTCAGTAGATGTGGATTTGTTATATTAAAATTTTGTGACTATAGGAAATTATCAAGAATGTTGATGTTACTATAACTGCCGAAGATTTGAAAGGTTCTAGAAGAATTGTTTTAGACGGGATTTCTACTAGGAATGAATGTAAGTTGCTGATGGAAATAGCTACAAATTTTGCAATCCTAGGAGATGGATATGAAGGTAGAACATCACCACACACTGTATTGGAAAAATTTAAAGGGATTACATACACCAGGGTTGTGCTTTTAACGTATTACAAAATGCTACTACCAAAGTACTTGAAAATATTTTACGAAGTTACTGAAAAAGTAAGAAAATTAGTTAAAATGCATTTTAAACTTGAAAAGGAATTATTCTACTCATTTACACATCTTGTCTGCAGATCAGCCTTACCAGGTAGGTTTTAAATATATAAGTATTAACTTTTCAGAACTTTTAGTAGAGAATTATTTGATTTTTAGATTCTCCTGAAAGCAGAACCGATTTTAGTCACAAAATCCATGCAGATAACTGTATTATTTTGAAAAACATGACATGCATTAAGGATTTTCCGGCTTTTACTTGGAGGGACTACAGTGCTATTCTGTATTTAAACGATGAATTTGAAGGAGGCGAATTCATTTTTTCTTCCGATTCATCTGGAAAAAATATAGAGGTAAAAATACTTTCTTTGCAAAATAAAGTTTTGTTTATTAAATTCTAATTTTCAAACGAACTCACTTAAAGGGGTTGAGCCACTCAAGAGATTTTATTACTTTACTTCAAATTTTCCATTAATACAGTAGAATTTTACTTTAAACTTTTTTATATCAGAGCACAGTATGTCCCACATGTGGTAGAATGGTAGCATTTTCGTCTGGACCAGAAAACCTGCATGGAGTCAAAGCTGTCAGAAAAGGTAATAGATGTGCAATTGGAATGTGGTTTACCCATGATGAAGAATATTCTGAAAATGATCGAGTTTTTGCTCAATACGTTTTAGAGAATAAATTGGATCATCATTTAGATGCTGCTATAGATATTAACAAATTAAATTTAAACTGAATGTACCATACCTAGTATTCTATATTTTTACTACCAAAATAACAAGTTTAAGGTATAATACTCAAAACATTTTTCATCACAATTATCTACTTAAGACAAAAACTATAGGACTGCTCCAAATTAAATAATATATACTAGTCATAGTGTCGGCGTATACATTTTTTTAGTCGACCCCTTTTTATGAACATATTATTTTATCACGGTGCCCTGTCCATCTTGCTACTTCTGTATTTTCTTGTAATCCTAACTTTCCTTTTAATGTTTTTTTATTCAAAAATCTCTTTCCTCTTATTGCATTGCGGTGATCTAGTTCCTACTCGATCATTGTCCAATTATCACAGTTATAATTACACTTACTTAATTTAGTTATTAATAATGTTGGTTGTGATATTGTTGTTAATATGTTTAGTTTTGTATTTTTATCAAAAATTGTAGGTATATATCTGAACAATAATTAAAAGTTCTAGTCAATTTTTCTCTACGTAAAGGCTTGATCTAATAATCAATACGAAATTATTGTTGTGTTCTTAATAATTTATTAATTATTTACTAATTCTGTATTTTTGATTTCTTTAAATAAAGTGTTTTTAATAAATCTTACTTGTTGTTTATATTTTTGATTAATTGATTTATTGTTTGATTGGATGAAAAAAGAAAGAAACCAGAATGTTGATTTGTTTAAAAAATAAAAAAGCTTATTACAGTTTCCTGTAATATTGTCGTATTTAATAAAGTGTTTTATTAACAGATGTTGATATTGAATTACACTCCAAAGTCAAACGGGGTTGGTATATCTACAAGATATTTAAAAACCAACCATTTTGGTTTGCGATTAGAAGGGACCACACAACTTGTAGACCGGTTTCGGCGTATTTGCGCCTCATCAGTACAAGGTATGTGCTATCCGTACCAGAATCTATTATCCCGGACTGAAGAATGCACTTCAATCACAATCAATACATGTCTTTCAGTTACGGAAATGTAAAGATTGTGACAGTAGCGTCATCTTCACTTCCAATCGCAAACCAAAATTCGAAAAATGTTTACAAGTCACGTGGGCTTGAAACAATAAAGCTTATTACAGTTTCCTGTAATATTGTCGTATTTAATAAAGTCGATGTCGAAGAATAATTATTTATATTCGCACTTCATACAATTTTAAAAAATAATATTTTTCAAAAACAGAATGGTTGGTAGATAGTTGGTAGATAGATATACCAACCCCGTTTGACTTTGGAGTGTAATTCAATATCCGGCGGTGCATATTGCACGGGAAGTAGTTGTTGCTCCTTAGTTGAACGGTGACTGTTTTTGAAAAATATTATTATAGAAAGAAATTATGATTCTCACCAATGGAAGAACATTGTTATAGAAAAATAATCCAAGAGTTTTGATGTTGTGTGTATTTTAATTTGAATCCAGCGCAATTAGAAATACAGCTATTGGTTTGATTAGAAACCAAATCTGCCGGATAAGAATGTCAGGGATAAGTTTTCATTTTGATTCAGACTTTTACCATAACAGCAAGCTCATGGTCATTGTCAATGATTTAAAGAATATATTCAAGAGCAACTCTAAAATGTTTCTTCGGATAATGAAATATAAAAAGTATATTTCGAAAAATAAATTTACGCGAATGGTTTACAAATTAAATTTGATAAAAGATAAAACAGACGAATCTATTTGCGATTGGCGAATTAAATAACGCTGAAAATAAATATTTTCTTAAAAATAGATTCTAATGGGGTTAACCTAAAAATATAGGTTATCCGAATGACGTTTCCTCCGTCACGAGAATGGATCTTAAAACAATTATAAAAAAAGTTATTTTGGGAATCATACGGTGTATATTTAATAATTTTTATCCGTTTGAATACCCATCTTGTTTCTGTGCATTAATCCTTCTGATCTAATACAATAGTTATAAAAAATTAAACGAAAATATGTGTACCAAAATCTATCCAGGTGAAAAATGTTTTGAATGAGACCTGATACATATTTAAACTTCAGTGATTTCGAGATGGGAACGATATGAATTCGGAGATTGTCGACCTGTTCGTTTTTGAGATATCTTAAACCATAAGCGTCGAAATTTTTATGCATTTTCCATTTGTAACACAACAAAATATTTCCTAACAAAGATCAACATGCACATTTTGATCAATAAACTTTACTCTAATAAGTGAAAACTAAAATTAGAATCACCATTTTTTATTGACCGTTTAAATCTGATATACAAAATAACTAATACTTTAGAAAATACTAGAACAAAAGAAGTATGTTCTACAATATTTATGTAGTACAAACTTTTGACAAAGTATACCACAAGGAAGTGTATTAGAACCAATTTTATATTAAATCTACGCCAGTAGCATTCCGAGTCCAAAATATTAACACTACAGTAATATTTGCCGATGATACGGCTATATTAGCTGTAAGGAAAACCCACGTGAACTTTGAGGCAATCCAGCTCCTTGGTTACAACCAGATGAAAAGACTCAAGAGAAGACAGAAGTTTTATGAGTTAGTAACTTAATTGTATTAAATTTGAAATACTTACCTAATAAAAATATCGTTTAAAAATTATATGAGAATATACATAACACATTCAAAAGACAATATTCCCATGCACTGTGCCTAACTCAAGACATGAAAATATTACAGGAAAAAGTGGCAGCAATGCATCACTGTAAACACTCGTTAGAAATTGATTGAAATATCTTCAAAGCTGGACAGTCAACTCAGACTGCTCTTAACCAGGGTTAAGTCAGAATAGGCGAACAACTAGGTCCTTGGTTGGGAACTGTAGACTCAAATACATGATCGACATCGAATTGGCAAACACAACCACATGCAGGTTTTCGAAAGAAGATGAGGGATCCTCAGCATACGTTTGGTTTGGCCTATGGAGGAACTCAAATATAATATGAGGTTATATAAGTCCCATATTAATCTAATTTGATCGAATGGAAAAAGGATAATAAAAGTAGGAACTGATAATTGTTATGTTACGAAAACAATTGGGAAAATGTGAAGCGTCAATGTGAAAGTGGCTCGTTGAGAAGAAAGTTTATGGTCATTTATCATGGCATGTGTAAGTTCGCTTAGCTGATAGCGTAAGTAAACGTGATTTTCGCGAATGTGTAATTTTGGAAGGCTCCGTTCGGCGCTACTGACTAGCGTTGCGATGATATGCGACGGTCCAGCGTAATCTGGGCGCTCAGTGCGGGACTTTTATGTGACCGGTGTAGTGACAAGAAGCCATGGAGGTCTACCGAAGATCCTCTGGGCTGCTGCTGCTTCTTGGATTGTCTCTTCTCGCCACTACCTTGCAGGGTACGTTTTCAAAATGTTCTTCTTCTTCAGAAAATTATTGAACTCAAATGATTTATGCTTAAAGTGTTAAGTGCGTGGGCTAGAAAGTCGTTCTAGGGTTCGAGTTACGGCAATTTTTTTTACTTGCAAGTGGAATGTTTCACATGTTTTTTGTTATATAATTTGGCATAAAAATGTTTTTTCGTCTTAACATATGATACGTTATTTTTGGATGAAGTAATAGTCTAATAATAAAAATTTGCCACACATAAATCCGCTCTAAAAATAACCAAAAATATGTTTTTGCATACATCTGTAAAAAAATCGTCTTTTCACACTAGTAAATTTTATTTTTCGTTTACTATGACAAAAATTAAGTAATTACAAACTCTTGTCGATCTAAAAGTAGCTTAGTAGTTACTACTGCAGTATAGGCAACAAGCCAATACAGGATACCCTAGACTGTTACATATTTAGACCACGATATATTATGTCCATGAAATTTAAAAAAAAAATTAATATTGACAACATCTTAACGGCGGTGTATTTTTTACTTCTAGAAACTTTGTATCGAATTATTTTTATAAATGTGAGCAAGTTCCATGAAACACCTCAATTTAGATATACCATCATACAAAAATATCCATCTAAATTCAAACCAATTATTCATTTGAGTGCTAATGTACCTGGAGGATATTTTGGAACCACGGGACAAAATTCCAACACAGCTGTTAAAGTGGAAATATGCCCACATATATTTTTTTTTATCAGATCTTAATGATAAATTTGATGTAATTTTAATATTGAAAATTTTAACGAGTGGTAGTGCTTATTATTACATCACGATCAAGATATTGGCGTTGAGTGATATTGTTTTAAATCCTCTAGGGAGTTTTTCGTATTGTGGGGGGTTTCAACATTCCAATTCTACACTTTCAAATGCTTCTAATCAAATATTTTTTTTGAGATTGCTTAAGAATTAAAAACACAGAAAATAGAAAAACTGAAACTAGAAAAAAAGAGATCTGGGAACAGTAAAACTGAATGGTTGATTAAAAGTAAGGAGAGACTAGAAAACTAATAAAGTGAAGAAATTGTGATCAAAAGAATCTAGAAAGTATAAGGACTCAATGGGACATCATGTATTGATTCCAATAAAACTAAAACAAGATATAAAACAAGACTGTTACAAGCTAGTACATCCAGCTCTTCACGGCTTGTCAATCTATCAATTAATAGATGTCAAAAGTATCCCTGATTCTCTAAATATGTTTTTCAAACAGACAAAATAATTAAGTATGTTATGAATTACATTGGATATGTTTGGTTAAAGTTGCAGACATTTTTACATGAACATATCCAATCTCTCACGCTGTCCATTTTGAATTTACACAATCTTAAAAAGTATGTTGAAGTGGGCGTTGAATTTTAAAATTATGACGTAGGTAAATACTAAAAGTTAACTTAATTCCAATATTTACCGGATATAAATGGTAATTATGACATAACCTTTAAAATAGGTTAAAATTAAAAATAACCCATTTTCCATACCTTTTTGCATCATTCCCAGCTATTACCCGAGCTGCTCATTGAATGATGCTCAATTTTGCTTTAATATTGAAACTCTCGAAAATGATATTATTTGGCATATATTATCATCATATTTTAATTCAATTATTGCTAGACAGTGACGTAGATTGACAAAAATTACTCCAAATAGTGTGTGCAGGTTTTGGTTTGACAAGTATTTTCTCCTTCTCCCCCATACGATTTAACATTTTGGCTATCACCATGGCAATATACCTACATATATTTTATTGGCTGCACTACGAAATAGTCTGGTTAATTATTATTTTTATGTCAGGCAATAAAGTTTATAGCCATTTTATTACCAAATTAATCGGAGATTTCAAAACAAAAATTATAAATCGGTGCAACAATGTAAAGACGTACGTGTATATAGCGTTTTGTTCAAGTTCGAGGGAAAACTGAACAGTAATGTAACATCGATGTATTTCAAATGTTTTGTAGCCCCTTCAGTCCACGAACTTAGGATCCTAAGCATCCTTAGGATCCTAAGTTCGTGCTTCAGTCACACTGTAAGATCTAATAATTTTTAGCATATGACAAAAGCGAGTCATCAACATACAATTAACTTTTTTGGTGTGAGTTTTCAAATATCTTGGTTTTTCACTACTTTTAAAATTCTGGCTAAACTGCCAATGTTAAAATCTGTTTTTTTTTGAGCTTCACTGATGTTTTAAATATGTTGAAACAAACGTTATAAATTAAAGGAATTGTGGTGTAAAGTGTTGTTAAAACAAACAATTGTTTGCCATGTGCGTCCAGAGACAGTAGCGAGGAGAGCTAACACTCCTCCTCCTCCTGAGTTCTGAGATAAATTTTGTTTTAGGATGAGTACAAATTTGTAAATGTTGACTATTTTTGTCTTGTTTATGTTAAAAACTATAATTTTTTTCTAGAAGCGTGCTTATGTAAATGTTAGAAGTAACAAAACCTCTATTCCCATTCATATAAATTGTTATCCACGTATGCTTGACACATAAATTTTCGCATTTATTGGTTTTTCAGTCACTTTCCTAAATATTTTAAGTACATTTTCTTTTTTATTACTTTTACTACCCACAGTTCCACACTGATCGGTGGTTATTTGAGAGCCCCTGTCCTGGAGATATCCCAGAATATGATTACCTATATGAAAACTACCATTCTGTTCCAAGAAATTAATACCTTTTACATATTGAATGCATCTAACAATTCGATTGAACTAGCACATCATGAAAGAAAATCTAAAAATAACTTTTAAAACGAGATATTGATACAGGTATTTTAAATAGATATAAAATATATATTTTTAGACCATCTAAATGAATCTGTTCATATACTAGAGTGGGGTGTAATAAATCTAATGATTTAATATAGTTTTAAGCCCAGATCTACCTGTTGAAAATATATCAATATTATAAAATATTTTCCAAAGAAGCGCCTCTTTTATAACCAATGTTTCTATTTATTTATTTATTTTGAGCATTAAGAATTTTAGTAAAGAAGTCCTAAAGTCGTACGGGCCATTTCTGGAGCTTCCCTAGGGGGGGGTACAAAGACATTTAAAATACATCAATGTGACATCAATTTCCTTCTCTTTAAGAAACCTTTTACAGATTTCCATCATCTCCCATAGTTTCTGAGTTATTCACGAAACGTTAAATATCCGTTTTTTCACCTTAATTTGTTTATAGCTTATCTTTTTGAATCCAATCTATATTTTTAGGAGCTATCACAAGAAAACAATGCCTTAAAAAATAACGGCTGTAAAATTAATAAAATTACTATATTCACACAGAATTTTGTCAATCTAAGTAGTGAAAATTACAAAAAAACCTTCATTCAACAATAATGAGTAGGCTGTTCGTATTAGTCAGTTCTGACAAATTTTAAAAGTATTTTTAACAATGAGTCTAATGTGAAAACAATTTAATATTTTATATAAATACTGTAGTTTTTCGACTTACATATTTTAAAAACATTAGTTTGAACAATACAACATATAAATTAATAAAAATGTATTTACTTTAATTAGCCACTAATTCCTACATAATTTTATCAATTTCTAAAGCTTGCTTCATATACGTTACATTCTTTTATATTATCTCTTTCATTAATGTAATTTGTTTCTGTATTTTGCACGCCAGGAGAACAAATAAATATAACTCGATCATCTTGTATCCCAGATTTTAACTTTATGGAAATTTATACTTAGGATATTCGCTTGTTCTGTATACATGTTTTATAATGTGTTTAACCACTTTTTATTTTCATGAAATATTGCTTTTTTGCCGCACACTTGACGCCACGTTTGGAACAAATAATGTTTGGCACTACACTTAGTAGGAGAAAATAGTAATGTTTAGTACAAGCACAGATTAGTGTATAAACGATCAACATTTGCCAAGTATCATTTGCTGGTTTTGAAATCAATCTTGGCGTATTGTAAAAAGACAAAAAGAAATAATGATGAGTAACGTGCCTTTATCTGTTTCTGTTGTTTCACCAACTATATTTTTTATCAAACAAACAAGATGTAATTTATTTGGAAGTTTATTTTTAAATATACCATATTTAACATCATGGGTAGAAAATGTAACAAGCGTGGCCTACCCAAACTTAGTTTACAATAGTCTGTACTATTAGTTTAACTAAAATATTTAGTTTTAAGAAAATATGTAACTAATAATTTTTATCGTCCCTGTGACTGCTACCCCTGCAACTTTTTCTTCGATTAGTTCTTCCACTGTGAACAAAAATTTGCCCTACCATCATATCCATCTTTTGGGTTAATAAGCTCCACATTTCTTTTAGGAGACAAATTACACACTAGCCTAGAGCCGTATTACACAGCAAATAATTATGCCGGAAATTACTCTGAAATTTTCCACGAAAATTTTCGTCATTTACAATGTGTGGTCCCTTACTTTGTAGAATCAACACATATTACTTTTTTAAGTGAAACTAACTGTTTCTAACTTAATTCCACATTAATTAAAAAAATATATATGAAAATTTTAAATTCATCTAAAAAAGTAATAGTTACCTACAATGTTATTGGCAACGTGTTTATACGGTTTTAAAATTAGATAATCATTTTATTTTTAGTATTTGTTTTCATTTTGAGATGCAGTAAATTTTATTAGTTTAAGTCAATGCCCAAAAAATACTTTTTGTAATATTGTAGTGGGGTAAATAGCGTCCCAAAAAAAGTATTGTATGAAGACATAAGTTACAAGGTCAAAATATTCGGATACAAAAATCAGGGATTCGAAAAATTATATACTTTTAGGTACATTGTGACAAAAAACTTAAATTATACAGAATGAAACTGTTTAGAAATGTAACAGTGGCAGTCTAGACAGCTTTGTCAAAGCCATAATTGGATTTTTTTTATAAAGATCAAACCATGAAAATGTACATTATTAAAAGGTTATTTTTAAACTGAATAAAAATAAATCCATTTAGTAATTCACAAAAAAAAGTCTACGTCGAATGTTACGGCAATGACGAAATTTTTGAAAAAATGCCAAAAAAATTGGGAATTTATTTTTTTAATAACGATTTTTTCAATTTTTATTATATAATAGTAGAAAATAGTTTAATAAACAGTGACGTACCTACGATAGGAGTATAACTAGTAAATGGATTTTCATTAAAATTATCTTTCTTCTTTGCTGTCTAATTTAAATATAATAACGGTTGATGCATGTCCTTCATTTTATCCTTACACAAGTGCTATAATATGTTATTTGACTTCACACTTTACGAATTGGAATAGTTTCCAACTGGACAGTGCGTCCATAATATGTTGCATACATTGTTGATGCTATATTCTGTGCTACAAATTTAATATCAGGGAAAAGCTGGATCAAATAACATTAACAATTTTTTTTTTTTTGGAATGAAGTATATTTTTTAAATTCAATAGTTTTTGTTTTCTGTTTAAAGGTGTGCAAGGTGAGGTCGAGTCAGAAGGTCCTTCCGAATCCGAATGTAGGCCGTACATCGAAAAGGCTTTAAAGGATCTAGAGGCTGGCGAAGGTGCCGTCATTTCATCGGCAGAAGAAGGCGATAGCAAAGAAGATATTCCCACAGTTGAGATAACTACTGACGACTCCACTCACCAAGAAGGCGATGGAGAAGAACACGATGCTAACGAAGATGAAAGCAAAGAAAATGATAAAATCGTTTCCGAAAAAATCGAGCCAGAGGTACGACCCACTGTTATTCAAAAAATTGCTTCATTTTTCCAAAAAGTTTTTCAGAGAACTCCAAGCAAAAAAGAAGAAGCAGCAAATGAAAACAAGCAATCTAAGGATAAGGTATTAAAAATTGGAAGTGCATTTCATTTATAGCTTCAACATATTAGGATTGATTTTTATAAAGCAACTTTCTTCTGGTAAAATAAATATATTCTTGTACGTTCACGTCTAATTAAGTACCTAATAAGAATAATCTAAATTTATTTATGTACAAGAATATATTAACATACTTCTTAAACATTTTCTTCAGCATCTTTCAAATATTTTGTTTCAATTTCGTTGAAAATTAGAGAGATTCTCTACCATTATCTAAAACACCATCCGGCGCTACCATACGTCTGCTATTTCATTAGTACAATTAAAAATATAATAGAAACATCAACATTGTACTCGTATTCAGTTGATTGTATCATAAATTAATTTGCAAACTCATCATAGTTCAAATAATAAATAACGTATGCTATGTCTACAGATATTGTATTAATTATTCACTAACTAATCTATCCAGGATTTAAACAAATCAATTTCCTCAATTATTATAATGGATCAAGCCATTTAAAAATTTCATATCAAAGAAAAAATATTTTTTTTAATAAAGATGTACCTGAACAAAACTTTCTGGTTCAGTTGACATACACGTTATTTTCGTTTTGAGCCTCATATATGACTATTTTTTGATAATTTGCTGCTTCGAGGAGTTTTTTATTACCAAACTTTGAACACGCATGTTTGTTTTTAGCAAGAAGATTCTAGTAAAGAACACGCAATCCAAGCTGCAGTTGATGAAACAGCCAGTAGAGAAGTTGACACCGACGGTGATTCTAAAGAAGCTGAAGATGGAGATTCTAAGGAAGATGATTCAAAAAAAGATGATAATGAAAGTATAGAAGCACAAGCTGAAGATAAAAATAACGATAGTAAGGAAGATGAAGATAAAAATGAAGATGTTGCAGCAGAAGACGAAGAAAGTAACGAACAATCTGAACAAAATAGAGGTGATAATGTTGATAGTAAAGAAGATGTTGAGCAGCAGCAAGCTACCGAAGAACAAAAAGATGATGAACCAAATGATGATAGCAAAGAAAATGAAGCGCAACAAACCAAACCAGAAAGTGACAAAAGTGAAGAGCACGATGATAGCTTAGAGGAGCGCATAGAAGCAGAAATAATAGAGCATTTAACGCAAGCTCAAATTCAACAGCAAGACGATGATAGTTCTGAAACTGATCAGGCACAAGATCAAAAAGAAAGTGTTGAGGAACCTGGCCAGAGCGATGAGGATCCTGTCCAAAGTGAAGAAAATACAGCACAAATAGGAGAAGAAAAGCGTGAGAGCAAAGAAGAAATTGAAGAAAGAAAAGATGAAAATACCGCAGAAGATAAATCAGCTGAAGATCACAAAGATGTCACACAGGAAGATGTAACAGATGATTCAAAAGAAGTTGAAAAGGACGATTCAGAGGAAGATAAGAAAGATGAATCAAAAGAAAGTCAAAAGGTTGATTCAAAAGAAGTTCAAAAAATTGATTCAAAAGAAGATGATGATGGATCAAAAGAAGATCAGGTTAAATCAACAGACGATTCAAAAGAATATCAACAAGATACTGATGGTGATAATAGCAAAGAAGATGTACACGACATACATAAAAGATCTATTGACGACCGAATAGATTCTAAAGAAGAAAATTCAAAGGAAGAAGCAACAGATACAAAATCCATTGAAAATATAGCTGATTCAAAAGAAGATTATAAATCGGACGAGAAACCAGAATCACAATCTGAAGAACAAGTTAAAGAAGACACTAAAGACGATAGCAAAGTGAGCTCTGTGGAAGAAGCTAATGATAACGGTAAGTTAATTAATTTTTAATGGAAAACAATCAGTGTTAAAAGTCATCATTCTCTTTACAGATAAAAAGGACAGTCAAGATAAGTCAGGTGAATATAAAAAGGAATCGAAAGAGCAACAAGATGCTAGTAATGAAACCGAGTCAGACGAAGAAAACAAAAGCGAAGAAAATACAGATGGTGGACCAGTAGAAGAGCTATCATTGGATACAGAAATTCCAACTAATCTAAGACCCAGAGATCATGTCGAACAACTACTTAAAGTAGATGATGACTCCTCGGAATCAGAAAAAATAATGAATAGAGTTTCCGATATAACTTTGAGAGATCTCAAGAAGCTTTACGAAAACGCTATCAAGCCCTTGGAAGTTTTATATAAGTATAGAGATTTAAGTAATAGACATTTTGGTGATTCCGAAATCTTCTCCAAACCCCTAATCTTATTTATGGGTCCATGGAGTGGTGGAAAGTCGTCGATAATAAATTATTTGACTAATAATGAATTTAATGATACTTCTATAAGGACAGGTAATTCTTAAATAACAAATATAATTAAAATTCATACATGTATGTATCTTTTTAATTTAGGAGCGGAACCATCACCAGCATATTTTAACATTTTGATGTATGGAGAAGATCCTGAGATTATTGAAGGTTCAGAATTAGCTGCTGACTTTACATTCTCGGGTCTGCAGAAGTTTGGGCAAGGGTTAGAAGAACGACTTAGAGGCGTGCGGTTACCATCTAAATTACTGGAAAAGGTCAGCAAAAGCCATCATTTAAATCACACTCAATAATTTTGTTGTCATCAACTTTTTTAGGTTAACATTGTAGAAATACCAGGAATTCTTGAAGTAAGAAAGCAAGTTTCAAGAGTATTTCCATTTAATGATGCTTGTCAGTGGTTTATTGATAGAGGTGATATTATATTCTTGGTATACGATCCTTCAAAACTTGACGTTGGTCCAGAAACAGAAGCGATCTTGGATCAACTCAAAGGACGAGAACACCAGGTGAGATTTCAAAAAGTTGGCATTTCAATAATTTCTAACTGAAATTGTATTTTCCAGACACGCATAATTTTGAACAAAGCCGATCAAGTAAAACCGGAAGAGCTAATGAGAGTGCAAGGAGCTTTGATTTGGAATATCTCTCCACTGATGTCCTCTCCTCAACCTCCAATAATGTATACAACCTCACTTTGGTCACGACCTTACGAACCGTGGGCGCCTGTAAGACTACTGCAAGCTCAGGAAAGAGCTTTTCTGAGAGATTTAAGAGGAGCTATCGATAAGAGAATCGAAAATAAAATAGCAAGTGCACGCAGATTTGCAGTAAGTATTTAAAATGGTTTTTACCATTATCACTATAGGATGTATCACTTATTTTCTCTTAGTGTAACTGAACATATAGAATGTGAGGTAAACAGTTTATTGTACAGACATAAAATTATACTACCATGTTTAAAAAATTGATTTATTTTTAGGTGCGTGTGCGTAACCACGCTAAAATGGTGGACTGTTATCTCACAACCTACTACAATCACAAGTCAGTTTTCGGAAATAGAAAACAAGTCGCCGATGCAATAATAGAACATCCTCAAGATTATCATATCTACGAAGGTCTTTCTACTTTAACTAACATTTCGCGTTACGATCTTCCAGATCCTGATGTCTATAAATACTTCTTCAAGCTAAATCCATTGTATGAATTCCAACAACTTTCCGCTACATGCACTTATTTCAGAGGATGTCCTATTAATAGGCTAGACATTGCGATTGCCTATGATCTTCCGGAATTACTAGGAACGCATAGAAAACGGGTAGAAAACGCATTAGCAGAAGCAGCATCTGGTCCACAACAGCAAACATCAGCGCCTGGTAGTTGAATGGATATCTACTAGTTCCAAGTATTAACCTTACTTGTACATTCAAGTCCTGTGAATACTGAGCAACAGTGATTTTATCCTTAAAATTTGATTCCGGTGAAACCAAATTACTCCTTTACCCAAATGTAACGCATCTCATGACCCTAAAAAGACTGGTTCAAGTTTTGGGATAAACGTCCTATTTTTGGATAAGACTTTATGGACGCATTGAGCCTTAAATAATTGCGAATTTTTCAATTTTCGAAAGTCGATTGAAACCTAGAATAATTTGAAATAAGTATAAGTGACTAGAAAATTAAGCGACTTTTTGAAAATAAATGTCACTCGCATCTTAATATTAAGCATCATCATCGAAGACAATTCAGCGCCATGCTTGCATAATATTTTTTCATTCTGCGCGATTATTCACAATCGGAAAATTGTTCTCTTTATTAACAATGTCTCCGTTTGGAATGAAAGAATGTTATAATTGTAGTCTCCTGCCAGTGTGTTGATCGCATTTAAGAGTTCTTGCTATCGGAGTGTTCATGCATCCAGCATTCGATTTCAAAGAGAGTAGGTAAATTATTTATCTTTTGACGCCAGATGTACAATTCCTTACTAAAATTTGAAAAAACTGTGGTTTATTGTTGTTATATGTATATTGAATGTACAGAGATAATTGATACGTTGTACTTAGTTATTATATTTGTTCTTTTTTCATTCGAATTATTTATGAATAATAACATGTAAGAAGACATTACTATATAGGTTAAGTAAATGAATAAAATAAATATATTTACCTTTGTATCAATTTCTTTAATTTACTACACCAGTTTAAATAAACTACGAACCTTAAATCTAATAAGTAAAGTCTATGATAAAAATCATAAAACTAGAATCTAGTTCTATGATTAAAAATGGCACTTTCTCTTTCCATAGACATATTATGAGTGAAGTTCGCACCAATCTAGCTCTGCCGGTTCCACAGAAATAAATATTATATTTTTCTGTGGTTGGTT
This sequence comes from Lochmaea capreae, assembly GCA_949126875.1. Lineage (NCBI taxonomy): Eukaryota > Metazoa > Arthropoda > Insecta > Coleoptera > Chrysomelidae > Lochmaea > Lochmaea capreae. The sequence goes on from OX421402.1 coordinate 3,799,846, forward strand.
CACGACCTGAACTGTGTATAATTTCGGATTGCTAGAGATGGGGAAAATAAATTCACCAAATAAACATGAAAATATCGCATCGTTTGGTGAACTTTCTGGTGACTTGTAATGAAAAATTTACAATAGACATTAAGAGCTAATCAATTTGTTTGTATTTTAGTACATAAAAAGATAATATCTTTGTGATAAAACATAAAAGTTGCTAGACAAAACCCGTTATTCATTACAATATTATTAAAGCGAACTTTAGGTACGGTAAAATGTGTTGATCGCAAAAAATGCCCTAAGATTGAAAGTTGACGTATGTCACTTCCAGGGAGGGGATCCTAAAAATTATTAATGGTAAACGTCAACATTATTTAGATATGTACTCTGAAAATGAATCGTAGTGAGGGATTTGTTAAAAGGAGAAATATAACAAGAGACAATAGTGAGGGTGTAAACAAAGAAGAACAAAACAATGATAAAAAATCTAGCCGTGATGAAGATGTCCAAGAAGGGGATTCAAAGGAAACGAGGCTAACACTTATGGAAGAAGTTCTGCTCCTAGGACTAAAAGATAAAGAAGGTTACACATCATTTTGGAATGATTGCATTTCTAGTGGTCTGCGAGGATGTATTTTAATTGAACTAGGGCTACGAGGCCGTGTAGAACTAGAAAAAACTGGTATGAGGAGAAGAGGCCTACTTGCAAAAAAACTTATTGTAAAAAGTGATACCCCTATTGGAGATGTACTTCTAGACGAGGCATTGAAACATCTGAAAGAAACTGACCCACCAGAAACAGTTCAAAGTTGGATTGAATACTTAAGTGGTGAAACTTGGAATCCTCTCAAATTACGATATCAGTTAAAAAATGTTAGAGAACGTTTGGCAAAAAATTTGGTTGAAAAAGGTGTTTTGACTACTGAAAAACAAAATTTTTTATTTTTTGATATGACTACACATCCCCTAACAGATAATATTACGAAGAGCCGTTTAATCAAGAAGATCCAAGATGCAGTCCTATCTAAGTGGGTGAACAATCCTCAGCAAATGGACAAAAGGATGTTAGCCCTCATATTTCTGGCACAGGCAAGTGATGTACTCGAGAATGCTTTCGCACCTCTCAATGATGATGATTATGAGTTAGCTACTAAAAGAGTCAGAAAACTTCTTGATTTAAATTTTGAGGAAGAAGCCAACAAACCAAACACATCTGATGTGTTATGGGCTGTTTTTGCTGCTTTTACTAAATAAAAATAATATAAATATGGTTATTTTTACCAAATTACAAATCCCTCGAAATTAATGTTTTCTCAATTTTTTGAGGTATATACTCAAAACTAAATCTATTTGTTTATGAAGTTTTTGTTCCAGGGTTTATTTGTTATGTTGATGTATTTTATAAAATACTGTTGAAATAAAATCATTCAAGCAGTAGTTTAAAAATACTTCATTGACAAACCTCTTTACATCTAAATAAACAAACAAAGGGATTTTATAATAAGATATGATTATGCTTATTTATGTTTTAGTTAATAATACCTCAAAAAAATACAGGTGAATGCTATTTGGTAAAAAAACCAAATAACACTTGTCCTTTAGGGTAGGTATATTATATATAATTTAAATTTTATTTTGTAAATTCTTTGTTAGGTTTAGGAATTATTTAATGAAATTATCTTATATTTTATTCAAAACTATCACATCTGTAGATATTTTCATATTCATAAAGTAATTGTTACAAAAACCACCTAATAAAATCAAATTACTTAAAATGTGAAAATTATGTGATTTGTAACACATTTATAACCACCATTATAATGATTGGATAAATAATATGAAACTAAATTCTCTACAGGTTTGATGGCATTCATCAGCATCAACCATAATGTTTATTTTAAGTGACCACTCACAAATCTTGATGTTCTGACAAAACTGTGATATTTCCATCACTTGCATCCACTAGTAAAATGAATCTAAGAATTAGTTCATGGTCATAATAACATTATGGTAATTGCTTTATTATATCTGCTTAAATTTTTAATTCTTGATTCTTCTACATCTATTTATTGCAATATTTGTCATTCCAACTATTATGAAATTTGTTTAATTATTTATAAAAACATAAATCTCTATTTGTATCTATGTAGCATTATTTCACTGTGAGAAATTGAAATAATCAAGACACATTTTGTTTATTCCCATCAACACAAAATTAAGATGTAACAGACCCTCACATTTTTTAAGTCTAAGTATTACTTTAAAATTTCTATGTTTAGATAAATGTCCTACATATAATAAACTTAAATGTTAAATTGTGTTTCTTTATAACTACCAATTACATATGCATGCAATATAATTGTGACGTAAATCCTACAATCTCATGTATAAATCTTAGGAGTAAATTGATATTCCCAAAAAATACAAAAAAGCAAAGTATACAGTTTACTTCTAAAACATATCAATAATAAGATATTTTGAGGATACCTAATAAAGAAAGAAGATACAAGAAATATTTTTTTAATTTGTGACGCCTATCATAAATTAAAAAGTGGTATTTTATGCTATGGTCTAGTGGTTAGATGATAAAATTCAAAACAATTATTAATTAATAAAAGGAGGAACTACAGTCAGACCAAATCTGCAAGATAAATATTGAAGTATTATAAACGCATTATTTAAGTTTTCAAATATCACCTACCTTCAAAAGTGGATTATGATAAATGAACTTGTGCCATAGTTCAAAACTTCATGATTAAGAAAAATTACATAATCGTGCAGAAAAAGTAGTTTTAATATATCCATCTTAGTGGGTTTTGCAGTGAGAACAGAATTAGCTAGTGCTTTGTAAATTTTTTAATAGTAGTGAAATTAAACTTATTTCATAGGTGTCAAATGATTTTGACATTGCAATAGAATTATTTTTGATTCATTTTTAAAAAAACTACATCATATAGTATGGTATTTTTATTCAACAAATTTATGTACACATCTAACACAAGATTACGAAATGAGATATAAGCTTATATTTGCTGTTTATTTTTTCGGTCTTCTTCAAACATTTTCTTTAATTTTTCTTTAGTTTCTAAAGACTTTTGGTAATTTCTTTTTCTTCTCTGCAATCTCTCTTGTTTCAAACACATTACCATTCTATGATCTTCAGAATTACATTTTCCAAATATTCTTAAAAAGGGATTCTAAAAAATACAGTAGGCAAATATGTGGAATACCTATTTGTGTTTTGAAAAAAGAATGTCTCGGTCTGGAATTTGAAATTATCGAATTCATTCAATAAAACCATTTTCAAAGGTCAACTTTAATATATACTAACATCGATAAGTTACAAATTGCTCTAATCAACACTAACTCCACTTTAAAATTGTGACGTTAATGCAATCATATAAATAATTTACCTAATTAATCAATTAATTGATTCGACTATATTTACGGTCAACTTTAATTTAAAATAAATGTAGAATCCCTATACAAAACGGAATATTTACCTACCTCGCTATGGCATTGTTGTAATAATTTGATTAATTCATTACAGTTATCAGTATGTAAGTGCGAAGATAAGTCGGTATGCATTTTTTTGTCTCAAATAATTATAGGGTGGATTAACTGCATAAACTGGAGCATAAATATTATTTGTTTATGTTAATTATTTATGCCCAAATAATCTTACTGTAAGTGACAGTCAAAAGAAATTAAAAACTAAAGTGTCAAGTGTCAGACATTGACAGATCAGAATCACAGATAACATCAGAATCACATGTGGGGTTCGGTTCGGAGACCTCACTGAAGCGCGCGCAACTTCTACACTAGTCAATCCTTTGACTAGGGCCCAATTTAAATTATTATGTTAAATAAACGATTAGAATAGGAAAGCTAGAACGTTAGATTACAAAGTATTGGATATTTTTAAAAGAAGGAGAATGGTAAATATAATAACCATTCCCGTTTAGATAGAGTTAAAGCTATTTCGTATTCCAGGTTTTTTAGTTACTTATGCGCCAAAGAAAAATAGACAAAGAATAAATGCTACTTCTGTTCGAAGAAGACAATAGCGCCAAGCCCAGGCTCTAAAATGGTTTCTAAAATGTGCCCCGATGGACCGAATACGATTTGGTTTGCTCCCCGAACAGACACTTTATCTAAAATCATTCCATGGTGAACATACATGAAATCATGACAGATTTTACATAGATAGATATAAAAAAGTAAGGCGATATAATAGGTATACAGAGCTATTTTTCTTTGAACTTAACCACGCAAACCGGGTTAACAATACCATGACGTCATGGTTAACTTTTATGACTTACCGGTTTGTGGAAATAAACAAACACCTCAGCCTATCCCAGTCCTATCTCAGTGAATCAGTGAGCAGGTTTGTGTGGTTGACAAGTCGAGGAATATTGACTGGTTAACTTAGTTAACCCGGTTTGTGTGGTCAAGTTCAAAGAAAAGTGGCTTAGGTATACCCATAGAGTAATAAATAAGTTATTTATTACTCTATGGGTATACCGTAGTATACCTAGCAATTAATATTTATTTCTGTGGTTTTAAACCTTACATAACCACAAAAAGATTTTGTCGTCCACAAAGATGATTTGTGCAGTAGTCTATGGTTTATTCATTTATTGTTTATGCATGAGTAATCCACAGCACACTGTGGAGTAATCTATGGTTTATGCTGAAAGTAGAGAATAGAGATGTAGAGAATAATTTTAAAAATGGACCTAAATCCAGAGCTCTGCTAAATCTCCTTTTGAATGGACGAGAAAACTCACTTTTCTGTGGAATGACAAATTAAATCTTAATACGACGTCGGAGCGTCGGACGTGGGCAATCAATCAAAGGAGTTTCATCCAGGTTAGTATTATAATATATGGTATGTTGCAGTTATGTAAAAGCAGAAGCAACCATGGAAGAGCTCCGCCATTCAGAAAATGAGCCAGAAGAAAAAAACTAATTGTTTTCAACAAATTGAATTTCCCAGATTAATTCAAATTATTTATAAAATCAAAATTTTTAAACTATACTTTCAAAAATAGTACATGGTTAGAGTGAATGAGTGAGTTAGTGAGTGATTAAGTGTAGTATATTAAAAATAATATCTATCTGTTCTATAATAATTCCTTTAAAGTGTAAGTGCATGAATACATAAAAGATAAAATTATAAACTAAGAATTTACTAAACTTATACAAAACTGAATAGAGGAAAGCCTAAGCAAGTAATAAATATACCTATATATCCAGTACATGTGAGTGAGTGTATGTGTGATAAACTACTGAGCATAAAATACTTCAAGTATTTTATGCTACTGAGTTAGTGAGTACCTATGTGATTGCTGAATTAACAAATGAGAGATTGAAAAAAATTCTATAGGCATTATAATAGTTTCAGGAAATACAAGTATATTGAAGAATTTATCTCATGGCTTTTAAAATAGGCCACTAAAAAGCAAGTTTCACATCCTAAATATGGTGGACAAATTATTTTTTCTTAATATATACATAATAATGAGGTTTTTTAATTGCAATCCCAAATATTTTCAACTTATCAAAATTACACAAAAATGGAAATTAATATACTTGGTTACTACCATGAGAAATTGAAAGCTTCTGATTTTGTAAATTGTTGCACAATAAGGTACATAGAGCTCGGAAATGTGCATATATTTCACAGTGACCATTACAATTTGGAAATCTCTGTATAAACTGTACAAACATTGTCAATACTAGTTGTGTTCTTTATATCTAGAACATTTGAAATTTTGGTTTTATCAAACAGGAATTGTTTTGCAGATGAGAGAAACTCTGATTGATTTGGAGTAAGTTTTTTATTTATAAGTTCGAATATTTCAGATAAAATAAAACAGTCATTTTAAAAGTGTGTGTTTTTCAGGAAATTGATGGAAAAACAATATGTCCAATCTAAGTTTATTTTATTGCAATGTATGAAAATATTAGGACAATGCAATGGAGGAACTGCATCTTTTAATAAGATTTGACTGTAAGTGTACATAATTATTATTGATATTCTGACATTACCTGGAAGTAAAAATAACAATTGACCTAATCAAATGGTTTCTTTTATTGAAAAATACATTTCATACTAGGATATAATTTTTACTTCAAATTTGTTAGTTAAATTTTCTCAACATCTATCTTGGTTAAATCGAAAAAATCTTTTTGTCCTTTATTTTTCCTTCAATTATTGAATTTTATTTGTGTCTTTAAGTATTGTGAATTTAACTGTTATAACAAATTATAGTTTCAACCCTTCCTACATGGAACCTTTCCTTATTTCTAATTTCTAAAATACAATCAATTCTTATATATCCTGGCATAATTTCATTTGGACAGACAAAAATGCATGTTTAGTTGCATACCTATTAGAGAGCTAACTTTTTGATGTATGACAGCGTTGAAGAATAACTGTCATGATGGGTAAATCATCCCTCAGGATATAGCTCAAGAGAGGAAGAAGAATATTTGTAATGAGTGACCTCTCTATCTTGTATTCTATGGACAATTGACATTTCTGTAAATTGTCATTATTAGAGTGCGTTCAGATTTTTTTTTGTAAACAAAAAACATGGTAGAATTCTTCTTGGCTGCAGAGGTGGCTGTAGTCGTTAATAAGTATGTTATCTGTGGTCGTTAACACAAACTCTGTTCAAATCGAGTGCTTAAAAAGAATACGCATAAGCATAAGCATTTAAGTGACCAGGGCAGCTGATTTGCAAATTCCATAAAAAGAACACACCATTTGATTTGAAAATTTGAAATGGCGTGGCGTCCTCACAGATAAAAAATTGCTTGTTTTACTATTTTTTTGCATATGTATTTTTTTAAATAATTTCTCTGTGAATGAAACTTTGGGTAATATTATTAATATTATCGTTCCGGAATTACACTTGATCCAAAAGTGGTATGTTGAAATAGACGTTAATATATTAATTTGATAGCTTCTTGTTCTATAAAAACTACAATATATATTACTAAAGAGGTTAATAATCATTCACATCCTTTAATCTTTTTGTGAAAATTTGTCATCATGTTGTTATGAAGGTAGAAATAAGGTAAAATTATTAGCTGTAATTAAGCCAATTGATTATTTCTCCTTAGTACATAATTTCATTGTTTTAATTGGAAATATTTTTTTCTATTTTAGATATATGATTGTCTGCAAGTTGTCGTCGATACAGTTGCTTCAATAACTAGAGTACCATTATTATTGGACCAGTACAGTATTGTAGGAGTTTATATGCAGATGTATAGTAAGCAATTGAAGCTCATCCAGGCTTAACTATTGTCTGATTCAATCATAATCCTTGGTAAGTCTTATTTATAAATTCAAGTAGTTCAAATGAACATACTGCTGCTAGTGGAAATCATTATACTTGTTTTTTATTCAGGAAAAGAAAACACATCTTTCAAAGTTTATTATTGCTTGTTTTAATAGAGTTTAACAGTGAGTATACACAAATATGCATATTCGAAATGTTACCATGAAACTGATGGACCTTTGTCATTTGAATTTTTTCCAAATCTACAAGCACATTAATTTCTTCTTGACATTTCATTCCCAATTTAAACAAAAATGGCCCCTCAAATTATGCCGCCCTATGCACGGGCCTAGGCCTAAATCCATCACTAATAATACTGGTATAAACATTGTCAATACTATTTGCGTTCTTTATATCTAGAACATTTGAAATTTTGGCTTTATCTAACAGGAATTGTTTTGCTGATGAGAGAAACTCTGTTTGATTTCGAGTAAGTTTTTTATTGATAAGTTCAAATATTTCTGATAAATACAGCAGTCATTTTAAAAGTGTGTTTTTCAGGATAGTGAAGGAAAAACAGCAATATGTCCAATCTAAGTTTATTTTATTGGAATATATGAAAATATTAGGACAATGCAATGGAGGAACTGTGTGTTTTAATTAGATTCAACAGTAAGTATACATAATTATTAGGTATTGATATTCTGACATTACCCGGAAGTAAAAATAACAATTGACCTAAGCAAATAGTTTTTTTATTGGAAAATACATCTCATACTAGAATATAATTTTTACTTCAACTTTGTTAGTTAAATTTTTCCAACATCTATTTTTGTCCTTTATTTTTCCTTCAATTATAGAATTTTATTTGTGTCTTAAAATACTGTGTATTTAACTGTTATAACAAATTGATATTTTTAACCCTTACTACGTGGAATCTTTACATAATTCTTAAATAAAATCAATCATTGTATAACCCAGTATAATTTTAATTGTAACTAAACAGGCATTAATGCTTGTTTGGTTGCATACCTATTAGAGAGATAACTCTCTGATAGATGACAGCATCAAACAATATTTGTGATGATGGGTAAATTATCCCTCAGGATATAGCCCAACAAAGGAAGAAGGATATTTGTAATGAGTGATCTCTCTATCTTGTATTCTATGGACAATTGACATTTCTGTAAATTGTCATTGGGGTGCGTTCACTGCGTATTCTTCTTGGCTGAAGTCGTTGATACGGAACTCGTCTGAACGCTCTGATCAAAGCGATCGCTTAAAATTGAACAGAGCAGCTGATTTGCAAATTCGCTGAAAATAACACAACGTTTGATTTGTAATGGCGTGGCGTCCTCATACATAAAAAATTGCTTGTTTTACTATTTTTGTGCATATATATTTATAATAAATAATTTCTCCGTTAATGAAACTTTGGGTAACATTATTAATATTATCGTTCCGGAATTACACTTGATCCAAAGGTGGTATGTTGAAATAGTTAATATATTAATTTGATAGCTTCTTGTTCTTCTATAAAAACTACAATATTACTAAAGCGGTTAATAATCATGGTATTATGAAGGAAGAAATAAGGTAAAATTATTAGCTGTATTTAAGGCAATTGGTTATTTCTCCTTACTTCATGATTTCATTGTTTTTAATTGGAAATATTTTTTTCTATTTTAGATATATGATTGTCTGCAAGTTGTCGTCTATACAGTTGCTTCAATAACTAGAGTACCATTATTTTTGGACCAGTACGGTATTGTGGGAGTTTATATATGCAGATGTACAATAAGCAATTGAAGCTCATCCAGGCTTAACTATTATCTGATTCAATAATAATCCTTGGTAAGTCTTATTTGTAAATTCAAGTAGTTCAAATGAACATACTGCTCCTAGTTGAAATCATTTTAATATTTGTTTGTTATTCAGGAAAAGGAAACACATTTTTCAAAGTTTATTATTGCTTGTTTTAATAAAGTTGGACAGTGAGTATACACAACTATGCATATTTGAAATGTTACCATAAAACTGATGGACCTTTGTCATTTGAATTTTTTCCAAATCTATATGCACATTAATTTCTTCTTGACGTTTCATTCCCAAATTAAACAAAAATGGCCCCTCATATTATGCCGCCCTAGGCACGGGCCTAGGCCTAAATCCATCACTGATAATACTGGTACAAACATTGTCAATACTAGTTGCGCTCTTTATATCTAGAACATTTGAAATTTTGGTTTTATCAAACAGGAATATTTCTGCTGATGAGAGAAACTCTGATTGATTTGGAGAAAGTTTTTTATTGTTAAGTTCAAATATTTCAGTTAAATACAGCAGTCATTTTAAAAGTGTGTGTTTTTCAGGATAGTGAAGGAAAAACAACAATATGTCCAATCTTTTATTTTATTGGAATATATGAAAATATCAGGACAATGCAATGGAGGAACTGTGTGTTTTAATTAGATTCAACAGTAAGTATACATAATTATTAGGTATTGATATTCTGACATTACCGGGAAGTAAAAATAACAATTGGCCTGAGCAAATAGTTTTTTTATTAGAAAACACATCTTATACTAGAATATAATTTTTACTTCAACTTTGTCAGTTAAATTTTTCCAACATCTATCTTGGCTAAATCGAAAATCTTTTTGTCCTTCATATTTCCCTCAATGATTGAATTTTATTTGTGTCATAAAATATTGTGAATTTAACTGTTATAACAAATCAATAGTTTCAACCCTTACTACGTAGAATCTTTACATAATTCTTAAATAAAATCAATCATTGTATAACCTAGTATAATTTCAATTGGACACTCTGTATAATTATAAGTCATAAGGAGGCATGTAACTAAACAGGCATTAATGCTTGTTTGGTTGCATACCTGTTAAACAGGTAACTCTGATAGATGACAGCATCAAACAATATTAGTGTTGAAGGGTAAATTATCCCTCAGGATGTAGCCCAAGAAAGGAAGAAGAATATTTGTAATGAGTGACGTCTCTATCTTGAAGTATTCTGTGGACAATTGACATTTCTGTAAATTGTCATTATTAGGGTGCGTTCACTGCGTATACTTCTTGGCTGTAGTCGTTGACACGAGACTCATCTGGACGCTTTGATCAAAGCGAGCGCTTAAAAAGAATAGGCAAAAGCATTTAATTGAACAGAGCAGCTGATTTGCAAATTCCGTAAAAAGAACACAACATTTGATTAGAAATGGCGTGGCATCCTCACATATAAAAAAGAGCTTGTTTTACTATTTTTGTGCATATGTATTTATATTAAATAATTTCTCCGTTAATGAAACTTTTGGTAACATTATTAATATTATTGTTCCGGAATTACACTTGATCCAAAGGTGGTATGTTGAAATAGACGTTAATATATTAATTTGATAGCTTCTTGCTCTTCTATAAAAACTACAATATATAATATTACTAAAGGGTTAATAATCATTCACATCCTTCAATCATTTTGTGGAAACTGTTCATCATAATGTTATGAACGAAGAAATAAGGTAAAATTATTAGCTGTAATTAAGCAAATTGGTTATTTCTCCTTACTACATAATTTGATTGTTTTAATTGGAAATATTTTTTTCTATTTTAGATATTTGATTGTCTGCAAGTTGTCGTCGATACAGTTGCTTCAATAACTAGAGTAACATTATTATTGGACCAGTACAGGATTGTAGGAGTTTATATGCAGATGTACAATAAGCAATTAAAGCTCATTCAGTCTCAACTATTATCTGATTCAATCATAATTAATCCTTGGTAAGTCTTATTTATAAATTCAAGTAGTTCAAATGAACATACTCCTGCTAGTAGTAATCATTTTAATATTTGTTTGTTATTCAGGAAAAGGAAACACATTTTTCAAAGTTTATTATTGCTTGTTTTAATAAAGTTCGACAGTGAGTATACACAATTATGCATATTTGAAATGTTACCATAAAACTGATGGACCTTTGTCATTTGATTTTTTCTCAAATCTACACGCACATTAATTTCATTCCCAAATTAAACAAAAATAGAAAATAATATAATTAGTTACAACAATTAGAAGTGGGAAGCATCTGATTATGGTGTTATGTATTTACACGAAAATGTACATAGAGTTCGGGGGAGGGCATAGTTGACGGTGAACATTAGAAATCGGAACTTGCCGATTATGTTTTTTCTCGTAAGCCTGTGTAATAATACCGTACTTTCCTCGATATTGCCAATGTTACCCATGGGTGTATGTGGATATGTACGTTTGTGTGTAAAACCAAATTTTAATGATATGATTGGTTGACGACCATTAGTAATTGGAAACTGCTCGGTGATTTTCGTTAAAACAGCACTCATTTCTTTTTGAAACTTCATCAATTTTCTCAACACTTTGAGCAGATTATAACCTGATTTTTACTTGGAACATTCTAAATCTTACTTATTAGAGGTATAGCCCCAACATGTTCACAAGAAAGATTTAGATTAAGATTGAAATTATTAAACGGCTTATGTGCTTCTAATAGCCTCTCCACTACGACCTTCACAAATATATTGTGTAAACCTTCATGTTACGCTCGAATTGTTTGTCTAGACCCGTCCTTACTAATAGACTCCAGGATTTTCCAACCATCGTCAAAAACCTTAGCCTAGTCAGGTCTCCGCAGTAGCACAGTATGTGTGTTGTGAAACCTCATCTTGACAAAACCTGCATATCTACAGTACCCTGCCAGTGGCTCAACCCGGATTCTGGTTGTTCGCCCATTATGAATTAATGGGTACTTCGTCAATTTTGGTGTTGATTTTTTGATAAAATCTTTGACCTGTCTCATTCGAGGTTCTGAATTCATTACTAAAGTGGAGCTGCCCGAGAAAACAGATATTTTGTCTTCGTTGTAGCACTGACGAAATTAATAACTGCTATTTGTTTTTTTGTAACGCTCTTGCTATACCACAGAATAGTTCTGGATCAATGGAAGCACATTATGCACTTTCTGGAGCTAGTGAGTGTGCCTCTTCACTACCCTTGTGATTTGAGTATCCTGGTAACAGGCTAAGGACAGTATGTTTTGACTGCCCAAGTCTAATAGACTTTCCAAACAGTTCTAAACGAATTCGAAGCCGATTGCTTTAATAGCTGGCCGTCAAAATCTTTGGCTTGGCTATATATATTCCTGCTTCTACACCTTCCTCTGTTTTGAGCCATCTGTGTAGCAGACCATTTCTGTAATAACTGGAGGTCCTGCCTTCGATGCTCCTCTGCCTGTTTTGAAGTTTCTTTCTGAAGCTATACTTAAGAAGCATCTTGTTCCATTCTTGGGTAGATTTCCAACTCTTTGTATGGCTTGTTTTACATATTACCTATTGGTGACTGATCTGGCATCGCCTTGTATGCAGACCTGAAATTGCGATAGTTTCAGCAAGACTTTTCATGTCACCCGTGACTACCAGGTAAACTTACCTTGGGATGCCACTTTTGGATCGCCCCAGCCTGTCGAGTCTGGTCACTATACCACCGACCCATTTGCCCTCATGGGTCTGATGACCTTGATATAGTCATCATTTTTGGTTGTAGCCCTCATTCTTCTGCATTGGTTAAGGGCTATCCTTTTTTGGATTATTTTCTGTAGGTAACTTCTGGTACCATAGTTGTACATTCGATTTACTGATCATCAAAATATTTGTCATTTCATAAACATGTGTAGTAAGTAAGTAAGTAGTAAGTTACCAAAGAATCCCGGCGTCAACGGCTTTGTGTTTTTTGTTTTACAATATTTTTTGACATGTTCACCACTTTTCGGCAATGGAGACATTAAGTACAGAAGTGTTTTGACTTTCACCTGCAGAATTGTTTATTTTCCTACCTAAGATTTCAGTGAAACAATAAAAGGAAAATACTTCCGTAGGCTAATCAGCCAAAGTCTTAAGACCTACAAATTTGTAAAACTTAAATATATTGGTGATATTTTTTCTAATTTTATGCTTGACCCAAATTTTTTTTTATTCCATCGAATATTCTGTATTTTGAGAACTAAATAAATTACTGACTGAAAATTTGATTAATTTTTTGTTTTTTTTTAATCTTATATCCTGAAATTTGATACATTCTTTATGTTGTATTTTGGGATTTGAATTTTTTTCTATACAGTTGTTGTTTTTCAGATATGAACATCGTCTTTTGATTGGCCTAAGGAGAAAATAACGCAACGCATTATCTCGATGGAACTATCATGATCCACTAGCATCTCCAGCGTCTTACCGTTATTAGCAACAGAAGGGTGACGAACAGCTCCAACGTTGACATCGCCCTTTTATCACATGTGGATAAAATTATTTCATTATTTTCTTTATCCACTCCATTTTTTCGTACTTGTAAGAGAGCAAAAGAAGGCAGAAGAGGTGAGATGATCGAAGAAGACCGACAAAGACCAACAGAAGACAAGGAGAAAATGAGAGTAGCGTGTCGAAAGTACGTAACTAAAAAATGTAATTAATGTGTCAGTGTCTCATTACACCCACTCAACAATGTCAATGCTGCCATGTTTCAATTTATAAACTGACATTGTTAAGTGAGTGAAATGTAGATGGCGGCACACTAATTACAATTTCTGGTTACCTACTTTTTTACCTCATACCTACTTTCGACACGCGCCGCTAGATCGCACTAAAACACGATCCATGGAGGTACGTAAAACCATGAAGTATGAGGGAATGGCTATTATTCACCTAATTGAATATTCACTTAGGTGAATAATAGCCATTATATGCTTGTAGAATACTATATTTTGTCCACTTCTATTGATTACTTGTTTACAAATGAATTATTTTTTTCTTTTTTCTCCAATTTATTAAGGGATTCATTTGTGTCTGTTCAGTGCTTTCCATATTATATTTTCTAGTAATTTCAGTATATAATTAAAATCTTGCAATCGGCTATAAATTATTTAAGACGTCACTTTTAGTTTTGACAATATTATCAAACGCTCTATATATAATAGCTTGATAAATTATTACATATATGTCTTCGTAGCTTAGTGATTCATAGGTTTGACTAAGTAAATTGAAGAATTGTAGTCATAGGGTACTTCAATATAGGTCCTATTTATCGATGTTATGTGACCTGTTCATTATCCACACCTATTATTCACTGGTGAATTATGTACGTCATTGTACTTGAAGAGCACACTTAAAATGTAAACATTGTCAAATAGTCGTGAACAAAATATTTATATCGATAAATGTAGTTTTCGGAGTTTTAACGCATTTTTTCACCCACTCATGTATGCAGGGATAAAAACTTTGTTTAAAGAAAATCGCGTACGAAACTCAAAACTGCATTTATAAATTTGTTTGTGCTTCTTTTTGATTAAATATAATTCAAAAGGAAAATTAGCTTGTTTTATTCTTTTCCCTCACCCCATTCCTCTCTTACACCCTTTTCAATAAATGGTACTAATTCAGATACTGGTACTGCTGTGCGTTCATTAAATTTCTAACGAAAAAATTAGAATTTCAATGGCTAGTTCGAGGGAATTCCACCAGGTGGCGCTGTATGATCCACTAAGAATTTCATTAGTTCGAGGGAATTCCGCCAGAGGGCGCTGGTTAGTCCATCGGTTTTTTCATAGATGGCGCTGTTTTTTCTGGGTTTTACATAAAAGTGGCGCCATCTATCGAAAAACTTGCGAACTAATTTTTGTTAGTTCATGGGTTTTTTCATAGATGGCGCTGTTTTTTTCTGGGATTCCCGCAAAAGTGACGCCATCTATCAAAAAACCTGCGAACTAATTTTTGTTAGTTCATGGGTTTTTCCATAGATGGCGCTGTTTTTCTGGGATTCACATAAAAGTGGCGCCATCTATCGAAAAATTTGCGAACTAATTTTTGTTAGTTCATGGGTTTTTTCATAGATGGCGCTGTTTTTTTTCTGGGATTCCCGCAGAAGTGGCGCCATCTATTAAAAAACATGTGAACTAATTTTCCAGATTTCCATCTGTAGAGTGCAAACTGAAATGTGAATAAAATACAATAATGGAGTAAGAAACTTTTATTGAAAGTATGGATTTACATGTAATTTCACAACGAGCTTATACTATTGCCGGTTATGTTTTTTCCCTTTAGTACGATATACAGAGAGTTAGGTGAAAAAACATAATTGGCTATTTCTAATGGTCATTGTCAACTATGCCCTTTTCTCAAACTCTATGTACGTTTTTGTACATATAATTTACAGAAAAATGTAAAGCAACATAATCAGAAGCTTCCAATGTTTAATGGTCGTAACTAATTATGTTATTTTCCAATTTTGTGTAATTTTAGAGTGACACGTCAAATTGGAAAAAAGGGAGGAAGGCAAAGAAAAACCAACACACTAT
Source organism: Lochmaea capreae (assembly GCA_949126875.1). Taxonomy (NCBI): domain Eukaryota; kingdom Metazoa; phylum Arthropoda; class Insecta; order Coleoptera; family Chrysomelidae; genus Lochmaea; species Lochmaea capreae. The sequence continues at coordinate 3,815,509 of OX421402.1, forward strand.
TATCCTTACTCTAGGACTGTGCATTTTAAAATATACCTTTGTCGATATAACTGAATGATACATAGACATTTTTCTAATTTTAACAATACAACAATTATTAAATTAGCAAAAGTAAATATTTAAGAACATTAAACAATTCATGAACATATCGATATAGACATCTTTTTTTTTTTTATTAATACAATACAATTGATGAACTATCATCAATATAGCCCAGTCCTAATATATACTCCATAATTTTATGATTATGGTTTCATTTTGCTCTTTATGAATTGCAGTAACTACTATAAGTATTGCAAAACAATATAAAATCAATAAAATACAATTATTAAAGACTTTTTCTTCCTCTCCATTTCTTCAATCAAATGGATTATTCCTAACGATATCATCTGGGATCCTAAAAAAAATAACACGATGAGTAAAATCCAACAGTACCAACAAACTGATTGTACATATCTAAATGCACCAAAATGATCAGTGAGCATTTCTTATCAGCAAAACTAAGTCTCCAGTTTCATAAACCCATTATTTTAAATGTTATGGCAAACCTTATGTACATTTTCGTACATACTACTACTTAGTCAGGGGAACCTTGGCCAAGACAAACTCAAGCCAATTTTCCGGCACTGAGGCCACTTGCGGGCCCATTGTGCCATTCCTGCTACTTACACATCCATGAAGCCGAGCACCTCGATGAAGGACTCAATCCTCTTCTGTGGATGCCTGCTTATGTCCCCAGAGGCCATAACAGGGACTCCGAAGATTCGCCTGCGTGGCACAGCCCAATGTGGACATACGAGGAGAACATGGTCCGACGTTTCGTCAGCCATGTCGCAACCCCTGCATAGGGGCTTTCCTCTAAACCTAGGTTACAGAGGTGTTTCCTCAGACAGCAGTGCCCTGTTAGGAGTCCTGCTATCTTCTTTAACCTACTCCTTGGTAGTTCTAGAGCAGCTCTAGCATGTCCATCAGTACATCCCCTCAATAGGAGCTTGGACTGCCCGAGACCCTGTAGAGCCCTCCAGTGAGCAAGGTGCTGGTTTCTCAACCAGTTACTCATCTCCTTACGGAGTGTTTTGTTTTGTGAGGCCCAAGGTCGGACCCGGGCCGTTAAAGGGAGTAGCCGCCCCTTCCACAACCAGGGCGTCCACCCCTTCGTTGCCTTCAAAACCAGAGTGGGCCGGAATCCATTCTAGCCACACTGTGTTCCGCCTTGCTAGGTCAGCAGGGCGCTCACGACATTCAGCAGCAAGCCCTGAGTTGATGGTATATCCACTGAGTGCCTTAATTGCCGCCTGACTGTCGGTGTATATGGTTATGCGTCGATCCGTATAACCTCTGTCTAGGTTTATCTGCTCACATTCCAAGATAGCGTATACCTCAGCCTGATATGCAGACACACCCTTACCCTATGGAACACAGACTTGTGTCCTTGGGTTCCTGGAGTAAATTCCAGCCCCCGCCCCATCGCTGGAGCATGAACCATCTGTGTACCATGTCATGTCACTGTCATTTTGCTCATTATGAATTGCAGTAAATACTATAAGTATTGCAAAACAATATAAAATCAATAAAATACAATTATTAAAGTCTTTTTCTTCCTCTCCATTTCTTCAATCAAATGAATTATTCCTAATGATATCATCTGGGATCCTAAAAAAAATAACACGATGAGTAAAATTCAACAGTACCAACAAACTGATTGTACATATCTAAATGCACCAAAATGATCAGTGAGCATTTCTCATTAGCAAAACTAAGTCTCCAGTTTCATAAAACCATTATTATTTTAAACGTTTTCCATAAAAAGAAGCACTAGTATATACACAGGATTAAAAAATGAACATGATCAGCAATTTCCAATTACTAATGGTCACTGCCAAACCTTATGCACCTTTTTGTACATAATCAGATGCTTCCAATGTCTAATAGTTGTAACTGATTATGTTATTTTCCATTTTTGTTCAATTTTGGAATGAAAAATCAAGAAGAAATTAATGTGCATGTAGATTTGGGAAAAATTCCCCTGACAAAGGTCCATCGGATTCATGGTAATATTTAGAATATGCATAATTGTGTATACTTACAGTCAACGTTATTAAAACACCCAATAATAATCTTTGAAAAATTTGTTGTTTTCTTTGCTCGAAAATGAACAAATATTGAAATCATTTCAACTAGCAGCAGTATCTTCATTTGAACTACTTGAATTTATAAATAAGACTTACCAAGGATTATGATTGAATCAGATAATAGTTAAGCCTGGATGAGCTTCAATTGCTTATTGTACATCTGCATATAAACTTCTAAAATACCCTACTGGTCCAATAATAATGGTACTCTAGTTATTGAAGCAACTGTATCCTTGACAACTTCCAGACAATCATATATCTAGAATAAAAAAATATTTCCAATTAAAACAATGAAATCTTGTACTAAGGAGAAATAACCAATGGGCTTAATTACAGCTAATAATTTTATCTTATTTCTTCCTTCATAACACCATGATGAACAATTTTCACAAAATGATTGAAGGATGTGAATGATTATTAACTGCTTTGGTAATATTATATATTGTAGTTTTTATAGAAGAACAAGAATCAAATTAATATATTAACGTCTATTTCAACATACCACCTTTGGATAAAGTGTAATTACGGAACGATAATATTAATATAGTTACCAAAAGTTTCGTTCACGGAGAAATTATTCAATATAAATACATTGGCACAAAAATAGTAAAACAAGCACTTTTTTATCTGTAAGGACGCCACGCCATTTAAAATCAAATGTTGTGTTCTTTTTACGGAATTTGCAAATCACCTGCTCTGTTCACTTAAATGCTTTTGCGTATTCTTTTTAAGCGCTCGCTTTGAACAAAGCGTTCAGATAGGTCTCGTGCCAAAGACTACAGCCAAGAAGAATTCTACCATGTTTTTTCATCACCAGACAAAGTATCTGAACGCACCCTAATAATGACAATTTACAGAAATGTCAACTTTCCATTCCATAGAATACAACAAGATAGAGAGGTCACTCATTACAAATATTCTTCTTCTGCTTCCTTTTTTGGGCTATATCCTGAGGGATATTTTACCCATCATCAAAAATGTTGGTGGATGCTATCATTCATCAGAAAGTTACCTCTCTACTAGGTATACAACCAAACATGCATTTATGTCTGTTTAGTCGCATACCTTCTTGTTGCTTATAGTTGTAATACAGAGTGTCCAAAAGAAATTATACTAGGTTATACAACAATTGATTGTATTTCAGAAATAAGATTCCATGTAGGAACGGTTGAAACTATTAATTTGTTATAACAGTTAAATTCACAATATTTTAAGAAACAAGTAAAATTCAATCATTGAAGGAAAAATGAAAGATAAAAAGACTTTCGATTTTAGATTTAGCCAAGATAGATGTTGGGAAAATTCGACTGACAAAGTTGAAGTAAAAATTATATTCTAATATGATATGTATTTTTCATTAAAAAACTCATTTGCTTAGTTCAATTGTTATTTCTACTTCTGGGTAATGTCAGACTATCAATAATAATTATGTATACTTACAGTCGAATCTTATTAAAACACGTAGCTCCTCCATTGCATTGTCCCAATATTTTCATATTCCAACAAAATAAACTTAGATTGACATGCTGTTGTATTCATTTACTTTCCTGAAAAATACACAAAGTTTAAAATGACTGTTACGAAGTCTTGTATTCATCTGAAACATTTGAACATACAAATAAAAAACTTACTGAGCTCACAAAATCAATTTGTGAGTTTCTCACATCAGCAAAACTGTTTTACATATAAAGAATGCATCTAGTATTGACAATGTTTGTACCGGTATTATACAGAGTTAGAAAAAAAAACAAAATGGCGATTTCCAGTTTTCACCATCAGTTTTCTTTTCCAAATCCAAAGTACATTGTGCATACAATTTACAGAAAAATGCAAATCAACATAATCAGTAGCTTCCAACTTCTGATAGTTGTAACTAATTATGTTATTTTTCATTTTTGTTCAATTTGGGAATGAAACTTCAAGAAATTAATGTGTGTGTAGATTTGGGAACAATTCAAATGACAAAGGTCCATCGGTTTCATGGTATCATCAAGAATATGCAGAATAGTCTATACTCACTGTCGAACTTTATTAAAACAAGCAATAATAAACCTTGAAAAATGTGTTTTCCTTTCCAGAATAACGAACAAATATTAAAATGATATCAACTAGCAGCAGTATGTTAATTTGAACTACTTGAATTTATAAATAACTTACCAAGGATTATGATTGAATCAGATAATAGTAAAGCCTGGATGAGCTTAAATTGCTTATGGAACATCTGCATTTATAACTCCTAAAATACCCTACTGGTCCAATAATAATGGTACCCTAGTTATTGAAGCAACTGCATCGACGACAACTTGCAGACAATCTTATATCTAAAATAAAAAAAATATTTCCAATCAAAACAATGAAATCATGTACTAAGGAGAAATAACCAATTGGCTTAATTACAGCTAATAATTTTACCTTATTTCTCCCTTCATAACATCATGATGAACAATTTTCACAAAATGATTGAAGGAGGTGAATGATTATTAACTGCTTTAGTAATATTATATATATTGTAGTTTTAATAAAAGAACAAGAATCGAATTAATATATTAACGTCTATTTCAACATACCATCTCTGGATCAAGTGTAATTCCGGAAAGATAATATTAATGTTACCAAAAGTTTTGTTCACGGAGAAATTATTTAGTATAACTACATATGCACAAAAATTATAAAACAAGCACTTTTTTTATCTGTGAGGACGCCACGCCACTTCAAATCAAATGTTGTGTTCTTTTTACGGAATTTGCAAATCACTTGCTTTTAAGCGTATCGATGGTAGTTACTAACATAGAGAAATAATATTATTTTGTCTATGGTTACGGTTACTAGTTACTCGGTGTAACATCTGTAGCTTATATGCGGTGTTACATCTGAAAGGTTCTTGTCATCCGTCATTTACTAATTTTATTGGTCTGGGTAGATTATCTATGGTCTGGGTTCTCAAAATATATATTTAAGGTTGTGTATATAAATTTTTTATCATATTTAATATTTATTCTTTAACTACCTAGTACTTTAAAGAGTTGTTAGTTATTTCAAAATACATCTCAAGTAATGTGATTACATATCGAAAAATTTGTGGTTGACAAGTTGACATTCACTTCGAACAATACCAATGTTTACTTGAAAATGTTTATTTTTATTCGACCCTGAAGAAAAAAAAAGTAAGTGAAATATACAAACCTTACATTAAAAAACTGTTAGTAAATAAACTCTTTTAAAAACCTATTCAATTAATTTATATGTAATGGTTTATGTTTCTTATACACTCTAAATCGAATATTAACCTGTCAAAAGTTATTTGTAGGTAAAATTACTTTCACTTTATTTCATAACATTGAACAATATGGTTCAGTGATGCAATTTCTTGTACCTTTATGTAAATCATATTTTTGACTTTAGAGACATGGACTCCTTCTTTAGCTTGTTCGATCCTGGGTCATGCAATGATTGTTCAAACAATCAGGAATTTGCTCTAGATAATATGAATAACCTGACTTCATTACCTCCAGAGCCTCAGCTAGGAAATGTTGAATATAAACTGAAAATAGTCAATCCAACAAAGCAAAGATTTGAACACTTAGTGACACAGGTAAGCTTTTATATAAATGATTCATAATACAATAAATGCCTATATGAATGAAGTAACTTATTCTCAATTTAAAGCATAATATTATACCTATCAAGGTTTAAGAATTGGACAAATCTCCAAATTTTCATAACTGGGGTATCACTGCAGGTATATATTTGTTGGCCATTACAATATCCTATTGAGTAAAATGAGCAATATCTGTCCAAAAATTGAGTAACTTCTACTTTATTTGCTTAAAATAAGTAATGATAGTTTTTTTAATTTTAAATGATGTCATGTAATGTAAAATGAGGAAATTTTGGAAATAATCTTGTTGATAATTGCCTATGCTGCAAAACCATCAGAAATAATAAGATAATTTTTTGTGTCAGCTAAACGTAACTATGCGAAAAGCAATTTTAATTCTGATAAAAATATTTTTTATCTTAATGTCACATGCTTATATAGCATTATTTTTTAAGCTAAAATGGCGACTGCGTGAAGGCAATGGAGAAGCGATTTATGAGATAGGAGTAGAGGACAGTGGTCTTTTAGCAGGTCTTTCAAAAAGAGATATGAGTGCTAGTCTTCAAACTTTACATCAGATGGCTATTAAATTGGGAGCGACGACTACGATTTTAAGAGAACGAGTTTTAGATAATGGACGAAGTGTTGCTGAAGTACTGGTTAGAAAAATACCAGATGATCAAAATAACATTGAAATACGAGTAGCTGTTCTGGGAAATGCTGATGCTGGAAAATCCACTTTACTGGGAGTTCTAACTCAAGGAAGTCTGGACAATGGAAGTGGGCGGGCTCGCTTAAATATGTTCAGACATTTACACGAGATTCAAAGTGGCCGAACATCTTCGATTTCTCATGAAATTTTGGGATTTAATTCTCAGGTAAACAATGTGAAAAAGTATGACAATCAAATTTGCTAATAGTATTTTTTATTTTCCTAGGGACAGCCGATTAATTATAGTTACAGTGAACTGATAACAGCAGAAGAAATTTGTGATTCCTCAACTAAATTGGTAACTTTTCTGGATCTTGCTGGGCATAAAAAGTATCTAAGGACCACCATTCAAGGACTGTCTGGATATTCTCCACATCATGCAATGCTTGTAGTAAGTCATTGAATTATTTTGAGATATTTTTAATTTTTCTTATTTTCATTTATTTAACGTCGACCGAGCCGCGGACGTTATAAGCCAAGGAGGTCAGATATGTTATGGGGAAAATACATTATACTGATATTTTTAAAACTTTTACACTGTAACATTTTCTTCTATCATATAAAATTGAACATTTTTCAGATATCTAGTACAGCTGGAGCTGTTGGCATGGCACATGAGCATTTGGCGATAGCAGTTGCCCTGAATGTACCCTTCTTTATCGTGATCACTAAAATTGATTTAGTGCAGCCAACCAGTACTCTTCAGAATCTTGAATCATTTCTAAAACAAGTTGGATGTAGACGAGTACCTTTAGTAATTAAAGGACTGGATGATGTTATTACTGCTGGAGCGAATCAACTAACTGAAAATGTAGTTCCAATTTTTTGTGTATCTAGTGTTAGTGGAGAAGGATTGGAATTGCTTTTGAAATTTTTACATGTGCTTCCACCTGGGATAAGTGTTAAAGAAAAGGAACGTTTAGAGCAGGTAATTGATTAATTGATGTTAATTAATAGAAAACACTTGAAGCAATATGAATATTTTTTTTTATCTATTTATATTTACATATTTATTTTTAAGGAGTCTCCTGAATTCCATATAGACGAGAATTTTAGAGCTGGAGACGTAGGTCAAATCCTCGGGGGTCTACTAACCAAAGGAGTGATCACTGAAGGCACAAAAATGCAAATAGGTCCAATGAAAGATGGTTCTTTTCAGAAGGTTACGATCAAATCGATTCACCGGAATAGAGTACCATGTAGAATGGTACGTGCTGGACAGAGTGCTGCAATATGTCTTAATACCTACATAACTGGTTTGAGAAATGGTATGGTACTGGTAAAAGCTGATGAGAATGCCAAGGGTTGTCAATATTTCCAAGCTAGCGTATCTGTACTTTTCCATGCCACAGCGATTTATCCAGGTTTTCAAACAACCGTTTATATTGGCAATATTCGGCAAACTGCAGTTGTCATTGGTATTTGTTCAGCAACATGTATCCATACTAATGAGCGCGATTCTGTATTATTTAAATTCAAGTTACATCCTGAGTATGTTTCTGTAGGGCAGAGACTACTCTTTAGAGAGGGGTCTGCTAAAGGTATTGGCGAAATCACTCAAATTTTCCCCCTTTAAACATGATTCTGATGATAAATCTTGACTATTGAATAAATCTGATCATGAACTAGATAATTTTGTTTGTCAAAAAATTTGCTATTTTTTTACTACCTTTATAATATATTTATACTACTTGTCAAACAATATTAATTTATGTAATTTTATAAATTATCTAGTTAATTCTAGTCAAATATATTTATTTTGCGGATACTGAAGCAATACTAAACCTAGGATGTGTTTATTTGATTGTTCCTGGTGTGTTTGATTCGCTATTTTTTACGAAAATTAATTTTTATTTATCATTTTTTTGATATACGCAAAGTTTCCCAGAAAATAATGAGAGTTTATAAGTAATATTGGAATAATGTTGATTTGTATATTCTTTCATGTGCTGGCCTTGGCTATAAAGGTAGATTTATAAATTTCTGTTGTTCGTTTTGCTCGCCATGTTTTCCAAGATCAGACCGATCACAATCGTCCCGGAAGACGATAGAAACAAGTATGTGTTTGATAATATCAAAAGATTACTGTACGTAACATTTGGCGTTTGAAATACGTTAATTATTAATGTAATTTTGTTTTTATTATTCAACAAATACGATTTAATTTAGCGCACCGTATATTACAAACTAACGGTTTATGTTGGGAATGTTAGTTTTAAAAATTGTATATCTCCTGTTGAAATTGATATTTCTAGCCGTCTTTAGATTAAGCTATTAACACCATCGACACATCCTAATTGCAAACTCGAAAAATCCGAACTGTACAATTTCCAGACAAGTACCTAGAATCTAAATATTTCCCTAGCTGTCGTCACATGTATAATATTTTTAATTAACATATACAGTACCCGCTACGACTGTGGTTAATTTTTAACCGACCTCTAAGAAAGGATGAGGTTTTCAAATATTTTTTATATACATTTGAGCATAACTTCTTTGTTTATGAACTGATTTCAATGATTCTTATTGCATTGGGTTCGGTATTTTTGTCCCATTCGAATTTCATTAGCATTGGACCTTGGACTTTGAAGATACACCAAGAAAATAAGTATTAAATTGTATAAAACAGTTAACTTTTGCTTTTCAATTGTTGATGAAGAATTATTCATATTTTAATTTCTAGGGATATTGAAGCTCAACAAGTTTCAGCACAATGCCATTATCAATTGATTTTTATGTCCTCGTACTTAACCTATCCTGTAGTATAACGGACACTACTAAATGTATAAAAATATAGCTAAATCTACTTTTTAAAAATTTTATCTCAATCTATGTATATGTTTAATAAAATTAAATGCTTTAAAAAGATCTATGTAAAAATTGTAGATGTTTGAACCTTAACGTACAAATTGTAAAATTAATGAACAAGAGCTTAAAAGCTGACTAACAAAACGGCTTGTTTTGTAGTGTGAAGAGTTTCTAGTAGATAATTCCAAAAAAATCTTTTTTTTGCAACAGTTTAGTTCCACTAAAACTGGCCTAGACTAAAAAATTATTCATTGAAAGATCACTTATAATTATGTAACTTTATAGTACAGTTTTATATAAAAAGTAACCCTATTTTAATAATTAGATGATTTTGTTCGCTTAGAGTCATTGTAGTGGCTTCATTTTTTTTGACTTATGCCTTCAGAGCTCTGTGATCTATTAATTAAGTGAAAAGATGAGATTTTTTTAGAACTAAAAGGAAATATTGAAATTTCCTTGCTATTAGTACACTCTGGATGAGAAACTGCTGTTTCTATAGTGTAATGTAAAGAAAAGAATCTGTGATTGTATTTTATATAAGCAGAGTAAGTTGAGTAGATTTGGGACAGTATTAAGAAATGTAGCTTCATAGTTCTGTAAATCAATTAAAACAATACAACTATACTATTATGTACAATTTCGATAGATCTCGTGTTAAATAAAATAATTTAAACATATTCTTGTGTTTTATTTCTTAAGGAATTATGCAGTTTTTGCATTTTATTAGGGGTTGCAGTAAACAGTTTTATTTAAATATACCTACGTATTAAATGCCGTATTATTGTAATTTGTACTTTAATTCTACAAAAATTGACAAAAGTGCTTAATTTTGTTTTCTTTTTTTGTCATAGATACTCGAGCAGCTTCTTCGAAAATTTGTTTAATTCCGAATAAATGTTTAGCTGAACATTCCATGTATTTAACGGCCTTAATTTTTCGCGCCATTTCTTCACCTTCTTTTTGAGTAACGGGATGAGAATTAATTTTATTTAGAGATTTCACTACTTCTGGATCATTCCTCAGGTCTAATTTATTACCTACGATAAAAACAACACTTTTAACGACCATTATATTTTGTACTTTCAAAGTAACAAAACTTCAAATATAGTCATTCACAAATTATAATTTTCAATAGGGTAATGATAACCGAAAATACTAACCCTAACTTTACAATAAGATAATAATATCCCAAATCAAACATCAACAACGTTCAAATCCTTTAGAAACATCCTAATTATAAATACTTGTGGACCACTGATGGTTAAATCAACACTAAAAAATATGCCAATGGAATTAAGAGTGAAAAAATTTAATCTAAATGACGAGTGGCAAAAAAAGACTATCGTAATGACAAATTAAAAGATAAAATACTTGAAGATAGCTGAATCAATGAAAGTTGTTGATAAATAAAACAACTAAACAATAAAGATGAGCTGGGATTTCGTTTACGTTCTGTTATATTTTGTTGATAGTAATATCATCTTACCTACAAGTATAAACGGAACTTGGGGTAAAAAATGTTTCACTTCAGGCCACCATTTTTCTTTAACATTTAGTAAAGAGTCCGGAAAGTCTATTGCAAAACATATTAGCACCACATTTGTCCTAGCGTAGGACAACGGTCTTAGCCTATCATAATCTTCTTCCCCTGCTGTATCCCATAAAGCTAAAGTAATTTGTTGGTCATCCACTTCTATATCTTTTGAATATGCGTCAAATATCGTTGCTACATGGGATTCGGGAAATTCGTTAAAACTAAATGTAGTCAACAAAGATGTTTTTCCACAAGCACCATCACCAACCGTTACAATTTTTTTAATTGTTCCCATTTGGATCAAAATGTGTTAATTCCCTCTATATGCACATAATTTAAATGTGTCAAATTTATTCCTTCCCAGATACCTACTGATAACGCTGGTTATCTTATCTTACTTATTTCTTAGATTTTAAACAAGTAGGCATTCTCTAGCCTTGTTCAGTTACTTTTTATATACCTTAGAACATGTGGTATAAAGATTGTCTTAAAATATATTCCCATTCTGTGGACATAAATTATTGGTCGGCAAAGAATGTAAAAGCAAAATTTTAATTTTGTAATTGGATTTATTTTTTACTAATTAGCATGTTCAACGAATGAATAACACAAGACAAGTCAAAAACGTATACGAGGCAAGGGTACAAATTAAAAGAAAAAGAGGTAGAGCAAGACAAACATGGAATAAAGTATTGGGAAGCATATTACAATCAAGAGGTAAATCTTGGAACGAAGCAGTCACTCTCACAAAAGACAGAAAAAAATGGAGAAGTTTTATTTATAAGGGCTGAAATTTAAACCCGACACCTTTGGTAAAAGGGTATATGATTATATATATATAATTAGCCTTACGAAGAAAATAAAGAACCTTACATCTGTTTCTGTAAACACCAGAGAAAGACTTTTACATAAGCATAAGACAAGAAATATAAAATACAATGTACAATCACTTGTGTGTAATTTATGAGCTCCCCTCGTTTTTTCCTTATCATTTATTTCAAATTGTATTGTTAAAAATTGTAGTTTTCATATTATTTAAAATTTGGAAATATTTATACCTACTCCCTAACATAAAAATATATCAAATTACCTTAACGAGATTTCCTCTATGGTACTAATAGTAACCGATACCTATTTTTAACGCCCCTTAATAACAGCATTAGTTTATAAAATTTGATATAATACATATTTTCATTAGTTACTATTCCATTGTACCGCTAAAATGTCGAGCTTGTGAATGTTAAAATGGGTTCCTTAAACATTTATATATTTATAATTTATATTAGTTGTGCAAATGGGATTAAAACTTATGGCGACAGGTAAATATATGAAAAGTTAATATTTGATTTCGAGTTAATGAAGCCTAATTCAAAAGTTAATCTTGGCATCTTTTTCACTTTTCGGTATTATTTAAAAATATTTTAAATTTAGGGCTGCAAAAAATTGTTATGACCATTAAAAATCAGAAGTCAGGTAGGTACCCAATAGTAAAAAACAAAAAATTGAAGAAAGTGCTTTAATGCAACTAAATGCATAGAAATGTGTAGGTAACATTTCAGCAGAATGAAATCATATGTGGTTAACACCGCCGAAGCCTTTCATTATTCTAAAAGATCCAGAAATTGATTTACCTGACTACTATTGTATGATAACTTGTATTGTTATTAATGGAAATTGACATTCGAATTTTTATTGCCGATGCCAGTCGGACAATTACTAACATTCACTGTCGGAGACGTGTATAACCCAAGCACTGTTGCTGCTTTCATTTGAAAGTATTAAATATACAGAAAAATATACATATTGCTAGAAAAAATGTGACAATTTTAGCAGTCAAACATAAAGCTTTATATGTAACTAGTACATAATAGAATTTTATTATACCCGCCTTAATTATTATATAAATATAACCTCCAACAATGTCCAAATAAAATTCTGTATTATGTATACCGAAATGAAAGTCGACAAAAAACGTTAAAACGGTTTTTATAGTAAATTTCGGTTTAATCATGTATAGACATGTCAAAATGTGACTCCAATTTGCTATATGTATAGATATTGAATTTCACAATGATTTTTGTGGCAGCTGTAATATTTAATTTCTGTTTCTAATGGATGATACTGTCATACTATTTTTCACTTCTTCCATTTTATATTCTAGGCCACGAATACGAGTGAATAATGGCCATCTTCAAATAGTTGCTGCTCGTGGGAAAAATATTAATTTCGTAGCTAATAGTCAGTCTGTTGTTTCAATAAATAATATAAACGTTTTGTCAACATTGGAAAAAGTAAGAACTGCTCAGATTATTGCAAATACAATTTTGATTGACTATATTCACAATGAATATCATATTTTAGGCTCGATCTGCCACAGAACTTACAGGAAGTTATCAACAAACTTTAACTTCCTACAGTGATCGTTTAGAAGCTTTGGAAAGTAGGCCGTTGGAGCATGTAGCTTATGGTAATTATACAAACTCAACAGATCAATCAGTTTCCAGACTTCTCTTCCGAAGATTAACACGTAGAGTTGATTTATTGCAACGAAGAATTTTGTCAATGCAAATTTTATTAACTACAGATGATTGCGTCAGCAATCCATGCAAGAATGGAGGTACTTGCCAGGATATATTTTCAGGATTTTTGTGTCATTGCCCCTCACAATGGGAGGTATATGTAGTACCATGTACTAGTAATTTGATTTCTATCCTATTTTGATATTTTGCAGGGAGCAGATTGTTCAACTGATGTTAACGAATGTAGCAGATTTGAAGGAACTGATTTAGGTTGTCAAAACGGCGGTATTTGCATAAATTTAGTTGGATCTTACAAGTAAGAACGTTATCACTAGCCGGAAAAAAATAAAAAATTACTTCTTTTAGGTGCGACTGTATTAACGGATATGTTGGCATTCATTGTTTGAGAAAAACTGTCGATTGCGCTACAGCTGGTCCGGAGTTATGTGGTCACGGAATTTGCGTGTCACACAATAACCAAAATGGATACAAATGCATATGCGATCAGGTAACAATAACAAACTATAATTTTTCCATTTCTGGCTTAACGTTTACAAAGCTGGTGTATTTTCATTTTAATTTATACTCAGATTACTTCAGTGTTTATTATATATGATTTACATAATTTATTATTACATGGCCAATGGAGCCTAAAATATTGTCCACCTTATTGTTAAGCAGCTGGTGCAGAATTTTTCAAAATACACTGATTTTATGTTAAATCGGGAGCTGTTTCCAATTTTAAACTAACTTTTGAATAAATAAATAAGTCCTCATATTTATACTAGTTGTTGGGAGAGGGAATCCTGAGCTAACTGTACGATTGCTGTTTAGTTTGAAACCATCGAGAACGCGCAATGGACAGCGGCTGAATTCATCAGTTGTTATAGGTATGTCGGCAGGTAAAGATGCATCTCTCGGTACATTGCAATGATCTGAAAGCAGATATACCTTGACGCGAACAGGCAAAAGATTTCCACTAGCCTGGGAAAGTGTTTAAATGTTTAAATTTTCTTTAAAATATTACTTTTAGGGATGGACAACGGATGGAAACACTGTCCAATGCAACGTCGATGTTAACGAATGTCTTTCCACTCATGCATCTTGTGCAGCGAATGTAGAATGTATTAACGTGCCTGGTTCTTATTATTGCGGCCACTGTCCCCCAGGTAATATAATAATAATAATAATGTAAATTTACCTAGTATCGTTAATGTTCCATAATTTGCCAACTCTGGGATATATTTGAACTCTATTGTCGATGAATTTATTACGAGATGATGTACTTATTCTTTTAGATAAATTATACATTAGATTTTAAATGATTTATCCTTTCATTTATATAATATTATGTATATATATTCAGGTTTCACTGGCAACGGATATCATTGTAGTGATATAGACGAATGTCTAATAAATAACGGAGGTTGTAGCCTGAATCCAACAGCTTTATGTATGAATACTCATGTAAGTATACATATCTAGTTATTCAATAGAAATGATCTGTGATTCGTGTATTGTACCAAGCTGCTTTGATCTTTCAGGGATCAAGGGTGTGCGGTCCTTGTCCTGCTGGATATATTGGAAACGGAATAACGTGTACTTATCAAGGAGTATGTAATATAGATAATGGCGGTTGTCATCACTTAGCTACTTGTACTGGTGGTTCTAGTAAGTACAATAATCCGCATAGTGCTTACACTCGATTCGTGATGTTTTAATTTCTTTATAAATCACGTTGTAATTTCAGGTATTGGTTTGACCCAATGTATCTGTCCACCGGGTTATATCGGTACTGGTGTAGGGCCAAATGGTTGTGTTCCATCAAATATTCCAATAGATCCTTGCTCTTCCAAACCCTGTATCAAAGGACGTTGCTCAATAAACCCCACAGATGGCAACTACAAGTGCGATTGTTTTAGATTCTACTCTGGAAAAAATTGTGATACTTTAAGACCAGATGCATGTACTCCGAATCTATGTCAAAATGACGGAGAATGTCAAAATAGTAATAATCGATTAGTATGCCGCTGTAAACCAGGATTTATAGGAACGTATTGTCAAACGCAGCGTCAAGGTAAATAAAAATATTTGCCGTTATTTTGTGTAAGAAAATTTGAAACTTATTATATATTGCAGCATGTGGAGGTTACTTAAGAACTGATAACGGTACTCTGAAATTCCCCAACGGAGATTTTGAAACAACCTACAACCATCGTTCTAATTGCGCCTGGACCATAGTACTAAATTCTACTTCAAAAGTAATAAAAGTAAATATTACTAAATTTGACATTGAAGACACTCCAAATTGCAGAAGTGATTGGTTAGAAGTAAGTTAAGTAAATAAAAGAACTGATAATTATTGCGTACACCTATAAACGAAAAATAAAATGCAAATGTGTTTTAGATACATGATGGTATACATACTGCTTCACATTCTCTAGGGAGGTTCTGTGGAAACAAAATTCCATTAAACGGTTCTTTTATTTCAAC
Source organism: Lochmaea capreae (assembly GCA_949126875.1). Taxonomy (NCBI): domain Eukaryota; kingdom Metazoa; phylum Arthropoda; class Insecta; order Coleoptera; family Chrysomelidae; genus Lochmaea; species Lochmaea capreae. The sequence goes on from OX421402.1 coordinate 3,831,305, forward strand.
TCACGACTCGCTTTATATTTGGTTTAGATCAGATAGTTTGATCGCCAAAACCGGATTTGTATTAAATTGGGAAGCGGTAAAACCAGGTAAATTTGATTTAAGATAAAATAGAACTGAGTTACTTAGAATAATTTTCATAACTATCTCGTTCTATTGTTCAATTTAGTGTGTGATCATTCCCTGTTACCAACTAGCCATGGATCAATACAATCTCCAGGATCCCCGGGATCATATCCTCTGAATCGGTAAGTGTTAATAACATTTATCCTATATTATTAAAATTTTTATTCGTTAACACACAAAAATAATCAATTAGGTACAGACAAAAACACAGATTAAAAACTCTCAATTTTATACGGAAAATACAATTACACTCAAGATATAGCAATAACACGTAGCTAATAGAAAAAGAGATCTTATACTTTATGATAATAAAAAATACAGGGAGTCATGAGGAACTGTACATACTCCTACCTCGTATGGAATGTCAAATGACCATTAAAAAGTGTCTGCTCTCATAGGGGGAGTTATTAATTTTGACTGATATTTCTTATGATGATAACTTTTGAACGGTAATTTCGATTTATCTTATATTTTGGTAACACGTTACACTACTATCACCTGATGTATTTAAGTAAAAATAATTTTTAACACTCTTTAACTTTTTTAGAGATTGCCACTGGCGACTTCTTGCACCCTACGATAAACGTTTTTCGTTTCACGTTTTCTCTCTCGATATTGGAAATAATAAAGATTGTGATGCAGATTATCTAAAAGTAAGTACAAGGAAGCCTATGTATTTGATTTAATTATTTTTAAAAATATTATTTCACTGCTTTATATTTTTGTTGTAATATTGTACATGAAATGTGATGTTTTTTTAAATTATTTCAGTTTTATTCCGTATTAACTCCAGTAGATGACAACGACAATGTATTTGCACGATTCTGTAATAGTTCTTTTCCTGCACCCTTTTACTCACCAGGAAATAGAGTTTCTATACTTTTTCATTCGGACAATAAAGACACGTATAATGGTTTCCAAATTACTTACTCAGTTGTTGAAGGTAAGTATTAGGGCGTCCGTATTTTACGAAATTGATTATGTTTCTTGCAACGCTCTCTAAATTTTTAGTTTATCATCTAAAAAAATATCAGTCTATCATAAACCTTGCCCCAAAAATGATACATTTTCCATTTAAATTACATGGGATTTTGCCACTTTTTACAAACATTTTTTTTCTTTCTTGAACTCGTTTTTTCGTAGCAATGACAAATTCATATCCTTGCTCAGAATTGAACGTTCTACAAAAAAGATCTTATAACACTTTTCGATAAATTTACTCCTCCAAAAGTTATTCAAAGTCAAAGTTAACCTCTGGGTAAATTCTTAAATTTTTGCATTTTTACGGCAACATTATGATTATTTTTATAAAATTTAGTCGTTCATTCTGAACAATATTTAATTTTTTTGATACTATGGTAAAAAACTTTTGGAGGAGTAAATTTATCGAAAAACTTTAAGACCTTTTTTGTAGAGCCTTCAATTCTGTACAAGGATATGAGTTTGTCATTGCTGCGAAAAAACGAATTCAAGAAAAAAAAAAAGTTTGTAAAAAGTGGCAAAATCCCAACTAATTTAAATGGAAAATGTATCGGATTGGGTGCAAGGTTTATTATCAATATTAAGGGCTGATATTTTTTTTAGATGATAAACTAAAAATTTATAGGGCGTTGCAAGAAAAAAAAACAATTTCGTAAATAACGGACACTCTAGTAAATATTAATATAATAATATACTTGGTAAAAAACTGTAAAGAATCCCTCAACAGGCTGGCAACAGACAACAAATTGTCTCTAATACGGGTGCCGGCACATGAGGAGATTGCAGGTAATGAAATGGCTGACCAGTTAGCTAAAGAAGGCTCTAAACGAGAATTCATAGGCCCGGAACCGTTTTGTGGAATCACAAAAGATTGCATAAGAGGGGAAATCGGGAACTGGCTAGATAGGGAACACCAACTCAAATGGAGGTCGACACAAGGGCACCTCCATACAAAGAGTTTACTGAAAAAGGTAGACAAGGAACTCTCAACCAGGCTATTGAGACATTTGAAGACAGTTACCGATCTGCACTGCACTGCACCCTGTGGAAACATCTGCACAAAATGGGCAAAGTTAGTGAACAGGAAATGTGAACTCTATGATGAAACAAAGCACTTTGGAGAGGAAATAATACAACCATTGTAAATACTGAAAATCCCTCCAGTCAAACTAGTGACCTACATAGAAGACACAAAGCTTCTGGAATGGAAGTAGATAACATGGGAAATGGTACAAAGATTCAGCTCAAGTGCCTGGGCTGATGAGCACAACCCAACTGAATGAATGAATGAAAATGAATGAATAATATACTTAATTAATAATAAGGTAATTGGGGGGAAGATGCCTAATCTAAGTATTTTGGACAATACTCAATAGATCGAGCCACACACACGGCTACGTTGTTATTGTGTTTATTATTAGAGAACATCATAGTTTTCGAAGCGCTTAAGTGCATGCAACTGTTCCTTGAGGTGATGTTGTTTTTTTATGCCGGTAAGTTTTTTACAGTGTTAAATGTTTTTTGTTTGTGCTAATATAATTTATGTAGGGTTTTGGCATTCATTACAATACTCCTGTCCTATTTTGAATGAGAAAAAGGGTTTTGTTAGTTTGATTTGTGGGTTTGGCATCTTATACCTAAGGGATGGGGTAAAACGCCAAGATCCGTGTGGGGTAAGATGCCTTATCTTAATTGCACTGTAAACTTTGTAACCCTTGTTTTTTCTCAGGTTTGCGTCTATTTTGGTTAGTGGTTTCCTTTCAGTACGTCTAATTGAATAGTTTCTTGTGCTTTACAGGTATCAGTTTGGGGAACTATTAAACCAAGCGTGGTCTCAAGCCGCAACGGTTCAGAATGGTGTTTCTGGATTTCGGGCTTGTGGAATTTATCCATGCTCCAAAGATGCAATTCCCGACCATGCATATGCTTTAGCTGAGCACCAAACTGGAAATTCACAGGAAGAAGTGGAACATGTCGATGCAGAAAACTCTGACGAACATAGCGGCGACGTAGCTGTAGTAAATTTTGATGATATTGCACCAATTCCATCCGTAGCTGGTCCTAGTAGGCCAAACGTTAGAAAACAACATGCAGAAGTCCTTACTTCTCCTGACTACCGCCAAAAGAAACGCAAAAAAATTGAAGAAAAACAAAAGAAGCAACAAGGGAAGGCAGCTAAGTTAGAGCAGAAACTTCGTTAAAAAGGTAACAAAAAAAGAAGAATGTAGCACACGATAGCAGTAGTGAAGAAGTCAGTGGAGATGAAAATATTGTCTCAGACCATAGCTCTGATGAACCTGACAGTGACAAGGACGACTTCTGTGCAATTTGCGATGGCTTTTACTTTGACAAAAAGGGTCCCAAAGTTGACTGGATTTGCTGTGTGGTATGCAACAAGTGGCTACACGAAACCTGTGCTTCGGGGCCGAATATGTGCGACCCCTGCGCAAAAGTCACTAAATAAAACATTCAAAACTTTAGACTTGATGTAAGATGGCACTTTAGCTGGAGTATGATGGCCAATACAATGTTTTCTGTCTATGGCATACACCCCCAAATTTGTCATCTCACCCCAAGTCTGTCGGCATCTTACCCCGTAGTTGGGGTAAGTTGCCGAAATGACTGTCAATGTTTATCCAACTTTTTCGTTTATTTTTAAGAAAATAAAAACTTTTTTGTGTTTAATCATTTGTTTATTGTATTTGTAATAGAATACACAGTTTTTGTAAGTTTTGAATAAAGTTAATTATTTTTTTTTGATTTTTGAAAAAATGTTACGCGTCTTCCCCCCAATTACAGATTAAGAATGTTTTCTCAAAAATATTAAGAAATTACCAAAGAAAACATTTAGAAGGAATGTAGCCATCAAGTTTCAGTCGGTATCTTTATAATGTTTTTTTTTACAGGAGTACCAGGATGCGGTGGCGTTTTTACAGCTAAGGATGGAACTATTTCTTCGACACATTATGGTGATTTTACTAACTGTGAATACAAAATTCAACAAACCACGGATTATAAAATTAAAATTACGTTTACTGATTTTGATTTAGAAGCAAACGGTGGATGCACTTTTAATTACATTGAGGTAAGTCATTAAGTTAAAGTCAATGTTAAGATCAATTACAGAAGCTAAAACACGTGTTCGTGTCCCATGCCGACTTTTTAATTTGATCGGTGCACTTTTTTTACAGCTTTATGAAGGAGGTGACGATACTGCTCCTTCAATTGGACGATTTTGTGGAAACTCCCTTCCACCTCCATATACTTCACAGGGTAATCAGTTAACTATTGTATCATCATTTGGTGGACGGTCTAACAAGGGATGGAAGCTCAAATATAATAGTGGTAAGTTTGTAAAAAGTTAAATTGATTATACTCCTATCTAAGTTTTCGACCGTAAATATTCAAATATGTAAATATTGTTTTTAGTTTGTGGTAAAACTTACACTGCAGCTAGCGGATCATTTTCCACTAGTACATTGTCTAGAGAAGGTAATGATTGCATTTATCAAATAGAAAGACCTCCTGGAAACATTATAATATTATTTATGAAATTAAATATACCAAGTCGAATAAATCGACTGAAAAGAAATATTGTTTTATATCCAAATAGAAATAGTTTCATTAGAAGACCCGATAATTTCTTAAGAAGTGACGATAGAAATTCTTGTTTCTTCAAATTCGTGGAGGTAGGATTTTGTTTAAAAAAAATTTCAAGTTGGAATATAAATTAAAAAACGTTTTTAAATTGTGAATTATCTAGGTGCGAGACGGGGATCATGAAAATAGTACTTCACTTGGCAAATATTGTGGAATAAAAACTGTGAATGTAACATCTACTCACAATTTCTTGTGGATCAATGTAAGACTGAGGTTTTCACAGTATGATCAAGTATCGTTTACATATACATCAATGGATGTTGGTAAGTTTGTAAGAAATTAAGAAACAAATATATTAAATTCATTAATAAAAAAAATAATATTTCGAAACTATTTAATTAACACATTTTATTCCCTTAATAACTCTTTCTTAATATATGCTTTAGGATGTGGAGGTATTTTGAGAAGTAAATCTGGTAATATTGCTTCCCCTACGCATCCAGACGGATACTATCCACCATTATTACAATGCAAATGGACCATAATAGCACCACCTTCCAATGTTATCCAATTAACATGGATAAAAATTAGTATAGAACAAAGTTTTGAATGTTCTTATGATAATGTTCAAGTGTTTGACAATAACACAGATTTAGGCCAAGGAGTACTAATGGGAAAATATTGTGGATTTACACTGCCTCCTATGCTACTATCTTCATCAAATATAATGTCTGTTTATTTCTCCACTGATGTTACTGTTAGTAATGATGGTTTCTTGGTAACATACATCTTTATACCAGAAAAAAATGGTAAGAGTACCTATATTCAATTGATTGTCTTTAGTGGGTTCCTTGTATATTTATTTTTGGTTTGTTTTGGTTCAATCTTTTCAAAAACATACAATTAATTTTCAAATTGGGGTTTTGCGAATTTTAGTCATTATTTTAATTACCCGATAATACAAATGAATACGGTTTTAAAACGTTTTATTTTGTATACTTGTAGTATGTGGTGGCAATTACTTTACAACATCGGGAGTGATTAAATCACCAAGGTATCCTGATCCTTATCCGACAAATAGAGAATGTACTTGGACCATCAACGTACCACCTGGACAACAGATATTATTAAATGTAACCGACTTTAATATAGAAAACTATACAGGTTGTCGATACGATTGGCTTGAGATAAGGTAAATATTCAAATGTTACTTCGCACCAAGATCAATTTAGTCTCATGGTAAATATAATTTTGCAGAAATGGCGGAACTGCAGCGTCACCTTTAATAGGCAAATTTTGTACTACCATTCCTAAACAAATTGCATCACATGCCAATAAACTACATTTATACTTCAAATCTGATTTAAGTAGAACAGGACGTGGTTTCAGAATAACCTGGAGTTCAACAGCAACTGGTGAGAAAATCTAAAATTGTATATATTTTGTTAGATACATGTTTCACTTTTAAGGTTGTGGAGGGACATTAACGTCGCCCACAGGTTCATTGATATCACCACATTATCCTGAGCCATACAGTAGAAGTACTGAATGTATTTGGAAAATAATAACCAGCCAAGGTTCACGTGTACAAGTTGTATTTTCTGATATCAATTTAGAAAAACATTCTCTTTGTTTAGCAGACTACGTTGAGGTAAGATGATATCTTTTAATTCCAGTAATATATGATTTAATTTCATTCATAACATAAATTAAAATACAGTTATTATTATTATTTAGTTGTTCGATGGTTTGACACTAAATTCTCCTTCTCTTGCTCGGATTTGTTACGAAGCTCCTGAGCCTGTAAGATCTACAAATAATGTGATGTTGGTAAAATTCAAATCAGACGTCGCCTTTCAAGGCAGGGGATTCCAGCTACACTATACAACAGGTATTGTTTAGTTATAGATTCAGAATGTTTGTGCCTTGGAACGCTTCGCCCATTTACTAATAATATTAAATTAATACGTGTATATGCATTCATACTATCGAAACTATCCGCTCAAATTGAACTAATTATTATGTTTTTTGGTTTTAGTGTGCCGAAATACTATCAAGGGTTTCAGAGGTATTATTGAAAGTCCTAATTTCCCTAGCGATGATCCTCAAGATCAAAATTGTTTGTGGGAAATTGTGGTTGCCGATAGGAATAAGATTAATATTACATTTTCTCATTTTCAATTGGAAAGATCACCTTCAAGCCCTGTTTCAAATAAAAGTTGTGTATATGACTATGTTGAGGTTAGTAAATTACTTGAATGAGAAGAAATAGTAATTTTAATGCTGTTATTTGTATTTAAGATAAGTTATGCAGATATACCAGAAGAATTTGAAGAAGTCCGTACTTATACAATATATAATCGATACTGTGGGTCGCAAAATCCGGGACACATTAGTCTAAATTCAGACCATGTTCAAATTCGATTTGTTCGCGATAAACTGTTGTTAGGGTCTGGATTTAGATTGGAATGGGAAATATTTGGTAAACATATTTTTTTTATAGTTACAAATTTTTTTACATGATATGTATTTTATTTAAAAGGTTGCGGTGGAGTACTAACCAAAGATTCCGGAACAATAACATCTCCAAATTATCCAAAACCTTACCCAGTTTCTGTTGTATGCGAATGGAAAATAGAAGTGCGTTTTGGACAAAGTATACAAATTGAATTTACCGATCTTGATGTTGAAAAGGACACTTCCTGTGATTTTGATTCTATATCGGTAGGAGCTAATATTTATGTTGTATAGTATCATTTTTTTTAACAAAATGCAAAAAATTCGTAAAATAGGTTCGAAAAATTGACTGTTTCGGGATTTTTCATATTATTGTTTGTGGACGCACTGTATAATGTTAATATTTTATGTTTATTTAGGTTTACAATGGTATGGATGAAACCTACAACTTATTAAGCGCCCTTTGTCGACAGACAAAAACATCAGTAATATCCAGTACAGGAAATTACATGTTTGTTAAATTTAAATCTGACTATAGTTACGTTGGAAAAGGATTTTCAGCGAAATACAAAAGTGTACCAACCAGTATGTATTTATTTGTAATTTTAATAATTTCTTAGCAATTTAAAGACAGTGTTACTTGTCTTACGTATTAGAGAACTATTTAAAATATTTTTCTACTAGTCTTATCATATTCTACAAATTTTGACTATTTTTATTTTGATTAAAAAATATCACATTGTTACTTATTGTGGGTGTAAAAATGAATTAGTAAGTTAATTTTTTGATAGGAGGAATATATTTCTTGAAAATTCGACTTTCCTGAATTTTCTTTCAATTTTTCGGACAAACAAATTTTTGACCCATTTAAAAAAAAAAAAACTCCTATGCTAAAAGCCATCAAAATCGGCCCATCCGTTTAGGAGTTGTTCAGTATGAACCTGATTGCAGCGCCACCTACCGGGACCAATTATGAATCATCCATTCTCGATTCCACACACAATTTCATCAGACTCGGTCCATCAAAGTTTATATATACAGTGCTATTCAAAAGTCCCATCCCCCCCTCGTATCTTTTGAACGGCTACACTTACATTAATAAAATTTGGAGTGTGCAAATAAAGTATTGTAAACTTCTCTACGAATGGTTACAGGTGACGTAATAGTAATAGATGACGTCACAGTGCCACTCTGGACAATAATTTTAAATAGGACCTTATGGCAAGTGATATCTCGTTTGAAAGGAATTGACATTGGTTATATAGCCATATTAATTTTGTTTGGGTTTAAACTAATTTTGACGGATAAATTAAATAAATACCAAAATTATTATTTCACATTTAAATATTGAAGATTTTTCAGTCCGCCTCTGGTTAGTTGTCAAAAAAATTGACGTTTTTAATTTAATAGTATTTGTTGCTTTGCAAGGTTTTTCTAAATAGCTTAAATATTTTAATTTTATTATTGTTTAACGAGACGTTTAAGAGTTTACATAAACAAAATGGTACGTACTCAAGCCGACAAAGTAGCAGCTATCTTAATAATTGGTGAATCTGGAAAGAATCTCCATGAAGCGGAACGTTTATTTAATAAGAGATACCCAGATCGCCCTATCTCGAGAACTTATTTGAGGGAGCTATGTCTATGTAGCCAATGTCAATGCCTTTCAAATGAGATATCACTTGCCATAAGGTCCTATTTAAATTTATTGGCCAGAGTGGCACTGTTTGTCATCTATTACTATTACGTCACCTGTTACTATTCGTAGAGAAGTTTACAACACTCTATTTTCACGCTCCAAATTTTATTAATGTAAGTGTAGCCGTTCAAAAGATACGAGGGAGGGGACTTTTGAATAGCACTGTACATATTATACCCGTGCAAAGCCGGGGCGCTCGCTAAATATAGGCTATGTTACTCATTGATAATCTAGTTTTCTGGCGGCAAAAGAATTTTTGAAATCGGTCCAGTTTATTCGTTACGAACTAAAATATATCTTTCCTCTTTATAATATTAGTATAGATATAGATATTTAGTTATGTCTAAGAAAACACTTGAAGTTATCAAAACAAATCATTTTAATTAGTATTAAACTACTTATATTTTTAGAATGTGGTGGAAAATTCAGTACTGCGGATGGTTACATTTATTCACCAAATTACCCGAAGAATTACAATCAAAATGAAATGTGTGAATACTCTATAGAAATAGAAGATGGGCACACAATAGAAATAAAGTTTGACGATGTGGATTTGTATAAATCCGAGAATTGTACATTTAATTACGTCAAGGTAATTTTTCTAACAAAAAATTATATCTTCTCTATTTTTTCTTGATATTAATTAATTTAAAATATGCTCATACCTCACAAACGAATTTTCAAGGTTCATGATGGTCCTTCAGTGGCATATCCAGTGCTATTAACTGCTTGTGGGAATGAAACTCCAAATAATACAGTGAAATCCAGTTACAACAATGTACTTATTGAATTTAGAGCTCTTACTTTCATAACAACTAAAGGATTTAAGCTGCAATACCACAAAGTAAATGATACTCAACAAAATCTCTGACATATAATTGGTACATGTATATTTATTTTTTAGTCTTGTGGATCTAGAATTACAACGGGAGGCAATGGTATAATTCAAGTTTACAGCGACGAATTCACTGAATATATATCAAGTTGCACTTGGACTATAGTTGCATCAGATCCCTGTAAGTTAATATGGCTCTATCGTAACGATTTCAACTAAAATAATCAATTTTTAGCAAAACACGTCTCTCTCACAATATCGCAACTACAAGGACAGTATTATTGTGATGTTGACGATGGACCTCTGAAAATATATAACGGGGAATCAGCTGATGCTCCTTTACTGGGACAATACTGTGGACCCAAAGTACCACCCACCCTTGTAAGCGATGGATCATCGTTTAAAATATTCATAAATTCTCCAATGACATTTTTCGCTACTTACAGTACATTTGATTCAGGTTAGTATACACGCAACAGTTTTTATATTAGAATTTAATATGCCATCTATTCCCATATAAAACTGATTTTTTTTCTTCAGAATGTGGTGGTAGCTTAGCATCTGCTGAAGGATATTTTGCAACTCCAGGATATCCCAAAAAGTATCCGTCAGATATGGAATGTGAGTGGGAGATTAAAATAGCCAAAGGTACATCTCCAACATCTTTTTATACAAGGGATACTTAAATAATTGCTTCTATGTTACAGGAAATCACGTGAGTCTCAACTTTATAGACTTTAGTCTCATACAATCTGATAATTGTAATACAGATTATCTTGAAGTTAGAAGTTTTAACGTTACTGGACCAGTCCTCGGAGTATTTTGTGGAACGAGTAAGCCAGAGAATATTACGCATGTTGGAAGTATATGGTTACTGTTTAAGAGCAGTAAGATCGCTAAAGGAGATACGTCAATTACTGCTAAAGGATTTTATGCAGAGTATATATTAAGTAAGAAACACTTTATTTTTTAATGTTATATTCCTTGATTTCACTCAACCAAACTTCTGAGAGCACCTTTACCACCAACTTAATGCATATCTCCACTTAATTACTAAAGATAACATCCCAATTTGTAACATATCGGTGAAACATATGCTGATATAATGTCAAAAATACAACTCCATAAGAACTAAATTCAACTTCCTCCACAACATATCTGACCTTCTTGGACACAAGCGCAACCTTGACAACGTAATAAAGTATTTAGCAGACATTGAGATTAGCAATATATGAATTTTGAAAATGTAATTTATAATGTAAGATATTTAAAGAAGTGCTGTCGCTTATAACCTCCGTGGTTCGCGAGACATTAAATAATACTAAAAAAAACGATCTTTAGAATTGGACACACTAAACTCATGATCCTCCCATTTTCGAAGTCTGTCATACAATCATTATTGTTAGGACATTTACTAATAAACTGCCAACACTACCACGAAATCTACCAGCGAATGCAACAACTAACGGCAAACCTATTTTTTAGACGAAGAGAATGATCTTACTGGTACCAAGGGAGAAATAGAATCACCGTTATATCCTCTGTCTATTTTGGAATTTAAAACTTTTACATGGAAGATAACAGTCACTCCAAAGAAAAGAGTTTTGCTGTCATTTAAAGAATTTTACTTAGATGCCAGAGATTCTGTTAACGATGATTGCTATTTTGCAACATTTGAAGTAAGTTAATATTAAGACCATATTTGTGTTGTGTTGTGGTTATTTATTTATTTAATTTGGTTTTTAGGTATTTGATGGTGTAGATGATACAGCAACTTCTCTAGGAAAACTCTGTGGTATAACAATACCAGATCCAATCAAATCAAGTTCCAATATTATATTCATTAAGGTCGAATATAGTACCACACGACTTGGTTCCAAATTTATAGTCGAATGGCAAGAAGTAGGAGGCTTGATTTCAGTTATACCACAATTAGCAATGAGTAATATTAATAATTATTATCTCCAACAATTTTAACTAAATATCAAACCTACTACTTTTTTAGAGACTGACTGCAACAATACTGACCAGGTTACAAACCTCGCAGGCGTTACTAAATACATATTCACTTCTCCTGGTTATCCAAATGGTTACGAACATAATCTCAAATGTAGCTGGACTTTCTCTACACTACCTATGAACCACTTGGTTATACAGTTTATGGACGTAGATCTGGTCGGTACTAGAAACAGATTTATATTTTCTGGAAGATGCGGGATGCTCGGCGATAACATTAACATCTATCAAAAACATTCATATGATAACGACTGGCAGAAAACGAAGAGCGTGTGCGTGTTAGATGATGCTAAATCAGCTATTCACACAACGAATTTTTTGAAGCTTGAATTCATCACATCTAGGTATATGAATGGAACAGGATTTAAAGCGAAAATTTATGAAGGCACGTTCTAATTAAGTTTGGTCTATACTATTGCATTATTAATACTATTCTGAAAAAATCACTTACCAATATCTTAACTATGTTTAACTTTGTCTACTTTATCCATTATGTCAGAATTTTAGAAATTGCAACAATGATTAATAATATTATTTATTAGGTTGTGGTGGAACGTTAACAGATAAAACTGGATACATTACATTTGGTAATAATTCGTTAAGAGGCTCTGAGGTAAGAAACTACGTTTTTCGAATTTTTAATACTTTATAAAGCAGGATATATATGTATGTATTTTGAGGTGACATTCACTGAGACCTAAAAGATCTATTGGGCTCCCTTACTTCTACTTAGTTCCTGAAGAAAGTCTCAGAGACTAGTAGCTCCTTTAGTCCTATTTTCTGTGTTTTAGGTGCTGTGCCCTAGGATTCTGAATTGCTGCAAAATTCGCAAGTATGTGGATGGAGGTTTTTTTCTTCCATGCCACAGAAATCTACATTCTTCTTCCTGTACTATTTTGAGCTTTTTCAGGTGCCCATTCAGGCGACGTCCCATTAGGATCCCAGTAAAAACTCTTAGTGCAGTTTTACTTTGACCTCAACAGGCTGTAGTCACCCAGAAGAATATTTGATTGTCTAAGCCCTACTAGATCTTTCCATTGGTCAGATCTTCTCTTTTTTTTGGCTTTACCTATTTCTTCCAATATTACATTGGAGCTGATTCCGCAACAGATTTCCGGCCCACAAAATGCTGTTTCAGTTTCCCTCTTCGCTAGTTCATCTGCTATTTCATTTCCTTCTATTTCAATGTGTCCTGGAATCCACAGTAAGGTAACTATATTGTTCTCGCCTACTTCATTGAGTTTGTCTAGGTATTCCCACACTATTTTGTAACTGATTACACGAGAGCTCAGTGCCTTAATGGCTGCTTGACTATCCGACATTATGATAATCATTTGCCTTCTATATTCTTTATCAATATTGAACTGGGCACACTTTCTTGCAGCTTTGTCAAAGTTAAATCGTTAAAACTAATATCTATATTTTCTTTAGTGCCAGTGGAACATAACAGTTAGCTCAACGAAGACTATTGAACTAGCTTTTGAAAAATTCAATATCGAACATGATGCAAACAAAGGCTGTGATAATTTCCTGCTGGTAAAAATTTTTTACTCACATCTTGAAAGCATCTAATACTTACTCGTTTATAGATAAGGAATGGCAAATTCTCGGATTCACCTTTATTGGGTACTGGCAAGTATTGTGGTAGTACCTTACCAAGCAATCTAATATCTACAGGAAATAACCTATTTATTAAATACGTAGGTGCAGTTAACATTGATGTAAGTAAAGTAATGGTTCAACCTTCAGCGATAGTGGATCCAAAAAACAATAAGTTGCCAAATAAATCAAATTTATAAATTTACTTTTCAGGGTTTCAGAATCAAATATCAAGAAGTATCTGCAAATTGTGGTAGTAATATTATTTTGAGTAATTTCGATAACTTCACTGAAATAACATCTCCTAATTATCCCAATATACCAAATCCTCACACAGAATGCGAATGGAGAATTACAGCACCTATTGGTGAAGTCTTGAGAGTCGATTTTGAAGAGAGATTTGACTTGACTTTCAAAGTCGGGTAGGTTTTAATATACTTATAACTTTTTAAAGAAATTCGATACAGAACAAGGAGGAATGGGAAAATGTTCCACTGTTCACTTTGCCTCTATTAAAAGGATGGTATCTGAGCACGGGCGTAGCCAGGTTTTAGAATCAAGAAAATAAAACGACTACAAGTACATAAAATAACCCTTATACTTATAAGAAAAATATTAGAAATGTGAAAAATATATACAGAAAAAATATCCTCTAAGGAATTGAGGGAGTCCTTTTTCAAGCAGTGGTACAGTAAACTATAAGCTAAATAACCCCTAGCTACGCCCGTGTATCTGAATGAGCAGTATCCAGTGAGAATTCATGTGATTACTCTAAGATCAGATTTCTGAAGCTTCAAGAGCAGTTTAGCGTAGTGAGCAGAAAGTGTTTCTTTACTGGTTCATGACCAGTCATGAAACTTGTTATAGTCTTCAACTGACTCCAATGTATTTTTTTTAGTTGCGATATTGAATATATTGAGTTAAGAGATGGAGGCACACCTTATTCAAGTTTAATTGGAAGATTCTGTCGAACAGCTCCCAACTCACAATTTTCTACAGACAACTTACTCTTCCTCAAGTTCTTTACTGACACTGATGATCCTAAAAATGGGTTTAAAGCAAAAATATCAATATCTCGTTGTGGCGGTACTGTGAGAGGTCAAAAAGGTGAAATAGCCCATGTGAATTCTGCCAATGTCAAGAGGGAGAATTGTACTTGGCACATAATAGGACTAGCTGACCATTATTTGAGTTTAACATTTACTCATTTTGAAGTACAATGTACAAAGAATTATATTACTCTAAATGAGAATTCTCCTATTTCTGGAGTGCGGAATAATGGTAAGTAAACAATTAAAAAAAAACAACTTATTTAAGGGTTAGGTCAAAACTTTGAACTAAAAGCTGTACAAAAAATGTAAATAATATTTTACCCGATCCGAGTTGGGTGCTGTTAACAATGTATATTTTGTATTGAAGGAAGTTCCTTAGGTAAATACTGTGGAAAAAATATTCCTGCATCAATAAAGTCCTTATCAAACGAAGTTATAGTAACGTTAGTATCTGATAATACGGGTAAATTCGCTCTAAATTTCTCATCTAGTCGAACGGGTAAGTTGATTATTATGGGATATTCCATATAAAAACTGAATTTCATCTATGTTGTAGACTGTGGTGGAAAACTAATCACAGAGTCGGGTGTCATACAATCACCAGGATATCCAGTAATGAACCACCACAACAGATTCTGTAAATGGGAAATAACAGTTCCACAAGGAAGACGAGTTACTTTTAAATTAATTGACGTGGATTTTAATCCAATCATGAAATTCGAGCACGGACTCAGTCTATTCGATGGAACATATAAACTCCCGCTAGTTCGTGACCTGATAATTACCGGTTCTGAAGTTACTACTTTTGAATCAAGTTCAAATAAAATGCTTCTATATTTCTGGTCCATGTCGAAAAGTGATCATCGAGGATTCAAAGCAGAATATAGTTCACGTCTTCCCACTAGTAAGTAATTATTTTTTACGATTATACAGAAAACAATAGTTTTCTTGAAGAGATTTATCCTTTAGTTGGTTCAAGAAAACCGCTAGAAAATGAAGTCACGTTCATATCGAGCAAGTTCCCCTACTGCTAACATTTCAATGCGAGTCGTCCAATACGCAGCCGACTTAGAATATATCTCTCGTGGTGTTTGTTAACATGCGGTTTTTCTTGGGACCGTCCAGACTATAGATCACTATTTAATTACCAAATTGTTTATTTCACAGTATGTCAAGGTGACTTTAGCGCTGACAATGGTGTCATTAAGAATCCAATTTCGAGAAATTGGGCATACAATTGTGATTGGACACATATTCGTTCTGATTTAAACCAGAAAACGTTTGCTGTAACTTTAACAATGAGTACGAACATCACAAAAAATACTGAAATGTCATGTTTGCATAAGTCAGGATTTTTGCAAGTAACAGGAAGTGACAGCAAAAATGTCTTGGGAAAAATTTGTACACCAACAATCACACCAATTACTATTAAATCGCCATTCACCATTACAAAACTACAGGTTGGTATATTATTCCTATAAAAAACTATAAGCAACGTGTCTATAATAGTCCATTTTAGGCTTTTGTATTGTTGGAAGCTTCTATGAATTTCACGGCACAATACAGCACTCACGAATGCGGTGGAATGATAGAAGACCAGTCAGGAACTATTTCAAGTCCCCTTTATCCCAACAAACCTTCCAAATCATATGAATGCGCCTGGTTAATTTCAGTTGGCACAGGACAAACTATAAACGTAACTACTATTACTCTTGATCTTGGTGATGATTGTGAAAAAAGTTATGTAGTTGTTTATAATGGAGGTCTTCCTACACATCCAAGAATTGGAAAATACTGTAAAAATATCAATCCCGAAATGTTAATTTCACAGACTAATCAGTTGTGGATAGAATATAAATATGATCAAACTTCCACAGGTACTGGATTCACGCTGAAGTATGAAGCCATGAGTTCAGGTAAGTACCACATTTTCATTTGTAAAGAATGTGTATACTGGGGTGGCTAGATAGGGAACACCAACTCAAATGGAGGTCGACACAAGGACACCTCCATAGAAAGAGTTTACTGAACAAGGTAGACAAGGAATTCTCAACCAGGCTATTGAAACTGAGTAAGAGATATTTGAAGACAGTTACCGACCTGATGAATGGATACTGCACGTTGAGGAAACATCTGCACAAAATGGGCAAAGTTAGTAAACAGAAAATGTGAACTCTATGATGAAACACCTACTCACATACACTGCTTCTGCGAGAACTTACATGGACTCAGACGGAAGCACTTTGGAGATGAAATAATACAACCATTACAACTACTGAAAATCCCTCCAGTGAAACTAGTAGCCTCCATAGAAGACACAAAGCTTCTGGAATGGAAGTATATAATATGGGAAATGGTACAAATATTCAGTTCAAGTGCCTGGGCTGTTGAGCACCACCCAATCGAATTAATGATGGGGTGTCCAATAAGCAACATAGCAACTCGTACAAACGTGTTGCTTAGGGTTAAATAAGAATATTTTTCAGGTTGCGGTGGTATCTTCCACGACAGAAAACGTAATATTCACTCTCCAAACTATGGATCTGGTGATTACCCAAACAACGCTGAATGTTTATGGATAATTGAATCTGAACCAGGATACCATCTACAACTAAACTTCATTGGTAGATTTAATTTGGAACAAAGTAACAACTGTACTAACGATTTTATCGAGGTATGTTAAAATATAAAAATGAAATAAGTATTTTGCGTATTTTAGTAGTAGATGAAAAAGTAGTTAAGACGTCATGTGGCCCGTGTTCGAAGAAGTGCAGTGGTGGTGCTGGTTTACGGTAAATACCGGTGAGTTTCTAAAGTTTTATTTTTTAATTGAAGATTTCGAGTTGGGACTATGACGTATGGACTCCCTTGGGTAAACACTGCGGCCGAAATATTCCCGTTGCAGTGACATCTAGCGGTGAAAAGATGAAAATATTATTCAGAAGTAATAATGGGATAACAGGTAGTGGATTCAAAGTAGGTTAATTGAATTTGTTTTTCCTTTGGTCTTAATTACTTTTAAATATTCTAGGCTGAATGGGAATGGAAATGTGGAGGAACGTTTAGAGCAGACAGTAAAGTCCGTTACATAGTCAGCCCCGGATATCCCTTAAACTATCAAAATAGCCTTAAGTGTGAATATAATATAATAGGGAAAGATATTGTTAATATACGTTTCCTCGATTTTCTACTGGAGACTGGTAAATCATTTGACAATTAGTATATTATGTTAATGTTACTTTGGATTCTGAACAAATTATCTTAAATTCGTCTCCTTTTTAGGCGAACCTGAATGCAAGTATGACAATTTAACACTTTCTGCTAAGTCCACTCCAACACAGTACGTAACTTTTAAAAATGTATACTGCGGGGAAAAAATACCGGAACCTCTTCGTGTAAGAGGAATAGTGAATATGGTATTTGAAACGGATCCTTGGCTAACCAGAAAAGGATTTAAGCTGGAATATAAGGACGACAGTAAGTTTCCACCGTTGATAAAACACAAATTGTACTAAAAACTAAACCAAAATTCACAGCTTGTGGTGGAGAAATAACCAAAGAATCTATAATAGAACAAGAAGTAATGGGAAGTGTAAGCGTATCAGGATCATTTCGTTTCTATCAACCTAGAATGTCATGTGTATGGAATATAACGGCTCCTCCTAATCAAATCGTTGTTTTAAAGTAAGTAATGTATATAAACGAAATTAAAAATATCACATTTTACAGGGAGCTGATTTGTTCAATTTTTGTAAATATTTCAGTTTAGTATAACACATGGGCTGAAAAGTCCCGGGCCTAACAAATTTTGTTCAAAATTTCATCATCAACGTAATTTCCATCATGAACAACGCAATAATTCCAGCGCCGCTCTAACATTTCAATACCACTTTTGTAGAACGATTTATCTTTTGTTAATTTCTTCATTCGACCGAAATTTTTTACCGGCGAGCATTTGTTGTTAGGTCTGCGAACAGTCAGTAGTCGCTGAGAACCAAATATGGCGAATACGGTGAATGTGGGAGAAATTGGAAGTTAAATTCATGTAGTTTTGTCATTGTTTTGATTTACTTGAGACACGGTGCGTTGTCTTGATGAAACAAAATTTTCTTTGCCATATGCGGACGTTTCTTTGCAATTTCGGCCTTAAAACGTTCCAATAACGCTATATAATAGAGAGTTTTCGGAACCCTTAATTCGTTCTGTCGTTACGGTTAACACTATTCAGAGCATGCGCAGAAGAATTTGATGCTTTCGTTAACGTTAATTACGATAACGTGTTCCGTTATCTACGGAAAGATTACAAACGCTAAAGTTAATGGTTCCAAAAATTCTCTAATATTATTCACTGTTGATGGTATTTCCCTTTTCAAGATAGTCGATGAATATTACACCACGTACATCCCAAAATACCGAGGCCATAACCTTTCCAGCTGATTGTTGTGCTTTCGGGCGCTTTGGACGAGGTTTTCCAGTTGCTGTCAACTCAGATGACGATCGTTTTGATTCCGGAGTGAAGTGATGGATACATGTTTCGTCCGTTGTCATATATCGACGCAAAAATTCCGGTTTGTTACGTTTAAACATGGTCAAACACTGCTCAGAAGCATCAACACGTTCTTGTTTTTGGTCAACAGTGAGCAAACGCGGCACCCACTTTGAACAGAGCTTTCTCATAGTCAATTGCTCATGCCATATAAAGCCAACACGTTCAGCTAACTTACGCAACTTCACTTTTCGGACGTCCACTGCATTCCGCATCATCGGTGTCTCTACGACCGCGTTTGAAGTCAGCAAACCATCGTTCTATTGTTGTTTCTGATTGAGCGGAGTCTCCATAACAGTCTTCCACCCATTGCTTCGCTTGAACGGTATTTTTTCCCATCAAGAAGCAGTGTAAAATTAAAACACGAAATTGTTTTTGATCCATATTAAAAGTAGCGTCACTCTTAGCACAATAACTCACGAACTAATGAATAGAATATCGTGAAATTTTGACAGCTGTATTTTTAATGTTAGTACTAACTGACAAACAAGCGATTGCAATAAAACTATGTGTCAGGCCCGGGACTTTTCAGCCTATGTGTTAGGTCAGAGCACTGTAGTCTCAACAAACACAAGAACAACATCGGGTTGGCAGACACAACCATATGCAGAATAAATTTTGGAGAAAGTGTCGTTGACATATCTCTTTGTTTTTATTTTTTTATAAGACCAAAATCAAAATATTTACCCTAGAATCTATGTTCAACCATTTTAGGATTAAGAAGCTTAAATTATATATGAGTCCAATCTGTTTTGGACAAAACCTAGAAATTTATGATAGTTTTGACTTAAGTATAGAACACCGTATAAGTAGACTTTGTGGTTACTTGACTGACGAAGTGCCAATACCATCACAAACTGGTAAGATGTCGGTCAAATTGGACGCAATACCAGCTAACTTTGGTGGATTCCAAGCTGAAGTTAGATTTTCTTATGGTAAATATCTAATAAGCAATTTTAGTAAGATTAATTTTAAATAATTTTACTCTATCATAGGTTCCGCTGTAGGATGCGGTGGCTCAATTAATTTAACGGAGACTAAAGTTATCCAGTCACCAAATTTTGCTAACTTGGATTGTGCATGGACTATTACAGCTCCAAGAGATCATCAAATTAGTATTCAAGTTAATACTCTTGAAATTGATTCATCTTGTACAAATAGCAGTACCAATTTTACCTTGTGCTCTTGTACAAGTCTCGAAGTAAGTTATCCAACATCAAATAACGAGTTAATATAATGTCATTTTCCTTCGTCTTTTCGAAAAAATATCCAATACATATTCCCTTCCCTTTCTTTAAAAACTGTATATGGATAGTTTTCGAGAAGGTGAATACCTAAAGGATCATTTTAAAAATATTTTAGATACATGATGATGGAAGTCCATTTTCTGAAATAAGTGAAAAGATGTGTAATCAAATAAATGAAGCAAATCCAGTACCTAAATTTCGAACTTCAGCGAATAATGGTTATATTCGATTATTACATGGAGGAAAGAAAAATAATGCCTTTAAAGCAACACTAACTTCTGTTCCTTGTAAGTTTCACTATTAATTACCAACAATTATAATATAGTATGCACTGGCGTTGGTAGGGGGGGGGGGGCACGGGGGCTATTGCCCCCCCTAGCCCAACCGCAGTTGTTCAGAAATTAAAAACCATACATTATACAATTCACATCTTTCGCAATTAACGACGCCAAACACTTATCCACTGCTTCGCCAAGTCTTCATTTTTTGGAAATCCATAGTATTTTATACCGTTTCTTTAGTATTGCGATTGGTATTTTTGTATGTAACCACGGCACAGCCCGGCATTATGGTCTTATAATTAAAGTAAAATAAAGTTAAACGTTTTAAAACAAAAAAAAACACTTAGATCAACTCTATAATAATTTTAAACACTGGCTTTAGCTTTAGCATAAAACAATATCAATTAACGCAGAAAATCGAAAAATCTCAGGAAAAACAAATTAAACACGTACAACTTTATCCAACAATTTCTGATTCTGATTCCAAGGTCACGTCAAGTCAGCATACCGTGAATTTTTATCGTGGTTCAGTCGTATCAGACAATCGCCCATGGCAACCCCCTCTCAAAGTATATATGACCGCCACTGATAGTAGGACTATTGTACTCCCTTCTGTACTCAATTAAAACGCACCCACTAACCATATTCGTTCTATGAAGTGCAGGATCTGTTATAGTTTCAAGGAAGGGATATCTCCCTTTTCTACTTGGAGTTGGTTCAGGTGGAGAATCTCTTCAGTAAGTGCAGTGGTGCTTTCCTTGTTGTTGCAAAGGTTTTTTTGAGTGCTAGTACCTTTGATCTCTTCCGGTTGTAGTCCCGAGAGATATTTTGGAGTACAATCCTGGAAGGATCTTTCAGAGATATGTTTTGTCTTTTTACTGTTTCCAGTTTGCATATTTCTGCAAATACTCGCTGTGTGTACTATGTACTAACAGTTTTCAATGCCAAAGTCAGGAAGAGCTTTTATTATTTTACGTTTCAGCTTTGTGCGGTAGTTCTATATTATTAGCCACCAAAGAAAAGAAGATATTAACGTCTCCAAACTATGAAAGCGGCTCTTACCCACCATATGTGAAATGTAGCTACGCGATTTCTCCTGAAATTACTTTCGAAAAAATACTTATTCATTTTATAGAGTTTAATTTAACTAACGAACTATCTACTGTGGATGACGTTAGACAATGTACAGGTGATTTAATTCAAATATCTGAAGACCCAAACATTGCTACTGCATCAGGACTAGGGTCAAATTCGATTTTCTCTGGAGCCAATAAAAAGACATCTCTGGTAAGACATTTTTTAATACTCTAATAGCAAAAAGAGACTACCTTAATAAGAACTTCAGCTAAATAAGAAGAATTCCAATTTTATTTCAAATAGTTGTATTATGATACTTTTTCAGATATATAATGACGTTAGAGGACGACATGTATTTTGTGGTTTGGATGAATTTCCCTTTGATTATAGTACAAGTGGAAAATCTGTTACTATCTCTCTTGTGAGCAAAGGTGGAATGCCTAAGGGAAGAGGATTTAAACTGGAATATTCTATACCAGGTAAATAATTATTTTAAACCCAACGAATTTAGTTTTCTGAAATCTTGGTTATGTTTCTTGGATTTCTATAACTATTTTTATGTTTCAGGATGTAATAGAAACTATACGGAGCCACAAGGAAGATTAATTAGTGGTAATTACCAAACTGAGTGTTCATTCTCCATAATAGTCCCGGAAAATCGAACAATAAGTCTGTATTTTGTAACATTTTACTTGTACCACACCGATAATTGTTCTGAAACTTCATTAGAGGTGCGTACAAACAACTGCACAAAATGATACTCGAGTTTTTTATTTCATCTTAATTCAGTATTTAAAGTTGAATGTTGATTTTTCAGATTAGAGATGGTTCTCCTACAGGAAAGATTCTTTCGAGGGTTTGTGGCTATAGAATACCTGATCCAGTATTTTCTTCTACAAATAAATTATTCTTTAAAGCACATAATATACATGTTGGACGATTATTTACGAAATTTGATATTTTGTACGTTAGTACTGAAGATGGTCCTGGCTGCGGAGGATTAATTTACAACAACAAGGGAAAAATTTACAGTCCTATGTACCCTAATGCCTTTAGAAACGCTACAGTGTGTCGCTGGGTCATTCAGCCACCTGTCAATTTACATATTGCAATGAAGTTTACAAGTGAGTTTAAATTATTGAAGAAAATGTGGCCCAGGAAAAACAATTTTTAATTTCTAACTTTAGAGGCCCATAGTTCATTAACGAAGGGAGTAAGGCACACATTTTTTATGAAATACTGTATTATTTATAGCTTCTCTATCATCTCCCAAGTTTTTAGTATTTAAAAAAGTGGACATGAAAACTAAATTAATATGGTTTAAAATGTATATATAATAAATTGTTTTAGAATTTGATATACAAGGAACTTGTGAACAAGCAAATGTTAGAATAGAAACAGACGGCCCTGCAATGGAACTTTGTAAAAATGTAAGTAGTATAATTAATAACGATTTTTAAGTATGAGAATTAATTTATCTCTGCTTTTAGTACGCCCCTGGACCAATTATTCGATCAAAAACTCATATTAACATTATCTACACTTCATCTATCCATAATGGTGGTGCAGGATGGGAAGCAAGTTTCCAAGCAGTTACTTCAGGTTAGTAAAGTTAGATCCAAAAAAAAAATGCCGCCTTTTTCCTTTGAACTGCATATCCTAAATCAAAGAAAAGAGTCGGCAAGGAAGACGAGCAGGTGCTTTAACTTTTGCAACTGATTTGGGTTTAATTAAATTTTGTCAATATTTTTTCTTGTGTTTTTGTAGATACAACCGATATAGTTTGAAGTGGATCCCTCCAAGGAATATGATTTTGTTATTTTTCATCTTTTTCAGAATTGTTTATAATTTAATTTAATAAATAAATTTACTAATTAAACAATATCTTTATTTTCACGCTTATCCCAACATGCAAAATACTGTATACCCAACTGAGTAAAAATTAAGGTTATACGTGAGTGACAAATGACATTTCACTTCTCACTGGTGTGTAATTTTTTGGGAAATCAAACCACAATCTTTTTTATATTTTTTATTCGATAAATAAAAATAACTACCCAACAGAATTTATAAACAAAGAAATTAGGGATATAAAGAAAAATCAAAGAAAACTAAATGCGGATAAATGTGTAGATAGTATTTGAGCCGAATGTAGGCAAATTTCCCATACAATTACCTGCGTCATCAGGAGAGTATCAACAGTTTTTATCCAGGTTTTCTTATGGTTTATCATTGGAATTGTTATTAATTGATACACACTTTTGAAAACAAAAATAATCACAAAAAAGTAACGGCAAACATTTCCGGACTAAGCAAAAAAGCGCTCTCCCAATAAAACCGTTCCTGGAGCGTGCTCTTCACTTGATCCCATTCCTAGTAGACTATAATATTGTGAGAATGTCATACAATAAAATATTTTATTTCGTCTACTTAAAAAATTAAATTTCAAAATATGATTTGTTGTCTAGTTGTCAGATAGGGAGAAGAATTTTATAAAAACTTAATTATTCTTGTTTACTTAGCTAGAACGCTACTGACACGTTGAATTAAAAGGTTGTGGTTTGATTTCCAAAAAAAATTAGCAAGAAGAATAATGAATACACCACAAGAAACATACAGGAGATATTATATGTCCCATTTTGTTCTAGGTCGTCGGAAAAACAGGTTTCAATTTTCTAGACCAGTGTTATTAATTGTAAAACTCCTTCCTCGTATATTTTTGTAAGAAGCACAATTTCGATTTTTTATAGTACACGTGATCAAATAAATATAAAATAATGCAGGTGTCCAAATTGATTTTCAATTTTTAATGCCAATTGGTTTAATATGACTGTATTCATTTATTGAAACCTATGAATTTGTTATCGTCAATATAGAAAAACGACGAACATTATTA
Organism: Lochmaea capreae; assembly: GCA_949126875.1. NCBI lineage: Eukaryota > Metazoa > Arthropoda > Insecta > Coleoptera > Chrysomelidae > Lochmaea > Lochmaea capreae. The sequence goes on from OX421402.1 coordinate 3,855,714, forward strand.
GTTCGTTCTTATTAATGACAGAAGTATGTCCTTTTGCATATTTTTACTAGTGTTAGCAGCATTACCTCTATCAGAATGTTTAGATAAAAGAGCATTACAGAAGTCACATGAAAAATCTTCACAAGAAAAATGGGCAGATGCTTTTTTAAACCAAAAGCTAGAAAAGCAATTAGATCTTGTAATGCTATTGAAAAAAATTACCTCTCAATACTTATCGGACTGCACACCAATTATATTATTTGATTTATTTACCGAAAAAAATGATAATCGATTGGTAGAAACTTTGCTAAACAACTTCCCAATTGCATACATACTTGGGCAAATAATGGAGGATTACAGCATCAAATTAGACTTATCAATTGATAGAATGCAACCAACTTGTTTCAGTTATTTGTTATTTATGAAAGATGTCATGAAGTCGAAAATTGTGATTGGTGAACAAATTAATAGTAAAGTTGTTGTGATAGCCAGATCTTCTCAGTGGAGAGTCTTCGAATTTTTATCACACGAGGAATCGAGACATTTTGTAAATTTGTTGATAGTCGTGAAATCTGAAGCAGCTGTGGCTGCGCATGAGGTAATATTTATAAATGTTCATCAATACGAGGATATATTGAAAAATTCTTAGCCTACTATAGAACCAAACAAAATTTCAATGTCAAAATATTTTATTACTTAACATATTCTCCTCTTAATTGGATACATTTATTACAGCGAACCTGCAACGTCTCTAGACCTTTCAAAAAAATTGTTTCTTCTTGCTCTGCAAACCAGACCTCCACAGCTTTTATTACCTCCTCGTTGGAAGAAAATTTACGACCTTTTAAACTTTTTTTCAGTTGAGGAAAGAGATGATAGTCGGACGGAGCCAAATCTGGTGAATAAACGGGGTATTCTAGTAATTCAAAACCTAATTCACGAATTTTTTGCATGGAAACATGAGATTTGTGTGCAGGGGCGTTGTCCTGCAAAAACAAAACACCTTTGGATAGCTTTCCGCGTCTTTTCTCTTTAATTTTTCCCGTAGAGTGGTCAGTAATGTCGAATAGTAATCTCCAGTTATTGTTCTACCCTTTTCCAAGAAATAAATCATGATTACTCCATGGCAATCCCAAAAAACTGAAGCAAGAACTTTTCCAGTAGATTTTTGGACACGAAACTTCTTAGGTCTTGGAGAACTAGAGTGTCGCCATTCCATCGATTGTTGCTTTGTTTCTGGATCGTAGAAATGTACCCAAGTCTCATCCATAGTAACAATTCGGTTTAAGAAGTCTACATCGTTTTCAAATCGAGCACAGATCGAACGCGATGCTTCTACCCTTGCACGCTTTTGGTTAACATTCAAACATTTGGGGATCCATTTTGCAGCAATTTTTCTCATGTCCAAATTGACGTGAACTATATGATGAACGCGTTCGTATAAAATATTCAGTGCTTCAGATATCCGTTTTAGCCCAATTCGACGGTCTGATAAAATCATGTCATGATATTTTCGAGGACTGATACAGAAACTGGCCTTCCCGCTCGGTCATCATCTTCAATGGAAAATTTACCTCTTTTGAAGCTTGCAGTTCAATTTTTCACGGTCGCATACGAAGGACATTGATCACCAAGAACCATTTCTTCGTAAATCTGCTTACCTCTTAACCCTTTTAAATACAGGTACTTGATGATGGCTCGATACTCCAATTTTTCGATTTTCACAATTTCGCTCAAACTTCACACTGACACTTCTAATAAGTTATTGTTCGTTGCTAGGGTAACGCAATATTTTGTTTATGCATGGAACTGGTCTAGGCTAACTAGAAATCAATACTTCCTCGTATAATATCTTTTGTAATCCTTGTGATTTAATTACCCAAAAAATAAGAAAAGGTAACAATTCAGTTTCACGATAGTAGAAGTCATGAGGCTTCAACTTCTAACAAATTCTTTCAATTCAAAATTTAAATGGTTAAGTTTTTTTTTTAAATAAGGCCTATATATTACCGACTAATATAAGTGGCGCTAAAAGAGTGCCAGTCAAGATTTTTAAATGTTGTCGAAACAAATTTCAATATTACAAAATTGGCGTTTTAAATCCAGAGGTTCAGCTAGTGGTTACAAACTACTCAATGTCAAATGTTCTCGCCATTTTCTTCTAACTTAGGTAAAACTTTTGAAAACCAACTCTTCACACTGTGAATTTTTTTTAGGAAGCTCCTTATATTTTATACACACATAAATTGTATGTGGACGCTTTAGGTTCCAGTAAGCCTGTAGTTCTATCAAGCTATCAACACTCACGTTTAACCAGAAACGTGGATCTTTTTCCAAAAAAATTAAAAAATGGCTTTGCCGGCCACAGGTTCATAGTTGCAATGTCGCATCAACCTCCTTATGTTATATCTAAGTAAGTAGTTTCGTTTTCACATTTATTGAATGCTAATATCTATCTACAACACCGCTTGGTTCATACACGTGTAATTCGAGTGCAAAGGTAGATTGCAGCTCTCGCGAGTTAGCTGCGGTCAAAATTCTACCTCAGAGTGGCAATATATTACTTTGCGATCTTGAAAAGCAGTTTCACTCTTTCAACACATTCATTTTAGGGGGTTGAGATCGACTGAGGGAGAAAAAATATTCGAAGGTATTGAAATTCGTTTGGTTAATTTACTTTCAAATCTTTACAATTTTACAACCGACTATCGAGAAGCAACAGAAGATGCTGAAGTCGGGTGAGTAAATTTTCATATATGACTAGGTTATTTAATGAAAAAGATGTATTATAGATCTTCAGAAGCAGTTACAAAAACTATTGAAAAGAAAAAAGCAAATATTGGAATTGCTGGAATATATGTTACTCCTGATAAAATTAATAGAATGGGGTTGTCAAGATGGCATTCAAGAGACTGTGCAGCATTTATCTCAGTTGCTTCTACTGCTTTACCAAGGTTACATTTTATTTCATTTGCGTCTTCGAGTATAAAATTATTTCAAACTAAGTTTAAATGTTAATGTTGTTTGTTTTATTTCAGATATCGTGCAATTTTAGGTCCATTCAAATGGACAGTTTGGTTATTATTAATTTTTATTTATTTAGGTGGTATATTACCTTTAGCATTTTCTGATAAGCATACGCTAATGCATTTAATAAAAACCCCAGAAGAAATTGAAAACATGTTCTGGTATGTTTTTGGTACATTCACAAATTGTTTCACATTTAGAGGAAAAGGATCATGGAGCAAAGCAGATAAATTCACTACCAAGCTACTCATAGGTAAATGGAGAACATTCTAAAGTATCGTTACAGTTTCCTGTAATATTGTCGTATTTTGTAAAGCTTGTTAGGTACCAGTAGATATCCAAGAATAAAAATATTATTCTAACATATACCTTGTACTGATGTGGTGGAAATACGCCGAAACCAATCTGCAAGTTATGTTGTCCCGCAAACCGGAATGGTTGGTCAGAATCTGGCAGGGAGAATTTGGGGCTGAAACCCAAAAATCCTGAACTGCCAATTATCTTTTATTGAGCCATTGCATGGAGTAGCAGAACTAGTCTATGGACGACGAGAGAAAGACTCTCCAAAATTCAAAGACTAGCCTGTATATGCATTACAGGAACAATGAGAACATGCCCATCGGCAGCCATGGAAGTGATTCTCCACCTCGTGCCACTACATATGGTTGTGGAAAATGTTGCAGAAAGAACAAGATAAAGACAAGATAGTATGATGAAAAGGTATAACTTTTCAAAGAAATTCGTTACGGAATTAAGCAACAAGAAGGAATGGGATCCAAATACCATTATCAGACTTGGAAAGAATGCCATTCAATGGCACACAGACGGCTCAAAAGCAATAGAAGGAACTTGGATAGGAGTGTACGGGTCAGGAACCAAACACTCTGAAAGCTTGGGAAAAACCCCAAGTATCTTTCAAGCGGAAATTCACGCAATAAGAAAGTGTGCCCAGTTCAATATTGACAAAGGATATAGAACGCAAAGGATTATCATAATGTCTGATAGTCAAGCAGCCATTAAAGCGCTGAGATCTTGTATAAACAGTTCCAAAATGGGCTAGGAATGCCTAGGTATATTCAATGAACTAGGCGAGAACAATATAGTAACCTTACTGTGGATAGCAGATGGACTAGCAAAGAGAGGTACTGAAATACTCTTTTGGGGGCCGGAACCCTTTTGCGTAATCAGCCCCAATTTAATATTGGAAGTAAGGGGCACAATAGATCTTTTAGGTCTCAGTGAATGTCACCCCATCATACATACAGACATGATTGGTTAAATCTTGTAGATCATACCGACCCGGTCACGGTCACAGTTGTTGAAGAATATTTTTCAAAACTTTGTAAGAATAATATATTTATTCTTCGATATCTATAGGAGAAAATTCTCTAATACAGTCAAATGTTCTTCTCTACTCGTAATTTATCCATCTATAAGAAATAACTTATTCTTTTAGGATTCTACTGGCTCTTCACAATTATCATAACTGCTTGTTACACAGGATCAATAATTGCTTTTGTAACGTTGCCAGTATATCCTTCAGTGATAGACACGGCACGTCAGTTAATAAGTGGATGGTACCAAATAGGTACATTGGGTAATACATATTTAAAATTAAAAGTAATCTTCGTACTTATAGGAATATATTTCAGATAAAGGAGAGTGGCAGTATTTGTTTACAAACTCAACTGATGAGGTGTCCTTTAAGTTAATGAAAAACTTGGATTTAGTTCCAACTATTGAAGAAGGATTGAAAAATACTACTAAATCTTCATTTTGGAGATATGCTTTTCTTGGCTCTCGAGCACAACTAGATTATATAGTTAGGACCAACATGACTACAAAGTATGATGTCTATTATTTTTGAAATGTGTGCTAATTAGTGGAATAAAATGTATACTTTTAGGAGCAAAAGATCTGTTATGCATATTAGCAAAGAATGTTTTGTTCCATTCAGCGTCTCTATTGCATATCCTTTAAATTCAGATTACGGCGAAGTTATTAGCAATGGAATAGAGTTAATAAAAGAATCTGGAATTATGAACAAAATTACCAGTGACGTGGAATGGGAGATGATGAGAAGTGCTACTGGAAAATTACTTTCGGTAAAAGAAGAAATTTCAACCTCAACAGACAATGCAATGTATTTTCAAAAAATTCTATAAAAATTGTATTTTTCAGGCGAGTTCTTCAAGAAACTCAATGTCCTTGACTTACGAGGATCGAGCACTAAATTTAGAAGATACTCAAGGGATGTTTTTGCTGCTGTTATTTGGTTTTGTGGTAGGTGGAGGAGCATTGATATTCGAGTGGTTTGGAGGATGCTATAAAATTTGTCGAAGGAGTACGAGAAGAGGAAGTGACGAATCAATCGAAAGTAATCCTAGGACACATGAAAGACAAACTATCAGACCAAATAACTTTGACCAACACTATGTCATGCTAAAGAAGTCACTCGAAAAAAAAGGAGACCAGCTGAAAATTGAAAAATTCAAAAATTCAGATGAGCTGGAAATATATCAAGAGCGGATATTATCTAGAGATGATGAAACATATAAATATGATGAAAAAATAGATAAAATTATTGATGAAATGTTTGACAATGCCTTGAAAGATGATGAAACATTACTAAAGACAAGAGAAAGTTCAGGTTAATTGAAACTTAATGAAGCTTGGGTCTTAATGTAACATGTAAATATTCTAGTTACATAATATAAGTGATATAGATACACTTGTTATTATTTTTTACCTAATCCTTTATGTATTTGAAGTTATTCAACGTATCTCCTTGAGGTATTTATTTCGTTTGTTATTCGCTATTTAGTTGTTTCACTTTCCCACTCTGTATATTTATTATTTTAAACTTAATAATCTTGAAGGTACAAGAATATAAGAATTTTTATTAGCAGCCCTAACAAGTACCTATTAGTGATGAAGTAGAAACTAAAAAAGTGAAAAGATGGAACGAAAAGTGAAGACTGTCGAAAGGAAACAAAAATTCAAATAGGCATGGCGTGAATTCAAAGCTTAAAAGGTGTAAAAAAGATTAAAAACACATGTCTGGAATATTCAGAGTGTGAAATTATAATGCAATATAAAATCCACCAATTGTGTCAATGCAGTCGATAATTCTATAATACCATAATTTGATTATGGGACACGAGTATGATAGTTAGTCGCATCCGAGGCCTTCCATTATTATACAAAATGATATGTGTAGTTAACATTTTTATCATGTTTATTTTGAGTGATGCCATTTTAAGCGTTTTAGGTACACATAAATTGTAAGTTTTATCATTTCTTATAATTTGTATAATTCTTAAACTTTTTCATTATCACAAACACGAACAATAAGGGGAAATTCTGCAGAGGCATGTTTATCTTGAATTGATAATTAAGTCGAAATCCTAAAACAAATATTTGTTAACATTTATAACTATTCTCAAAATATATAATTATGATATTTCGATAAGGGTGGGTTTACAATCGTCAATTTGCATTACAAAAATAGCTAACTTTAAGAATATTGATTTTTAAATATTAATAAAAATAATGTAGATATAAAAAACGTTGAATAATAAATTATACAAGAATCATATTTCCAAGAAATATAAATATATGAATTCGTAAAATTAAAATGTTAAAGTTGAAAGTTGATTTCGTCTTACTATGAAACTAGAACTGTGAAGTATAAATAAATAAGGATGTTGGCCAATTTCTACTTTGTTCTAAGATATCTGATCCGCTATATCCAAGGTTTAATCGACAATGGTATTGGTAAATTTAAATCACTTTAATAGCAGACAGATTTAGTAATAATTTTTAATACACATACCCAATAAATAATTTAACTGTCCGTTAATTTAAAACTAGAGCTACATGAAATTAAAATTTACCTTGAAATATGTATCAGACATTAATTAATAAAATAGGTTTCTAAAATCAATCCCGACCTTTAAATTTAAATAGGTCTAAACTGGCCTTTGAAAGGTCTATTAAATCTATAATTACTTTAAGTATATTAATTACAACTCTAAATCACTATTGTGCGGTTCACTTTTCACACTATGGGTTGTAAAAAAAAATAATCAATTAAGAAATATATTTAAGTTGAAAAGGCAAAATTTTTCGGGTATTTGTGACAATCACTACAGCTCTTCCCAAATATTTTAATGGCGCTGAAGTTAATCATCTTTACAGTGTTCTTTAGACTTCTAACAATCTACATTTTACACTGAACACAGATTACACTCACTCTACACTATCTTACGCTCGTTTAGATAACCAAGTCCAGTAGGTATCCAGTATCGCTAACGGTTTCAAAATCCTCAACTTAATTCACATTTTAAGCAGCTATTCTTCGGATATTACATAATCAATGAATCCTTCGACCATATGATGATGTAGGGTCTGCTGTACTTATTTATGTACCAATTTCATTCATCTGGCAAGTCGTCAAGTAGATCTTGGTGATACTCTCTCCATATCTCCATTAATCTATTTTTCTTCAGTTCTGTTTGCCAGATACTCTTTTCCATGCTTCTGATATTATAACAACTTATTATTAAATGCTTTAATCTGGAAAACTATATATTTGTATTTGCTCCTGAGGCATTCTGTATCGCTGGAGCAAAAATTTGTTATCTTGAAAAGTTGAAAGATATGAACAATATTTTTATTTCAGTAACGCAAATCACACTAGACATAGGATACATGATGAAATAAAAGAAACTAGTTTGTCGCTCAGGGATATTTTACCAATAAAGCCAAAAAATTATGACAAAAATAGAGCACCGAAACTTCAAGGTCAACCAACAATCGTTTACTTCCATGTGACGGTTTTATCCTTAGATTCAATTAACGAAGAATCTATGGTAAGTTCATAATATAGTCTTTCTCAACATGATACATCTACAAATTTTGTTTATAAGGTATTTTACTAAAATATATTCTTTTTTCAGACCTATGTTACCGATATATTCTTAGCTCAAAGTTGGAGAGATCCAAGATTGCGGCTCCCTGAAAATATGAGTGAAGAATACAGAATTCTAGATGTGGAGTGGTTGCATAACATTTGGAGACCAGATTGCTTTTTTAAAAATGCTAAAAGTGTTACTTTTCACGAAATGACTATACCTAATCATTATTTATGGTTATACCATGATAAAACTTTATTATATATGTCCAAGTAAGTAAAAATACTTATATAAAAATCGTTTTAAGTTACAATTGATAATAAATGAAGAATTTAGTTTTATCTTGAATCACATGACATTAATTTGTTGATGATATCAACGATGTCGTTGTCTGGGACGTCAAATGCAGATTTTACTTATATAATGTAGATATTATTATTCTCAACAAATAACCACAAACAACCGTTGTACTTTTAACATATGTTTTTTATTACAGTTAATGTAGTAATATGGGTTGAATAAAAGTGTTGATATCTGCTGTATCTTGATAATATGAGACATTATTATTATTCGTGAGCTACGTCACAACAATGATTGCGAAGTTAGATATCTCACGAAATTAAAATGTGTGTATATATATGCTTATATAAACAGTACTTAATTTTGTACATCAGTTAAATTATGTAAGTCATTAATACACGTATTTCAGACATTATTCTGTAATTTTGTTTCTTCCCACTGGTTGTGAAGAATTAGGTCTAGCCAATATTGATGTTTAGTAAAAATTTGTTTCAAATAAAAAATGCGTATTTAATATTCCATATTCAATACTTAATATTGGTCTTTTTTATATACAGTATGTTTCTATATTCAACCGACAACGCTGAACCACAGACAGCTCTTCTTAATTGATGAATTTTGATATAGTAACAAGATGTCTTAAAGGGATTAGTTGTCGAAATACACAGTACTGAAAGTTTGAAATTGGGAGTAGAAATTTGTCACAAACAAACACGGCTTTATATACCCTAAAATGTGACCACTCTAATGAAAGGTTTCACACTCAGTTTGATCACCATAGTATCAGTTTCTCAATATCACCCCCCAGTACGGAGAAATAAGTGAAAAAGGGGATGAAAAAAGACTCTCTGCGGTGTAACGATCTCGTTGAAATATCACAACACCCTATATATCCTGACATTTGATTGTTGCATTTTGATTTCAGGTTAACTTTGGTGTTGTCCTGTGCCATGAAATTTGAAACGTATCCGCATGACACTCAAATTTGTTCTATGATGATAGAGAGTCGTAAGTATGTTAATAAAGCCTTAAATCCGAAATTAAAAAAATACCTGTAGGTACCTGTATCTAATATCATAATTGTTAATTGTTGCTGTAAAAAGTTCATTTTTAGCTTGCAACTGATTTTCTTACTTCCGCACCCTGTTTTTATTTTTTCAGTATCCCATACCGACCATGACTTAGTATTTATATGGAATATGACAGATCCGTTGGTTGTCAATCCCGATATTGAGCTGCCGCAACTGGATATTTCCAACAACTACACAACAGATTGCACCATAGAATACTCCACAGGTATTTTTTTAAACATCGTATAGGTTATATATTAATATAATTTTTTGTTATGTACCTCTATATTTCGGTAATTAGTATGAAAATTACTAAATACTGTCAGTATAAAATTTTCATCTTATATTTCATATGCCTTCGTTCAGTTTGGAACGTAACAATTTACAACAAAAGTATTTGGAAATAATATTATATAAATATTGCCCCATGAACCTTTCACTAGTTTAATTCACTCACTGTAAATGGTATCTATTGATTTTTAATAATATTCAAGTACAATTAATAACTTTTTATATCCAGTTTTATAGTTTAAACATATACTGTGATTTTTATGCAGTTTTTAAGTAATACTTGTCGGTTCATTAAAAAGTAATTTCTCTTACTTAATTGTCAGCGATTACGATTTGATTCACCTAATACAATGATCTACACTATCATCCTCTATTATTTCCCATTGAATAATTGCTGTTGAACGATAATTGATATTTATTAACATTTCTGGTTTGCGCAACGAGAAAATGATACAAAAACATTTAGTTGTTAACACCAGAAAAATTTAAACTTCTTACTGATTACAGGAAACTTTACTTGTTTAGCGGTGGTCTTTAATTTGAGGAGAAGACTTGGCTATCATTTATTTCACACCTACATTCCCTCTGCTTTGATAGTTGTGATGTCATGGATATCGTTTTGGATAAAGCCCGAAGCTATACCAGCACGCGTTACTCTTGGTGTCACATCTTTGCTAACGTTAGGTAATGTAATTGCATGCATGCATAACATTATTCTTAATCAACTGCACTTACACTCAAGTTACATGATAATTTTTTTTAAAACTATCTCAAATACCACAAGAGATAATTAACTTTGTAGTTGTATTAAACCAAAAATCTATTTGATTTGAAAAATTATACAGCAATATCGTAAAGTTTAGGAAAATCGAGATTGATTTTCAAATCGCCTCGTCCAAATTAGTTTATGGAGTTTGCAAAACAATTTATTTTTTAAATGACTTTTTTTCTATTGGTCAAATCAATGCTGTAAGTCTTCTTTTGTAATTAAGAGCTCCGCCGATTTTCTCTTCACCTCTTCCAACAGGAAGAAGTCACAGGGTGCTAAATCAGGCAAGTGTTTGAGCACTGGAGTGCCTCTAGCAGCTAAATAACGCTTCACAGACAGCGCGTTGTCCTGGTGCAAGATTCACTTTTTTCCACAACTCCGGCAGTTTTTTATGAACCTGCTCTTACAGTGTTGCCAAAACTTGCAAATAATATGTTTGATTTACAGCTTCTGTATCTGTAGAGTAGGGAGCGTGAGTTAGGCCCACAGCACTTAGGCTACATGTGACCCTTTGTACATCCTCCCGAGGAGTTGTCTTCCTAGGTCATCGTCCATCCTGTCCTTTCCAGGACCACCACTCTCTCATCGACGATAACTCCGGGCACTCGCATAAGACATACCTGACAGATTCATCATCCTGTTCACACATTCTGCATAGAAGTGTGTCCACTAGCCCCATTGTATGGAGGTGTTTCCTTAATTGACAGTGGCCAGTCAGAAATCCTACCGTTAAACGTAGGTTTTTCCTGGTCATCGCCAAATATTTTTTCTACTCCAGCTTTCCAGGGTTGCCCAGGATAATCCTCCAAGAATTCTTAGTCCAGCCGCTTCCCTGGCTAAATAATCAGCAATGCGGTTACGTTTGCTCCTGTCGTGCCCCTTAACCCACCTCAGGATAATATTGTTATCTACCGAGGCGTTAGCTAAATCTCGATGGCACTCTAATACTAGCACTGACATAACACGTTGTCTGTTCAAGGCTAGTAGAGCTTGTCTGCTATCAGTGCAGATTATTATGTTTTTTCCTTTGTGGCAATTGTGATACCAGCCAGTTCTGTTGGAACCACGCTGGTGTTTTTCCCATCCTGAGCCTTCTTTGGTTTTTGATCCAATTCTATGCGTATTGCATTTGCAGCATCTGACTCAGTGTTCTGTTTTATTTGTATTTTGTAGGGTTTATTAAACACAAACCTGAGTTTAATTGCATCACTGGCCGCCTGCAGCAGAGGTAGCGCAGTAAGCGCTTCCCGTCATAGTGTGGATTTATGCAGACACATTTAACAATTATCAATTAGCATTTAACAATTAACATTTATCAATTATAAGTTGAACTACCCATTTCACTATGGCTCCATTTATGCACACAATTAACAATTATCATTTATCATTTAACAATTACGAAGTTGGCCAACTTTTAACTTCTTAAATTAATTGTACCGAATTTTCATCTAGTGCGCAACTAGTACGCAGATCCTGAAGTTAACTTCACTTTTTTCATAGAAAAGTGGTTGACAGGTTATATTGTGTTTGTTTGTTTTGTTTATTTTTAATTTTCAAGTTCAATTCATCTTCAAAATTATTCCAATGCACAAATGGACATGAAAATGTAGGGTTAATGGTTATTGTAAATAACTAGATTCTCGGGCTCGTGCGCATGCTTACTATTTTCTCCTAATTTATAATTGTGTCTGCATAAACGATGGCAGTTTTACTAATTGTTAATTGATAAATGTTAATTGTTAAATGCTAATTGATAATTGTTAAATGTGTCTGCATAAATCCACACATAGTCTCAGTCTTAATTGACCCATTCCTACTTCGGGGTTTACACTAGCCGTGCGCAATCGTAACATGGCCATTAACGCACCCTCTTTAACGTACAAGTCCAGAGGGGTTAGACCAGTAATTAATTCCATTGCCGTGGTTGGTGGTGTTCTCATGGCTCTGATTTACAGCTTGATCCTCCGGAACCCATTCGGTCATCACGAAGTCTTATCGTTTCGAGGGAGAACAATATCTTTATATGGTGTCTTGAATTATATGTATATGAACATTCATTTACAGGTTTAGTAATACGTTCTCTTCTTCGCCGAGTTTCGATTAACAATAAGGTTTTGTATTTATGTATTATTCGAATGCGATGAACCAAAAAAGTATTATTTGTACACTAAATAGAAAAGGAACCCCACTAGTCAACAAGTTGATGAACTTCCGATAAATATTGAACTTTCTCTGAAACAATACTTTGTACTTGTCCTACTTTTCTAAGCAGATTCATGTCTGCAGATAAGGTAACAATTAGTATACAAACGTGAAAAAAAATTAGTTGACCATAACTGACATAGTATTCAACATCTTAATAAAAACAGTAGTAAATTCCGAGAGAGATTCAAACCACTATTAATTTATTAAAATGCATTCAATTTTTGTCATGGTAATAGGCGAAGGAAATTCGCAGGTAGACATCGAGAAGACGTTCAAATACAGGGGAGTAAAATATAACCACAGTCTTAAAAACATTTCACTTACACATGAGATTTCTGAATGTGTGTATTTTCAGATGGATGCAAATAAATAATTATAAGATAATTGTATGTATATGAGTTGAGTTTTGAGAAAATTAGTCACAAATTGTTCAAAATACAGTGGGAAATAAATTCAGAAGTACATTACGGTTTTTACTACAAAGAAGCATCCAATCAGACAAAAAAATTAAGAAGTGGGACGTTTTCAAGAGAAATTTTAATGCTTTCGTTGCCGAAGAAAAAATTTACTTTGAACCAAAATCCGAAGCTTGCGGCATTGATATGTGCAAAAAGTGTATTTTAATAACATACTACATGGTTTTTTTATTTGCATGGTAAACGTACGGTGATTATTTATATTGTTTATTTTTGTTTTATTTCTGATTAACTGCTAGATTGCCTGCATCTCGATTGTAGAAAATCGTGATAAAACAACATTTCTTATTTTACTTTTAGAAGGAAAGTAATGACACAGTTGTATTTGATTTATATTTTGTAGTGTTCGTAGATTGTGTTAGCTATACTTTCAAAAGCAATTAGAATCAAAGAAAAATAAGAAAAGTTGAAAAATTAATATTAATAGACGATATAATTACACCAGATGTTTTTCTAAACCTGATCGGACTTTTTTATTTAGGGGTTTATTTAACTTACTGCAAAATAGAGGTAGGAACATTAGAACTACCAAGGCCGGAGTAACAGATAAGTAACTATCAGTACAAGGGCACATAGGAAGTACACCGAAGTATTTGGTTAGAATCAAGTATGTTTAAGTAAAATTGCAATACTAAAAGCCACGAACACGTGTACTGTCTTTAATTATTCACATGTCAGCATCAAAGGAAAAAGTTGACACACGCGTTCGTCGCTTCTGCAATTGATTTTGGACAAACTTTATATCTCTCTAGTGCTGCCATCTACAGATTGCGAAAATTACATCGGAATCCTCGGATTACACAAGTACGACAAGGATATATGAAAGAGAGAGAAAGAATAATTGTGCGCGGTCATCACTTTGTTTCATCTTAGGGGTGTATACTTATTTCCCGAGACTGGCCAAATGCTCCTTTACAGAGAGAATTCACTAGTTGGTGGTATAACGGTGATATTCAGTATGCTCCCAACATGGAAGGAGTGAGGGTGTTAAAGAAATAAAAAAATACAATCGTTATTACGTAACCTGTACATCTTGAAATTCATTTTTGTCAACATGATCATTTCAGACCAAGTTGACAATTTCTAACTACAATAGGATATTATTTTAGCCATTGTAACTTGAAAATAAAACAGCATTTCTTGAGAGAACCATAATTAATAAACTAAAAATCCCTTCCATTAATAAATTAAATTGAAAAAATAAAATAAGTAGGTAGGTACCTATTCTAAACATAAAATATAAACTTCCTGAAAAAATAAAAATCTATTCTAAAGGTAAACATAATTTTAATGAATTAAGTGTTTTATTTTCAAATACAATGGCATGCGCTTCCAACGAGATCAACGTTTGTAGCGAAAAGACCTAGGAATAGCAGTTTAAATGTGAATTATCTCTGTAAAAGACAATGTTGCCGGATGAAAGTGTTTTGTTTTACCTATTGTGCATGACTTCGAAAAAAAGTCAACGATAACGAGACAAAAATATGATTTGTACAAATTAATTTGCGCTTCTGGCAGCAGCGGTTAAAATAGGGGGGCAATGAGCATTCGGCCAGTCTCGGGAAATAAGTATACACATACACCCCTAAGGTGAAACAAAGTACACTCCTTAATGACCGCGCATAATTATTCTTTCTCTCTCTTTCAGCTGTTTTTCTGTCGTACTTGTGTAATCCGAGGGTTCCGATGTAATTTTCGCAATCTGTACATATATGCTTTTACTTTCTAATATTATGTGTATAAAAGTACATAATACTATTTAGAAAAAAGGTATAAAATCCCAATAGGAAGTTTAAATCTTAAAATATTCATAATAAAAATTTGGTTCTTGTAAAAACCATTAATCGACTGTAATTAAAAAAAAAACTAACTGTCTCGACGTAAAAATTATATTTTAAATATCGTAACGCTAACCAAAAACTATTTATGTCAAATATTACATATATCTGTTTGCGCGTTTAAACCAATATATTATGTAACAAACCCGGAACATTGTTTTATATATACCTAATAATTTTCAAGTTAATGACAATCGCTGAATTATCTGAAGCACACGTTTGGTTGTTTATTGAATGATATTAATTTAATTCAATTGGTTTCAGTTAGATTAAAAACCACTGAGGAAGTTTCGGCTACTTCAAGATGATATAATAAAACAATTTTACAAAAAAAAATCATAGCGATGATGAAATAGTTCATTATTTTAGATTTTTCTTTATTATCTGCAATTTGTCACGAGGTGATTGAAGTCAATCAATAAAAAAAGTCATCCAGTTTTTATAGTGTAGGATTATTTTGATAGAGTTAAAATGTTTTATACAATTAATAATCTTATGTTAGTTACATTTTTGTTATTAGAAGGTGATGAAACAATGTCCGTTAAAAAAAGTATAATTCGCGTTTAACACTGAAGTAATTTGTCGTTGCTACGATGGCAATTAAAAAGTGTTATTGGATCACGAGCTATCATTTTGAAATCCTTACACATATTAATTTTTTAACCAAAAGTATGCGCTTGCTGATTTTCATAAAAGTATGGCTATTATTATTATAATCATTTAAAGCGGCAATAACTTTCTTGGGATACGCTCGACTAGCCAATAAAATTGATACACGAGTGTTGAACATAACGAAATACTAATTTATGTTTATTAACCATTCTCTACTAAATGAAAATATACTTAACGTCTAAAATTACCTATGTAATTCGACCATTGCAAACACAAAATTAGATCAACAATAATACATAACAGCAAATAATTATAGCAGAAAGTAATGTATTTACATACGAGCTGTTCAGATATATCCGACCTTTCTTCTCAACTTAATATTCCGGTATTTCCTAATAACTCCACACAATTTCCCTCTACGTATTGTATTTTTTCCACGCCCATGGTCGACTTTTTTGCTGGTTCAATTTGCTGCTGAGACCCGACTATATCTTGCACCGAGGTCTCCCAACGTTACGTTATTGTCGTGTACATTTTGTTCTTATTAGGTCAAGGTCAACGATTATTTCGATGGATAGAAATTATTTTGATGAATAACAATTTAATAAACGCTCTGTTACCGTACAAAAAATAATTAAAATGTTTTTATTGTTAAATAATTGTATAGGTACATATTTAATAATCTAATTTTCAAAACGATAATAAAACGTTTGCCAAAACGCTTAAATTAAAAATTAATCAATGCAGTAATGACAAAAAAGCACAGAAAATTTTAATTTATAGTTGAAATAATAAATTATATACAGATTGCGTAAAGTACATCCGAACCGTCCAGATTACACAAGTACGACAGAAAAACAGCTGAAAGAGAGAGAAAGAATTATTATGCGTGGTCATTAAGGCGTGTACTTTGTTTCACCTCAGGGGTGTACCTATACTTATTTCCCGAGACTGGCCGAATGCTCATTGCCCCCCTATTTTAACCGCCGTTGCCAGAAGCGCAGATTAATTTGTACAAATGATATTTTTGTCTCGTTATCGTTGACTTTTTGTCGTGGGTGAAAATACAGCACGTTTGTGCCAACATTACGCCAAATAATCTTAGAGATATGAGATCAAATCTTTATCACAGATTTGGTTATTGGCTGGCACAGGAAGGTGGTTTATTTGAGCACTTAATTCATTAAAATTATGTTTACCTTTAGAATGGATTTTTATTTCTATTTTTATTTTTTCAGGAAGTTTATATTTTATGTTTAGAATAGGTGTAGGTACCTACTTACTTATTTTATTTTTTCAATTTAATTTATTAATGGAAGGGATTTTTAGTTTATTAATTATGGTTCTCTCAAGAAATACTGTTTTATTTTCAAGTTACAATGGCTAAAATAATATCCTATTGTAGTTAGAAATTGTCAACTTGGTCTGAAATGATCATGTTGACAAAAATGAATTTTAAGATGTACAGGTTACGTAATAACGATTGTATTTTTTTATTTCTTCAACACCCTCACTCCTTCCATGTTGGGAGCATACTGAATACCTACCACCGTTATACCACCAACTAGTGAATTCTCTCTGTAAAGGACCATTCGGCCAGTCTCGGGAAATAAGTATACACCCCTAAGATGAAACAAAGTGATGACCGCGCACAATTATTCTTTCTCTCTCTTTCATATATCCTTGTCGTACTTGTGTAATCCGAGGATTCCTATGTAATTTTCGCAATCTGTAGATGGCAGCACTAGAGAGATATAAAGCTGATGAAAATATTTTGAACCAAAACTTTGGTACTGTGTCATTCCTTTTTTAAATAAAATTGCCAGCTGCATACACTTGAAGGGGAATTTATTTTTATTTTAGCTACTCAGAACACGCAGTCTCAACAATCTCTACCGCCAGTATCGTATGTCAAAGCAATAGATGTCTGGATGTCAAGTTGTTCAGTTTTCGTATTCATGTCTCTTATGGAATTTGCTGTTGTTAATAATTACATGGGTCCAGTAGCTACTAAGGCAATGAAAGGATATTCAGATGAAGATATCACTTCGGAAATCAACGAATACAAAGTACGAGTAAGATTAAGCTGAATTTATCGTACAAAATATTTGCCTGGTAACAGAAATTTTGTAAGCGCTGAAAGAAATAATTTATTTTTAAATTAAACAATATTTTACCCTTCGGATAATGTTACCAAATGATTTCTAAATTCCAATTAACGCGTTTGTATTATCATATAGAGGATATTGGGATATGCTATGCTGTAATGTTTCTTATAATATTTAGCAATTCATCAGTGTAACAGAATTTTTATGAATAATTCCTGACATCGTTAATTTATGTTATTTCTGTTTTCAGGGAATGGAAAGGCAACGATTTAGCTCAGTTAGCCAACCTCAATATGATACTTTTTGCGATGGAAAGAGTATAGCTTTGTGCATAGATCAATTTTCGCGATTTTTCTTCCCGTTTTCATTTTTAATTCTAAATGTTGTCTATTGGTCTACTTTTCTTTGACCAAAAACTCACAATATATATTGAGAAGCACAATTTTTAAAATCATGTTGTTGCTGTTTTCATTTATCTCTGTCCAATAAATTTTTAAAATTATGTAATAATATATTTTAAATCAGGGTCCACAAAATAATATTATATTTATGTTTTTTAATATCATAATGTTAAACTCATATTTATTGTTGTTGAGTGCAGTTTAGTGCATGCTTAATTAGCTGTTCAATCAACAGCCTAGCCTCTTTACTAAACAGCGCAGTTCAAATAGCGGCATTCAGCCATTTGATCAAACAGCTAGGCAAATGACTTGGATCTATGACGTTTCATTACTTGCCTAGCCTGTTCATTTCAATTTAGTTCCAAAAATAACCATTCTATTCACCCTTCCCCTTCTGTACACCTTCTTCAATCATTTTCCTTGCCCTTCTCGATAAATTAACCAATGATCCTGATTCAGTTTAGGAACAGCATCAAGGTAAGTTTCATCTTTTTGCTTCTGTCTGTCACCCTATCGTACGAATGGCCTAAGAGGCTAAGCTGTTGGTTGAACGGTAATTAAGCTAAATGGCTGCGACATATATACTAAAATTTAATAAACATTTTATTTTTATTTGTTGACTTTTACATCGAACCACAATGTGACAAAAGGGCATACAAAGGGTTAAACTTTGTTTTTGGTAATTTTTATCGAACTTTTTTCGAGAAAATATTCGTTTTCCTGCAGATCCATTTGCAATTTATGTTACTTACAGTGCATGAGAGGACGATCATATTTTGCATTTGAACCAACCATCCGACTTTAAATATTTGGAATATACTGGGTGATCAAAAATATATTTTCATTTCGGAAAAATGCCTTTGTATAGTCAGCTTCCACCAATATATTTAGTTAATTTTTGGAAACTAAGTAGCTAATATATATACAAATGTGTCAACGTCTCTGCTCATTAATCTGGATCCAAATAAAGTTGCGGCGATGGTCCAAAAAATATGGAGAAGGGATGTTTCGGAATAATTTTGAAATTATTTCTAAAATCATCCGTGATTTTTTTTTATTTTCTGACATAATGTAGATGAGTCTTTCTTCATCAAAAAGTTCCACAGTGCCCCCTCGCGAACGCTATGGCTTGAATTATACAGGGGTTTGAAGTATAGTATTTCATCGATTTCTCGAACATTTCTTCAGGATGGCATGGGCTACACCATATTGAAATTTCAGCGATTTTCACCGAAACCGGTTTTCCATAAGATTAGTGCGGGGTCCTTTGAGTAATTTGTTGTATTTTTCGTTAGTTACAGATCCAGTTATTATGGATTTTGTAATCTATTTTAAAATATAAGGTGTGTTCCAACCACAATCAGAATCTATCAGAAACGGTCAGAGAATACCTGCAATGGTCATAGCAAACAACGAGTTCACTTTCGCGTAATTCCTATCACTGATTGCAACGGTCGACTATTCTCTGAGAGCTTTCGACAGTTTCTGATTGCGGTTGGAACAAACCTATAGTGTCGTCACACGTGCATATTTTCATGTTATCGATAGAATAGTTCTTTAGCTCTATTACCACATCGATTGTTCTCAAATCATTCATCTCAACCTTCTATGCAATTGTATTAACCATTGTTTCTTTTTAACATTAATTAGAATTAAGTGAAGTACTATACAATCACGTAAATCAAGTCTAATCATCAATTTAAGCTGTAACTTACAAAAATGTCTTTAATTGCACTAAATTATTTGTCAGTAGAAATTTATTTATTCATTTTTCAGTAGCGTTCTACATTTTTCCTGGTTTTGAATATTTATTTTAGTTACCCCTCAATATATTCTTCTTCATCTATATGGTTAATACCCCAGGAATTTTCCGACTGCTCCCTGTAACTCTATGTGGGTGTAACCATTA
Source organism: Lochmaea capreae (assembly GCA_949126875.1). NCBI lineage: Eukaryota > Metazoa > Arthropoda > Insecta > Coleoptera > Chrysomelidae > Lochmaea > Lochmaea capreae. The sequence continues at coordinate 3,875,615 of OX421402.1, forward strand.
ATTTTCAGACAGAATCAATTTTACATCAACGCTTAAAGACGCCAAAGTATTTTTAAATTTGACTTAATAATAGTTTTGCTCTATTATTTAACTATACATTTCCAATTAACCTTTTACAACCAAACAATTTGAATGTCATTTTCAATCTAGAATAGCTGAAAGCATAAATTAACATTGAGTTCTTTTCAATATGTTCACTTTATTGAATGGAATAATTGCATGAGCACCTTTACCACATTTTATTTCGTTACTTGTCTGTAAATATTTAAATTAATGTTAAATTTGATCCGCCTACTTCAGAGTACTTATTTGTAGCCAAAAATATAGGTGGAAAAACTTCAACTAGGTCTAGGAACCATAACCTCTATTTGAGAAGAGACTTGGTTCATATTCAGAGGAGAGGAAGGGTTAAACAGCATCCTGACCTGGAACATGAGCTTGAGGACTTGAACGGACCAATAATAGATGCCTTGAATTGAGCTGTTCTCTTCAAGAGTAGCGATGCATCCGTCAGAATTTAGATCTCAAAACAAGGACCTCTTTAACAGAGCAAAACTCATTGGAAACTGTAAAAAGGACACAACAAACCCAAAATCCTTCAGATTAATTAGCTTGGTGGGTAGACAGATCTCATTGGGGTGCTGCCGGAGGATATCCGAGGTGATTTAGGCAACCAAGAAATTATAGCATGAGCGTTCTTGGACATAGAAGAAGCTTTTGGTAATACTCCTTATAAAGCTGCAAGAAGAGCATTAAATAGAAGAGTTGTAAGCAGCACAATATTCAAATGGATGTTGGAACTGCTCACTACTACAGTAACAAAGGACATCGTCTACATCTGCACAATATGAGTATGTTCACTTCCCCGTTAATGTGGAGTCCGACGGTAGCGATGATGAAACTTAGGCTGCGGTTACATTGGATAAAACGAAAATTTGTATGTACGAATTCGTACGAATCATTTATTACGAATTAAGACGACGTGTGTGGTTACACTGGATCAGTTCATTTACGAATAGAGTAGCGATCTAAATTCAACGTAACTGCCTATCTTGTTATATGGATTCTATCTCAAAGTTGTATCTTTTGGAAACATCACCATTACTGAAATATTTTTACTGCAAAAAAAAGAAGGAAATGGGTTGATAACTATTTTTTATCCAGAAATAAAAAATGAGAGTCTGGAAGGTCATTTGAAGAATTGAGGAGAAATTATGTATTGAAGTTAGAATCATTTGTTTGCTGTTTCATTGCAGCCGCTACTTCTTTCCATAAATTTTTGTTTAATTCTCTATTGTGGTATTGTCTGCTTTTCTGATCCCATAGGGATCTTCTTTCGTGCACTAAAGTTATTAGTATTTCGCAATCCATGTTCTTAAAATACTCAAAACACAAGAAAACGCAAGCTAGTCGTACGAACAACGTACAAAAAAACAAAATAATTTGGTCGCATTGAAAACACTTAAGAGTTCGCACGAATTCGTAACATATGATGTAAGCAATATAACCACACTGACTTCTTGCGAATTAGTACGAATTCGTACGAACAAATTTTCGTACGAATTCGTATCTAATGTAACCGCCGCCTTAGTGGAGTAGTAAAAAACAAACCAAATAATCAATATACTACAAAGGAACATATCGAAGATGTCAATTTTCTTGGACCAATACAATTTCTTCAATTGTAGGTTGTAAGGAGATTTTAGTTTAATTTTTGTTTATTTCAAAAGGCGGTTGCACTTTACAACAAATTCATTATATTGTTATGCATATGTGAAAGTCCTTGAATTCATTCGTTATTAATTAATTATTATTGTAACAGAAACAATCACATCCGGTAGCAACAATTGATTTTTACAGAGTGTGTCCGAAACAGTTTACCATATACCACGTCCTCTACAGTTTCTAATATCAGTTTTACGCCATAGTTTACCACATCATTCGTACGCGGATACTGAAATGCATTTCTAGGCGTTCAACAAGGTTGAATTGGACATGTAAAGGCTGTAAAATTAAATAATACATATATAGAACAAACCAAACACATTTTTTAATGTTCACGTATCTATTACACTCACTTTTTTATAAAAAATATTTTACTGATTCATTAATTATAATTGCTTACAGTTTTTATCTTGAAACAACCACAAATAATGACACTTAAGTAAACTGTTATTTAATTTTGCTACAATATTATTTAATATTTCCAATATTACTTTCCAAATTCATTGAATATGCATGGAGAACATATATTCAGTTATTGAACACTCGTGAAATAAAAATATAAAATAATAATACCAGACTCTTCGCTCTTCTTAGTGCCCGAATTTAACGTTATTTCTGGAAATAATCAAGCTGATCAATTCGTGAGAAAAGCTTCAGCAACGATATAAAGCTTCATATAGACCTGAACAATCATTAAGAAGTACAACAAACAAAACAACGAACAAAACGGCGAACGGTCTTTTTGATTTCGACGAGCCGAACTGCAAACGGAGCGTTCGTGTTGTTCCCATAATTGTCTTCAGTAGCTCAAGATGAAAAAAAGTGTAGCAGCAGTAGCGTACATATATATTTTTATTATTCGTTACTTGCAAAAAAAAACGGCGAGAACAAGAAACATTTTTATGCTCAAAGAAGTGCAGAAAATTTTTGTTTGGCTTTCCATAAGTTCCATGCATTTTTCTTTTGTCCACAAACCCGTCCAAACCTGCAATCACATTCTCGCGGAGAAAAAATGGAAAAGGGAACACTGCAAACAGTTTGCCGAATGGTTAGGATTTGCGAACATGTTTGCAAACGCGTTCGTAGCCCCGTCCAAACTAGTGTTCTGATTGCCGTTCGGTTCGTGGTTCAGCTTGTTGTTCGGAGTAATATTCAGGTATGTATGAAGCTTAATGCTGGACCAGAAACAGTCTTACGGATAACAAAAAAAGTGGTCCGAAGACGGATACAAAAATGGTACACAGTAAAATCTCTAAAGGTGATACATGTTTTAAACGTGCCGAATAATTACATCAGGAGATCGCAGCAAAAGACCCTGTGGCATGTCGATCGAGAAGGTAACCAACATCTGACTCTGAGGCAAAGGCCTAAATGTGGGAGTAGAGGACAATGGGCCAACAGTAACTCGGCAAAAGGACGGCTCGAAGCCAAAAACATGTCTTTATTATAAAACAATAATTATTTATAACGGCAACAGGAATACTATCGAAACGTAGAAATTAAAAATATTAATTGATTTGATACACGGGAAGCATCTACCTTGCACTGACGAGACTAGTTGATCAAAATTTCCGTTTGTTTTCCGCTTGATCGAAATTTAAAGCCCGACAGAGTATGAACAACACAAAAGACTTGTTGCTTGCTAATTTTATTTTTATATAATCTGGCACAGCCCTAAAATGTAAATGAGCAAACATGTTAGATCGATTAAGCGATTAATTTCCTTTTATGGAAAAATTGACTAACTTATGCTTTTACATCCATTAGAGATTTCACATACAATTCCCTTGAGTAAAATTAAATTGCTTTAATTGTTTTGTTAAAAATGGCAATATAAAGAGGATAATAATGGAAAGGAGGAAATAATTATAGTATTGGCTTAATATTTAAACACCAGTTACTGGAGTTTGTTAATATATTAAGATTGATCCAGGACCGGATTTACGCTTAGTGCAGTCCTGGGGCAAAGGAGGTAGCGCTGCCCTTTCGAGCAATCTAGGTCATTTTAGTTCAGGATTAACCAGCTTTATTTATCTTATTTAATCATTTTACATAATAATCCCTGGTCCTCCTCTTCCTCTTGTGTTGCCGGGCATTCAGTCTAATATAGAATAAGCTATAGATTCATCTCCTGCTCTCCATACATGTCCCAACACTCCCAACCATCTTCAATTTCTCAAATTTATTCATAGTTCATTATTTTTTTGTACTCACTACCAGTGGGGTTCGAAAATTAGGCATTTATTGAAGTTTTGAGAGCCTAGGTTGCTAAAGCTCAAAAAACTCCGCCGAATGCTTCAAATCCCTTCAATATCAGTTGACCCATTCGTATGTTAAGGAGTTTATCAGAAAAAATAAAAATTTACCGTATTAAAAAATGTAAAAAAGTGTCTAATTGAAATAAAAGGTTTAAAATCTTGAAAATGGAGTGTTGTAGCGAGTTCAGCAAAGAGTACTTTTTATGTAGGAAATTTAGTGAAGAATTGCGGAAAAAGTGTTCAGGTCGAAATACAGGATGTTTCAAGAATATGGTGCAATAAAAGTTCACGAGCCCCAGCTAACACGCTACTGATTTTTTAGAATTTCTCAGAATTAATACTGTTCATGTGGTCTGAAAAGACTATAGCCAATAAAAATTTTTAAATTTGTATTTCCAACACCCTAGAAGATATGCAATATAATGTGTTTTTCATCTGCACCCTTTATCAGCCTGTATCTCACAAACTAGCGAGGTTAGAGAAAAGTTGTTTTTAGATATTTTAAAATATGTAAAATAAGATTAATAAAAATGTCTATTGTTATAACTTTTCCTTTCTATGAATTACTTAAAAGTCATAAAAATCGAATCCGCTTATTTTTTTTAATCTATAAATATTATAATAAAATAGTGGGTGTGATTCGTATTGGAAAATACCTATCTAGTCGAGGGCGTTGGAACAAGGACTCGACGAATTTCGCGAAGAAGTGAATGTTTACAATAGCATAGTAAAGCCAAGGAAAAACACAAGTAATATTACCAAAACCAAAAGTGGGGATTAAGTTTTCTCTTCTAGTCCCCACTGGCTAATCGGACTTAAGAGAAACTTTCAATTCTACCGCGATCCAGTCAGTTAAAGCACTTGTTGCGGCGACAAAATCGGGCGCGCACTTTTGCTGTCACATTTGAGGAGAATTTCGTTTTCCGATACGTATAATATATGGAGAAGTGCTATTAGCTCCTGCGTGTGACATTAGTGTCTGGACCATCTTTAGTGATATTTTCAACGATATCTACAAAAATGGTGATCAGTGTATCAATTTTCATAATTCTTTGCTTCGGTAAGTTTCTGGATAGACGGTGTTGGGGTATTATCAACATTTATTTGGCGCAATGTATGTGTATAAAATTTTCGGTGTCGTGCACCCATACATTTGCGATGCCACACTAAAAATATTATAAAGCGCTCAAAAAAAAGTTGTTAATTATTACTGAAATATGTAAATAAAATAGTAAAACACCATTCATTGGGAAAAAATAGTAAATAATACATTTATCTATACACTAAGTTGAAATTACAAATTTGAAAATCCGATACTTGCAATGTGAATAAACAATTTAATATCAAAAATATTCCAAGTATTAATTTTTTTGTTAAATATATGCAATATTCATATTAATTTGCAGTTTGACCTTTAAAGAATTATTTTTAAGAACTATTAATATTAGATTTTTAACATGTGGTTGAAAAATTAAATTATACTTGTTCCAAAATTAAACTAATTCTCTGTAATTTCCCAATTAATATATTCATTAGGTTTTAACACATTTTTTAATTTAGTAATTTTTATCTATTATTAGTTATATACGATTTATGCTTTATTTTTTAATAAAAATGTTTCCTTTTTGCAATAAAATCATCACCTACTAATACTGAACAATTTTTTTTTCATGAATTTTTATTTTTTCAATTTTATACGTTTGTATATTTCTAAGACATTTTTTCTATTATCGATTACGATAGCTTCTTCAATTTAATCTCAATATTCCATTGTTTACAAGAATTGCAATTTTACTGTGACGAAGAGCATGAATCATGACAAGTTAAAAATATGTGCTTAAAGGTCCATGGCCTGAAGGTCGCATAAACTGTATTCTTTCTTAAGAACCAAATTTTTCGTGCTATTTTATTAATCTTTAATAAAGTTCAAGTATTAGAGGATAAAAACAACATACAAAATTTTAAAATTTAAATAATTATTAAAAAATATTTCATAATAGTTTTTCAGTTTGTTTATAGCACTAATAACCTAATATTATATGTATGTTCCTTCAGGTATATTCATTATTTAGTTTGTTTTTCATGGGAACTTTTTATCAAATTTTGAACACAAAAACTTAACTTGACTTTATATTTTAAATGAAATTAGAAATATTAATATTCATCAAAAAATTTATACAAAAAATTAAAATAATATTCTTCTAAAATAAGAACAATTTTCACCTGAAATATTTTAAGGTTGACCACCGTATTGTCTTGTAAATAAAATCTAATAGCCACTGAACCACGGATTTCACTTTGTTTATATTCTTGAAATATTTCTATGTCATGTTTAGCTTCATCGGGGTCATATTTAGTTAGTATGTTTCTTTTTGAATTAGAAACAGAACATCTCTAATCCTTGAGCCAATTTAAGTTGACACTGCTAACTGGAACCGTTTTCAATATATGTCGATTCAATCTACTCACGAATTGCTTCAATTTTCTACTTTCTTTAACATCATCAGTCATAATTTAAATATAATTTTAAACGTGAAATTAACCAAAAAAAAATTAATATACTTAAAACAATCTACTACTTCCGCGATTAAATAAATAATTTAAAATTAATTAAAATTTACTATGTGATTTGGAATTTGGTACAAACAAATTAAGTTTGTAGTGAAATTATTAACAACTGTCAAGGTCATTATCTGTGTCATTCTATTAAAATCAAAAGTGAGAATCTTCACGTCAGCTGTCGAATAATTCTCAAAAGTATATACACAGCTTTCTGTTATATATTCTGTCCTCAATATCAGTTTAGCCAATACAAATTGTTAAACAGAGCTGTACTGGATTTATAGATGTATTATTGTCGCCAAATTTTCCTATAATTTAATTATTATTATGTTATTATTAAAACAATAATTTAAATGTGCTTTCAAATTTAAATTATGCCACACGCAGTTCTAAACTTTATGGAGCTAACTTAAAAACACTATCAATAACTACAACACCATATTAGGTGAAAATAACAAAAAAAAATAGTTTTATTGCATGATTTTTTTTCCAACAACAGTTTCTGATTGTTGCTGTAACAAACCTGCCTTGATGTAACTTCTAGTATAACAAGGTTTAATTGAAAATGATGAAAATCAAGATCCCACAGTTGTAGTATCAAAAAAAAAATTATTCATATTGAATTAAGTGCTACAAAGTTATACATTTTTACGAACTTAACTACCCAATAAATAACGTATACAACGACAACGAACATACAAACACAGCAAGATAAAATAAAATCTTCTTTTTGCATTCGTTTATATTACACAGCATATTCTATATCAGAATATACAAATCAAAATGATATGCCAAGAATTTAATCATAATGGCGAGAAAAGATTTTTCAAATTTATTACTTCACAATTTCAGTCATAGTCGATAGAACTTCACGTTTTATGTGGCACTAAAACATTCATTCATTCATTAATTCGATTGGGTTGTGCTCAACAGCCCAGGCACTTGAACTGAATCTTTGTACCATTTCCCATATTATCTACTTCCATTCCAGAAGCTTTGTGTCTTCTATGTAGGCTACTAGTTTCACTGGAGGGATTTTCAGTAGTTGTAATGGTTGTATTATTTCATCTCCAAAGTGCTTCCGTCTGAGTCCATGTAAGTTCTCGCAGAAGCAGTGTATGTGAGTAGGTGTTTCATCATAGAGTTCACATTTCCTGTTCACTAACTTTGCCCATTTTGTGCAGATGTTTCCACAGGGTGCAGTATCCAGTCACCAGATCGGTAACTGTCTTCAAATGTCTCTTACTCAGTTTCAATAGCCTGGTTGAGAGTTCCTTGTCTACCTTGTTCAGTAAACTCTTTGTATGGATTCCCCTCTTATGCATCTTTTGTGACACAAAACGTTTCCGTCTCCTTTAGAACCTTCTTTAGCTAACTGATAGCTTTAGCCTGGCTGTCAGTGAATTTTTTGACCGGGATAACCTCCACTAAAACCTTATGTGGTGGGCTACCCCTATGGCAATATATACAACAATTTCCTTATCCAAAGAAAGTTTAAAAATATCTTTTGTCTTACTCTTTATTTAGTAAATATGACAGAGTTTTGCACGGAATAAAAAAAGCTTATATCTTATCAAAGCTGCCCATATTGTGATGTAAAATATCAACAATAATATATTACATTGCGTGTTCGCGTAAAATACGATAAGTAATAAATTCATGTGTTATCTTACTGACAAAGTCCGCGCCTGCTTTTCTTATATCGAAAGTTGTCTCCGAGAAGGATTTTAATAACCATCATAAACCTTAATTACGCTAGACTGTTCTAAAAAAGTGCATTGGTTGGGGTTTAACGTATTAGGAAACCAACACTCTAAAAAAAGCTGAATTAAAATAAATAAATCAGAATTAGGTTGATACTAGTAGATTTTTCTTAGAACTCGCGATTATCAATGTAGAAAAGTGAAATGTGTCTTGGTTGGTTATATCGTGCAAATATCCGAACCCCGTTTAATTTAGAAATGTAATTCAATGTCTGCCATGGCACAGAGAAGTAGTTGTTACTACTTAGTGAACGGTCTGCTCTTTGAAAAGTAATTTTCAAATTTGTAAGGCGTTATAATAGTATAATACTATTATCTTGACTTCTATTATATTATAAATATATTATTAATTATATATAAATAACAAAAACAAACTAAATTTGCACTTACATCTCGTGGTTTGCATTACAGAAATATTATTTACTTTGTTGCACTAAAACATGATAGGAAAATTTAATGGCTTGATAGAGTGTCCATTAGGACTTGTAACGAGATACAATGTAGTAAAAGAAATGTTTACCTGTCACTAAGTGAAAAATATGTATCTTTAATGTAAGTGTAGAATGGTACGGTAGAATTCTAATTAATATTTTATTTATTGCAACTATACGTAATAAAGTTTTTGTGCGCTTAAACAAACGTTTTTTTCGGATAAATTATACATTTTAATTATTCTTAGATAATATATTATCTGCATCAGAAACTACAATACCAATTATAGAAGAAACATAAATATTAAGACTTTTTTTAGAATTAAATTATAACAACTTGTTATCGTTTTCCAATATAGCTATAGGCAACTGTCTGAGTAGTTTACAACACGCTCTATAATTTTTGTCACAGACAAACAAGAAAATGCTTTCATGAATCATTACTAATTAAACGTCGTCTATATATTCCAGGTCATCTCTTTTACATCTGCATATGCATAATATACTATTCACACTATCCACTACAACAATTTGTTTATATAATAAAAATAAAAAGTAAAATCAATAAATAACAAATCGTCACATCAGAAATATAACAAATTACTAAGTATAATTATATTTTTGTCGTTGAATTTGTTATTTAAAAATTGTTTCCATGATTTTGTTTCCTTTAATACTTTATATCTATATATTTTTATTTAAACATATTTATAGTTTTTTTATTTTTAGTTGTTTTGAGGTCAACTCTACAATTCACAACATAAATTGTTAATAATTTGCTCAACTTATTAATTAAATGGTAAATTAACTGCTGAATATACAAAATAGGTATGCATATTACGAAAATTGGAACCAATTATGAACAGCACACGTACTATTATAGCGTACAGTTAATGCAATTGAATAACCACCATTTGTTAGTTTTTATCTAATTAATATAAGATTAAAATTAATTGCTTTAGAAAACCGATTCTACAACTGATTAGATTTTGAATCACATTCACAGTGTTAAAGAGTGATCTAAATTTGACTGAAAGGAATATATAAGAGCTTTGCGTGTATAACTGATACTAAAAAACAAATTAATTCACGCTACCTAATCTGTCAAGAAGTTTGGTTTAGAATTTGATTTAATTAATTTAATTGAGAATTTAATATAAAATAAAAAATATGTGTGGTTATTAATAATAATAAAAATTATTAAATAATGTAAAAATTTAAGTTGTATTGTATGCAGTAACGTGATGTAATATGTCCCGACCTGCAGCTATATTACATAAACTTCATCAACTATACCTTAAATTTATTAAGTTCATTAATCTTACAATAAATAAATCAACTGAAATTAATGTATTTGTTTAGTGAAACATTGTTAAGAAAATTTCTCTATAGCCCAACATTTCACTAGAATAGATTATTCAAAATTAGCTAAAACGACATTTGTTTCAATTAAAAAAATTATGTAGACAAGCTGTTATGTAAATATAGCTTTATTGCATGTTCTAATTGTACAAGATTTTAATGTCGTAATTGTTATTTCACACAATTATATATTCACAAATCTTAGTTCTTTAATTAATTTACCTCTTAAACTTTAACGAAGGACTTCACGCTTACACAATAAATTTCTGCTTAACTTGAAAACACAACATGACAATTTTTGAAGATAATTGATAGCATTAGCCATTCCCAATAATCTTGGTAAATGGGTTATAAAACATCCCAAGAATATTCAACCGTAAAAGTAAAACAATATACTGTTTTACTTCTCACATTTGGAATTCCCAATTCTATGGTTAACAACTATTAAATAATGTCTTTTGATATCCATAGTAACTGGAGTATATACCCACAACACTTAGTATCTAAGTAAGGAAACGTAACCGACCACGCAATTTAAATAAAAATACTTGTTTATTGACCACGAACGCACCTTATATGTTAGTCGGTATGGTTTAGTTGCATCTGATAACACTCAGCGAGGGTAGTAAATGCTCGTATAAATATAAATTTAAGTAGTAAAGATTTGAAACAACAAACGATATGCAAAAATAAATATTTTTAATTTCATTATTATCTGTTTTTTGTTATTTTGTCGCCACCCTAACCTAACTTTTTCTTGGTTGTACCATTTTTTTGTTGCTTAGATCGAATAAATTACATTTATTCGCATTTTTCATCGGATCATTCTTAAAAGTAAACAGCTCGGTAATAATTTATTCTTATAAAAAGGTCAGTATGCCAAGTAATGTAATTAGATAATTGATGAGAATTGTTTCATATTTCTTGCAAAGTAAAATGAAGAATCTTCAATAAAGTTTTGCAAAGTGTTATGCGACTTGTATAATAATTAATTGTGTAATAATTTCAGGTTATGAAAAATAAAAATATAGCTGCTAAATATTCCAAGACACACGCTTATGAGATTAAAATTTTAGCATTTACATTTATGACTATTAAATTGGACCTAAATTACCTAAACAAATACAGTGATTTAACAATATCAATGATATAACTTTTAGCATTTAGTTGTTTCAAGCTAGCAAGAAAAAAAAATCCAACTATTGTCCCACTGAAGTAGAACAGCGTCTCTAAGAACAAACGATAATCACCTGTCATGTACCCGCCAGTTACAGCCGGTTAAATGTTCAAATATATTTATAGCTAGCTGCGCGAAGGCTTGAATAAACGCTTAACTATAAGCAGTACGCATCAATAGGCGTGTCTGTGCCAGGGTACAAGCTAAATTTAGATGGCTGTACTTGTATACTCCAAAGTACTTACAGACCCTCCAATTTATTAGTATATATACACCACCAAATTATGATTTTCATTTTATTCAAGTTGTTTCAACACATGCTTTGAATCTTACTTATGTTTGTATGTATTTAAAATATCGATACAATTCCTACAAATGGCTTTGTTGTATTCTGCTGTAATTTTATTTGAAAAGCTTGGACACTACTTTTCAAATATGAAATCTTTAAAACGCGTCTATCAATAAATCGTTTACGTCATAAGTGAAATCAAGTAAATAAAGAAATCAGACATCCACACAGTGCTATATTATTAATTAATTCAGTGTACACAATTCCTTATTGCATTTGTAATTTAATTACTTGAAATAGGTGAAAATATATGCTGGATTGGCTAATGCAAATAAACAATTTAAACGATTGTACAGAATGAGTTTATCATATTTTTTAATTGCCAAGAATTGAAACATATTTTGAAAGATTCAAAATTGTGATTACCACACGCACAGTAGAAAACAACGAGTACCTTGCTTTAAATGACATGTATCCTCAATCTAGCAGATAACCACATTGTTATATAAAAATTAAGTCTGGAAATTAATGAAATGCTCATGTTACGACAAAGAAACAATAAATTAATCAAGCCGAAGTTATCCAACAAGACGTGGATATTTTTTCAGAGGGTAATATGTGGGTGTAACCTCGCGCTGTGTCTTGATGTATGATTTCGAAATGATTGGTATCATTACACAATTATTTTTGCAACTAACGAATTCATATACTGAAATCTATCAATTAATGTAATGGAATCATGATAAGTAGAACACACAGGTTGAAATTCGAACTGCTGCAAAGGGAACATTCAAATTGTCGCTCTTGTCTTATTAAAATGAACTTTTTTTATAGGATGTTTTTATGTATATGACAGAAGTTACAAAATTACAAATACAGCAAGTAATAAAAACTTTCCAAGTTATAAACTGCAGTCTGGATAATTATTTTGGCAATTTTTTTCAACCTTAAACTCTTGTACTTGGAACGTGTTTTGAAAACACAACCAATTAACATTAATATTAAACAAAGAAAAGTAGGAAATCAATAAGGACGCGTGACTGGTATTATTAACCTTTTTAAAACCCAGATCAGTTTTAGCGATTTCAAGGCCAGGCTGTTTCATTAAAGGATTTTTGGTAGACTACATTTCAATCCGGTTCAATTATATCAATCTCTGGGTCCAGCGAACCTTCGAATTGCAGGTTTAACGGGCTCAACAACTGCCAGAAATCCAGTTCGTAATAAACTGAAAGTGGTTATACACAAATGTGGAGCACATAAATATATTAAGAAGCATAAACAAATCAGTTCGAATTATAATGAATTATACATTAATAAATAATGATATTTGAATATTTGTTTGGAAGTTTTATCAGTTTTAAATATCCTCATTAATTGTTTTAGTTAACATTTTTAGGTACATTATTTCTTGTTTATATTAAACCGCATCATTATTTTTGTTTTGATTGGGTTCTGGTTAAGATCTGGTAATATTTTCATTTAAGGCTTACGATTATTAGTAAAGAAAAACTTTCATATTTTTAATTTCTTATTTTAGCAAAATCATGTTCCTTATTTGGTAGAAACCAATAAATGCAGTCTCATTATCTCGGAATGCTGTTTCAAGCCTATTTGAATATCTCATAAACCACAAACTTCCTTAATCAACTTTGTATTATTTTTTTTAAATAATAATAGACATATGTAAAAATAAAATTCAAAATTTAGAAATAATTCATTAAGGAATATATTACAATACCTAATCATTTATGATATACATTAGTGTCATTATTGATAACATCAATATAACGTACTTTTTTGTCACTGAAACATGTAAAATTAGCGAACCAGTTTATTTTTGCCTGCGCTCGCCATCGAAGTGATAATTATTGGATAATAATTTAAAAAGTTTTCAAATTTGGAAACAACTGTTGCATGAAACGGGCAAGGTAAGGTAAAGACTCTCCAAATTCAGTGACATTAGCTTACGAAATGACAGACAATGCAGTAAATTATTACGTTAAACATTGTTGAACAATATTATGCAATATTGATTTACTATAATAGCAATAAATAATCTGTCTGATAAGCTCTTTGTAAATAAGATGTCGAAGCCTCATTTTGTGCTTCCTACATTTTTTAATAAATTACAACATTTAGCACATGTCTAGACCAATATTTCCAATTTGGAATCGAAGGTCTTTTCAAAAATTAAACCAGACACCGAACACGTAGAAAAAAGGCGATACAGTGTGGAAAAGCCAAATGAAATAAATCCGGTTATAGAAGTTATAGAAAATCCCAGTCAGTTTAACTAAATATTTACACCATTTCCCATATTTTCTACTTCCATTCCAGAAGCTTCTTATCTTCTATATACTTTGACTGGGAGAATTTTGAGTAGCTCTCATGGTTGTCCATGTAAGTTCTCGCAGAAGCAGAGTATGTGAGTAGGTGTTTCATCCCTTAGTTTACATATTCTGCAAAAAGGTTCACTGACTTTTCATATTTTAATTTCCTCAGGGCACAGTGTCCAGTAATCAGGTCAGCAACTGTCTTGAAATGTCCCTTACCTACTTTCAATTGCCTTTGTGATTCCACATAACGTATCCGGACCAATGAATTCTCCTTCAGAAGCTTCTGGTTCGCCAATTCATTCCCGGCAATTCCCTCATGTCCCAGAACCTAACTAGAGAGGTTGTGTTGTCTCTTGCAAGCGTATTAAGGGATTATTTACAGTTTTTTCCCAGTCTTAGTGGTTGGATTGCTGATGTGATAACTTTGAGCAAATCCTGGCTGTCAGTAAAACATGTTCTTCATAACTGTATTCCAGCTACTGTTTTTAAAAATTCAACACTTGATTACGAATCTTCAAGTCATGCAGATTTTATTATGAGTCTTATTGTGAAATATAGGAAAACATTTTTCTCCATTTCTATAATTCTTTTATAATATATTAATTAATAACTGATTTTTTGTTATTTACGTTGGAAACTGCAACTGGTCAAAACTGACCAACCAGCAATTTTGCTTTAAAGAACTTAAAAACTAATGACTAAATCTAAGATATCACCCACTGGTGATTCTTAGTTGTTATCTCACTAATAACTGATGAGCACAAAACATTTATAATTTCTAGAACGCTGATTTCATCTGTTGTAATCTAGATGTCCCCTTGTAACAGATTTTTATTGAGAAAATGACACATCCTTGATCATACCAGATATTATTATAATGGTACTGGGTTGGTATGTAAATATGTGCTGTAATTTATCTAACCAATTCAGATATACATTTTTAAAATGTGTATAAAGGGCTTGGCTTGGAAACAAAGTCGAGATAAAAATATTCACCATTCATATTCTGTTCTTTAAATTGTTTATATGTAAAATATTAAGTTAATTTCATTTATTTTAAACGTTGTTATTTGAAATTTTGCTCAAAGTTTTCGAGTTTAGAGATTCTAGACCATGTAAAAACCAAAAAAAATATCCAAGGTACCGCTTAGCACTTACTATAGCGGTCCTTTGATTTTTTTGTTGCCTTTCGACACTGGCTAAATAGTATTTGTAAATATTAACAGTTTGAGATCCAGCAACTACCTATTTTAAAAATATTCAGTGATTTGAAATCTATCAACTAAATTGCACAATGCTATTACGGTATAGTATGATTCAGTATAAAGTGAGTATGAGCAAAATATTTGAGAAAGTTTCGTTTATAATATTATTTTGACTTAATTTTTAAATAATCACTGTTGTGTAATATAAATAAGGTTATTGTGTCATTATAGTCACTTAACAAGTATTTAAAGTAAAAGTTGGTTTTAGTTTACATTGTTGAAAGGTCATTTATATCATGGTGGTTGAAACAAAAACGACACAAGCGACAGTAATATAGTAATATATAGTAATATACACTTAGGGCATGTGTACCAACGGACAGTTGACAATTCCCCAGAGAAAAACCAATTATTTGTTTAGATTTTAGTTTTGTAATTTGGTTATTTTGTATTGCTTTAATGATCATTTTTATTATAAACAGTCATATATAGCTTTTAAAATACCTAAGCAATTAAAATAACGTCGAAAAAAGCACTAAATCAAAATAAACTAACTATTAAGAACCACGTGTTGAGCAAAGAACTCTTGTTTTTCATCAGATATTGATGTTCCATGTCAGATTCCTCAAGGCATGACGTCACGTGGACTTGTCCTATTGTTAGAAAATTAACCTTATTTCATATAATACGATTAGTTATAGTTAAATTTTAAATTTTTGAATAGCATGTCTAAGTTACCTACTAGCTTCAATCCACCAGCATTTTTTTTACATTTTAGTTATTGTAAATGCTGAACAGAAGCGTAGTTTTTACACAAATTTTCTAAAATATGTTTGACCTGTCTCATGAACTTTTGACTTAGGAAGTTACGGACAGATGTTTGATTCATATATAAAAGTAAAAGCGATATTTGGAAATAATTAAATCGTTATTAATTATTAATTTTATTCCAATTTAATAAAACCAGTAGAAGGTTTATGTCAATAGTAAATCATTTACTAGACTCAAATTATAATAAATTTATGTGGAACGACATAATTAAATTAATTTTTCATAAAAAATTATAAATAACAGTGCATTATTAGTTTCCTGAACTGAACATTGACATTGACTATTAAATTAAAAAAAAATTAATCAAATCAGACAAAATTGACGTCACGAATCTAGAACGATATATTATCTAGAGTAAAATTCTTTCATTTCCTATTCACGCGAACTTTATATTATTTGAAATAATTACCAATTAAGTGGTAAGAAAGCTAAAACACGAAAATTGCAAACCCATATAAAAACCTTGACATATAAGTACCAAAGCATTCCTTACAAGTTTTTACAGTCGGCCTTGCTTTCTAGTGCATAGATTATAATTTGTAGAGAAATAAATGACATTTCTTCTGAAAACTATGACGATTTGAATAAATAGATCCTTTCCATAATGGACAAATGTGGTCAATTTATAAGACAACATAATATTATCTGATCGGTTTCGCTTTTCATTTAACATGGAAAGTGTTATAGTCGAGTTTCATTTCATGAAGACACTTCGTTGCAAAATGTTTAATTGATTTAATAATAAGTACTTAGAAGAATTTTCTATTAGGTATTATTTATTCGCTTTCAGTGAAAGTATGCTACTCTGTACATAGACTAACAATATTTTGCACATACATTTCTTTGTAAAACCCCCTATTGTTATTATAATCACCTCATTACTTTGATGCAATTAGCTTTGTAAAGCCATTTTATATATGCAAATTTTTTTCTGGCAAGTCCTGTTCACATTAACTGTCAGTCCTCCATCAATAATTAAACCTATATGGCTCTATTAGCTTCGTTAACAAAAAATTACATTAACCTTTCACTCACAACATTTCAGCCCCCTTCCACAGGTCAATACTGATTTATCCAAACTTAATAAACGTCAAATAAAAACATTTACCTTAGGGGTGTCCACAGTTATCATATCATCATCATCAATTTATATGTATGTATATTATATAACTATATCCCAGTTCATGATGGAAAACTGGTAATACCTACTCTACAAAATCAGGTACCATTACAGCAATACAGACGCATAATACGACCAAGGTGTTCAGCAAAAGATTTAAAAAAATCGACTTTATGAATATGTTCAAAGGTTTCCCATACCAAATCAATACATATGTATAATGTTTAAATTTACTTGACTTACCTGTCATTTTCGCTTCATCTTGAACATGAATAATCAGTTCTCCTACAATCATAAACCTCTGGGTATTTCACAATCACTTCTACTAATAAAATAGTATTAGCAGAATCAGTCATTTTTAATAGAAATATTTACGATCTGAGTACCTACAGACGCGACGCGGTTTGAGTACAAAACTTGACTAATATCTGTCTGCTAATTTTTCCCGAAACAAAGAATACACCAACAACAGGAGCCGAAACTTCGCATAAAACCGTCTATAGACGCCATATTTTTAATTAGTCGTCATATGTCATACGATCACATGTGGGCCTCTTCCTTATAGTCATTACAGACCCAAATTAGATTAAGTGGGTCTCTTTCTTATGGTCTTTACAGACCAAAATTATATTAAAGTTGGCTCTTAGTGTATGTCAGAGTTAGCAGTCATCTTCAAGGTTATTTATTTTTATCCCTTCAACATCAAAGGATTTTCGCCGGGCTTCACTTCTTGTTGTTGTCTGTATTCTTTGCCCAATTGATTTCAGCGGACATAGACAAGTCGCAGCGTGTCGAGTCTCATAGTGTCGTTTTGATAAGCGCGGAGTAAATATAAGTCATGTAAGACACTGGCGCGTCTGTTCCTTGTCGTTGTCTGATAGATGGTCTTATTAGAGAGCTCATGATGAAAGCATTTCTTGAACTCCAACGTAACTCTGTTATCGACCACGTTAATATGAATTAAAAAATATTTTCTTACATTACCTACTTATTAGTGAACAAAAATGAATATATAAATAATATGTTTATTATTAGTTATTAATAGAAACGCCAGTCCGATTTCTTATGGGTTATTTTGAACTTTTTTTCATCTTCATGAATTTTAATAACTTTTAAATTATATTGTAAGCAACTGTCAGTTGAGTTCACTTCTCGTCACACATAATTTGTTTAAAATTGTGAATAATATTTCTTAGTCCGAATTACATTTGTCTGCGTTCAAAAAGGAAAATCTTAATTTCGGTGTTATCTATCACGAATATTATATTGTTGACCTCTTCTGTGTTTTAACAAAACATTAATTACCATTGCTAGAAGAAATTACTTAATTAATCATTTTTACATGTTAATTATTTTGAAAATGAAAACAATTTATCATAAAATTACGTAATTTGTTTCTAGTGTACCAAACATTTCGTAATATAATTTAAAAGCTGAAAATGTCAAACGTCACTTTGTACATGAGTTTCTAGATATACAGATTGCGTAAATTACATCGGAACCGTCCGGATTACACAAGTACGACAGAAAAACAGCTGAAAGAGAGAGAAAGAATAATTATGCGCGGTCATTAAGGCGTGTACTTTGTTTCACCTTAGGGGTGTATACTTATTTCCCGAGACTGGCCGAATGCTCATTGCCCCCCTATTTTAACCGCTGTTGCCAGAAGCGCAGATTAATTTGTACAAATGATATTTTTGTCTCGTTATCGTTGACTTTTTTTCGAGGGTGAAAATACAGCACGTTTGTGCTAGCATTACGCCAAATAATCTTAGAGATATGAGATCAAATCTTTATCACAGATTTGGTTATTGTCTGGCACAGGAAGGTGGTTTATTTGAGCACTTAATTCATTAAAATTATGTTTACCTTTAGAATGGATTTTTATTTTTATTTTTTCAGGAAGTTTATATTTTATGTTTAGAATAGGTGTAGGTACCTACCTACTTATTTTATTTTTTCAATTTAATTTATTAATGGAAGGGATTTTTAGTTTATTAATTATGGTTCTCTCAAGAAATGCTGTTTTATTTTCAAGTTACAATGGCTAAAATAATATCCTATTGTAGTTAGAAATTGTCAACTTGGTCTGAAATGATCATGTTGACAAAAATGAATTTTAAGATGTACAGGTTACGTAATAACGATTGTATTTTTTTATTTCTTTAACACCCTCACTCCTTCCATGTTGGGAGCATACTGAATACCACCAACTAGTGAATTCTCTCTGTAAAGGACCATTCGGCCAGTCTCGGGAAATAAGTATACACCCCTAAGATGAAACAAAGTGATGACCGCGCACAATTATTCTTTCTCTTTCTTTCATATATCCTTGTCGTACTTGTGTAATCCGAGGCCAGGGTTCCGATGTAATTTACGCAATCTGTATTTAGTTGGTAGGCTTCCTTATTTCAAAATGTATTTTAAATTATTCCTATTTTCACGGTCTTATTGTTAATGTTAAGTTTGAAAAAAAATGCATCTCTTGTAGTTTTACTTGTTCGGTTAACAATTAATTATTTCTATAAATAAAAGGATATTGACATTTAATTGCTAATCAACAGCGCAAGGGTCAATTTTATTCCATCATAGGAAGTAGTCTGATCCATTTTTTTATTCACTATCCGTGTAGATTACGCAAATTTAATTCAGTATTACGTACGATTATCGGCAAAAGTACCTTGGAATAATTATTGAAGAGGAAGTTAATTAATTAGTTATAATATAGTGTAATTATTTGTATATTTTCAATTGTGACAGTTTTTATTTTCATTAAAATTCCTATGGGAACATTTACACATACAAGTATAAATGCGGTTAATTATAAAGGCTTAATAAGTATTTTGGGTGTGGTTGGAAACCGCACACCTTTAAATACATTTACTTTTGTATAAAAGCAGTTATATACATATATAAATAGTAAAAAAGTTATTTCTAAAGTACAACTACCGGTGACGTAAGAATTTTAAAAACTTAGTTAATGAAAATTGTATCTTCAGATGTGCAATTATCTCACTCTAAGTCGTTAATTAACAAATTCTAATTACTTTATCACGAAAAATAATCCTTATCTTATGTAGTGAAAGTATATGATTAAAAAACTGTTATATAGAAAAACCACTTAACAGATACATATTTCATATCATGATTTTAATATTTATGTCGATGATGGCACCCATTAAACACGTCTGCATTTTCTTCGTCCGTCTATTATTAAATCCATTACACAACACATTTTTTTTTCTAATATTCGCACTTTATCTAAGTACCTACTACCACTGACCCAGATTCCAAAAGCTTACGTAAAGTAAGAAATTCGGCCTTTGGGTGAGATGAATATTCTTTATCTTTCAATTAGTAATTAATTCTCTTTATTCTAATTCGTGTCTTACCAGATAACTATCCATTATCTTACGATTCACGTTTTAGCATAATTGTTCTTTATTTGTAAACAATATTAATGAGTGAAAATGGTAATATTATTAATATTTCAGAAGCTTTTACAAGGTTCATAATATAGTTTGCCTAGTTAGAACAAAGCTTGACCTTAAGCTAAAAACACAAACATAAAATTATGCCAATAAAATTACTTACTCTTCATAATAATTTTAATGAATTTATAATACCTTTAGTTCTTTTCAGAGTTTTGAGTTGAAATAGTATAAGAAGTTTTTTCGTATATGAGAGACTTTTGTCAACACAAGAAGTTTAACATGAAGCATAAGCGTCCATGCGCTAGAAAGAAACAAGTATTTTAAGTAGCATAAGAGGATTCCAAATGAAACAAATTAATAGATTTAATACTACAAAGTTTTTGAAAAATATTTTCCAAAAAAAATGACCATTCAATTAAGAAGAAACAAGTACTTCTCTCGGGCTAAATTCCCCGACAGACATTGAATTACACTTCTAATTTAAACGGGGTTGGAATGATCTACAAGATGTAACCAACCATTCTGGTTTGCAATTAGAAGAGGTCTCCGCCTATTCGCGCCTCATCAGTACAAGGTAGATATTCTCCGTCCAGGAGCGTAATCACGGACTAAGAATGACACTGAAATCACAATCAATACGTATTCCCATGTAAAGTCGTGGCAACATGAAATTGCATTTTTTTAGACTTTAAATAGATATGACACTGACAAGTAGTTGTTTACACTTTGATCTGTGTCAGTTGGTCGGGAAGCGATATGTGTTGAAGTATGATGAAAAATATTGATTGCTGCTCTTACTTGTTTTCCGTTCCTTATATTCTGATATTGTTTCTTGTAAAGGAAGGTTGATGCTTAGCGGTGAAACTTGATTTTTCAATCACATCCTACAGTAATAGTTGATTTTCTAAGGATATTTCAACCGGCGCCATTTAATGGTGCGCTGTTTTTGTCCTGCGCTGTTTTTGTCCAGCGCTATTTTTTCCTGCGCTGTTTTTGTCCAGCGCTGTTTTTGTCCTGCGCTGTTTTTGACCAGCGCTATTTATGTCCAGCGCTATTCTGCTACAGAGCCCATAGCGATATCCTGCGATTCTAAACCTTACCTGTTACTTACAGATTCGTAAATATTTACGGGCTAGACATCTGTCACTGTAAGCAGTACAGGATGTGGTACAGAGCGTTGTATTATTATTATTATCATTTTTCGTGTATTATTAGTCAAAAAGTTGTAGAGTTTTTAGTTTTTTTGTTATTTTTAAGTGATTATTAAGTTTTTAAGTGAACATTATTGACAATTAAATATTTTCGCCGGTATTCTGTTGGAAGAGGATGAGAATCGGTTTATACATATTTTTTATGGTATTATTATAAAATACACTTTCCATTTTTCCAGAAATCATATGGACAAAAATAGTGTTCAATTCTTAATTAATAATTTAAGACTCATGTTATGGAGAATAATTTAGGAATTCCCTGTGTAGTGAAAGTAATAATAATGAATTCACAGTTTTTTTACAATGCATTTAAATAATTTTTTTGGGTTTTCGCTACTCTAAACTTTCTGGCCACGGGCTCATTTCAGAACGATGTTTCACAAGTAGGTACACACACAGCTTTTAAATACTTTTAATGGTTTTGAGGTTAGAATTTTCACATTATAAACAGAAGTGAAGTTTAAACCTATAAGGTAAAGATCTGTAACTATGACACTTACAGATTTGGTTCCAGAGTAGCAAATTTTACAAATCTGTAAAGGTTCAAGTTACAGATCCTATATCTTACAGATTCTGTAGCTTATAGGTAAATTATCAGAATCCCAACATAAGTATACTTACAATTTTAGTTGTTGATGCACAAAAGTACATCAAACTAAAACTACTCTCTCTCTCTCTAACACATTGATAATGCCATGTGCCTTAAGTATCTCCCTAGGACCATAGGGCTGAATAATTTTTCAATTACAACTGCATGATAACTGGATAATGTTATTATATAAAAGAATAAAATGTAATAGAATTTCAGTTCAACTAGGAGCGCTTAAATGACATCACGGATGGAACTGTGGTATGGTGACCCTGTTGATCTTTGCAGTATATTTAGAATTCACTGTCTGTGCTACCTCTTCAAGAAACATATACATTATTTGTAATAAGAATATCCATATCCAAGAATGAGTTTTACATAAATGGTGTAAAGTTTACAAATAGTTTTAAATAACTAAGGATATTGGATAAGCATAAATGCTGATAAAATCTTTCTGAAAATGAATTATCGCTTTGGAACTTCCTATCTTAATAAGACACGTATTACAGCCAGCTAAGCGTGGAGTTAATGAAGGTACGATATTGAAAAGTAAAAAAAATCTTCTTCAAAGGCATATCTATATGAATATAAGCTGGCCGACAGGACCTTACATAATAAGATTGTCTCGATAATATAGATACTAAATAAAAATCAAATTGAAAGTTTTACACAATAAAACCTTGATCCATTCTCAACAAAAAGGATGTTAACATTTACAGTAACATCCAGGGTGGTCAGATCAAAACAAACAAAGATAAATTGATTTCATAATCAACATTTTTCTGTTTTAAATGTATACTAATTTAATTCAACATATATCTATAGAAGTAGGTACCAATATCCAGATAAAATACATTTAATTTGACAAAGTTGGAAACATTTTTTGTTCGATAGGAAATATAAATGTGGGTTAAATAATTGAACATAATTCAGGAAAGAAAAACAATCAGAATTTGGATGGTAATAGAATAGAGATTGGCAATCAATGCGGTAAATGATTTTATCTAGAATTGTGTAAGTTCTATTTAGCACTTTTACACTATGAAACAGCTCGAAGTGAAGTAATATATATTTAAACGTTGCAATAAATCTTCCAAATGATATCTTGCATAAATTATACGTATTCTGGTTAAAAGAGTTACTGCAATTGTTGCTCTAAATACCACGATATTTATCTAGGTACCTTTGGGCGTCTCAGTGATGTTTTTCGTGATTTTCAGGTGAAAGCGTTTAATAACCTTTTGACTTGTTACATCGTACTTTTTGCGATTCCATGGACACTCCAATAGATTGTTTCACGAGTTGGACACTAAATTATACAATGGTCGAGACCAATTGGTAACACTCTCAAAATTTATTATGTAACACGCGACATTTTAACTCACGATCTTCATTTTTATCCAAAACAATATTCCTTTATGTTGATATTACGTTATAAAACAAAAACTAAACTGGAACAAACATGAAGCTAACTGCAAATTTACGCACGGATGACGATATTAACGATAAACGTAAAATTAAAAGATTACAAGAAACTTATAATTGAGGTGCTTTAAGGCTTTTTATTTAATATCGGACAATATAAACCGTAGATAATCCAATCCTGCGGTGTAGTTCGATAAACTTTCGTCTCCAAGTGCATTTCTTAAATAATACAATTTTTTATGCGTTTTAGAACAGAAAATGAACGTTCACCAGATGCATTAGAAACAAAAAGACATAAATATATTCTTAAAATCATATCCATATTGGGAAATGTAGAAGAACGATTTCTTATTAGTTTCAAATATTCTCTGGGACACTTATTCTCTAGTTTGAGAGGTTTTACAAAACCCTGGAAATGTACAATCTCTTCAACAAAAATCACTGTCCAAATCATCAGGAGAAATTTGCAATCAAGTGTGATATTATAAATAATTTTATTATTTTTCTATTTCCCTAAATTAAAATTATATTTATGTATTTTTTCTTGGGCCCCTGTTTAGCTCCCCGGTGCATTTGCCCCTTTGGCCACATGGTTAAACCGGCGCTGATCATAATTATTTAATATAATGATATTTTTGGGTATAAAGATTTAGGACAAACTTCCTATAAATAAAATAATTTATATGCTGTTTGTTTATTTAAAATAAATTAATTTTTTGTCACAAAAATGTATTATCAAGGTTACTGTCCACTGACAGGTGATTTTTTTTGGAGAAGCAATATTTTATATTCCGAATACTTAAATTATTTGATATAAATTATTCTAATTTTTTAATATCCGATAATAAAACTAATGTAATCATTGTTCTTGAATATTTTTTGGGGACAGTTTCACCATAATAAATTTAGATTGTGAAAGTTCAAAAATCATTACCCGGCACACGAATAAATACATTTGTAGTGATTAAAATTTCCGGTTGACTAAAACCATAAACTGTCGTTTATTGAACACGAGATTTACTGAATTATTCACCCTCATTAAAAATTGGTTTTATTAATAAGTGAAATTTGTTACAGTGGAGCTTTTAAAGGGTGAACTATTTTACGCAACTATTTTTTCTACTACTGAGCTTAAACACCGATCAGACGTCACACTTTTGTAAACATCATTTGAGATTTTGCCAGTTTTTGGAACAAAGCCATTTTCTACAATATTATTAACTTCTGCTTTTAATATAAAAGTTTTTAACCATCTGTGCATTACTCATCAAAACTATACATTTTTTTAGTCAAACGTGTTATAACACATTTCAATATTTAATGTTTTATGTAAATTTATTACATAACAAATTAATTAAACAACTAACAATGGTAGATTATTGTGTTTAAAAAAGCTATGACCCTACAATTTTAAATTTTACGATTAATTTATTTGCTGAAATACTATACTTTTTCTTAATAGTGACCTTCATTTGTAAATAAAATTTACACATTATTGAAATATGATATACGAATAAATTTTCAATATATAAAAAGTAATATTTCTCAACATTCATTGGCATTGAACAGCCATTTTTTCCAATAAGCATATTTATGAATATAAACAAGAAATTTTAAGCAGCAAAGTCTGAACGAAGTAAACATGTATGTTCTGAATCCAAACCTCTTGTAATACGAATTGTAATAGTCTTTAAATACAATAAAATTGATAAAAAAATAATTTTATTTCATGTGCCACTCAGTATATACATAGAATCAACTAGTGGCACTTGAAAGTGTGCGCAATCTGAACACGCGACTGTAGCAACTTACAATCGTCCTCTATACATGTGCACTATTTGTAAACAGCTCGCATTTCAACGCACTGCTCCAAATTCATTTGCTTATTGATACTGAAAGTGAAAGCATTATGAGTGAAAGTATCGTATTACGTTAGCGATTTTCGACAAATTATTGCCATATTAACCACCGACGCTACGTTAAATTGCATAATCTATTTCAATGCATAGACATTATTACAATAATATAGTTAAACCAACAATCGGTAATAATTGTTATTAAATAATATTCTCATAAGTCTTGGTAGGTCAGTCGGTAAATGATTGGGTCGTGAGAAAACTCACCTGCTTCACTGTGATGAGAATATTCCATATTGTGTATTAGTCTATAAGAAAACAAGAGTAATTTTGCAAATATGTATTATTTAAAAATAAAGAATACTTAAACAATAGAGAAAATATGAAAATCAATATATCCTTGGACACAAAAAATACCAGAGAAACATGGAATCGAAAAAATTAGTGTAGTGGGTTCTCTATTACCTTCACAATTAATGAGGATTAAGAATGCCTTCCAACTTTTCTCTTAAAAGAGTTTTCATAAGATCAGTTTTGCGCCAACCGCCAAGTCACCAGACCTAGTGGATATCCCAAAATTCCTTCGGAAAATAGGGCTAAAGGCTATCAGTAACCCAACAACTAGGTCTAAACTGGTAAAAAACTGTAAAGAATCCCTCAACAGGCTGACAAGAGACAACAAAGTGTCTCTAATATGGGTGCCGCCACATGAGGGAATTGTAGGGAATGAAATGGCTGACCAGTTAGCTAAAGAAAGCTCTAAAGGAAACTTCATAGGTCCGGAACCGTTTTGTGGAATCACAAAAGATTGCAAAAGATTAAGAGGGGAAATCGGGAACTGGCTAGATAGGGAACACCAACTCAAATGGAGGTCGGCACAAGGGCACCTCCATATAAAGAGTTAACTGAACAAGGTAGACAAGGAACTCTCAACCAGGCTATTGAAACTGGTTAAGAGATGTTTGAAGACAGTTACTGACCTGGTGACTGGACACTGCAGCCTGAGGAAACATCTGCATAAAATGGGCAAAGTTAGTGAATCTATGTGCAGGAAATGTGAACTATATGATGAAATACCTGCTCACATACTCTGCTTCTGCGAGAACTTACATGGACTCAGACGGAAGCACTTTGGAGAGGAAACTATACAACCATTACAACTACTGAAAATCCCTCCAGTCAAACTAGTGGCCTACATAGAAGACGCAAAGCTTCTGGAATGGAAGTAGATAACATGGGAAACGGTACAAAGAAGACACTAAAATCACAATTAATACATGTTTTCCAGTAACGGAAATGTTAAAGTTGTGACATATATACACATACGCAACTACAATGATGATTGAATCCGATTTATATAAATCAGTGTTACACATTTTAACCAGATATTACTTAATAGGTGTTACGTTTGAATTAAATTCAAATAATACGTCTTTTATTCATTAAAATTCTCGAGGAGCAGACTGTTGAGAATAATATAGAACTAATTAGGTAAAAGAAAAGGAATTTTGTATAAAAACAGTGATATTATTACATTAGCATTCAAACATTTCTTATTGCTTAACGTTTTTGTATTACATGTCACCGTAACAATTGGTTGGACATCTATTATTATTAAGTAATATAGGTACTAAAACTATTGAAAAATTAGTTTTTTCATTTACTCGGCAGTAGCAATACAAGGATTGTTTATATAGAAGGTGTTTAAGGGTTAAAAGTGATAATGATTTCAACTATTTTTACAATGGTTTCAGATAACCAATGTTCTAACAAACAAATACTTAATATTTTACGGCTATGGAAACATTATTAAAATAATAATTATAAATGATGTTTTAACGTTTGACATGACATGGTACTATATATTGAATTGCTATAAACAAATATGATATTATGTAACGCTTTTTTCACTATCAAATTATAGCTTTGATCGATTGAACAACAATAATTTTAGTCACAACATATCACTTTTATAAACTTTCATTAATATGTCAACAACAGTTATATAATCATCAAAGTACCTAAAGTGTAACATAGTTGAGTAACATATGAAATTCTTTTTTAAAGCTTGTTCTTGCGGGACTTAAACCAGAAACTAGGTCGTAAATTTGTCTCATTGTATTTAATAGCATTTGACATTTTATAATTATAGGATAATTGAATAAAAAAACATTTTATGCCACTAAACGACCAAAAACGTTTTTTATTTTTCGTAGTGCAAAAGTATGAATAATTGCATACGCAAAAAATAGCCGCTGGACATTACGAAAGAAATTAAATGAACATCATTGAAGACGTTTAAGTATATTTATAATATTGCATAATAGATCATCAGCTGTTAACACTGAACAAAGTAATGATTAAGCATGCAAGCGATATGTTTGTATCTATGCATGTCATTGCAAAAAATCCTGTGATTGTGGGAAAATCACATTCTAATTTACAGTACAAAAATAAAGTAAGTTGAAATAGCAATTAACAACCTTGGCTTTGAATAGCGACAAAATACAAGATAACCTTCAC
Organism: Lochmaea capreae; assembly: GCA_949126875.1. Taxonomy (NCBI): domain Eukaryota; kingdom Metazoa; phylum Arthropoda; class Insecta; order Coleoptera; family Chrysomelidae; genus Lochmaea; species Lochmaea capreae. The sequence goes on from OX421402.1 coordinate 3,903,715, forward strand.
TTAATTTTTTTATTCAATCAATCTCTTGAAAGAGACAATATGTTTTAAACGAGACAGCACCAAAAGTTAACCAATCCAATTTTATTTGATTCAAGAACCTGAAAGTCGAGCATTAACTTTACATTGGGGCAGGCGTTTTGTAAATCAGAACAAAAATAATGGTAAAACTGGTTGATTGAAACCAATTCAATACGATTTGTGGTACAGTCAAATCGTTGCTATGAGCACAAATCAACAGATTGCGTAAATTATTGCATAACTTCTGTACTATACCTACTATATGAAATAATTGCTTAGTTACCACACAAAATAATACATACAATAAAAATTATTATTATTTTAAGCATTTATTCTGAAAAATCTGCCATTAGAAAATGTTTCGAAATTGACACAAACAATTGAAACAAACCAGATTTGAATTGACCTCTTACAGGTTATTGAATTGGATTTGTTCCGCTCTTAATCACCTGTTAAGAATATCCCATAAGTTTTCTATAGGATTTAGGTGTGGACTACGGGATGGCCATTCCATAATATCAATTCCAATCTCTTCCAGGTAATTTCTGACAACGTGTGCAGCGTAGGGCCTGGCGTTAACTTGCATTAACAAGAAATGTTCGCCACAATATGGAGCAAAAGGTACTACATACTGTTGTAAGATGTCTTGTATGTACCTGTCAGCTGTCATACTTCCATTATTTATAACCACTACATCCGTGCGTGCTGTAAAATAAATACCTCCCAAACCGTAATGGATCCTCCTCCAAATAACGTGATGTTTGAGAAGTTGCATTGGGTATAACGTTATCATTATTGTACAGACAATATCTGGACTCATCTGTAAAAAGCACGCAGTCCCAATCAGCCTTGACTAAATGTTCGTGTTCTCTGGCAAAACGTGGTCTTTCTCTTCGGGGATCTACGGTTAATACCCCGGGCAGCAATCCTAGGTCTTAAATTGGAATGTCTTAAGCGTAACCGAACAGTTTCAGCACTAATTTGTAGACCTTGTACTTCGCTCAGTTGAATTTGTAGGTTATGACACGTCACAAATCGCTATCGATGAGCTGAAATTCTTAAAAATCGATCATGGATTGGTGTTGTGGCCGATTTCTTCCTTGTCCTGCCATACGGTCATGTTCTCCTGTATCTAGGAATCTTTGTAGAGATGGTTGTATGATTCACATTCAATCGACGACCTATTCTTCGGTAGTTCCCGTAGTAGTCCGGCTTGGGCACATTCAACGCGAGGCAAATTTCGATTTTGCCGTTCCATATTAAACTTTTTTAAAAAACAATATTTAAAGAAACACGATTCGTGTATTGAAAAAAGATATCGATAAATTTAAGCACGGAAAGAAACAGTTTTTACTAGGGGCTTACAAGAATTAATTTATAATGGGGATTCTTGAAAATGGAGACCAAAATATTTTATAATTTTAAGGTGGTACGTTAATTTTTTGGAGAAGTGTAAACACTTATTGTTCTTAATTAGTAGACTGTAAAAAACACAAAAGATCTTATGAAACTGAAAGAAAATTGGTTCGTGAACGTGGAAATAAATTAATTTCAAATTTATAGTTTTGACAATATTAATTTGGAATTTAAATTGTTATGTGGCGTTTCACAACTTTCAACCAAGAGGATGTGGATGCCTTCTTCATAATATATCCGACGATCTTTATCTGAAGTATTCAAACCGTTGAATTTATTAGATAAAATCTTCTATCCTCCTTTAATAAAAAAAAAAGAATAATGTCGAATATGTAGATTGTAGCTTAGATAAAGGTATCCTTGAATTTTTGTTAAAAACTTTGAATATACATATTTGAATAAATCTATCATATTTTCCTAAATATGTTTATTAAAATGACTTTTCTAATTATTGATTATTTAAAATCAATCATACGATTCGTATTACAGGCTTTCATATTATCCACTAACTCAATCTACTTTCAAAACATATACTTACAGGGAGATTCATTTATTTTACACAGAAAATCTTGTGTCTTAAATATGAACACTTAAACGGAAATTTGTCTCTATTCTGTCAGAAAAAAAAATTGTTTTTGCCCTTTACTTCAAGACTCTTGTTGTCATACTTGGTAATGGTAACACATTTCCACTTTGTGAAATCAAAGAGATCAAGATTATAATAATTGAAAGTTCATGATAATTACATATAATTATTCCATACTGCTATCTCAAACATAATAATGTATTCAATATAAAATTTTATACAAAAAAAACTTGTAGGTGATACCAAGTTTGTGGTTGTTATAATTATTTCTTGTTGCATAACAATATCCTTGATATTTACAATAGCCGACTGTCCAGTCTACTTTAGTTTGCTTGAACAACATGATTTTTGCTTTGACAAGGGTTTACCAATTAACTTGCTTGATTACCTTGCAGCGGAAGGTGGAGACTGGAATTAATAAAACTTGTATGAGTGTTAGTTATTACTCAATCAACGCTAAGGATTTATTGTAGCAGAATAATACCAAACAATTTTATAAATTGATAAAACAATTTAAGGCTCAACATTTTTAGATATACTTAGACACGTAAGCCGACCTAAATTTGGAAGAGTGTGAGGTGTTCGTCTCCCTTGCCGACTTTTTCCTTTAATTATACCGGCATATGTTTTAGCAGCCAACAATATTTTATCGAAAAACAAAAAATGCTTAATGTGTGTTTCATTTCCGTACAAATTTTTTATAATTTTCTGTTTACGGACGTTTTCTAATAATAAAAAAATTTCCTATACAAGTGACTTCTGGAAAATTGTGTACAGTATATACCAAAGATTTCGACTTTAAATTTAAAAATTTTGCATGATAAGAATTATTGCTGTTTTCTTATAACTCACTGAATATATAAATAAATTTTCATCAAATATATTCGAATTATTGTATTTATTATTTTATGACTAATTTAACGTTTGGGTCATTTGTTTTTATGTCTTTAAAATGTACAATCGTTGCGGATGTAAATATATATTTATTCCGTACCAATAAAATTCCAAGGTTTACTTTTTTGCAATAACCATAAGATGTGATCAATTCAAAAAATCCATAAAATATGTACAGCACATATCGACTTGACGAGGTTGTCCTTGCAAAATTTTAACATCCTGTTAACCAAAAAACCGGTAATAGGGTGGGTTATATCCTTCATTACAATCAATCAGGTTGCCACTCAGTTTGAATTATTTGCTTGCTTATTCTGACAATTGATTCTTGTGTAACAACTAGTGCAAATCATAAATAATAATCCAATTTTATAAAATCAGATGAAAGTTTCAATAAGCTTTCGTGTCCTAGTGTGTTAAATAAATTTGATGGAAAGTGTGATGGTCTTAAAAGGAACACCCCGTATTTCACGGAATTATGACAGAATTTCTTCAATGATCTTATAATGGAAATCAATCAAATCCTAGCCTTTAGCAATAATGTGTTTGCAAGATACTTTTTAACCAAGCTTTTGTAATAAATGAATGCAAGAACGATGTGTGAAAGGTGTGGTTGCCTTTTGCGGTAAATCTATTACATAGTTGGAAAAATAATAGTACTTGCAAATCTTAATACACGGTGTCTGAAATTCAATACAAATATTTTTCTAAAATAAATTAAATAAAGCATAAATGCCGAAACATACAAAAGTTAATGTACCAACAGTACGTACATTGTTCATGCACTTTCACCACCCAAGTTATAGTATATAGTTTAGTTAAATAAACATTTATGTAGTATATAACATAAGATATTGACAACCTTCTTTAACACAATTATTTATCTGATATATATTCAAACAAAACGGTTCTCATATTTTTTTAATAAAAGTTGGGTTAGGTGTTAGAGATAAATATCGAAAATTGGCTTGCTTTTTGTAATACCAATTCGAAGATGGTTCAAAAATACGATCTTCGAATTAAATCGATCTCTCTCTTTCTATTTTACAAAAGACTATCCATTTTACGATAAAAAATAACTACTCTCCGGACTAGCATTTGATCGAAGAACATGAATAATCTAGTAAGTATTTAAAAGCATAATAATTGTGTTCTTGGGAACTTCAATAAAATTATAGTCTTAACAACGTAACCTGTTCGTATATTATTTTGAGCCACGGTATATTTTAGTAGACTTGTGTCACTGGTAAGATACTTGTACTATAAGAAAAATCGATGCAGATCATTAACCATGAAACCAATAATTTTATTCGTCTGTTTGTCGTAAAGGAACGGATATATTAGTCGATGTGAATCCTTTTATAGACGAACGAGTAAAGTGTTTAAATTTCCGGGTAAAGATCAATTACACAAGTTATTTGTGACATTTTATGCTCAAATGTGGCCAATTCAGTGAAATTTACTGTCCTATATATTTAATTAAAAGACAGGTATGTTAACGAAGAATTTCAATATAGGGAGGTAATTTTGAAAAAGCCGTAATGTAGTAGTTCATTCAGTATAGCCACTACAAAATTTTCGGATCTAAAATGACTGACATTTTCTAGGCCTTTTTGGGTACCATTAAAATGATATTTGATTTCAAAGATTTCTAGATGTTCCCGGATATCGTAACTGAACTATTAACGTTGTTGAAATAAATAAAATAACCTAGGGGACTTGAATTTTTACGTTTGCAGCATGGACGAAACCTGTCAATCCAATGTCACATGTCTGCGTGTCACGTGCATCTAATCTAAGTGAGTATTCAGAGTAATTTGTGATTTAATCCAGTATATTTTGTGGTTAACTGTTGTCTTACTGTTTTAAAATGTCCAAAATAAGACATGTGACATTGAATTGACAGCTTTCATCCAAGTAGCAAACTAAGTCCCCTAGGTTACTTTATTTTTTTCGATAACAATATTAATAGTTCAGTTCAGTTATTCGGGAACATCTAGAAATCTTTGAAATCAAAAATTATTTCTGTTTCGACTTTTAATCGTACCCAAAAAGGCTTAGAAAATGAATGGACTACTGGAATCATCCATTCAACTTATGTGGTTAAAATCAATTTTATAAAAAAAAATATTTCACGATTCGTTGAACATACAACTATTGATTTAAACATCAACAAAAACAGATTGAGATAAAAAATTTATTACTTGCAATATTTTTTCTTGAATGAGGTCAGTTTGAAATTAATATATTATTTTAGCGAGAAATAGTTCCACATAGACAAATTTATCCATAAAAACAAGGATAACGGATTTAAAAATGCTAATTTAATCATGTTATACGACGCAAAGCCACATAGTAAGTACATCAGTACGCAGAGCTGAAATTTTCCGATGTTGCATAATTTTCATTCAACTGTAAAACCACCAGCTTTTATTTTAAACAGGAAACCACTTGAAGCTAGATAAAGTGTGTTTCCAATAAGAGAAAATAAATTATATGGTGCTTAACTAATGATGAGAAATTGTAACATTTATTTCCTTCAGTATATTATTGTCTTCGGTTGAAATTGACATTTAAGTTCCTGAATATGCAAGAAACTTAATTAAACGTACTTTACTACTGCATGAACAAAGAAATTTAATAAAATGGAACGTTACATTACAAGAATTATACCACATAAATTATATACTACGTGTTGAATCCAAATACACCAAAAAAATTTCTGCGTACATAAAAATGAATCCTTGGGAATAACCCGAAGTCTCATCTCTCAAATTATTTTCTGAAAGCCAAGGGAAGTAATTTTAAAAGTACTGAAAACTGTTTTATAAAATATGTTCAGTAAATAAACGTTTTGATAATAGAATTACTATCTTTTCTGGTTGTGAGCCTCATTTACGCAAATTGACATTAATAATCCATATCTGAATGTACCAGTGTACTCATTAAGTTAATAAGTAACCAAAATATAACTTACATTTTTTATAAACACCATTTTCGTGTCATGATATGATAAATAAGAATTTCTTACGAGCTTAGGAAATATATTATTGCTACTATATTCAACAGGCTAATTTCATTCGAGGTAAGCCGTCAATAATTCGTTTGAAATATGCGGTATCATTATATTTTATTTTGATTTTTACGCATTTTTTCTTTAATATTCGTCAGTAAAAATAAAATATCTAGAAATGGTCAAAGATTTTGATCTTCCGTTGGCTCTGTTGTATCCGTGTCAAGGTCTAATATTTAGTCTGTGATTTGATTAATAATTTCAATCAATAACTTTTTGTGTCTAACGCAGTTTCTTTATTTTTGCGTAATCAAATATTTCTCTTTTTTAATCTTATAATGTCAAAATTGCAACGGTTGAGTTTGCAAGCCCGCGCATGTGATTTTAACACTCTAATTTTTTATATTATACGGTTATCAAGTCAAATAGGTTAGTGTTAATAATTGCAGCAACTTAATATTTTTTCTTGTAATTTATCCGGATACAATAAACTGCAAGGTCGCTTATAACAGTTAACTAGTACTACTTTCACTGTTTTATTTACCTAGTCATATTACCAAGGCGCGCGGGAGTTAGATAATTCAGAAAATAAACTAGAGCTCCATTTGAATTTACCCATGGTTATCTACAAGTGTGAGGCAAACCAAAAACTTATGTAATTTTCAATTTTTCATTGTTTTCTACCGTTTCGCAGTCGTAAAACTAGTAAACAATCGCATCTAGCAATAAACTTATTCTCATCTGTGAAAAGACAATGTTTCGTGTACAAATATCGATGTAAAAAGTTTTTCTGTAAAAAATCTTATAACTAGTTCAAATTTTGAGGAAAGGAAAGATTTTTTTTACTTGAGCGATTAATCGACTTTGTCCTTTTAATTCTATAAGAAATCTGGGTATTTTGCATTATCATTACAAGGCAGTACATGTTATATAATACATTTTTTCTAGACAGTTTTTATATTCAACATTGACAATCCTTCATTTTTGCATATTTTTACATATTTTTCCATTCAGTAGAATTAGTTGGTATTTAAATGGACAATAATTTATTGTTTGTATGAAACAAATGATATTTCAAATAAAAAGATTCAAAAAATAATGTAGTAGACCAAGCAATAGAGCTTTTTACAATAATCCTAGTAGAAAACGGATGGTGTCGTCATATAAAAGAAATTACCTATATTGCTTGGCCTATAATGGTAAATTGTAATTGTAAATATGCTAAATACTGATAATATCAAAAATGACATTCAAATGGATGTGGAAAAGTCAGAAAAACTTCATATATTTAGATTTATATGCAAATTAAGTTTTTTTTTTAATTTAAAATTCAGTGCAAACTAATAGTTTCTATTTTAAAAATGAATTATTCAAAAGTTAATGCAAAGCAGCGTTAACAAAAAAAGTCTCAGTGTAAATATAAAACAAAGTCAACAACCTTCTTCAAACGAAAACTCAACGTTCCCGTCACCAACGAAATTTAAAAAAAAAATACCCTACGGTACTTGGATATTATCTGTCATCGTGAAACATTAAAGTTATAAAGCCATAAATTTGTTACTGTTATTATATGTTCACTTTCTCCATTATATGCAAGTAGAAAAGTATATCCTAATGGTCTTATATAATCGACAAAACCACCAGTTCCATATTTTAATAGAACAAATTTTCATAGCATAAAGTTTTTTTTCATAAGTATCCTGAATGAGACAAAAAAAACATGGGGGCAGCCTTTGGGGAATGCCGATACAAGTGAAAACTAGTAACTTGTGCATAGTAACTCCGAGCTATTAGAATATTATTTTTGAACTATCTTTTCGATTCAAAAACAATTTGCCATTTGTTATAAGTACTTTTGATACAAAACAGAATAATAATCATAGTTCTATATTATTATTAACACAAATTCAACAAAAAATGTGTGTATATAAAAACATGTCTTGCAATAATTTCATTTTTCAATTGCAACGAAAGTAAACATCCTCTACTTGTGGTAAAAATATGTAAAATTACTCCGACCTTGACTTTGAAATATAAACGTTGTAACACTTTCTTTCAAACACAATAGCTCATAACTGGTGTTAACAGTAAGTAAAATCCTTTCGCTTAATGAAATCGTTGCCTTCGTAATAAAAACATTTTGAATCGTTGTCTGGTTAGCATCACGGAAAAAGTTTATATAATTTGATCAGGGGAACAAAATTGTTATACTTTTTTTGGTTCGTAAGCTCAAACTATGGAGAAGTCAATTAGAGGAACAGTATAAATACTAGTAGATGAATTATTAAAATTTGTAATTGATAAAAATAGCTCTTGTGCCCATAACTTAATAATTTCCTTAAACTGGGAATCTCCCGTAATATTTTATTTTGGGTTGTACGATAATTTTTAAAAATATTGATTCTATCAACTACCAAAAACAAAACAAAATGATAATTTTACACATAATACTTGCTCATTAAAACAATAATGAATAATGAGGCACTGAGAAGACGATTTATCATAATAATTGAATATATAATTAGTATATTAACATAAAAATATTTAACGACAATATGTTTCGCTTGTAACGTAATTCGCATCATTATGCATGAGTTATTAGTTTTTTAAGTAATTTACATGTTAAATTATTTCCAAATATGCCAACAACATATTCCTATAATAGCGAAAAATGTTATGTTGTAGTTGATTTGTGATTTTTTTTTCAATAACAAAATACAAAGATTATAATACTATTTAGAAATCCTGCTATTATTTTCTAATTCATCCCTTATTTCCCCATCGGATGCTATTTATATTTATCTCACGAATCCGATTTTAGGTAACCCAGAAAGTTAAATTTAAATTGACCTCTCGTACTTTATTCATTCTTACATTGCATCGCCGCGCCGCTATTACTCAATATGTGTTTATGTGCACCTTGAAATTGAAGATTCTTTCTCAAGCACTACCTACTGTCACGTAATCAATTTATATCGATTGTATTGTCACGGACGTTCATTTTTTTTTCGACAATTCAATAAATTTTATCATCGGCACATTCAAAAATACTTTCACTTTTATTTTAAGATTTAAAAAAGGTGACACCTAGTCGATAATATGTTTTTATGTTAATAGAGAACCACAACAGCTTCTACAAAAATATGATCACAAAAAATCACTATGACGCAACTAATGTTAAGTTTCAGATATTTACGTTACTCAGTAGATATTTTTATTGTCTGCGTAAACAGAATTAATTCCTTATAAACCTACTATCGACTCAATTCACACGTCTTTTGTCGACAATTTCTTCATAAAAACTGTTTTATCGTTCAAGCGGATAGTAATAAGTCAGGAATGATTGATTTATTGATTGGTTCAGCTCCACCAGTCAGAGGCTTAGAGTCCTCGGTACCTCAGCCTTTAGGGTTTTTTGACCAGGAGTTTGCTGTGTTCCTGTTTTTGGCACGTGTCTCCAGTACGACTGATGTTTAGTTTGAGTCCACCGAGATGTACAACCACGTGCAGCAGTTTCAGATATTCCAAATACTGGTTCAGGACCAGTGAATGCAGTCTCACTAGGATGTCTGCCTTTTCATTTCCTACAATGCCGTTGTGCCCCAGGACCCACTTAAGAGTAACTCTATTATGGTCAGCCAGGGTTAATAGTTTTTGTAGACAGTCCCCGAGAAGTCTAGATCTGATCTGGGGACATGCTAAAGATTTTAGTGCTGCTTGACTATCAGAGAGTATAAGGATCTTTTGGCATCTATAGGTACCCCCTTTCGATATTCAATTGCAAACACATGTCGTTAGCGTAGATTTCTGCTGGAATACAGATTTCCCAACGATGCGTGGATATTGCACCTGGGTCTAGCACCATGGACTCCAGCTCCTGTTCCAATGTTAGTCTTAGATCCATCTGTGTACCACACCAACGTTCCTTCCTGACTTAGTCAGGAATAAAAGAAGAGTTGTCGAAAGTATGCAGAGTGAGAGTTTCGACTGCTGTCGACTGGAATAATAGTAGTGATAATACTGTAAAAAGCGACCTGTAAAATTTTATAGTGTGCAGAGTCCCCGTACTATTTTATATTGTATTATGATAATGTGCTGTAACTATTTGTCACTTCTTTGAAACACATGAATACTTGCGATTGTTATTGACTTAAGTATTAATATAAGGCTAAAGCATCAGAGAGCTACCGAAACACTGAAAATAAAAATATTAAAAAAACATATGGGTTTAATATTTACTGAAAACAAAACTAAATAATGAATATAAAACTAGCAACGTAGATATCAAATTGCACGTGATGAAAGTAGCATCTGTTAATCGCGAATAGATCTTTCAATATCTCGAATCAACCTTGATACATATAAAGCTGGCAGTTAAATCATGATCTACTTTAAATACAAAAAATACGGTTAAATTGAAAGTGCATTTTACTTTCCCTTTCGCTGAGTGGTAAGGGACATAAGAATTAAAATGTACCTACATGTTTAGAACGAAACAACAAGATTTTAAAAATGGAAAATTTATTTTACTGATCGTGAGGCTTATTCAGTAATAATAAAAAGTGTTTATAGAAAATGGAAACGGTAGGGGCATAATCTAGATAATATTAAATATTCAAATTTCATTCAAATATTTTTTAATTTTTAACTTTTGGAATTAAAATTCCTATTACCTATTCAGTTAATTATTAACAACTTTTAAATTGAATCATTATTAATTCTCTGAGTATCCAATAATGGAAAATGTATATCTTTTTAAATACAGTTGATCAAACGACCTACCGACCTTATGTAAAAACGGCCGGACGATATTAGTTGTTATATAACTTCACAAAAGAAAGCGAACAAATTTCTTAAGCGCTAGAACATTGTTTTAATCTGCCCGTAGTTACTTAGCTCATCGATCAAAATTATTTAAAATCTTTTGAGATGAAATTATGTAACACGTAAACTTTGACCTTTTCTTATATAAAATATATCGATTATGCCACTTTAACTAAAGGTTAGTGCGCGTCTTATTTTCTAGTCAAATAGTCAAACAAATCACAGCCTAAATGGTAATACCGAAATAAATTTTCATAATCATTTCGTCGGTGGCTTTCAGAATTGAAAGTATCAAAAACGTAGGTTTACAAGGTATTTGATTTAATAAGGGAAATCAAACGTTCAAGGTTGAATTAGGTTATGTTAATTTAAATGCTGTAAACATCGACAAAAAGGTCAAAATTATAAAGCAATTAAAATGTTTCATCCTTTGATAATTTGACCTTTTTAAAGTTCGTTGAATATTACAAAGGTATTAAAATAAAATTCCTGCTCTCTTTTTCCTTCTTTATGTGAAAAATGTTACTCGAACTCCACAGGTAGAACTGAAATTACCAGAAGACTTCCTTAACCCAAACCAACAATTATTTTTAAGCGGATTAAATCGAATGTTCATAAAACAAATAAATAAATCTTATATTAAATCATTAAAAACTCTTGGACACGATTTGTACTTGAAATATTTGTATTTATTGGAAATAAAAATATTAATCAACCACCTTCGCAATAATAAAACTAGAGCTCCAATAGTGATATAATTGTTTAAACTATAATAGGTGTAGGTCAGTAGGTCGAATATATATTATTATGTGAATTATGAAACGAATGTTGATAGAAACCCCCTAGAGGCTAAAGGGAATTCACGATTTTAAAGTCAAAAGTCCGTCACCGGATAACAATACTCGAGTAAGTGGACGTAGAAGGTCATTTCCAGTCACACCTAAACTTATTTTGACCTCGTAAGTTATAAAAACGATCACCAGGATCGTGTTTAAATGTATGGCGAAGGGCGGTTCTTTTACAAGCATTCGTGCATGAATTCCAATATTTATATTGTACATGAGCAAAATATTTACACACTGTTGCGCTCACAGAATTCAATCAGTTCGGTAGAAATGAATTGAATTATTTAATTTTATTAACCCCTATTAATGAACGATTTTCGATTAATAAAATATTTTGGTATAGCCAATCAATCATACAGACAGATTGAGAAGTTATTTGTGTAATGCTGACTTCTCTAATAGATACTTATAGTTTCATATAAAGGGTGTTTCTAAATTCATGCGACAAAATTCAGGAGGTGATTGCTCGTATGAAATTAAGATGGGTCTTTCCTATAACAAAATTTCCTCAGCCCACCACTTTCCTTATAATTCCTTATAAACCTACTATCGACTCAATTCACACGTCTTTTGTCGACAATTTCTTCATAAAAACTGTTTTATCGTTCAAGCGGATAGTAATAAGTCAGGAATGATTGATTTATTGATTGGTTCAGCTCCACCAGTCAGAGGCTTAGAGTCCTCGGTACCTCAGCCTTTAGGGTTTTTTGACCAGGAGTTTGCTGTGTTCCTGTTTTTGGCACGTGTCTCCAGTACGACTGATGTTTAGTTTGAGTCCACCGAGATGTACAACCACGTGCAGCAGTTTCAGATATTCCAAATACTGGTTCAGGACCAGTGAATGCAGTCTCACTAGGATGTCTGCCTTTTCATTTCCTACAATGCCGTTGTGCCCCAGGACCCACTTAAGAGTAACTCTATTATGGTCAGCCAGGGTTAATAGTTTTTGTAGACAGTCCCCGAGAAGTCTAGATCTGATCTGGGGACATGCTAAAGATTTTAGTGCTGCTTGACTATCAGAGAGTATAAGGATCTTTTGGCATCTATAGGTACCCCCTTTCGATATTCAATTGCAAACACATGTCGTTAGCGTAGATTTCTGCTGGAATACAGATTTCCCAACGATGCGTGGATATTGCACCTGGGTCTAGCACCATGGACTCCAGCTCCTGTTCCAATGTTAGTCTTAGATCCATCTGTGTACCACACCAACGTTCCTTCCTGACTTAGTCAGGAATAAAAGAAGAGTTGTCGAAAGTATGCAGAGTGAGAGTTTCGACTGCTGTCGACTGGAATAATAGTAGTGATAATACTGTAAAAAGCGACCTGTAAAATTTTATAGTGTGCAGAGTCCCCGTACTATTTTATATTGTATTATGATAATGTGCTGTAACTATTTGTCACTTCTTTGAAACACATGAATACTTGCGATTGTTATTGACTTAAGTATTAATATAAGGCTAAAGCATCAGAGAGCTACCGAAACACTGAAAATAAAAATATTAAAAAAACATATGGGTTTAATATTTACTGAAAACAAAACTAAATAATGAATATAAAACTAGCAACGTAGATATCAAATTGCACGTGATGAAAGTAGCATCTGTTAATCGCGAATAGATCTTTCAATATCTCGAATCAACCTTGATACATATAAAGCTGGCAGTTAAATCATGATCTACTTTAAATACAAAAAATACGGTTAAATTGAAAGTGCATTTTACTTTCCCTTTCGCTGAGTGGTAAGGGACATAAGAATTAAAATGTACCTACATGTTTAGAACGAAACAACAAGATTTTAAAAATGGAAAATTTATTTTACTGATCGTGAGGCTTATTCAGTAATAATAAAAAGTGTTTATAGAAAATGGAAACGGTAGGGGCATAATCTAGATAATATTAAATATTCAAATTTCATTCAAATATTTTTTAATTTTTAACTTTTGGAATTAAAATTCCTATTACCTATTCAGTTAATTATTAACAACTTTTAAATTGAATCATTATTAATTCTCTGAGTATCCAATAATGGAAAATGTATATCTTTTTAAATACAGTTGATCAAACGACCTACCGACCTTATGTAAAAACGGCCGGACGATATTAGTTGTTATATAACTTCACAAAAGAAAGCGAACAAATTTCTTAAGCGCTAGAACATTGTTTTAATCTGCCCGTAGTTACTTAGCTCATCGATCAAAATTATTTAAAATCTTTTGAGATGAAATTATGTAACACGTAAACTTTGACCTTTTCTTATATAAAATATATCGATTATGCCACTTTAACTAAAGGTTAGTGCGCGTCTTATTTTCTAGTCAAATAGTCAAACAAATCACAGCCTAAATGGTAATACCGAAATAAATTTTCATAATCATTTCGTCGGTGGCTTTCAGAATTGAAAGTATCAAAAACGTAGGTTTACAAGGTATTTGATTTAATAAGGGAAATCAAACGTTCAAGGTTGAATTAGGTTATGTTAATTTAAATGCTGTAAACATCGACAAAAAGGTCAAAATTATAAAGCAATTAAAATGTTTCATCCTTTGATAATTTGACCTTTTTAAAGTTCGTTGAATATTACAAAGGTATTAAAATAAAATTCCTGCTCTCTTTTTCCTTCTTTATGTGAAAAATGTTACTCGAACTCCACAGGTAGAACTGAAATTACCAGAAGACTTCCTTAACCCAAACCAACAATTATTTTTAAGCGGATTAAATCGAATGTTCATAAAACAAATAAATAAATCTTATATTAAATCATTAAAAACTCTTGGACACGATTTGTACTTGAAATATTTGTATTTATTGGAAATAAAAATATTAATCAACCACCTTCGCAATAATAAAACTAGAGCTCCAATAGTGATATAATTGTTTAAACTATAATAGGTGTAGGTCAGTAGGTCGAATATATATTATTATGTGAATTATGAAACGAATGTTGATAGAAACCCCCTAGAGGCTAAAGGGAATTCACGATTTTAAAGTCAAAAGTCCGTCACCGGATAACAATACTCGAGTAAGTGGACGTAGAAGGTCATTTCCAGTCACACCTAAACTTATTTTGACCTCGTAAGTTATAAAAACGATCACCAGGATCGTGTTTAAATGTATGGCGAAGGGCGGTTCTTTTACAAGCATTCGTGCATGAATTCCAATATTTATATTGTACATGAGCAAAATATTTACACACTGTTGCGCTCACAGAATTCAATCAGTTCGGTAGAAATGAATTGAATTATTTAATTTTATTAACCCCTATTAATGAACGATTTTCGATTAATAAAATATTTTGGTATAGCCAATCAATCATACAGACAGATTGAGAAGTTATTTGTGTAATGCTGACTTCTCTAATAGATACTTATAGTTTCATATAAAGGGTGTTTCTAAATTCATGCGACAAAATTCAGGAGGTGATTGCTCGTATGAAATTAAGATGGGTCTTTCCTATAACAAAATTTCCTCAGCCCACCACTTTCCGAGATATCACCCTTAACAGTTGGGACTAAAATTGAGTTATTATTTTTTTTTTTCAATTTTAGTAAAGCAAGAAACTTGAAATTCTGTAATTTTCGTGCACTCGCGTACGACTAACCAAGGGTATTTTTCCAATATTCCTGTTACATTATACGGGGGGCGAAATTAGCATCCCTTACTTTATTTCATATCAAAACTTTTTTTCGAGTTGAACTTTTATGAAATTGAATTTAACTTAAAATCCTCGATTAATTTACAAATTTTTTTCCCAAAACCAATAACTGCAGAGGAAAAATTTTATGAATAATATTACATTTTACATCTTTACTGTCTTCCACTCAATTTATTAAAAAAACTATAAATCATGGTGTTTATTTTTTTGTGATTCCATTTCACCAAGAAACCCCAGGAAAGGTTTTGTAATAAATACACTTGTGATACCTATAACAATTACGAAAATTAAAATATCTCGATTGTCAATAACCCTTATTAACACACTAGTTAATTAAATAACTATTAAATACACCAATTGCTTCAAGGAAAGGAAAGCTATCATATTCCAATAAGGTAAATATTCTAGTTAAAATTCGAAAGTTGTATAGTATTTAAAAATGTGAGATGTATTTAAGTAAATACACCATCTAGAATATAGATGTATTGCATGATGCTGTTCTTTTTATCAACATTACAGGAAATGCAAAATTTATTTATTCCTATATAAGTACCAACTAAATATGAATCAATACGTCTCTGCATGTTGCGGAAATATAAACCTTTATACGCATGTTGTATTCTTAAGTGGTTAATTATGAGATAAAAGTAAATGAAAACTGAATTAAATCATTAAATATCATCATTATCAAGTCATTACAATCGTTCAGACACTTTAAGCGGTTTAAATTCTATTCCATATCCCAATCCGTACAAATAATTTTTATTTACATGAATCTGTTGGCTATAAGTATATGATATTGTGTAACTAAACTTTCCAATACTACCCAGAATCCCTCTGGTCGTGAAGGCAATACAGTTTAATAATCATATTAATGGACAACGTTGAAGGTGAATTTTAAAAGTCTTTTTTTATAATTGAACGCAATGTAAACCACATTTTATCCTTGGTTTAGAAAATAGTTTTCGATATGACACCAACCTCATGTGTGAATTAAAAAACAAGGACGTGCCCAACTTTTTAAAATAAAACGTCGATATCTTGCCACAAATATTCTACTTATATCATTTGGAATGTCAAAAGAGGCATCAATTATGATTCTCAAGGCATTATTACTGAATCACCGATGTTTCTTATAACTCCCATAATATTGTTCCTTTTTATTATAATTATTAATAATTATCAACAAATTAGGCTTTCTTAAATAAAACTAAATTTGTTATGGGTGTGTCTACTCGGTATTTTCTCAAAACTGGATTATTTCCTTTATTAAATATGCAACCAGGAAATGACCTTTAAATTTACGTGTTTAATAATATGTGGCCATGAATGTTAAATATAGGTACAGATCGATTTTCAAAAAGTATGTACTTTCAACTAAAATAGTAATTTATAAAATATTAGTCATAGATTATATAACGCTGGGTATTACTGAAGATGCCAACTATGTACTATTAATATTTGCATAACACACAGTTGAAAATATTTCTCAATTTGAACAGCGGCTCCTAGAAGCATTACAATAAATCAATAAATATTTGCAAATGATAACTTGAAAATTTACCACAGTAGTAATTAAACAAAAATAGAACTTGATTAATTAATACTATGCTATTATTAATATTATTTTTACTATCGCCTCTCTATCTACCGATTTGGGAACGTATCGAGGTGCTGCTCGACATTGGGTTGGTATAGTCATCTTGCTGATACTATATTGTATTCGCTGGAACTTAGAAGTTTCCTAAATCAGTATATAAAGTTGCCAAACGAAGAGCACTCAATGAAAAAGCGACAATAATATGGTCTACGAAAAATCCATGCCCAAACTTTAATCCTTTAAGGGAATTGTGTATGCTCTTCTCTCAAAATTTTCTTTATTTCTGTTTTCAGGCTCAATTTCAACGGAAAGAAAATTTAGAAATGCCCCAATTGCTACAAGCATAAAGAGTGGAGTAAATTTTGATTGTCCCGAAGAGTTTGGTTATTATCCACACCCCAGTGACTGCACGCAGTACTATGTTTGTGTATTCGGTGGAGCTCTTTTGGAATCATGTACAGGAGGCCTCATGTACAGGTATGTCTTAATTATTATTTTTAACAAAGACCAATTCGAACCAATTTAGTCACCTCGACACTTTGTATCGACCACAAAATTAACTCTTCTTGGTTGCGGTCTAAACAATTTATAGAAATCATTTTAAAAATGAGCAAACACGTTTTTTTCTGTTTGTTTGGAAGGTCACAGAGGTTAGCAAATACGTTCGGAATGCATTATATTTCGTTAACGTATGTAATGAAGAAATTAAGAACAGTTTTCACTTTTCTGTACACATTTTTTATAATTAAAATAAACCTTGTTCGAATTTTTTTGCATCTGATTGTGAGTAATTTGCAACACGTTTAAAGAATGAAAATTACTGTTAAAAAAGAGTCGTTAAGTCATTATGTGTATTTCATAAACAATCGTTAGAAGCCTATGAAAATTTTATGTAGAAATAAATATATACAAAAAAAATGTTACATTGCTTCATTTACTTCTTCCTTCTTACAAAATATTCATTAAATATCGTATCTGTATCTGTAGAGAAGGGAGGGTGAGTTAGTACATCCTCCCAAGGAGTTGTCTTCCTATGCCATCGTCCATCCTGCCCTTTCCAGGAAGGTGTAGGCCAGGTGTAGGCCCAGACTTACCGAACACACACTCTCTTATTGACGATAACTCCCAGGCACTCGCATAAGACACGCCTGACAGATTCATCTTCCTGTTCATACATCCTGCATAGAGGTGTGTCCACTAGCCCCATTGTATGGAGGTGTTTCCTTGATTGCCAGTGGCCAGTCAGAAATCCTACCGTTAAACGTAGGTTTTTCCTGGTCACCGCCAAATTTTTTTCGACTCCAGCTTTCCAGGGTCACCCAGGGTGATGCTGGCAAGACTGCATCCCTTGATTTCATCCCATATCTTTAGAGATTGAGCATGGGTCTAACGTTTAGCTAGTTCCGCAATTTGTCGAATTGTCAAATATCGTATCATACATTCTAAAACTGTTTGTTTCAATTTCCAGTCATGAACTGCAAACCTGCGACTGGCCAAGAAATGTTGGTTGCGACGGTGTAGATGCTGCAGCACCAGCATCTGGATCGTCAGCTTCTTACTCGTCTTACAGTCCACCTGTAAGGAATAAGGAAAGAGGGAGAGAAAGAGAAAAGGTACGGGAAGATACTCGAACAAGATATTCACCACCCCCACCACCTCCCCCACCAGCCCAGCCTGCTGCAGTCGTGACATCTAGAGGACAACCAAGAAATTTACAACAGACGCAACAAGAGATTATCAAGGTAAGTGGTAAAGTTTGTTTAGTGTGTTCGAATTAACCAGTAGCCTGGAAGATATCATGAATAGTAGAAGTGGAAACTTGAGTCAATTAGGTACCCTAATAGTTTACAAGTAAACTGTAATTATAGGCTGTGAATTTCTTGATTGAATGAAACGCAATATGATTATATAAAATATGCTTACATTTTTAGAAAAGCAAATGCAACTCATTAACATCAACTTGAAAGGTAATTTGTTATAGATTATGCGACGACCTCGACCTTAAATTGTAATATTAGATTACAATCGCTACATCTGTAAAACTTATACATCTACTCGTTCATTATAATACTTAGCAAGAGATTGTCTTCTGAACATCTTTTAATGCGGAGTTGCATTTTAATATGGTGAATAAAAAGCAAAGGAGAAAATATATATTTTTTTTTATAATCGACAAACTATCTGAAAAAAATGTTAAACATGTGAATAACACTGATGGAAGGGAGAAAATCTGACATAAATAACCAGAAATGCAAAATAATAACAATTATTTAGATAAATGCAGAATATAAATAAAGAAAATTGACATTGGACTCTATATATTATGCGTCCCGATATGATAAATCAGTAAGGGTTTCAATTGATACCGTCCCCGTGCTGGTTCATTGCCCCGGTAATACCAAGTAGTACAGTTAATACATTCACTGCAGAAAATAGTTCTGTCCTCCTCCACAACATAAAATTTCACATAAAAGATCAAATTAACCACCGGAAAAGAGTTGAACGTAACTTTTTACTCATCCTGTATCTCCTTTTCATCATAAATTCTTTAGTAGCTTGAACATATGTTATGGAGGTACTTTTAATAAATTAAAATATTTTCATTAAAGGTTAATGTATTTGTATATTTCGATCTAGTACACTTCGTGACATTATAAGCATTCCAGTTACTTACCAATTGTCCTTAGATTTAACCCACTCCTTTGAACTAGCAATTAACTGTACAATTCTTCATGTCCGTCTCATGGTCGTTGTTTTCTAAACGTTCTCCACAGGATATGCTTAAAAAACTGACTTAACTATGTCATCTTCAAAGGGCGCTAACTCCCTTATGAAGAACTTTTGGATAAAGCTAAATTAGGTTATAAATAGGTACATAAACATCTAGTATCGGTAGTTTGCGTTTGGCAGTAGATCAAGATATTGTATAAAAATGTATTTCTCAATCATTAGATTTGCACAGAAAACAAACAGTTCATTAACCAATCGATAAGTCCCGTAAATCGTGAACGTTTCCAAAAAGATTACAAAAGGTAATAAGGAAACTGAATAAGCAATAATTACAAGTATTGCAATACCGCTTGGTTATTTCTACTTAAAATATTTGAAATATCGTGTAATTGGTGTCTGAAGATAAATATTAACTAATATTTCAAATAATTGTTTCAGAGAAAACAACAGCAACAACTTTACGCTGAGGCTGATGAAACATTACCTCCAGCAGAAGAAATTGAAAATGATCGCCAGCAGCGAGTATATCGTGGACAACCTTCGACCATTGGTCAAGTACAAAGAGACAGAGATGGTCTCAGACATTCTAATGCCATATCAGTAAGTTACCAGATCATTATCAAACAATGTAGAATTTAACAAATAACTATACATCAACAAAGTAATTTATCATGACAAATATTGATACAGGTAACTTGTTAGTTATAAAGAAAAGATCAACAAGTACAAATTGATGTATTTCAATGATTTTACAGCAATTGTTGAGCATTGTCGTGTGAGGCAGAAAAATATATAAAATAATCATTGTATGAGTAGCTAACAGTTGGTCTATTAACACAATTAAATACTACCATAATAGATGAATTATAATCCTTGAAATATATCCTAGTCTAATAAAATCGATCGATTAGAACTATTTTATAAGGAAATAAAAATGTGATCTTTAGAAAATAATGACTATTTCAAATTACAATTCGATGCGTTCACTTGATTATAAAATACCAAGTAATGATTACTAGCATTGTAAAAATTTAAGGTGTTTTTATTTAATTTTTATTACTTTGATTCTCACATTACTAAATCTTAATAGATTACACACTTTTTACTGACACTGTACGTATAAATTCTTGTGGTTTAACATAGTAAATGTCCACCAATTATATTTTTTTGTTTTCAGAAAAGACATTTGCTATTGCATCCATATTTTAATTTCACAGAAACACACGTTGATGACCTTTTTTAGTGTTAGATTGCAATCACATTTTTTACTTGTTTTGTTACAGACATACAGTGGAAGAGGTGAAAAAATTGGTGTAATTTCGTTTGGAACACAGAATCAACATTACAGGTAAGAGGTTTGACATACATACCCATATTGTTTTTATTATTTTTCATTCATATTTATTTACTCTGCCAGATTGATGAGTGACAACGATTTATTGCTTAAACACATGACGACAAAGAGGAGACAAAAGAGACAAATACGAAAAAGGTAAAGCGACTTTATACGAGGAAATATTTCTTCCTTAAAATTTCATAAGGTATTTAATTACAAGGATTACCGAATTCATAAGGCTGTAAGACACTTTTAAAATACAGACGCTTTATTTTAAGCAATGTTTAATTGAACGTAATGCATATTAGTATTTCTATAATATGCAAAGTTTGTCCAAAATCAATTGACAAAGCTGAAACACGTGTTCGTCGCCCTTGACCACTTTTTCCTTTAATGCACTTTATTGCAAATCTACGAAAAAACGCATTTTCAACATAAAAGGTCTTGTAAATACCACAAAACAATGAATTTTGAACTGATATTTTGGGAGAGTATTCTCTTAAGAATAGTCTACTAATAAAAGAGTTTACAAGAGCATAACTTGGAGGGTTTCCGTTTTATGAATCGTTAATGTAAAAGCATAACACATAAAAATTTAAATCGCGAAATATTTCCATATTTCCCCTTTGTTCAAAATTATCCATATTTTGTAAAAGGTGACCCACTATTTTTGTGAGTACGGAATGTAATATTATCCTTTTAATTGTGTTATAAGCTTTGAAATTTGATTTGATAAATTGTCTGATTTACTGTTGTACTGAAAATAAAATATTAGGTTTTTTAATATAATTATTTTGAAAAATAAATGTCTCTTTAATTAAATACCTTATGGGAGTTATTAAGGAAGACATTTCTTATATGAGAAACGGTAAGTATAGGCTAACGAACAATTTTTTAGTCGACCACCCGAAATAACACACCATATACGACGACAAGGAACTGAGAAAAACATTTTAGGTTTTATACAATTTCAGCCATTAACTGAACGACCTTTTCACAAAAAAAGGTTTACTTTTAATCCCAGTGCACCTATAAATAACAATAACAATGAAGAAGAGTTTCAACCTTTCACCCCAAGTTACCAAACAAATGGAAATAATTACCAGTATATCGCTTTTGGAAAATGGGCCGATATGCCACATAGGACTTCTACAATAAAATATAGAAATACGTATTCTACCTCAACTCCACCTATTAGCAGAAAACGTAATCGTCACCCTATTAAATACAACCCATCTTCCTTAGTAATGGATTACACCCAAATAGAACAATATAAAGCACCGAATCAAAAACAAAATTTACAAACACAAGCAATTGTAACACCGTTTACAATAAACCAGGGCGTAAAATACGTTTTTAACAAAACTCAAAACAAAAGCAATCGAACCAATCAACTAGAGTCCCAAAATTTAGAATCGCCCTCTGAATATATTAATTCTGAAGTTAATATTAGGAACCTATTTGCCGATCCGGATTTTGATTTTGAAGCTTTTATGAAAAATTTTCAAGATTTCACTGCTACGTCCACAGAATTTCCTAAAATAAACAAAACTACGTCAATATATAATATATCTACCTCAATTAATAACCAAACAAATATTTCATTAAATCTTATTGATTTTCCCGTTGAAGAAAATGGAATTAAAGAAAATGAAAGAAATAATCATAAGAACAATGGCACAGTTTCTGTTTTAAAAACGAACACGACCAAAGATAAATTGAATGTAGATGAATATCAGTTAACCAGCAGCTCCAACAATTCTAAACATGGAGGAACAAATAAGATATCTACAAAAGTGACAGATATGAAATATAATTTAAAAAATCGACCTTTTGTTAAGATGAATAAACTAAACGAATCCGACAGTGATTATTATTATTATTACGATGGATACGAAGATGAGTTATATCCTGACAAAACTAATTTCAATAAAAATAATGATTACATATACTATTACGACGATGAGTATTTTTATCCAGATCTTGATTTAGTAAAGAAAAAGCCAGCAATAGATCAAACAAATAATGAAACGGTTAAGATTAATCAACTTTATAGCTCATCAGCTACAGTAAATCCTTTGTCCAGCACAAAATTACCTAGTACGACAACAAATAAACACGTTCAAGAAATTAGTACTACTCCAAAATCACGTAGGACTACTAGAAGATTACCAAACAGAGCAACAAGGAGACCTACTGTTAAAAAGCACGGAGACATTTTGAAATCAGGACAGACGACCACGCAGACTTACGAAAATTACACAAAAACTCGTCATTGGAATAATTCTCAGAGGTAAAGTGGTTACATGAAAAGCTGTATATAGTTACCATTAAATATTAGCATTACTAATATTGTATATTATGTGATTTTTTATTATTTCAAGTGTTTTATAACACTAGCTCGTGTGCTGTCGATAAACATTACCCGTCAAAATACACAATACCAAAAAATCTACGCTCCAAGTATTTAAAATATGTACCAAAACCACATAAATGAGATTTCTCTAAAGATATTCGAAAACTGTTCTCTGGGAATTTATTCTGGTACAAAATACTGACTGTTGCAGGTATAACACTTGTTTATATTTTTTACAAAAGTTTTAATAGTTTACTGATTATCGTGCACCAATGGCAGTAAAATCACTGTAAAATGGTTTCTTTACATACCCATGAGGGTTCTTTGCAAGAAATTTCACTTATTATGCACAATTTTCTATACTTCTATCTGGCTTTCGGAATATAATTTGATATTTTCTGTGTGCCACACCACTTTGGAGAAAAAAATTCAATTTTCCAAACATTCCGCACAAGTAGTATTTTAATTCTCCTTAAGCTCCTTCCACATTTGGTAACATGTTACAAAAACTTGTTGCCAATTTTCTTTGATCAATATATCTAAGTGAGATTGGAGGTAAAATATTTTTAAAAAATGTAATAAATTAAACATCGGTATATAAAAACTCAAAACACAATATTGTCTATTCCCACTTAGATATATTCCTTGAATATGAACACATAATTTTTCAAAAGCTTGGAAATAAGTTTTTAAAAGAGTAGGTACACTTGGTAGTACTGCCACATCCCCACAAAAATTCCTATTATTAATTTTTGTATATAATGTATAAAAATACCCATATATATTACCTTAAACATTTGTATGAATATCTATTTACTTCAGTTAGGGGTAGGAATGTACCATAGATTAGTAGAGTATAGTTAAGGGTGACCGGCGAGTTGCCTCCAAAAAGTAAAATTTTACCTGAACGAAAAAAGGCAACCGTCAAATTGCATCCGTAATCATGGTCAAAGGCTGGTCAAATTTGACAGCAATATTGCCGATTTATTATTTGAATCGTAAATATTTTTATAAAAATTGGAACAAAAAGGCAGGTCATAAATCATACCACATATTCTGGGGCTAAAAAAAACTCGATCCAACCCAAGTTACCTCAGTACAAATGTGCATGCGAAAAAAGTTACAACCCTTCGAAGTTACCAAATTGAAAATTGATTTTTTCAAATATTTCGACAGTTGTTCGACATATTATAATGAAAGCTGACAAGTGGCTTTCTTATGATTAGAGCATCTTAAAAAAAAATTAAGGAATTATTGCACCCCGTTGAAAATGTATGGGAGTTGAGATCCCCTAAACCCCCCCCAAAACTTTTGTGTACGTTACAATGTAATGCTTATTGTGACACCATTATTTAGGCACATCATTTTTGAAACTTTTTTGCCCCTTCGAGGGTCCCAAATTTTTTATTGAATCTTATTTATTTATGCTCTAATCATAAGAAAGCCACTTGTCAACTTTCATTATAATATGTCGAACAGCTGTCGAAATATTTGAAAAAATAAATTTTCAGCGGTCAAAAGTTTAGCCTGCTCAAATGGGATGCAACTCACCGGTCCCGGTTTTAAGATTCATACTGCTAAAATCTGATTAAATTGCTTTTATTTGTAAACAACTTCTGACTCACAATTTTTGGTTACTATCATTTAAATTTTTAAAAATAAACTAGAAAAAATGAATTTGCCATTTTACATATACAACGTAATAAATCAATGTATAAAATGTTTTTTTTTATAATATTGTGTTCTTCATTATACATTAGTTAATTAAACTGTATTGTTTCATATTGTACAAATTTTGGAAATAAAATCTGGTGTAAATAAAACGTAATCCTTGACTAACGAAAAACTCAAAAGACGTAATGACTTAACTACATTACTGTTTATTTTACATGACTTTATTAACAATAGCTTAGCGATTGACATATTTTAGTAATAAACAACAAACTTCTGGAGAAGCATGTTTATCTCTTTTGATCAAAATATTATTTAAACTTTAGGATCAATGATGGGTGGTTTCAACAGAATTAAAAATGATATATTCTGCCACAATAGTACATGAAACTTCAAGTTAATATACCAAAAAATAACCTCAAATTACAGCTTAGTTGAGGAAAATTATATTTTTTCAAATTTTAGTTTGGAAAATCACCCCATCATTTTTCCTTAAGTAATACCTAACATATATTACGTTTTCCAAATACTATTTGTTTATTGATTGTTACTAGTGAAGAAAAGAATGTTTCCCCACAACAAGCCTCAGTATCCACTGTCACGGCTCCATCTAGAAATATATACAATGGATCACAATACAATGACAACCGTTACGAGCCATACTACGCTCTTTATGACGATGATGTTGAAATTTACAGAGATGGTAAGTAATAAATTATCCTTATTCAGTATTCCTAATATTATTATTCGGCATAATTTTAGAATATCCTGCAAACGAAAACACTTACAGTAATGAACATTCACCATCAACAGCTTACAGAGGTACAGCTCCAGTATCAACTGTAACCCCAGCATCTATTCGTAATGAAATACCTCGACGAGGAAGTACAGTTTACATAGAAAATAATATTAATCCCCAAGATATATATCAACAATCCACAGCATCAGATTATGCTACTAACAATAAATTTGAAACTCAGGTAGGTATTTATTTAACAAACAAAAAAAATTAACTGTTTGAAGAAGTTGTTAAAATTGGTAGCACTATCTGGTTAGTCGAGGACGGGGAGAAGGGTTGTTATTGGATGATAACAGTTATTTCTTACTTGAAATGTTACACAAATTTGATAATAATGAATATGCAGATATGTTGTATGTCTATATTTATAATTTCATTTTACAGGATGATCAAAACTCCTACAAACAAAACAACCGTCAGCAATCGTACAGGTAAGTCTTTGCAATTAATGTGTAATTATAAATTTATGTAAATAACAACCTTAGGGGAGACAGGAATGAATTGAATGATGTTGAAGAAGTTACCACTAAAAGATCAACAAAAAGAACTACCACTACTACCAGAAAACCCACTACTACAACTAGAGTAACTACAACGACGACTATTCCTACTCAAAAGAGTTCACAACTCCCACAGAGGTACTACAAAAACAAAAGCATTAGCATGCCTCCTAATTTCATAGAAACTTTAAAAGTTGTAGCTTTGATCATTTTTGTAGTATCTTTCATTTCATCCTTTATTTCTTACCCATCCTTCAGTTGTTTATTAACAAGCTTTTCTTCAATACTGTTGATTAATAAGATGAGAATTCAGCTTTTATTTAGAACTTTGCTTTTGCTTGCTTCTTTGCCTTTTACTAAGAATATTTCATAAAATTTGTTTACCATACGAAGAAAAACTACTGGCTACAAAGTAATATTAACTAAACTTGTATTTTCAAATCTGTAGATTTATTCTGATAAACCAGGCTTTAAGACATTTTTATTATGTTTTACCACCATCATTTTATGCTTTGAGTAAATTGAAAACACATTAGGTCTCTGTGTAAGGCAGATTGTACATTAATCATTAGTATTTAGCAAATTTCAAGTTGTGGCTCTTATTGAACGGAAAATCTCAGTAGAATGAAATCCCAGTTTTGATGGGGTATTGTTATCAACGTCTTAATTTTTCAGATGCTGTGTTTGTCCACACAGTTCTCGACAAATACATCCAAAAACACAATAACTTTAGTGTATATCTTTTATGCCTCTTAGGACAAAAAAAATATATATATATGTATAAAAATATTAATACTGTGTAAATTGTCGACGCATTGGTAAGGCTGGATACCTATTTAGCGCTCTTTACTAATCCATACTGAAAATAACACGAAAATTACAAAGAACTATTTTTTGTCAATTCCTAATTATACTTCAAAGTTTCATACAAATCTACATTCAAGATATGACAGTGTCAGTTGACAGACTGCTTGATTTAACCTAATTAATAAAACAATAAATAAAAGGGATTTTAAGAATCTAGAATACTTCTAGAAGAAAAACAATAGTCATTCAAGTGGAAGCGTTATTTTCATTCGTAAGTTCTGTATGCAACAGGTGAATAGTCTAGTTTTTTTAGGTCAAATCAAGTGAACTGTCAGCTGTCACTGACTCGTTGTAGACATTGCCGATACACTCTGTAAATATAGTGAAATTTTATTGTAAATTATACATGTTTTTCATCCGTATTGTAATTACATAATACTTATTAACTTTTTTAATACTGTAGACTCATCTTATTAACGACTACAAATATTTAAGGACCTGAAATATATCGTTTCTTTTAGCAGGCCTCAAACATCCTACCAGAATCAGTCAATTGCAGAAACACTAGTTAACACAGTATCACGAGAAACACAATTTTATGACACGTACGAACCTTACCCTCCCTCTACTTACCTTAATGTCCCTGATGTAAATAATACAGAAAATATTACTTTTGTAATTTTAAATAATCACGATAGTCCATACGTTTCATCTAACTCTCCGAATAAATTGAATGTAGATAGCGAGCCACTGTCAACTACAGTTAAAATTAAGCCTAGCTTTCATTATATTACAAAAACAACCACTAGTCCTAGCACTACTTCGACTACTACTATTACTACTACGACAACTACGACTACAACTTCAGCTCCAGATAAAAAAAATCTGACTCGAAGTAATTCGTTTAACAAGCTTCCTTCTTTTCCCCAAAATATAATACCCACAACATATTCTCCATTCAGATTTGTACTAAAAACTCCAAATTCGAAACCAATTTTCGTTGAGACTACGCCCATAACTAACAACTGGAGATCCAGTGAATCAGGATCCCTTACGTACCAAAATACTAATAGTAATAACCTAAAAGCTTATAAAGCTTTAAAAGCGGTTCGAAAAGTTTTGAATCCGGTTAATCTCAATCACGAATTATCTTCTCCTACCGAAAAAATCAAAGATCAGCCTAAAGAACATCAAGAGGATGATGATAAACAAATGTACAAATTGAAATATTTCGTAAGCGATCATCGAATAAGTAATGAAAAATTTGTACCTACAAATCAAAATAATAAGCAGAGAAAAACTAGTTCAACAACTACTACAACAACAGAAGTCACTACTTCTGAAGTGAGTACTAAAAAGGGGTTGGAAGAAGATAATTCTGAAGAAGATTTTGATGAAAACGTTGACACAATACAAACAGAGGTGGCTTCTACTGAAGATTACCCTGTTGACGTTAGAAGTACAGTTAAACCTGAATCAGACAAATACTCTAAACAAGAACCTAAACCTTTTTCCAAACCCGTTATAACAACTACGACAAAAACAAATTTTCTGCAAAATGATTCACTACCAACTAGAACATCCCGGGTGAACGCCGCTATAAAATCTCTCATAAATCTTGGAGAGACGCGAGGATCTAATAAAAACAAAGAAGGCCTTATTTTTCCTTCCAAAAACTTTTCGAAGCAGAGGTATTTATTCCTCCATCAGTAAAATTGCGAAGTAAAATAGGCATTTTTTTAGTTTATGCGCATTCTTTTAAAAACTTGTGTTACATAATTTAGCTTGAATGATTGAAAAGTGGACTGGACAAAACAATTTTTTTGCTCCAGCAGGCAATCTACTGCGCAGATGTATGTGTATTATTTGAAAGGACTTGAAACCAGCAATCGTTTATAATTTTCATAACTTAATTGGATAAAAACTGTAAAATACGCAGAGGCCATTATCTAGAAAATGAGCCCAAAAATGACTAAAAAAGCCATTTTTCCTATTCATGAACAAATCGAAGACAAACCTGTTTCATTGTAAAAATTTAGGGATACGAAGATGTATTTACCTTTTTACCAATTATATTATAATCGATAGTTAAAAGATGTTACATACAATCTTCCATAGCAGACAGCTATATAAATAGTTAAATTAAATTAACAAGGTATAAAAGAAAGCGTTTGAACTATTCAAATGTGGTTATTATGCATGTACTCAGACTCATATCCTAATTTCACAGCACCTTTTCGGTTAACTATTAGTTTTACTCAATTGCTTGGGTATTTAAGTATTCTTTTTTTTCACTTACTGCACTTCCAGAGGTTGAATATTTAATTGGGAACTATGCCTTGTCTTTGCAACATTTTTAACACAACTTTTCTTTGCAACTGTAATTATCACCTTTTCTATTTTTATAAATTATGCAAACTCGAAAACTAAAAACTATGCTTGATTCAAATGTTTATATAAAAAAATCTGTGATTTACAGGGCGGTCTATATATTTTTAAATTGTGTAAGTATCTATCCGAGTCTGTGGTTTATAAAGTAAAACATACTATACATTTTTATCTTCAAACGCCAATCGTTTCAGGTGGGTCTAGTACCTAGCATTTGGTAGTTTTACCCGGAAACATTTCCGGATGTTTCCAAAATTGGTGATTTTATAGATTTTTTTCTCGGAATTTCTGACAAACCTGTAAGCAATCATTTTTTCCCGCTTTTTCTAGGTTTTTGGAGGAGGTTACTACTAAAAAAGTATAAAAACGAATGTGGGATTCTGGTAGCATTCGATTTTTTAATACAATTATTAAGTTGAGGGGTCCGAAGGTCGGTGACTATCTTCAAAAATCTACAAAAAGCGACAAAAAATTATCGCTTCTACCCAGGTTTCATTATCTATTGTACTAAACTTTAAAAAAATCTATTTATTTATTTTTAACAAAGATAAGTAAGGTTCAATCGAACTATTTTTGATCTCAGGTTAACTGGTATAATTTACGACCAATTCTTTTGTTATATCCTGTATCTTTAGATAATTTTAACAAGTCCAAATACTGATTCAACTTCTGAAAGTTGCTTTTTTAGTACTTTTGTTAAAAAAATATGGTAGTTCTTAAGTAAATATATATTAGTAATTTTTTAAAACGGTATAGTTTTTTTCAAAAAATATAGTTGGCTTCTTCTGCCCTAAATAACCTATCCACTTAAGCCTCATTGCGTAGAGCCGTTAATCTTTATTCTTTTTGAAATACTAGCTACACATTTAGTTGTATTAAAGCACTTTCTTTAATTTTTCATCTTTTACTATTGGGCTCTTTCAATAGTATGTGCGGCGAATCCCATTGAATATGATGTCCCTCTTCCCAAGCATATTTGCAAATACCTGACAAAGAAGTCCCTATATCTTTATCCAATCAATAGTTACACGGTCAAATTAAAAAGGGTTCAAACTTAGTTAATAATAATACTTTTGTTTATTCGCAAATCCTTATTGGATTTGTTGAAATTTAATAACCAGCACTTTTGGAAAGTGCTTCAATTACCAAGCACAAAGCACTTCAATCGAGTGCTTTAGTGTCGAACGTGCCAAATACTTTTTACTTTTAAAAGTGCTTTTACTGTCAAGCATCTAATACTCAAAGTATTTCAAGCCTTTAAAATGTTGAAAATATTTGATAAAGCTCCAAGCTTAAAGCACTTTGAAAGTGCTTAAAGCCCTTTAAGAGTACTTGAAGCCTTTTAAATGAGCTTTAAAAGTCGTTTAAAAAAGAATAGGAATACAAAGCAAACAAAACAAAGTAACACAACAAAATTCTCTGTTTTCTTAAAAGGCTAGAAAGCCACAAGCATTTGTACAAAGTGCTTTAATGACAAAGCACCAAATACTCTTTTCCAGAAGTAATTGAAGCACGTGGCTAAAGCACCGAATCAGCTCTGTTAATAACGTAAGCTTAAAAATATATATTAAAATAAACCAAATAAAAATAGAAATGCCCTACAAGTGACGACTCGTAAAAATTTTAAGGTGTTCTGTCATTTTTGAAAAAAAGTTTACCTTGTAAGGGGGTTGTCTTGTCTCCCATCGATTTTATCGTCCTTTCTCATCCTTCTGTGTTGAAATATTGGATTTCTGGAACGATTGTCAATTGCACACTAAAAAAAATTATTTCTTATAGGTTAAGTCTATTTTACGTTCTTTTCGGTTCGCATAATGTTGTAATCACTTTGTTATTAAAATTTTCTATTACGGAGATACATTTCAAACTCAAATGCTCTAGATCCGTGACTCCTATTTCCGTCCAAGCTTTATCGCCATCAAAAAGTAAGCAGGGAAAACAATATAAAGCATTTTTTTGTTGCATCCACAAATCCATTCGTTTTTTGAATAAATATCTCTATTAAATTTACATGTATAACTTTTTCCTCTACTTACAGCAGTTTTTTCAATAGTGATATCTGGTTATGGCCTACCTTTTGCTTTTAATTCTATCTTTTCTTCATGTAAATATTTAAAAAATCGCTCTACATTAATTAAATTGAAGACCACCTCCATAGTTCACAGTTTATAATTGTCAACAATACACAGAAACACCCGCACGACGTAAACCAGAAATTCGCGAAAAAATTATATAAATTCAACCGTACCGTATTCCAGGTAACATGAACTATCCTGTCAAAATCAAGGCTTAGGTTTCTAGCGTCAAAGGGGAGAAGTGTGCAGCGCGGGTGTTTGAAAGAGCTCGCTGAGCACATTCGTATGGCCCAGCAATATAAAATATCAACAATCACGCGAAATAGGTTCGTTATTCCACTGGTGGACTTTACTTGTTATTTATGTTGTGGCTTGCGCTCGCATTTTTTTATTATTGTGACAATGCGAATGCCTTACAAAATATGTTATAAATTTTATATTTGATAAGAGGAAATATTTTAGTTAATTAGAAGATTGTTTGGGACTCTACTTATGTACTAGGGAACAAATAATTCATTTTTGGGAATTTAATTCTTTTTAACCCACTCTAAATTTAGTTCTTTGTCACTATCTTCATCTAAATTTATTATAAAGGGTTCAGCATCAGTACTCATACACATATATAATAATTTTCCACTTTAATAACAAGTACCATGCAGATTTTACAACTGTCTGCAGAAATGTGGGAAAAGTATTATTTCTTCTATTTTATGGTCTAAGTGAAAATTAGGATTTAATTGCAGTCAAAAGCCAACGGTATATTTTGAAGATAACTATACATATTCTGGAATAAAACTAACTCACGTAATATCACAAATTAATTATTTTGATGTTTCACAATCGGCTTATATTATGAAGGGAAGCAAATGTTCAAACATCTTGATCTTGAAAAAGACGTACACGAAGGTGTTTAAATTTATATTTAATCAAAACTCTGGTCGTAAAAGCCACAGAATGTGATAAAAACAGTAATAAAATATATAAATTGTATAATTATAAAGTAGTATACTTTAGTTATATTAAAGTGGTAATACTTCGCCAAAAAACACCTTTTCTTGATAAAAACCGTTTTATTAGTAATGTGTTTACTAAACAAGTATGTTATTAATTATGAAATCAATTATAGAACACATAGAATTTCTGGTGTTTTCTGTTGAGGTCCACCACAAACGTTTCTAAGAAGGATAATAAATAGTAAGAAGTCACGTAAATCGTAATGTGGTGAGAAACAATAAAATTAGAGATGTCTATTTTACATTTACATAAAATTAGATACAATACAGTCGTTTTAAGTGAATAAACGTGTTCAGAACCTATTATATTGGATGTTTTTCCTTTTCTTCTGGCTATAGATAATAGTCATTCCTCCACACACAATAAATTACAAATTTATTATACTAGCATTTACAGTTCGTCAATTTTAATACACATACCCACGTTAATTAAAAACTTTACAGCCTCACTAAGTTCTTCATTAATATTTTCTCCCGTTTTACAGAATTTCAACATGCTTTAGGTCTGCAATTGATGCTTAAATAAATATTTGTTAACTAACTGATTTTCTTACAGGCAGTGACCTTATCTACATTTCTGTAGCTGGAACGACCAGTTGGATAAATAAAATTTTAAATATTCAAATAATAAATTAACTAATCAATATCCAGATGAATTCCTATCTTCCCTTATCCTGCGAACCACAACACTGACATCCACAAAAACTACCACAATTCAATTCATTCCTAAACGTTTTATTTGTGAAAAGTCTAAATGTGTTTAATGTTAAACTCAAAGGCAAAGAACGTCAAATAGTAACTAAATTCGCTTATGACTGGTAAGCGTTTGCCTTCTTTCATTAATATTGGCTTTTCGGGGTACAATTCACCGTTAACATAAAATCAGAAAATTTTTGCATGTTTCACATATTATATAATTGTTGGGAAATATTAACAAGATACACTTGGATATATACAGAAAACAGTTACTGGCAACACAAATGTTATTTTTAGAACACCTGCAAGGGGACGAGGGTCAGTACAATACTCTGGTGCTGGTGACCAAATAACTAATAACGAAGTAATTGTGACTAACAATAGGGGTACGCCACCAACGTGAGTACATGAGTATAAGCACTAAATAAAACACAATTCTTTATATTATTTTATTATGTTTAGTCGATCCAGACCAACTCTCAAACCATCTACATCTATTGTATCAAAGGCTCAAGAATTCGTAGACATTTATAAATATCCACCAAGAAGACCTGATCCTATCTACCCACAACCTCAGGTTGACAAAACTGCAGCTAAATGCCGAAAAGATGTATGTTTACTTCCCGACTGCAGCTGTGGCGGAAAAGAAATCCCTGGTAAGCAAGCAAAATTATGTTTAGCAACTAATTATTATTTGGAAAAGTAGATGATCAGTTTTAGGAAAAAATGTTTTCTATTTTATTATGTGATTTAGATTGTATAGATTTCTTTATTAATCAGGCAGCATCGCCGCAGAAGAGACCCCTCAGATAGTGCTAATAACTTTTGATGACGCAGTTAACGATTTAAATAAACCATATTACATAGATTTATTCGAAAACGGCCGCAAGAATCCAAATGGTTGTCCAATATCTGCCACGTTTTATGTATCTCACGAATGGACCGACTACAGTCAGGTGCAAAATCTTTATGCTGATGGTCATGAGCTAGCATCCCACACAGTTTCGTAAGTGGCCTGTATTTGGCCAATGGGGCTGGAACTTATTTCAACTTTTCTCTTTGTTTGCTTTAAGTTTTTCTAGCCAATAAATATTATTAACTTATTTCTTTTCTATGCTACTAACCAATAGGTGACCTTCCTGTGGAGCAGCTTCCTCAAATTATATTAATGACTTTCGATGATTCCGTCAATGATTTAAACAAAGGTCTATACCAGGATCTATTTGAAAAAGGCAGAACCAACCCTAACGGATGTCCGATTGCTGCCACGTTCTATGTTTCCCACGAATGGACTGATTACAGTCAAGTACAGAATCTTTACGCAGATGGTCACGAACTTGCTTCTCATACCGTATCGTAAGTCTTTTCAACGTTTCTGCACTTACAAGTTATTAAATGCACCCCTAATCTGTTCTGCCAATGCTTTCAATGTGTTAAATCTTTACTTTTTGTGTGCTTGCTGTTATCATCATTCTTACATTGGATGATATAAACAATTATTATTTCTTTAGGCATAGCTTTGGTGAACAGTTCTCTCAAAAGAAATGGACTAGAGAAGTAGCTGGACAAAGAGAAATTCTTGCTGCTTATGGTGGCGTTCATCTGGAAGATGTCAGAGGAATGAGGGCACCATTTTTATCGGTAAGTACCAGTGCTAGAGTCGATAGCTTAGCATTGGATGGAACTTATATAAATTTTTGTTTATTCAAGGTTGGAGGCAACAAAATGTTCAAGATGTTGTACGATTCAAACTTCACTTATGATTCTTCTATGCCTATTTACGAAAACAAGCCACCAAGTTATCCTTACACCTTGGACTACAAACTTTTCCACGACTGTATGATTCCTCCATGTCCTACGAGATCTTATCCAGGAGTATGGGAAGTACCTATGGTAATGTGGCAAGATTTGAATGGAGGCAGATGTTCTATGGGAGATGCTTGTAGTAACCCACCAGATGCTGATGGAGTATTTAAAATGTTAATGAAGAACTTCATGAGACATTATACTACTAATAGGTAAGAAAGATCAATCATAAACCACAGCTAGCGATGACAACTTAAATTGTATTTTCAGAGCTCCATTTGGATTGTTCTATCACGCAGCTTGGTTTACCCAACCTCATCATAAAGAAGGTTTTATTAATTTTGTCGATACAGTATTAGCCAAAAATGATGTTTGGTTCTTAACAAATTGGCAAGCCATTCAGTGGGTTAGAGATCCCACTCCTACTTCAAGACTTAATTCATTCCAACCATTCCAGTGTAATTATGCTGTAAGTATTTCAAATAAAAATACCACTGCTGTAAAGAAGCCCAGTTTATAGAGTCTAAAGAATAAGTCTGTAGAACGTGCTCTTCATTAGATCCCATTCCTAGTAGATTATATCTAATACTATTAGGATGTTATTACAAAAAATTATTTATTCTTTAAAGAGCTCCCACATTGGGATTTTATAATATTTATTATCAACAGATGTTTAATTGTTAATTTAAATTTCCAGGATCGTCCAAAAAGATGCAACAATCCTAAAGTATGCAACTTATGGCACAAATCTGGCGTAAGATACATGAGAACTTGCCAACCTTGTCCAGATATTTATCCATGGACTGGAAACAGCGGAATCAGAAGTAGTAAAATCGATAACGACATCGGAGATTAAATTCACCCATTTTGCATGGCATTAGGCCAGAAATTTAGTTTCCTCATGAAACATTTTTCGCGGAAAAAAAATAATGTATTAAATCGATAAAATGCAATGCGACATCGGTATGTTAACAACGACTCTGGGGTATGGTCACATTCTAAGCATATCGATGTTATCTGCCATATAAAATTATTTAGAATAATTCCTTATTTTTCAATATTTCTCTTAAATATATCTCACAATTTCATATAAAATTATCACCATCATAATAACGAAATTATTTAATATTTTTAACAAAAAATTGTTTTAAATTTTCTTCAGGTAGAAGTAAGATATTAAATAGTTTCAATGAGTTTAAAAAAATAAATAATAAAGAACGCCTAACATTTAATCAATATAATTTGTTGCCTTCACTTCATAGTTGACAAATAGATAATAAAGATATATGCTGGGATTATTGTGAAATAAACTGAACAGCTGTATAGAATTTGCTATTTTCCAATAAAGCTGAAGTACCGCCTTCTATTGACAAATACATATTTGTTGAGTAAGTTAGTACATAATAATAAATTATTTAAATTAGCAAAAGCTTTCCAATTAATATGATCGAATTCTATATATTCCAATGATTTTTAATACTCAATTCATTGCAATTAAAATACTCAAATGTTGGTTACTTCAAATTATTTATGTGTATTCATTAATTTATAAAATTTTGGATGTTGTTCAGGTGTCAAGAAAAAAATTTGACCTTCATACCTAATCAACATCTGTATATGTAAATCTAGTTGTAAATAAGTAGTAAGTAATATTATTTCGATTTATTATAAAATTATCCACCACATGAATAAAATTTTACCTATTTATATCGAGAATGTAGGTAATGTAAAAGTGTATGCTTTTTAATTTATTCTCTTCATATCAAGCAGCTGTGGTTGGTAAAATCAACAAAATTAAAAGAAAATTAGGTAATAAAGGTTGTTTTATTGTATCACCTCTCCTCTCAGTCTCTTGTCAGGCTTATACAAAAGAAGTACAGATGTAATTTTATTCTCCCTAGGATATAATTGATGAGTTGTGGATGTAAAAAAAAACAAAGATTTCATTGAACAGACATTTATTTAATTCCAAACGTCTATTTATAAGATTTTTATGTGACGCCTAATTTAGCTGTAGTTAAAATATTTCTTTCTCTAGCGGGTAGTTCAGCAATAATATTTTTAGTACATCGTTTCTAATACCATAATTTCTATGAACATCGGCAAACACAGATAGAATCACAATATAATTTTTTATTAAGAATTAGAGAAAAAATACTAAAAGTGCCAATAAATATTGGACATTTATTCAATTCGAAATTTTATTGACATTTAAATACACTTCCTAGTCTTCACATTTTATTGCCTCTGCACATTCAGAATTATTAATAAACCTTTTATGCCTTTCCATCTTTGCTCAAAAATTCAGGTAAAGGTTCTTCCTCTTCATTGTTTTGACTAGATTTTGTATGATTCCCTTCTTCATGCCACAACTTCAACATGTCAATAACAGTTGTATGACCAAAGGCAACCGCTTCTTCCAATGGTGTTCTACCCCATCTATCCCTAACATCATAAGGAACATTACAATACTTTAGGAGAAACTCAACACAGTGTAAATGACCTTCAGCTGCAGCCAAGTGAAGGGCTGTTCTACCGTCATAATCCGACAATGTCATGTCCATTCCAGATAACTTGTGCCTACAAAAATTATGAAGAAATAATCATATGAACTTGGTACAATCATCTTTTACCTTCTTAAGCTCGGCAAATCGCCGGATGCGGCTGAAAATAGTAAATTCACTATGTTGAGACCTTTGGTTTCGAATTTGTGCTTTCTTGGATCTGATTTATCAGAAGCGTGCCTTAAATTGTCATATCTATGGAAGTTAAATTTCATAACTAATTCCTAGGAATCGAAAAATAGTTAGTTCAAAAAGATGACAATGAAATGATTTAAATACCTCACAAAATTGTACACCTCTACAACTATTTCCTAAAGCGTCTAATGGAGGTGAGTATAAGCACATCCCCATCACATTAGGAACGACTACCAGCATAGCTCCGCTTACACCAGATTTAGCTGGCAATCCAACCTTGAAAAGACATATCTGATTATTAAAACAGTATAATGTATCTATTTGCTTGTCATAATATGACATCATAACGTTATTTTATCTTCTGTCTAAATGGGAGTTCCAAAATCCAAACTCACAATATTCCAGGTATCTATGTGACGTTTGTCGTAGCTCTAGCTTTTATAATCAATCTTACCTTGAACGCAAATTGTCCTGAATAGTCATACATTCCACAGCTATGCATCAAGGATAAAACATCTCTTACACTTTCTGGTTTTAAAACTTTCTCTTCGGATAAAGGACAGATACCACCATTGGCTAAAGTAGCCGCCATGACTGCTACTAAATCACAATTGACTTCTAAGGAACAACACTAAAATTAATTATAAATATTTTTTATATAAAAAATCCTGGTTCTTGGCAAATGCTTACTTGAAAATAGAAATCCATACATTCTCTAAATTTGCTACTTTCTGGGAAACATTTATGCTCTCTCATGTAAAAACCTAAAGCGTAATTGCGGTCGGCACATTCACGTTCAGAGAGAAAAACAGCATTGTTAAAACCAAGATCTTCTCGGCCAGATAATCTCTATAATAAATATATTTATGAAATTTACAAACACTGTACAGATCTATTTTGGCAAATATTGTATTTGATATGGCGATAAAGTTACCTCAAAAAAGTTCATAGTAAAGTCAAACTTTTCCGCAGAGCTCATCTCTGGACAATACATTGTCTTTAGTAAAGAACAAATAATAATCGCTCCAGCGTTTATCATTGGATTATGTGGTTTCTCTATAATAAATAAATAAATCATTTTTCTCTTAAAGATGGGAGCATCATCAAACTGGGCTATGTCAGCGGCACAAGCGGCTTTGCTCCTGGCCTATCCCAGTTTGGTGAAGTCCCTGTTTTACAAACCATTCCAAATCTTAAAACTCACTATTATGATCGAGAATCAATTCGTTGAAATTTCTACCACTAGGTTCTTGTCCAACGTACTGATGAACTACATCTGCTCCAAGTAAATCTAAAGCTATACCATACGACAAAGGTTTACTACAAGATTGAATTGTAAATGGTATGTTCACATCCCCTATTGAGTATCTTTGTCCGTCTATAGTTACAATACTGACGCCCCAATAATTTGGGTTCATTCTTTTTAACTGTGGAATGTATGATGCTACCTAGGAAGAATTTTGAGTTAAAATATTTCTAGTGCCCCCACATTGACAATATAATAGTTTAAAAAAACTAAATATAACATAAATAGTCAGGATTGATATAGTGCTTATTACAGTGACCCACATGAAAGTTTTCTTGATTTGTCTACACATATTTAATAAGTAAAACTGTTGACATAAAAATTATTTATATAAAAAAATAAGATACAGATATTACTTGTTACTAACTAAATATTACATTAAACAATTAAACATATATCCACTATATTTGACAGATATACAATGCTCATACTATTCTTGCTATAATCAGTGGTGTAGTACCACAAGGCTAAGTATTCTGGGAGAATTATTTGATAAAGAAAATCTTCTAACTCTTGGCAACACTGAATACTTATTTCTGACACAATCAGCAAATAATTTTTTTCAGGATTAAAATTTCAAAGCATATACGTAAGAAAGGAAATGTGTTTTTTGTAAAAATTTGTCTAGATAGGTATATAGATATTGGTAATGACATAACAAAGATATAAACAACTAACTATTAATTGTTTTATTAGCTCGAGATAAGATTTTTATGTAAGTCAACATTATATTTTATGATTACATCTACATAAGGTTAAAGTAAAAATAGAGCTGCTATTCTAAAACATTACCAATGTCACAGATCATTGAACGCGTAGTGTTTTTAACAATAGTTTGGCGAAAATGAATAAGTTCAGTTCGCGTTTTTTTAGTAGGAATAAGGAAATTAGAAGAATATGATTTTTTTTCAGATTATGGTACTAAATTGAAAACTATATAGAAAAGTAATTTTAGTTAAATAATAAGCGGTACCTATATATTTTCAAAATTACAGAGGATTTCGGTGTCAAAGCTTTAAAAAAAGTCTTGAAAATATACTCACTGTTCCATTTGTGTTTTCCTTACATTTCCAATAAATTAACTCAATATCTTTGCTAAATTCTTGAAATTCTGGTATTATAAATTGATGTCTAAACGCGCTTGACAAAAGTCCTATAGTTGGTTGTACTATACTAAAATAATAAATAAATAATAATAATAATCGCTATAACTATATTTTTCAACCTATATATGCAAATATTCAAAAAATTGATGTTGACACAGTATTTTATTCTTTTAGATTAACTTGAACCATGTTAATAAAATAGTACAATTTATATTTAAAAAAACACAATTTTATAGATATAAAATAATTTTAAAAAGTATGTGTATGTTAATTATTATTTAGACAAATATCAATAATGTCTAAAATGTGCTCCCCATTTGTTCTAATTATATTAATAATAGTAATAAAACGCCATTTATTGGTACAACCAAATGGTCATCGACCGAGGTCCTTCAGCCACCTAGTTATATTATTTATACTGATCGTACCTAAATGGATTTTAAATAATATATCATTAATTAACAATATCGAAAATGAAATTTGTTACAACGCTGTTAATATAAGTCAATTGAATCATTGATTTTCACAGAACATAGTTAAAATCATTTGGTAACAACAAGAAATGTCGGCGACATCTCCAAATTCTTAGTCATGTTAATATTTTTTACAAATAAGTAATTACACTAGTTTACACGGTTTTTATATTGGTGCCCATTTAGGTGAGAAAATTCTGTCATGTCTTACATTATTTGAAAATCTTTTGTCGGCACTCGGCAATTATTTGATTATGGATACGTGAATATATACATAGAAATTTATATCCAAGTCTTGACATTCATTGTCGTAATGGAATTATTTATAGATAACTTCGGAAAAATACGATCAATAATAATGAATATCAATTGCCTACAATAAAACTGTAGATGGCCGTTTTAAAATGAAAGTGATAAAGGTCACGGATTGTACAAAATTCTACTGATGTATAGAGAGTAACATAAATTCCAGTTTCTTCTTCAAACATACATAATTTTCGTATTAAAAATTCCCAGTTTTCTTGTAATACATAAAAATATATCGATTGACCACAAAGTATAGATTAAAATTTCGACATCCTAATATACTATTTGGCTATTTCAAACACCTATTGTAGCTCTCAATTCCCATTAATTTTTTGTGTCTTAAGAAATTATAAGCGGCCTTGTACGGTAACGTATAATGTATGTAAAAAACCGCAAATATAGAAAAACTTGACATGAAATTCAAAATTTCCATTAAGAATAAATTACAAAAGGTACAGAAAAAATATGCTCTGTAATGCAGTAAAAAGCAACGAGTTGATATTATTTTTGAAAAGTAGTATTCGCTAATAGATTTGTAAACAATATCTCATCAAGCAAAAGTTTATAAATCTCTCATTGTGCTGTAAACAGCAACAAATTTGTTTTTGGAAAATGTATTATTTTTTTTCACGAAATAAATTTAATTTATTAATAGGAATTGAACAAATGTTTTCCTTCATAAGCAATGTTTCCTTAAAAGTTCATTTCATTTTGTGATGTTTTGTTTAATATTGTCAATACAATAACTTTTGTATATTACACTGAATTTTACTATAGCTATAATTACTTATATAAAAAATGAATACTTACTTCTTAAATTGTTCTAAAGTTAATTTTTGAGTATCAACATCGTTTCCATCAGACTTAGATTTCGATAACTTTTTTAAATTCTCCATCATATCTTGTAATCTGGGATCTGTTTTTCTAAGACCGGTTGCTTTGACTGCCTAAAAAATCAACTTTGAAATTTTTGGGAAATATTAAAGATATTCAATATACCGACAAGAATTTTCCTATGTGCAGCAACCCCGTGTCTTGAGTTTTAAACATTTCAAATAAAGCAACGTCTGTTTCATAATCTTGTCCACTGTAAAATGTTAATTAGGTAAAATGGAAGAAAATATATTAAGAATCATGTTTACTTACTAGCATAAGTAAGTCGTGTCATGGATAAATGAGTATTGCCTTCTGTAAAATAATTATTAATAAATATTTTAAATAAAAATATAATAAATCAGCGAAAATACAAGATCTACCACGGGTTGAATTGGAAAAATAATAAATTGCGAATGAATTTGTCACGCAATAAGAAGGTATATTTTACTAATTCCTGATACTTTTGTTTTTTTAGGATAGGTAATTGATAATCGATATTTATAAAAAATGGTTAACTGTAATTTATTAGCATGACACTCCCTGTGACAACAAAGAAGTAATAAAAAATTATTCCAAACATCCTAGCTGTTTTCTGTTATATTAAAGACATATTAAACCACCTTTGTATCTAGTTTTTTTTTAAATTCATATTTAGTGTGTTTATGACCCTTTAACGCCAAACTTCTCAACCAATCACCATGAAATTTTGTACAAACATTGTCAGGTGTACAGAAAACAACACAGGAGTACTTTTTATCCAGAAAAAAAATGCTGATCCGAGAAATAGGAAACTAACCTAACCTCCTTTAGGCTCTTAACCTCCTTTAGGCTCTTGGTTGGGTTTAGGCTCTTAACCTCCCCAAGAGCCTATTTTCCTTGGTTAGGTTTAGGCTCTTAACCTCCTTTAGGCTCTTGGTTAGGTTTAGGCTCTTAACCTCCTTTAGGCTCTTGGTTGGGTTTAGGCTCTTGGTTGGGTTTAGGCTCTTGGTTGGGTTTAGGCTCTTGGTTGGGTTTAGGCTCTTAACCTCTCAAAGAGCCTATTTTTCTTGGTTAGGTTTAGGCTCTTAACCTCCTTTAGGCTCTCTTAAAATCATTATTTCGCCTTCAAATAACGTAATGAAATTTTCGAAAATCCACTTTATAAAACCAAAAATACTTAACTCGACTAATTGAAGAGGTAGAACGTTCTAGTCTTCACCAGCCGATTCAGGGGCACATTTTACATATAGATATGGATTTTGAGTTTATATTTCCAAGCATTAAGGGAGATAGCAGAGAGCAAATTAAATCGTGAAAATATTCGAAAATCCAATTTCTGAAACTTTATGTATCCATAACTCGACTAATTGGAGAGATAGAACGTTCTAGTCTTCACCAATCGATTCAGGGGAACATTTTGCATATAGATATGGATTTTGAGTCGTTATTCACAAGTATTAAGGGAGATATGAGAGAGCAATTTGAATCGCAAAATATTTCCATACCTACCCCTTGCTTCAAAATTTCCAACAAAAAAAAATTTTACGACATGAAATTGGCTATAAATTGGTAATCGGGGGTTTCTTGCGACGAAAAATCGACTGGCACAGTCTGTTTTTCAATAAAATCATTATTTCGCCTTGAAATAACGTAATGAAATGTTCGAAAATCCACTTTATAAAACCAAAAATACTCATAACTCGACTAATTGAAGAGGTAGAACGTTCTAGTCTTCACCAGTCGATTCAGGGGAACATTTTGCATATAGATATGGATTTTGAGTTTATATTTCCAAGCATTAAGGGAGATAGCAGAGAGCAAATTAAATCGTGAAAATATTAGAAAATCCAATTTCTGAAACTTTATGTATCCATAACTCGACTAATTGGAGAGATAGAACGTTCTAGTCTTCACCAATCGATTCAGGGGAACATTTTGCATATAGATATGGATTTTGAGTCGTTATTCACAAGTATTAAGGGAGATAGCAGAGAGCAATTTAATTCGCAAAATATTTAACCTAACCTAACCTCCTTTAGGCTCTTAACCTCCTTTAGGCTCTTGGTTGGGTTTAGGCTCTTAACCTCCCCAAGAGCCTATTTTCCTTGGTTAGGTTTAGGCTCTTAACCTCCTTTAGGCTCTTGGTTGGGTTTAGGCTCTTGGTTGGGTTTAGGCTCTTGGTTGGGTTTAGGCTCTTGGTTGGGTTTAGGCTCTTGGTTAGGTTTAGGCTCTTAACCTCCTTTAGGCACTCTTAAAATCATTATTTCGCCTTCAAATAACGTAATGAAATTTTCGAAAATCCACTTTATAAAACCAAAAATACTTAACTCGACTAATTGAAGAGGTAGAACGTTCTAGTCTTCACCAGTCGATTCAGGGGCACATTTTACATATAGATATGGATTTTGAGTTTATATTTCCAAGCATTAAGGGAGATAGCAGA
Source organism: Lochmaea capreae (assembly GCA_949126875.1). Taxonomy (NCBI): domain Eukaryota; kingdom Metazoa; phylum Arthropoda; class Insecta; order Coleoptera; family Chrysomelidae; genus Lochmaea; species Lochmaea capreae. The sequence continues at coordinate 3,947,931 of OX421402.1, forward strand.
GAGCAAATTAAATCGTGAAAATATTCGAAAATCCAATTTCTGAAACTTTATGTATCCATAACTCGACTAATTGGAGAGATAGAACGTTCTAGTCTTCACCAGTCGATTCAGGGGCACATTTTACATATAGATATGGATTTTGAGTTTATATTTCCAAGCATTAAGGGAGATAGCAGAGAGCAAATTAAATCGTGAAAATATTCGAAAATCCAATTTCTGAAACTTTATGTATCCATAACTCGACTAATTGGAGAGATAGAACGTTCTAGTCTTCACCCATCGATTCAGGGGAACATTTTGCATATAGATATGGATTTTGAGTCGTTATTCACAAGTATTAAGGGAGATATGAGAGAGCAATTTGAATCGCAAAATATTTCCATACCTACCCCTTGCTTCAAAATTTCCAACAAAAAAAAATTTTACGACATGAAATTGGCTATAAATTGATAATCGGGGGTTTCTTGCGACGAAAAATCGACTGGCACAGTCTGTTTTTCAATAAAATCATTATTTCGCCTTGAAATAACGTAATGAAATGTTCGAAAATCCACTTTATAAAACCAAAAATACTCATAACTCGACTAATTGAAGAGGTAGAACGTTCTAGTCTTCACCAGTCGATTCAGGGGAACATTTTGCATATAGATATGGATTTTGAGTTTATATTTCCAAGCATTAAGGGAGATAGCAGAGAGCAAATTAAATCGTGAAAATATTAGAAAATCCAATTTCTGAAACTTTATGTATCCATAACTCGACTAATTGGAGAGATAGAACGTTCTAGTCTTCACCAATCGATTCAGGGGAACATTTTGCATATAGATATGGATTTTAGGCTCTTGGTTGGGTTTAGGCTCTTGGTTGGGTTTAGGCTCTTGGTTGGGTTTAGGCTCTTGGTTGGGTTTAGGCTCTTGGTTGGGTTTAGGCTCTTGGTTAGGTTTAGGCTCTTAACCTCCTTTAGGCTCTCTTAAAATCATTATTTCGCCTTCAAATAACGTAATGAAATTTTCGAAAATCCACTTTATAAAACCAAAAATACTTAACTCGACTAATTGAAGAGGTAGAACGTTCTAGTCTTCACCAGTCGATTCAGGGGCACATTTTACATATAGATATGGATTTTGAGTTTATATTTCCAAGCATTAAGGGAGATAGCAGAGAGCAAATTAAATCGTGAAAATATTCGAAAATCCAATTTCTGAAACTTTATGTATCCATAACTCGACTAATTGGAGAGATAGAACGTTCTAGTCTTCACCAATCGATTCAGGGGAACATTTTGCATATAGATATGAATTTTGAGTTTATATTTCCGAGCATTAAGGGAGATAGCAGAGAGCAAATTAAATCGTGAAAATATTAGAAAATCCAATTTCTGAAACTTTATGTATCCATAACTCGACTAATTGGAGAGATAGAACGTTCTAGTCTTCACCAATCGATTCAGGGGAACATTTTGCATATAGATATGAATTTTGAGTTTATATTTCCAAGCATTAAGGGAGATAGCAGAGAGCAAATTAAATCGTGAAAATATTCGAAAATCCAATTTCTGAAACTTTATGTATCCATAACTCGACTAATTGGAGAGATAGAACGTTCTAGTCTTCACCAATCGATTCAGGGGAACATTTTGCATATAGATATGGATTTTGAGTCGTTATTCACAAGTATTAAGGGAGATATGAGAGAGCAATTTGAATCGCAAAATATTTCCATACCTACCCCTTGCTTCAAAATTTCCAACAAAAAAAAATTTTACGACATGAAATTGGCTATAAATTGGTAATCGGGGGTTTCTTGCGACGAAAAATCGACTGGCACAGTCTGTTTTTTAATAAAATCATTATTTCGCCTTGAAATAACGTAATGAAATGTTCGAAAATCCACTTTATAAAACCAAAAATACTCATAACTCGACTAATTGAAGAGGTAGAACGTTCTAGTCTTCACCAGTCGATTCAGGGGAACATTTTGCATATAGATATGGATTTTGAGTTTATATTTCCAAGCATTAAGGGAGATAGCAGAGAGCAAATTAAATCGTGAAAATATTAGAAAATCCAATTTCTGAAACTTTATGTATCCATAACTCGACTAATTGGAGAGATAGAACGTTCTAGTCTTCACCAATCGATTCAGGGGAACATTTTGCATATAGATATGGATTTTGAGTCGTTATTCACAAGTATTAAGGGAGATAGCAGAGAGCAATTTAATTCGCAAAATATTTAACCTAACCTAACCTCCTTTAGGCTCTTAACCTCCTTTAGGCTCTTGGTTGAGTTTAGGCTCTTAACCTCCCCAAGAGCCTATTTTCCTTGGTTAGGTTTAGGCTCTTAACCTCCTTTAGGCTCTTGGTTGGGTTTAGGCTCTTGGTTGGGTTTAGGCTCTTGGTTGGGTTTAGGCTCTTGGTTAGGTTTAGGCTCTTGGTTGGGTTTAGGCTCTTGGTTGGGTTTAGGCTCTTGGTTGGGTTTAGGCTCTTGGTTGGGTTTAGGCTCTTGGTTGGGTTTAGGCTCTTGGTTAGGTTTAGGCTCTTAACCTCCTTTAGGCTCTCTTAAAATCATTATTTCGCCTTCAAATAACGTAATGAAATTTTCGAAAATCCACTTTATAAAACCAAAAATACTTAACTCGACTAATTGAAGAGGTAGAACGTTCTAGTCTTCACCAGTCGATTCAGGGGCACATTTTACATATAGATATGGATTTTGAGTTTATATTTCCAAGCATTAAGGGAGATAGCAGAGAGCAAATTAAATCGTGAAAATATTCGAAAATCCAATTTCTGAAACTTTATGTATCCATAACTCGACTAATTGGAGAGATAGAACGTTCTAGTCTTCACCAATCGATTCAGGGGAACATTTTACATATAGATATGAATTTTGAGTTTATAGTTCCAAGCATTAAGGGAGATAGCAGAGAGCAAATTAAATCGTGAAAATATTAGAAAATCCAATTTCTGAAACTTTATGTATCCATAACTCGACTAATTGAAGAGATAGAACGTTCTAGTCTTCACCAATCGATTCAGGGGAACATTTTGCATATAGATATGGATTTTGAGTCGTTATTCACAAGTATTAAGGGAGATATGAGAGAGCAATTTGAATCGCAAAATATTTCCATACCTACCCCTTGCTTCAAAATTTCCAACAAAAAAAAATTTTACGACATGAAATTGGCTATAAATTGGTAATCGGGGGTTTTTTGCGACGAAAAATCGACTGGCACAGTCTGTTTTTCAATAAAATCATTATTTCGCCTTGAAATAACGTAATGAAATGTTCGAAAATCCACTTTATAAAATCAAAAATACTCATAACTCGACTAATTGAAGAGGTAGAACGTTCTAGTCTTCACCAGTCGATTCAGGGGAACATTTTGCATATAGATATGGATTTTGAGTTTATATTTCCAAGCATTAAGGGAGATAGCAGAGAGCAAATTAAATCGTGAAAATATTAGAAAATCCAATTTCTGAAACTTTATGTATCCATAACTCGACTAATTGGAGAGATAGAACGTTCTAGTCTTCACCAATCGATTCAGGGGAACATTTTGCATATAGATATGGATTTTGAGTCGTTATTCACAAGTATTAAGGGAGATAGCAGAGAGCAATTTAATTCGCAAAATATTTAACCTAACCTAACCTAACCTCCTTTAGGCTCTTAACCTCCTTTAGGCTCTTGGTTGGGTTTAGGCTCTTAACCTCCCCAAGAGCCTATTTTCCTTGGTTAGGTTTAGGCTCTTAACCTCCTTTAGGCTCTTGGTTGGGTTTAGGCTCTTGGTTGGGTTTAGGCTCTTGGTTGGGTTTAGGCTCTTGGTTGGGTTTAGGCTCTTGGTTAGGTTTAGGCTCTTAACCTCCTTTAGGCTCTCTTAAAATCATTATTTCGCCTTCAAATAACGTAATGAAATTTTCGAAAATCCACTTTATAAAACCAAAAATACTCAACTCGACTAATTGAAGAGGTAGAACGTTCTAGTCTTCACCAGTCGATTCAGGGGCACATTTTACATATAGATATGGATTTTGAGTTTATATTTCCAAGCATTAAGGGAGATAGCAGAGAGCAAATTAAATCGTGAAAATATTCGAAAATCCAATTTCTGAAACTTTATGTATCCATAACTCGACTAATTGGAGAGATAGAACGTTCTAGTCTTCACCAATCGATTCAGGGGAACATTTTACATATAGATATGAATTTTGAGTTTATAGTTCCAAGCATTAAGGGAGATAGCAGAGAGCAAATTAAATCGTGAAAATATTAGAAAATCCAATTTCTGAAACTTTATGTATCCATAACTCGACTAATTGAAGAGATAGAACGTTCTAGTCTTCACCAATCGATTCAGGGGAACATTTTGCATATAGATATGGATTTTGAGTCGTTATTCACAAGTATTAAGGGAGATATGAGAGAGCAATTTGAATCGCAAAATATTTCCATACCTACCCCTTGCTTCAAAATTTCCAACAAAAAAAAATTTTACGACATGAAATTGGCTATAAATTGGTAATCGGGGGTTTTTTGCGACGAAAAATCGACTGGCACAGTCTGTTTTTCAATAAAATCATTATTTCGCCTTGAAATAACGTAATGAAATGTTCGAAAATCCACTTTATAAAATCAAAAATACTCATAACTCGACTAATTGAAGAGGTAGAACGTTCTAGTCTTCACCAGTCGATTCAGGGGAACATTTTGCATATAGATATGGATTTTGAGTTTATATTTCCAAGCATTAAGGGAGATAGCAGAGAGCAAATTAAATCGTGAAAATATTAGAAAATCCAATTTCTGAAACTTTATGTATCCATAACTCCACTAATTGGAGAGATAGAACGTTCTAGTCTTCACCAATCCATTCAGGGGAACATTTTGCATATAGATATGGATTTTGAGTCGTTATTCACAAGTATTAAGGGAGATATGAGAGAGCAATTTAATTCGCAAAATATTTAACCTAACCTAACCTAACCTCCTTTAGGCTCTTAACCTCCTTTAGGCTCTTGGTTGGGTTTAGGCTCTTAACCTCCCCAAGAGCCTATTTTCCTTGGTTAGGTTTAGGCTCTTAACCTCCTTTAGGCTCTTGGTTGGGTTTAGGCTCTTGGTTGGGTTTAGGCTCTTGGTTGGGTTTAGGCTCTTGGTTAGGTTTAGGCTCTTAACCTCCTTTAGGCTCTCTTAAAATCATTATTTCGCCTTCAAATAACGTAATGAAATTTTCGAAAATCCACTTTATAAAACCAAAAATACTCAACTCGACTAATTGAAGAGGTAGAACGTTCTAGTCTTCACCAGTCGATTCAGGGGCACATTTTACATATAGATATGGATTTTGAGTTTATATTTCCAAGCATTAAGGGAGATAGCAGAGAGCAAATTAAATCGTGAAAATATTCGAAAATCCAATTTCTGAAACTTTATGTATCCATAACTCGACTAATTGGAGAGATAGAACGTTCTAGTCTTCACCAATCGATTCAGGGGAACATTTTGCATATAGATATGGATTTTGAGTCGTTATTCACAAGTATTAAGGGAGATATGAGAGAGCAATTTGAATCGCAAAATATTTCCATACCTACCCCTTGCTTCAAAATTTCCAACAAAAAAAAATTTTACGACATGAAATTGGCTATAAATTGGTAATCGGGGGTTTTTTGCGACGAAAAATCGACTGGCACAGTCTGTTTTTCAATAAAATCATTATTTCGCCTTGAAATAACGTAATGAAATGTTCGAAAATCCACTTTATAAAATCAAAAATACTCATAACTCGACTAATTGAAGAGGTAGAACGTTCTAGTCTTCACCAGTCGATTCAGGGGAACATTTTGCATATAGATATGGATTTTGAGTTTATATTTCCAAGCATTAAGGGAGATAGCAGAGAGCAAATTAAATCGTGAAAATATTAGAAAATCCAATTTCTGAAACTTTATGTATCCATAACTCGACTAATTGGAGAGATAGAACGTTCTAGTCTTCACCAATCGATTCAGGGGAACATTTTGCATATAGATATGAATTTTGAGTTTATATTTCCAAGCATTAAGGGAGATAGCAGAGAGCAAATTAAATCGTGAAAATATTAGAAAATCCAATTTCTGAAACTTTATGTATCCATAACTCGACTAATTGGAGAGATAGAACGTTCTAGTCTTCACCAATCTATAAAGTTACTATATTTTTTTTAAAGTTGGTAAAGGTTATCCAAATCAATTGCAGAAGTTAAAACACGTGTTCGTCTCCCTTGCAGACTTTTTCCCTTGATTAAACATACCTATGCATATTTTTAACGGTACCTATCAAAGCGAGCGAAGCTGGAGTTAAAAGTTAGTTAAAAATAGAAAATTGAGGATAAGAAATTTTTTTCTACAAATCAACGAAAAAAATCAAATGACTAGAAACATTTTTTTTCTTTACAAATATTCACTACAATTTTTCTTAATACATAAATTCATAAAAATCAGTAGTTGTTCACGGAAATGATTGTAAAAGAAAGTATTTGATGAAGGCAGTAAAAATCGCACTGATACCGATAAGCTGATTTTAGGAATTAAAAAGCTGTAGGTGAAAAACACCGACCAATTTCTTAAGTTTCAGTTTCTTAAAATCGACAACGTGTTCTAAAAATATATTATAAATCTGAGACAATCATTAAGTTGAATAATGAACAAAATTTGTCAACAATTAATTATTTGATTCTATTTTTTTAATTGTTTAGTTTAATAAAATATAGTAGATACTTGTACTTAGCTGATATTCAAAATTCCTTAATGAAAAATGTAAGCTAACTGACCTACATTTATAAATCTCATATAAACTAGTAAAAATACCTTTGTCTGCTCATTATACCATTGGTTTGATCAATATCATTCTGAAAAAACAACCGAAAAATGAGTATACCACCGGAAAACGATTTTTTTTAAATGTATACTTACTTTTTTTCGATTTGTATGAAATCCAGACATTTTTATAGTATGAATTGAGATCCATTGTTCAAATTGAGTTCTCACCTGGCACCTATTCAAACAATTTAAGAGCCTATTTGAAAGCATGATTTTTCTTCAAGTTTTTTGTATGAGTAATTTGGCGGTCGATATTACGGAACAACGTTTCGCAACGCGGCGTCGCAATCTAAGCGGTGATCTGGAGTTCCGACCGTCGAAATGGGATTTAGGAAAGTTGAAATAACCGTGCGTGCGCTCGGCGTTGCCGACGTCTCTTAATTTATTCTACAGTCCAGACTGTTATTCAATTTTTGTTCTCAGCCAATTTCACAAAACTACAATTTACAGAAGTTTTTTATTCAAATTTTATTATGCATTCTAGTACTAGTACATTATTGACAATTTTACAACCTACCTATCGAATCTTGTAATTGTCTTTAAAGACAGGGAGCAAAATCGTACTTTGTAAAAATATGGAAACATCTCATTGATTATTAAAAAGTTTTCTTTCCACCTTTCCACTGCGGGAACCGCTTACATACTTAAAATAATTTTGGTCGTACAACGGAACCCGCATAAATAGGCGCAATCTTTTAGTGCTTTACGTATTTTGTGTTGCCTATAGTTGGTAGTATGTTCTTTTTCCATGAGTTTCAAAAGATATTTGAAAATTTGGCACTAAAAAAGTTATAGCATACGAAATTTGGTTTTTGGCCAATATTTGACCATTTGAAATAGCCATCCTGTGTGTTAAAATCTTAAAACGATTGGTTTGTATAATAAATAAATGAAATAAACATTAAAAAGTAAGTAGTAAGCTATTTCAACTGCTTTACTCGGCGCTTTCACTTTACAAAAATTATATTTTTTCTTTATGTTGAATAAATAATTGCCCATTTTTTCAAATCAGTTTATTGCAAACATCAATAACAGTCACTAAATAATAAAATCTGTTTTCTATGTAGGCATTGTAATAACTAATTAGAGGAAAAGATGATATCACATTTGTAATATCGATCTAGATTTAAATTAATTCATACAAAGTTAACCTTCTTTGCTGAAAATTGTTTTTCACTATTGATTTTTTTGGCGACCCTTGCTACCCGGTAACTAGAGCCACCGCTGCTCTAGCTCTACACCGGGGCCGGCGCTTCCTTTATGTAGCCAATCACCCTCGAGACTGAACTTTTCATGTAGCAGTTCTTCGTATACTACTTAACAGCGAGATAGCTCCCACTTAGTGTCTTTGTCCAAGGAAGTAAAAGCCTGCTGTGGACAGTTCCGTGAGGAGATCGTCTACTAAGGTTACTCATAGTAGCATTGGTAACACTCCTCTTCATGGACTACCTCCACTCGTTGGTTTGCTTTAGAGTGGATATCAATGTCCTGTCCTTTCGAATTGCCTTTATTCATATGCATATTGTTGCCGGTGTGCCCTTTAAATACTGTCGTTCTCTTTGCATTAAAAATATGGTAAAGATAAAAAAATAAGTGTTACTTACCTTATCGATTCCAGCAGTACCAAAGAAGAGATTCACTAATAACACATAAAATGTTTCCAAAGTTTTTAAGGTAAGGTTTGCTTGTGATCAAAAACTTTTAGTAAATTCTTTCAGAAACACTCTCTGTATTTCGTCATAAATGAGATCTACTACAAAAATTTATTTAAAAATATCACAAAGTAACAAAAAACAAATCAACACCAAACATCTAGGTATTATTTTTTAAAAATGTATTCAAAGAGAAAAGACAAAATATTTTTGTATTTTATTTTATACAAATTTTAAGGAGCAGTTTTATTGCTTTTAAACTTAGATTACAAAATTCTCTCAAAGACAAATCGGCGAATCAATTTGAATAAAAAAAAAGTTAAATAAAAATTTGAATTGTCAGATAAAAAAACTCAAAAGTATATTTTGTAACTAAAACTTATTGTATAATGGAAAAAAAGTGTAGTTTGTTACTAGCCAAAATATAAACAAATATATATCTATAAAATATATACAATGTGTTCATATGAAAAAGAACTTCGGCCTTTATATTTAAAAAATCCGCCTTGTTAGAAAGAAACGCACTTGTCAACTTTTACCTTGAGGGGGACACTTTTCGGGACTCTCAAGTTAAAAGTTGACGTGTTGGGGTATTTTTCTCTAATAGGACGTATTTCTGAAATACTAGGAGTGGGACTTTCTCAAATGAAAAAACTTCTAAGGGATTTACACAATAAAAAAAGTAATTAGGAGGTTTCAGGAATCGATTTTTTTTATAAATGATAATGGAGCCAAACTAAAGTATCACATTTATGCGTATTACGAATTGTTGGCTATTTAAACCAATTAATTTTTCAAAAATTGTTGTTAATTAGCAAGTGTACTGTAATCTGACAACTCAAATTTGTTAAAATTAAATAAATTTCAACATACATCGTTATCGCCGATTTGTTTAACAACCTAACTCCATACGATCTTTTTCGAAAATTGTCATTGAACAGTCACTGAGGTGCAAAGTAGGTAATTATCACATTTTTCAATTCGTATAAAACAGAATAGATAAGATACTGTGAAACAAAACGACTTAAATGAATACGACGTATTCCAAAACAGGAAAAACAAGAAATTCTAAATGTCAGCACAAACGCTAAAACTATGAAAAACGAAGTGAAAGCTCCATCAACTTTTATTTTACTTTTTATATTTAATTAATAAAAATCGAATAGAAGAGGCTTTTACTTGAGAAATATCCATACTGACAAGATGAAAGAAAACAATTTAATTCGTGTAAATCTTCACTATATTTGAACCTATGTTCAGCATAAACCTGTGACGCGTTTGGCTAATACAGTAGCTTTATCAAACGGGTTAAGATATAAAGAAACATTTTTAATTTGTACAGTGCATTACACAAACAAAAGTATTGAAAAGGTTTACCTGAACAACGGACACTCCTGAACCACCACATCAACAAAGTCTCGTTTATATAAGATTACCTGAATATTTGTTTTTATTTATCTCAAGAGCTTCTAAAAGATTTAGGCTTTATATGTAAAATTTCAAAATTTGAATCGAAAGTGTGTTGGTTTGCTAATAAAGATAGTTCAGGAGTGATTGTTGTGAATGGCTTTCCAGTTAAACGTTTTCTAATACTCTATTCTTGTTAATCCTCTTAAAATTCCGTCTTAATACACTGTATTTAAATTTTTCATTATACCTTCCCCCTTTTGATAAAGCTAGTGTGTAAGCAAAGCGCGTCATAAGTTTAAGTTGAACATAGGTTCAAATTTAGTGAAGATTTAAACAAACTAAATTGTTTTATTTCACCGTTTTAATTAATAATTCGATTCAAACCAAATAAAAAAGTTCTTTGCACCTCAAGCAACTTTTCTTACATGTAGTCCGTGTTAACGTAACATTTCAGGAGGTTAAAAAGACAATTTATGCAACACGTTTCAACATTAAGATTAAAAAAAATCTCACTGTTCTGATAAAAGGTGAAATTTCAAAACTAAACATTATTCCCTTAATTACAAATATTAACTGAAACTGGCTTAACGAATATTAAAATTAAAATAAAATAACAAAGAAAAATAATGAGTAAATTATATGTATCTTTATAATGAAATAAAAGAAATGCAATAAAAAATAAAAAGTGCATCTTCCTAATAAACATCCAAGGAGTCAAAGCCCCATATATATGGTACATAACAAAGTGTAATTTATAAACAATTCGTGTTAGTACCACAAATTTATGTTTTTTATATTTAGGTATCCATTTAACCACTTCTAAATTTATTTTATGCATCGGTAAAAAGCATGTGAACAGGAAAAGCGTTGATATCAAAACTAAATACGAAATTATTGAGCAGAATATTACTTTACTTTGTTTGGTTCAATTAATTTAAAAGTGGTTAATTAAAAAAGAACAAATATTATAGGGGTAATATGAACATACGACAATAAATCTATTTTTTGGTAAAAATAAGCTAGCGATTGATTAATGAGTGTGTGTTAATTATACCTGCTTGATTGTTCCTTTAAAATACAGTAACACTTTGAGCAATATACAGTGTTTGTAAAAAGGGTGGCCCATTGCTAGAATAAGTATAGACTGAAAAATAAGTTTTTGGTAACGGCATCTATATTCAACATACACAGTGTTGAAGAAAAAATTTTATACACTGTAATAAATACGTTTTGGAGTCCGACACATCCCTTGAATTTGTTTTGAATGTCAGAGAGAGCGGTGGTTACAGATTTATCGATATGTGGCTCTACACCCCTGGAATAAAATATTCATAATGTTGCAGATATGCATAAATATATCTTTACATCCTCAATATAAAAGGGTAAATAAAAGTTTCGCCAAAACTTATTACATCAAAAAGACAGTCTTACGTAATGACCTCAATTCAGTCACAATCGGTATTTACCTACTTAATAAATACGAACGGTTCGTTAAATAATCATGCAATAAATAATGATTTCCACTATGGAAACTGAATCGTATTATATAAGAGGGAACACATGGGTTAATTTTGATCTAAATGCTGAGATAAATAAATGAAATTACATCTAAAGTACGCCTGCGTATTATTTTTATGTAATGTCAATTATTCTGAAACTTTTGACATTTCTTTTGCGTCTGCGTTTTTGTTTGGCTAGAAACGGGACTGTACTTTTTTACACAGACTCTTGTTTAGCAAAATGAAAGATTCTTCTAAAAACAGTATAAAGACTACACTCTCATTTTACGTAAAAAAACTAAAATTTGGAAATTATTCGGGAATAAACTCTGCGGGATTCGGTGGGTACATTCGAAGGTTGTTTAGACATCAAAATATTAATTTTTCTTAAAAGATGAGCAAAGGATAAATCTCCTGGACTATACTGAATGATTAAAGATAGACAAGCCTTGTTTACATTTTGGTTGTCCCCAACGTATTTAAGACGAGACTATCCATACTTAATGCCAAAAACAAAAATAGTAATTAATGAATGTATTTATATATTTTTGCAGTATTTAAAATGTAAGAAAAAAGTTAAAAATATTCAAAATAAATGTAAGACCAGCCCATTATTTTTAGTTTGGCAACCTCAAATTACTTTTCGAGATCTGTCAATAAGATTTTAATTATAATAGTGTTTTTCTTTGGTTTTATTTTGTAATTTGTTGATTTGTGCTTAGAAGACGTTTATAAAGGTATATTTTTGAGAACACATTTTACTTCACCACGAATTCAATAAATTTAACACTGCTAAAGTAAGTGATAACAGTTCGATTTTTGGTTTTAGTTTATGTTGTAATCCTTGTTATATAATTGTTGAGAACAGTCCTTTATAACAGTCCTTTGTAAACATACCTACGTTTTCAAAATTCACTTGTCTACGAGTTACGATTTTTGATATAATTTTCACTTATTCAAAGGAAAAATCGGATCTATAAAAACGTTTTTCATAAAATAGTTTCAATGTACCCTTCCGAAATGATACGCTACGATGCATCGTACTCGCCTTTAGTTATGTTGAGACCAAAATATTGTGTAGGTAATGTGTGAAGGATGGTCTATCTTCAATATGTCATTGACTATAACAAAAAATTGTTTCAGTGTTACTTCTACTCTTCTTTATGTACAATATTTGATTTTTCTGTTCAATTCTTTTTTAAAATTTACCATAGATTTGTTCTATTAACGGTAAATCCATATTCTGCAATGTCAGTCAAATATTTGGGTTCTTTTTGGCACAAAATAGATTTAAGTAAAAAGTAAAAAAAGGGAGCATTTTGAATCTTGTAAAATGACAAAAGATGTCTCAGTTGAAACTGACATTTTAAACGTAATTATTGACTAAACGACATAAGATAAAAATGTGCGGTATTAACCAATGAATTTGAAATTTCTAAAGTACTTTCCCGTTCACATTAAAAAATTATACAGTTATATGGGGCGAGGGAAAAATATTGCCTATTTTCAACTAAACATCATTTGACTTACTTAAATATGCGAGTGCCTTCACTCTTCTTATGTTAAAAAAAACAACTACCTAACCTAACTGGGATATTTTGTAAATGTGATAGGGAAAGAAAAACTTTTCGACATTTGAAACTTACAGATTAAAACAGCTCATTTTTGGTTGAAATGTGTCAGTTTCAAGTGGGATTTTGATTTGCACGGCTTTTTCTTTTAAAGATCGATTCAATTTCCTTTCGTGGATACATAATCTCGAAGATAAGCAAAGAGGGGGAAGGAATAAAGATTACTAATATTTTTTTTAGACGAATTACAAAACATTTCCCTTTAGCAATGAATCGGATCACATCGCTAAAATTTTATATACAAAGTAAGTCAATAAGAAAACACAACAGATACCTTATAATTATCAAATAGTTAAGGCTACACAAAAATACTGCTATATGTACATATAAGTATTCACACGGTTCATGACACTAAATTAATGTTCGCAATATTTGATTATTAAGATAGATAAGTAGTTAGTTTCTTGTTAAAATCGCTTAAAAACGGTTAAGAATTAGATTGTTTTTTAATAGTATTGAAATTACTGAACTATTTGTACTTTAAATTTACCCGATTACTTATAGTAGACTTACCCGAACACTAATAGTAAAAATACGGCATAAATTCTTCTCAATTTTTACAACTATTTTAGTTTAAATTTCTTGATATATAGAACTCTGCTACAGACAACTCTACTGAACAGGGAATGTACCTTAAAAGGTTAAATAAACATTTTCCAACAAGTTCTTATTGTTTAGGATTAACACAAAATTCCATCAGCATTTTCAACAAAAAAATTTAATTGACTTGATCCGTAAAGACTGAAGCTTCCCCTAGATCTGATTGGTATTCTGCACTTTTTAGTTTTAAAAACATTTAAACTCTGTCTTAATCCTAATTTAAATTGTAACTTCACTGTCTGACTACTATTCACAAATACTAAATTACAAACGGCTAAAGTACACTATAAGGCACCTTGTGTGGTTGAGCCGCTTTAGTTTATTATCTTGTAGAGCTGTGTTGGTTTTAAATGTCTAAAGCAAGTACTAAAAATAAACGGAAATTAATGAAGCAAAATCAGGTTCAAATTGGTTAATGTTTGCAGATTTTTAGCACAATTATTAATACTTGGTTTCACGACAGTGAGCAATCAATCTTTTTACAAAAAGGAGTTAAAACCATTCAAATTATTGCCCCAAACGGTAACTACTAAAATGTCAGATCAGTTACCCTGATAAAGACATGGGTTATTTGCACTATGTGTCTTAGTTGAGAGGTTATGTTGATTTGAGTACAGTTGTCGTAAAAGGCTAGTTGATTCTCTCATGTTTTCAGTGGAAAATTAACAACCGCTTTATTTTGGCGAGTGTTCAACCGCCTGTTACCACAAATAACAATTAACTCGCTAAAAATCGCCTAGAATGAAATAAAAAATGTAACCAACTAGGACATCTAAAAGTCTTGGTTAACCCCAGAGCTGACCAAATTTGATGAGAATTAACAACTCTGCTCCCTCCGTTCTTATCCTCTTACCCGGAAATCCTAATTTCTTTCAACGTGGCTAAGAACTCGGAAAATTTCCTAATGTAAAATTTTTATGCAATCAGCTCTAAAATGGTATAGAGATGCCTAGAAAAACTCAATGAACCAAGCAAAAACAACATCGTCATCTTACTGTGGGTTCCAGGACACACGGAAATGGCAGATGAACTAGCAAAGAGAGGGGCTGAGTAAGACTGTACTAAGAGTTTTGACAGGGTTTGAATGGGAACTTCAAGAAACCAGTGGAGCAAGAAGATGATGTGGAATGGAGGAAGAAATTTCGTTTCACACACTGCTAGGGACCACACCTGGGAGACTGCCGGATAGAAGAAAAACCACTTTCGCAAAAAGATGTTTTCAAATGCTCTTAAATGATGAAAATGCTGTAATCACATTAAACACAGATAAGTTAAACTGGATTTTGCTTCACAAGGTGTTTTAAAAGAATCATAAGCGATAAATACAGAAAAAGTTTTATAAGATATCTTTGTTTGACCCACTTTGTACTATAATAAAACACTTCCACTTTTCCTAACATTTTCCAACACGGACTATTATAGCATCTTATTCCAACTACATTGTCAACATCTGTGCTAATCCGTAGACTATCAATCTTACAGGACAAACTTATGTACATTAAAAATATGCAAAATAGTTTATTATAAATTATCACGCTTGGTTTCTTTACAAGTCATACGCTATATAACAAGCAATTATTAATATTAAAGTTGTACATCAGTTACATGTGGCAGTGATAGCTGACCTCATTGGTCATCTAAAAAATTAACTAAGTTATTCTAAACTGATCGTGAGCGGAATTCGTATTCGAATGTGAAACGAAACTATTATATACGTCACACAGTTCTTGCAACTTATATTCTTCCAGACAAACGAATCCTTCCAAATTTGGAGATTGCTTTCGCGCACAATCCATACAGTGGACCACGTGCCTCTTCTCTTGCTCTCGTATGAAGAGAACATTGAATACCTCAACCTAGAAGCGATAACAAATTACTTTTAGTTTATCATTGCCACCCAGTATACGAGTATACAATAACAAGCTGTTCTTTTTTATGTACCAAATCTTCTGTTATATTATTTTCCCGAAATATCTTACCTCGCATTGTCCGCAGTAGTGCGACGCTTCATTTTTACCTCTACCATGGAATTTGACTTCCACCCCTCTATGTTTCACGAATTCCAATATCCTACAACACTTGACGAGCGTCCTTAGAAGGCAATTTCTATAAAAAAAAAGAAGTGACATCATCAATAAAATAATTTTCAATGGTAAAGAAGAACTTACTTTATAAGCTCAAACAGCTTTCTATCAGAAACCTTTATATTTCTTGCTAGGTTCCAAGAAAGATGCAACATAGGCACAATGGATTTGAAGCTCTGCAATTTGTTCCATTCATACCTCTCAATTGCAAGTTGGTACTGTCTTGCAGTCAATGGTCCCACATTCCACGCTATATTATTACACCACCCTACAGCTTGCACCCAATGAACGCAACCAGCATTTACCCAAACCAAGTCGCCTGGTCGCTGAAGAAACCGGTATACTGGTATATTTGCATGGTATAAGTCTTCCAGTATTGGCCACCAAGAACCGTGCAGGTAGTTTATTTGGTTTTTTTCACAAAGAGCAAATACAGAACCCCAGTATGCATCAGGTACTGCAAACCACTCGCAATCCCCTGGTCCAATGTTGATGTTTATTGAACAGAAATTGTTATTTTCTTGATGACCAGGAGTTCGACTACCAGGAACCTAAAACAAGAATATATTATATTGAGAATCACCTTTTACATTATATATATATATATTACCTTCATATATAATTGGACTGTATTCATCCCTAGAATTACATGTCCTACATGTGAAAGCATATTTGCAGCTGATACAACTCTCGCAAAAGCTGGTAACTTCATAAGTTCTTGAAGTTGCGGCCTCCATTTTCGCTCATCTGATAAATCTACATTTGTACCAAATCTAAAAAGAAAAAAAAATCAACATACAACTTGATTTTTGTTAAAGATATAAACTAGAAATCACATGTAATGCTTACTTCAACGTTTTCTGTTCTTTGCAATTCTTCAAAGCTGGACACGGAGGGGTAGTAGGCAGTACTTTTCTCCTTTTCGCTCCACAAGGCGTTGAATCTTTTGAATCAGAGTCAGACAAACCACTTGCGGCTTTTTCACGTTCCTCCTAAAAATAAAATGTTATTGTTTACATATATCTGTAAAAATCAGATATTTAGGAATCTGTCAGTTCTTTCCTTTGTAACGCGGCATAATAATAATTTTGTCTATGATGGTAGATGTAGGTGATTAAATAAATAAATGTTTTTCAGCCTGCTCCTAATTTTATATCGACCAAGCAGAAGAAAGTTTACTAATATGGAGAATAATGATAATAACTTACCCTCAAACTATCTTTGAAACTAGAAGCCTGGTACTGTGCGTATCTTGCAATGGTTGTATGCGATCTGTGAGATATACATGCCCAAACTTTCCTTCCGGTTTGTGGATCCCAATTCTCATCAGAAGGTTGTTGTATTTGCGTTCTAACTTCTACACTGTGGTCGGGATTAGCTTCCACTAAAGTTTTTGTAGAAAATAAACCTAAATCCAACTTTAAAGCTGACGCCAAGCCTCTGATTACAGCTATCGGATGTTTCAGACAAAATTCTTGTAATTGTGGACTGAAAGCATGCTTCTTATTTTCAAGGTACACCGAAGGAGTGGGAGGTAGTAGTTGTTGATGATTTAACTTTATTGCTGGTGGATCAGGTGGGGAAGGCGGCGGAGCTGTGTCCGATATTATTGAATGATTAATATTACCATTGACTACTTCACCTCTGAAATAAAATGTTTTCATGAGTTTATCCAGCTACTCTCTAAAATAAAATCATATTTTGTTTTACTTACTTGCATAGCTTGACTATAGTTTGAGCATCCATGTCAATGTGGTAATCAATGTCAGACTTTTTCTCGAGAGAATGAAGTGAATCAAACTCCCAAGGTGGCTCCGACTTTATTGTTAATACGCTATCGCGAGGAGGTGATTTAGTTTTTCTCTGGAATTCTTGGAGCATTTCCTGTTTTGGTACAATATTTGAAGGAGAAAAAGGTCCTGATGATAACGTGTTCGAAGCGTTACCTAAAAATATAAATCATATATTCACATTTTAACTTGCCAAATAGGGATATAATTTAAAACTTACCACTGGTAATACTAGATCCAGTATTTGATTCTTTTACATCAATATCGTCTGATCCAAACTGTTTCAGCAGATTCTCAGCAAGAGTTGTGGCTAGGTCTTTTTGCGCGAGCAGATCTTTTAGATCGTCTTCCAAATTTTGATCAAGATCAGTAGAATGAGGTTCGGTAGATGACAAAAAGTCTCGTGGTTCGACGATAGGACTAGGTTGAACAATTTTATCGTTTTTGGCAGTGTTCGTAGGCGACGCTTCTTGGTCAAAATTCTGGTTGTTGTTATTGTAACTAGGAGGTGTCGTTCTAACCAGATTTCGGTGATTATGATCCTGATTTTGTTGCATTAATCTATACTGATGTTGCAGTTGTTGCATTAAAGCCTGTTGGCTGGGATTTAGATTGTTTACATTTTGTTGAAAGTGATTTAATAGTTGCATTTGTTGAGGAGTCAAACTGTATGCAGATTGACCCATCACCGGTTTTTGATCTGTTTCCGTTTTAAACCTCTTGTTGTTTGAACCATTTGGGGAAGGATATGGGGGAGGGGGTCCTTGAGGTGTTGTAGCGGGATAATTTTTCTGAAAACTTTGAGATGTGGTGCTGCGATTAGGTTGAGATGAGTTTTGCTGTCTCGAAGACATTTCCGCCGAAATCGGAAGATTCCAAGCCTCTTCAATCGAAAGCAGCTGCCTCCTTCTATGGAAAAGAGTCAATCAAAATTTTAAATAATATTTATTATTAATTTATACAATTATTGTACTTTATTTATAATAATAACCTGATTATACTTACTGTGATGTAACGCTTGGCATTGGGGCATTTGAAAGATGAGTCTGGAGGAAGTTAATACGTTGTGTCAAATGTGGGTTCATTCCCAGATTTGGAAAGTTAATTTTAGGCAGTTTTGTCGTGCTAACAGAACCTTCGTTTGTTTGTTTGTTGGAAAATCCTCTACTAGAATTTAAATAACATGCATAAGCATCCCTGGCTTGTAAAGAATTCTCATATAATATTCCTAAATTAGCCCAAGCTGCAGAATGGCACTTATCAAGTTGTACGGCACATATGTAAGCCTGTAATGCATCCATGGGCTGATTTTGCTGTTGATATAAGACACCTATGCTACACCAGGTGTCTGCATTTCCTTCTGATTTTTCTACGGAGTTTCTGTAAGCAATGAAGGCATCGTGAACTTTACCGATACTGGCGTAGCACCGGCCTAATAAGTAAAGAGTCTGACCAGAAAACTGATCAGCCTCATTGGCTCTTTGTAAGTAATGTATTGCTAGAGGTATTCGGTGGCTTTTATCTCCTAATGAGTCCTGGCAGTGATATAACCAACCCAATTGTCGAAATATGTCGGCTCTTAAAGATTGTGATACATTTTTCTCTTTAAGCAAACCGTCGTATCTGTCTTTTGCTATTTTCACCTTTCCTTGAACTTCAAATAAATGAGCGATGTGAAATTTTACTGAAACAAAAAAAAAATATTCTTTACTTCAGATGGACGTTTTTAATTTGTTGAAATTCCAAAGTCTTGTTACAGAATAGAAGTTTCCTACATAATATTTACCCCAGCTCACGATTATACTAACTATAACTGAATTAAAATTTATAACATGTTTGTGAGGTTGTGATTTGTGAATGGAGAAAATCTGCCAACTTTCAACATAAAATTAATGCGATTGTCACAAAACTTGGTAATAAATTTTCAGTGGGGCATTTTATAAGTCAAAATATATTTTACGTTTTTGGCAAATTTAAAGAAATACATAAATTTTTCTTCTTCTGGTAACATTTTATAGTTTTCGACATACTATGTATGTGTTCCGATTTTCCCACTACACTTATTATGTTGAATAGTATACTACAAAAATACTAAAATATACGATGTGCTAATATATCTCGTTGTATTGATAAATAATCGACGCCGGTCCTGTCTAAATATTTACTGTTCGATTGTCGTAGGATATCTGTAGAAGTCAGGGACCGAAATCAAATTCCAGACTTGTTTCAAAAATAACTTAAAACTTACTTGTATTCTTTGTTGCTGTAGACGGACTGTTATCCACTAAGGCTAACTGTAAATGTTTGTGTGCTGAGTCATATTCTTGTGTAACTTTGAACATCAAACCAAGTCTAACATTTACTTCATTAGCTCTTTGGAATCCAGGTGAAACATAAAGTAACTGCTGGAACGCTTTCACAGCCCTGTAACAATTATTTTTAGTTAGAAATTATTAACTGGCAGCTGTGTAATAAATTTACGTAAGTGCATGGCTTAGAAAAAAAACCTTTCAGACCCTGTATGTGTCTGTGGTATATGTACAAGGTATTTCGAAATTGCTAAATGACGTTCATTAAAGATTCATTGGAATAAAAATTATAAGCATAGAATGAATATAATAATGTAGCGTTTATTCAAGTTTACATTTCTTCTTAATTCTATAAAATACTGAGTGCTTATTTCTTATTTCAATAAATTAATTTACATTTTGTTTATAAATAGTTCTCAATTTATTTACGCTTATTTATTTATAACGTTTATCTTTGCTTATGTCTGCTGTAGGCGCACAAATTGTTTTCAACGAACTTATAAACGCTCCCTCGTAAATGGATTAATACCTATATGTTCGAACACGTATCCGTCAAAAGAAGATCTATATCTCCGCCAACAACTATTCCGGAATTAGCGTGTCCACATCTTCCGTAGTACTTGACCTTGAAAGAATGATGCTTCAAATTTTATTCCATTTGTTTGCTTCGTTAACCAGCCAGTTATCTTGACACCCTTGCTCTACCTCCCGGTGGTGTCAGTTTTTTGGACAACTTGGAGGCGAAATTAACCCAATTATAATTTACTATCCAAAAGAGGAAAGGTCTTATGATTGAAAATACTGTTAGCACAATTATTATTTATTAAATTACCATTCCCTGCATTCCCTTTCAGTATCAAAATACATGCACAGTTCTAAGCAAAGACATCGATTTTTGATCATAAAAGAACAATAAATAAAAGCATAATATAACAAATTGTAACAACCACCAAGATTGGTGGAAGATTGATTTTGTATAGCTCACTTGCAGAATCTGTTTCGTATAGCATACCAGCAAGAAGTAAACCATTTTATACTTTAGAATCAAGATAAATACTTCATTATAAAGTGTTTGTCATCTTACTATACAAACATATATTATTGGAATCTCCAACACTTTTTCTGCTCCATTATCATCAGAAAGAAATAGGACATTTTAGCTAACTGCAAATTATATTAGCCTAAAATAGTATATGGTACTCACCAAAAAAATGTAATGAGTGTACCACGTGTTTAAGCTACAGTACAGGCTTCCTAGCCTAGTGTGGTTTTCTCCCATGAGATACTCAAAATTCATATTTTATAAAATAAAAAACACTTTTACTCGCACAACTAAATAAATGACCCCTCAGTACTATTTAGTCGGTGTCATCGTACTTCATGCGAAACAGGCGTATATTTGTGAAATAGGGTACAAAAATTTTACACCAAGACCTCTTTAAATAAGGTCAAACGACTGTAAAGTGTTATAGGTCTGGAGACGTCGTCGGATTTTTGAAATCGGGCAATCGGGTAGTAGATATTGGTCGAAATCGACATCTCAGACACCCCCTTAATTGTATGAAACATGTGTCGAAGCAGATGGACTGAATACAAACAGCTGTTGCGAAGCAGCTGCATACAGGTAGTTTCTACCATCCTCACAATAAAAGATTTCCGACTGTTGAATAATCAATATATTATAATTTTGTAATGTGTACTTTTTATTAAATTGCTTCACCCGTATTGGGCGTAAATATTCCAACAAAATCAACAAATTGAAAGCAGAGTGAGATATTATATAACAACTCTATTACTTAATAGTAATAGTTTTCAAAAGTAGAATTCACTAATTGTATGACAGCACTTGTCACAAAATATAACATCATCGATGCCAATCAATTTTGTCGTTTCTTTTCTTTTCGTTAATGAATCATAAATATTCATCTACACAAGATTAACAAAGAATCGAATTATTATTATCGATGCCGATCAAGGTAAGTGATATAAATGTGAGTAAAATTAATTTGCACCGTTTCACAATCTGTCGGCGAGATAAAGAAATCTGTAAGCAAAAGCAGAACCGGTTTCAGACAGATTTTTTATTACTGCATTATCAAATTGACATCCAGTTTATAAGCATCCATTCATGGATTAATGAAATTTTGTATATTGTCATAGATTAAATAAATCTCTTCTTATACATTTATCTTAATTATATAATAATTATAATAAAAGACATATTGAGGAAGCACAAAAAAATTGAATAATATTACATTTTAATAATACGACATGGCAACATCTGTGGAATCAATCAAAATAAATAAGTAAACTTTTACATTGTTTATGTTGGCATAATATGTCTGTTTACTCTTCGAATGGCCGCCAAAAAGCCATAGTTTTGATTATTACCAACAAAAGTTTTAATCAATAAAAAAAATCTCAATCGCAATAACATTTACAATGTCTTGTAAGTAATAGAAAGGAACTAAACCCACCTTGGGACGTTCACAGTCAATGTGGACTAGCAATTGAAGTAAATTTTGCATAGGCCAATCGGATGCTACATTGCATCAATGAGAATCAATACTTCGCTTGTGGATAGGTCAAGACTCGAAATGATTTATGGCGTTTTCATCTTTTAAGGGACCTTAATTTTACTCACAACTACATATAATAGAAATTTCCCGGTGTCAACATTAATTATTCTATTTATTGAATCAACGAGTCAACTTCTTCGTGAATACACCTCAATAATTCCGATCATCTCCAAAAAAATTCAAATATAATAAAACGGTTGTTATAGTTTTCGAATGATTTATTATATATACGCTATAAATCTGGATAATTTTATGACCTGTATCGAATATGTAATGATCTTAAAATTCCACAATGTGCAACAAAGAAAATAATTTAAATCCAATACGTGTTACACTGTTGTGTATAATTTGGTGAGAAGGGTGCAAAAAAGTATGTTGTAGTACAGAGGCTTTGTTCCAGATAATTAAATTATACACATAGTTACTTTCAATTTCGATATGTTGGGAGTTACCACCTGGTCCATACACATTGCGGTTAATTTTTTTATCCATTTCGCGATCCCGCATGAGCTTACGGTGTACCCGGTGTAGACTGTACTACTTATAATGTAAGACGTGTTCTCTTTTTTTCAGTTTTTAATGTAATGTGTCTTAATTTAAAATGCTTCACGTCTTTTAGCCCTCTCAAAATTGTTACCAGTCCTCGTATACAACCACTAGGTATTTTTTTTGTTGTTAAATATATATATTGCAGATTTGCCAATCAATTCTTAAAATACACCCACTGAATGAAATTGAAAACAATAACTCGTCGTATACAATAAATATATCAACAATTGAAAAAACAAAAAGTATTAATAGTGAAAATCTAGAACAAGTTAGCTTGTGGATAAAGTTACGTGTAACCTGTTTTTATAAATACGTGTGGTTAACATGTTTCTAAAAGAGTTTTTGTTCGACATTCTTGTTACTTAACAAGGTAAAGGTATGCTTTTATTATGTTAACATATTACTCGACAGGTTTCACAAATTACAAGATTTGGATCATCAGGAGCAAAAATTATAGCAATTGAGAAAAATAAACGAGTAAAATTTGTCCAAAAATTAATTGCAAACGCTAAAACACCTGTTCGTCGCCCTTGTCAATCTTTTCCTTAGATATTCGAAAAATAAATTTGATTTTTTGTGAACAAATACTATATTTTCAAAATTAAAACCATTATTATACAGGAAGGTAACCTTCAATACATTTAAAAACCCCTTATCACTAAGATATTGAATTTCAACTGTAATCTGAATTGACGGTAATTGATAAGTATATCGCTGTTTAAAATCAGATTATTTGCCGAATTTGTTGCCTGGTGTTAAATAGAACACAAAATAATATTAATTTAACTCAATTTATTCATTTAAGTTTAATCGCTTATCATTATAGTATTTATAGTTCAGGAAAATAGAGCTTTAAATGTGGAATTTTGAGATATTCTAAAGTATCTAAGAGTCAATTGTCAAAGTATTTGTTTTTCATATAAGTTTAATTAAAAGTAAAATTCAACTATGCATGCAAAATTTGGTTAAATCTGAATATTGAGTTCCCTTATTTAGTATACAGAGTGTTCTAGAAATTCGAACCAAAAACTTATTACATAATAATAGTTGGCGATTGTAAATTGCAGCGTCGGTCAGAGTTTCTATAATCCTTACATGTAAATTGCAGCGAATGGTCATGTATGGGTTCGTAGTAACTATTTAAATTGCAGCGCACGGCCAACAAAGAGCGTTAATCTTACCTGTAAATTGCAGCGGCAAAACTTATGAAAACCTACTGAGTTAAACTTGAAACAAACCGTAGATTATTTATACTGCATTACTTATCTAAACTAAAGAAAAGAAAAATACTTTTTAATATTTATTAATATTGATGACCAAATACACATTACACATACATACGAGTATACTATAAGCGCTATAATAAAATCAAAAACAATATTTACACTAAATGTACATGTGCTCAAACATTTCCAAAATAATGACATACTTGTTTTACAAATTGCAATCTCGTTATACTTTTTGTTTCATAATACAGATTTAATTTTATATCTAAGAAATTAAATTTATTCCGGGTTCGAGTATTTGGAAGCTTAACAGTATCAATGCTATTTATTTTAATATAAGTATCTATTAGAAATTGTAACAATGTTTCCAGAAATATGTAAAATGATGGGTGATTACTATAAAAATTATCATTAAAACGAGCGTGAAAGGATTCACATGCATTGGTTGTCCGACACATACTAGGTGAAGCAGATGCCCAAATTTCAAGAGGAAAAAGGGCACTTTCTGACACGTACACATTTACTAAATAGTCGACATATTGGGTAACCCTACTGTCTGGTGGTTGTATTTCTCCCAAGTCAAAAACAAGGCAATCTCCTACTTCGGCGGGTGTAAGATACTGAAGACCAAAAGTATATTTTAAAAACTTTCCTATCTCGGAATCTTTATCTTTGTACTCTTTTGCCAAACCTAGTTCTTGAATCTTGCGCCACCATGATTGGCTTAAGTGAAAACGACATCCAATTATTTTTATATGGGGCCATACGCTATTTACGGCTGAGTGGATAGCTTGTTCAAAATCAATAGCTATTTTGCTTGGCTTAAAAACTAAGTCATTTTTTGCACATATATCTACAATAAATTTTAAACATTTTTTGTAGGAGTCGCATGTTTTATCTTTAATTAAACAAAACAACAAAGGTAAATAGTGGCCATTTTTGTAGCCATGAATTGTAAACAGTTGCTTAAAATAGCGAGTACAGTATGAAAATGTTCCATCGGCGTAAATAATGTCACAGAAGTTGCATAAAAACTTTAAATTGGTTACACACGAAAATATTATAATGTTGTCACTGCTGTTGTTTAATAACACAAAGTTTTCACCACAATTTGTGTTCCAAATGTTTGACTCCAAAGCAGAATGGGTGTCCATAATAGATTTCGGTAGCGGTGGATATTCTCGGCTTCGGGAATTGTAAATATTCCTTTTGATAAAATTCACATCAGAAACGGCAAGATGAACATCCGAAATGTTTTTTAAAATGCCACGGCATATTTTTGCTGGCTTTACAGAAATATCTTCTGTCGCTTTACGTTTACAAGAAACACTCGCAATATGCTTTTGAATTTTCTTCTCGTCACTCTGATGATTATGTTCCAAATATCCGTTCGGGTCCATCTTCAATGCTGTAGATCTTGGCGGTGCACTTCCTTGTGGTACAACACCACTTGACTTCTCCAGATTTCAACGTTTCTTTTTTAAAGAACTTATAGTTACTTAATAGTAACAACACGTTTCCACGTTCACTAACAATTTCTGTTACTTTGCTTATGTTAGATAGCAAAAACTAATGATAAAATATAAAATCTACTTTTTATATATAGGTAAAGGGGTGGACAGCCCCATAACGGGGGCGGCACCGAGTTGCGCCACCAATTAGATAGGTTCTTAATCTATAACAACTCCAGGAATAGATAAGCTGTAACACCTGTTTAGTGAAATTCTTAAAAGAATTTAATCGCTGCAATTTACAAGTCGGATTAAAATCTCAAATTTGACCATCGCTGCAATTTACAGATTCTATTATCAACTCTTATCAGGTATACGGATTAAGGATTACCAAGCGCTGCAATTTACATCTGCCCATAATAGTAAAAAAATAATAATAAATGTTTCAACGGAATACGGTCCTGAATCAGTAATAAATCGTAATAATTATTCAATATCCAAATTGAGTGGTTCTGGACTAACACCGTAAAAGCCTATTACAATGTGCAACGGTATATAATAACTTCTAAGTTAATTTTGGAATTAATGTACGTGATAATCAGTTATGTCGGTCGATTTCATCGCACGTCCAGCCAACTGTATAAACCAACAGGAAATTCCAATTACATATTTTAGGGAAACTAGAAACTTGAAAACGTCTGTTTGATTTAAAATATTCACGTTTAAGTCACACTCTGCCAGTTCATGACATAATTTTTATATTTAAAAGGACACATTGTAAATGAATCGCAATTATTTTACTACTAGCAAGACAAAAAAAAATTACAAGAATAGCAACCTTAAAAAGGTTTATCAAATAATATCTATGATGCCTCTACGACATTTTTTTGTGAAATTCAATATTTTGTATTTTTTTTACAGTGTATTTCACGGCGACTTATGAAGCCAATATTGATTATTAGTGTACTAAAAAAATTTCATCAAATTTCCATGAAACTTATAGAAAATAGAACATTTTTTTGTGGGAAACAATTACTTTTTGCAGTTCCCTAATTCAAAAGGTAAGGACGATTGTGTCCTACTGTCACTTTCAGCGTCATTCCAAACACACGCATCTTTAAAAAGTATCTCGTACCCTTCGCACCAGAATAAGGTAAACTAAATATGTATCTTGTAATCCCCATATCTGATCGAAGAAATTCATCTTAAGCTTTGTGTACACGGGAGAGTAACTTGGTCAAGTACTTCCTGGAGTAACTTGGGCAAGCGTGTACATCGAAGCAAATAATTTTGCCAAATTCTTGCGGCAAGTGCTATCTCGAGAGTGGCATTTTACATTCTCTAGCAACTTCTTGCAGCAGGGTTTACATGAGATAGTGTAGTACTTTGAATGTTCTGGTAGAGAGAAGACTCAGTTCATGTCACGTCGAAGAAGAATAGCTGCAGCAGTCCTACTGCTGTTAATGAAAAGAAGAAAAGATAAGAAAAACAAGTCCACCAAGACGAAGAGAATATGGGTTAGAAAATGGATAGCAAGAAGACCCACTTTAGGTGCATATTCAATGTTAGAAGTTGTATACACTTCATCCGCACCTTCGCCTGTTCTTATTTTTTTTATTTTTTTACATTCTTGATTGAACTGAGTGCGTATAACCTACCGTAGTTTTCGCTGAATTTCCCCTTCGGTAGTGGTGTATTTTTCAGATAAAATTTTTAGAGCTTTTTGCTTCCTATTTCTATCCCTGTACTCTTTTGCTTTTATATTCCAGAGTTCTGGATATTCTTGAATTGATTCAATTATAGCATATGTCTCTTCTTTTGTCCAACAGCGTTTTGCTTTTGTATCCATTTTTTATTGTCTACTTGCACAAACACTATCTGCACACTTCCAGATCGGTTCGAAATTAATACTAACTTGTTAGATCACTATCGCAACACGTTTACACTTGCAAGTCGTTACTTGCTGCAAGCACTTGACGGAAGCGGTGGAGCTTGCCGCAATCTCACTTGCTGCAAGTGTTTACACCGACAAGTGTTGGTGAAAGCACTCTCAGCAAGTCACTTGCGATAGTTTTACTTGCTCGTGAACACGAGCCTTTATTACTAAAATTACAATTCAACCTTTTTTGTTCAGACGTACAATTCAGTGTTCCCAAATTTAGGGGGTAAATAAGTGAGATGGGATTTTTTTAATTTTTAGGGGTTTCTTAATTTTTTACATTTTTTTTTTCCTAATTTTTTTTATTAAGAAAAATAAAGGTACAAAAATTAGGGCCTGGCCTGGAGTAATTTTAATAATATTATTTATTTAGAGGGATTTTCGTGTAAATGTTATGATTTTAGGGGTTTTTGATTTAAGCTTTGGGGAAAAAATGTTTACGTACAATTAGAATGTTAATGATGATAGCGACGACCAACGGACAGTTGGTGCTGACTGTTATTTAGTTTTAATTGCAATTATTTATAGACGAGTTGATCTACATCAACATATTTTTATTTATAAATACCAGATTTGATTGTGTCATTCAAAATATCAACTTGCAGATAAATTTAGAATTAAAAAACTATTTACAATACAACAGTGCACGACGAATCCACCAGCTGTCCAACATATCGGGCACGTATTTACGAATAAGATCTTGTTTCCAGTATAATTTTTATTACACGTAAGATAATAGTGTCTGTATCTACAGGGGAAATAGCCAGTCCATAATCGATCAAAAAAATAGCTTGTAGATTAAAACCTACTAAAAATTTCACCCTTTAGTTGGGGTGTAACAATCGGGGACGCACCCTCGTTTTCCCACATGTGATGTACACACCATTCACGTACGGCTTACTCTTAAATTGTTCTGGGTCTAAAGTAACATTAAAGTAAATTTGGTGAGTAAATACTACGAACCATTTTTTCAACTATAAAAGGTTTCGGGATGGACCCTAAACAAATATTATTAACAACCAAAAAACGAAGTAGAATATAGGGTGGTCAGACAAAAACAACGCAAAACAATTAATACTAATTAATGTGTTAACATTTTAGACAATGCGCGAAACCTTCTGAGAAGCGGGGTATGATTCACCCCTAATGAATATTCTAATAACATTAAAGGTCGGGTTATATTCCATTATTTTGTTGCAAATTTTGTAAAGTCTTTTCATACTTATTAAGTGTTTCTTATTTTTATTCGGTATGGAAATATGTCGTTATATGCCTAATCAAAGGTTCAGTAAGCAGACTTTATCTTTAGTCAAAGCCTGACGAAGCATGTGTCTCGAGGAGTGGTTTTTTTCGACTGCGTGTTTTTGCAAACTTCATACGTTTGAATATTTGAACCACCCACATGTTCGTTATACCACGAGTAAAGATATTAGAACTGTATTTATTTTATTAGTATATCTTTACCACACGTAAATACATCTGTTGTATACATTTTTTTAGCTAAATACTTTCCATTTCAAATAAGATTATCTAACTGATATAAAATACCAACACAAATATTTATAATCTCTTCCGACAATATGTCAATACTCTTATTCTTTAGAACAAAGATAGCAATTCAATTGTTGATTTTCTACTATGATTAAAAATGCAGTTCTCGGTTAGGGTGATTGACCCTTTAGACAGAAATAGACTAATAAGTAATAAAGTGTCGCGGTCACATTAGAATTTACATTTACTGACTAATGATTAAAAAGAACTAAAATTAGGACTTCCGTTTTTTTTTCAAAATCACGTCTGATGTCTGGGATAAAACGGCATGGGCGGCGAAGAAAACTGGAACCGATTCCAATATTTGACAATAAGAATTGCAATTAATCTTATAGTTTTTAATTTTCATAAATATCTTGGCAATCGCATACTGGAATAGATTCTAAATTCAAAAAAATGGGAACATATGGATATGAATTTTCAGTGGTTATTTCCAAGCATTAAGGGAGATAGCAGAGAGCAATTTGAATCGCGAAATATTTCCTTGCTTCGAAATTTCCTACAAAAAAAAACTCTGCGACATGAATTTGGCTATAAATTGGTAACCGGGGGTTTTTTGATCCGGGAAAATGGATACCACGGTCAGTTTTTTGGAAAAATCACTCTTTTGCATTCAAACAGGGTCATGAAATTTTCGAAAAAACACTTTTTCAACATAAAAAGTCTTGTAAATTCCACAAAACTATCAATTTTGAA
Organism: Lochmaea capreae; assembly: GCA_949126875.1. NCBI lineage: Eukaryota > Metazoa > Arthropoda > Insecta > Coleoptera > Chrysomelidae > Lochmaea > Lochmaea capreae. The sequence goes on from OX421402.1 coordinate 3,977,765, forward strand.
CTAAAAATTTGGGAGAGTATTTGCAGAAAGATAATCAAATGGGAAAAAAATTTTCAAGAGCCTAACTTGAAGCAATTCCGCCTTGTGAATGATAAATGTGCAAGTACTGAATATATTCGAAAATCCACTTTCTGAAACTTTATGGACCCATAACTCGACTAGTTGGAGAGATAGAACGTTCTAGTCTCCTCCATTGGATTCAGGGGAACATTTTACATACGGATATGAATTTTGAGTGGTTATTTCCAAGCATTAAGGGAGATAGCAGAGAGCAATTTGAATCGCGAAATATTTCCATACCTACCCCTTGCTTCAAAATTTCCTACAAAAAAAAAATGTTGCGACATGAATTTGGCTATAAATTGGTAACCGGGGGTTTTTTGATACGGGAAAATGAATGCCACAGTCAGTTTTTTGAAATAATCATTTATTTGCATTCAAATAGGGTCATGAAATTTTCGAAAAAACACTTTTTCAACATAAAAAGTCTTGTAAATACCACAAAACTATGAATTTTGAACTGAAATTTTGGGAGAGTGTTTGCAGAAGAATAATCAAATGGGAAAAAAAATTTCAAGAGCCTAACTTGAAGGGATTCCGTCTTGTGAATGATAAATGTGCAAGTAGTGAAAATATTCGAAAATCCACTTTCTGGACCCATAACTCGACTAATTGGAGAGATAGAACGTTCTAGTCTGCTCCATTGGGTTCAGGGGAACATTTTACATATGGATATGAATTTTGAGTGGATATTTCCAAGCATTAAGGAAGATAGCAGAGAGCAATTTGAATCGCGAAATATTTCCTTGTTTCAAAATTTCCTACAAAAAAAAATTTTGCGACATGAATTTGGCTATAAATTGGTAACCGGGGGTTTTTTGATACGGGAAAATGAATGCCACAGTCAGTTTTTTGATAAAATCATTTTTTTGCATTCAAATAGGGTCATGAAATTTTCGAAAAAAAGCATTTTTCATCAATTTTCATATTTAAAACAGTAGTTTTCATGAATTTAACATTGAAAAAAGGACTTTTCATCAATTTTAATGTTTAAAATAGAAATTTTTATGAATTTTACATTGAAAAAAAGGATTATTCATCAATTTTGATGTTTAAAATAGAAATTTTTATGAATTTTACATTGAAAAAACGATTATTCATCAATTTTGATGTTTAAAATAAAAAATTTTAAGAATTTTACATTGAAAAAAAGGAATTTTTCATCACAGAAAATTCAGGCTTCTAGTCTAGTTACAAGGGGGTAGAAACTGCGGTACCTTTTTTAAAATCGACTTTGTGTTTTTGTTCGACTTGGGATATATGGGTCCTGCATTCAATCCACATTTTAAAGGATACATATTTTATACTGATTTTTCTCTTCCCATTGGATAAAACCATTTGTCCTAATTAATGTAACAATCGACGAGCAATATTTTGTAAGGTATAAAAGTCTGATAGCTTAATAAATCCAATTAATTTAACGACATTTATACACGGTACATTACTTACGAAAATTACATGTTTAAGATCAAAGGGAGATGTATTATGGAAGTAACGTCTACGCTACCAGAGGGAGAGCAACAGTGCCCCATTTTTATGTGGCATAAAATTCGAATAATGCTCATACCGGGAGCAGTGCTACACCGTCATTGATACATTTATTTTGTTGAAAGAGGAAATAATTCAGCCATATTGATTGACGTTATATACATTCACGTACAAAATTATTGAATCCTGATGAATCAAGTCATTTAAATAATATGAATTACGAAAAACAGTTAATTTAATAATATTTCAGTGCACAATCTTAGGATTTTATCGAAAGAAAATCGTGAAAAAAATAATGCTAAGTGCAAGTCTTGTACAGCAATCCGAAACTGTTCTATTGTACTTGGAACAGCATATCTTCGTCGTATGCAGCGTTTATACAGATTGCGAAAATTACATCAGAACCCTCGGATTACACAAGTACGACAGAAAAACAGCTGAAGAGAGAGAAAGAATAATTATGCGCGGTCATTAACGCGTGTACTTTGTTTCACCTTAGGGGTGTATACTTATTTCCCGAGACTGGCCGAATGCTCATTGTCATGATCGCGCACAATTATTCTTTCTCTCTCTTTCATATATCCTTGACGTACTTGTGTAATCCGAGGCGAGGGTTCCGATGTAATTTTCGCAATCTGTACAAGTCACGAGTCATTCCTAGTCTCATCGGTGAAGAGGACATTTTCCCAATTCTCCATATCCCACTGAACATGTATTCTGGCAAATTCTAATCGTCGAGTTTTGATATTTTGGAGAAGACGTGGTACTTTGGCGGTCTTGGCTTTAAAAAAGCTTCTTTTAATCTTCGCCTCACTGTTTTTCATCAATTCCTGTTATGCTCCTTCGCCCCATAGTGTACAATTTTAAAAAAAAATGCAAAAATCAAATATCTCGACTCAGAATGCACTTAGGAAGTTGAGCCAGGAGTCAAATGAAAGCTGAGGTAATATTGAATTCGGGAAAAATATTACCGTGACGATTGTTTTTCTATTTGACCTTCAAATGACCTTGCACAGTTGGCCTAAAATTTTTATAAACTTTCGTGTTTTAGCATATCAATTAAGGCTTCACTTTTTTTCTAAAGAATATATTTTATGTATTTTGGCATGACAATTCCGAATCCGGTCTCAAAAAGATTCTATCATGTTTCTAACGCTGGCAAAGTATTACCCTATTAATAAAATATCCTATAAAGAATCACTCAACTTCATCAACCCTTACCATGCCCATTCAAATGATGCACTTACTTAAACACTAGAAGTATTTTCTTGGTTTGTTTTCTGGAATGAATTCGTCGTTCTGATGAATTTGTTTATGTCCGATAACATCAGTGTGAAATTGCAGCGGTCTTCTGGTCACGCACGCGAGTGACGTACTCCCTTAAGGGAATACGCACACAACAATAAAAAAATGCATAAACTGATAGTAAAAACATTCAAATTAGCTACCGTTATATACAGTGATTAAGAAATTATAGAATTATAAACAGAGAAAATTTAAATATCTTCTATAAGTTCCTTGTGGCATTACTTATTCTTTTTTTCTTATTTTTTTGGGAATCAAACCACAATAATGTTTTTTATTTTTTATTACGACGTTTCGGTAGCGTTCCAGCTACCGTTGTCAAGGTTAACTATTTATAGTATAGAAATAATTTTTTGGTCCCTATCTGACACAACGAAAAAAAAATATTGTGAAATAAAAATAATGAGTATTTTTAAACATTGATATGTATGAATTTCACAGTGTAAGGGTTGAAACTATCAATTCACTAAAATATACCTGAAAACAAATATACATCGTCCCTACACGTGCTAATAACAGACGGAAGAAGTTGTCGGCATCGCTTTGCATCACTATATCTGCTGCTCGAACTATACCACTAATTTTGTTTATTTTGTGTTACGGCACTGCTTGGATTAAGACAATAGAGATTGTAAGTCAATAAACTGGTATTAGCGTATTAATTAGAATTATATTTATATATTAATGTATTACAAAACTTAAGTTTCGTTCTTCGGTGGACGTATCTATGTCAAATTTTCTTTTAGCGTGATATATATAATGATCGCCGCCTACAGATTATCATATAGCGACGTGTTAAGTATCACGACCATTGGAAATATGCATGAATTTAAATTGCCCTATGCTCTAGTTTTACTAAATGGGGTTGCATGTCATTTATATTTTAAAAAAATAGGTTACTATATAATGTCACAATACCAATACGCACGCAGTAGGACACCTTAAGGTAACCAAACTAGATTTTTGTGAAAAAAATATACATTGGTCACCAACCAGTTCAAATACTGAATTACTTAAAGTTTTAGGTCGCTGGCGAGTTACATGAAATATCTTAATTGAAATCTGAATTAAAATACAATCTTAATATGTATATGAGTTTCTTGAGAAATGATGAATTAAGTTTCAGAAAATTTTAGTATTCTTCTGCAGATACTATATAGTGCTATTCAAAAGTCCCCTCCCCCCCTCGTATCTTTTGAACGGTTAATTTGGAGTGTGAAAATAAAGTGTTGTGAACTTCTCTACGAATGGTAACAGGTGACGTAATAGTAATAGAGGACGTCACAGTGCCCACTCTGGCCAATAATTTTAAATAGGACCTTATGGCAAGTGATATCTCGTTTGAAAGGCAATGACATTGGCTACATAGCCATATTAATTTTGTTTGGGTTTAAACTAATTCTGACGGATAAATTAAATAAATACCAAAATTATTGAAATTATTTTTTTAAATTTAATTAATCAAATATCAACAATGGCTTCTTATAGCAAGTGTTCGAAATGTGCTTCGTCTACTTCCTGACAGTAATACATCCTATTAGTAAACTCTTGTCGTACTCGTTCGAATGTGTCAGCTGAAATTGCATTGCATTCTTCAATAATTCATTCTTTCAAAACGCCAATGCTATCTGGTGCCGTAGTATAAACCTTGGATTTCAAGTACCCCCATAGAAAAAAATCTAATGGTGTCAGATCTGGTGACCGAGTGGCCATTCTATAGGACCTCGCCGGCCGATCCATCTACCTCGATATTCTTCATCCAGGTAACGTCTTACTGCACCATAATAATGTACAGGAGCACCATCTTGTTGAAATGCTATTTCCAGATGGCCGAATTCATCTGGATTATCTTCCAGAATTTCAAGAATTAACGGCTCAATTGCATTTTGTAACATCTCCAGATACACTTCACCGCTTAAATTTGAATTTAGGAAAACGGGACCAACTATGTGGTTTCCCAAAATACCTGCCCAAACATTGACTTTTTCTGGAAATTAGGTATGTTGTTCACGAAAGGTGTGAGGATTTGTGTCACTCCAATACCTTACATTTTGTGTATTCACATTTCCATTGAGGCAAAAAGTACTTTCGTCACTAAAACAAATTGTTTTTGTGTAATGTGGGTTTTGACTAATTTTATTTGTCATACATTCACAGAATTCGAGTCTTCTGTCGAGGTCGTCATCCGAAAGGTGGTGCACCATTTTTAACTTGTATGGATGAAATTTATTTTTAGCCAACACTCTCTGTACTGTATTTTTACTTACTTCACAGATAGACGCAACTTTAGTTGAAGAGGAAGTAGGGTTTACCACCATTTCAGCAACTATATCAATTTTTTTATCATCACTAAATGTTGGTCGACCAGATCGTTTGGCATCTTGAACACTACCTGTTGCTTCAAACTTATGAAGAAGCTCCCTCAAATAAGTTCTCGAGATAGGGCGATCTGGGTATCTCTCATTAAATAAACGTTCCGCTTCATGGAGATTCTTTCCAGATTCACCAATTTTTAAGATAGCTGCTACTTTGTCGGCTTGAGTACGTACCATTTTGCCTATGTAAACTCTTAAAGGTCTCGTTAAACAATAATAAAATTAAATATTTAAGCTATTTAGAAAAACTTTGCAAAGCAACAAATACTATTAATTTAAAAACGTCAATTCTTTTGACAACTAACCAGAGGCGGACTGAAAAATCTTCAATATTTAAATGTGAAATAATAATTTTGGTATTTATTTAATTTATCCGTCAGAATTAGTTTAAACCCAAACAAAATTAATATGGCTATGTAGCCAATGTCAATGCCTTTCAAACGAGATATCACTTGCCATAAGGTCCTATTTAAAATTATTGGCCAGAGTGGCACTGTGACGTCATCTATTACTATTACGTCACCTGTTACCATTCGTAGAGAAGTTTACAACACTTTATTTGCACACTCCAAATTTTATTAATGTAAGTGTAGCCGTTCAAAAGATACGAGGGGGGGAGGGGACTTTTGAATAGCACTGTAGATATACAGATTTATCTTAATTATTCAAATATGCTATTGAAATGCTTGGACTGCAATTCGGCATTTTTTATTACCTCAAGTAGACTTTTTATGTCGACTGCAGTGAGCAAAATTACAGATATTGGACTGGATATGTGGACTTTTTTCCATGGGAGGACAGTAGAAAAAAAGATTGAGATGTCAAATGAACACTTACACTCACTTAAAAGAATTTATGACAACCACTTGAGATGAAACGAAATTTAAATAAATTTCAAGTACCCAAATATGGAATATCTTTAGGACTAGGTGAACAAAAAAACCAAAAGTAGTATAGACACGTTAAGTAACGAAAATTAGGAGACACAAATAATCCGAAAAGAATACAGGGTTGAAACTAAAATAGTTAATATCCGAAAAATTAGAATGTGTGGAGAAGAAAGGTAATTGGACAGTATACAGAAACTCAAAAACAATTCGTCACTGCAGGTTTATAGAATGTACCAAGTTTGAAGTTTGTCGGTAACAGTTTTCTGACTTAACAGCGTCAACTTTAAAGGGCTCTAACTCCTTTGGGAGGAATTTTGGAAAAAGGAAAACCTTAGATGGACATAAAATGGTGAGAGTATTGCTAGACACTCTGTATAATATAAAAGTTATGATTCAAACAACAAAACTGACCTATCTATTATTTTTATCAATGCCAAGACTATGTAAAAAATAATTCAAGGTGAAAGATGGCAATTAAAAAATGTACATCCCATATTAGTTGAAAATGCGTAACGAACACTTGGCAATGACCGCTATATTAAACAAATTATTAAATTTAAGTTCACAATTCATAAAACGCCGTTTTTATTGCAACGCTTAAAAAAAAATAGCGATTTAAAATATTTCGCAGTTAAACGAGGCCAAATAATAATAAAAACAAGCGGAAATACACCTGTAGCAATAACATTGCCAAAAATAGTTGTTATAATCGTGTCGGATTCCCAAAACAATGATTCACTTGCCAAACTATGAATGAGTAAGCACATGAAGTTCATTCACTTTCATATTTACTGAGAATTCTTGTTTACACCAAGAAAAAAATCGGCAACTAGGAATGTCACTGACTCGCCCAGAGGCGGATCGATACCACCAAAATAATTGTTTCTTGAATAAATTAAAAGCTAAAATACAAGTAGAGTGAATTATAGAACGATGTGATCCTGTTTTTTTTTCAGTAGGTTTTAACATAATTAGTTATTAACAAGTTTTATAAAATAGTATACGTTATTTGATGAAATAACGAATTTTTTTGTTTTGTTTTGAATATCCTCAGAAGAAAAGAGCAACAAATTTATTTCATTAAAGGTAGCCGCCGAAATGTGCGATTTCTAACATAGAGCGATGGATATTTGAGAGAAGCATTGGGGAAAACAGCTCTGAGAACTATTTTCTTCACAAACAATTTTTACTAAACTGTTGCTGTACGGGAGCTAGTGACAAAATCACTATGCATATAAAAAAAGTTAGAACACGTCAAAGTAGACATTTTAATATAATTCTTCTAGCTCTTTGTTCTGTTTCTTATCCAAATTCCATTTTGCAATTTTCCTCCAAATATTTTCCACTTTTTTCCATATTTGTAGCATTTCTTGTTACTTTTGTCCATGTTTCTGAGCCATATGTAACTATAGGCCTATATATTTATACATTGACCAAATAAGTTGCTTTTGAGTTAAAGTTTTTTTTGTTACTCCTGTCTTTTAAAAAATAAACTATAGTTGGGATAATGATTTCAGAACATTCTCAATCCTGTGATTCGATTACCTGGCTTTTAATTGGACCCGGAATATGTATCGTCTACAATTATAACTAATAGCTTAGTTGATTGCATCAACAAATTGGGTACGGATAATAATAATTATTCATTTAAAGTTAAGTGTGAGGCTTAAAAATAAAACAGCTCAAGATCGAAGATGATTAAGTGTAAAACTTTAAAGAATTATTGGAACTAATTTAATTTAAAAAATACTTCCTTCCAATTTTATATTAATAGGATTAGTTTTCCGCATTAAATTTTATTTATGTAAACTGTTCTTCCTACCATTGGCGTAACTCAATATTAAAAACTCCAACACCATGATACGCCCCTGTGTTATAGTAACCTCTAGTAAGATCGTAATTCGCTATTGCGGAAGGTCATATTGCGTATTCATGAATTTGTTTTATTTTCGTTCAGACAGACCAAGATCCTCAACAGTAGTTTGATCGACTCATCCAAAAACTATGAACCCTCTTCTTTTCTTGAATCTTGGCCGCTTTTCAACCTTGATAGCCGCTGTCATTGACCGGTGTTTGCTAGGTACCTGTACGATGCACGAGTTGCACGTACAAATGTCCAAACAACTCATCGATGTTGCCAAACTTCTCGCCAACTGTTTTGATTTGATTTAACGGTCTTTGTGCTTTGTCTACATTCAGAGAGGTTGATACCCTACCGAAATATACGAGGTTACAGCCCTTGCACTATAATAGTAATCAATACTTTCTGCAAAATTTCTGATTTGTAAAAATAGTATATTGTAGCTATGGGGGAAAACAGAACTTTTGCTTATTCTTTTTCGCATTCGCACTAAATGCCCATGTTAAAAATTCTACTTCCCAAACATGTTAGATAAGTAACGAATAATGAATTTATTTATGTTAACGTTGGTACCAGAAACAGTTTCGAAGCAGTCGATGGGGACAATATTTTCGTGGTCATTTTCGATATACAGATCTGGCCACGTTTTTTGCCGACCATAGTAATTGAAATGCATAACTTATTTCAAAGAACATCAACGTGAGCGGAGGAAAGGAATGGGTTCAACAAACCGCTATGCGTATATTCATTACGAAGATATAGAGGGTGGTTTTGGTGATTCAAAATGTATTATTAGAAAACACAGACAATGTATTGTCAAATGGAAGGAGAGAACATGGAGAAATCAAAAATAACCATTATCATTTTAAAAAAAAGTCAGGATAACAGTTGATGATTTGTTTTGATCTGGTCACCTTGTAAGTAATTTTATTATTGTATTTTCATCTCTGTAACAATTTGTGGTCGATTAAATTTGTTTACGATTTAAAAAAATATTCGTAACCTGGTTGTAATACTTCGTACAGTGTTGCCACGTCCAGAAATTGTATTAGCAACTTGGATATATAAACTTTATTTCAACAGGTGACGGGCTTACACTATATGAAAACTACCCGAACTGAGTAGCAGCTTTGATTTCTTAAATGGACACCCTGTATATTATCATCTTTCCGGATTCTAAGTTAGAGTTTAATGTCTTTTTATGTAAATTACTCTATATCTAAAATATATACCTGATTGTTGCATTTTAGGTTTTAGACCAATTTTTATAAAAATCATGAGTACTTTCCAATATATACTTAGATAGTGAAACAAACTGTATAGTAAATGAATACCTGTAATTTATTATTAGTCATAATTATTCTTCGCGTTTTTATTACTACTTTCTCTATAAAACGTTTTTTAATTGAGTCATCCGGAGTGACGGCATACACATTTTAGAGACAGAAAAGTGGGCGTTAGTCAAAAAATGGTACCTTGAATTACGGAATTCATATTTTTCTGTTGGCATTACCAGAGATCTGTCTAGTTTAATGAATAGCTTAAATCAGTAAAGAAGGTTTATCAACCCAAATAACTTAAATTTAAAAATACGGAAGTAATGACTTTTCCGGTACACTATAATGAGGAAATAGTATATTTTACAAGATAAAGAACGTGTTAGATAATGTAATAACTTGATATAATAAAAACAAATTAAACTGAACGTTTTATAATTGTTTAACAAAAGTAAAGTAACTAAATTGAAAGATCTGTAATGCACAGATTAATACATAGCCAGCAATACATAAGCCAAACGCATAGTGCTGACAACTGGAAGTTAATCGAGGAGCTAAAGGCGGACTATGTAATGGGACAGCCCATCGATGCAATAGCTACGAGATATAGCTTCGATAATAAGTTCAAAGTAACTATACCAAACGGGAAGACTGGAAAAAAGGTGTACCCATACATGCGGATGTTTTTTGGTATACAGACGGATCAAAGACGTTAGACGGCGTAGGAGCCGGTATAGTAGGGCTAAAGCAAGGGATAGCCTTCCCAGTAAGCCTATCAAGGAACGTCACAATTTTCCAGGCGGAAATGACGGAAATTCACCAGTGTGTGGAAGAAATTAAAATAAAATCTAACTAAATTGAATAAAACAGGTAATTATCAATTCGAGTTTCTCAGAATGTTTATACATTTTTTAATTAAATAGAGAAATTAATTAGAAACAGTTAGTTTCAGTTGTAAGAGTAACAAAATGTTAATTAGCAAATGTAAATTCTTAATTGTAAAATAGGTAACCAATAAAAAGGATTTATAACTAGTGGTGCTCGATGTTAGAGTAGGCACTGCAATTTGGTAGCAACGCAAAAAAAATGCAAGATTAAATTTAGAATTTGAACGTTGTCTGTTACTATTGAGCTTCTAAAATGAAAATTCTAACTAACTAACTAAGAAAGAATTTAGATATTCTAAATTTATTGGATTCATCAAAATTTTTCCTGTTATAACCACATACGCGATGCAAATGTAAATTGAGAATCCGGTCGAGTAATATATGGTAGATTTATTTTGTGAAACTTGTTATTTATTTTTAACCTATAAAATATTATTGATTCATAATGGTAATTATAGAATATTTTAGATTCAATTACAGGTATAATAGAAGATGACAAATTGGAACTCAGAGTTTCCAGACGAAAAAATCGTTAGCCATAGCTAAATCGGATTTTTCCAACAATAATTATTTTTCCAGTAAACTTATCTACGTAAAAAAGTGCAGAATCATCGGTGGGTACCGTTTGGTATTATTAAACAATGGTAATACCAAACAACACAATACAAATATCAAGGTCGATTGATGATGATGTTACAACATCATTTAGAACGACTATTTGGAATAAAATGTATGTTTAAATACTAGGCCGAACTCAGAGGCGTAATAAACAACATTTCTATAGAAAAATTATTACATTTTATATCCTCTCTAATATTATGTCTCCCCCGTATCCTAGAAACCGTCTTTAATTTTTAAGTACACCCTGTATAGACGGCTAATAATTTATCTTGGCAATAGGATGAATAAATAAAAAAAGTGTGGCATATCGTTTAATGGAGTGTTAATTTGTATCACATTCTCAAGATGTTCATAGAAAAACTGTATAAATGACACATACCTTGTTACATTTGTTTAACCAAAGAGGAATATAAATAAACAAAACGTTTCAAGTTAAACGAGTCACAAATTGTAGCTTTGATTTCACTTGCACGAAAATAAATTTGCGGCTTAGTTTTTGGATTTTTTTTTGGTATATAAATATTTACATGTTTGGTTAGAATACCTGTACAAACAGTTCTTTCCATAGTTCTGTTTACGAGGTTCATCTAATAAGTATTTTATTAAAATGTGTAAGTGTGTGGCAAGGAGACAAGACCATTTGCTTGCAACTACCTCCTCTCCACGTTCATTTGGAGAAGGGAGCCAGAAGAGCAGCTCATAGAATGCTATCAGTGGAGAGGCAAATAAATGGAGAGGGATCACTCGGGAATGCTGAGGGAAATACAAAATCACCACATTCTTGGGATGACCTCGGAATTCTCTGTCACAAAACTTCACGTGGACAAGCCCTTTTAGGGTCCTCATTTCCACGAGAGACCAATGGGGTAGCGAAGAAATCTGCGGAGCACATATTATGCTCATGCCCGGCTTTGGGCAGGGTAAGCTATAACATATTCGATTTTAGTACCTTAGAGCTGAACGACTTCAAATAAATACCACCAAATACAACCATCAGAAGCACAGGCTTGTGGGGTGAATTGTAATCCCTAGGAGTCAGTAACAATAGACCCAACGGTGGTCGCAGTGGAGGTGGTTGATAGTTTACAAAATTTATTATTTTTTCAACTAAAAATATGGAGTAGTATTCAGATGTTGTTATTATTTTCAAGTGATGGCAGCAGACTGAGGCAATAGAGAATTGAAACAACAACTATCAATTCAACTGACATTTCAAGCAGGCGATTAACCTCCAGTGATTTCAAATTTAATAACCTTTCAACAATGGATAGAGTATAACAAGTAAAGTGGATACTTGTGTGTAATTTGTTTAAAAAATATTTGGCGTACGTCTCTGAATGAAAGGCAATAGACACTCGACACTTAAGGCAGTACATACACGTAAACGTATTGACACGACGTACACCCAATTAAGTTGGGATAGGTGAACTCTCAATGAATGAAAATGTATAAAACGACAAACCCGGCGTCAATTGCCTTAACTCTTTTTAAGATACAATGAAATACGTAAACGTATTGGGTATACGTTCTGTCAATACGTTCACGTGTATGTGCCGCCTTAAGTGTCTAATTACTCCAACAGCATCCGGAACGTACAAATATTACGTAATATTTCGTATTACGGTATATTCGGTAATGCTAAAGCAAACCTCTCCAAGAATAGCAACAGTTATAAATCTTGTTCGAAATAAAAACTCATTTAGTTCTACAGGTATTGTAGGTAATAATATCCACACGGATAAAAATGTTTTGTAAAAGCGAGAGTTAAATTTGTTTCCATCCAAGTATGATCCACATCTAATTTAAATAAACTGATTTAAAAAAAAATCCGTCTGTATTCATATATTTTATTGAAAAATGGGGAAAAGCTTTAACGCCTTCTTTAGGAATCAGAAAATCTCCGGGTGCAAAACCTTGTACTTGCCGCATACTGTTATTTGATTGTGAAACAGTGCAAATTAATTTTACTCCCAACTATACCATCATTATTTTTAGCCACACAATTTTTTGGTACGAATTCTTGAGACTTCTATCTACGTCAATAGTATCGTAAAATAAAAAATGTCGTCCTGAACACAGTAAACTCTAATAAAATTAGTTCATAATTTACAATCTGTATAAAATACAGATATAGTATATGACCAATTGTGCCTTTTCTTCTGTCGAAAAGTTTAGTGGATCTACAATTTTTTTGGTATACATCTTTTGTGCATAAACTTAAGGAATGGGGGTCAATATTCTTGGAAGCCTATTGTTCATCCGAATTTTATTATCTTCAAGGTCAGTACCCGAATCCTTGTTCGGCTATAATGCCACCATAAAATTGCCAGCCAACCAGGGTAGCATTTGAAGCCCAGCCTTCTACCAACAGAAAAATAAGGAAATTTTGTGACGAAAACGTAATGGCAGATTCTGATTTTTAACAAGTTTCTGATAGATTGCGGAGTGAGACAGAACACCACACTCACACACCCTTAGTTATCCAGTTATTTATTGAAGATAAATCTATTTTTCATAAATTTGAAGTACTAAATACGGCACTGAAAGACGGTAGTTTGCAGGTATCTAATGCTTTATCCGCTTTGAGATAGCCCCCATTTATTTCTGGGGATAATTATTTTCTCTCTCGCAGGTAAGATCTGATGAACCCTACATCGAAAAATTTCTGGTTTTTGTGCAGATTTATGTTGGTTTTGACAAAGATTTAGAAACGTTTGTTCAGTAAAGTGCATCTGCACCATCTCAAATAAAGCGTAGGTGGATATTTATTAACAAGATTTTGTAAATCAGGTACCATGAACTTTGTAGGTAAAGAATATTGAATGTACTCACCTGTATACTACCTATTATATTCAGTTAGGAGGTAGAAAACTATCTATCCTTTTAGATTTTTACAAGTACCTACTGAAAGACCTTCAAAAAAAGTTTATTTCAGGGTTTCAGGCAAATATAATTTTTCCCAATATCTGAAACCGTCTTTTATTAGGTACTAGTCACTTCTACTTCCGCTCAGCGTTAATAATATTTATCGGTAAACACGAGAAGATAAAAATAACTTATATTCGAGGGTAAAAATCATAAAAATATTACTGCACCATATTTTTCTAGTTTTATTTAGTTCAAAAGGTATGTATGACATAAGAACGGTGAGAGAAATCCGTAGACAAAGTTAAGCAAAACAAACCACTATTAAATCTACAATTTAAACACCAGAAGAATAAAAAATCTCTTTGTCAGAGCTTAAAAATAAAGACATATTTTTCAATACATGGTAAAACGTGATAATATGCACAAACATTTACAAACATAACAAATATACCACATCTGATTATTATTTTGATTATCAAAAAACAAAATTCGGAATTAAGAAATTACGATTTTTGGTCACAAGTGTTTATATGTTGCAAGTTGTTTTTTTCAATTATGCAAGCATCTGTTTACAGTTTTGAAGGACAGAAACAACAATAATCGAAGACCAAAAAGAACTTACGAGAAATATCAATCGATGTTTGCAAGAGACTCTGTAGACTAGACAGAAAATTATGGAAGTTGAGAAGCGGAAGACGACGATCCTCATATATATCATATATATATATAACCACTTTTCTCCATTTAATCCGTTATAATGATTAAAAAATAAAGATTCCCATAAAATAAGATTAACAATATAATTAACACAACTTCGCTAATTATTCTGTACTAAGAAAAATATTGCTATTTATAATATGACGTTATTTATGAAGAAGTTTCTAAGTAATGCAACCAAATGATCACTATCGCCAATATATTTAAATACATTTAAATATATTTTAATATTATTTCAAAAATACTGAAACTAACCTAACCTACGCCAAATAAACTATGCATCAATGAATTCAAAGAATTTGAAGCTAACAGTAATTCACTTGTGACGTTGATCCATTCTGGGTATGAAGCGTTAATATTTCGTAGGTGGATTTGGAAACATTTTATTGTAGATGCATAGGTGTTTTCTAACTCATATAAATACTCTGCATTTACTTTTACTTATCAGAAAATGTGGGTCATGTCAGGGCCGTAACAATCAATCCGGGGGGAGCTGGAACAGTGACGGTTCATTAAATTGAAGTTTTTTATTTCGTAGAATGGAAGCCCCGGAGGTACATAATAAATTTATAGAAAAATATATAATTGGTTTAAAGATAAATATGAATCACAATTAGTAACCGAAAAAAATAAAATGAATTGTTTTCAATTAAAAATGATGGTTTTTTTATAATCTTTATTACTTTATTTTTTAAAAAGCTGGTACCTACGATGGAACTGTCACTATCGTTTATTGTTTAGGCTACAGAGTGGCAAAAAAAAATTACACGCAATTCTGTAAGCAAATGTTTAATTTTATCGCATGGTTAAAAATTGGACAATCTGCTAATTCCATTTTAAGATTCTGTATGCATAATAAGCATTTCATTTTAACCCTAATCACTGAAAATACATAACCTTCCTTCGACAGTTCCATAACATATACAAATTTGAATTGACATTTTATAGTATCAATTTATTAAACATTACACCCCGAATTTCAAGTAATCAGAGTAACACCATCTATCCACAGGTATTATGGAATGAATTTAATAAAAAATTACCTAATTAGTTTTATTCAAACAGAGAATACACCTCTTTAAAATAAAAGCAGAAACAACCAATGATATTGATAGGTTTATAACACAAAGAAAACAATCAAAATCAAAATATGATATGGTGATTGAGATATTGTTAGGTTTATGACAATACCAAAATAAAGTATTTACCTAACTATGATCAGGGACGTACTAGGTACTAGGACCCATTTCTCGAAATACTAAAATAAATAACTTTTAATTTTGAAGTTGGTGTCCAGTAAATGTCTGCCTTCATGTTCGTCGGCACTCGAACCATTTTTTTGTTTGCTAGTTTACTTGTACGACAGCAATATAGGTATATCTATCTACACGGTTTGTAAAATGCTCAACATATTATGAACAACAAACTGAATATTAAATTCAACATATAAATATTGAGGCAACTAAAATATATTAACCTAAATACAACTAATTTAAGCGAATTAACACAATATGTGAAATGCGCCCACCACTCAGTAGCACTAGAGATCCAAAAATAAAATCAAGGTAATTACATAGCTTTTCATGAAACTATTACATCCCGTGCACTTTTGTATGCGTCCTGCACTTATACAGAGTGGAATGATAACAATCTATGTCAAGGACAAATCGATTTTTTTAAGCGGGAAAAAATTATGGTTATAACGGGGTTTCTATTTATGTTGAATTACTAAAATAAATTTAATAACTGTTGCACATTTAGTAAATTTAACCAAGGACAAGGTCATGTACAAGCATCGAATCGAATTCTTTTATTTAAAATAAACGTTCTGATATTGATTTTGCATATTTCAATTAGTAAATATTATTAAATCACTCGCATGAATACAGGAGCTCATTTCTGCGTAAAAATCATTTATACTCCAACGACCAGAATAAAATCAATCAGAAAGGTGTTATTAGAATCGGTAATATCATGATGTAATTATTAACGGCACAGCGGAGTCACCAGTTTAATGTTATAAATTGTTTAAAAAAAAACAAAGACGTTTTAATACTTAACTTTGGTCAGTGAAATCTGAGAAAAAAATATTTAGCTCTACTTAATTGAAAACAGAAAAAGTAAACTAATTCAATAGTTCCTTGGTATGATTGACAACTGTTAAAACGTTGAGATGCAATTTTTGGATAGACTATTTTTGGCTTTGCTGGAGTTTTGTAGTTATCTCCACTGCGTGTGGCTCTAAATCATAGAGGATAATTAGGGGAGTCAGGGAGTGTAACTAGTAGACAAGACACAGCACCGAAGAGACTGGCTGGATACAAAAGGGATACTTTTCTTAACTGTGGATATCCTAAAATTCATCCAACAAACAAGACTAAAGGAAGTACTATATATCTTTAAACCTCTAACTAGCTCCCCAATGATTCAAAAACTGTACAATTGATTGTTTTTGCTATTTTTTAAGATGAGAATGAAATGTTAATATTTTCTGTCAAATATTTTGTAGAAAAAAATTAATATCTATATAATAAGCACCATATACATAAATTTAATATTTAAATATGGATCTATGGCCCCTTTCAAATAATAATAATTTATAATACCGTTGTTTAGGCAAGCAGGTGTTTGAGTGAGAAAATTCTGATAATGCTTCAATACATAATTAGTGAAAAATGCGAGGTATATTAGAAACAATGTGACAATAATAAATATTTTATCTAATAAATAATAATTATCATTCCAGAACTGTTCAATAGTGCCCATATTTAAAAAAATCGTTAAATAATAAAAAATAATTAACGACTATAAAAGATCTCAGAGTAGGAGTTTATTGTTGTTTTAATTGAATAAAAATGCATCTCTGATGGGTAAAGGTATTTCTGTGAGACACTATCAACATTCTTAGATACAATGCATTTATAAAGCGCGTAGGTATAACGGCACAATGAATCTCTTGTATTACTATTAAACCGTGGAAATACAATGCATATTAATTCTAGTAAGAGACACTTCTATAGTAACTGGAATGTTGATAAATACGTGAACCCAACATTATGTGTATCAATTACTCAATATCAACACAAAGCTTCGATCAAGTGACGTCACTGACGTCATAACATAATATAGCGGAAGAGACTGGAGGATGACGTGAGATATGTCACAGTGACTATGGCGAATGTTTTCGACAACAAAACATCCGGTCATATTTGATAAAAAAACGAGAGGAAAACATGAATAACATGTAGTGTAAGGTGTTAAAATACTACGCGGGTGTAAACAGAAAACAAACTTACCAAAGATATGATTGTTTCCATCAAAATAAAGTTCCTCAGTTATGTGGTTGGAATTTCTTTGAGTGATTATTACTAGTTTTTGAGTGAATAATAGGCAGTGAAAATGTCTTTTATAACGACACAAGTGCACTTTATGGTATTACAAGAGTATTGAAAAGTTATTTAACCAAATGTCTATAAGTAAACAAAAATATCCATTCTCCCTCCACACCCGACGAGACACACACAACACACCTCCTTCTATCCGACCAACTGAAACGATACCATCCTGCCTGCGCTGATAGTAACTAAGAAATTGCAGTGCAGTGATGGGTCGTTATTTTACCAACGCGATTTTGGAACGGTATATCTCCGTTGCGTTACAATGCATTTTGACTCGGGGTCACGATCATCGGAACCAACTTTATTACAAACGGAACTCTTAATTCTGTAGTAGGTAGTTATTAATAACTACATAAAATATTTTATTATCCAATGCAATATGACATTTTTTTATAATTCAATTACTATTTTCCTATTTTTTAAAAGAAAAGAAAAATAAATAACGGACACGAAGATTCACTAACTAAATTTTTTTTTTTTTAAGAAAATAAAATCATAAATGTGTAATATAATTATAAATACGTATTGGGGTGGTTGATTGTACCTCTCAGGCTGAGTGCCATACCGAGGGCGTTTAGAAGGAGCTCACAGTCGTTAAGATTTAAAATCCCTTTTGTTGTAAGATATACACTTTCAGGAAAAATACAGGATGTCCTAAAAAATGATGACTGCTTCTGTTATTCCAGGGTGCAAAGGCCATAAAGACAACGAAAAATCATTAATGAATAAAGATAAGAATACTGTCAACTCTGTTGAGAATCTGCTAATTGGGCATTGTATGCTAGATAGGCACTTAAAGCGATATGCAGATTCTGTACAACACATTCTATGCCATCGCTATAGCCTGGGAATTGCGCGGTTCTTTGCACCTGTCAAACTTGTCACTAGAATGTCCATGAATAACACAGCAAGAAACACACAAACTAAAACCCAACCTAGGAAGGATACTATCAACAAATGAAAATGAAGTCCTATGCAAAATATAAAAACTATTATGAAAATAATCTGCTAAAAAAATGACAAACCTGTACCCATTTTTAGACTTACAGATCTAAATTTCAGTTGAAAATAAATATAACTTCAGCAATTGCAATTTCACCAGTCACAAAATGATGAAAATGAAAACTTCAATTCTACACACCCTATACAAAAATTAAAGAAAGAAAGGGTTAACCCAAAATATGTAAGGGGCCATCAAGGGTAGCATTTTGGCAGTTGGAAACGACAAAGATAACTAGACTATTTGAATTGCAGGTAAATTTATTTTCATGAATAACCTTGATTTCATTATAGCCCAATGTAAAGAGGAAAAAGATTTTTAAAATATTGCAATCAAAATAAATTTTATCAAATTGTAAATGGAGATATTTGTCTGAACAATACGCAAATACGTGACCAGATCGTTTTGTTTTTAATAAATAATATATATTTTGACTGTCAGTTCACAGATGGAAAGCTTTTCACAGCTGATAAATGTATATCGAATACTAAGTTCAAGGACGAATACCGTTATTAACAGGAAAAAAAAGTGGTGAAATCACGCTGCAGTCATTAGTGAAAGTCAAATTAATGTTCTTTTCATTTCATAATATATTTTTTATTACAAAAATTAGATTTTAAACGCAAAATTACTTCAACAAATACGCGATCAGTAGTTATTAAATTAGTAATTTTTGTTTTATTTTGAATAGGTAGGCTGCTATATCATATGTCTATTTTTCTTTGCAATTTTTTTTTTATTATGTATCACCAATACAGTGAAACTGGCTGGAAAAGCTCTACCTGTTTATTTCTTGAATAAATAAATAAATAAATAAAAATTAAAAATAACTAAAACATAGTTCGATATAAAATTAATAGGGTAGGATATTGGTTTGGCAGAAATTTGGATGGAGCTTCCTATATTTTAAAATAACAAATTAAAGAAAATCATTGCTAGACAAGATCAACATCGTGTTCCTTCTGACCATTGAAAATAAATAGATGGTCTAAAATAACTAATGCCTGAGCAACAGTAAGACTGCACCTAACAGGACAATGCATGTAGCTTGAGGAGTAGTTGTTTCTTTCGAGAGAGGTGGCATGACAGTATTATTGAATATTTGTTAATTTGTTTACGCTTGGTGCACGTTAGATCATTTTTCAATTCATTTTAATTATAATAATCATGCGATATTGAAATGAAAAATCAGTCTTTAGACTTTTGACGTTTTCAATAGTGTCAGAAGGTTCAACTTCCAAGGTAATGGTCTTACCAGCCAAAGCCTTGACGAAGAAAAGCATTTCACCTCTCAATATCAACACCAAGTGAAGGTCTTCCAATTGCTTTCCAGCGAAAATCAAATGTTATTGGTCTGCATATGTCTAATCAAAGAAAAATATCGACTAGGAAAACGAATTGATTTTGGACAAACTTCACTTTCTTTATTTTGAATACACTTAATCTGCACATAGCTTTTTTGTCATTGTTGCCAGATTATATTTTCCTCTAATATACAATGAGAATTTTGTTACGGCACATTTTTTATTTGGTTTTAAATATCCCCCACCATAATATTGCTTTTAATAACATTATTGGGCAATAAAAAGCGTTAGAAAAAATCCCATGCACTTTCAGCCCTGGTTCTACATACCTATTTCCTATAACTTTTCTGCAGTCCTCAAATTACATACTGTTATTTTGGTATTTTTAATATAAAAAGTGGAATTTTCGCCAAGAATTTAGAATATTTGCTTAAATTTTGTAAACAGAAGCTTGTATTGATTAATTTATTTTAATAAATAAATTGGAGTACTTATTTAACTCATCGATATCTGCAAAGACTAACGTCTTTGTTAACAAATCGCTTTATTTGGGAACTAAAAATTGGTCGCAAGGAAACGTTATACGTTAGGAACAGTTAATTCCAGCTCTAGTGCAGTACAGGGAAGAGTTTTTAAATAGTGTACCGGTGTCGGTATAATAAAATGTAATAAGGTTGGAAATTGCTCAGCAATTCAGTTAGCGATCGGATTTCATCGGAAAATCTCGAAGCGAACAGCAACGATGCCATGTTTTAACCATTAGCTATCTATTGTACCTAATCTAATAATTACGAAACTTTAATACTGAAAAATATCTAATTATAATGATCTACGTGTTCATAATTAAGGACCGTAAGAAAGAAAGTATTTTAGCGAAGGAATAGCGGATATGTGAAAAATTTGAAGAATTTGAATAAATCAATAATGTCTAGAGCGTGTACCTACCTACCTCCGCTGTTTAAATTTTGAGGACCTAAATTTTAACTAGAAACAGGGCCGGTTCAGTATTTATCTATTAGTACTTAGTTCACTCACCATAAGGGGGATACATTACAGTAAATTGAGAAAAACAAAAAACGAAATATGATGGTGATATTGGAGAAAAAAAATTAAAATGAAAATATTATGGGTAGGGTAGGTACCTATGCAACTTTTTATAACTCAGTGTATCTATGGACCAGTTTTGTCTTTCGCATAAATTACCTTCTTGAAATTATAACTTTATAACTAACAAATGCCCTGATACAATCCAAATGAACATAAAAGAGAGATCCAAAAAGGTAAAGAAATAAAAAAAATCCTACAGCAAGCTAAAAACAAACAATATTTATAATCGACAAAAATATATATGAGTGAGATACATTTTGCTGCGTCATGAGATTATCGAATATTTCACTTGCAGAAGGGTTTACATGCAAGTCCAGTCCTGAATGTCTAAAACACCTGTTCTTATACATCGTGACAAAGGTATTATGACGTCGTCATGACGTTTTATTTCTTAGTAAAGGTATGTCCGGACTGTTCGTGTTCGTGTCAAATGAATTTTGCAATTTTTCTTACCCCTCCTATAATTTTCCATTCTAATTGCCATTTATAATTTATGTTTTGAATAAATAAGGGATATTTATTTTGTATATTTGTAATTTAATTTGGAATTGCAGCACGCATTCATAACGAAAATGTGTAGAAAAGTTTATTTAACTTAATATATAGATATATCATTAAATATTTATAAATTTGGGGTTACCACTGGGCATTATTGCAAAAAATGTTTCTTCTAAGGTCCACTTATTTCTATCTTTCATGTCATGGCTTCCTCTTGCGTTTATTCATGGTAGAAACAGAAACTACAGTGACCTTGAGTAGGACTCGCCAAACAACAAGTGCAATATTTCTCCTGAATCTATTAAATACTTTTTAAACATCCATATAGCAAAAGGATAGATCTTTGTTTTTTTACATTTTTTCCTTCATCTGTCTTATTACAGAAGTCATATCTTGTGGCTTTCTCAATTTCCTGAAACCATTGTGTATTTTTCCTGGGATACTCGAAAATGTCGTAGATCCTGTAGTATTATTTAAATATTTCTGTTTTCCAATTTGGTGTATTTTTATTTATAATGTTTATATAACTACACCCCTACATATTATAAAACAAAGTCGTCTGTCTATTCCCGATAAGCTCAAAAACTACTGAACTGATTTTCATGCCGTTTTCATCAATGGATAGAATGCTTCTCGGAACAATTGACAATTATAATGCGGTAATGTAAAAGCAATTCACACAAATACGGTATCAATTCTCATAATTTTAAATAAGTTAGATGCTTTAAGCATTACATGCACATTATTTTACTCTTTTACGCCATATAATTTAAATGAATATCTTAGGAATAATCGCAAACAAATTACGGACGCGAGAATAAAATTCTTCGCTACAATATTTCTTAGTTCCTTCCTTTTCTTGTCTATAAAATTATCGAATCAAAAACGCAAAATGTGTAGCCACACATCTGCTATATACTTAGCAAACTCGTTGATAATAAGTTGATCCTTATGTATTTCAAATAAATGTCATCAGAGAATACTTACAGACAGGAAAGTAAAGGGAAGTTGGCGGTTTTATGGGAAATCGAAACTGAATCATATTTCCTTTTACGAGCGGAGTTGTCATTCACGATTCACATTAGTACAGTTAATTTCCGTATATATCTGAACTGTTGGCTAATAAATCCTAGAAAACGATCAAATAGAAAATTGAAAGGTATTAACCTTCAATTAAACTCCAATGTTTCGATGTTATACCTGATACACTGACAAAAGAATAGAACAAATTTAGACAATTATCAATTTCAAAGACATATTAGGAAAAATATAAATCGAAGTCGATAATAACATATTTATTGTAAACATTTTTTGATAATAAATTTTGCATAACCATTATCGTTTGTTATTTAGTATATATTTAATTATACCTCAAATTTTAAAAAATAACCCTTTCTATTTGCTAAAGAAAGTATGGTTAGCATTTTCTATGAATCATAATCAATATCAAATAAATAAATAATGACTTTGTTGTTCTATTAATAACGTTCAGTAGTCAGACTTCTATATTATTTTGCAAAGAGGAATTCACCCTTGCTATGTAGTTTTATTTTGTAAATATATATGAAATCGAATACTTCCCCTTTTCCATACACGGATTGGATTACGTTTTAATACTGATCGTTAGCCTACCCTACAGCAACCAAATGGACTTATAATTACAAAGTAACATTAGCGGTTGGAAAATTGCTAATAGAATTACGTCACATACTGAAATTTAAACTTCATACGTGGGTATCGAGAACGAAAACCAATGAATATAGTACAAAATTGATTTAAAAATATTCTCCAATCCGATCAATATACTTATTCATGCATTTAAACAATTTTCGAATACTTCACAAAACTGAATAACTTCGAACATGATAAGAAGTCGGTGGGGACCAAATCAGTACTGTATGACTGTATGTAAAAGAATACTTATTACAAGTTGGAATGTTAACAGTTTAATAAATTGATTGAATTTTGATTAGTAAACAAGGAAAGTAATTTCAAAATAATTCAATTTCACCATACACAGATAAAATAATGAGTTGGGATGGATGGGAAATTTTCCCCATTAGAAGAAACTATAGAACTATTCAAGATTGTCTTATTTATAAAATGGATCAATGAGGTAGAATACCCTATATATATCTAAGCAACCAACGAATATAAACAATTCAAACTACCCAAAATTAGCATTAAAAGCAATTCAAAGTCTGTCTTAATAATTATAAAAGTAAAACTCTGCAATATTAAAAATTTACTAAAATTGATGTTACTTTTATTTGGGTTAAAATTCATATATGTATTTTTGTCAATTAAACAGTTGATCTCTTAGCTAAAGATGACATACATTTGGTAAATAACAAAAGCTACAATTCAAAAATAACCTAACCCCATAGACAAAGTTTGCTTTACAGAGCCTGTACTGTTTACAATACTCCCAGCTCCTATCTGCTCCACCATATATATCTCAGAAGCTATTACAAGTTCTACGCATTTTCAGAAAATATATTGTGGGAATATTTTATGAATAAAAATAATATCAGTTGAAATAGAAGCCAACATATAGTAATGACATTGCTTAAAAAAAGACTTACCATTGGAAGGCATTGAAGTGAAAGTATACTAAGCCAATCCCATATAAAAAAGTGGTGTCCTGCCAGTGATTTTCTGCTTGTGTCTTGTAAAACATTTGATAAGCTGAGAGAGCTGAAATAAAAGTTATAATACGCTGAATACATAAGTGTATTACTGGTTGCCTACTAATAGGTACTAGGTTTATCCATCCTATTTATAATAGTCTCTGGTGAGCTATGAACCACCTATGCAGACGCTAGTTTAAGTTTTACACAAGGAGCTGTACATTGGTACAATTTCTGTTACCAAAAGTGTCTGTTTTGGATTGGATATTTCATTAGTTATTTGTTATTTTATTTCTGTTTTATATTTAAGTTTTTTATCAAACACTTAATTTGTTAATTTTTCATTGGGTATTTTTGTAATGTGGCTGATAATGTTTGGAACAGAAAATACACTCTATAATAGTTATTATAGGATTGTTACAAAAATAAATCTATAAATTTAAGGTATTACTTCATAAATAGCTTGTAAATATGATGCACCGAAATAAAACATAAATGTTTATTAGTGTCCATACTCTTACTTAAGGAAAGCATTATTCAATATTCGTTATATGAATTAAATATCGTTTTTCGAAAACTATTGTGTGTTTATTGTCTTTTCTGATTAGTTGTCCTTGTACAGAAAAGATCAAGCTTACTAATGACGATTTTTCAAATATCCTTACATTAAGTTTAAAAGATAAACGCTGTGGATCATTTTATCCCATTTCCTTATATCGATTATTTATAACCATAAAATGTTTCAATCTTAGTGACAAAATACATGTGTGGAACTGTACTACCCCTCAGATATTCAGTGCTGAAGTATGTATCACAAGCAAATATTTAATGTTTCAATTTCACAGATATTGCGCTTGTGCTTGACCCATAGCTTCTTACGGTCAAAATTATACAAAAAATATTGTAAATCTTATTACATTCAATATTAATACTGTATTATTTTTATCTAAATTGTCTAAATAAATTTACTAACCTTTTCTATAATCTTCTAGTAACAAATGGAAATGTCCCAATTTAACCCATGTTTTAGGATCAATGCTTATATTTTTGCTATTATTACTAGTATCATTTTCATTTGCTTTTTGTTGTCTTCTAGCTTGCACAACCATTAGTTGTAAATACTTAACAGCCTAAAACAAATGTTGATATGAGCAATTTTACAAAAATTCACATTATATAAGTAAAAAATAGAACTAAAAATTAAAATACTACACAAATTTGAATATCATCCAATTCAAAGCAGATTTTGGATTTTTACACATTCTACAACTTAAATAGTCATTGTGTCTTTTAGTGCTTCAATTTCAGTTCTGTTATTTCTAGTATTTCCTTTATACATACCTTTTGAACTAAGGCCTTTTTGGATGCATTTTCTGGTTGATTTAACAACAAAAATCCATACTGACGACTAAAAATAAAACTTTTCTTTATTCATTCAAAAAATTTTCAAATGCACCAGCAACACTATTTTAATTTATTTCATATCATCTAATGAATAGGACATACATTCAGGATATAAATAGTTTACAAAAGCAGAACCAGTAAACAGAGCTGTTGTTGTTATCATTAAAGCCCATCAATTCAATGACTGATTTGTAGCTTCGAATTTATTTAATACATTCTAGTAATTGCAATGAAATACAGAAAATGATATTGAAAACAATATAGGAGTATGTTTACTTTATAGGTTATGTTTACTATTTTTACTGATAGCAGATCTATCAATTACAGGCGGTTTGTTTAAGAAAGCTAACTCGTCTTCAGTTGTTGAAAAAAGTTTCAAAAACCTCACCTATCCAATTCGGATAATATATGCAATTCTTGTGCTGTCATGGTAATATCGTCAGGATCCTCAGTACCACTGGTCGCTTTACTCATCTTTTTATTCACGTTATGTACACAATAGTACTTTACTACAAGCTAATTATCCAAAATATAATATTCTTAAAATACTATTAACAAATTACCTAAAACAATAAATGGTTACTACATTTTAGATATTTTTTTTATTTACTTACCCGGTTAACCTCATTAACTGTGTTAATATAATCGAAGATAAATATATCTATGCAAAATTTATAACTTCATATAAATACTATATTAAATATAAATATAATAAATTTGCCCAAATTTTAGCAAAGTTTATAAACAGACAACATACTACGAAAAACAATTTTCGTAAATCATGGAAAATATGAAATTTGACAGCTAGGTGACACATGTCAAATGGTATTCGAAGCTGCGTTCGCTTGGCAAGTAATTTTACACTGAGCGCCAGTTCCTCCTTGTAATAAAATGTATGATGTGTTGTCTAGCACTATGGTGTTCGCTCTTTCATTATGCATGGTAGATATACTATAACCTCGACTGTTCTCCAGCTAGACATTTTGAAAGAAAATAACCAATTTTCAGATGTGTTCTGTACTGCTTCTTCGAAGAGATGAACGTATAAATAATACATCAGCCGACTCTTAAAACAATTTGTCCACGAACGAATCGGGTGGTTAAAATACTCACTTGGGTGGAATCAATTGTTTATTACGTTACATATTTTGCAAAAAAGTAAATACGTTGATCATGAGAATTATTTATTTAGCGCACTTTCGCACGTTACCTGCTTTGCTCTAAAATAATTTTATTGTCGACAAAATAAGCGAACATTTTGATTATGATCTAAGTAATGTGCGTCAGGTGGGGTCAGATCCGGTGAATGAGATTATATGAGGTAGCTAATTGGCCTATTACACGACCTATCCAGATCTATTGTGGCCCTCTGAATCTAAAGTATATTCTCCAGCTCCATTCTTTTTATGTTGCAGATCAGCCTCAATACCGAACTTTTCATGTAGTTTCTTCCCAGTGGCTTCTCATCGCCTAGAACAAGAAACCGCACATTCACTAAGCAGTCACACTGGCATAGGATGTGCTCTGCAGTTTCCTCTTCTAGATGACAGAATCTGCACATGGCCCTGTTAACACACCTACCACGGCTTTGATAGTTTTCCCATCAATTTTGGCGAATATCCTCTAATGAATTGTTTCACTTGCCCATGTCCTGGTGAGATTTTCCACCATTCTAAGGATTTCTGTACCACCTACTTTCCTTTCTTGTGGGCATGTTTATTTTGGAGACGTCGCAGAAGGGCATTTCACCCGCCTCTTCATTGTCTATGTGGTTCTTGTGCCCTGGTAACTAGGGACCTTGCAACGTTCTCAGAGTGCGTTTAAGGCACGTAAGCAATCCTATTATACCTTAGAATCGACCTCCAGGACCAAAATTCAACTAATTTGGAAGATACATAAGTGAAATAGACTTTTTAAATAAAATACACAAAACCTTCAAAAATAATTTATTTTGGTTAATCCACAAACACAGAAAGGAATGAATAATAATAATTACAGAGCATACTTCAGATTTCGGATACATCTAATACACCAACATAAAAAAATAATACTATCGGTAGGAATAGGGCAATAAAATACTTTCGAGTCAATACTTTGTTGATATCATACAAAAATGACCTTAGAATCCACAGCAAGTAGGATCAATTGAGGAATCCTTTGGCTTGCCTCTGCTAAATATAGTGAGCAATTGACATCTTACCCTAAAAAACAAACAAAATCTTATTAGCTCGATACATTGACCCTCAAAGAATAATCCATTCAAAATTAACTATCACGATGGTGAGCTCCGTATTAACAAAACCAATAATTTGCTTACTTAGCACGAATATTAATTTGATGCTGTACTTCCCCATCACAGTTCCATTTACTACCTCCTTCAATGGCTCTAAAACAAAATTCTCGAGCGCAATATGTCTCTACGAAAGGCAAATCTTCGATACAAGCCTCATTTTTGGATAATCGTAATAACAATTTCAAATTATTTATTATTGAAGTATGTTTAACTAATACCAAATGCACCATACCATCTCCCAAATGACTAAAAGGAGCTATGCCCTTGGGACATCTACTACAAGCGCAGCTTATGTTAGCACTAGTTACCATAAAAAATTTCCCTGAGAGGGTTCTCCATTTACAGCCTAAACTATCGGTTTGTATATATTTACTTGCTTTGCATATATCACAATTTTCGTGGCAAGGAATCTCCTCAACTACACCATTATTCTCGGAATATATGGCTAGTTCGCCGTTGTAGCCTCTGTTACCTATCAGTTTTTTAAAACCTACAACAAACAGTTTCATAACTATAAAACGACAGAAAAGGTCAATATTAGATTTACGATTTGGCAAATTGATCTAACTTATGAATGTAAGAATGTAGAACGACAGGAAATAACGTAATTAAGTTTTACTAATGATTAAATTTAAATATGGAATTTTTTCTTGGCAATTTTACTATAGAATAATGATATGCACAAAACCTACTCATATTTTTCAATCTCCCAATAAATGTATACATTTTCCGAAATGAAATTGGAATCACAAAATAAATAGTTGTAGTCAAAACAATCAAAAAGCAATTTGTATTTTTTATTAACACAAAAGACAAGCAAACAATATTACTTTTGGTTTGTGCAAAGTGTATTCAGGTAAAAATGTAATGTCTTTACCAACTTACATCACATTAAGAGCGCTGGTATTAATTACCTGAGTAATCATATCTTCGAGGCCCCATCCATCGGTATTGGTCACTATGGTAAGCCACATCACCGAGGTAACCATAACTTAAAGTACTGGCATATAAACTAAGTAGACTCTGTTCATCATATACAGATACTAGGTCTAAGCCTAGAGTGTCTCCAAATATAATTTGTAATACAGCAGTAGTTGTGTCATCGGTACCATGTATGCAATATGCTATAGTGTCAGTACTACCACCTGGAACAAATTTCACCATAATTTACAAGGGATATCATTTTTTAATAATATACGAAAGGCTACGAACAAATTTGGAATAATTTTGAGCTCCCCTTCGGCATATTTACCCTTTATTATGAGCAAATAATAATTTTGGTGAGGAATTCGAAAAGTTGAAGGGGTGACTTTTGGTGTTGAAATGATTGCAATGACTCAAAACGTTGAATAATTCATTATTTTTGTCATAATCTATGTTACGAAAAAACAGTATTTTTTATATTATCTACAGTACCTAAGTCACTGGATTATTTTTAGGTTAAAATACACGTGTTTGCACTTAATTTCATGTTATTTTATACATTAGGTAACAGGTGATGTTAACTTTTACCATTTCAACAAGGTAAACAACACAGTTTTAAATATATTTTAATTAATATGATTTCGAATCGTTTGTCTGCAAGGTCAATATCTTGTAAAAACCAGAATAAGCGATACAAAAGAAACAAATATTTTTGATTTTCATAAAATAATCTTATAAATAATTGCCAGAATGTATTTGAAATTTTTTACGAATAATTCAATACACATCATCAGAAGGGTTGTATATCGATACAACACACAAAGTTATCAACAAAAATTATTAAGTTTGGAAATCGACAATTTGGTTTTGGTTTCCTCTTATATTTAGGGACTCCTAGCAGCGGCGATTAAAAATAACTTCATGCTTATGCACACAAATACACGGTGGATATTCGAAAACGAAAAAGTGTCGTCAATGATTTATAACAACTAATTGTTTTAATTGCTACAAAATATTTTGTTTATGGCCAGTACATCGTCATATTAACAATTCGTGGAATATAAAATTCCAGTATGTCCAGTATTTCTAGAAATTTTCCAAATATATTGAACGATGAAGAAGGAACTAATGGTTTTTTGATTTCATTTCACATGCTTTGTATTTTGGGTTTTTGTTAACGGAATATTTCTTGGTAAAAATAAATATATGTACAAAGTATAATAAATCAATCGTTTATACTGATTATCCTGGTCTAGATGTTGGAATAAACTGATTAAATTATTGTATTGTAATCGGTCCTTGATAAGTATGCAAAATTTAAATTAAATCTAACGTTTTGAAGTCAATGAAAATTACGTTGAAAGATTCCATTACATACAAGTGAAGCTAATAAAAGTGTGATAAAACACTGTGCGTGATGCTAACTGTATATTTCGATACACTTTAATGGAATTTTAAATTAAAGGTTTCTAAAAGGCCTCAAGTTCAACGTTTCTTATGTTTATCTATTACCATCACACTACAGTTGTGTACCTAACATTCAGACAGAAATCTGGAAAATATTAATTGGAAAATATAAAATACAGGGAGGCCACTATTATCTGTTGCTTATTTTTTAGAGTTATGAAATTATTTCCCACACTTTTGAATTTGTTTTTAAATTTAATTTAATTTCAGTTATAGAAAGTTTCTTCTTTGCTGGGCCACCTCCATTAGGAAATAAAAGAAAAGACAATAAAAAGACGAACTGTAAAAGTGTTAAAGTTTGTCCAAAATCAGTCAAAGCACCTGTTCGTCTTTCTTGCAGCCTTTTTCATTTGAATAAACATATGCCGGCGTATGCAGATTAAATGTCGGCAAGGGAGACGAACACGTGCTCAAGCTTTTGCCGAGTGATTAGTGTGAGAAACATTTTTTACTATTTCTCAAAATAAAGGAAGTACAGTTGAAAAATATAAATTGGTAAACGTACATTTTTACAAATATTTCTGAAACCGTCCTTGTTTGTTCCAAACGACACTAAATTACTTCTGACAATACTTAACTTTTTCCAATTTAACCGATTTCATAACTCTAATGGTTTTCGAAATACCAAAAAGCAACATTTTGATAGTGGTCACCCTGTATTTCAAATATTTCAACTGAAAGACTAAATATAATCTATCGGTAAGTTATTTTGAGAATGGTACTTATCTGAGAATCAGAAGACATAATACGGGTTTATTTTAAATAAAAAACTTGAAATTTTGCTTCAAAAACTTGTTCCTATTAGATGACATCAGATTTATAGTTTTTTAATTAAGGTAGCAACATCGTGATTTTAATAAATATTTTGTTGTTATTTTAATCATTCCGATTCAAATCTATCTTAACTGAATAAAGTTTCACTTTTCTTTGAACACCGGTTAAAGAGATTGAATTCCACCTTGACACAAATACCTTTTACTGTAAATCTACAATTATGTTTATATTTTAAAAAACATATTCCATAAGCCAGACGTAAGGAATATGATCGTTATAGTTACCAGTTACCCAAAAAAAATGTATATTCTTAGCGAATTTTACATCATTTTCAGTTTGAATTTGTAGAACACCATCAATTTTGTAATAAAAAAATTCATACAATAGGGCGTTTCGTATTCAATGTAGTAGACAATTTCACAGGTCTGTACATCATTTCCATAAACATATGACAATTTTTTATCATTTATAAAGTTTTATTAAAATAAAAATTGTTTTATCTTGATGCAGTATAAAAGTATAAAAATTCATCTATCAACAAGGTCATACTCCTACACACTACTTTGATTAACCTTGTATTGATCGTTTTGGTTATCAATTTTCTTTTTGAATATTTAAAATTATGGAATACAATGGCATCTCTTCCCACTTCTAAATCACTATTCTGGCAATTATTCACGCATTAATTTAAGAAAAATAATTTTTAATTAAACTGTATAATTCGTAGATAAAATTTTATAGCCTGTGAATGACTGAAATAATAAAATTTATAATGGAATAATTTAAAAATTTACCTGGAATAATGCCCACAGGTATTTTTGGTTTAGGTAAAACCTGATTAATGTCATCGGGATTGATTCCTTTAATCTTGCATTCCCTCAATACCAAACCATTAAATAATTCCGAAACGGTACCATCTCCTCCCACGCATACTACTGAGTCAAAAACATCTAAATTGTGGTTCATTACAATATCCTTGATTTGATCTTTTCTTTGAGAAATATTTAATGTCACTTCAATACCGGCTATTTTAAATAGATCTTTGGCATATTTTTCATATATTTGCTGAGCATTTTTTTTACCTCCAAATGGATTGACAAACAAAAGTAGACGTTTTGGCCTCTTGAAATCTGAAATAAAACAAAGAAAACCTCAACCTACGCATGGTTATAAAAAAGTGAGTGAAATATCGGAAGGAAGATTAACTCCTTATTATAATGAACGATATTTACATATCTAGACCTTATTCACACTCAACATAAGGTTACACGTTTACAATAATTTTAATTATGCCACGTTCAAGATCTTTTATTTTTCAGGTTGTACATAAATATAAATAACAATCAGTAATCAGAGCACATGTAAGTTAATCTTTTTAAAAAAAAATATATTACTGAAATTTTGTTGTTTTGTTCGGGGAGTTACGCCCTATTACATTAAAACAACAATATTATATCCATTTTTTCAACTATTTATGGGTCTATCTTTTTATCTTTTTTATTCCATAATTTTTTTGGAACATTTCTTCTATCTCCCTTTATTTATCTTAAATATATTACTTCAGTTGGCTTAAAGCTATTGTAGTGAAGATAAAAGATGCTGCAAGTACGTTAGGTATACAACGTTCAGGAATCATATTTGTAATGGACTTACATCACCTTATTTTTTATATTTAGGAGCCTACCGATTTAGATATCTTTTTAATTAATTTTTCGCAGCCAATCTGATAATACAGAAAAAATAAAAAAGATAAATATATTGTGTCGTTTTTATAGTTATTCATTAAATTATAAGAATACATAGATTGTATCAACTTGTTATTTATATTAGCTTATTTGCAATAAGTAATCTAATAATAATAATAACTATTTTGATAAAATTGCTAAATTTTATACAAAATCATATGATCGTGTATGCCGACGTCAGTAAGACATACTGAAGAACTAATATATTTTCCTACTAAATATTAGCTTTTAAGTATGAATTTTAAAAATATGATTGATACAAAAACCACATCCTAATTTCTACACAGTTACATACATTTACAGTTACAGAATACTTACTATGTGTAAGTCAAGCAGTACCGAGTTCTTGTGTGAGCAGTAGGTATAGGAATGCCTAGAACTAGGCAAGAACAACATTGTCACCTTACTGTGAGTTCCAGACACACTGGAATAGAAGGACAAGAAGTAGCAGATTAACTAGCAAATAGAGGTACTAAAAAACCCTACTCATTGAATGGGCACCTCAAAAAGTTCAAACTAGTGGAGCAAAAAGAATGTAGATTTTGTGGACTGGAAAAAGAAACCTCCATTCACATACTAGTGGAGTGCATAGCAATAAAAACTTCTGGATAGAAGAGGGACAGTTACCCAAACTGAAGCCTGCAGACATCCTAAAATTCCTCCGGGAAATTGGCCTAAAAGAGTTACTAGTATCTGAGACTTTTCTCAGGACCTTAGTAGAAAGGGGGCACAATAGATCTCAATGGTCTCAGTGAGTGTCACACTAATACACAAACATACATATTTAATTAACAAATACATTATGGATAAATGATGTAATGGTTAGGTTGTTGTCGATTAAAAACACCCACCCCATTGACATGTAACAACATCTGGAGGCAGTAGTAATATACATTTGATCAAAGATTAAGAAGCACCAGAAGATTTGGGGCATAGTTTGGTCCAGTTAAAATTATCACCATTAAAAATTAATCTGATTGAATGTTAAATAAATAAATTGAAGTGTTTTATTATTAAATAACTTTATTTAACACTGCAAGGCAAATCAATATTTAAAAAAGCATTATTACAATTTATTTGAAGGTCAACCCTCAATACCTGATGCTGAGAAATCTACACAAACAAGTGAAACATTCAGAAAGGTTTTACATGGGTACACATATTGACCTTTTACTGGCGTGTCATCAACTTGATTCAAGGTAAAAATATGTAAACTATGTGTGTATATAATGAAACTATTTAGTTTCTCTCAGGGTAATATTATTATTTCATAGCTGTGGGTTTATAATATTAGCGGTTTCATTGTTCTAAAAGTTGCTAAAGTAACAGCATGCAGTATTTAAACACTGACATGTAGACAAAATTATAGTCAGAGAATTATTATAACTGGTTCATTAAGCAAGTCCCCTTTATTTTTGTACTCTATTGACCCGATTTTACCCCAATGTAATAAATCAATGAAATTTCAATAAATATTGATAATCTGCTATTTCTGATACTATTTCACCCTGTTCTAGAAATAACAGTTATCTAATTTCAGAGATGTTTAATACAAACTTTTTAATACCAACAGCATAGCACGCCGCTCTGTATTTTTGCCGTTTTTCCGAAGGTTAGAACTTGTGAAAATGTTTATTATCTTGCACATTTTAACAATTATTTCAAGGTTATGGAGTTTACACTAATTATTTAAAATAAATTGAATTTGTTACCTGCGATTTTGTCATGAAGTTCATTCCTTTACAAAATTATCTTTTTATTATTTGAAAAATTCCTAATTGTTATTGTCATTCCTTCTATAAGATTAATTTTTATTGGTGATGATATTAATAAAGTTGTTAAATTTCTGAATACACCAGTTTGTTATGTAGGTATTCTTTGAATGAAGATATGGCAAACTATTTATTACTTCCCAAGATCTCTTAAGGGATAAATCCTCGTATGCTCAATAGCTCAATTTATAAAATACCCAATTTCCAGGTTTTAAATAATTAGTTTATTCAATTTTTGTCAATGCATGGTTAAAGTCCCCTAACTCATTGTTAAACAAATTATAATTAAATGAAGATGAAGACATAGTGGAAAAGCTATAACACATGCATATTTAAGTAGGGACATTATATTTCATTATTTTTAGCCTATGATATAATAAACGATTTTGTTAATGCCCCAAAAACAATAAATAGAATGATTATAACCACTTGAACCTAAGTAATAAAACATATATAATACTGTATCCTTGCAATGTAATAAAAAAAGATATAGTTTAGTTTAAGTACTTACTGTTTAAATGATTTTGTAAAGTCTTTACCCATGAAGTGACTAGATTAGCATCTGAGTTTTTAAGGTCTATTTTTTTATACACCCATTTAGGTCCTTTTTCTCTTTCTGCATAGTGGATAACGAAGGAATTAGGATCTATCTCTCTGGTCTCACTAGGATGACATCTCATGTAATTCTGTTGCACAGATATAATGTTTTCAATTGGTACAGATGTTTTGGCTAAAAATATGTTTCAACATTTCAGTTCCTCTCTTATAGTTTCTATTAAGGTACTTACCGTACGGTGGTTTTTCATTATCCCAGACTAGATTTCCTTGATGCAGAATAATCCGTATTTTTTTCCTTCCATTGTGAAAGGTACTTAAAAGTACAGAATTTTGTGAATTACTATCCATTTTTACATATCTGAATACCGGTTTATAGAAGTCTTTGTAATAAATAAAATTTAAATTTACACATGCTTAGAATTTTCATAATGAACAAATTAAAAACATCACAAACACATATTGAACGAAATAACACTAACACACATTGCTATTGTACTGTCGAGTTCATGTTCATGTTGTGTTTTGAAGTTTTGTTTTCATTTCAATTGTACTTTGACAATCATGTCAAGTTAATGAGTAGAAGGGGTACACCATAGAGAAATTGTATTCTGATTGTATATGAGTAAAGTGTAAATCTTTTTAGTGCATTAATCTCGTTACTTTTCAGTTGCCAATCATTAAATCAAAATGAGAAACTAAGCCTATTTAAACGGCATTGCATGGTTTATTAAACATATTTGTTACAATTTTTCCATTATTTCTTACACCAGAAATTTTTACCTCCTGCTTAGACAACAAATAAATCAGGTCTACGATCCCGCGAGTAGTTCCTTAAAAAGAAGAAGAAATGTTTTCATGATTTCAGTTATTAATAAATTTTGATAGTTTATGAAATTTATAAACAGCTTAGATTTAAAAACTTACAATTAAAATGGAACAATCTGCTTTACGTAACGTATGTTTTAAAAATATTTGTTTATTCCGTAACTTAATATTTATTTTTTAGTTCAAAGATTTTCTTCTACTGTATAATAAAATGACCGAAATGTGTTTTAAAAGGTGTATCGACAATGTAAATGCTAGGACACTGGATGAAAATGAAGCAGAGTGCATTGAAGACTGCTCTTCGAAATTTATTAAATATAATAATAAATTGATGCAAAACTTTGTAGTTGCTCAAACAGAAATTGTGAATAAAAGAGTTGCTGAAGTTGAAAAACAACAACTGCTTTTAGAAGGTACCCAGGTAGAGAATGTCTTGCCGAATTGAAGTTGTCTTGCAAAAAATGTTCCTTTTGTGTTACATGTTGGTCTAGATGTAGTTTTTTAAAAAGAAATGAAATTTGTACCTTTGGATACTTGTTAAACGATAATTTTGTTGAATAAAATATTTAGTATATAAACTTTTTCTACAAAATTATCTTACGAATATTGATCTTCTATTTTCTAGTCATAGTAATATTCACTGCAGTCACTTAACTACAAACCTTTGGGGTCATCAATCCAACATATAAACTGGAGAATTTTCTAAAGTGGAGGTGTGGTGAGAGCTAAAGTCTAATTAAGCAAAGACTCCTATGTTAATTTCTTCATTGCATCTGTTATATTAAGGAATGCTCTTTGAACAATGTTAACTTCGAGTCTTTATTCATCTTTTTGTTCTGGTTTCGGAGTTAGTGGGTAGTAAAACTCTGATTTAATTTTTATTCAATTTATTGAAGAATACATTTACAGTTTAATTATTGTAATCTGTTGTTTGACTAGTGACAACATTAATTATCTGCTGGAATAAAATATAAAGTTGAAAATATAAGTGTTATCTTGTAACAATGTTTAAGTACCTCTATAAATAAGTGCCATCATAAGAGAAATAAATCTTTAAAAACTGTAACAAAATGTTAGTTCAATGATTTATCACTGGTAACAATATTGTACTAATTATACAACAATTGTATTAGCTACACCACTTATTTGTAAAGTAGTTCTATTTGTATCATATTGGTATTATAAACAATTTAAAAACAATATAATTTGCAATAGCTCTAAAATTAGTGTACAAATTATAATCTACACTAGTTTTATTAAAAATATCAACTTTTGTAAACTTCAAACCTTTAAATATTTTACTTTCTGTTATCAAAACAAAATCAAAGTGTGAAAAATTATTTCCAAATCTTCAGGAAGTTAACATGAGCTTAAACAATTTACCGGCTATTCTTTTTTTAAACTTTCTAGGGAAATTAAACCCCAATATTTCAGCTATCATTATCAAGAATGTTTTTTAAATTCTGGTCCCTAACTGACACTACGAAAAAATTCGATGTTGAATTAAAGATATAAAAAATATTTGTGGTTTAATTTCCCAAGAAAATTGAAAAAACAAGAATGATTACACCACAAGAAACATACAGAAGATAATTAACTGGCTAGTACATTTAATAAGTGACAGAATAAATATTCAAGTTTAGAAGACATCTTGAAAGTCAAGAGCTTCCTAGGTTCATTTATTTAGTTAGGAAATATAGTGACAAATAAATAAAGTAAGTTTATGCAGATATAATTTCCAACTCCAATCACACTAAATAATAGAAATAGTATGAAAATAATATGAAAAATACCTAAAAAATAAATTATTATGACATGATAATACCCATTGATTACTTTTAATAGCATGCATCACAAATATTTCACGAATACATCTATTAGTTGTTCATTTTAAAAGTAAATTTGGTGCATTTCACTACAGATGGAATAAAACTCTATGAATATAAAACTGATTAAAAGATTACATTTTAGTAGGAAAATAAATTCGTTAAGTTTATAATTTGTTTTTTTTTTATTCCCGCATTGCGATAGTTTCAATTTAATACAAAAAAATACTTTTTAACAATTACATCTATATATATAGAACATAAAATCAACACTGGTTAACAAGCTGGTAGGCTTGCATGAACAAAATCTGACTTCGGAGTAGCTATCCTTTGCTTCACCAGATACCCACTAACTATTTCGGCAACATGATGGGGTTGATCTTCATGAATCGCATGACCAGATTTTGCCAGAACTTGCATCTGGAATTTTCCTACAAATAATATTCAGGATTACATATCCTGTACTGTAAACATAAACTATCAATGTACCAGATATAATAGATAGTGATAATTGATATGTAATAATTTTTTAATGACAAGTAAGACTTAATTACTCTTAACATGTTTACATAATTGTAGGGAGGAAAATGAAGGTAAGATGCAAAGGTAAATTACATGTTAGGATAAGATAGAATGAAAAAGATAAAGAGACTATTTAGAACTGATCCACCTCAAATAATGGATTATGAATGATCACAAATAGACAATCTTCAAGAAGTAACTTGCTCACTACAAATAAATACTCAAAAGATTGGCAGCAATACTTACCTTGCATCTGACCTACTGTTAAAGTTGTATCCAATCCATGTATATTTGCCAGTAACAAAAGTTTAGGTATGCGAATATCTAAAAACTTTTGTGATAGTCCTTTAAACCAACCTGTCCAGAATTTCTCTGTTTTACTAAGATCAATCCTCCACTTATACTGTGGACCTTCTGCATCTGGCTTAATAGGGTTTGGATTTTTGAATGAATCAGTCTTTTGACTTTTTGGAAGAGGAGGTTTTCCACAATCATTACAATTTTCTGTTTCTTCAGCATCCTCCTGTTCAACTACTTCAGTAATCTCAAAAGGTGAATGAATTGTTTCTTTGATCAAATCAGAAGATAAATCTATTGACTCATCAATGTTATCACATTCATCTGCAGCCAGTTTTCCAGTTTTAAAGCTGAAATTGTAATTAATTATTTACTAATATGTAAATTGTGAGATAATGAGGTAATTTTTGCATCTTCAGTATGTAATTCAAATAAAACTTTCATACCTCACTATTTGCCCAGGCATTGACACTCTAGCTGCTTCTAAGTTATGGGTTTGACCTCCTTTATAACTAAAAATATGTATGATTTTATTATTATAACAATTGGTATTTAAATTATTTAATATTGAGAGAAAATTGTAAACTTACCACCACTGGATGGCATGAGGAAGGCTTTTAAAATGAGATGGCCTTCCTCTAAGAATACTTTGCATTGATGACAATGCATCTAAAGCAGTGCCTTCTACTATATCAATTACACAGAGCCCTACTACACAGTCAATAAAGTGAGCTGCCTCTACTGCTACAGCACCTCCCATGCTGTGTCCTAGTAAAATGATTGGAGAAGGATCTGTTTCAGTTAGTTTTGATGCTATTTCAACTACATCTCTATAAAAAAAGAGTTTAATTTTAGACTACAATTTATTTATCCAAATTTATTAGGTATAATGTCATAATGTTTAATATTTTCATAAATACTTGAATGTTTTCATTGTTTCCTAAAAAACTATTTTTATTAATTTGTTAAGAAAAGGCATGAAACCTGAAAAATGTGTTTTGTTTAATAAATGAAAATATCTAAATACTTACTTGGACAATGTTTCCAAAGATAAATCAGCATCATTAGTTGTAGAAGTATTTCCATGGCCCCTTAGATCTGTTGCTACAACTCTACAATTTATCAACTTCGATACTTCTTCCTTGAATAAAAGATTAAATTCAATTGCAGCACCTGTTTTTTATTAAATTATACTGCATCAAAAAGTTAGTTCGGCATTTCACAAGTAATCAAGTGCTTTACAAAATCCTCAATTACACAGAAACTAATTTTTAAAATTATAAAACTTACTGCAAACAATGCCCAAGTTAAACCAGAATATCCGCCTCCATGAAGGCATAATAAAATTGGCCCCTGAAATCCTTTGGTGTAAATATGATACTGACCATTTGTTAGTTCAAGAATCTCTTCTTTTTCAAAATATTCCGTCCATTTTATTGGTGCAAAATTCTTCACAGCTGTCAGAGTCTTACTGTTCAATATAAATAAATAAATATTAAAAACCTTTTCAACTCTTCTATGCATATATATTTACCTAGGGCGCTTTCCTTGGAGTCTAAAAGCCGATCTTCTAAGATCGGACATATTATTTGTCGCTTAATTGGGATATTGAACTGTTGTATTAAAATGCTTTTATTTTGTGTTCTAATACATACGGCCACTTTTTTTGTGTGGGATCAGATTGTCAAAGAGATGGTATTCTACGTATTCTACGGTCTGTTGTGCATAGATAACATACACAGGGACTGTTGTGCTAAAACTACAAACCATAGACAAAATAAAATTATATATTTATTCCTCTATGCTACACAGAGATAATAATTATATGCTACAAACTGTGAAAACTAACATCATAGCATAGCAGATCATAGCACAGACAGCGTTGTCTCTGTGTCATGGGTAACAAAACAAAGAACTAACACTAGCTTACCATACTACCACCTGTAAAGGTGTTCTGTCTGACAGTGTATTGTCTTCAGTCCTCAGAAATGTAAGGAAATTATTTGTAAAATGAAAATGATTATGCAAAATGTGTAAATATATCAGTGATGGGTATTAACCGGTTAATAATTTTGTTAACCGGTCACTGGTTAATAACTAGTTATTAACTACCAATTTTTAACCAAAAAAAAATTTTTATTAGATATTTGTGTTCTACCCACTATTACAAACATTTTGACATAATTTAAGCTTATTTGAGATGTAAATAAAAGCTCCAGAACTCAGAATTCATCGACAGTCGCGGACGTCAGGACTCAGGAGTCTGCGTAATGCTATTTAATAGACATGAAAAAATTACTGCGCAAACTCTTGATGTTCGCGGGATATATATTTATAAAAATTCTTCTTTTTTAAGTGGCCGCCTAAATTGTTAACCGTGGTTAATTTCAAACAATTTTTAACTTAGCGTTAATTAACGCTAAAAACTGGTTAACAACATAGGTGGTTATTAACATTACCCATCACTGAAATATATAACATGGTGAATCTAATCAATCAATTTCTTGATATTTACGGTTATTGAAATTTCTTAATCCAGTTGATAGTTTTCATTTATTTATAATTTCTGTTGGTTACAC
This sequence comes from Lochmaea capreae, assembly GCA_949126875.1. Lineage (NCBI taxonomy): Eukaryota > Metazoa > Arthropoda > Insecta > Coleoptera > Chrysomelidae > Lochmaea > Lochmaea capreae. Next base: position 4,019,037 of record OX421402.1, read on the forward strand.
TGCTTTGAACATTTTTTTTGTCCCATTGACTTTTGGGTTGGTGCATCTGAAAATATCATGCACAGCTTACAGCACCGTCTTCAGGAGCAATCAAGAGGTCTTTGTAATGGTAGAATAATCTAAATCCATTAAAAGTTTGTGTTACTCAATATAATCTGATATGCAGCACAAAAATTAAATAAAATACTCCTTAAACAGCTTACACTTCAATGCAAACTAACCCACAGGTAGCAGAAGATTTTTCACGCGCTACATAACATAGGTATATTTGGCGTGATTGTTGACTAGTATAATCTTAATACATGTGATGTGTTTGTTGTATTAGTGTCTTAGGTGGGTTTTATGTCTTTACGACAAAAAATGAGAAACCACCTTTATAGATTTTTTTAAAAGCCCAGATTAATTATTTTTTGATTAATATTTTTTCCAAACTTCACATGTTTATGCTTTATTGCAAATTAAGCCGGATCTGCATTGTAAATTGTAACATGAACGAAAGTTTGACAAAAATGAAATATGTAATTATGTAGTAAAATATTGTGAGAAATACATAGATTACCGATAAAAATATTCATTAGAAGTTTGTATTAGGTATATGTCATATTTTTGTGGTGAATTGAAAATGTCAAAATGAAAACGTCTGCATAATTTATCAAATATGACAGATGGAGAAAAATTGTATGAAAATGAATTCGGGGATGCTTGGGACAATTTTCACAATTGGTTATATTGCATATGTGTTGTAACATTTGACTTAGAATTAGGACAAGCTCTTGAGGTAAGCATTGTTCTTGTAAATACTAGCTTTTGAGATAATTATCAAAAATTTGATGTTGGTCAAAGACCTACTACTCACAGATCAACCAAATAATAAACATTTATGAAATGTTGATAAATTAACCACCATTCTACTATCTAGTTTGTAGAATATATAATGTATTGGAAATTATTATTTAAATGAGTTTAAAACACATACTTTTTACAATAGTAGCTAAATTGTTGTACTTAACAAACCTGACATTGAAAACATCTTGCTACGTTGCTGGTAACTAAATGAAAGTTTATTAATATTGTTTAAACTAAATAATGGAAGAATATAATATATAGTATTAAGAAAACATTTAAAATTTTTTACATATCTAAGTGATATAAGTATATTTTTTATTTATTTTTAGAGTATTTATCCTAAGCATATTAACCTTACAAAACAAGAAATCTCAAATGTATGCTATTTGGCATTTCCCGACTCAAATTCGGGGTGTATGGGAGACACCAATTTCATTATAAGACTTCAAAACAATCAAGGCTCAAAAAATCTTGGTAATGAGCATCACAAATATAATTCCAAGTGTCCTACATCCTTACAAGTAGACGGGTCATTCTATTGGGGATATGTATACTTTAGACAAGTCAAGGACATTAATTTGCCACGGGGATATTTTCAAAAAGTAAGATCTGTTATTAGAATATTATTGTCCAATAAAAAAATCCTGTTATCACTTACCTAAATATTAACAACATATTTCAGAGCATGCATAATACCTAATACTTTTGTTTCAGAGTGTTGTAATTCTTTCCTTTCTTCCATTCAACAACCTCTTCAGTAAAATTTGCAGCTTTGTTGCCCCAGAATATTTTGAAAATGGTGATATCACTTTAGAAGCCATATGTTATAATATTGAAAGATGGCCACCTCCACGACCTGGCACTACATTGAACTTGCCATTATTAGGTTCTGTATTCCAGGTAAAAATTATAAATGTGTTTTGTATAAAAATTTCTATGTTATTTGATCAGACCTTTTTTTGATATGGGTAATTGGATGATTAATATGTTTTAGACATATATTCCATTATCCACATCAGCAAATTCCACTTTGGCCTTACTTAGTGAACCTGGAGATAATCAAATACAAACTCATGTAGAAGATCTGAATTTATTTGAGATTCTTCAGCCTGTATTATCACATATCCATTTACTATGGGAATTGGTTATTGTTTCTGAACCCATAGTCATAATGGCCTCCTCTCCAACCCATTGTTCTTCTATGGTGTTGGCACTAACTAGGTAAGATTTTGGATAACCATTTGTAGTACCTAATTAACTTCTCATTTGGTATGGTCTTCTGTTAAGTTTTTATATCAAAGAAATATGTTTAAAATTACAAACAAAAAAACCATTGTGTAAATTTAGGTAATTGATAGAATGCTAGTAAATATATTTAATTATTTTCAGACTTATCTGTCCATTACAATACTGTGGCGACTACCGCCCATACTTTACAATACATGACAGTGAATTTAAACAATTCACAAGTAAAAACCAAGGACCACCACCTGTAATACTGGGAGTTACAAACCCGTTTTTTGGAAAGACATTACATCATTGGCCTCACACAATTCGCCTAAGTGATGATTTGGGTAATCTTGAAATTTTCTCTAATAGTTTAAAATCTAATTTGGTAATTTCAGCTCAAAAATACAAACTGAAAAAAACTGCTCCAACAAAAATGATCGACAATAGTCCTGGAGTGTACACAGCTTACAAACCATTATTGCAAAAAGATAAAAATTTCATTAAAAAATTATTAAGTGGAATTAGCTCAAAACGACCATTTGAAGTGCAATCTGCTCTATTAAGGAGACACTTATTAGAGCTCACACAGAGTTTTATGATTCCTTTGGAGCGATACATTGCTAGTCTCATGCCACTCCAGAAGAGTATTCATGCATTTAAAGTAAGTTTGAGTCAACAATTTGCATGTTATTCTTTTTTATATGTACAAAAACTATTTTGTTCATTGCAGGCACCTCCATCACCACTTCCTTTCAATCCAGATTCATTTTTTGCAACTTTAGAAACATCTGGGCCTCAGTTAACTTTGAACCAAACGGGAATTAAAGGAGATTGGGTAGCATTATACAAGAAGTTCTTTAGATCTCCTAATTTTACAGCATGGTTCAATGCTAGGTACACTGATTTGACTCTTAAACTGCAGGCACTCCAGACCGAGGCCTTATCAAACGCTGTAAGTACTAAACGAATTTACACCAAATTTATGTTAAAATTTTTACCCTGAAATATTGATTAAAGTTATTTAATCTGTAGGATTTGAAGCTGTGGGTACAAGGTCGACCTGAAGTAGAAATAGTGGACATGGTTTTGAGAATTCAAAATAACATCAAAAAATGCGATCAACACGCTATTCCTGTGAGTTTAGCGGTTAGAGAAAAACTCAATTACCGCTTGAGTGAGATTGTATCAGGACTTCCCGACGACTTGAAAAACATTTTGAAAATTTCATGATATATGTTGAACACCCAGAGAAAAATGTTTGTATTATGTTGATGTAGCAAATTTTATGTTATAGGAGGTTGTGACATAACCGTTCCATGTTATGACTCTTAATTGCAATAATTCTTTAGTTACCTACAATCCTTCAAATATTTATATACAGTTGAAAAATATATTTTTGTTACACTGATTAAGTAGTGGTATTGGTAAGTAGAGCTAATTATCAAAAACTGGAGCAAATATTTTGAACAAATTCTCTCTTACACAGTTCAGTTCAATCTATTTTGGATCTGAAAATGGACTCCAATTTTGATAATTACTCTTGGGTGTTGATATTCGTTTTAATATTTTCCAAACAAGAACCTATGTGATACAGACTAAGACGCGCATTATCGGTTCATACCTGTCGAGTTTGATTTCAGGGACGTGAACGGTCACATTGTAAAATACAAATAAATTATAAGCAGCCAACAAGAACTTTCCAATTTTTGTTTATTTAATAAAATTCAGGCCTCTAGGCTTTTTTAAATCAATATACATGGAAAACAGTTTCAAGTTCTGTCATTTCAAACGACGAAAGCGAGTGACGTAGAAGAGCAATACGCCCAGCTGTGTGTGTTTCTTAGGGACACATTGTTGAGGGTTTTTTAAACTGCATTATAAAAATAAAGGCATTTTTATCTATCGCTAATGATTTCATGTGTGTTATTCGGAACAATTTACATCAAAATGATAAAATTTGTTTCAATTATCGTATACCACAGAAACTACACATATTTTAAATTTTGTATATTTATAAAGTTTCATTAAATACTTGATTTTCAGTATCTCGGTTTGTGCTAGAATTGTGTATTTCAATTGCGCGGTCTAAGTTTAAATAAACTGAAAAACAACATGGTTCCCGAATGTTTGCTATTAAATGACGTATACTTGCTCATTTGATGCGTTATTTATAGTGTTTTGAGATTTATACGTTTAATTTAGTTTTAATCAGTTTAAGAAATTATAAGAAAAATTGAGATATTTTCCATTTGTTAGTAATTGGGTGAATGAGATAAATTTGGTTAATATTTTTTTAAAATGAGTGAACTTATTATCTTACAGTTTCATTCCAGTCCATCGAACAATTTTTATAATGTGAAAGGTAAAATGTTTAAGCATGAATATAAAACAATAAATATTTATTTTGCAATAAATGCCTCTTTTATTTGAACCTATATTCAACATAAACTTGTGATTTGTTTCGCTTTATCAAACGGTTTTATCATACCATCCTGTGGTATGTCCCAGGATTTCTGATTTCTAAGGATAATAAAAAATCATGTATGTATAGCATTTAATAAATCGGGTAAAATATCACAGTCAACTTGAACAATTTTAACAAATATATAAAAATAAATATGACTCAAAATTCAGTCTCAAATCACAGATGAAGGAAAACAACAGTAAACAAATTTAAAAAATATATACAAATACATATAAGAGATCATAAAAAATATATTTTTGATAGACGAAAATATTCGTTATATAGTTTGCTTTTGTATCTTTTTAGTTATATATTCTACTCAAATGTAGTGAAGCTTTAAACAAATCAATAAAGGCGAGTGATCTAAAAAAACAACCCTATTACTAGAATGAGGACAATAATTACATGTTAGATTTTTAAAATCGTAAGAAAATTCTGAGTAAAACAATCGTTCATAATATTCAGGTTGTAAACAGTGGTGTAGCTGTCATCCTCCTACTGTAGTACCACCTGCATGTCAATGATTAAAGGGAAATACCTTGCTTAGACTGATCTTTCCACACTTCTTGAGAAACAAGTAAAAAATGCATGCACATTTTTTAAACTCAACTGTACATGTAAATAGTTCATACCAATAACCGGATCGAAATTATCCTGCAACAAACAAGTGAATTAGTAATTGTCATTAAAAAAACACGATGAAATTAGAGTGATTGGTTAAATAACCTAAAAATTGTAAACACAGTTTTGGTTTTCAGTTGAAATGTAATTTATACTTTATTTTTTAATGTTTTTCACTATTAGACCACATTTTTCAATAATTGAATATGTTTTAAATTATTTAACCAAACATGCAACTATATTTTTTTATTTTAAATCAAAAAAAGTTCAATTTAATATTATTCTGTTATTGAAACTTTTTAATAACAATGACACAGACTATCCGATTTTAATTATATATTTATGCAACATCAAGTGCAAATATATCAACTTCATATTAACTATACAGGAATACACATAGGTACGGCTCCTATTATTTTTCAAAATTCTGTACAGTTGTAGAAGTACACTCATTTATTGACCGCTATTTATATATAATTTATATGAAGATGGGGAGTCGTGAAAATTGAGCAAAGAAACTGTCTATGGATGGAGTAACGAATTGAAAGAGAATTTCAGAGTTTGGGACGATATAATTTATTGTAAGAGAGCGGATATCTCCGCCCACAGCAAGCAGGAAAAATAATCGTATAATTAATGGTTATTGTAATAGATGTTCCAAATGAAATATTGGAAAAATTATTGCGGTCTACTTTATAAATGTACCCACGGCTGAAATAAATTATTCATGAGAAAAAATATGGATTACACAAAGTATTAATTTATTATACTGAAATCCGGTGAACAGAATTAACTATTTTATTATGATGAAAAAGACAGTTCCTATAATATGTTGTAAACGCCAAATAGACAGAGTATAATTTCAGCTCTGTATTAAAAATTATTATTTTCTTTTTACATTTCTAGTTTATATTCGCCTTTAGATATAAAGTCGCCACCTTTTCCTGTTCCACTTTCTCCAAAATATGCCTATCCATTTCCTTTATTACCGAATAAGTAAAAAAATCCATCTCTCATGAGATGAGATATTCCCTGAATAAATAATTAGTGTCATTAAATCTAAAATACTTTCGTTGACGTAGAAAACAAAGTTACATATAACATATTTATTTTGCTCGACTCTTTACCATCGGTATCTATTGTGAAAACATTAAATATGTTCATTCTATGACAATTTTATTTTTTCATACATTATAGTCAAGTAAAAAATAGTAATTCTTACTAGAAAATATTTAACTGTACGTTAAGCCGTATCAACAATTTATTAAAAACATTGTTTTATACTTTATTTTATCACATGCGAAGGAACATAGTTTATTAAATTTGCCCCGACAATAATAAAATTGTTAAGTTATACTATACATATATCAGTTAAAAACCGCTACTTTACCTTTATCTACCGTCCAAATTAATTGGGAGAATTCTTGAGTGCTAAACGATGGTTATAACTTGCGTTTTATAAACATTTTTTATATTAATAAACATAATTATGGTAAACTATTGGTGTTTAGTCTGTAATAAGCATATTACATGAATTACCTGGGGATATATGCTTCTTCCTTAGTTTAACTGATGTGAAGAGAAGTTGATACCGAAATATTCAAATAATGTAATCATATTTTTAACAAATAAAGTTGAGAAATTAAACTTTGAATCAGGAATGTCTGCAATAACAAGGAAACAGAAGATGGTGCTGTAGAAAGTAAAATAATTGATCACAAGATTTTCCTCTTTAAACAACCCAATAGGATTTACTATTACCATTTTCCTATTCCAGTTATAATCACAAAATCAGAATATTTTATTGTATAATTCCATCCTTCCCAAATTTGTAAAATAAAAATTTCACTAGATCAAGTTCTCAAACTTTAGTTTGGAACAACCACGTGTTGTCATCATTCTGAATTTAACCCGATTGGAAAAATATAAAGGGTGTCATCTTAAAACACCATATTTCGCTTTGATGAACTTCCAAAAGAGGAATGGGCGAATAAAAGTAAACAAATAAAAGAGCATTACTGGACACAAGACGACCTAAGACGGCTTATCAGAAGAGTGATTCTCTGGGGAGAATGAGATATGTTTGGGAGTAAATGTATGAGCTTTCGATTCCAATAAAAGCCCAAAAAGACAAGTATAAAAAATTCAATCGACAGTATCGATTTATTTTCTACCTTATAAACGACGCCTTAAAACGAAAACTTGTGGCTGTACCAAACTAAAGTTTCAAATATTTCTACTACACAATTTAAAAACAAGTCGTATATACAAATATTTTAAAAAATTACCTGTTCAGCTATGACAGATTGTCGCGTCACAATAAGGATTGCATCATAAATAAAAAGTTGCTATATTCAAAACTTATACGAGTGTAACTAAAAAAATATCTACCTATCGATGAAAAGACTTACGATTTTTGAATAATTTCATTTCAATGCCCTTAAAAAGTTTTCTGCTGGTTTCAAAATCCTCTTTTAATTGGTTCTTAAAAAATCGCTTCTTGAATTAAAATAACCAATATAGTAGTCCAATTAAAAAAATTTGTTTCGTGAAGGATGGGTTGAAGAACTTCGTCTGCTTTTCAAACTCTGGGCGACGATCTCTATATTAAATCAACCTAATATTATTAAGTTGCAGCATGAGAAAAGAGAGCTGGTAGGGCATAAGTAAGACACTACAGGTAACCAAAATGACATTTACAAACATTTATTACAGAAAAGTTATAACAGCTTTTAATTTTGAAGACTGAACTGGAACTCCTAAAACTGTAGAGGCTCATCTCTCTGTACATAACAGATGCGAAGAGAATCAGTCTAGCTATGAACGTTAAGACGGAAGCGATAATGGTTGCATACAGGATGGAATGCACCCATAGTCATTTCAGAATAAGAAATGTAATCAAAAACTCGCTTCTTGAAATAAAGGTAATAACATGCTGGCCCAAATCAATAACAACCAATCCTAAAACATTCAGCTAAATTGAAATAGAACGGAACCTTGTAGTCAGGATGTACTGATTTGGTACAGTGACGGATCCAGAACTGACAGAGGATCAGGTGCAGCGCTCACGTATCTATGGGGAAGCTCAGTCTGTATTCCAGGCAGAAATCCTTAGCATGCTCCCAGATCAGATCTAGATTCACCTGGACCTGACAACAAAAACTCTAGAGCGCCCCAGGTAGGATTTCTCCTAGAAGGAACTTGTGAAAACACTGTTAATCATGATAAGGACAATTTGTATCTACAACCAAGAACATACAAATCTTAAAGGATGATACCTCGACTGTACATACAGATATAATAAATCAAGTCTACTATCTATGGAAGAGAATCCTTCGGCTTTGGAAGTTTCATAGTTAAAAAAAATACAAAAAAAAACAGAATACACGCATATCATAGTTTCACGACGAAAACGAGCTTGGAGTTGAAGGAAACTGGCTGCTAAAAGGACAAAAAACTAGAGGTAAATATTTTGCAAAAATCTGACTCCATCCAGGCAGTTAAACAAAAAAAATGTATTCAGTCCTGTAAATAAAAATTGGATATAATTAAGATCTAAAAACATTCTCCGTGTATCTAATCTGTGCTTTTGTTGGCAATAGCTGAGCAACATTATAATAATCGATTTACATGCTTTCAAGTACCAAATATTATTGGATTAAAGATTTATTGCAAATTACGGTATTGTATTGTTATAAAATAATAAATGATTTTAAAAAGATAATCTCTATTTGAAAATATAAGCTTTTACAAAAAATTTAAAATTGCATTTCATTCAACTTTAGCCACTTACCCTACCCCAATTTTATTTAGAGAAAGCATCCACCATCTCCTTGACACATCTTTTTACTCCATTAAAAATCCTTTGAATAATACGTTTTTTCTCAATTTGTTATTTTTTTATTAATCAGAATTAATATGTGAAAACGAATAGATAAATCTCACCTCTATTTTATTATACAGATTTAAATTTATGTAAATGTGTGTCATCCTGCTGTCTCAAGTTTTTTTTGGCATTGATAGCATTATTTCAGATGTGCTATGAATGCCAAGTATAATAACGCCAGAGGTTGTACAGAACTATATGTTTTTAAATAAATAAAATGCAATGGAAATTAAAATTATACCATGCATAAAAAAGTGATGTATAGAATAGTTGACATAAAGTTAGGGCATTAAAAAGATGAATATCCATCTCCATTTAAATTCAAATATGCAGACAATAAACTGGGTTACTACAAAAAACTGAAAAGTTTTCTATTTCGCTATTTTTTTGTCATTGTAGTGCTGCACTGTTCCATGGCCTTGCAACTGTACCTAAAAAATAATCTGATTAGAACTTCAGTAAGAAGTCTTCTGTACTTGTTATGCTGCAGATGTCACATTTGGAGCTGCACTGTCAGAGATATTTTATTTCGCCTGTCAGGATCTGAAAAATTAAACGTGACTGCCCCATTTGGAATGCTGCAGTCTCATCTGAATCTCTGCCAACTGTGACGAAGTAAAATCCTTCTAGATGATAGAGGGAGAAGTTTTAAAAAACGCAGATCAGAATGGTCGGGGAAGGAAAATCCCTGGGACAAGCAATGAGTACACTTTACCCTCCATGGTAACCTACCAGGTAGTTACCTTTCGAGATGACGTGACCAAACAATTTAATTTTGTAAATAACTTCGGGCATGATATGGGAATGGATAAGGAATCCATCAAATATGCTCTAAAGAGACAAGAAGATGTTTGGTAGAGAGTCAGTTAACATTGTTATTATGGTAGATGATCTCCATTGTTACTTAAATATTATTAAAGAGTATGGAAAACAATTTTATCAGGGAACATCCACGTTTATTAGTATATTAGTAAATAACAATAAATTTAGATTTTATATACCAAATTTTATTACAAATAGAATTTTTTTTAAAGTAATATTTAAAAAGTGACAGGAGTTAAAATATATTGGTCAGTGTATAACAATTTTTTAGACAGACCAAGGTCGAAGAAAATTTTGTTCCAAATATTAATAAGTTTGATATTTGTGTTGAATTCAGAGATATCAATGCTAAATTGAGAGATTGCAATTTAAGGTCCGTGTTGTATATTATTTCCAATTCAACTGTTAAAGAGTGGTGGTTTGTCTAAAAAATGTGGAGCACTGTGCAATGTCTACTAGCAAATAATAACTTTAAATTTATCATTTAATCTGATTGAATTAAAGCAGTTCTTTATGCTCTGAATATTAATCAAAGAAAAAAATAGATAATATACTTACGTTTAATATCCCACTGTGATTAATCCAAAAAGTTTGTCAAAATATCATTTTGTGGATTGATATGCTGTATTAAGAAGGATAGTCTAATTGCTTGTTGAATTGGGATTAATCAGATTTTTATATCCAACTGTATTATCTTTTAGATTTGCAGATGTTTAAAACTTACTTTTGTAAAACAATAAAGTAGATCATTGTTCAAAAAAAAATTACCAATTTTTTAAAATATGTACCTATAGAAAGTTTTATTGCTCACATAGTTGGTTTACATTTTTAGAGATTCAATTTTGACAGCTATCACAGACCGCTCTCCGTGTTAAAAAAGAGAACACATATTTTTGGTAATTAATTTCCAGCCAATCCTGATGATGCATCCATATTCCTAGATCGTGCATTTACTAAAGTATATTGTTGACCTGTCCAGGACACTTCCTGTGTAGATTTTAACATATCCTTGGAAGTGTAATCCAAAAATTGTTAGAAGTACTTCCTAGTCACTTGCTATAAAGACCATGTAATTATCAAAAACAGTTTGTTTCGTATTAATTGTGAAGGAAAAATTGACAAGTGCACTGGAAAGTAAAATCTTGGTTGTAATCGTCGTTAAAGATTCTTAGAAGTGCCGGGGGATTGTTATCCCCTGGAGAAATTCGCGTAGCGGGGCTAGTACTTCAGACTAATGGATGGATGGTGCGTGGTCGAGCTAATGCGTCCCCATTTTCAGGATTTTCCACGTTGCACTTCCAAAAATATTGAAATACGGTTTTTAATAATAAAGAAAAAATATACTTACTCAAATGTAGGAGGTTTAATCATTTCTGATTATTTTAAATCGAAACTTGAATTATAAATTGAATGAAATGTGTATATGACAATCAAATTCTTATTAATTGTTTATAATTACATTCAATATTAATTTATAAGAACGATATAAAGAATTACAGATCAATGATCTTATCCTAAAAGTTGCCTGAAGCCACAACTAGGAATCGGTTTAAATCTGGCAAAGATAAGATGGAAAGCAAATAATGAAATGCCAGGCTTAAGGGAAGCCAAGGATTTTATCAAAGGAGCTTCAAAACTGAAAGCAGAAGACTTGCTAGACATAGACACTGGATACTAAATTATAATCTGGGAAGAATAGGTCTGTGCCTAGAAGATCCTTGTTTGCTTCACATTAATAGCACAAACTCAGGTAATAAACTGAAAACGACAATAAAAAGAAGAGTGTAAAAATAACTTCATTGTAAACTTACTTACTTTTAGTTCAAGTCAACTTAAAAATTATTTTTTTAAATAAAATATTTTTTTGGATGTTAACACATAACGCACCTGTATAATATTCATTCATTCGGTCATCAGCCCAGACACTTCAACTGAATCTTTGTACCATTTCCCATGTTATCTACTTCCATTCCAGAAGCTTTGCGTCTTCTATGTAGGCCACTAGTTTGACTGGAGGGATTTTCAGTAGTTGTAAACTTCTCCAAAGTGCTTCCGTCTGAGTCCATGTAAGTTCTCTCAGAAGCAGAGTATGTGAGTAGGTGTTTCATCATGAAGATCACATTTCCTGCACAAAGGTTCACTAACTTTGCCCATTTGGTGCAGATGTTTCTTCAGGGTGCAGTGTCCAGTCACCAGGTCGGTACTATCTTCAAATGTCTCTTACCCAGTTTCAATAGCCTGGTTAAGAGTTCCTTGTCTACCTTTTTCAGTAAACTCTTTGTATGGAGGTGCCCTTGTGTCGACCTCCATTTGAGTTGGTGTTCCCTATCTAGCCAGTTCCCGATTTCCCCTCTTATGCAATCTTTTGTGATTCCACAAAACGGTTCCGGACCTATGAAGTCTCGTTTAGAGCCTTCCTTAGCTAACTGGTCAGCCATTTCATTACCTGCACCCATATTAGAGACACTTTGTTGTCTCTTGCCAGCCTGTTGAGGGATTCTTTACAGTTTTTTACCAGTCTAGACCTAGTTGTTGGGTTGCTGATAGCTTTAAGCAGAGCCTGGCTGGCTAATATTAATACATTATAAAAATTATAAACCTTCACCTTATAAAACTTCAGGATTCTACTATATACTCAACTTAAAACTTGTTTATTAAGTGACCATACAAAGCTGGTCAGAATTGCCCAAACTTGTTAGAACCACTCAGTACAGTTAAGCAGGGATTTGCATACACAATGTGTTATCAATATGACTGAAACAAGGTATAATTATTATCGACAAGCATATTGAGAAAACAAAATGAAAGAGTACACACATTTTTCGCATTAAGTATAGAAAATTATAAAGTAAGGTCATTATAATATCAACCGGGATTTTGTTATCTTCTAGTTGAACTCAACAGAGAATGTTCTGCGAGAACTTGTAATATTAAAAAACTTCACTTGATCACAAGAGGCTTCTCTTAATGAATGGTGAATCGACTCCATGTTTGGGTCACACTACCTGAGATATTCCTCTCCGATGGGTGTTCACTGGCTCGAAGTGATGGTCAACTTCTCCATTGCGTAAATGGCTTTTGGAATTGTTAGATGGAGATCATCGATATACTATAGAGGATGTTCTGGGTATGTCTTAGGAAAGGTTTCGGCTATGCCATAGGTGGACTTCGAGGGTGTCTTGGGGGCTGTACTTATCACAGCAATTAATTAATTATTATCATGAAAGTGGATATAATGATAATGATATTTGAAGCGAAATTCTGCTTCACATAAACTATTAAATTTTAAATCTAGAGTATAGTTTTTCAAATTTCCTTTATACAGATTTAGACTATAAGTATAATCAGTAGCAGTACTGGGTAATTACATGTACTTTAAAAATAATTACAATTACAAAGTACATGTCATAAAAATAGGAATTATATTGATTTAATTACAATGACATTAAAAAAGGAATTATCAATTACTTTGCTGATAAAACAACAAATTATGATAAAATGGAGGAACCAACCGGTAGGAATAAAATTTTGAAATAGGTATAATTCAAATTAATTAACAGCCGATTGCAGCGACTCTCTGAAGGATTCCTTAAAGTTAAAGATATGTTAAGGGAGGGTTGGATAAAGCGTTTATTGTTTTCTATACAATTTTAGGTCTCCTGAGCTGAAGGAAAAAAGATAAAATCCTAGAAAGCAGGGAAGTTAATAATAAAATGTGAACTTTAAAAAGTTTTATTGATTAGAACGACACAAAAATTGGTGTACGTATCTAGGTCTAGGGACCAGGTACCAGCAGACGAAAGTAATATTTATCTATACTTAATTATTGATTGTTCTCTTTTCGTTGGTAATATTCCAGTTTGATGTATTTAATTATAAAAAGTTTTGATTGTCAAATGCACCATATACGAGTATATATATAAAAAAAAACGTTTTCCAACAAACCCTCTAAATTTATATATCCAAGTTAAGATTTTAGGAAGTTTTCACAGAAAACCAAAGTTTGTTTCATTTCAATGTCCACGTGAATAAAACAAGAAATTTGCAATAGACATTAAAGATGACACAAGATAAATTTTATGATGCTGAGAAAAAAATATGATAGCGGAAGGGCTCTGTATGAGAAACAATATGCAATCGTAATGGGATGTTTCCAGGATTTGAGAAAAAAAAGTATGCAGAAATTAAAATTTAAAAAAATCGTAAAAAAAACTATTATTTTGTAAGTGGACAGCGAGTATAAGGTTAAAATGAGTGCCATATTACTAGAGGCGGCAAAATACGGATGTTGATTAGGAAACATTTTAAAACTAGGAAATTTTCTCCGTTACATCTTCTAATAATTGGAAATATTGATTCAAAATTCACTCATGTATGTGAAATTTTCCACCCACTACAGTCCTTTTTTAGGGTCGCTGCGAACACCTGGTCGTAGTCGGTAGGGCGCGTTTATAATTAAACGCGACCGATAAAGCTGAATTATTGAAACATTTTTATGAAATAAAATAAGATGAAATTATCGAATATAATTCAAAGTGCCATCTCTAGTAGTTATAATTTTGAAGGTTTAAGGATATTTATTAAAGTAAAGATTGTTTTTAAATTTAGTTTGTATTTTACCTGTATATATATATATATAATGAAGTGTCACAATTATTAAATACATACATTATGTAAACTAATTTACTCAACATTCACACGAATGACAAAACATTAATTAATAAAAAAAAAAACCTAAATTCCTATATATTAATTGTTTCAAAGTGATTTGAAACCGTTTCATTATCTATTTTTTATGAAATTTTTAGAAATCTCATGGATTTATGTGGAACGAGTTATGGTACTCGAATTAATATATATAACATTGTAACCAATGTTAAATATTTTGCTGTAGGACAATTTAGCAGATTAGAAAACTTCTTAGAATCGGCGTCTTTTATTAGGAAAATCATCACCACGTCGACTATCGTTGACCCAATGTCCGCCGCCTCGGTTACTATTTAGACCTCCTTGATTCGTGCGTGTACTGTCACGTTCATAGCGATTGCCACCGTGGCGCTCATATGAGCTCATGAACGATTTTGGATCCTGGTCATGTAATAATAGAAGAGTTACAGTTAAAAACGCTTTGTTTATAAAATATAACATAAAACAATTTAGAACACCCATATAGTATAATACTAGAAATTATTAGTTTTATCATTAAAGAGCCTTTTCACACTACCGAAAAGATTGCACATACAAATCACCCCGACGCGATTTTGCTAATAAGAATATTTTTATAAATAAATCGGTAGTGTATCAAAAATATTTTGTTTTATTCATAAATGTGACAAAGCACAATAGGTTTGCTTGGATAACAGATTAGAATATTAACCATAGTACCTTATAATCGTTATAGACAAATTTCCAACACAAAATAGCATACAGGGTGATTCATTATTAGGTGTAATAATGAGTGTCCATATACACAAGTTACTGAAACGAAATCAGATATACGCTTAAGCTTCATTTTCATTGTTCAATAATAGTAAATATGCTGGCGCTGTTCCCATTAGTGATGGAAAGAGAAATTTCATAGAACTTCTTGTCATTTTGTAACAAATAGTTACAGCATATCTAAATCTCTGCTATCAGTATCGAATATATATTTTTAAAGAGTTCGAAATGCACCTTAAACGAGTATTCCTTTTTCCCACCATGTCGACAATTACATACAATAGACCAACTGACAAGTTGACACTAATGACAGTCGTCCTGAGGAAAAACAATCATTTTAGATTTGTAATTTGGTTGTTTTGTATTGATTTAATCATCCTTTATATTATAAACAGTCAGATAAAGCTTTTAAAATACCTAAGCAATTAAAAAAATGTCGAAGAAAGCACCACACACACGATCAAGAAAACTATATACGAACCACGAGTTGTGCAAAGAACGCTTCTTTATCATTAGATTCATAAGGACGTGACGTCGTATATACCAGTCTTGTTAAGAAAAAATGTGACTTCAAATATCGTGGGCTACGAACGCTCTATTAAAGTATGTTTGGTTATGTTGGTATACATGTCCCAACATTTATAAAAGTTGGACGCACTATGGCGCAACACTTTTAAAAAAGAGTGTTTCACCAAAAGAATGATCTGTCACATGAATGTGTGAATTACGTAAGGGACGAACTAAATTTCCTCAAGAGGTGAAAAAATTGGGGTACATGGTTATAACGTCGAAACCAAAGACTAATCATCCCAATGGAAATGGCTACAAGAGAAACAATTCATGTAATTCTGGTCGTTGCCTGTTCGTGATTTTTTGGCCAAAACAACACCTTAATAACTCCACACACATCCCTTGAATCCTACTTCAAAAATGCCTCCCAATGAAGACGCTAGGAAAGCCTTAGCAGCTCGAAGATTTAAATTCTATCCTTTTTTTACTTTCCTGTGTTTGATTGTTTGTTGAGTATTGCGTGTCTAAATATTTCTTCAAGAAAAGGTTTAAACTGTCTTATAAAAGTCTACAACAATGCTAAAGAAACATTAATTGTTATTTTACAGTCTTTACGTCCATCAATTTGTCACCTGTCAAATGAAACAATATATACTATAAAAATTAATTAGATTTTAGTAAAGCTTTTTTTATTGTGCGAGTAAACTTTTCAAAAACTTTTGCGCTTTTAAAATTATTTTATAACATTTTTACACTACATTTGCACATTTTTCACTCTGAACATCACACCTTCCAAAGTCTTTCAATAACAACTAACTTTTAACCGGAAAATAAGTTTTGTTTCAGCATAATATATACGCGTTCAACATTTAGTTTTAAATTTTTATGTTTGGTTAAGACTTGATTCAGTAAGATTGGTATATTCAGTGCATAACCAAAATAGATGTTAATTCTTTATAGGGTTTGGTGTTCCAATGGTTGTATAAAATTTAAAATCTCAGAAACAGGTTTAGAAACACTCGATTAGATTTGATATAGTGTTCTTTTCAAATAAATCCTATTCTTTATAGGGATAAGTCAGCTGATGTATCAACAAATCATTATTTAAGGCAATATTTACAACTTCAAGATTATCCTTGATAAAATAATTTACCATTGATGAGACATACATTATTATCATGCAGGATATGTGTAATTCCCATGTTCTGCGGTAAATAAAACATTTATATGGTACGCACTTTATAATTTCAATAGTTATGGAGTAACAACTCAATATCTTCAAACACATATTCGAATATATACATGTAAAGTCTAACTAAAGTCAGTGTGATGAACCATATTTTTAATCCCCTTGAAGGAAAAATCCGCCCAATGGCGTTCAAATAAATTTTTTATAAATTCAAATATTGTGAAATAATGTTAATCTACTATATCAATTTGAATGAAAAAAATCAGCCTGCATACAAAATTCATAAAATTTGTAATACAATAATAACCCGTTTTCCTCTAGAACACGGAGTATCTAAAGAACAATTTTTAGTATCGTCAACCCAACCATACTTGACAACATCATGCGTATCAAACCAAGTTTCGTCTAAATAAATTTTACCTAGTTCTATTTGAATCACGATACCCTTTTATTTTGCGCAAATACTCCTGTCTTAGTTCAACGATACGCCGAGATTCCATTATCACCATTCGATTATCTAACTTCTTATATTTGAATCCACAATTCAATAAAACATTGATAAGTATATTCAAGAATATCCCACAATTTATCACGAATCAGTTCTAAACTTGGAACTATTACTTTATAAATCGTTGTAAACCCGATTAACGTTAATTCGTGAATTCTCGCGATAACCTCATTATCAGAAATTTCAGAATTTTCTTTTTTCAAACACGTGTACATATTTAAAACAACGCGTTGACACTGAACATGTAAATCTTTATTCTTAAATTCGGCTCTATCATCGGTATCATTTATTGCTAAGTCATTTGCATTTGTTTATGGCGCCAAATTATTAGATTCCCGCGCATCATCTTGGACTGTCGTTTATCCTAAATGCTATTCTAATTAATTACAAATAAATTATAATCATAAAATTCACCCTACCGTCTACGAACAAATAAATATTATATTGATATCAATTCACTCAACTCCACGAACAAATAATAAATATTATATTGATATCAATTCACTCAAGTCCACGAACAAATAAACATTATATTGATATCAATTCACGAAACTCACTCGACCAAGAAATAGATACTAAATATTTACTATTATTTTAAATATTTCTTTAAAACAAAATTCACACACGCCCCTGAATCGACACACAATACTAATATCTCTCTAATATCGCAGGCCACCCTCGGAGTTTAATTTTTTTTAGTTAAAGTTAGTCCGCCTTAGTAAGTGACCCGTTACTCCATTATAATATAAACAATAATGTACTTGATGATTGTATAACGCTGAACACCTGCAATGCGTTGCCAGATATACAAAATTTTCTTAAATATAGTAGGCATACAAAAAGTTGTCTTAATTAATTTCTCTTTTTACAGCAATTTCGAGCGACTTTTTTTAATGCTTACTAATAAATTTATATTATGTATTTTTTTTTAAATATTTCCAAACTAGCTTTCTGAGAACATCACGAGCTAACAGTTTACTGAAGTAATGGGAAACATTTGTACAGTGAGCCCAACAATTTTAGAAAATATATCTGACAACATTGCTTTATTTTATGGTCATCACACTGACTTTAGTTAGACTTTACCAGTAACTGACAACAAATTCCTGAATCATACAAACATATCAGGAGCTTTAATTCGTGTGGCCGACTATAACTATGTAATAAAAAGGAAAGGCAGACAGAATGTCAGTAAAATGTCCACAGGTTCCAGTAAAATCCCTTCTCATTCGCCTATCTGACTCCACGAGAAGTATATATTTGGGGTATGATAAAATGTCAATTAAATTACACGGAATTGCTGTTGTATCCAAAATACTGTTCACTTATAAATGTGTTCCTCCAGTCAAGGCTTAATATGTATTATTTTTTTTAAATGTACAAACTTTATAAGGGTTTGGCTATTAATAAGAAAATGTGTCAATCTATTAAGAGCTGTAGATGCTTATTCTATTAAACAATATTATTAGCGTAGTTTCTATGCAAGCATTTGTCCCACTGTTAGAACCGCGTAAAAATATAATGACATATACGTTATTATTGTAAATATATTATTTCCTCTATTGTGGTACAAATAATGGATAATTCATACATAAATCGTTATAGCATCGGAGTAACTTGCAAGCGCGAAATCTCTTTGTATGAAAAGGCTCTATAGTGAAGTTTTATTATTATTATTTTTCACTTATGCAGGATTTTGTATTAATGCTATTTATTAACTGCTTTCGAAACAGTATATAAAATATATTTTATTACCTTTTGCACTTATTTTCTCAATTATAATGGAATGTAAAATCAATTTAGCGCTATTCAATCAATATAAATTTATAGAATACGTAATATTTCAACTTAGTGGTGGTTTTATAAATGTAATACAGTTTATTATACGAAAACAAAAAATTGTATCAATTCCTCTGTCACGATAGTGGAAATAGGCATCCTGGAAGTCTAGATTCATTATATTTTATTCGAGTTGCACATATAAGGAAATTTTTTCTTGAAAATTTCGTGTTGGAATCAAAGTATTTAAAATAATTCTGAATTATTATATGTTTATTGAGAAATAAAAAGCGAATTTACAGGGTTGCTACTTTCGAAAACTAATTTTATAATTTATTCGCATAGCCCTTTCCTCAAAAAACGTTTTAAATCAGGTTGTGTACGAGTTAAACACAAAAACATCATCTTTAAACCATTTGGTTACTGAAAAGTCCTGATACTAAAATGATTCTCAGGACTTTATTCATGGTGTTGAGATGTATGGCTGGATTATACCCATCCAAAAGCAGGCTAGTAATTAATATATGTGAATATTTACCAGAAGAACGAAAAAATAATTACTATACAAAAATTTTCCAAACTGCTAAAAAATTATCTCATGGATTGTTAAGAAAATTTAATAGAAATTCGAAGTTGTCATGAAAGTTTAACAATTTCAACAGTGTTTAAATTATAATATCTGTTAATAAATCTGAATTTGAAGAAAAGATACCACGCTTATACCATATTTTTTGTAATTAAGCATGGTAAATCCCATATCATATAAATGGAATGATGAAAACCAAAATTTTATGAATTCATTGAGTGGGATTCTGATATTTATTAATATTATAAATATTTAGCCATATATTTTTATTCAGTTGGTAAAAAATGCATTATCAGCAGTTATTTCTCTTGCTTTCCAACTATGAATTAAATAAAATTAATATTAATTTATAAGGTTCAAGCAAGCACGCTGAAAAAAGGTCATTTAGGAACTTCTGCCCAGAAATTCATAATACCACAGTATACCAATAAGTATAGTTTGAATTATAAAAAAAAAATTGAATAAAAATTACAATAATATGTAATTTTAATTAAAATGTTATGGTGGTCAAGCTATAAAAGAATTGTCATACAAACTCATCGTTACTAATATTCAACTATAACAAATACGAAGTATTTTTTAAATTTCAAAGTGGTTAACACAATAAACAGCGTAATTAAATATGTTTTGCATTGTCAATATCCTAAATCCTGTAGCAACCCTGATTACTTTCAATCTCATGGTATATAATAAAGTAAATATCATGATATTTGAAGAAAGAAGAAAAATAAACAACAATAGCTAGTAAATTAAAATACCAACATAGCATTTTAATACTCATTCAGAATAACTGAAAAATATCAAATCAACATTCGAATTAAACTTCTGATGAGCAGTTTAATCGTATTTGGATCAAATATATTGGAAGAAATTTATGAGTTCCTTTTAAGAAACTAATGAAAACCACACATGAACAAAGACTTATTTAAAACAATAAAAATATATTGTCAAACAAGCAAGGATGTACAATTCATGCAACTAACCAAAACAATGTGATGTTGCTAACCTTTTTAATGAAAATAAAAACAATTTTGTACCATCAGTTAAACTACAGCCTTGCATTATTCATAGAAACAATTTTGATTGAATAATAGCTCTCTACTGGTAGTTGTACAAAAGCGGATCTAGATATTCCACTCACTGGGCTAGGAATTCATAAATAAATAGAGAGGAATCCATGAAAATTTGTATATGCAGAAAAAAACAGATAAAGATGATGATTTATACCTTCCTCAATGGTTTTTTAAAATAACATCTGTAAGTATGTTTTAATGGACCATTAAAAAGTACGGAATGGGCATATTACAATAGACTTTATTAGAAGAGTTGGCAACATATTGTATATTGTAAAATAAATACCAAAACAACTCACATGTAATCACCTAAGAAAGTTTATATAAATTGTATTTAAATTTTTGATATAAATATTTTCAAATGTATATGAATTCTAAAGACTATACCACAAATTGCCAATAATAACAGAATATATATATATATTTCAATTTAACTCGTTTATTATTGTTACGAACGCGTATTGTTTATCAACATTTATTCAGTGCATATTTTTTATTATACATCAAAAACCCTGCATTATGATTTTTTTAAAAGATCAGTATTATACAAATGTTTAATTCACTTTAAATCAACACTTCCATTGATGAGTTACACTTTTTGTGTTAAATGTATAACTGAAGTACTGTACATATTACTTTATCAATTATTACCCATAATAAAAAATAGACTTGTTCCAACAAGATTATAATAATTGAGAGATGGTTGGTATTTATAATCTCAAAGTTGAGTATTTTTGGCTTGGTATCATTGCTTTTTAAAAATAAACTATAGAACAGAAGATTCAAAACTAAATGTGTCAAAAAAAAACAATGATATGTCAAAGCTTAGCATTAACCATGAAGTTAATTAGAAAAAGCTCAAATTTAGCTTGTTGCTGAAGATGTTAAATGTTTAACCAACTCGCTAACTAGCTAAAATCAGACAAAACGTTAAATGAATACATCTTATTCATTTTAAAACTATGTAACTGTAGATAATCAAAAATTGATCTTATTACAGTGAATTCCATAAAATGTGAAGACTTTAAAGCCTAGGTATTTCTCAGTTATAGTGGTTTGCACTATTATATACCAACAGCAAATTTTTTATATGTAGATATAAGAAAACGTTGCCAGTTTTTGTATTTAATTAGTCCATACATTTTTTTTGAGTAATTTTCAGATACTCATTCCTATGTTGGATAAAATAGTTGTAAATTTTTGAAAAAAAAGTAACAGCAAAATTCAACACTTACCACCAATCCATTATCATCTTGAGCTGTAACAAAATTAAGAAAATTAGTATTTCAAACAATTTTAAAAGAATTAATTGAGAATTATTTTTAGATAATAATAAAACAAATTAAAATTGTATCCTTACTATTTTGATTGTATCCAGATGGAGCATCATATGCTTGTTCTTGTTGATTCAGCATAGAATCCAAATTGTGTGCTTGCATAAAAAGATTGTTTTCTTGCTGCCTTCTTCGCAATTCTTCTTGCTGTGCCAATATTCTTGATTCCATATCCTCTTGTGATCTTCTCATCTGTTCCTCAGTCCTCATTCTCTCCTCATCCACTTGTCTTTGCTTCATTTCCCATTCTCTCTTTTGTCTATCTTTATCCATCTCTCTAGCCCTCAATTGATCTCTAAGCATCTCTGTTTCATGTTCATATCTTGCATATTCCATTTGTGCTTCCAATTTTTCTTTTTCCAATTCTAATTCTTTTTTGAGAGCATCTTCTTTCTGTGCATGTAGATCATATAATTGTTTCCATCTCATACCATATTCATTTTCAAACGACCCACTAGCTGCAAATCTTGGACCTTGTTCTCTTTCCTTCATGTATTCTGGATGTTTCTTGTTGATGTTTTTTTCTGGATATCCATCATTGTCATCAACAAGATCACAAGCCTCCACTATGACAGGCCGGAGGGATCCAGTTATAAAGAAACAACCATCTGAACATTTTCTAATGGCATGTAGAGCAGATCCTTTACGGGCATAGTCAATAATAGCTTCTCCTGTGGGTTTTCCTCTCTCATCAACAGATACAGTTGCTCGCTCAATCTAGAAAATTGAAATATTGTTAACAAAATAACAGTCAAAATTAGCTTAATATTTAAACCAACAAAATGTATCAACTCACCTCTCCAAAAACTGAGAAGGCATAGTGAAGCAATTCATTGGAAACATATGGAGTAAGATTTTTAACTTTAATTGTGGCAGAATTAGGAGCGAATCTGATCTTCAAGTTACGAGACTTAACTACAGTGCCATCAAGCTCTCTTTTAGCCTTTTCAGCATTACTGTGGTAATCTAATTTAATAAAGCCAAAGTTTTTATCTTTGTTCACAAATACTTCAGCTGTTTCTCCAAAAGGTTTGAAAATATCAACCAACTCTTCTTCTGTTACTTCAGATCCAATGTTTCCTATGTATAATCTGTTTCTCCCATTAAATTTCTTTTCAACTATATCTATTGGGGGCAAATCAAAGCTAGGCCCTGAAATCTGGTTAACTCTATCCAAGAATTTGTCTTCTGGTCCTCTCATCCCACCTCTGGGTCCCCTCATTCCACCTCTCATGCCACCACCATCACGGTCATCTCTACCATCACGGCCACGGCCACCGCCACCTTGATGACCATCACCATCATGGTGTTCTCCATCTCCTTCATTTTTCACATGTCTTCCACCTCCAAAACCTCCTCCACGGCCACCGCCTCGTCTATTTTCAAAATATTTGCCACCATCTCTTTGATTCTGGACAAAAAAAATTCAGCTTAATTTAAGCAGCTTAGATTAAGCTGGACTCAAACAACTCATCTTTGTAAATAGCCATCACAAGATTGATGAATCTAGTTTACAAATAAACCACAACATGGTAAGTATAAGCAAATAAATATTTGTCAAGTACATGAGTAGTTTGAGTTCAGCTTTACATTTAGAAAATAGCCCTACTAGGGTGGATCAGAATAAATGTTCTATTCACTTTCTTGAACGTTTTTGGATTAAAAAATGTGCACAGGCACAATCAGTTAAATTAGGCATATTCTACTTTTATTATTTGTATACTAACTAAGTAGTAGATCAAAATTCCCAATAATGATTTTTTGGATTGAGATATCTATCTGGTTATCTTCTTATAGCTTGACATTAGAATATTGCCAAAATGCTTTAGTAACCTAGCGTTTAAGCGTCAATGACCTGTAAATTTGCTCAAACCATGGGAACTGAATCTACAATGAACTAAAATTTTTACCAAATAAGAATATTTACCGGGCCAGAGCCTCCTCCTCTAGGGCCTCCAAATCTTCCACCTCGTCCAAACCTCTCACCGGTTCCTCCACCGCCACCACGGCGTTCTGGTCGATTAAAATTATTGGATTTTTCTTGTGTTGTTATAGTAGTGTCGTTTGTTGATGATTCTACTTTGATATTAGTTGTATCAGGATTATTTTCTGCTTCCATAATATTATCTGATTTGATAATACTTAATACTTTGTGAGAATGTCAAAAAACGTTGGTCTTGAACACAAACACACCATGAACATTTACAACAAAATGGCGAATAGGCGAATACGTGAGACAGGCAACTAGCTGAAAGAGATCATTTAGTAGAACGTCATCACAGAGTACTTTTATTACTTCCTAGAAATTATTTGATTGGAGGTTTCAGAAGAAACGCTACGCTGAAGTTTTGCGTGAACCAATGATAGAAAGCATATTCTACAGCGTGACAAGCACAAGAATCAATTTTTAGTTGTGTAATTTACTACTAGATGCCACTTTTGCTAATGCGTTCGCAAATGCTTTTTGAAATGAATTAAACCAGTATATAAGTATTATTCTATGAATTAAACCATATCAATACGCAATCTCCCAGGTATGTTGCAAACTCTGTGGGTCTAAGATCTATGAACATACATAACCTCAAAGGTGTTCTGCCAAAATTTATTAATCATAGATAGAAATTTTATTCTTAATTCTTAAGGTAACAACAAATTTAAACAAATACAATTATGGCAGTATCAAATGTATTTCGAAATTATTTATGTAAATTAAACATTACAACAATTAGATTGTTTAGTAGGGTTAGTTCTAGAGGACTTCCGAAAAAATATCCATCGTTTCTTTATATCCTGGGTGGATCTACAACATTAATTCTTGCTTACAAGTTTAAATCTATCCAAAAAGTATATGCTGCTCAATCTAAAAATGCAAGTATATAATAACATTTACTATTTGTTTTAATAGTTATCTTACAGGAAGAAGATTTAAAAGTAGTCAAATTAACATCTAGGGAAAAACGATTTATTAGATTTGCCTCAGTTGAATTTGATGGTCAGTTATATATGACACCCCAAGACTTTCTTGAATCAGTAGTTGAAGCTGAACCACGACGTAAGTAAATAATGTGGTATAGTATATGCAATATTACAATAGCATCTGCAAGATTCAACTGCTAACATACTCATACACCATTTTAGTTTAAAAATGAAACAATACATTTTCCTATAAACCTCCAGAGGTGCAATGGATTTTAATCAATATTTGAAGTACACAATTTCAAATCAGTAAATTGTTTCTTAGACTATTTCTGAATTTAAGTGGCGATTAGTGATCAGACACTGTTTCCACTTCTTAGCATAGATTACCAAAACTTAAATTTTTATTTGCTTCAAGATTATTTCTAAAAATTAACCCTGCTAATACCTGTAAAAACAGCTCTACATTTGTTCTTTCAAATATTACTTTATAAAATGTTGGGTATATTTTATTTTAAAATTAACAGATTGGTTATGATTTCATACAAATTTTACAAAATTGAATGTGATATTATATTGGAAATGAAATTTAATAAATTTTAAATAAAATTGTAGGATGCATTAATGTAATTGCTCGAATGTGTTGATTGTACTACATGATCAGGCACTATCAAATTGCGTTACAATTACATTTTGGCACATATATGTGGAGTTCTAATTTAACTATTTTAATAATTTATAGTGTGTAATAAAAATATATTTGTATAGCTCGGCTGAAAAGAAAAATTTTAAATCAAAAAGAGTTGGAAAAAATCAAAGAAACAACACCTTCCTTAAGTCAAGGCTCACCAAGATTGTTTAGAAGTCTTCGAGATAAAGGTCAGTATAGGAATACGATATAAAAAATTCAGTATCTAGAATTATTATTTTTAACAAAAGGGTTTTGACCATTTTTAGAGTCATTTGGTTGAATTTGAATGAACCTATTTGCCTAATTATTATAAAGTATGTATCATTTTTGGTTAAACACAAATTTAATTGGGGCCAAGGATTGCAAGTAATCCTTGATGTTTATAATACCACATTTGCTATTATAATTTAGTTATATAAGTGCTTAATATGGTTGTTGGATGGATAAATTCTCTAATACTAGATATAACCCTTTCCACAAAAACTTACCATAATAGTGAATGCAAATATCACAGTACTTACTAGTGATGAGTGAGGAACATGGTTAGGTTACCTATGATTGTCAGTTTTGAGCTGCACCCCTGGCTCTACATATTTACTAAATAAATGGATACTATTTTACCTCAAAAATGTTCTTATTTTATTTTAGGAATTATCTCATACACTGAATACCTGTTTCTTCTGTCAATATTAACAAGTAAGTAACAATTTGGCATCAACCAAACTAAACAGAACTGAACTGAATTACCATATTTCACACAACATTTGAAAGTGTCAATTTGGACATATTCCAGAAAACCAAAATATGCAAATTTGGTCACACTATTCTAAAAAATCGACACAATAGATTGTGAAAATGACCACATCTGATTATGAAAAAAAAGTTTAACTATGAAGTCGTATTTAAGTTACATTTTAAAATGAAAAAAACGATGGTCGAGAGAATTACTAAGACTTACTCAATACCTCTCTGTCTTTGAAACGTTTTGTCCTTAATTGTACCCCAATATGTTAAACTGGTTCTGTTTACGTTTCATAATATCAATCTACATCTTATATATTCTTTGAATAAAATATTTAATAATTTTTTTATTACAGAGCCAGAATCTGGATTCAGAATTGCCTTTAACATGTTTGATACAGATGGCAATCAAAGAGTTGACAAAAATGAATTTTTGGTGGTATGTAATTATTATTTGCTTAATTATTTCCATGTATTTCTATGAATATTTCACTTTATCATTTACTGTAAATAATTATAAAAATTGACAGGTAAGAAAACTATTGGCAGGCAAAAAATGTGAAGATAATGATACAGTAAGTTTAAGAGCTGCAAAGTGCCAAAACGACTGCTTAGTGCCATTTTTAATGTATTTTGTGTATTTTGTTTTTCTCTTGTAATAAAGGGTGTTCATAAAATATGTTGAACATTTTTATACATGTGCAGTGTCTCACTTTAATAATATTATTGCAGGGATTATATTCATAAGATACCGATAGTTTAGTTGATTATGTAAATGTTTTCCAGTATAGTTCTCCCTTCACCTATAATGGTAGCAATCTTATCCTGTAATTTGGGTCTAAAATTATTTTCATCAGTGTATGTAATTTTACTCATATTGGTGCCAATTCATTAATTTTTAGGCAATACTCTTTTAATATTGAATGTTATGCTTCATAGTATTTTACACATGTATAAATATATGTATCATGAGCCCTTTATTACTTAAAAAGCTTTAATGATAACAAAATTAAATATTGAAATTTTACTTCTTAATAACTAATTGTTTATATTTATAGCTATATTAAAAAAATTGGTGTTCATTTGGCATAACAATTTTAACAAAACTTTACAAACGCAAAAAGTATATATAATTAACTAAATTGGCATTATTTGTGTGCTTTTGAAATGCTGGTGCTGCTAGAGTTTTTATTGATACTTCTACTGTTGAGTTTTCTTCAGAAGGTCAGGCCTAGCATGCAATGAATAATCTCTTGAATAATTAGTCTTGAAATTGTTTAAACATACTTAATATATTCCGTTTTTCCGTTTTGTTTAAATTTCTATTAGGTGGAATATAAAAAATTATACCTGTTTTAAATATTTGAATTACATAATTTTTTATACTTATAGGTAAGTTAGTGTAAATCGTCGCCGTTTTATAATCGTCTATTGATTTTATTTTTAACTTTAACACAGATGGAGAAGATCTTCAGTCATGCTTGGAAAGGTAAGCGAGGATTGAATAGTGAAACGGAAGATATAACTTCCATACAAGAACAGTATGTTGATGACGAACAAGGACTTCAAAGAAAACATATCGTTGATACCACACTTATTGTGCACTTTTTTGGACCGAAAGGAAACAGTGACCTAAATTTTGAAAGTTTTAAGAAATTCATGTTGCATTTACAAACTGAAGTACTAGAACTGGAATTCAATGAGTTTTCTAAAGGACTTCCTACAATTTCTGAAGTGGATTTTGCAAAAATATTGTTACGATATACATATTTAGATACCGACGAATATGACATGTATCTGGATAGGTTACTAGATAGAATAAAGGACACCAAAGGGATTACATTTGAAGAATTTCATGTATTTTGTCAATTTTTGAATAATTTGGAAGATTTTACTATTGCTATGAGAATGTATACTCTTGCAGATCATCCAATATCTAAAGGTAAGTTTAAACTTCTAATATAAAATAAAAAATAACTATCTCACATTTTCAATCTGGCACATCTGGCTGTTCAACATTTCTTTGAGGTTTGACTTCAGCTGCATTTGTATGTATGTATGTATGTATGAATACTTCTACTTAGTTCCTGAGAAAAGTCTCAGAGACTAGTAGCTCCTTCTCCCTGAGGAATTTTAGGATATCTGCAGGCTTCAACTTAAGTAAATGTCCCTCTTCTATCCTATAATGTCCTAGGTGCTGTGCCCTAGGCTTCTGAATTGCTGTACCTAACCAGTAAGTGGTTTCTTCTTCCATTTCCATGTCACATTATCTACATTCTTCTTCCTCCACTATTTTGAGCTTTTTCAGTGCCTGTTAAGGCGGTAGTGTCTCGTTGGGATCCCTGTTAAAACTCTTAATGCAGTTACTTTGACCTCTGAATTCATTTGAGCTTAACGGCATGTCCCAGGCATTTACTGATTGGTTGTTTCGGCACTGACAGAGCCAACAGGCTAGCTATAGATTGTTGGCAATTTATTAACCTAACCTAACAGTAATTTTAATATAACAAACTTGGCAAATGTGCGATCATCTCAGATTGTAATGTGTGAATTTAGTGTGACCAATTTGAAGTCTTCTAATTATTGTTGCTTCTCTTCTTTCTCCAAAACTAGAGATTTAAGGTCACTGCTAATTTGGATACTGTGCTTTATAATTGATTAACTCATACTGGCTCACAATCGTTTTTTCTTTTTAGACGAATTTCGTAGGGCTGTGAAGATATGTACAGGCACCAACTTGAGTCATCATTTAGTTCATACAGTTTTCGCCATATTTGATGATGATGGTGATGGACTTTTGAGTTATAGAGAATTTATTGCTATAATGAAGGACAGATTGCACAGAGGATTTAAAGTAAGTAAAACAGGTACTAGGTTATAATAATCTTCTTAGTACATTTAATGATATGGAGAAATTTTTTTTGTTAATCACTTTTGAGCTCTAAGTTTTGGACAGGTTTAAGCAAAGTCTGTATTATTAGAAAACCCCGATCAAAACAATAAAAAGTATTAGCGTTTTTCTGAATGGAAAAATGATAGTACGACAAGAGACCAATTCAAATATTTTTATTTTTACAGTCTTATGCCAAAAATGAAGGTTGGGAAGCCTTCAAAACGTGCATTAAACAAGAAATGAAATCGCCTGTATAAAAATATTTGACAACGGCACAATTTTCCCACATGGACTAACGGTATATACTGAACTTAAATCTCCAGAGTAACAACTCGTTGCTCTCTATTAATTTATTTTTAGTTGTTATAATTTATTTAAAGATAGATTGCACAAAAAAATTGCGTTGTACTTAAATTTTGTGCAACCTACCTTGCGCATTGGTTGTTATTTATAGGTTGTTGTATAAAACCAAAATAATTGTGATATTTTGATTTTGTGCCATAGTGCTAATAATATTTTGTTATTAACACACATCAGTACTTAAGTGCACACATTTAGTACCTTATTAGTATAAAAAAAAGTTGAAATGGAACTGTATATCATAATAAACATCAATAATAGTTCCTTTATATGCCTTATTAAGAATTGTCCATATTTATAGTAACTGGGAAACCTTAGTACATAATATGAAGATGTAACTGAAAACACTTATATAAAATATTCTTCCTTGCCGAGGGTAGGTTTCTACAGTTACTAGATGGCCAAGTCTTGATGAAACACCCTGTACATGGTCATTTTGAACTGAAAAGTATAA
The DNA here is from genome assembly GCA_949126875.1 of Lochmaea capreae. NCBI lineage: Eukaryota > Metazoa > Arthropoda > Insecta > Coleoptera > Chrysomelidae > Lochmaea > Lochmaea capreae. Next base: position 4,049,379 of record OX421402.1, read on the forward strand.
GCATTAACAGACTTGAGATGGAAATACTATTACCAAATTTATTTTTATCTTTATCTGTTTACAAAATGCTCTATACTTCCAAAAAATTTATTATATTTTCAACAAATGCGTTAACAAGTTATGTTGAGCTTGACTTGGGCAATATTTACACATTTTGGATACAGATGACAGTACATTTTCAGACTGGGAGTGTTATAGTTTTTAACAGTGTTATTTGTGTAATTTGTTTTACGTGTCTCATTTTAACTCTTCTAGTAAATCCTTAGCTCCCTTCTTTATAGGTTATCTTTCTTATGTTGAAACAATATTATCTGACAAGAGAGCCCAGCTTAGTATTTTTTTAATAATTATTAGAACAAATCAGATCCAAAATGAATCATTAGTCTTGTAAGTTCAAAATCAACATGATTCTGTAACGTATGTGTATGTTGAAACGAATTATATGTTCCTTTTAAGAAATGTTGATCTTTTTAATTAAACAAGTTAATGCTTAAAATTTATAGATGTAATGTGCTTGGTTTTGTTATTAATATTTTATGTGCTATTTCCAAAATTATATATAATATATCAATCGGATTGTTTAACAGGTTGTGTTAAATATTATTTAATTTATATAGTGCTTGATATATATGCTAGTCAAATATTTAGCTGAGTATTTAACTGACTAAAAAAATTCATTCATTTTATTTTAGTGGCTAAAGTAAAAATTATGCGCCTATAGTTTGCACAAGTCAAACTTATTTTGGTTTATTTGACGTTTGACTCTCTGAAGGCCGCTTGACGTCGCAATTTACAGAAAAATCGTTTTGTATGTTACTGTATCCTGAGGATGTTTCTAGACTTTCCCTAGTTGAATTTTCTATTCCCTCCAATATATTACAAATATTTGCTTAATATTGCTTTAAATGGATCGTCGACAATTTGTCTCGTACTTGTCTCTACACTTTTATTGTTGACACTTAAATCATGGGGACAAGATAGGGAACGAACTCAAACAGAAAAATTTACACTAAATCATGTATATTAGTTTTTCTTTTTTCACCATGGTATCACTAATACTTCTTTTGTATTGTATTCAAGTCTTATGATTGACGTGTGGTACAATTGGAAACTTAACTCCCTCTGTGTACTCCTTGTTTAGTCCCTATGCGTTAAATATTCAGCTGAGCAATTTTGCAATTTTTTGTAAAGTGGCTTTGACTGTGAATTATTTAATAAATAATTTAGACTGTTTACTGTTGAAGTTTATTAAATTTGACATAGTTTTTAAAAGTTATGTGCATTCTTTAATATATTATGAATACAAAAATATTCTCCACCTCAAGATCACTTTACAATAAATATAATCTCCATATTTAAACGTTTACTAAACTGTCAATGTTAACAAAAATGTTAATAGTGTGATATCATACATAATGACATCTTTTTTTCGACACTAATCTCACTTCTCTAGTAAAATAAAATTCCGTTATTCTAATGAAGGTAGACTCTTAATCAGACATGTAGCGATTAAAAAACAATTATGGAAGTCTAGCCATAATTGATATAGATATTTGTCAAAGCTTTTGGCTTAGGAAATAATGAATGTATTCCATTTTTTACTGAAATACATTTTCAAAGCTTGACAGTAATATTGACAATTTAGTTACTAATGGATTTTATATTCAATGTAAAATTTAATGTTTGTGATACGGTCTTAGATGCTTTAATTTCATGATATCGAACTTTGTGAATTTTTACTAGTCAATACTTGTTTTGCCATTAAAAATTATATATTCTATTTAATTATAGTATTTTATGTTATTCTAGTCAGATCTGATTAATGCTGGCCACAATATTGTTATATTAATAAACTCTATAAAATATATGTATTTAATTGTGCCTACGCTTCACCTATTTTAACAATCAATAAAAAATTTATGAGCTCAATATTTAGTCCATTGAACTGGCTTAAAACTACGTACCTTGAGTTTTTAACTTTGTCAATTCATTGTTACAAAAAATGTAATTGTTTTTTTATGTGTTCTGATTTACGTAATCTTTCTTTACGCAAGTGTATTGAAATAGAATCCAACAGTAAATATCATACATGTTTAATCTTTAGATTTAACAAATAAGGCTAGTAGGTATTTTATAAACTTCATAAAGATTAGTAAGCCAATATAACACAAAATTAACTTGATGTAACAATTTTCAGACATAGGCAACACCCATTTCAGTTAATCGTAGTTTCAGTTGCCGTGCAACTGTAATAGATGAAAACTGGTTATTATTTTAATTTAAATTAATTGGAATATGTTTTTATTCATTTCTTGATACTCAAGACCATGTAAATTCCCAAATCATAGAATGAGGTTTGGATACGAAATGAATTAAGTTTGTGTGTCTGCCCATTCGCTACATCAAATTGTCGAGGCATTTTTTCGAGATAATGACAAAAACGAGTGGTGGTGAACATTGTCTATGGCTGGTAATGACTCCAAGGTTGTAGTAAGAGAAGGAGTCGCAATAAACGAGATGTGAAATATGACGTTATACGGTAGTCGTCACACCTTACAGCGGGGCGTGGGGAGCTGAGAACTGACGTCAATCGACTTTATGCGAGAACCATCTTGGTGAAGTGAAGCGAACCATCCTGTAGTACTAAAGCGAGTAGCTTTGGTGAGGTGATTGTGTTGAATTTGTGCTGGTGTATTTTTATCCACGTTCTTGTGGATCTAAAAAGTAATCCTGACAATTGCATTTTCAATGTGTATGGCTACAGAGGTAATGTAAACGATGTTTATTAATTTCAACTATTTATATTTTCAGGAAAATAACATTGGCAATTTTACACATCACGTATTAGTTTTTTTAGGGTGTGTATTAAATCTTATTTGACTTGCTTTATATTAAATTTCACCATGATACACTTTTGTCACATGTAGGTCTTCAAATTCTTTTTTAAATAACTTTAAAAAGTAGCCACCTTAATGAGTAAAAAACTAACTAAATTGGAATATCACTAAATACGATTATAATTGAGGATTGTATCTATTTTAAACAATTTTCTAGTAAAATTTCGCATTTATTGTGGAAAGTATATTTCCGTTTTAAAATACTTACCACCGATGTTTATTGAAATTAACAGTAATGACATATATTTTAAACAATAATTGTATTTTAAGGGTTAATAATGATAGGGTAAATTTTTGTTGAAACCATTATTTCTAGTAAAGACTAAAAGATCCCAATCGTGTTGTAGGAGTGGTAGGTAGGCTATAAATAAATTAATGACTGTAGACAGTTTAATGAAATGAACTGTATACATTGTCTGACCCCGTTGGAAGTAAATTTGTTTGAATTTATCACTAGTGCAAGATGATGCAAATAATAATAAATAAATACCTATATGACAACTCATATTTTGTGAAAAACATTTGATAAATATTTGCTGTATATTTAAACAGTGTATGTAGTACCTACAAAAATGTAAGTTTTCATAAATATCATAAATACTTGCACAAAATTTCAATTGAGGATTGATATAACGTTATACATATTGACATAAAGTTATGTAATGTTTATGTACATTTTTGAAATACAGTATTTTGCATTTAACAATAACTTAGATACTTATACCTACAACCAATTTAAATTCATTTAATTATTACGTATAATTCATAATTTATTAAAAATATGGTTACTGTCACAATTAAGGATTCAGAGACAAAAAACAGATAGGTATTTGTTATGCTCGATTTTAATTACTAACGATGCACTCTTGATCACAGATAACATACTTACTCTTGATGAGGCCGTTAACTAGTCTAATAAAAAAACTATAAAAAAAGTTATTCAGTTACAACTAGCTTAAAAACTTTGCTACCAGTTCAAGTAGGGCTGAATAGGTATTATTGCTATGTTTGATAATGATTTAATAGGTACCCTACTGACTGAAGCTGTATTTTAAAAGTTTAACTCCAAGGTTACGACATCGAACAGCGTTGTTTAATTTAAAAGCGGTTTATATAGTGCCATGTTAAAATATCAAGTAAATATCGTCTCCCAGTACTTTGTACGAGTTCAGTAATTACAGAAACTTACATTGAATCTGTACCAACCAATCCAATTGAATGGCAAATTAATTAGTCTTACAGCTTTGTGGGAGTTATCACATGATAAAAGAAAATTTTTTTAAATTTTTGTTACTCATGGTACTCATACTTGTTTACTGTTTACCAAGATATTTTTAAATTGGCTAGTTAGGGATTTAATCGACCAAGGCGTAGTATCGTTTATTAGTATTTTAAATGTGATAGTGTCTCGAAAAATCGTTTGTGTGTGTATTTGGAATATATTTTCCTAGGAAGGGTTCAATGTAAGTTGTTTTTTTAATTTTCTTGTGATTAAATGTATATTTAAAGAGTACTGTTATCTCTTAAATTTTAACTATTTATAAAATCAGTCATAATTACCCCACTGTACCTTATTAAATATTTACGGATTTATACCTAATTCTTTACACGTTTTCATCAAAAATAATAAACTACTTAAACAAATTATTTCTTCAAATAAACATAATGGTTTTAACAGTATTCGTTTAGAATGTGGGTAGATGTAATTGTTTATGTTGCTTATCAAAACAGATTAAACACGCAAACATCCAAAACGCACCTGGTAATATTACACGTTGTTGAAAAAAATTGTTTTAAATATTTTTCGTCTGACGGCTAAAACATTCCAAAAAATGATCTAAAGCGATCAATTTATACGCGAAATTTTATTGAGTATTTTTAACCAAGCTGCTATATATATAATAATGGAAGTTTTTGTTTTAACGCTTATATAATTCAAATAATTTTTTTCTTACATTCATTACAGTCTACAAGAAGAAATCTTGACTATCAATTAGTTGAATGGAACTTTAACTGGTCTAGGACTTATTGCTCGTTTTTTTTTGTTTTTGACAAATTGACTATACTTTATTTAAAAAAAAACCGGTATAATGAACCTGTCACATTATCGATTATTGGGGTTAGTTCATAAGCGTACGTGCAAAATAAGGAAATTAATTTTTGTCTTAAAGATTTAAAAATATCACAGAATGTGGGTCGATTACAAGAATATTTTAGTTCTCGGCAAGAATTTTTGGATGGGTATTCATCAGGAAAAATATTAATCATAACTTATATTGACAAAGATGGTTTTTTGTTATACTTTCTCTACCCAGCATAGAAATTTGATTAAACGTTTTCTGAGTACTCTAATAATTAAAACAAACTTTCAATATCATTGGCTGTAAAAGCACACAATGTTAAAATGTGAAATTTTATATTTCGTTTTTTTAACAGTTTAGATGACAGCGGCTTTAGCAGCCGTAAAGACTAAGAGTTTGTTAAAATAAAGTTTTGTCAAATTTCTATGATGCATATAGAAAATATAACATATTTTGTATAAAATAATTGCTTCTTGCGGTTCCCTAATTTAAAGGTAACGAGGTTGTGATGACTTGGTGGTTGTTTATTGGGTGAGTGCTTTTAACGCTACCAGAATTTAAAAAAATAAACTAGATAGGTGAAGAATTAGAACTATACTTTGAAATAACTTGAAATAACGTGTTTTGTTTCAATTATAATAAATGTACTTTTAAGAGCATTTTTTTAGAAAAACTATGCGGGAGTTGATTATAACTAATTAATTCAAGGTGACATTGATTTCTATGATAGCTTTCATGTTTATTTATAAAACAACTTTATATTTGGCTGATGTTCAAGTCGCAGCTATTATAATAATAGGTACATTATCTCTGTTTTTTCAACTAATTATCACTTAAATTTACCTGTTTAATGCACAACATAAAGATAGTTGGGGTGATATAACCTAAAAGTGTGCCTCCACCACGTCCAAATTTCAAAAAAAGTAGAATTCCTTCAATACCAAATAAAGGAATCAGCTGAGAAATAAAAAGTCTGTTTTACCAAGTAAAGTACATTTTAGTACTTAGTAAATGTAAATCCAGTGTGGAATAAAAATACCAAATAAAATGTTAAGAGTAGATTTGATTTTATAATTAATACTTAATATACACCCTGTATATATACCTAATTAGGTATTATTTTATCTTTAACGTTACGTCATGGATAAAACCGAGGATACTTGAAGTTAATCTATCAAGATTTCAGTCAGTTTTGTTTGCCCTCGTGTAGACCTATGAGACCTTTTGTGAGTAATTTCTAAATATTATTGACGTACATTTCAATACAATTTTTTTATACTCTTTGAAGACATTTTTTATATTTTTTCCAAAATTCCTGTATCAAAACTTTAAGTTAGATGTTTGCAAAACCATGCTTTATTGATATTTTACTAATTGTATCTCCAACAGATTCAATTTAATTACATAATAAAAATAACTGGGTGTAAATAATTTGTGGAAGATCATGTTATCTTTCGTTACTTTATCTTTATTACCAATAATAAAAAATAAAAGTTTTAGTTTACAATTCATTAATATTATTATTATTCAATAAATGGATTTAAACAACTTAAAATAGTAATGGGACTGATATTGATTTAACTTTTATACCATGGCGTGGAAAATACATTCGCGTTTCTCGCTATCTTCAGAGTCGTAGCCATTTGCATATTCAACAAATGTTATCCTAAGTAACGCAGTTATCACAGTATAGGTGATGAGTGACTGGTGGAATTTTTTTCTAACGCTTTTGAATACTCAATATTTTTATTAAATGCAGTATGGTGTGGGACGGGACACCCTACCTCAAACGCCATGAAAAGTATGACAAACGTTAAGAAAATTGAAAAATTGACAATCATAAGTAACCTAACCTAATATAACCATGTCCATCACTCTCATCACCTGTACAACAGTGATATCTGTAATAATGCCAAAATACGAAATGTAAAACCATATTATACAATATATTTGGTGCAATTGAAGTACTCTCTGTTCTGTATCAAATGTCACAAGTGAAAAACTTTTTTATTTAAATCATAAATTTGGTATATAAGTAGTTTGTTATACAATTACAGGGTGTCCCGTGAACTCGTACGTGCTTTAAGAAGTGAAATAAGCCAAATATTTTTATTTCCATCTTTAGAGGGCCATAGTTCGTTAACGGAAGGAGTAAGGCAAACATTTTATGTGTAATTCTATTAATATTTTGGCACGAACTCCTGGAACAACCCATATACATAAGATAACGTGAGGGTACAGGAAAATTAACTTGAAAAAATCATAGTTTTGGAAATGTATTTCTTTTGGGTAATAATTACAAATTTGTCAAATTAAAAATTCTGTTCGACAACATTGAAACGTCTCTAAGTTAAAACCATGTGATTTGGTGGGAGAGTGTCGCTTGTGAGGGGGTATAGTTTATATAAAAACAAACGTTGCTGATAATGATTATTGAGTTTGTCGTTTCATTGTCTGTTTGGTTATAGATTTTACAGTGCGAGTAATAAGTGAAGTTTTGGTCAAACTTTGGGTATGCAAACTTTCTCTAGTTTCGTAATACATATTCAGTACAAAAAACCATTACCATTTTTTGTATTGTGGCATGAAAAAGGTTGAATTTAATAAAAGCATTGAAAAGTATATCCACCACTAATCTATATACAGAATGTTGCAGGTATTCGCACCAAAAACGACTGATTGAATAGTTAGAACGTTGTAATCACCACCAATCGATTATTAATAAGTTAGCAAATAAGCTAAAAATTCGTAATCATGGGTATTTTGGGACGATTTAGTTTCTATAAAATAATCTTTTACCTTCAAATAGTGTCATAAAAATTTTTATAAAACGCATTTTCAACATAAACAGTCTTGCAAATACCACAAAACTATGAATATATTGAATTGAAATGTTAGGAGGGCATTCTCAACACATCGAAACGAATATTAAAATTTTTCATACCTCAATTCGAAACCCCTATCGTTAAATTTTTATGTTCCAATATCCAACATTCTCATAACTTACGGACCACCCTGTATATCAGAATAACATAAATAATGTATGTAATTATTTTTCTACGTGTCTGCATTTACCTCATAGGTATATTTCCCGATTTTTTAACACAAGCAAATGTAAATTACTTAATTGAAATATTACGTATCTGAGAATTCATGTGGTACATCATTTGAACTTTTTTTAACACAATCCAAACTGATCATATTATAGAATTTTACAATGCGGCTTTAAGTTCTCAAAAAAAAGTCATAACGACATAAAATATTGAATTATTAGCAGTGGCAGATTGTTATTCGATATTTTATGTATAAAAACAAACATTACATTTCAAATGAATGATATCAGGCTAGACGATACGTGATGCATTTATGTTGATCTTTGTTCTTTCTTGTTATGTAAATAACATATCAATATCATAATTATTGGGATTGTAATCGATAATGAGGTGTTTATATTTAGGTGTTTCTTGAATTAATCAGTAGGCGTTTCTTAGAAGATTTTATTACAATAATTTACTAGGAATAGAAAATTTAACAATGATTTTTTTATATTTTATTACACATAAGACTTGCCGATCAAAGGAAAAAGTCGGCCGGGGCGATGAAAACGTGCTTTGGCTACTGTCAAATACAACAAGGTTACAGTTCGCACATTTGAAGTCAGCTATTACTGGCGTCACTGAAAAAAGCCGGGGCGAATTCTTGGTAGTAAGGAACCGGCTTCTTAAGATATCAGTTTTGGAAACTTTAGACTATCGCTATTAATTGTATACATTGCAATTTTCGTAGAGCAGTATCAGAATTTCTATAGATAAGCCGTTATCTCCGGTGTAAATGCTTATCTTGGGTGAGTGTGAGTGAATAGGTTTTTTCTAGAACGTACTTCTCTGAAAAATTTACTGGTAGATATAAGTAATCAGGAAAATACTAATTCAAAAAAATGTTTATAATAACGAATCGAACTTTCAAGGCTAGGAATCGTCCGTAGCGCAGTAGTTGGGTATAATGGATTAAGGTCGTTGCGTCTCGGGTTCGTGCCTTTGCAAAATACTATAACCGTGTCACTTTAGTTCTTCTTTTGTTTTAGCAGCCCTAGCTGTTGTCTTTACATTTATTTTAGAAAGAGTACCACAGTTGAATAACGCATATTTTTGTATTTCAGTATTTTGGTGAGACAGTCCTCGCATACATGGAGTTCCATTTGGATAGCGCAGAATATTGCCAAGCTCAACACAAATAAACTGGTAAAAGACAGGCAAAAGATTGCCATCAAAGTCATTTTCATCACTTGCTGTTTATACATTGGAAGCCAAACAGTACATCATATGTAATTTTGAGTTTATCATCTGTCAAACTGCACTAAAATTTTTGTTGCGTTCTTCCTTTCAATTGCTAAAGCATATCAATTTTTGTGTAAATAAATAACAATTGAAAAACAGTAACTTTCGTTAAAAAAAGACTGATCTTTTCTCTATTTTTTATTTTTAAAATTTGGAAGATCCTAAAGTCGGTCTTCTTAAAATTGTGTGATATTATCGTTAACTCGTGTACGACAGGGCATGAATCATAATTCTCAAGGACAAGGAATCCCTGCAGCCATGCGTCAAAAGGACATCCGACCAGCTGCAGCAGAAATTGAATACAGAGGATTTAAATTCCTCATCACCGACCGACCCTCTGACCAGACCATCTCGGCATATCTACAGGTAAGTTGATACTTTTTAAACTGCCCTTTTTCACCAGTTTTCTCCCTGTATAGAGCATTTTTTTCTGTAATCAGTTGTAGCGTTCTGTAGCATAAAGTTACCACTAGCGCCCACCTTGGCTACAGGTATGAACTATCGCTTAAGACGCGGGCTTTTTGAGTTTTTAAACTTTCAGGATACAATATTTGCAATTAAATGATTTTGCACTTTATTTGTTTTTTAGTCTAAAGACTAAGGAATAACATTATTGTGCTAAATCATTCAGCTGCAAATATCGTTGCAATCTTTTGTGATTCCACAAAATGGTTCCTGACCTATGAAGTCTCCTTTAGAGCCTTATTTAGCTAACTGGTCAGCCATTTCATTACCTGCAATCCTCCCCATATTAGAGACACTTTGTTGTATCTTGCCAGCCTGTTGAGGGATTCTTTACAGTTTTTTTTACCTACATATTGTTTCGGGTCATGACTTTTTGGGAAATCTTCATTCATGCCTGCAAAAAAACATTAAAATGAAAAATAATTGGATTATTTTATTAAACCTTCAGGTTACTCACAAACGTTGTTCCAGCTCTTTTCATGTGTTTTAAAACCTCTCTTATTATTTCTTTTATGGTTGAGAGAGAGAGAGAAATAAAAAAATACCATTAATAAATACTTTTTATGAAAAACGATAGCTTCTACTTATCTTATTTTATTTCATTTAAAGACGTTGCTATTCACTTTTTTTAAATCCAAAATAGTTTCAAGGATTATTTTTTATATTATATAAAAATAATTTGAGCGGATTGCATCTACTTAAAAATATAATGTGATTGATCAAAATGTTTGACAGATTAAGTCTCCAAAATTTATTATAAAGCGAACAAAATAAAATATTTTCAAAACAGATTAACAATAATTCGATTATTTTCTCCACAGGGTGTCACATAAACTTGGGAGATTATAGAGGGGCTAAAAATTATGAAGTCTACAGTTTATTAACGACGTGATGTGTTTCGGTACTTCTCATTATCTCCCTGGGTTTTGGTACGAGCACCTCGGTCACCTTGTACATTGTAGATTTTATTTCAAATTCTATGACCTGGTTTTCTTTTCAATCATCGCATTTTGCTGAATTGATCTCTACTTTAAATACATTTTTATTTTATACACCTGTTGAAAGTATTAGACGAAAAGAATTTGAGTGCTTTTAAATTATGTTTCCGGAAATACGTTTTTCAGTTTATGCTTATTAATTTTAGTATCTTGATCTTTATTATCTAACATTGCAATAAAAAGTAACTTTTTGTGTGTTTGAATTTCGCAATATTCGACATTGTAACATTATCACTTTATACGGGATTTATTATTTTTTAATACTCTAGATAAATAAAAATGAGAGCGTAGTCCTTCAAATCGGTGATTTCAAATACTAATGAAGCCAAAAAGTTTTAAACAGAAATATGAAATGTAAGCATAATTGATTATCTAAATATGGTTTCCGTAATTCAGCAGAATCCTGCATAGACGTGGTCGTGTACTGATATATTTTCTAGGACGTCTTGAAGATTTGTTCTATTTTTATCTTGTTGTTTTTTTAACCTACGTAATAATCTGGTGTAAATATGTTTTCTTGTTTATTAGATTTCACATCTTTTTAATCTACATGTTTATACAGATAAAAAATAAAGCAGCAACAATATAAAGTAGACCACCAACATTTTTTTTACTCTAAACCATTCATAGTTTGGTAAGACTTTTTCCAAGTTTCAGTACAAAAGGGGTTTTTCTAATCCACATAAATATCTCTCCCTTTCTCTCCTTATCTGGACAATCCTCTTGTTACATTTATCTGGTAATAAAAATAACTTTTTTTTTGCTATCAAGAACCTCATAGTGGTCGAAAGTAATTTTTCTTAACATTACTTTATTAAAATTAATATGTATCATAATAATCCTCATTTTTCTCCTTTAAAGAATTTCTACGTAAGCATCGGCCTTTCCTAATGGTAGTAATTTGTCAACATTACGTCTTCTTGATTCATTACGTGACATGGTTCCTAATATCAAGGCATTTCCCATTTATTTTTCTTGGAAAAGAGTGCTATACGTGTTGTAATTTTATTAAAACAATTTGAAATATTCAGGGTGAACCAGGAGTTCGTACAAAAAACATGGGACATAAAATTATCCTTATTATCTCAAACAATTAATTTTATCGATATATCACAACCCCTTTTCACACTGCTATCGCACGCTCATGGCGAATAGAACATTTTTACAAATAAATTAGCCTTCTACCCATGGTTTTGCTGATATTTTCAGTTTTCATACTACACTTTTCTTTTGTAACTTGCCTTGTTTTCAAAACATAAAAATTTGTTTGTGACTATTTTTTAATTGATAGCTTTACTTTGTCTATAAAATTTTTATAAACACAAAGTCATCTCCACAAGAATTTAAATTCACTCCATATCAATTTTGCTGAGATGACTGATATGTTTAAGCGTTGATTTGAAATAATTCGAATAAGATTTAAGTAAAATCAGTTTCTTTTTAATGAAGTATTATCAGTTAAACGGATTCGATGAGCAAGTTTGCAACTTATTTAATTAGGTCGTGGAAAATACGATCAAACTAACTTAAATTATTTCTTATCTGCTTCAAACTTCGAACGTTACTTCTATTGAAAAGGTTTCTTCAAAAACTATAAATTTAATGTTTGTTGAAATTTATAAAATGTTTTATTTTTCAATATCCCTCTGGTACTTACCATTTCGATATTTTATTTACGATAGTAAATGTGAAATTCTTGGGAATATCGATTTTTATCCAGAGGTCAAAGAATGTTCCTACCTGGTTGGCCTGATAAAATTGCGTTCTGCATCCATGTTTTCATAGTGAACCTACATGACGGTGAACTGAGTTTTCAGGTAGTGGCCCTGGAAAATTTAATGGATTTTCTTGGGCCGTTTATAGGAATGTGTATAAGCTTGGACTCGTTTATTTCCAATACTCACGAGAGAAAACTACTTGAATATCTAGAATTTAAGTACAAAGATAAATGAATCTTCTTATATGGAAATTTCATCAAATTTCCAAAATCCTGCTTCCTGTTCTCGAACAAAAATATTTATCCACATGCAATAGTAGAATGGCACGTTTTCTAATTTTTAAAATATTTCTTTATATTGCACCATTTAAATCAATAAGTTTTTTTTAGACGGCCACCCTGTTTGTAGTTACAACACAATGGTGTGTCTAGTTTACGAACCATGAAAAGCTTGGAACATGGAACTAAAATTTAATACTCTTTAACCTTTGACCTCCGAAAGGGCAGTGCATTCACTAAAACCCAGATACACGTGGATGTGTCAGAGGGTAACAGCTAAAACTTTGAGTGCACATATCACTTATTCTGAACTTAATTTAATTAAAAAATACAGGAAGAACTTTACATTAAAGTTGATTTCTTTTTTTTTCTCTCATTTTAAGCTTGTTCTAAAGTTAATTTAGAAAGCATATCGAGATTTTTTATTAACACTTTTTTGGATATTAAACTTTAAATTTAATTAGACCTAAGCCTCTTACACATAAACCCTTAAAAATCTCACTGTCGTCGAATCATTGACCCTTTTATTATAATAGTAATCGAGACACCGCATTTGTTGCAGGAGCTGGAAAAACATCGGGTAACAGCTGTAGTTAGAGTTTGCGAACCGTCGTATAAAGTGGAAGAGCTGAACAACCACAATATTGAAGTCTTCGACCTAAGCTATCCCGACGGCACTTTCCCGCCAAATAAAATTGTCGACGATTGGTTCAAAATACTAAAAAATCAGTTCAATGACAATCCCGACTGCTGCGTAGCCGTTCATTGCATTGCCGGACTGGGTAGAGCTCCTGTTATGGTAGCTCTAGCTCTTATTGAGCTAGGACTCAAGTACGAGGAAGCGGTAGAGCTGATCAGAGAGTAAGTATAATCTTAATGTTAATATTTTTTAAACGATCAAATGTTTCAGAAGAAACTTTCAATTCTATTTAAGTATATTTATTTTTCAAAATCTCTTTTGAAAATAATTTAAACTAATTCTACTTTTACTCGTTTTTCAATATTGTGGTGCATTTATATTTTTAAAACAGTAAGTTTGTGGGGGTATTTTCTAGGAGTTCCTATCAGACTAACGGTTAATTATGTCTGTTTATACTTATAGTGGAGTGACTGATATGAATTATTCATGGTAAGTCATAAACAAAGCATTTAAAAATATTTATGGGCTGGTGTTCATAGTTTGAAAGCACAGTCTGTACTTGATAACATATTTTGTATAATAATAATTTGGTAAGTTGAAATTAGAAGCCTTGAATTATTTAAGACGAACTTGATGATGTTTCTATGTATTCTCAAGAAAAAAGGCGAAAACAGCAACGCTTATACAATGATATTTCATTGATTAAATTCTACGGAATTTCAAATTCACAGCTTGCAGTGGTCTAGTTTGTTACTTCACTATAAGTATGAACGGACTATACCAATAATATTTGCCGACACCAATTATATTGGGTCAACCTTCGCAAAAGCTTCACAAGAGGTCAGTTCTGAAAAAAAAATAGTCTCGTCTTATAACCAGTTGTCTCGTCTCACGGAATCTAGTTATTATACAGGAGCCTAAGATAATTGGAAACATAGTAATTCTGAATTTTATAATTATCAAACTCATAAATTGTTTCTAAAATATATATTTTTCTATATCTGAGTTTGCAACCAAGTAAATGGATATTTTATCATTTTTAATAAATGTGCAATTGCTGTTTAAAACTTTACTTTGAAAAAATACAGGGACATACAAAAAATGTACACAAATGTGCGAATAGGGAAACCTGTCTGTGTTCTCATCAAGGTTGACAATATTTCGTAGTAATCAATATCTTTGTACAAAATTAGAAGTTCCCTATCGAATTATTTTGTGTATTTTCTTGTACCGCTTCCCATTATTTCATTTAAAACATTTTGTTTCTATATTTAACTTCCTGATATTCCAAAATCATGCGATTGTTATAACGAAAGTCGTTTTAATTATCTTCTGACTGTTCTATAAACATTAAAGGGGAAATCTGAAATTTCAAAATCAATGACGTGTATTAATTAATAATTAACCCATTATAAACTCCATTATGAGAGAATATCGATTATGTTATGCTCAATGTGTCTTCTATATCCAAGAGCCATTTTAAGAAATGAACACCTGCAGTTGGATAATAAGAGAGACAACCGATTCCCATTTACGCAATTAAAAAGTATGTTGTTGAGTGTAGACGGATAAGAAAATAAAAATCTCATTTAATTAAGCTGTTGCTTATTATTCCACCCAGTCTGATCCAGAGAAACGCCTTCATGTAAAAACACAATCCAGACAAAACATTCATCTCTTTTTTTTTGACAATTTTTTTTGTCTGTTTTTATAAAACAGAAGGGGTCTCATAATCAATATGTATTAAGGAATCTGGGGGTTCTACAAAGAGATTTGTAAAATTACATCAAGAGGTTTTTTTATAAATAAATTTCTTTCTAAATAGATCGATTTAAAATTTCACTGATAAAACCGGTTCGTTAATCTGCTCACACATTTACATATAATTAACAACTACAATGATATACAGTGTTTCCGTAAAGTATGGAATACATTTCCTAAATCGAGAAGTATTTTAAAAAAATTATTTTAAGGTTCTCATTTTACAACCGTTCATTATACACGGTGATACAACTAATACCGAGTGTGCTATTATATTTTCCGGTATTTCAAGAGTATACGACGTAAACGAATGAAGACAGATACATGCGATTTTCATTGAAATATTTCAAAATAATGTTTGGACAAAAACCAAATAGTTATTTCTTAAATTTTCATTGTTTGCTTTTTTAAATGTAATACCCTGTATATTTTCTGATTAAAGTAAAACCACTTCTTTCAGCTACTACCGCACATTGAATTCATTTAAAGCACAGTTGTTTAACTTTGATGATAAATTGTCAATTCCCAAGAATAAGTTTTAGATAAAAGTAAACGGATGAGGTACATACCGTGGTAATATTTTAGTTCTGAGGTAATTTGTAGATATTTATAGGAACTGAAATCGAATAACGAAAAATATACAACGAAGTTATGTTTTTGATTTAAACTTTCTAAGACATATTACTCAGGTTAATGGTTACTATGCGAGATTAGAAAAGTGAAATTCAAGAACTTGCAACAATTTATATTCAATAACACTTTATCACAGCCGTACATAATCAGACTTTCGATATAAATTCCGCAAAATGTAGGTGCAATGTTTTCAATTTTTAGTATCATTTTATAAAAACCTAGAGTTTACAAATTTTTAATTCCAGTTGTTTCTTTAGAGCCAACGTACAAACTCCTTAACAACTTTCTAAACTCAGTACAATTCAGGTTTTTTTCTACTAAATATTGTTTCAGTGGTCTCTAAATCAATTCAAAAGATTGAGGCCTGGGTAATAGAATGCAATCCTTGAAATAAAGTGTATTTGTCAAATTTTCTCGGCTTGGAATCTTTCGCTTTTAACTTGAATTTCACAATGCCACAGGTACAAAATAAATTATCAGTATAATTGTTAATTTTTTGGCATTGATAGCACATCTCATTTTAATCTGATTTAAGCCTCTGAAAATGTTTTTGGATGATTCAAATATTTAAGAGAATCTAAGCGTTAATAATAGACCTCCACGGGTAGCATGAAGTAAATTCAAAGAATTTGGTTTTGCATTACTTAACATCTAAAGTCTCCAAAGATTATTTGAAAGTGGCTTTCTGTCTGATGCAAAGATCGTTTTCTTGCAACTTTCATTTTTGGCATCGCTTTTCTGATAAAATCGCACTGATTTGAAAATCATTATGAGTAACATAACCTTATTTATCATACTCACCACAAGGTTATTCAATTTGGTGTAAAATCATTCAAATATGCAAAATATTATGTGACTAATTTTAATTTTCTGCAGCTGCACGTCGATATGTTTATTATGTTTTGTTAAACAATAATTTTGTGATCAGTAGACGTAAAATAATAGTAAAAAAACGTTGAGCATTATATTGTGATTATGTTTATTCAAAGTACGTTGTTAAAAATTCAGTGTTTACAAATAGATGACTGACGTATAGACTTCATGTGACTTTATTATTTAAGGATTTTAACGGAATGTCAGTATTTTCATTTAAATAATTTGGATTGCTTCCAATATTTCAAAATTTAAAAGTTCTGGTTTTAAATTTTTATTAAACAAATAAAATTTAGTTTAATAAAATGTAGGTATTAGCAAATTTCAGTTTTTCAGTTTTGTAAACTAAATAAGTTCTTTAAGTAAATGTGGGTATGTTTTTGTTGACTCTTATAATTTTAGACTTCGTCTTTCCTCTTCGTTCTGGTCTAATTACAGCTAAAATTCAATTTATTGAATATTTTTCTTGGAGCCAGTTTATCTACTCTCGGATTATTAATAGAAATCCCGAGTCAAGTTGGCTAAATATGTAATGTTTATGGACTACATTAACATTAACGTACATATCTGCAAATAACATTTTACTTATAATCCAGTTAATTGTTACTAATAAAATAACAATTCCTTCCTCTTGAAGTTGAATTAGATCAACCTAGTTAATTATTTTAATGGTTTTCGTATTTTTCGAGGGAGTCGATAAAAACAGCAAATATTTGTGCAGTTGATTCAAGGACTAGGCCTAATTTATTACTTCAAGTTACTTGCGATAATTTGATATTTACTTTAGAGTTAATAAAAGAACATTTATTATTATTATTATCAAATAATATTGTTGAACAGGGTTAAGTTTTGTTTAAAGTGTCACATTACAAAAAGTATCTTGTCGGTATTTATCAAATTTTGTAAAATATTTTTCAAAAACAGTGACCGTTCTATCATCTTTCTATAATGAGCATTGAACACGATGTCTTAAAGCAACTAGAATGTCCAACATAAATTTTAAATTCAAAAATCTAGAAAATTGGTGTTATGTCACGTCACTTGATTTGTATTAATTAAATTACTTGGAAATGAGAAAAAATATCATGTTCTTCAGTATTTTTCTAATAAAAACCACCTTGAGTTAAAATTATATTTTTAAATGAATATAGTCAACATTTGGCTTAGGTCAAAATGAAAAATTGTTTAGCCCAAACTCACTTTATGGCGACTTTGCATGCGATATAAAATTGACTGAAAAATAGGCTGATGCCACAACCCATAAATCATGCTATTTATAGTTATATTGATGTATTAGAGCGATAGGGTAACATTTTTTTTTAGAAATCCTTTTATTTTTCCTTTTTATTCGACATATCGTAAATAATCTAAGGTAATACAGAAAATAATTAAGATCAAAAATGTAACTTGACAAAATATAGTTTAAGTAAAACATATAGTCTACATTTTGTTTTGTTTTATCTGCAAATCCAGTCAAATAGAGATATTTTTGCTTCATCTTTAGATTTTTTCTGGATTCCACTCATCAACTTTTCCAGATATTATGCTTCAACTAATAAAAATATTCTTTTAGTTTTAATATTGAACATTTTCGCATTCCTCATATATTCGCACTAACCTTCGTTACAAATTAATATTGGCATTTTCCACCTTTTTACCTGTTCGTTTTTCATTATCCTGGATATCGTATTATTAATATTGCAGGAATTTTTAATTTAAAATCCTGGCCAAATAAACCGTAAATGTTCCTAGTTTGTCATGCGATTGATTTGCCTGTGATAAAATCCTCCTTGAAATTGACCTACTATATTTTTCTGACCTTTGTTGTCATCCAAGACAATATTTCTAGATCGTTTAAATAATATTTTACGTCGCAAGAATTTCATACAGTTCTTGATATAGATTTGTTTATATCTATAACTTTTATTTTTATAATTTATCATATTTTCATGTAAAACTATTCTATAATTAATTGTACTGGGTTTGCAACGTTTGGTGTCGAATCAGCGTTAAGTTTTTGCAGTTTGTTGCTCTTCCATTTTTCCCATCAGTAAATCCACATCTTTCTAGAATGATTGCTTATGCTTTTTAATGAATTTTAAATATTTCAATACAAGAATTTATTAAAATTATCAAAAATAAATATAATGTGGTTGTTTTTTGAAACTACAGGTAAATTTAACATTCATTCAAAATTAAATCACCTACTGTTAGATGATAATAAAAAGTTCAAATTGATATAAAGATATATATATATATAAATAAAAACGCTAAGCGTTATCATCTTGAAATTCCTGTTGTGCAGGGTCAACAATAATCTATTTTTGGGTGAGAATTCTTGGAATCACAAATTAATAACTGATAATGAATAAATACGCATTACTTGTTATTATTACAGAGGAATTTGCACTTTTTTCATTACAAATACCGGTATAGCCATCAGCAAATTTTCTGGTGAAGTTGTCACTACAATGCCACATTGTAATACAACAAAAAAATCACTTTACGATGAACCAAACATTAATATAACATAATTTAACTGAAAAATCAAATAAAACTAATCTTTTGAAACCTATACTTCACAGGTATAAAATTTATAGATATTAAAAAAGATTAACAGTGACTATGTTTATTTTTAAATGTAAGCAACGTTTCCTTAACGCACTACTGAATTTGTGATTTAATATAATAATTATTCTTTCTACCTTATTATTTAAAATTTCCTGAAGTAACGTTTCGTCCTTACGTATTCGTTACGTTTAGGTAGTAGTGAAAGTATTTACAGACGGGGACGTTGTTACTTTAACCCAGTTTAAAAGGGAGCGTCTGTCGAATTGTTAAACATGTTATTATTCAGCCATATACCTTTTCATGCTGAATTAGCTTTTGGAAGCATTAACAGTTATTAATACTCTGTATGTGTAATAAATGAAAAATCGATGTAGATCAAGATAAAGTTGTTTGTAACACAATGGTTCAAGGATATATTTTTTTAGTAACTTATGCAGGAATACTTTGCATCGTTAAACTAGGTACCTAATCCAAGTTATGAATAATGTGTAATTATTTTGTATAGATTTGTCTGACGGAATTTTCTAACGCGACTAAAGTGTTTTCTGTTGGTTAAACTAATTCATGGTATTCTTTTCTTTTTCAGAAAACGTAGAGGTGCAATCAATGCCAAACAGCTTGGATATCTGGAGAAATACCGTCCGAAATCCAGACTAAAATCAAAGAACGGACACAAGAATTCTTGCTGCGTTCAGTAAATATCTCTCTTAACATGTGTTCAAACCATGCAACAGGGCACTTAATTAAAAAAAATTATTTCGGTATCATGAGTGTGAAATATACGTAATTGCTTACTTTTAAAAAATGAATTATACATAATTATATTTTAACCTGCAGTAAAACGTTCACAAGACGGGAATTTAACTTGAATCTTGATGTCGAACATTGGCATATATGGTTATAGAAACAACAGTGAAATCGGCCATGACAAGTAAAAGTTACGTGCTCGTATTTAAAACAAATACCTGCAGAAAATGCAGTAGCTATCAAATTGTTTTTCTGACTACTAAGATTTCCGCAAAACAACATATTTTATATTTGTAAAAACTTGCTTGTTTTATGAAGATTCAAATTCGCAAAAGGACTCCGTAATTACTGATTAACATCAAATCCCAAACTGTGAATGTTTGTTAAAGGCCGATACATTTATTTGACATTGTAATTTGATAATTTTGTTTGCTTTGATTTCATATATTGTGATTTATGCAACCAGTTCGTAATGGGTTAAGGATTATGTCCACTTTATTCTAAACAATGCAATTTGATCAAAATTGAAACGATTCCTAATTTTTAGCCTCTGATGTACTGTTTTTAAATTTAACTTTAACATATTTTTTAATTTAGTAGCTGAAATTGTTTTTTGTTTTGGGGGAAAATAAATGTATTAAATGTTGAAAAAATGTCATTATTGTGTACCAACTACTACTTAATATTTAATTGATCAACTATTTTATAAATGTTATTTATTTAGATTCTCTCCTAAATCTTTTTAGTGATGGAATTTGACGAGTACATACTAGTTCTATATGTTTTTTGTTTTTAGTTTTCATTTTTTCTCGATTTAATTAAGTTTTGAAAGCAGCTTCTGTTTATCTATTATATTTTACCAACCGTATTGGATTTAGTACCAAAGAACACTAAACCATGCTTGGTTTATTTTTGAATTAGTATTGTTTGATACTAAATCCCATTTTAAAATTGTCTCTATTGCTACTAAAATGGTTAATTATATTTTATAAGTATATTACAGTCATTGATCACTTTAACGTTCACATTTTTTATGTAGATTTCTGGACAAATATATTTTATTATTATGAGTAAAGTATTTTTTTATTTAAATAACTTCCCCTAATCCCTGATCAAAAAAAGCACATCAGTTTACAAAAAAGTAAAACTTTTACTCAAGCTATACCATCAAAGCAAGAGCAGGTGGGCCCACAGGAAGGAGTTCTCTCACCACTACTTTGGGCAACCTTAGCAGACGATCTCCTCAATGATTTGTCCAAGGAAGATTTTTATTGTCTAGGATACGCCGATGACATAGTAATTGTGGTAAAAGGTAAGTTTGCTGGAGTAATATCTGAAAGAAAGCAGATAGCTCTAAATATGGTAGACAACTGGTGTAAACAAGAGAGACGGTCAACGCTCAGAAAACACAAATTGTCAACTTTACAAAAAGAACAGCACTGCAAGGCCTAAAACCACCAGTGCTAGGAGAAACGGAGATTCCATTTGCCAAAGAAACAAAATACCTAGGGGTATTTTTTGATCATAGGCTCACTAGGAATACTCACATAGTGAAAACCACACAGAAAGCTATCATGTCTTTAGGCAGATGTAGAAGACTGTGCGGTAAGAACTGGGGACTCAACCTAAAAATGACCCTGTGGTTATACACAAAGGTTGTCAGACCAATAATAACTTATGGGTCCGTGGGGTGGTGGACAAAGACGCAACAAGTAGGAGCAATAAGGCTGTTGAATAACACAAAGGCTGGCCTGCCTGTGTGTTACAGGGGCCATAAAAACTACTCCTACAGCTGCAATGGAAGTCTTAATGAATCTGCCACCTCTACACATATTCATACAAGGTGAAGCGAGATCTGTAATGCACAGATTAATACATAGCCAGCAACATAACATAAGCCAAACGCATAGTGCTGACAACTGGAAGCTAATCGAGGAGCTAAAGGCGGACTATGTAATGGGACACAGCCCATCGATGCAATAGCTACGAGATATAGCTTCGATAATAAGTTCAAAGTAACTGTACCAAACAGGGAAGACTGGAAAAAAGGTGTACCCGTACATGCGGATGTTTTTTGGTATACAGACGGGTCAAAGACATTAGTCGGCGTAGGAGCCGGTATAGTAGGGCTAAAGCAAGGGATAGCCTTCCCAGTAAGCCTATCAAGGAACGTCACAATTTTCCAGGCGGAAATGACGGCGATTCACCACTGTGTGGAAGAAATTAAAAGGCAGAAGAGAACATATCGTTCAATTGCCATCTTCACAGACAGCCAAGCAGCGCTAAAGGCACTCAACTCCGTAGAGGTCAATTCTATGCTAGTATGGGATTGTGTGCGGGCCCTAAACACACTGGGTGAGCGTAGCAATGTTACGGTAGCCTGGGTACCAGGGCATAAGGGCAACGAAAAAGCAGATGAAATGGCCAAGCAAGGCTCATCAATGCCATTCGTTGGGCCGGAACCCTTCTGCGGCGTTGCAAAAACCATAACAAGGAAACAAACAAAGAAGTGGGTCGCCCACGAATCTCTGAAATGGTGGAGGAACTCACCAGTACAGAGGCAAGCGAAACAGTTCATATTAGAACACTCGCCAAAATTTACAGCAGATCTGATGGCCAAAGACAGGAAAACTGTTAAAGCTGTAGTGGAGTTCTGTTAACGGGGCACTGTAAGCTAAATAGGCATTTAAAGCTGATGTGATTGACAAACGAAGATATGTGCAGGTTTTGTCACCTAGAAGAAGAAACGGCAGAACACATGTGCGGTTTTTTGCATTAGGCGAAGAAAAGCCATTGGCAGAGAGCTATATGAAAGGTTCAGTCTCCACGCTAATAGACTTTTTAAAAAGAGTCAGGCTGGAGAATGTAATCTAGAGTTTAGAGGACCACAGTAGATCTGAAAAGGTCTCAGTGGATTAGGCCAAAAGCCACCTCATAAAATCTAATCTAATCTAGTTTTAAATTGACTATAGGGTCAATTCTATAAGAAGTGGGTAAAAATTAAGGGAACGCCGTTATATTTTACGAATTTTCCGCCATTAGAAATGTTTTAATCTGTACATAGTCACGATTAGGGTTCAAATTTTAACATGTATGGTGACCAATTAAGTGTTTTCCGTTAAGATTTTAAAGCTTATCAATAGTGAAATGGAGTTAGCAGATTGTCTAATTTTTAACCATGCGTTAACATTTGCTTAGAGTTGCTCCTTTGTGCCTGCCCTCAAGCGGTCCGAATCAGATAATACCATGCTTGGCGGGGGTCTCTTTCTCGCCCTAATACCCGAAATGTTCACCAAATAAACTGATACGCTTTAAAAAGAGGCTGCATTTGTAAGATAAAAATGAATAGGTGTGAGTCGCACTAGACTATTGCGAGTCGCAGTGGAGGGCGAAATGGACCCACAAACCAAAAATTTTGTGTCCTAGAATTACTGTGAGCCCTAATAAATGTTCGGTATACATTCAAAACACGTTGAATCATCAAAATATTTGATTCTAGAATCCAGAACATATCCATCAACAAATCGACCGAATTTTTTGTAATGCAACAATAGACAGGAATAATATGTCGAGGCCAACGATATACGCAAGTCGTTAATAACCATAAAAATGTCCTGTTGGTCAACAATGTTTCAAGTAATTAGATTCAAATTAATTTGCATTGCAAACGTTATCATTTTGAACGGCCTGTTTGCTGTCAGGACATAATTTAGTAGATTATTGCAGAGCTCCTAGCCCCACCTAATCCCACTGGTGGTTTCGAATGGAACAGAAAATAATTGAAACTTGCATGATGTGTGTCTATACAATTGTTACGTCAAACAATATTCCACAATAGAAATAGATTATTGATAAAAAAGCATATAGGAAAGGAATAAACAAGTAGCTTACAATGTTTTTTTGGTGGAGTGTAATCTCATACATGAAGGGTCATCTAGCTTGAGTAGTTGTTTCTTCGGAGGAAAACGTTAAAATTGTGAGACAAATTTTCATTATAATATATGTCTTATTGAACAAGGAAAATGCTTATTATTCACTACAAATACAGGGCTAAAGATGGAAAAATAAGGGAACTCTCTAAGAAACTATAGATACATTTTAGATGTTTCAAAGAATAATAGCTCCTTCGTGAACAACACACCGCTTTGATAGAGTAAAATATAAAAGGGCAATGACCGCCAAAATTTTAAAAATCTAGAGTTTTCAGTAACATTCCTAAGATACAATCCATATGTTGTGACATGTTGAAAAAGCATGTAAATCAACTGCGACTAGAAATAAATGTAACCAGGAAATGAAGAGTTCACATAAAAATTAGTTGATCAAAAATATATACAAACATGTAATAGATTTGTTTTTGTCTTAAAGAAAAGGAAAAAATCACATAAATGGTTAAGTTTTAAAAAAATCACGTAAGAACTAGTCAAAGAATTGTATAATTTTTTTAGACAAATTGCAAGAAATACTGTTAAACCCTCTCTTTTTCTAGAGTGGCTAGGATTACTTGTGAAAGTGGATAGATACAATGTTAAAATAAACAACTTTTGCGTTTTTGTCCAGTCTGTACTAATTTGAATCAACATATTAGCAAGGAGATCCTCCAATTTAAAAAGGGGAGTGTTTCATTTAGAAAAACTAGTGGGACGTCATCACTCAAAGGTATATCACCCTGTATGATAGATTATCCTTTTAAAAAATAGTAAATTTAAATCAAAAATAGACCTGTTATTGGATTTGCTTATATCACTTAAGTAATAATTAATTTATGCTTTACTCTATGGACGCGCATAACCCATTGCTTAAAATTTCTTTTTTTAAAAAATGGCATAACTGAACTTGTGCAATAATATAATATGTAATAAGTAATATTTGTTAAATAAAAAAGTTCTATGGAATGTTCTTCTGGGTAGGTACATATCTGTGTCACAAGTTACGCTTTATTAACTTTTCTCAATGGAAGCCATCTTTATAATGACGTAAAAGTGTAGAAAAAATGCGTAGGAACTGAACAAATTTAAAAACATTGATTCATTTGCTTTTTTTTGCATCGTCTAAAATAGAATAACGAAATAAATTTGTTTAAAGAACTATATTTTACTAAAATAAAATATGAGATACATACAGGGTGTTTCGAGACCCTTGCTATACAAACAATAATATCTAAACGTTATGTTTAATGGGATGCTTTTACGAATAAAATTAATTTTCTCCTACGCTAAAAAAATTATAATAAATACATAATTTATTTGATAGTTAAAATACGATGGATGCGTTAACTACCAGTATTTTATTTTATCCATGAGGTTGTATATAATTTTTTTTATTTGAAATAAAATTTTTCTTAATGCAATTTTCCTCGATATATGCTTAGTAAGTTGTCCCTGACTTAGTTTCCACAGCTGTGCGTCATCTTTGCAATGGCGGATTTACTGATAGTGTGAAATATATAAACAGCCTGTATAATAACTTCAAAGTTAGATGCGAGATGTGTTTGTTCTGAAAAAACAAGGATTTAGAAAGAGTTGGCGTCTAGCCAGAATTTAGATAAGCGTTCAGCTACAACATTGTGGGTATATCCAGCAAGAAATCAGACAGGCAAATATGACGTCGTGCTCTGTGTATTAGCCTGACGACGGTGGTTTTCCTCGGTTTAAAACTGTGTATCCGACACCGCTTGAATGTGTTCCTAGTTTTTTTTTTGAAAATTTTTTTTATTTCCTCAATGTTCTAAAATTAATCTAGATCTTCGTTATGTAATGTTTAAATTACACAAATGTTATGTTTGGAAATGATACCTGTTAGGAATTTTGTCTGCAGTGTTTGAAGTGGTTTTTTGAATAACCTACAAGATAAAACTGTAAGTGCGAAGTTTTATATTTACCTATACGGTTTGTTAGTTTCTCCGTTTTAACTGCCGATATACGAATGCGATAATAAGCTGGATCTATATATAGATAGCAGGAATCCGTCGTGTAGCTATTGCACTTGAAAGTTCTTTTTTTCCATTTTATTATATCCGATTTAGAGTTCCTGACCCACAAACCGACAAAACCAAAGATACCGGTGAAATATTTTTTATAACAAAATAATACATGCATACACGTTGAGCATAAAAAACAGAATACATACAAAAACTAAAAGTGTAACAATGCTCGACGATTTTAATAGATCTAAGTTTTAAGTGTGTGGAAATATCAAACAATACAAGTAGAAAATAATATTTCCGATAGTAAAATTGCTCACTAAATTATTTTCTTTATAATTTATAACAAATATTGTATAAATTTTTGTTATTGGCAAAATATTTTTTCTTTTCTTTAGTTTACTCTTCACCGTAAAGTGAAACAGTTCATATAGTGATAGTTGCAGTCACAATCTTCCAAAGCAAAGGTAGCCTGAAGTAAGTAGTATTTAAAAAAACATTTTTAAGAGCTTCTGTGATAGTTACGTTTTTATAAAACAATCAAATTGCTGAAATATATGTAGGAACATTTTTTGCCGCTTTTTCTACCTAATAAGTTTTTTATAATATATACATATTTTTATTTTAAACGACCCCAACTTCAAAAACAAGAAATATGTAACTTTTTTACAATTGTAAAACAGGTAACATTAAGGGTAACTAAGTTGTTATATCATATTCCAATATTCCAGAGATAAAATGGACAGTGCATTTGAACGTTCTTGCTTCATGGTCGATCTAAAATTGTATTTAATCCTTGAAAGTTTAGAAAAAGATGAAGTATTATATTATTTACAAATCTGCAAGGGAGTTTTATTGTTGTTTACTAAAAGTGCTTTTGTATGAATGTATTCTTGAACAAATGAAGCATCTAAAACATTTTCATACGTTGTTTACTGTTCCCTTTGAACGCACATTTTTACTTTTTCCATAGTGAAAAAATTCAGCTGCCTTTGGCTGCCTACTGTACAAATCTGCCCTACATCTCAGATTTTTCTCTTTTAACACTCACTATCCATACCACTGCTTAATTTTTTTTAACATATTAATAATTTTTTAGATTAACCGAATCAAATTTGTTGTCTTACTTTATAAATAGTCTGTTCATCCACAGTATATACAAATATATTATAAAATCATAGGAAACACGAGTATTTATCGTTCTATCAAATACATGCGGCTTCACTCGCGTTGATGTCATTAAGTACGAAAATTAAATAATTTTAATAAAATTTCGGTTGAGCAGCGAGATCAGTATTTTTTCTGGATAAAAGGTATATCATTTTTTGTACCCCTGACAATGTAGATACAAAATTTCATGATGATCAGTTGAGTAGTTAAGCCGTTAAAGCACAACAAACAAACTCATTTATAATAGTAATCATTGCAATATTGGAAACCGTAAAGGTGAGGAGATAGGTTAAATAAGATTAAAGTTGGTGGGTCAAAAAAGGGTGTTGGTCCCCTTCAAAAACCTATAAAAAGCAAGAAAAAAATTATGTATTTCATTACCTAATGTGATCTAACACCCATAATAAAATTTAATGTAAATTAATATAATATTGGTTCCTCTTGAAATATTCTTAATTTTGAAAAAACCGTTACCTTCATTCTGCAAATACCATTAGCATTATTTCATGTGAATTTATTCACGCTAATTATCATTGTTCTTTTTCACACACATACACTCAGTCTGAGCTTTATTTTGGTACGCTAAAAATATATTACAAAACCATCTATTAGTAGTTACTTCGTGCTAGATGTGTATTTAGATAACTCTGTTAAAACACTTATTCATTAAACATACCGTTATACCGTGTGTTTGATTAAGTGAGGCAAGTGGCTATATCTCAAAAGAAGCAAAATTTAAAAAACGGTTACTAGCCATTTTTGCAGAATTTCAGTCTCTATTCTGTTCCATTCTAATTAAATTTTTGAAGAAAATTGCTGAGACTGCGCCATTTGGTACTACTACATCACATAATTCCCTTACAATGACACTAGGTTTGTTAAAGTACGTTTAAATGATATAAAAGTTATGATCACTTAATTAAATTGACATTCCCACTCTCTCCTAGCAGATATTGTAAAACATGGTTAGATGTGGTAGAGCAAACTTCTATAGAATTGTTTCAGGATTACATTTCTATTATTTTTACTTTACTTTTGAGCAGAAAACTGCGAAATCTATGTTAGCATCCCAAAAGGGTGTTTCAGCCTCTCTCTTTGCTAGTTTATCTGCTATTTAATTTCCTTCTATTCCAGTGTGACCTGGAATCACAGTAAGGTGACTATATTGTTCTCGCCTAGTTCATTGAGTTTGCCTAGGCATTCCTGCACCATTATGGAACTGATTACACGAGAGTTCAGTGCTTTAATAGCTGATTTATTCTCCGATATATGATGATAATCCTTTGCCATCTATATCCTTTATCAATATTGAACTGGGCACACTTTCTTATGGCGAAAAATACTTGCGGCTTTCAGATTGTTAATATCGCATATATTAAGAGTTTCTTGGTTGTGTAATAATATTTTTTCAGATTCCCATAAAACAAAATGCACCATTTATATCCCTTAGCAAAAGGTGACCCCCTTTGTCCACTAGGATTCCATCCCCAAGTCAGATGGCCAACTAGATGTAAAAGATGCTTTAGGTAAGGAATACGCCTTTGGTTTTATCTGTATCTTAGAAATATTAAATATAATTATAATTTATTTATTTAATTTCTAGAGATTATAAGGAACATGGTGGAAAGAAAAGAGAGAGCGATTCAAATTTACACAAAGATGCATCTACTGTTTCCACACCTAGTCTATCCTGGACTGCTAGGTATGTAAAAATATAATACTAGGTATTTCGTTTAACATGATTGAAGAAGGTAGTAATTAAATCAATGTGCCATTATCATCTTTAGAATACTTGGATTGAGTTATACATGTGTACCTAATATTAAAATAGATCAACCAGCGATCAGTTAATATCGGTTTGTTTCCAAACATTATTGATAAAAGAACTTTATTATAAAAATTATAGATATAGAGAAATTATTTAGCGCTGTAATTGTCACTATGTTAATACGGTATATAAAAACAATTGGCGCAGAGGCTCAACATTTCTATGGGTACACATAATTCTTCTCTTGGCACAAAACTATGTACGTAGTGTTATTGACTTCAATTGGGTCATTATTTTCAGACTTGGAACTAGACAGACTTGTAAATATTATTTACTGTCAAGTATATTTCATTACTCTACTACCGCTATTAAAATACATTATCCTTTTATTGGAATATTTTAGAAAAATTTCCAATCATCAAATTTATATTTGATACCCAACCACTGAAAAATGTACATATCTTTTTTGTGGAATTATTAGATAGCAACCTTGAAGTGTGAAGTTGAGAAACACTTCCATGGCCGCCGTTCGGTATGTTCTAATTGCTCCTGTGATGCATATACAGGCTAGTCATTGAACTCTGGAGGGTTGTCTATCGTCGTCAACAGGCTAGTCCTATTTCTACACGTAACGGCTTCATGAGTGATGATCCAGCTCAGAATTCTTGGGCTAGAACCCCAATTTTTCCTTGCCAGATTTCTGCACACCGCTAGAGCCATTTTTGCTATGTGTATATTCTCCTTTTCGTGTTTGTTCCACAGGAGTTTACTGTCTAGAGTCAGACCTAGATATTTCACCTCTTGCCTCTATACAACGTCGCTCCCATCAACTTTAATAGTTTTGAGGTTGAGTTTTCTTTTATTAGTTCAGGATATTATATGCTGGGAATATAAATTGTTAGATCGCAAATGACCCAAGTGTTAAACGGTCAACACTTTTATTGGAGATACTTGGAATTGAAATAATTTTCAAAAATAAATCCTATTTATATTAGAAAACCATATTGCTTCTGCAAAGAAGCCCGTTAAATCCAAAAATACTACCGTACAATGAATTATTTAACTCACACATGGATTCTAATTTTAGTGCATGATATAGAACTAAACAGGGTAGGGTGTTAATCTAAACGCTCTTAATAACTTGTATGATTTATGGAAATTTCTGCTTTGAATAATCTGTTAGAGAACAAAGAACATAATAAATATGGTTTGGTAAATACGACGTTAGTGGGGATCTTTACAAAAAATGTCTAACACAAATCATATAAAGGACCTAGACAAATTTGGTATTGTATTGTTGGAAAACGTAGATTTTACCCCACAAATGACATGCTAAAA
This sequence comes from Lochmaea capreae, assembly GCA_949126875.1. Taxonomy (NCBI): domain Eukaryota; kingdom Metazoa; phylum Arthropoda; class Insecta; order Coleoptera; family Chrysomelidae; genus Lochmaea; species Lochmaea capreae. The sequence goes on from OX421402.1 coordinate 4,079,577, forward strand.
TATCAATAACATCGGAATATTTTCTGCTTGCTAGACTACATATTCATTTGAGGTATAATGTTAAATATAGTGAAATTATAATCAATGTTTTTTGTTTACAGAGATGGTGAGAGCAAAAGTAGAAGTTGGATGTCTAGTACGAATTTATCAGCAACTAATGAAAATAATTATAGTGAAAATAATGATTTTAATTATCCATCTTCTTGGATATCAACTCCCGACTTAGCTAATATGAAAGATGATGCACAACCTATTACAACTGTCAGTATTTCTCTGCCGAAAAGAAAGATAAAACCAATAGATACTGGGCAACGAACATCAGGTATCTAATATCAAAAATATACTTTAATTTTTAACTTTAAAGTAAAAAAACAACAGAACCGAAAATACACATAAATAAACCACCTTTAAAGATTTTATCGAACGCCCATGCAGCACATTAGGTGACAGAAAGTATTTTATTTAAAATATGGTAATTTTTCGTTTTTATATCAGTTTCAGATAGTTTTTCTGTACCAAAAGAAAAGTTGTCAACAACATTTAACAGAAGCGACAGCCTAGCGACTAGAGCAAATAAACTTAGAGCAATCAAAGAATCATCTCCAAGTACGGCTAAAGGAAATAGGATACAAATAAAGGAAGTTAAAACTATATCCGAGGAACCTACAAATCATGATGTACAATTTCTCATTCAAGTAATTCAGTGTTTTGTTTGTGTGAAACCTACCCCATTTTACAAACGCTCATGTTCTTACGTATATAAAAGTAGTTGCCAAAAGTAGAGAGTAGAAATTAATCAAAATAAATAAATGTACAGGGTATCCCGTTACAATTAGGCCAGAAAAATAGAGCTAAAGTTGAAGATCAGACCGTAGTGTAATACTAGACACAAAAGGATTCTAAAAACTACCTATTAATAGATGTAATATCGGGGTATCCCAGGAGAATAAACAGTAGGAATATATTCTTCAACTTATGTATTAGAACCAAAAAATTTGTACTAAATTTTAATAAAAACACAGTTTCTCCCAATTACCAATAAATCAATTTGTATAGATTTATTCAGATTACTAAAATAATTCAAATTATTTGTTGATAGGTACAACTTGGACTACACATACCATACAGTAATGAAATAATTTGTTTTAATTTTCATCATGCACGCAAAATAAACCTTTCTTACTTTTACTTTTCCATTTTGAATTTTTAACGGTTTTTGTTCACAGTGTCTGTTCTAATAGTCCTAATAAAATTAATTTTGTAATAGTTTAAAAATAATTTAATTCGGATCACCTTGTATATTTTTATTTAACAAATAATCAGCTAACCGATTATTGCTTTCTATAATAACTTTCCAGTGTGTACTGTTTTTTTATAATAAAATTGATCTAACAATGATTGTTTAATTGTTACAAATATATACATTGGTGTTTGCAAACCTAACACCAATGGACCTCCTCCATGGATCACGCACATATCCATCTTTTTTGGACGTTTACTAGCAGAAGTCAGGAAACCTGCATGTTGCGCTGCCTACTTCGTCCATCTTAGAGAGATTACTCAGAGATCAGATTTCTGAAGCTCCAAGAGCAATTTAGCATAGAGAGCAGGAATTAATAATAACTTCTTGGTTAGAAGGATTTTTCCAGTAGGCTGCACCAAGTTCCTTTTCCCACGATATAGTACGAGACCGATTTTGGTCTTACAGACCTTTTGGACTTGCAGTCTAATAAGTGATCTTGGTCTTGAACTTGCAAAGACAAGTCTCGCTCATTACCACTTATGTTACCTTGAGCAAATACTAAAGGGATTGTACACAGCGATGCTTTAGTATCATAAGACTTTTTGGATCAAGACTTATTCCTTTTCAAACCATTACAGATTATCTACAAGATATTTAATTTTCTGTTTGGTTACTGCATATGAATCTCTACCTGTCTTCTTGGTGGTGTCTACCTTGTCAAATATGTTTAAGATGTTCTTCTTTGTTACTTCTAAATCTTATGATTTTCAATGTGCGTGATCCATCAGTTAAATTGAAGAAATTCATTATTTGAAAATTATTTAGGTAAAGGCCAAGTCTATTAAAAACTCCTCGCAAGACTCGGATAATGACGATGCAGTAAGTTTGGCTGGAACCGAAACTACGGACACAACTCTAGTTGACACTCACGAAAGTGAAATGAGAGATCAGCTAGAAAGCATTAAAAAAGAATTAGAAACCACCAAAGCGAAATGCGATAGGTTGGAAAGAGAAAAAAGTGATATTTTACTAAGAAGACTGGCTGCTATGGAATCGACAACTAGCAAGACTAGTGCTTCTGAAGTACTGAAACTACAACAGAAGTGTAATGAACTTCAACAGCTGCTAGAAGATTACAGAGATGAAAAGAAAAGTTTAAGTTTAAAGGTAAGAGAGTTAGAGAGTGATTTAGACAATAGACCGACTGCACAAGAGGCACAAAGAATAGGAGATGATTTGCGGTCGAAACTTTTGGCAGCCGAAACGTTGTGTGAAGAATTAATGGATGAAAATGAAGACATTAAGAAAGAACTCAGGGATATGGAAGAACAAATGGATGAGCTGCAAGATAATTTTAGGTATGTTTGGGAAATTGTACTAAATATAGTAACTGAGTATCCAAATGACAATAATAAATATTACTTTGTATACCGTGTGTACCTATTCTTGTTTTCTTTCCAAAAAATACTAGATTTTGTTATATTTAACCATTTACATTTACAGAGAGGACCAAGCAGTGGAGTACACATCAATTAAAAAAGATTTAGATCAAACAACAAAAAATTGTCGAATACTATCCTTTAAACTGAGAAAGGCCGAAAGGAAAGCTGCACAATTAGAATTCGAGAAAAACGAGTTAGATAAGAAAATGAAAGATGTAAGATTGTCCGCTTGGTTTTGTCTATATTTGAATCTAAATGAGATTTTTTTAGATAACAGGAAGCGGAACAACATTATCCCAGATAGAGAAAATAAAAGAATTGGAGCAGGAAATAAAATTGTCTAACGAAGTATCTGTTCGATTACAGAAAGAATTAGATGAAGCGAAAACGAAAATCAATAAAGTCGAGGATACAAAGGGACCAACTAAAAAAAAAGCTCCTACGTTGGCTAGTATAGGCAAAAACCCTTCAGCAGATGGGGTGAGTGAAAATTGCTTATTCAAAACATCAGCGGGAAACGGAATCATTATTAACTGCCCCTACTTTTAAGTCTCGTGTTCGCACTTGAGTTGCTGATCAAATTATATCTTGAAAAGTCATAGCCATCAGTTTACTAACCCCTATAAAAAAGAACAATTTGATTTAATTATTTTGTTTTTTGTATATAGAAAGTATCACGAGAATCTCTAACAAGAGGAGGGTCACAAGATGATCCTGTGCAGCTCCTCAGGGATCTTCAGGATTCATTAGAAAGAGAAGCAGACTTAAGGGAACAACTAAAGTTTGCCGAAGAAGAGGTACTTTCTAAAAATTAAATAAAGTCTGCGATTGGTTACAATAATTAATAAATTGTGTCTTCTGAAAACCAATAGCTTATATATATAGTGGTATATTTTTCATATTTTGCTTCTTTCTTCAAATTGCAGGCCCAAACTTTACGTAAGAAAGTTTCCAGAATAGAAGACGATAATGAATCCTTGGTTTTGCAACTGAAAAAAATGGCCAGCAGAGCCAGAAGTACGTGAATATAAAAAACGTGTGCTAACCATTTTTTTGTTATTCTAACAGATAAACAGGGTAGCAAGGCAAAAACGAAGAAATCGTTGATATTTTATAAAAAATGTATTTTTCGGAAATATTGAAATGCTGTTTTTTCTGACCTCAATGGTGATACTGCAAAGTTTTTGCTTTTTATAACCTTTTTCCTACTAATAGATAATCAAAATTATTGTGAATATTGTTTCTGACAACGAAGAAACTAGTTAATTAACAAAGCAACACATTTAAATTATCTATTTTGCTTAAAAGTCTGACTAGACAAACAGTACCTAACTTCTACACTCACTTTTAATTTATAGCAATTGCCATTACGGACACATTTATCTTTTAGCTCGAAAATTGAGTCCTACTAATCAAAAGTTTACTCTGGAACCAACAGAAAAATCAGACATATCGGAAGATGATGATCCAGCGGAAATGAAATTGCAATTAGAACTAAGCGACCATGAAGCAACAGTGCTTCGACACAAAGTTGAAGAATTAGAAGGAGAGAACCATAAATTAAAATCCAAAATCAAAGAATTACAAGAACAAGCTTCTACCAAAACCTCAACTAAACGGACTTTACTCAATGGTGAAAAGGTTAAAGAAAATTCGTTACTTAATCAAAAACTTAAGGTGGGTACAAAAACTCTAATTATAGTTATTAATAATCTATTGATTATTGGCTCAAAATAATAGGCAAATAAATTGAAGAAATCAGAGAACCCTACGGAGTTGTACTACAGTACCTACAATTTTTTATACATCATCGTTAGTTGTATACCCTTTGTGGTTCCCTTACACATTTTTATTCAATATTTACTAATATTGTTTACAATAGTTCCTTCTGATCTCCTGTTCAATTGTTCTCGTCACTGTTCCTATATATATTCATTATTTATATTCTTATTTCCTTTCTTGTATAAAGGTGTGTTGCCTATTTTTTCATTAGTACCAATTTCCTTCAGGTTCTAGAAGATGAAACAAACGATATACGAAAAAAACTGATAGAAAAAGAAAGAGACTGTGAACGACTCCATGCCGAACTCAGTTTGACACAAAAAAGATCAAAAGGCATGCAAAAAAGCAAGTGAGTATATTTTTTTAAATAACAATTGACATACGCACTCAACCAAAACTTTTTTGGTTACAGATCTTTGGATCTTGATCAACAAACTTTGGATCTTCGTAGGCAGCTCCAAGTTATCGAGCAAGAGGCACTAGTATTAAGAAATAAAGTACAAAGCTTAGAAGTAGAAAATGAAAAACTTGGTATAGAAAACAAAAAATTGGGATTAAAAACAGCTAAAGGAATTAAAGGAGACAAGAATTTGGATAGATATATAGATCAAATAGCATTACTAGAAATTGAAATGAATGAGAAAAATGATAAAATTAAGAGTCTTGAAGAACTTCTTAATATATCAGAGAAAAAAGATAATGTACTTTTCACCAAGGTAAAAGTGTTTCTATTGTAGGTTTTTTTCGATTTGATCTAATCTACACACATCTACAGCCTCAACGTAAAATGTATCCTTCCCTTGCTCTTCCAAATGACCACCCTTTGCCTATTCAACACAATCACAATCAAATGCTTTCTCCAAATCTAAGAAACCCATCACATCCGTTTGGTTTTATCTTATCTCCCCTTATATTTTAGTTTCTTTCTAGAAATTCTGGCTCAATAGTCTTTTTATTCTTTCCCTGGATTACATATTTATGCAACATTTTATATTTTTAGGGTGATTTTAAGAAATTCAGTCAAAGGACCCCTAAAAAAATTTCAGCACTTACTTCCAAGGACCAGATGAAGACGATGGTTAGCGATCTAGAAAAAGAAATAGGAGAAATACTCCAGGTTTTAAAAACCAATGAAAATGAAAAAATAAAACTTGAAGAAGAAGCCAATTCAAAAGTAAAGAGAGCCGTTAACGATTTGGAAGAAACAAATAAAAAAATAAATAACTTAATCAAAGAACTTGATGATGAGAAATTAAAAGCGAGTAAAGTAACTATAGAAAAAGAGACACTAAATAAAACAGTGAATAAACTTAAAGAATCTTTAGATAATCTTTCAACGGAGAAATCTTCGTTACAAACTGAAGTAGATAAATTGGTAAAAGACAAAACGAAATTAAGTAGCGATAAAATATCTCTGGATGATGAAATTTCGAAATTGCAAGCTAATCTCAGTAAGATTTTATAAAATTGTGTTTTAATAGGTCATTTAGTATTTCATCTTTTAGAAGCCTCTGCAACGAAGCAAAGCGATTTAAATACTTTGACGCAGAAAACCAATTCACTGGAACAAACTTTAGCGGAAAAAGAAAGAGAAATTAGAAAATTGAAAGAAGATTACAACAAAATTACCAACGAGGTTTGTACTCCGTACACACAAATTATTTAAAGCTGCAATCATCAAATTTTTTATAGTTCCTTCAATACTATTTTTATAATTTAGATAAATGTATAAAAAGCGATTTATTTCGAAGTTTATGAACAGCAAATATAATATTTCGGTAAATACACCGCTTACATCGATATGTACCATTTGATACCTATATGAACATGATAATATTCATCTAATATAGAGATCAAAGGCTCAATTGAATGAATGATCGAAGTAAATTATGGGATTTCACGGCACTAGTACTGGATGTATATCAGCTGTTGAGATGTTGACAAACAAAGTGTATGGTCAGAATTGTGCTTTACACTGTAGTGGAACGCCCCTGATGCGATAATTACAGTGAAGCAGAGTCGAACGCGGTTAATACTTGGATGGTTGACCACTGGAGTAACACCGTCGTAATCCATATGGATGTAGGGCTCTATAAAGATCCATATCACTGGTTGGAACACTAGTGGTTTCGGCAAAATTTCCGGTTAGGGGTAGTAAGCTCAGTCGCAAACATTAAATAACAAAGAAAAAAACATCGTAGATACTTATGGAGCACTTTCGCGATACAATAAATTTATTTTCAGAGTGAAAAAGAAAGACTTAAGATCCAGTCCCTAGAAACAGACCAAGTAAAATGGGAGGACGAAAGAAAGAAATTGAATAGAAAAATAGATACACTAACAACCAAAATAAATAATCTAGAAACAACCATTCAACAAAAAGATAAGTTGGTGAAACAACTGGTAATGAAGTTATGAATAATATACCAAAATAATAATTGATTCACATAAGGTAAATAATTTTAGGAAACAAATTTGGAAACGGAAAAGGAACTTGTAACAAACACTAATAAGAGAGTGGGTGAGCTAGAAAGTAAGGAAATTGCTAAGTTAAAGGAAGAATTGGACAATGTGAGCCAATCCTACAAATCTGCAGAAGAAAAATTATCCAAAGCACAGCTTGAAAATAAAAATGGTAAATTGGAAAATGAAAAGAAAATAAAAGAAATGGAAATTGATTTACAGGTACCTAATATTTGAAGTCTGAGTCTAAGAGCCAGTGATATTTTTCAGTGATGATTTAGTTAAGGCCTATTTTCTTATAGATAATGTTGAAGAATGCCTAAAAGGGACCCCAAAAAAGCTTCATATTTTTATTAATTAGATAAGGTTAACATTTTTTTTAATCCTCCTCTGATAGTCACAACAATCTCTCACTGGCTCTTCTATACTATGAATTCAGCCATTATTGTTCTGTTACAGAATGAAAGGAAAAAGCTTGATGTACTCAGAACTAACAACGAAAAGGAACAAAAGAATAGGGAACTGGAATTAACAACATTAAAAGAAAAAATCAGAAAGTTGGAACAAAACAAATCTGGATCACCAGAAACAAAAACGTTACAAAAAACTATTTCTGAATTAGAAGCTACTATAACTAGAGAAATAAGGAAATATGACGAATTAACAGCAAGATATGAAATCTTAGAAGAAGAACATGTAATAACAAAAGCTAAACTAGTCATGGAAAAAGAAACTTTAGAATCGTAAGGATATATGTATAATCTTTTGGTAACTATTTAACTTATTTTGTATTTTAGACAATATAAAAACCTCAAACGAGAAACCGAGCAACTAGAAACTGAATTGAAAACTTTGAGAGACACTTACAACTTCAAAAACGATACTTGGATCAAAGAAAAGTTAGAATTGGAGTCAAAATTGAAATCTAGGCCAAGTTCTATTGGTAATAGTGAATCAGACAGACAAAGACTGAAAGCTTTACTTGAAGAAAAACAATCAGAACAAGATCAGCTTAAAAAGGAATACGATGCCATTCATGGCCAAATGGACTTTATAAGAAAGGAAAATGATGATCTCAAGAGAAAATTAGACGATTATGATAAAGTTAATAAGATACAAAGAAATATCAATGCTGATAGTAGTGCCATGGAGAAAGAAATGAAACAACTAAGGATAAGGTATTTTATTTCATTTTTGGAGATTCAATATCCAAAATATTGTATGTTGTAGGTTAAACAATCTTGAAAAAAGTAAAAAATCTGATTTGGCGGAACTAAAAATGAGATATGAAAGTCAGATTAACGTGGTTAACGGTGAATTACAATCACTACAAAATCAAGTGATTAGATTCAAAAGAGAGAAAGATACATACAAACATATGTTGGAAACTGCCCAGAAAACAATAGGTGATTTGAAACAATCACCTAAATTAGCCAGGACAGGGCCTAAGAATCTTAATTACGACGAGGTAAGTACAAATTATTTTCTGTTCGATAAATGAAGTCACTATTATAATGTGAGTTACCTTTGGTTTTAGCTAGAAGAATCCAAGTTGAAAGTAGCAACTTTGGATCAACAGATAAGTTGTATGGAAGATGAACTGTCAGAAGCTAGACTAGAAGCTTCTAGACTAAAAACAGAGCTAGTCTCAGAACGGTCATCATTTGAAGTAAGATTATCAGAGATGCATTCCAAAATAAACGAGTTAGAAGAAGAGAAAGTATTGAATAGTGGTAGGACAAAGGTAGTAGGTATTAGAACAAGAATGGAATTAGCATGGCAAAAAGAAAGAGAGGAACAGCAAAGACTACTTCAAGAAACTGCTACTCTAGCTAGAGATTTAAGGCAAACTCTATTTGAAGTAGAGCGAGAAAGAGATAAAGAAAGATTGGAAGCTAAACGTAAACTAGATCAATTAAAAAAAGCTTCTGAAGAAGATCAAGATGAAAATAAGAAAAAAGTTACGGAACTACAGTGCGATCTTTTAGAATTAAGAGACGCTCATGCAAAATTAAGAACAACTAACGAGAAGTTAAGAAGAGAAAGAGAAAAATACGATAAAGAACGAGAAGAATACCGATCCATGATGAATGGAAAAAAAAGAATGGATCAAGGAGACGATAGAAAGATAAATGCTTTAATTGAACAAATGGATACGTTGAAACAACTAGCTCCAGAGTTATTCTTTTCCAAAGAAAATGAAGCTCCTTATACTCCAACTCCTCCAAGAAGAACAAAATCTAAATCTAGAGAAAGTTCTCCTGCATTAGAACGGAGAGAAACGTCTATGGGACCGGAAGAAAAACAGCAGCAAATTCAATATATTATGCAAAGACTTGTTCATACCACAGAAGACCTAAGAAGACTTCAACGATTTACAGAAGACGATGCTGAACGGGAACGCATTAGAAGAACAATGGGTGTGAGAAGAGCTACTTCCACTGAACATGACAATGTAATTTTAAGACACAAAAAACCTGAACTGGGAAGGAATTCTGGACTTTCTCAGGGTAGTTTAAAACGGAAAAGTATCTCGTTAGAACATACTATCCAGACAGAACAAAATATATGGACCAATGATAATAGTATGTCAAGTTTGAATTCGTTGGATATTCATTCAGACGTTGAAACTGGAAGATCGAGGAAAGATGCAAGCTTAGATAGTAGGCTATCTAGCGGATCTACGCAGAGCGAATTGGGTGAAAAGAAAAAAAAGAAAGGGTTGATAGGTAAACTTAAAAAATTGACTAAATCAAGAAGTATAGATGATAAAGATCCAGACACTTTTTCACCAATGAGGCCGTTATCATCCAAGGTATTGTATTAGATTAAATTAATCTAATTCGCATTACATGTTTTTAATATCTATAAAAGTTTTCCGTCTCTTATATTTGATTTCATAGATTAAAACCATTTTTAGAACAATTCTGGAGAGAGCATGGATGACAATAATAAAGGAAGTAAAAAAGACTTGAAAGAAAGAATTACTGGTATTTTTAAAAAAGCTGGCTCCACATCAAGGAGTAATAGGTAGGTATATTTTTAACATTACAAAAAGTAGGTTGTTATAAAATAAATAACTAGTACCTACTTATCTAATAACAGAACAATAGCTGCTAGAAAATTAATTCCTAAACTAACATTTTAATATATTTAACAATGCAACATGAATTTATTACAATATCTACATTTTCCCTATTACTGCAAAATCACATAAAAATATGTATTTTTTAAGAGTCCTTCTGTTTTTTCATCTGTATCTTAATCTTTATTTTTAGTGTCGAACGAGGAATTGAGAGAAAACATGAGACTAGTTCTACACAAAGACCATTAGTACGAAATGGTAGTAATGGTCATTTAACAGCATCCAGTGTAAGTACTTTATTTGATTATAAAACAAATTAAACCAAACTTGAATAGATAATCTAGGTAGGTACATACATTTGGTAGGTATGTGATTGAGAAGTCTTACAAAAGAAGTTCAAAAGTTTAGAAATTACCCTATGTATGTATATTTTTAGGATACCGAAAGCTCCAAATCTAAATCAAGAAGAAGCTGATACTAATGGTCTGAGGAATGCTTGGTGACAATCCAGAAACTGATAGATTTTGTATAATGAAGGAATGATATTTAAGTAATTTCAGAGAGAATTGGTCCGTGTTTACGTATAAAATAAAGATTTATTTAGAAAACAATTATGTATTAGTTTTATTTAACAAAGTGATTTTCAAACAAACTATAGTCTAAATAACTAAATAACACTTGGTTAGAATTAGTCGAAGTAGTTTGGAACTGGGTTATATACCAGAAGCATGGAGAAGGGCAATAGTAACCTTCATTCCAAAAGCTGGAAAAAGGGACACAACAAACCCCAAATCCTTCAGACCAATTAGCCTAACATCGTTTGTGCTTAAAACGATGGAAAAAGCTATTGACAACTATAATAGAACGGAAATCCTAGAGAAACTACCTCTCCACCCGTATCAGCACGCTTACCGGGCAGGCAGATCTATGGAGACGGCACTGGTACAACTGACGGAGGATATCCGAGGTGCCTTAGACAACTAAGAAACTGTAGTATGTGCATTTTTTGACATAGAAGGAGCTTTTGACAACACTCCACATGAGGCTGTCAAGAGAGCATTAAATAGAAGAGGTGTAGACAGCACAACATCCAAATGGATGCCGGAACTGCTCACCACCAGAGTAGCAGAGACGAGAACGAGCAAAGACATTGTCTCCATCTGCACAACGAGAGGATGCCCACAGGGAGGAGTAGCATCCCCATTAATGTGGAGTCTGACGGTTGACGAACTCCTGTGTGGTTTGACGGACCTCGGAATATCCTGCCAAGGATATGCCGATAATATTGTCATAACAGCCAGGGGAAAATTTGAAAACACCCTTTGTGACATCGTACAAAAGGGTCTGAACTATACAAATAGTGGGACTCAGCATCAACCCCACCAAAACCATCTTGATAGCCTTCACTAAGAAAAGAAAACAACCTCAAAACCATTAAACTTGATGGGAACGAGGTTGAGTGGAGACAAGAAGTCAAGTATCTAGGTTTGACTCTAGACAGTAAACTCCTGTGGAACAAACACGAGAAGGAAATTACATACAAAGCAAAAATGGCTCTAACGGTGTGCAGGAATCTGGCAGGGAGAAACTGAGGTTGTAACCCAAAAATCCTGAGCTGGATGTACACTGCCATAGTGAGACCGATTATCACTTATGGAACCATTACGTGGAGTAGTAGAACTAGCCTCTTGGCGACGAGAGAAAACCTCTCCAAGATTCAAAGACTAGCCTGTATTTGCAGAACAGGAGCAATGACTACATGCCCAACGGCAGCAATGGAAGTGATTATCAACCTCACACCATTACATATGGTGGTGGAGAGTGTTGCAGAAAGAACAGGATACAGACTAAGTAGAGAGGGAATCATTAAAAAGAAAACCACCTCTTCACTTCTTAGAAATCAGACAACCTGGGACATGCCACAAGATGGTATGATAGAAAAGTATAACTTTTCAAAGAAATTCGTTACGGAATTAAGCAACAAGAAGGAATGGGATCCAAATACCATTACCAGACTTGGAAAGAATGCCATTCAACACTCTGTTTGCTTGGGAAAAACCCCAAGTATCTTTCAAGTGGAAATTCACGCAATAAGAAGGTGAGCCCAGTTCAATATTGAGAAAGGATATAGAAATCAAAGGATTATCATAATGTCTGATAGTCAAGCAGCCATTAGAGCGCTGAGTTCTTGTGTAATCAGTTCCAAAATGGTGTGGTAATGCCTAGGCAAACTTAATGAACTAGGCGAGAACAATATAGTCACCTTACTGTGGATTCCAGGACACACTAGAATAGAAGGAAATGAAATAGCAGATGAACTAGCGAAGAGGGGAACTGAAATACCCTTTTGGGGGCCGGAACCCTTTTGCGGAATCAGCTCCAATCTAATATTGGAAGAAATAGGTAAAGCCGAAGAGAAGAGAAGATAGGACCATTGGAAAGATCTAGCAGGGCTTAGGCAATCTAAGATTCTTCTGGGTGACTACAACCTGTTGAGATCAAATGAATGCATAAGTCAAAGTAAAACTGCACTAAGAGTTTTGACAGGAATCCTAACGGGAAGGAGATTGTAGATTTTGTGGAATGGAAGAAGGATCCTCCATCCACATACTTGCGAACTGCACAGCAATTCAGAATCCTAGGGCACAGCACCTGGGAGACTACTAGATAGAAGAGGGACAGTTACCTAAGTTGAAACCTGCAGATATCCTAAAATTCCTCTGGGAAATAGGACTAAAGGAGCTACTAGTCTCTGAGACTCTCCTCAGAAACTAAGTAGAAGTAAGGGGGCACAATAGATCTTTTAGGTCTCAGTGATTGCTACCCCAAAATACATACACACATACATACAACTAAATAACACAGAAATTTTGACTTAAAGGCTAGAATTGCTGTTTGTTGTTGTTCAGGTTTGCTCGTAGAGCAATCACAAATAGTTGGAAACTGGACGACTCACGCGCAGTAAATAAAAACCGTTCACAGAGAGACTCTGCGCATAAGTCGTCCAATTTCCAATCGTTTCTGATAGCTCTACGAACAAATTAAACACAAATATAAATAACACATAAAATTCAACGTAGAGGTTAGAATTGCTGTTTGTTGCTTTTGTTCGGTTCATAACGAAAAGAGACAGTATTATTGGGACAAGTTGCAATAGATAGTACTCTAAGCAAAGAATACACCAGCTTAATAAGAAGAGAAGCCCGACGCAATCTCTTTGATGTTTTGGTAACAAAAATTTATGACCTTGAGAGACCAACGTTGACAGAAGACTAGTAAATACACTGAGAAAATGATCAAATTTTCAAATATCGGCGATATAATTGGTCAACAAAGTGAAGTTAAGCTGTTGTATTCTTTGCTCTAAGTATTATTGCGATGGGTGTGTCGCACAAGTGTCCAACGGATATTAACATGATATTAAAGAAAGTAATACAACGGCGGACATTAAATTAAGGTCGTGGCGCCAGATCGACGAAAATCAGCTAGAACTACTCTCTGGGCCATTCGCCATTTCGTATTGAAAACCAAAAACACAATTTGTTCCAACGACTTTGTTTATTTCCAAATAAAAAGAAAGACAAAACTTTTTTAGACAAGGATAGAAAGCTACCAATTTCATTAACCGTTCTGCAAATCTCGGTATGTGATGTGACAGACCAAAAAGGTTACCAAAGTTTGGCGTCATCGTTTCTCGAAACGAAAGCGATTGGTATGTATTTGACAGACCAAAGTGGGGTACCATAGCTGGCCGAAATCGCCTAAAGTGGTTAAACAAATGTAAATAGGTTTGTTCCAACTGGCGATTGAACCGTTCTAGGAATCGTTCGCGCAAGTGCTGTATTTCTTTCGCGTTCCAACTGATTATGGTATCGTTATTGGGACGGTATAAAAACTACCTTCTGGGAGGGGATATAAAGTTGATGTCAGAGGTTGATGTGTTCATCCAGAGATAACATACTGTTCATCCCTAATTCCAGTTTGCGCTCTATACAGTACTCGATACGATTCTCGAACAGTTCCTAAACGTCAGCTGGAACAACTGTTCATCCCTAATTCCAGTTTGCGCTCTATACAGTACTCGATACGATTCTCGAACAGTTCCTAAACGTCAGCTGGAACAAGCTTAATAAAGCATTCCATTGTCCATGCGATAGGGAGCGTAATACTTATATATGTTCATGTATTTATAAATAAAAACTAAAATAATAGAAATTTCAACTTGTTTCTTGTTGTTGACGTAAGGAACCGCTGACTAGCTTAGCGGAAAATACAATCGCTGGAAAAAATCGCGACCACTAGAGCTAGCGCTGTCACTTGGCGGTCAAATTCGCCCTCCGCTTAGTCGGTGCTTGCTTAGAACTAAATGGCAGAGCAATTATCTCTGTGGCAGAACGCGCCCATTTGTACAGCTTTTGTAGGTACAGAAGATCTGAATAAAAGAAGAGTGATTTTGTACAATTTGCACATTTTCGTAGAAATAGCAAAAAGGCAGTCAAGTTTTTGCTCCAGATAATGAAAAATAACAAATAATACACCTAATTAATGACCGAAAAGTGTGTGCTATGTAAATTTATCAATTATCAATTTTAACCTACAAATGATGATTTTTATATAATTTTTCTGTATTTAATTTATATATACATATTATAGTATTTATACTGTTAATTTAATATTGTTGTTATCTTTATTTATGTGAAGGTGCTTTTTATACATCAGCAACCATGGCAAGTGTATCATATCAAATTGCGAATCTGCTAGAGAAGGTAAAGTTAGCTTAATAATTATTGAAACAATATCAAAATTTGACAGTGACACTTTTTTAAACAAGCCGTACAGTTTGCATCATATCTACAATTTTTATACAAAATATACCGAAACCCCTGCTAATATACTTTGAAATTGCAAATACTGCTTATTAAAAACTTATACACAAATATTTTTATATAAATATTTCCCGGAAAAGCAACCAAAAATGCAGTATTGCAAGATTCATGAACTGTTGCAGATGACTTCTTCAGATAAAGATTTTCGATTTATGGCAACTAATGATTTAATGACTGAATTACAAAAGGATAGTATCAAACTGGATGATGATTCTGAAAGAAAAGTGGTAAGAATGCTGCTTAAATTACTTGAAGACAAGAATGGAGAAGTGCAGAATCTTGCAGTCAAATGGTAATGTATATTTCACTTTGATTTTCAACATACATATACATGTTAATTTATTACTTTAAGTTTGGGTCCACTAGTGAATAAAGTGAAAGAATATCAGGTTGAAACGATTGTTGAATCTCTTTGTACAAACATGGTTTCTGATAAAGAACAACTAAGAGATATTTCAAGCATTGGACTGAAAACTGTTATAGCAGAACTACCTCAAGCACCTGGTGGTTTATCTGGTAACATATGTAAAAGAATTACTGGCCGGTTAACAACAGCAATTGAAAGGGTAAGTAGTTTTCATTTATTTGTTAATTTTGTCCATGTAAATGGTATCTTATATTATACAATAGATAAAATATGCTGCCAATTGATTCATTCCATCTTGATAGATTTTACACGAGTTATATGAATTGTTATTAAATATTTTGCAGCAAGAAGATGTGTCTGTACAGTTGGAAGCTTTAGATATAATAACCGATTTGTTACTGAGATTTGGTCCAGTATTACAGGCATTTCATGGCTCAATTTTGACAGCACTTTTACCTCAGCTATGCTCTCAACGTCAAGCTGTTAGAAAACGGACTATAAGCGCTTGTAGTAACTTGGTACTTTCTTGCAATAATGCACTATATACTAAACTTATTGATCATCTTTATGATGGGTTATGTTCAGATAAGAATAATTCACAGGTTAGAACTTATGTTCAGTGTATTGCTGCAGTCTGGTAAGTACTATATATGTATTTATAACATTTCAAATATCTTTATATAAAAAGTATTTTAATCAGTTGACTTACATGCTTTTATTTGTGTATATTATGTGTTTTTAATCTCTTCCTTATTTGATAATAATAGACTCTCATTGCTGAACAGTTATTATTTCAATCAGTTGACTTACATGCTTTTATTTGTGTATATTTTGTGTTTTTAATGTCTTCCTTATTTGATAATAATAGACTTTCATTGCTGAACAGTTTTACAATTTACTTTTGCAGTTTCTTGAAATAGTGAACTTATTTGTTTGAGATAAATAATTGTAATTTCTTAGCAATCACTTGCTGTAAACTTGCTTCATTTACACATTATATCCAGACAAATGTATTTCACAGCATCCAGTTGGTGCAAAGCTAACCTGTTGTGATTTATTTATTCAATTATGGGCTGGAGAGATACAAAAAGATATGCTGTTGTTTGGATTAATGTTTAACCTACCAAACTCTTTTCTGTTATAATCGTAAAACTACTTAATACTGTATTCTTGTCATAATACTGATTATTTTATTATATTTTTCATAAATTTCATCTATTTTGATATAAGTTCTTTCAATATTCTGTGCAGAACAACATTTTTAGTTATAAATATATGTTTTCAGTCAACAAATCATTATAACTTTTTATTTATTTTTATAGTCGTCAGTCAGGACACAAGTTTGGTGAAAATATTGAAAAATTTGTACCATTAATTTTGGAACGTAGCCAAGTAGATGATGATGAGCTTAGAGAATTTTGCTTACAAGCATTTGAAAGTTTTATCAACAGATGCCCGAAAGAAATCTCCAAAAATATACTATCAGTAAGTAAATACTCTTTGTATCTAGGTTATAAAAACATGCTTGTTTAACATGGCAATAAAAATTGTTTTAGATAACTGATTTATGTTTGAAATATATGGTTTATGATCCAAATTACAATTACGATGAAGATGAAAGTTCAAATGGTCAAAATGATCCATATGATGATGACGAAGAAGATGAAGAAAATGATGAGTACAGTGATGATGATGATATGAGCTGGAAAGTGAGAAGATCTGCTGCAAAATGCTTAGAAGCTATTATTTCTACCAGACATGAACTACTTCCAGAGTTTTATAAAGTATTGTCTCCAGCACTTATCGCTAGATTTAAAGGTATGTATTTATAATGGGGTGACTTCTTCTAATATTACATTAGTGCAGATATCGCAAAAGGGTGTCTCAGCCCCTCTTTATGATATTTGTTCTGCAATAAAACAACGTTGAATTTAGAATACCATGGTTTCTTTATGTAATACTTTTTAAGTATCTAGTGAAACATGTTCATATTTTTATCACTCAGAAATGTTGGTTTACTTAAAAATACTGCTGATACATATCGGTATGTAATATTGCTTTGTTTTGTCTGCTGCATTCTAACATAGTGTATGCATGATGAATAATATCCGACAATATGACTCAATAATCACTGTAATTAATAAATTTTAATGGTTTGGTGTTTCAATTTTTTTCTACATATATGTAAGGTGGTCCTCAAGAAAAAAAAGGTTTTAAAATGATTTAAAACCTGTTAGTAATAGATGTTTGAATATCAAAGTATAAAAAAATAGAAATAATCTATAAATTTAAACATCTTACAACAAGGAATAATAAATTGAGTACAAGAAAAAATGGTATTCTTTGGTTCTTTCAATTTCCATAATATACATGCAAATTTTTCACTATACCAATAGTTATAAACCTTTTTTTTTGTAGAAAGAGAAGAGAATGTCAAGTCAGACATCTTCCACGCATATATTGCACTGCTTAAACAGACTAGATCCACTGTAAATGTAAATATGGATCCTAACGCAATGGTTATGGATGATGAAGAGGAAACTCCCATGTCTCTTCTTCAACAGCAAATAGAATTACTTGTGAAAGGTGTACAGGGTCAAATGCGCGAAAAAAGCATTAAAACTAGACAAGACTGCTTCCAATTGTTGAAAGAAGTTTGTACAGTACTACCAGGTGCTTTGAGTACCCATATTGGCGATTTAATACCTGGCATATTATATTCACTAAGTGAGAAAAACGCCAGTAGCAACATGAAGATAGATGCATTGTCTTTTATCTACTGTTTGTTAACCAGTCATCAACCTCAAGTTTTCCATCCTTACATTAGTATCATCCTACCTCCAGTGATTAACGCTGTAGGTGATAATTTCTACAAAATTACCGCCGAAGCATTGAATGTGTTACAAGAACTTGTCAAAGTCATTAGGCCCTTGAGTATCAATTCTGGATTTGATTTTACCCCATTCACCAAAGATATTTATAGTTGTACATTGTTGCGATTGAGAACTGCAGATATTGATCAAGAAGTAAAAGAAAAAGCAATATCTACCATGGGACAGGTGATATGTAACTTGGGTGATCACTTAAAAGCTGAACTACCATATTGTCTACCATTGTTTCTGGACAGACTGAAAAATGAGATTACTAGACTTACCACTGTAAAAGCTCTCACAAAAATTGCAGGATCACCTTTAGGTAACTAATTTTAAAATATTAATTTGATATGATTGAAAACAATTTTTATTTTTAGAAATTGAACTTCCAATATTGCCAGAAGCAATGCCAATTTTGGGCCTGTTTCTTAGAAAAAATCAGAGAGCTCTAAAATTGACAACATTACAATTAATAGACTGTCTGATCACAAATTACCATGATGACTTGAATGAAGCTTTGCTACAACCCATCGTAGTGGAAATACCCCCGTTGCTAGATGAATCAGATCTACACATTGCTCAGTGGACCCTTATTATTTTAAAATCAATTGCTGTATATCACCCCAGAGCCTTACAGAATATCAATGATACAATCATGCCCCAGATTTTGGTTCTTGTCAAATCACCTCTATTGCAGGGTAAGTTTCTTGGTTTTTCAAAATTTTACAGTATACAATTTATATGGTAATGTTATAAAATATTAATTATTCAGTATAATCCTATATATCGTTCTTTTCACCGATCTTAACGTGTATATACTACAGAGTTTGTTATCTCCATCTCTCTGTGATACACTGGCATCATCATTCATACGAGTAATGAAAACACGTCTCCTTGTAGTTTCACAAATGTTAACGATATGTTTGACCGTTGCGTTTGTCTGTGATAAGTTGGTTCATTTTGCTAATTCCTGATAATTAACAGTGATATGCGCGAGTAGAAAAAGGAGGGACTGGTAGTCGACTGTAATCTATCTTAAATACCTAAAAGATTCACGAATAGATATTGGAAAGTCTAAAAAACTTTTGAAATATTGAAAAGCGATACAAATTCTCATCATAACAGTCCTAGAATATATTGGAGAATAATTTCTGGCAAAATAAGTAATATTGTAGTACAGTACAGAAGTGGAAAGAACTTAAAAATTATGCACATACAAAAATATTGCTTATTTTATTTCAAGTTATTGAATAAAATAATGCTCTGTTGTAGTCTAGCCAAAAAGACAATATGATAAAAGTTGCCTCTGTTCCAGTAGTGTTCAGAATGTCATTCTGAGTTCTTCATGACTTGTTTCCGTAATTTTGGTAAGCAAGGTTCTGTTCAAATAGTTACTTTAATCGATAATGATTGAAACAAGAAACAAGAAAATATATTGAGACTACAATCTTTGCTAAATCGTGCATCAACTGCTCTGCATCTCAAAAATGAATTACTAATTTCAAGCCAAGTCAATAAAAGTTTTAAAATGGTAATAAGGAGACTTAAGGAAGCTGGTTTAAATCCAAAACTTCCTGCCAGAGCCACTTGGCTTCTACCACGCCAGAAGACCAGACGATTACAATCTGTAAGATCCCATGTTAATTGGAATGAACGAAATGAGAATACAATAATTGTGGAAGCCAGATGGATCAGTATATAGAAGGTCTGGGGAATGTTCCAATATGTAGTTTATTTGACCATTTAAGTACCTACACTGCTGTGTAAAGCATTTAGCAAGAAAAAGTGTGAATAACAATTTTTTTTAAATAAAAACAAAATAGAATATGCAATATTTTTAACTGTGAGTGTATATAGGCTCGGTAAATATTTATCTTCCATATATATAGGAGCAATAGTTATCTATAGCTTCCTCTTTCCCACTCACAGAACGGATATACGGAACATAATTATTTGCCGAATCTGTATATGAATGACTAGACGCAGTTGATATTATTTTCATAGGTTTGGTTCATGTATGACTTTGAATATATAAACTGACAAAAATTGTTCTCTTCTAGCGGCTCCCGTTTATGACGACTCTATATTTGATGTTATTTATCGTCTAAAATATGGTATAAGACGAAGATTCAGAATCCGAAAATCACGTATCTAAATCATATTCCCTATCCTATCCACAGTTTCCTTTTCGTTTCTTCTATTTGTACGTATAAAAAATATACTCATCATTATGGTTATAGATAGATAGGCGAATCAAATAAATTATTTCTAAATCCGTTTCAAATAATATTGATAAAAATTTGTTTAATTTATATTTGTTGTAATAATTTGAATCGCTTAGTTATTTTGTTTGAGTTAATATTTCGAGATAAAAGTGGTAATCTTGTTGGGAGGTTTGTATGTTCCTTTATTCTTTTTTGTTAATTTTCTTGGGAAATTAAACCATTATATTTTTTAAATTTTTATTTCAATGTTTCGGTAGCTACGAAAAAATGTGTCAACTAGTAGTGTTAAAAAACTTAATTCTTGATACCGAAACGTTGAAATAAAAATATAAAAAATACTGTGGTTTAATTTCCCAAGAAAAAAGAACTTTTCCTTGAGTAATTTAATTACACATTTATCTAGTAATATTAGCAATAAACCTCTTTCATTATTTTAATCGATATATTTCAGGGTGTTATTGTAGACTACAATTACTTTTGGTGCAAATATATTATATTCTCTTTTTAATCATACCCATTTTTTATTTTTCAGGTACGGCCTTACAGTCTATGTTAGACTTTTTCAAATCTCTAGTTCAAAGTAATCTTCCTGGTTTAAATTACGATTCATTATTAAGGCTTCTATTGATGCCGATAAAGAATCTTGCAGGCAATCCTTCAGCTACATTACATAAACAAGCGTTTTATTCTTTGGCAAAATGTGTCGCTGCTATTACAGTTACTTTCCATTCTCACGCTCTCCCTGTTATCCCTCAGTTTATCAACGAAATTGAGACTGCAATCACCTACTCCAAGCAGATATTTACTTTACTAGTTGTGGGAGAGATTGGGAGGGAAATGTAAGTAGTTTATACTTATATATTTAATCATTTTTTACTTTTAAAAAGGCTTCTTCCTTTGTAAACTTGTGACTAAAATTCAAATTGTTTGATTTAAATTTTTTCAGTGATTTGACCTCAATTCCCAATTTAAAACAAGTCATATTTGAATCATTTTCATCACTCTCTGAAGAGGTAAAATCAGCTGCCAGTTACGCACTAGGTAGCATATGTATTGGTAATTTACAAGAGTATTTACCTTTTATCTTAAAAGAGAGTCAGGATCAGCCAAAAAGGCAATATTTGCTATTACATTCTTTAAAGGAGGTAAGTTGAACATATATTTAAAGGGCAGCAACACTATTTCATTAAAAAGTTACACTTTTCAATCATTCCATCTGTAGCATCAAAGTTGGGTAGCTGGTAAAGAATTCGCTGTGGTAATATTAATGTAGAGTTATAATCTGATATATTTAATGGAACTTATTGATATTTTTAGGTCATAACATGTTTATCCCAAACTCCTGAAGGAATTGATCAATTGCTCCCGTTTGTTACTCCAATTTGGCAACAGTTATATCGACATTGTGAATGCGTTGAAGAAGGAACAAGAAACGTAGTAGCAGAGTGTCTTGGAAAATTAACTTTAATAGATCCTACAAATGTTTTGCCAAAACTTAAACGTTCTCTCAACTCCCCGTCGCCCTTAACACGAACCACTGTAGTTACTGCAGTGAAATTTACCATTTCAGATCAGGTAAGTACAACTTGTCGAACATAGGAAGAGACATGGAAATGTTTAACTGAATCTATACTTTTACTGACTGTATATACCTTAACAACTGATGAATTCAGCCTCTGTCCATTGCGTGGCGACGTTTAAAAACTCGCGTCTCTTCTTTATAGTTCTGTATAATCTTGTAATCTAAAATAATTTAATTGCAATTTTAGCCAGCTTCAATTGACCCATTATTAAGACAGTGTATTGGAGAATTCTTAAATACTTTGCAAGATCCCGATTTAAATGTTAGAAGAGTTGCATTGGTAGCATTTAATACAGCAGCCCATAATAAACCATCTCTTATTAGAGATCTGCTAGATACTACTTTACCTCAACTATATGGGGAAACAATAATTAAGGTAAGATAATGTAAATATTCTCCTAAATAGAAATATAGTCGACAGAAACAAACAAGATCTCCGGAAAATATGCGAACTAAAACAAAGATCATCACAACCAGTCAATGTTAACGATTGTACATTAGTAATTGTTAAAATAATCAATATACATCAATTTTAGTGGCTTCATCAGTGTTTTGTCAATGTGAGAATAATTATCCGATTTCGTACAATTTTTGGATCAAATAACTTTTCGGCGAAATGCACACGCCGACCCAAGGCTCTTGTTTGCTTCTGTCGAGTGTACACTAACAATATTTATCTTTCAGAGGGATTTAATCCGAGAAGTAGAAATGGGTCCATTCAAACATACCGTAGATGATGGATTGGATATTCGAAAAGCAGCTTACGAATGCATGTATACGTTGTTGGATTCTTGTCTCGATAAAGTTGACATATTTGAGTTTATCAATCACGTAGAAACTGGCTTGAAAGATCACTATGATATAAAAATGTTGACCTATCTTATGGTTGCTAGACTTTCTCAAATATGTCCCGGAGCAGTCTTTCAAAGTAAGAATTTAACCAAAATACTAAAATAATTTGTTTATATTATGTTTTCTTTTTATTTTAGTGTTGGATAAGCTAGTTGAACCCTTGAGGGCTACGTTAACAATGAAAGTCAAAGCAAATTCGGTTAAACAAGAATACGAGAAACAAGATGAACTGAAAAAATCGGCAATGCGTGCCGTAGCTGCTCTATTAAGTATACCAGACGCAGGTAAATAATAGATTTGTTCGTACGATTTTTGAAACTATTATTATTATGTGCAACATTATACAGATTGCGAAAAATCTTAGCTCGACATACCGATTTACACAAGTACGACAAGGATAATATGAACAACACTACTTGAAAGAGAGAGAGAAGAATTGTTCGCTCAGTTCTCTCTACCAAAACAGGTTGGCGTGTGATCGCTGATCTCCTTACTCTTATTCGTTGTGTTTTGGTAAAGGGGACTGATTTAATTGTGAATTTCACAAATAGAACAATTCTTGTCTCTCTCTTTCTAATAGTGTTATTCATATTTTCCTTGTCGTACTTGTGTAAATCGTATGTATGTATTTTGGGGTAACATTCACTGAGACCTAAAAGATCTATTGTGCCCCCTTACTTCTACTTAGTTTCTGAGGAGAGTCTCGGAGACTAGCAGCTGCTTTAGTCCTATTTCCCGGAGGAATTTTAGGATATCTGCAGGCTTCAACCTAGGTAATTGTCCCTCCTGTATCCAGTAGTCTCCCAGGTGCTGTGCCCTAGGATTCTGAATTGCTGTGCAGTTCGCAAGTATATGGATGGAGGATTCTTCTTCCATTCCACAAAATCTACAATCTTCTTCCTCCACTTTTTCATCATACCATCTTGTGGCATGTCCCAGGTTGTCCGATTTCTAAGAAGTGAAGAGGTGGTTTTTTTTTAATGATTCCCTCTCTACTTAGTCTGTATCTTGTTCTTTCTGCAACACTCTCCACCACCATATGTAATGGTGTGAGGTTGAGAATCACTTCCATTGCTGCCGTTGGGCATGTACTCATTGCTCCTGTTATGCATATAAAGGCTAGTCTTTGAATTTTGGAGAGGTATTCTCTCGTCGTCAAGAGGCTAGTTCTACTACTCCACGCAATGGATCCATAAGTGATAATTGGTCTCACTATGGCAGTATACATCCAGCTCAGAATTTTTGGCTTACAACCCCAGTTTCTCCCTGCCAGATTCCTGCACACCATTAGAGCCATTTTGCTTTGTATGTAATCTCCTTCTCGTGTTTGTTCCACAGGAGTTTGCTGTCTAGAGTCAAACCTAGATCTTGTCTCCATTAAACCTCGTTCCCATCAAGTTTAATGGTTTTGAGGTTGAGTTTTCTTTTCTTAGTGAAGGCTATCAAGATGGTTTTGGTGGAGTTGATGCTGAGTCCCACTTGCCTACACCAGCTATTTGTATAGTTCAGACCCTTTTGTACGATGTCACAAAGGGTGTTTTCAAATTTTCCCCTGGCTGTTATGACAATATCATCGGCATATCCTTGGCAGGATATTCCGAGGTAAATCAAACCACACAGGAGTTCGTCAACCGTCAAACTCCACATTAATGGGAATGCTACTCCTCCCTGTGGGCATCCTCTGGTTGTGCAGATGGAGACAATGTCTTTGCTCGTTCTCGTCTCTGCTACTCTAGTGGTGAGCAGTTCCGACATCCATTTGGATGTTGTGCTGTCTACACCTCTTCTATTTAATGCTCTCTTGACAGCCTCATGTGGAGTGTTGTCAAAAGCTCCTTCTATGTCCAAAAATGCACATACTACACTTTCTTGGTTGTTTAAGGCACCTCGGATATCCTCCGTTAGTTGTACCAGTGCAGTCTACGTAGATCTGCCTGCCCGGTAAGCGTGCTGATACGGGTGGAGAGGTAGTCTCTCTAGGATTTTCGTTCTAATATAGTTGTCAATAGCTTTTTCCATCGTTTTAAGCACAAACGATGTTAGGCTAATTGGTCTGAAGGATTTGGGGTTTGTTGTGTCCCTTTTTCCAGCTTTTGGAATGAAGGTTACTATTGCCCTTCTCCATGCTTCTGGTATATAACCCAGTTCCAAGCTACTTCGACTGATTCTAACCAAATGTGGAAGAATTTCGTCTTGTCCTTGCTGGAGCAATGCTGGGAAAATCCCATCTGCTCCAGGTGATTTGAAAGGTGAAAAGGTGTTCATAGCCCATTTCAACCTATCGTTACTACAAATGTGCTTGACCATTGTAGTACTTTCTCTCGAAGGCCTGTTATGACCTTCGAGAGGATTATCTCCTCTGTTTGGGGTACTTGCAGGAAAATGAGTTTCTAGTAAGAGTCGCACTCTTTCCTCCTAATTTTCGGTGTATTTGCCGTCTTTGTAAATCGTATGATCTATTTAAGATTTTCGCAATCTGTCTATAAACAAAGTTTATTATTTCTAAATCTTAAATTTTACTTGTTGTTCCAGCTCCAGTCTTTTCACTCATATATCTAAATTGGCTTCCAATTTTGTGTAGAAGTGAAAATTCTCAATATTCTAAATGTCATGACAAACTAAAATATTTGCAAATGCGAATCCTTATTTTTGTTTTTTTCAGATAAAAATCCACATCTTAATGAGTTCGTTAGCCAAATCAAGATTTCTCAAGATTTAGCACCGATTTTTGAATCTGTGCAAAAGGATTCATCTAGTTCTCATAGCGACTGTCTTTTAATGGATCAAAGTTAAATACCTAATAATTTTTATTTTACATTCTTAAATCACTGTGTAGAGACGACATCGTTCTTAATAATGATATTATTATTATTATATACATTCGTTCTATCAATTAAATCGTTTTATTTCGCGATTAATGTTTTATTCTAAACCTAAAAGAAAATAATTTATAGAAATTGCCATCCTTTACCTTCTACAATACCTTGTCTGTCCTGGCAATGCTAATACTTTGACAAAATAGGTAAAATGTTCAAAATTGTTTCAGTGAAGGAAAGGAAGTCCAAAAGGAATCTCCACGGGTAGGTAATTTATCATGTGTGGAGTATTTAATTTCGCAATTTTTGCTCAAGAAACCTTTTAAGATAGAAGACTATCTTTTAAAACAAGTTTTTATATTTTTTTGAGCCAAATCCAGATCTATTTTCGTCGTTTCTCGGGTCACTAGCGATTATATAGTTTTCTCAACAAACGAGAAATTAAAGTATTAAGAAATACTATACAGATCTGGCCACGTTTTTACCGAACATCTGTTGATTTAAGATTCCTTACATCTATGTCAAAAGACACATCGACATAAACGGAAAGAAAAATAATTGGTCCAGCAAACTGCTGAGTGTGTATTCGTCACGAAAATGTAAGGGAGGTTTCCCTATGATCCGTAATGAAGGTCATAAACCAGATTAAGACTCGGTATAACAGTTTTGACAGGTGTCCTAATAGGATAGGATACTAACATCTGAATGAGCACCTTAAGAAACTTAAACTAGTGGAGCAAGAAGAATGTAGATTTTGTAGAATGGAAGAAGAGTTCTCCATTTCCGAAGCACTACAGAATCCCAGGCCAGAACACCTGGGGAACTGCTGGATAAACTGAAGCCTGCGGATATCCTAAAATCCCGCCATGAACCTAGGACTAAAGGAAATACTAGTCTCTGAAACTTCACTCAGGAACTGACTACAAGAAATGGAGCACAATGGATGTAACGAAATAACTTCACATGTAGACAGTTTTTCAATAAATGTATATAGGTAAGCATATTGTTGTCTTAATAGTTCCAACAGTTGTTAAAATTCTTGGACCAGGTACCGTCAAACAACCAATTGGTTGTCTCTGGTACCGTATTGAAATTATATAGGTACCTATAAAGGTCATGTACCTTTCTATTTTAAATTTAGCCTATATTTAAATTTTACATATGAAATGTGTACTAATACCATAAACTTTTTCTATTAATCAATACATTTTTCGTATAAAAAGAATAATAATCGTAAAAAAAAATAATTTTAAATGATTCATAATCCTCTCGATTTACAAGCTTACAACACGAGGTCTAAACAAAATGGATGCGCAAACGTCACCTCCCAAATCCCCACTTCCTGTTGAAACATTTTAAATAACCGGTCTCATTGACCATGAAATGAATTTTTTTTGTCTTGGCATTAAAAAAATTGAAAATATTTTAAAACGGGGTCAAAATTAACATGCTGTTTAGTAAACAATTGTAAGCTGAATAGAATATGAATAATTAACGAACGTAGGTACAATGTTGCCGAATGATCGAATGAAACACATATATTAATATTGTATTTTAATACTTTTATCAGAATTTAACATTAATAATTCACTAATATTTAAAAAACTAGACTAATGTTTAGATAATAATTCTTTTAAATAGATAATCACGTTTATATTGTCTATGCAGAACAAACATTAGCAAACATACATACAGAAGTACAGATTGCTATAATTGAATCATAAACACATTTTTAATGTATCACTAGAGGGCGATATGATACAATCAATGATAGTGAAAATTAATTAATATTTATTAACCAATTATTAATTAACAATTGGCTTTAATATTTTAGTTTAAAAATTAAATATGAAATATTGAAGTATCATTACCCTCATTGTTGATGGTGTTTAGTATAACATAAGCTGAGATGTGCACTAAATCAAAGTACAATTTTTTTTATAACAAAAATACTACTTTTATTAGTAATTAAATGATATTAATAATATCACTGAAATTATTTTCATCGTTCAGCAGTGACTTTTGTATCTAGCTGTTGGTACCAAATCGTACGATTTATCAGTTGGTAGCAGCGTGTATGGACAGTTTGGCATTTTGTGATGTGAGGATTTTTGTTGAAAGTTTTTTTAATGGAATAATACACAAATCCTTAAAAGCAATTGATGTCATTTAGAAGCTTTTATAATAATAAATCGAAATACAGAGAAACAGATTACTATGCAATGCCATGGGGACCCAGAATAGCCTGTATGCGTCTCTTCAAATTTGGTTAAGAGATGAAAATAAAAAATGATGGAATGCAAATAAAAACATTAGAACATATGTGATGTGAAACATAATTTAGTGGTATTAAAATAAAAGGAATGACTATAAATAAATAGTGTTGATCTCAATAGGGGCTAAGATTATAATACTGGAAAAAGACTTGATAAGTGAATGGTAGTAGTGATAGTGCAGCATGAAAGGAAGGGGTATGTGATAAAAGTGCGAAATGATCAAGGAAAAACCCGAAAAAAGTTCGGATACAACAAAAGATGAAGCTGGCAGTTCAGATAAGGAAACTGCTAGCACAGAAGTACGAGTTAAAAAAGAGGATGAGACTACAGTTAAAAAAGAACCCTGTGCGGGCCCTATTACTAAAAATGGAGGTATTGTTGGTTCAACGAATACAGGTTCCTTACAAACAACTCTGGATCGAAAACCTGAGGTACATTCAGAGGACTCATTAAGTGTTCCAAGTACTGACAATAGTTCACTGCCCCTTAAACAAGAAGATTGTATAGATGGAGAGCTAGGAGGAGATGCATTTGGACTGGGGTTGCCTACTACTGGAGGTAGTTCACATCCACAACCTCCAGAAGGAGTGCAACCCCTAGTTAGTAATGTTATAAGTAAGCAACCTAATTCTATGGAAGTAAATTATATGCAACAACAAAGTCAGATCTTTGTATTTTCTACTATGTTGGCCAATTCTGGGGCAGATGAAGTGCTGCAAGGTAGATATCCATCAATAATTGCCTATCATTGTGCCCAACCTGGTACTAAGAAGTACTTAGAAAAGAACCCACTTAAGGTAACCCAGTTTAATAGACAAAATCCAGCGCAGTGGCTTTCGAACATTGCAATGATGAAAAATAAGAGTTGTACAAGGAGTCCGGGACTTGGGCCAAAACCTCCCACTACTTTAGTAGATAATTTTTTGGGACCTGATCCATTAGATGATATGGTAGGCTTGGATGAAGCAAATATACCATGGGATACAAAAAATAATCATTTAGAAGGTTTAGATGCTGCTGTTTCTAATGGATTACCTGATGTGGTGCCTGATATGGATGCTTGCAGTCCTTCCTTAGCAAATGTTCAACCCTCATTGCAGGGTGTCAAAGTGCCTGACGAGAATCTCACCCCCCAACAGCGGCAACACCGAGAAGTACAATTGGCTACAATAAGAAAAATGCAACTAATATTATTTCCTGAAAGCCAAAGTATAGATGGAGTGCCTAGTGGAGGGAGTGCTGGTGGAAATGGCCCTGGAGCAGGAAATAATGGACCTCCTGATCCAAATATTACTTCAGGTTCAGCAGCACCTCCTGGTGGTGGACAATTGGAGTGGCAAAAGTTACATCAATTTTATGATGACCCAAAAAGAAAACAAGGTCCTGGTCCTGTAGTTCCAGTGGGTCCAGTAAGTGGTGGTAGTACTGGTCCAAATATGCCAGTGGGAAGTGGGGGACCAACAGTAATGCCTCGAGGTGTTCCTGGGCCAGGACCAAGATTACAAGGACCTCCTCCTCCATATCACCAAACACCTCGTTCAGCCAGTGTTCCCATAGCTTTACAAAGTCCTAATCCTACATCTCCTAATAATCCTACTTCTAATTTATCTTTACCATCTCCAAGAGCTTCATCAGCTCTAAATTCACCTGCAGATCCAAATAGGCCTTTTGGATTAAGTAGGCATATGAGTACTGGACAAAGCCCTACCTCACAAGACTCTCCCTCTGCACCAAGACTTAATCATAGTAACCCTAGTACACCTTTATCATCACATCACCTTTCTCCCAGTGTAACTAGCAGTAGTACTGAACCAATTTCTACCCATCAGTCTACAGGTGAGTTTAAATATATTAAATAAATATTTTGTTTTCAAATAAATGAGTGAATGGTTTACTTTGAATCTACATGTATAATAATCCACAAAGTTTATTAATAGAATTGTATTTTAAATTGTTTGTTTACTAATCTTAAAGAACTTAAGTACTAATTAAAACAAAGAGAGGAATACTAATCATCACATAAACATCATTATTTTGTTGTCTTTTCCTGATTGTAAAATACTGATGTGACTACTGTATTAGTTTAATGTTTAATGCTGTATATTTGGAAATAATACAAAATGTGTAGCTTCCATAATCAGATTGAAGGTATTAACTGTGATAAAAAGTTGATTAGTATTTGATTATTATTATTATTAATTAAATTATATTTTTAATAACATTCAAGCGTAAATTTGACATTTTGCTGTGTATTTTCTTATAGAAAACTTATCTAATCCCGTTAGCTATTTTTTACCCTTTCAAATGTTACTAAGGTTAAGTTTTGTTGTGTACTTTGCATCTAAAAATTGTTCCATCATTGATCTTCACCACTACTTAACTATTTTCTGTTTTTCTATTGCTTTTGCTTTTATCACTAATGGTAGAAAAAAATTCAAAAGGTAAACAAATAAAAAAGGACAGTATAGATATATTACATTTTTTCAGATCTTATCATTTTTAAAAATCTGAACATTTTTGTGTAGAACCATTACAACTTGTGTAGGTCCTGTAATGAATCATAAAATAATATAGGCTGCTACTGGATTGTCCATATCCACTCTTGCATTAAGTACTATTTCAACCCTTATTTGGGCAAGCTGTTTTCAATGTTTTTTTCTGAAAACTTATTGAATTTATCTATTTAATAATTTGATACCAATTTATAAAGAAAGCACAAGCAAATGTGTAAAGATATTACAATGTACATCAAGTCATTAACGTTATATTTCAAATTCAAACAATAATTGTAATAGGTTGGGTACTAATATATAAGTAGCTGTCTAAACCTGGAACGAATTCGTGTTGGTCACTTCTGCAATTGATTTTGGACAATCTTTACCTGGTTAATTTACATTTTATATTTTTATAGTTAATACTTGTACTACAATTAATTTATTTCTATGTTTATTGTTTTACTGGAAAATTGCTATTAAGTTGGGTTCCAGGTTTAGATAGACAATATAAACAGATCTATTTGTGTTGAACTAATAATAATATTTGACATTTGTTCATTTTGATTTCTTGATTTCAGTAGATGGCATGTTTGGTAGAACTTTGCAATCCATGGCACAACAAAAACAACAAATTAGCACTTCAACCACTTCCTGTGCAACAACTCCTACGTCGGGTGTTGGCAAAGAACCAAACCTCATGCCTGTTCCTTCCCCACAACAAATACAGTATCTCAACACTTTTGAAGGGCAAGAACTGATCATCCAGAAGCAGCCAAATACCAGTTTAAAAGAAGGAAACATCATATCACCTCCGTAAGTTATTTTAGAATAAACAATACATTTTATAACTTTCAATTCAAACTTCAGACAAAACAATTCACCATTTTTGTTTTATTTTTAATTATAACTTTCTTAAAAAAAGTATTATCCATTTTTTACTGTTTTAAGTCAAAATCTATTTTTCATATGAATTTATTAGTATCTTATAAAAATTTTGATTTGTAATTGCTATTCATTATATTATATGCATAACCTTTCACTAAAATATAGTTCTAAAATAATATGTGTCATCATCCTACAGAGGACTTCTGATGTGGTCATTTTCAGAAAAATCGTACTTTTTCCAAGATGATAAAATGCTTTTAAGTTGAATAACTGCTTAATTTACTTTAGACATAATCAATATAAGAGTAGTTACACAAGCAATAGGGGGTAAAAGCTTGCTTAAAAAATGTGAAATTTATGCAAAAATATTCTACAAATTTGTATTTGCGAGGATCTTTGGGGGAGACAGGGTAATTTGCTTTCTTTAAAAATTTTCTTCTACAGCTTGAAATTGAAAAAAATTTGGTGTTTGAAAATTTTGTATTTTTGGGGGAGAAAATGGGGAAATCTTTGTGTTTTTCGAACTGCAAATCAATTTTTTTGTTGGCCTGTGAATTACAAGAAGTTTTGTTGATAAAAATACATCTTGTTTTATATCATATGTACAATAAAATAAATCCTAACAGTTTTTGCAAGTTTTAGGGACACACCTATTGATAATTATACAGAGCATTTCAATGAAAACTATCCACCACAAAAAATCTGAAGGTGTCACTTTTATGATAAACTGAAAAAACAAGTAAAAAATCATATAAAGGGGAATGTCTTTTTGCTCATATGTAGACGTTATAACATTAACCCCCTTTAACACAAAAATGTATAACATATAAGTGAAAAGTCAATCAGTTGGGAGTTACGGATAAATCCAATTTACTAATAGTAACATTTGAATTCGTAACAAATCAGCAAAACAATACTAAATTATTTTATAAGGTGCTTAAATTGACATCCATTGGTTTCAAACACTATGTAAAAAGATGTCTAGGGAGGTTAGTCGGGTGACCTAGTCACATTGGGTCTCATCTACCTACCAACCACAACGAATAGTTAACAACGAGGTTATGGAAGTTGCCGTTTTAGGACAACTTCCGTTAGAATAATAACAGTCAATATCACAAATCTCTAATGCAGTGGGTGTTTCTCGCATTACTGTTTTCAGAATTTTACATTAACACAAATTCCATCCTTACAAAATTAAATTACTTCAAGAGCTACATGAAGACGATTTCGATCGGCGTCTACGGTTTGGTGAATTGATGAGTGAACGACTGCACGACACTCCAGTTTTATTGTACAATATCTGCTTTGCGACGAATGTTCATAATTGTAGGTATTGGTCAGAAAATGACCCACACATAACACACACAGTTTTATAGTCAAACACCACAAAAATTGAACGCCTGGTGTGGCATTTTTGGTGACCATATTTTATTGAGGGAAACTTGAAATGGTGAGTACAATTACTCAGATTGATCTCAAAAAAACACGAATCATTTCCTGCTCAGTGTATAGGTAGATGAGACCCAATGTTGGAATGGCCACCTAGGTGACCTGTCTAAACCCCATCGACATTTTTTTGCATAGTGTTCGAAATTCATTTGAGGCTCGATTGTATCATTGTATGGAAACCAATGGATGTCAATTTTAGCACCTTATAAAATAATTTAGAATTATTTTGTTGATTTGTTGTGAATTAAAATGTATTGGTAAATTGAAATCATCCATAACTCCCAGCTGATTGACTTTTTACTTATGTTTTATACATTTTTGTAATCATCTTGCAGAGGATGTATAGGGTGTTCCATTAAAAAAATTGGGAGTGGTGACCATAGGGGGTAGGGGGTTAACGTTATAACGTCTACGTCTACGTCCCTCTTTATAAGATTTTGAGGTGTTTTTCATTTTTTCATAAAAGTGAGGCCTTCAAAATTATGTCGGGTGTATAGTTTTCATTGAAATGTTCTCTATATTTTACTTTTTACCTGTATTTTTTGGTAAAGAAATATTCAATCAGCAAGCTCAGTAAAGTTAAAAACGCTTATCGGTCAGATATTAATTTTTCTTTATCTCATTAGTTAAATTTATTAAATAATCTGCTTAAAAGACTGGCATGTGTTTAATTCATAAAATTCAATTTGTTCTATTTATATGTTTAAGTCTAAACATGTTCACTAAAATAGATCTATTTCAATACGTCTCCGATCTTACTTAGGATTCCCCAATAGATAACCTATATTGTAAAAATGAAAATAAGTTCCTAATTTACAGATTGTCCCAACAATTACTTTATTCATTAATAATGTAAAATAAAATTAAAATAGAAATCCATCCTGAGAACGTAAAAAGTATTTTTAACATGCAGGTTTGTTTTTAAATTTATTTTATACAGGACGTCCAAGGAAATTGTACTAAAAGCTTGAGAAGTGATACAATGGGGATACAATAAGAAAGCAAGGCACAATTTTATATTTCTGGAATAATTATTGCTCGTGTTGTGTTTCATATTTTATTGATATTAGGTTTGTTACAACAGGCATTTAGGATCCGTTCTGGAATCGTATTGGAACGAATACATTGATTTCGTTAACCTTTCAAAAATAAACCTTATTTAAAAAATAATTGTTGATGCATGGTCAAGAATTCTATCTATCTATAGTGGCTCATTTTTTAATCTGTTGAAAACTCTTCTATATTTTAGACAAATTGTCATATTTTGTTTATCTAAATTTATCTCAAGGCCGCTTTTTCACTGTTAGTGATATATTTTTCTTATATATATTCATTTTGACTTATTATTGCAACAAAAATTCCTGTTGCTTCCACAGGGACATTTATCTTCAAAGGGTTTATAGTAAATTATAGATCATGATAAATTTGACTACAAATTCAGCTAAACTGTCGTTAGTCGGATGTAATAACTAACTAAAAAGTATAACATTGATCTGGGGCCGAGTTATAAAACACCCTTTAACAATGTAACTAATTTTGAAATGTGAAGCTTAAAGCTGCCTACAATTTTTATAATTAACTTTTTTTGGCATCTTTCATGATAAAAGAATTACTACACTAATCAAATTAATTAACTCACATATTTTCTAATGTCTGTGATATTTTTTTCAGAGTTATACCTACAACAATGGACAGTGCTTTTCCAGTTACAACGCCAGATCTTCCACATTCAAGGGTTTCAGGTCCAAATACTCCCACGTCGATTGATGTAGGTCCACGATTTCCTCCCACCCCTTCAGAGGGTTGTCGCTTCCAGATACCCAGTCCGCATACACCCACTGCCGTAACAGCAGGTTAGTTAAACATAATAAATATTTTTGTATTTATTCACTGCATTTTGACTGGTTTTTGGAAGAACTTCATAATACATTTTGATGTTTCAAATTAAGTGGTTTTGAACCTCCTAATTCGCCTGTTTTCTCCATAAACATTAAACTATTTTAAAGTAATATAACAGAAATTAACGGCTTGAACATTTTTATTTAAAATAAAGATGAAGGGGATTTTTATATCTAAAAAAATATCAAATTTTCACCGGCTACTGCTACTATTTAATATTTTTATCTTGAGATATAAAAATATATAGTGACATTCAGTTTTATCGGAAGTCGTTATCGATAACCAAAATTAGTTTTGGTATATTA
This sequence comes from Lochmaea capreae, assembly GCA_949126875.1. NCBI lineage: Eukaryota > Metazoa > Arthropoda > Insecta > Coleoptera > Chrysomelidae > Lochmaea > Lochmaea capreae. Next base: position 4,114,502 of record OX421402.1, read on the forward strand.
TAATTTCGTTACTTTGTTTAAACCTTTTATTCATTTAAACATAATACAAGTTATTGAAGGCGGAGTGACGTCTATTTGTCGATGATTCTGAAGTCATTTTTTCAATGAAATTATAATATTGACTATCTACTTGACTTGAGCCACAATAGACACTTGCGAGTCGCAGTGGAGGGCCTTATAGACCCACTCACCATAAACCTAACCTAACCTACTTGACTTATTACTTCAAAGTAGGTACTTATGTTGCTCGGCAAAATGATGTATTCCAGATACTGTTGAATTAGGCTTTTGGATCCTCTCCTGTTTGGTCCCATTAGGGAACAAAAAAATATAAACAGTATTTTTCCAATTAATCTTATTTGCAATCTACCACCAACGCATTATTCTGATATATTTCATTCTCTTACAACCGTCGTTTATATCATTTAAAATTTAGCTTACAATGACAATAATATCATTAACCTCGTTATTTATTTTCATTCCTCCCTATTTACAATGTCCGATATTACAATAGGTTCTTTATTTAGATTAATATTTGCTTAATATCTTAATGAATCTAATATTACATGTAGGTAATTGAAAATTTTTAATGTATTTCTTATTTTTTTAGGTGACAAACCACCTCAAAGACTCTCTGGACCTCCAGGATTGAGTCCACAAACAGTTCCTGGTCCAAATTCGGATCCCTTAAAAACTGATCTATTTCCAACCCCGAGCCCGCACATGATGGATGTACCGAGGTTTCCAGGACCAAATGCTTCTCCAGGTGCTAAAATGGGAGGAGGTTTCGTCAATCTATCACCTCAAGCTAAACCGTTAGATATGCCTAATTACGGATGTGTTAGAGGAGACAATGTTCCTTTAAATCCAAATTGCACAAGTACGATGTCGGGTAATCCTAAAGTGTCGCATTTTGATCCGATCTCTTCGTTAGCCCAAATGAGTCAACAGTTAACAAACAGTGTAGCAAGTTCTTTGAATGGCCAGGGTAATCAAGGACCTCCAATGATGAGTTTTGGTTCACCTTCAATGCATATGATGGACATGGGTGGATGCCATGGAATGAACGATATGGATCAGGGTGGAGGAGGCATGATGGGTATGCCAATGCAAGGGCCTCCTCATGGATTTCATCCGAATTCGCCGATGGGTCCCATACGCTCTCTCTCGCCTAAACTGTCAGGTGCCTTTCCAAATCATATGCCTATGCCCAGGATGATGGGACGTCCTCCAGGGCCAAATCCTTACAATGGAGCGAATGTTCAAGTCAAGCCTAACGCACCAAATACAATACAGTATTTGCCAGCAAAATCTCAAGTGGGACAAGCTCCTGCCCCGAGAGGACCACCTATCGTAGATTTTTTGGCACGTCTTGCAACTCCTATGAATATGATGGAATCTAAAATGCAATCACAAAATATGCAATATTTTTCTTCTTGTGGTCCTAATAACGGGCCTATGCAAGGCGGTCCTATGCCTCCACATATGGGGCACATGGACGGACCTATGCCCCAAGATGGAGGAATGGGACCAATGAGTATGAGTGGCCACATGGGCAATGGACCAGGTCCTATTGGTGGTCCAATGGGTGGAAATATGGGTATGCCGGCTGGTATGATTCCCATGATGAGAGGTCCCATGAGACCCCCAATGGGTATGAGGATGCCACAAATGGTTTTTAATGGACCACCAGGAGGTCCAGACCAAATGTTCAATCCAGGTCCTAACATGGGTAACCCATCTGCACAAATGTTTGTTAGTGGACCTAAAGGCAGTCCAATGGGTATGGGTGCTCCAGATGCCAGTCAACCTCTTCCTCCTTCAATGGGACAAAACAATAGCTTTAAAAGTTCACCGTTTGTGTGTCCTACAACAGCTGATCCCAACTATGCACAACAGTTCCACAACTTCCAGCAACAGTTATATGCTACTGGCACTCGTAGTCAAATGGGTGGACAGACAATGGGTCCCGGGCCCGGACCACCACATATGCAGCAGCCTCCATACTACAATCCCAAATAGCAAATATGGGTATGAATCAGAGTATTTTGTTTTATTTTTGATATTACTAATGAGTAATCCGGCAATAATAAAATGTGAGATTGAGTTGTATATTAAGTGTTACGCATCGAATTCAAGTGCAGTTAAAGGTCATGTAAAAATTGCCTGCCTGAAGGCTCAGTTCGCCTAAATACTTAATGCTATTCTGGATTTGTATATTTGCCATAAATCAACTAGAAAGACTTAGTAATAATATTAAGTGTTGGACTTGCTTAGTCCTTTTAAAGACGGAGGTTTCACTATTGCTCATTAATTTGTTTCTATCCTGTTATTCGTTTATTGTACATTTTATGAGTAATCAATTGAAATGATAACAATAAAATTCTATATTATATATTATGTTCTCTTATTATTGTTTCTTCAATAATAACTTTTAAATTGTACATTTTTATGTATTGTATAACTGCATAATTTATTGTAGGATTCTTTTTTCAGTGGTAAAAATATTTGATTACTTTTTTATGCAAAGGTGCTCATCAACTTGGATCAAAATACCCCGAACGAATCGAACGCGCCGCGCGCCCTCATCAGATTTCAGCAAACATCTCGTGCCAAATCCTGAGAAGAGGATATGGTGTCAGGAGTGGTTAAATCAAAGGATCGTCATGTGATAAAAGTGGTGGTGAGACACTATTCAAATGCAGAACTACTAGACTTGCCTTATCAAATGACTCAATTCGATACTTGATTTGACTTGATAGAAGAAGAATATTTTACTTAACTGTACCAGTTGACATGACCGTTTAATTACTCGTGTAATCCCGGTTTTACAGCGCGTGCGGCGCGTTTGTGTCCTTCATGAGTACCAATTCAACTAACAAATTGAGATGTCTAAAATACCTGAGAAAATATTCACAAGCCAGGAAAGAAGAGGGAGAAATACAAACAGATGGTTTTGAAAGAAGAATCGGTATGGGATATGACGAATAGTTCAGATTTATTTTAAGATCAGCTCAAAGTGAAATAGGAAACACAAAATCTGTATGTAAAGATCAAGTAAGTTATTGAAAACAAGTCTTGACGAGTGTCGTTATGATTGCTGGTATTTTAATAGCCATTAAGTGAGAGTTGCATACCATATTTTTTCTACATACATTTTTTAAATAAAACTAATAAAGAAATGGAAATGTATTAAAATTAAATATTACTTTGATTACGGTACTAAGTTAAGTTTTCTGATAAATAAAAAAGTATTTATTGTTAGTTTGTTCCAACAAGCTTGAGAAACGGTTCGGAATTTTACTGAGTTTGCGTAGATTGACATTAGCGACGATAATTTCAATCTACGCACTCAGTAAAATTCCGAACTGATTCTCAAGCTTGCTGGAACAAACCTTGGTTATTGATAAAATGTATTACAAGATACTTGATGGAGGTAATGCAGTTATTATTTGCTGCCACCAAATGTTTATATAAAATATTGATGGAAGTTTGTAAATGCCAATTTTTATACAAAATTCTGATTGCAGATTAAAGATTCTAATTGGATACCAAATTATGGTTTACATCAAGTGTAGCCGAATAAAAACTTTCTTGATCTCATAACGTCGAAAATTGTTTTGCAAACATTTAATATAAAAAATGTATAATCATTTATTAGTACATTTTTATAGTTCATGGTTTCAGACATACAAAGTTTTTGTTTCTAAATTTGGTTTGTATCTTGTTTGATGTATTCTTCCAACAGTTTGTGTGTATATTGCGATTAGTTCAAACAGACCATATTTTTGCTAAAGTTACATCCGCTTCCAACCCTTTACCATTTGGTCCGTTTCACATAAGATCCATTAAAAAAACCGCGCGTGTTATGGTGTGCAGTTTCAATACAGTGTAGTTTTTTTATATATTTGAAAATCTATTACATAACTGGTCAAAAGAAAAAACTAACATCCGAAATAACAAAGAATTTGCGTGGACCTTTTCACAGATTGAATTAAAACATTTTATTGTTCTTTCTAAACATAGGATGGGCCCAAATCATTCTAGAATTTTGTACCGTCTTTTTGTCATTTTATCAACCTTTTTACACAAATGGAGCAGAGTAGATACACGTTAACATAAAAAAATATGAGTAATTTTAATGAATTTATATGAATGTTAACAAACTGCCATTTATAAATTTGTTTTTAATTAGCTCCCCGTTTAAGTTATATTTGTAATATAATATAATCACATCAAGGACATAAAGAACCTATATAAAAAAATTTAATAAGATTGTTTGACCGGTTTCTAAGATAAATATTACACCGGTCATTGACCTTAACGGAGGCAGAAGATTAACTGCTAAGTACGACATCTAGTAAGAAAAATCTAACACCAAAGGAGCTGTGAACTACAGGTAGGTGACATATACGTGCAATGTATACATTTCGGTTTGGTTGTGAAGACTTTCAAGAATGACTTTCAAATTTTGATAATTAATCTAGGTTTTGATTTAGTTGGATTTCATCGATTGCTGTTAAAAAGGTATTTATTTTAATGGATAATAGCATACCGTATTTAAGGACGACATTAATCAGAATTTATATCTGGTGAATGTGTTCTTGGTAAATCTTATTTGTAAATTCAAAGAGAAAGTTATTAATTGATTCGGTGAGCTCAGTAAGTTTTTTATTTATAAGTTCAAGTACATATTTCAGATGAACGCAACACTTAATAATAGTCATTTTAAAATTTGTGTTTGTCAGGAAAGTGAAGGAAAATGAATATAATTTTGTATTTTTCCAAAATCTATCAGCTAAATTTAAAATAGAAGGTCTTTTTGTTCTTTTTCTCCACTGACTGAATTCTATATGTGTCTTGAAATATTGTGAACTTAACTGTTAACAATTTAATTGTTTCAACCCTTACTACATGGAATCTTTCCATAATTTTAGAATAAAATCGATCATTATATAGGTTATATTTCGGTGATGTTATTTATTTTATTGGATAATAAATATATAATTTCCATCGGACACTTTGTAGTGTAACTATAAGCAACAAGGAGTGAACTGGACTGAACGTGTATTAATGCATGTTTGGTTGCATACCTGTTAAAGAGACAACTTTTTGATAGTTGGCAGTATTGAACAATATTTGTATTGAGTGACCTCTCTATCTTAGATTATATAAACCTGCGGTGGCCATATGTCGTAACAGCGAAGGCCATAAAAACGAAAGAAGAAGACCTCTTTATCTTATCGTAGTATTCTATGATTGACATTTCTTGAAATTGAATTTGTCATTATATTTGAAAAGATGGTGTGATGTTTTCACAGAGAAAAAATGCCTCTTATCATCTACTACTTTTGTGCACGCGAATTTTCTTTTAAATAATTTCTCCATGAATTAAACTTTTGGCAACACTATTAATATTATCGTTCGTGATGCGGTAGAGACTTGATCCAGATGCGGTAGAAAAACAGATATGTATGTATGTTGAAATAGACGTTAATATAATTAAAATTATGTTGATACCTTTTTATAAGTTCATAAAAACTACTTTATATAATATTACTATACCAGTTAACAATCACATCGCTTAATAATTCTTTTAAAATTATTCATTTTGATGTCATGCTAGGTAGCATGACAGGAAGAAATGAGGTCTGCTAAACTATATTTATTTACTATTAAAATTAAAAACTTTTAGAAAGGCCAATTGGCTATATTGTTTTTCCAACACGTTTTCTTTGTAGTAATTGTGAATATTTTTTTCTATTTTAGATATATGATTGTCTGCAAGTTGACGTGGATACAGTTGCTTTAATAACTAGAGTATCACCTTTATTGGGTCAGTAGGGTATTTTAGAGTAGATGGAGTTTATATGCAGTTGTACAATAAGATATTGAAGCTCCTCCAGACTTAACTATTATCTGATTTAGCCCTATTACTTGACAAGTCTTATTATAAATTCATTTCTAGTTGAAATAATTTTAATATTTGTTAATTTTTTGGGAACAGAAAACAACAACACATTCTTCGAAGTTTATTGTTGAGATAAGAAAATTTCAAAACAACAATGGAGGAACTGTGTATTTTAAAAATGTTTGTAAGTATATACAATTATTATGTACCTATATAATAATATCACATCCTAACTTGAGACAATATAGGTTGTTTATTGAAAAATTCATCTCGTATTAGAATATATATAACTTTGTCATTTGAATATTTGTTACATCTGTTTCAATTATATATAAAATAGAAGATCTTTGTCTCACTTTTTATTATACTATATAGTCAATCAAGGTCTTTTTGTTCTCAAAGTTTTGTTTTTCAAGAAGTTTTACTTCTATTACTTGTATAATTCTACATATGCAATAATTTCTACTTCACACGTGTCTAAATTACACAAAAATGGGAAATAACATAATTAGTTATAACCATTAGAAATTGGGAGCTTCTGATTATGTTGATTAACATTTTTCTGTAAATTGTATGCACAATAAAGTACATTATAGCTTAGAATAAAATAAACTTTTCTAAATGCTCTGGTACCTATCGGTCTCGTTATTGACAACAAAAGCCAGCCTTAAATAATATGATTCATTATTGAGGTGTCTGTTAACAACAAAAATTAGACCGCTTTCGAATGAAATATATATATTTTTTTTGTAATCTTTGCTACTATAATAAATTGATAGTTTCAACAATTACTACGTGGAATAATTCTAATATAAAATCAATCATTGTATAATCTGGTATAATTTCGTTTGGACACTTTTATAACTGAGCAGCAAGGAGGTAGGCAACAATAGGCATTCATGCATGTTTGGTAGCATACCTATTAGAGAGGTAACTTTCTGACAGTTGACAGCACGGAACAATATTTGAAATGAGTGACGTCTCTATTTTATCGTAGTATGTGACATTTCCGGAAAGTGTCATTTGTTGTGTTCTTTTTACGGGATTTGCTCAAACAAATCAGTTGCTCTGTTCACTTGAATGCTTTTGCGTATTCTTTTTAAGCACTCGCTTTGAACAGAGCTGAACTACTGCTCCCCCCTTAACCCTAACTACACTTCCTCTTGTGGTGACACAGTTCCGATTTATCTATGGTTTCGAATTTTAATTTATTTTGAAGTGCCTTCAAATTATGTTAGGACTTATATGCCAACACTAATAATTTTATTATAATCACGATAAAGAATAATGGAACAAACTCATCCTATGATATTGGTCTTAGTTCAGAAGACAAAAAAAGAGCAGACTCCGGTAAAGTGAAAATTAACTCGACAAAGCTGAACAGATGAACAGAATGATGTAAAAAGAACACAATTTAATTTGAAATGGCGTGGCGTCCATTTGTTAATTTGTCTATAGTGGCGTCTTCACAGAGGAAAAAGCCGCTTATCTTTTACTATTTTGGTGCAAATATATTTATATAAAATAATTTCTCTGTGAATATCTTTCGGGATTACACTTGATCCAAAGGCGGTAGAAAACAGATAGGTATGTTGAAATAGACGTTAATGTATTTGATACCTTTTTATTCATCTAAAAAAACTACAATATATAATATAACTATACCAGTTCACACCGTTTAAGCATTATGTGAAAATTGTTCATCTTGATATTTTGATAGATTAAGGAAGAATAATAAGGTCTGCTAAACTATATTTAGGAATAAAATTATAAGCTCTTAGAAAAGCCAATGGGCTATTTCTCCTTGAACACTATTTCTTTGTAGTAATTGTAAATATTTTTTTCTATTTTAGATATATGATGGTCTACAAGTTTATGTCGATACAATTGCTTCAATAACCAGAGTACCATTTTTATTGGACCAGTAGGGTATATATTGTAGACCAACAGATGTACAATAAGCAATAATAGGAGCTCCCTTAGTTTTAACTATTTTCTGATTCATTCTTAGTTTGTTGTCCTTGGTAAGTCTTATTTGCAAATTCAAAATAGTTCAAAAGAATAACATACTGCTGCTAGTTGAAATCCTTTTAAAATTCATTTGTTTTTCTGGAAAAGAAAACAACACATTTTTCAAAGCTTATTATTTAAAACATCAATGAAGTTACTGATGTTTTAAAAAATGCAGGACTGGAAGTAAGCAATTACGAATATTCTAATATTACCCTAACTAAACTTGAGAAGCATATAGAGGTTGTTTATTGAAAATTATATCTCGTAATAGATAATTTTTGCCAAATATGTTTGTCGTAAATATGAAATGGAACGTTTGTATTTTATATGATATAGAATGATTTCCCTTCAAATCAAGCATGGTATTCTCTTGTGTCTTGAAATATTGTGAATTTAACTGTTGTAACAAATTAATAGTTTCAACCCTTACTATGTGGAATCTTTTCATAGTTCTAAAATAAAACCAATCATTGTATAATTTTATTTGTACACTCTGTATCACATCTACAATGTGGTATGCAACTGAACAGGCACCAATGCATGTTTGCTTGCTTACTGATTGAGTGACCTCATCTTTATTATTCTATGGACAATTGACGTTTCTGAAAACTGTCATTATGAGTTTTCTGTGGTTATGATTTGGGTTATCTATGGTCATGAAATGTTACATAGTTGTGGTCATGTTTACATATTTGAAAAAATGGCGTGGCGTCTTCACAGAGAAAAAAGTCGCTTATCTCTTACTGTTTTTGTGCAAGCGTATTTGTTTTAGTTTTTCTCCGTGAATTAACTTTTTTAACACTATTAATATTATCGTTCGGGATTACATTTGATCCAAAGGCGGTAGAAAAACAGATAGGTATGTTGAGATAGACGACAATATATTTGATACCTTTTTATTCATCTAAAAAACTACAATATATAATATCAGTAACTATACCAGTTCACACCATTTAATCACTATGTGAAAATTGTTTATCTTAATATTATGATACATAGTAGTAAGAAAGAAATAAGGTCTACTAAACTATATTTGGGATTAAAATTATAAGCTTTTAGAAAAGCCAGTGTGCTATTTCTCCTTCCAACACGATTTATTTGTAGTAATTGTAAATATTTTATTCTATTTTAGATATATGATTACCTGCAAATTGTCGTCGATACAGTTGCTTCAATAACCAGAATACCATTTTTATTGGACCAGTAGGGTATTGTAGAGTAGATGGTGTTTATATTATGCAGATGTACAATAAGCAATTAAAGCTCATCCAGGTTTAACTATTAACTGATTCAGTCACAGTCCTTGGTAAGTCTTATTTATAAATTCAAGTAGTTCAAATGAACATACTGATGCTAGTTGAAATCATTTTAATATTTGTTTGTTTTCAGGAAAAAAAAAACATTTTCCAAAGTTTATTATTGTGTGTTTTAATAAAGTTCGACACCTCGGTATACACAATTATGCATATTTTAAATATTCACCTTTGTCAGTTGAATTTTTCCTAAATCTACACGCACATTAATTTCTTGACGCTGAATTCCAAAATTACACAAAAATGGAAAATCACATAATTGGTTACAACTGTTAGAAATTTGACCCATCTGATTTTGTTGATTTGCATTTTTCTGTAAATTGTTTGTACGAAAAGGTACATATGGTTAGGAAAAGGGCATAATTCACAGTGACCATTAGTAATTGGAAATTGCTGAGTATGTTCATTTTTTAATCCTGTGTATATACTAGTGGCTCCTTTTTATGGAAAATGTTTGAAATTATGGTTTTATTAAACAGGAGACGTAATATGCTCATTGATCGTTTTGGTGCATTTAAATATATAACATCAGCATGTTACTGGATTTTACTCATCATGTTATTTTTTTAGGATCACAGATGATATTGTTAAGAATAATCCATTTAATTGAAGAAATGGAGAAGACGAAAAAGGCTTTAATAATTGTATTTTATTGATTGTATATTGTTTAGCAACATTTATTGTAGTTATTGCAATTCAAAAAAAGCAACATTATGTTTTATATATTCGGACTGGGCTATATTGATGATAGTTCATCAATTGTCAAAAAAAAATGTCTATCAATATGTTCATGAATGGTTTAGTTTTCTTGAATACCTGCTTTTGGTAATTTAATAATTGTTTGAATTGTTAATAATAGGAAAATGTATATATACACCCCACAAAAATTATCGCATCACTGGTATTTTAGGATATTTTTAATACTTAATTTTAGTTTTTTGGTACAATCTGTATATGTTTCAACTTAATAGATATTTCTGGTTTCTTATCCTATCATGGGCAAAACATTATCACAATTTCTTACAAATTTTTTTGGAAGCAAAAATGCTCGAGTCTTGGAGAATGCATTGAGATCGAGAACTTTCTAAGCAAATTGTGTTATTGTATAGTGAAAATTTAAATTTATTTTGTTAATAATGGATGTGCCTCAACGTTTAACAAGACATGTGACGAATGAAGAAGCCGCTAGAATCATCGCGCTCATACAAGATGGCCGCAGTCAAAGATACGTCGAGTGGTTCGGCAGTACTTAGAAGAGGTCGAGATACCCACCCTGAATTGGCCTGCACGTAGCCCGGACCTTAACCCAATAGAGCATGCCTGGGACCATCTAGGATGGCAAATTCAGCAACATCCGGCACCAATAAAAACACTAGATGATCTTAAAAAGGTTCTTTTTAACTTCTGGGAAAACATGCCGCAAGGATACGTCCAGAACCAGTTTAGAAGCCTTCCAAGACGAATGGAAGCTGTAATTAGAGCGACGGGCGGCAACACACGCTATTATTAAGCACCGTTCATTTTTTTGTATAGATGTTTTCTATGTTTTGGTAAATGAAACTTTTTGTCCTCCTTAGATTAAACTGATATAATATAAATGTTGCAAAATGCGTTTCTATTGGTGTTTTAATTCGTAATAATAATAAAATTCGAAAAACAGGCAACACATTTAAAATATTTAAAAAATAATGAGTGATGCGATAATTTTTGTCGGGTGTATATATTGATATATATATCGATGCACAGTCCTAGAGTAAGTTGGTTGTTCTCTGTCTTCCTTCCTTTTTCCAACTTGATGTATCAATCTAAAATTACACAAAAATGGGAAATAACTTAATTAGTTACGACCAATAGAAATTGGAAGCTTCTGATTATGTTAATATGCATTTTTCTGTAAATTATATGTACAAAAACGTACATAGAGTTCGAGAAACGCCATAGTTGACGATGACCATTAGTGGAAATTCCGATTTTGTTCTTTTGTCCTAACTTACACCGACATCGCCAATGTTACCAATGGGTGAATGTGGATATTTGCGTTTGTGTGTAAGATCAAATTTTAACGATTTGATTGGGTGGCGACCATTAGTAATTGGAAGCTGCTCGGTGATTTTCGTTAAAACGTTTCTTTGGAGCTGTCTTCACAACTTCCCGTTTATCAAATCAATTATTTGGAAAAATTCAATTCAAGCGTCTTACACGGATCTGTCAATCATAAAACGGGGGCCCCTTTTAAAGCCGGGAATGTACGTATTCTTGGTGAAACAAAAAAGGGGTACATTATTTTCCATCAACGGTTTAAGGAGAGGCTGTGGCGAAATGGTTAAACATCGGATTTGTGGTTAACCATACACTGATTTTTAACCACTACACTACAAAACTTCCTTAATTTCGTCCCATTGTGTCTATATAAAAGACAATCCAACGCCAAAAAAATTTGATTTGATAAACGAGATCTTGTGAAGACAGCTCCAAAGAAACTGGTGCTGTTTTAACGAAAATTGCCGAGCAGCTTCCAATTACTAATGGTCGCCACCCAAACATATCGTTAAAATTTGGTCTTACACACAAATGAACACATCCACATGCATAGGTAACATTGGCGATGTCGATGTAAGTACGGTATTATAAACAGGGTTAGGAGAAAAAACATAATTGGTAATGTCCACCTTCCAACCATGTCCCTTTCCCGAACTCTCTATATTATGAATAAAAGTATAGTTTCTGATATGCGTTTGTTTTTCCCAATTTACCTATTCTCATTCGCCAATAATTTCATTAGTTCGAGGGAACCCGACAGGGGGCGCTGATTGTTCCACTAAAAAATTCATTAGTTCGAGGGAATTCCGCCAGAGGGCGCTGATCGGTTCACTCGAAATTTCATTAGTTCGAAGGAATTCCGCTAGGGGCGCTAGTTAGTTCATGGGTTTTTTCATAGATGGCGCTGTATTTCTGGGACTTACATAAAAGTGGCGCCATCTACCAAAAAACCTGCGAACTAATTTTTGTTAGTTCATGGGTTTTTTCATAGATGGCGCTGTTTTTTTTCGGGATTTACATAAAAGTGGCGCCATCTATCAAAAAACCTGCAAACTAATGTTTGTTAGTTCATGGGTTTTTCCATAGATGGCGTTGTTTTTTCTGGGATTTACATACGAGTGGCGCCATCTATCAAAAAACCTGCGAACTAATGTTTGTTGGTTCATGGGTTTTTTCATAGATGGCGCTGTTTTTTTCTGGGATTTGCATAAAAGTGGCGCCATCTATCAAAAAACCTGCGAACTAATTTTTGTTAGTTCATGGTTTTTTCCATAGATGGCGCTGTTTTTCGGGGATTCCCACAAGTGAATGAATTTTTCAGATTTTCCCATTTCCATCTCTAGAGTGCAAACGAAAATGTAAATAAAAATACAATGATTAAATAAACTTTTATTGAAAGTATAGATTTACAGGTAATCTTACGAGCTTACACTATCTATTAAATTAATAGTTTCACATACCTTCATGTCGAGTTGGCTTACGAAAATACATGCATACATATCGGGGCTACTACTAGAATGCCACCAAGATTTAGCTACCGCCTCGGCAGATAATATTATCCTGAGGTGGGTTTAAGGGCACGACAGGAGTAAAGGACTAAAAATTTTAGGACCCAGTGACACCTACGGCCTAATGACTTCGACAATTGCGGAACTAGCCAAACTTTACACCCATGCTCAATCCTACGTTTAACAGTAGGATTCTTGACTGGCCGCTGTCAACCAAGGAAACACCTCCATACTATGGAGCTAGTGGACACACCTCTATGCAGGATGTGTGAACAGGAAAATGAAACTGTTAGGCATCTCCTATGCGACCGTACGGAGTTATCGTCAATAAGAGAGTGTGTGTTCGGTGAGTCTTGGCCTACACTTGCCGATATAAAGATGTCTCGTAGTGGCCTGTCCACCTTCCTGGAAAGGACAGGTTAGACGATGACCTAGGAAGACAACACCTCGGGAGGATGTACAATGGGTCACATGTGGCCTACACTCACCCTCCCTACTCTTCAGATACAGATACATGAATACAACGGTGACCCTTAGAAATTTCCGTTTATGTTTTTTATTCTAACCCTGTTTATAATACCGTACTTACATCGACATCGCCAATGTTACCTATGCATTTGGATGTGTGCGTTTGTGCGCAAGACCAAATTTTAACGATATGATTGGGTGGCGACCATTAGTAATTGGAAGCTGCTCGGTGATTTTCATTAAAACGGCTCCTATTTCTTTGGAGCTGTCCGTATCATTCGTGAAAATGAAAGCGACACCTTCTTTACACCATCGCCTTAGGGACGTGTCAGTGTGCAATGGTGAAACATTGTGATACACAAAAAAAGCTAAAAATGTATTATTTCCTTCAGAGGGCACCATCATATGACCATATACGTCCCCCTTCGGACCCTTCTGCTCGGATCATAAATGGCGCGTCGAAGATCAGTTAGGATTTTCGAGATGCTTCATATAGAAGGGTTTTATCACCCATTTTGTGAAAGAACGACCCTTCGGTTAGTAACACACCAGCGCGGAAACATCCGCTCGCTGGGGCTCAAGGCCGGTCGGCCCGAAAGGGAGCTTTTTAGTATAACCAATTCTGATGACCACACTTCACAAGATATTTTAGGCATTGGATTGTCTTTGATTGACAGGAGCGTCCGTATGAACATAAGGAACGCATGTCATAATTTTGTAACTATGACAGTGACATTTATTGAAGAAAATATGCCTTTTTTGTATTGTAAGGAAAATAGCGATTAAGGGAGTTTTGTAGTGTAGCAGTTAAAAATCGGTTAATGGTTAACCTTTGCGCTACAGCCTCTCCTTAAGCCGTTGGTGGAGAAATAATGTACCCCTTATATGTTCCACCAATGATACGGACGTTCCTGTCTTAAATTCTCTTTAAATCGCAGTTCTGAAATTTGATCTTACACACAAACGCAAATATCCACATACACCCATGGTAACATTGGCAATGTCGATGTAAGTACTATATTATACACAGAGTTTGGAGAAAAAACATAATCGGCAATTTCCAATGGTCACTGTCAACTATGCCCTCTCCCGAACTCTATGTACGTTTTTGTACATAAAACTTACAGAAAAATGCAAATCAACATAATCAGAAGCTTCCAATTCCAATTAAACAATTCATGAACATATCGATAATAGACATATTTTTGCCCAGTCACAATCCAGTCCTATTATATACACCATAATTTTATGATTATGGTTTCATTTTGCTCTTTTTGAATTGCAATAACTACAATAAATGTTGAAAAACAATATGAAATCAGTAAAATACAATTATTAGTCTTTTTCATCTTCTCCATTTCTTCAATCAAATGGATTATTCCTAACGATATCATCTGGGATCCTAAAAAAAATAACATGATGAGTAAAATCCAGTACAAACAAACTGATGTTACATATTTAAATGCATCAAAATGAACAGAGAGCATTTCTCATCGGCTAAACTATATATCCAGCTTCATAAAACCATAATTATTTTAAACGTTTTCCATAAAAAGGAGCCACTAGTATATACACAGGATTAAAAAATGAACATAATCAGCAATTTCCAATTACTAATGGTCACTGTGAATTATGCCCTTTTCCTAACCATATGTACCTTTTCGTACAAACAATTTACAGAAAAATGCAAATCAACATAATCAGATGGATCAAACAGTTGTAACCAATTATGTTATTTTCCATTTTTGTGTAATTTTGGAATTCAAATTAATTAATGTGCGTGTAGATTTAGGAAAAATTTAACTGACAGAGGTTAATATTTAAAATATGCATAATTGTTTATACTGGCAGTCGAACTTTATTATAACAAGATTAACACGCAATAAAAAACTTTGAAAAATGTGTTGTTTTCTTTTCCTGAAAACCGAACAAATACTAAAATGATTTCAACTAGCAGCAGTATGTTCATTTGAACTACTTGAATTTATAAATAAGATGTAACAAGGACTATGACTGAATCAGATAATAGTTAAGCCTGGAGGAGGTTTAATTGCTTATTGTACATCTGCATTATATAAACTCCATCTACTCTACAATACTCTACTGGTCCAATAAAAATGGTACTCCGGTTATTGAAGCAACTGTATCGACGACAACTTGCAGACAATCATATACAGTAGAAACGGTGGAACTTTACCATCACGTATGCAACACATATTTTCTACATACTATCTTCTATCGTAAAAAGAGACAATGATATAATTGACGTAACGTGTATAACTGATCGTACTAAAAGTTGAGTTTGACACTACCGCATTTGAGGTTATGAGAGCATATATTGTAGTTTTTATAGAAGAATAAAAAACTACCAAATCAATATATTAATGTCTATTTTAACATACCACCGTTGGATCAAGTGTAATTCCTGGACGATAATATTAATAATGTTACCAAAAGTTTCAATCAAGGAAAAATTATTGCTTGATGCAGTCATCTATTAGAAAGTTAGCTATCTAAACTAAACTAAACTAAACATAATCAGAAGCTTCCAACTTCTGATAGGTGTAACTAATTATGTTATTTTCCATTTTTGTTCAATTTGGGAATGAAACGTCAAGAAATTAATGTGCGTGTAGATTTGGGAAAAATTCAAATGACAAAGGTCCATCGGTTTCATGGTAACATTAAGAATATGCAGAATTGTGTATACTCACTGTCAAACTTTATTAAAACAAGCAATAATAAACTTTGAAAAATGTGTTTTCCCTTCCTGAATAACTAACAAATATTAAAATGATTTCAACTAGCAGCAGTATGTTCATTTGAAATACTTGAATTTATAAATAACACTTACCAAGGATTATGATTGAATCATATAATAGTTAAGCCTGGATGAGCTTCAATTGCTCATTGTACATCTGCATATAAACTCCTAAAATACCCTACTGGTAAAATAATAATGGTACTGTAGTTATTGAAGCAACTGTATCCCAATAATAATGGTACTCTAGTTATTGAAGCAACTGTATCCACGACAACTTGCAGACAATCATCTATCTAAAATAAAAAAATATTTCCAATTAAAACAAAGAAATCATATACTAAGGAAAAATAACCAATTGGATTAATTACAGCTAATAATTTTACCTTATTTCTTCCTTCATAACACCATGATGAACAATTTTCACAAAATGATTATTAACTGCTTTAGTATTATTATATATTGTAGTTTTTATAGAAGAACAAGAATCCAATTAATATATTAAAGTCTATTTCTACATACCACCTTTGGATAAAGTGTAATTACGGAACGATAATATTAATAATGTTACCAAAAGTTTCGTTCACGGAGAAATTATTTAATATAAATACATATGCACAAAAATAGTAAAACATGCACTGTTTTATCTCTGAGGACGCCACGCCATTTCAAATCAAATGTTGTGTTCTTTTTACGGAATTTGCAAATCACCTGCTCCGTTCACTTAAATGCTTTTGCCTATTATTTTTAAGCTTTCAGATAGGTCTCGTGTCAAAGACTACAGCCAAGAAGAATTCTAACATGTTTTTTCATCACCAGACAAAGCATCTGAACGCACCCTAATAATGACAATTTACAGAAATGTCAACTTTCCATTCCATAGAATACTACAAGATAGAGAGGTCACTCATTACAAATAATCTTCTTCTGCTTCCTTTTTTGGGCTATATCCTGAGGGATATCTTACCCATCATCACAAATATTGTTTGAGGCTATCATTCATCAGAAAATTACCTCTCTAATAGGTATGCAACCAAACATGCATTTATGTCTGTTTAGTCGCATACCTTCCAGTTGCTTATAGTTGTAATACAAAGCATCCAAATGAAATTATACTAAGTTAAACAATGATTGATTTTATTTTAGAATTATGGAAATATTTCACATAGTAAGGGTTGAAACTATTAATTCAAGTTCACAATATTTCAAGACACAAATAAAATGCAATCATTGGAGGAAGAAGATAGAACAAAAAACCTTCTATTTTAGATTTATCCAAGATATATTTTGGAAAAATTCAACTGACAAAGCTAAAGTACAAAATTATATTCTAATATGAGATGTATTTTTCAGTAAACAAACTTTGTTTGCTTAGGTCCATTGTTATTTCTACTTCCGTGTAATGTTAGAATATCAATAATAATTAAGTATACTTACACTCGAATCTTATTAAAACACGTAGTTCCTCCATTGCATTGTCCCAATATTTTCATATTCCAACAAAATAAACTTAGATTGACATGCTGTTGTTGTTTTTCCTACACTTTCCTGAAAAACACACAAAGCTTAAAATGACTGTTACTAAGTCTTGTATTCATCTGAAACATTTGAACATACAAATAAAAAACTTACTGAGCTCACAAAATCAATTAGTGAGTTTCTCACATCAGCAAAACTGTTTTATATATAAAGAATGCGTTTAGTATCGACAATGTTTGTACCGGTACAGAGTTAGAAAAAAAAAACGGCAATTTCCAGTTTTCACCATCAGTTATGCTCTATTCCAAACTCAAAGTGCATTGTGCATACAATTTACAGAAAAATGCAAATCAACATAATCAGAAGCTTCCAACTTCTGATAGGTGTAACTAATTATGTTATTTTCCATTTTTGTTCAATTTGGGAATGAAACGTCAAGAAATTAATGTGCGTGTAGATTTGGGAAAAATTCAAATGACAAAGGTCCATCGGTTTCATGGTAACATTAAGAATATGCAGAATTGTGTATACTCACTGTCAAACTTTATTAAAACAAGCAATAATAAACTTTGAAAAATGTGTTTTCCCTTCCTGAATAACTAACAAATATTAAAATGATTTCAACTAGCAGCAGTATGTTCATTTGAACTACTTGAATTTATAAATAAAACTTACCAAGGATTATGATTGAATCATATAATAGTTAAGTCTGGTTGAGCTTCAATTGCTTATTGTACATCTGCATATAAACTCCTAAAATACCCTACTGGTCCAATAATAATGGTACTCTAGTTATTGAAGCAACTGTATCCCAATAATAATGGTACTCTAGTTATTGAAGCAACTGTATCCACGACAACTTGCAGACAATCATATATCTAAAATAAAAATATACTTCCAATTAAAACAATGAAATCATTTACTAAGGAGAAATAACCAATTGGCTTAATTACAGCTAATAATTTTACCTTATTTCTTCCTTCATAACACCATGATGAACAATTTTCACAAAATGATTGAAGGATGTGAATGATTATTAACTGCTTTAGTAATATTATATATTTTAGTTTTTATAAAGAACAGGAATCAAATTAATATATTAACGTCTATTTCAACATACCACCTTTGGATAAAGTGTAATTACGGAACGATAATATTAATAATGTTACCAAAAGTTTCGTTCACGGAGAAATTATTTAATATAAAAACATATGCACAAAAATAGTAAAACAAGCACTTTTTTATGTGAGGACGCCACGCCATTTCAAATCAAATGTTGTGTTCTTTTTACGGAATTTGCATATCACTTGCTCTGTTCACTTAAGCCATATTTTTGCGATCTAGCGTCTTAAAGCGGATTAAAGCGATTCATTTTCGCGAATAAGTAATGACGTCACACTTAAAAACGCTTGAAGCGGAAACTGGCGTGGTCGGGAGTGCGCCAGAAAACTTTGAAGCGGTAATTGACAGCATTGAGAGAATAAATTGATAGAGAGTGGACCAATGGTGTAGCTATTTTTTGTTTGGCAATAATATCATGAATTTATCAACAAACTCATAGATAACAAAAAATTTTATTTGAAATTTTTTTTCCAAACATTTATATCTCTGCGGGGTCGTTGCGAGGTATCAAAGAACGATTTTGGATTGTCTGAAGGAATGTATAAAGTTGACCTTAATGGTATAATGTTGGAAGTAGACCAGGAAACCTTTTTATTATTAAAAAGGAAGTACTGCTTAAACTCCAATATTTTATTTGATAGTTGATGGAAAGTTTTATTTAGGTATAATATTATTTTGCTTATTAGAGATTAAGAATTTCAGAAAGAAAAAAATAAACAAGTACAGTATATGTGTCATGAGAGAAATTTCAATCCTCGAACACATAAATGAATAGGTACTATATACAATAAAATATTTCTCGGGTAAATTATTCCCTGTTAAAGAAAAAGAAGAAGTTAACAGATATTCCTAAGTCTCTTCTTCTTTCCGTGAATCGCAGAAATATATAAAGGTAAAATATCCCTTCTAATACATGTTAATTGTGTCGATATATACACTGCTCGCCAAAACGATACTGAAAATAGAATTCACAATAACAATTTTCTTGTAAATTCTTAGAATATCCTAAAAAATTGAATTTATGAATATTTTCTAGAGCTTTTCTACTTTCCCTGTGTACAGAAAATATCAAAAAGAATAGAAAAACGTTTCTTAAAATAATCTATACTTATATTTTTAAATAGGGCGGACAGTGTATATTGAATTCACATAGATGTGTATATTATCTCTGGATGACAAACACTTGCTTATGACGAACGGTGTGACTAATGAATAAATTTTAAATCGCTCGCTTTCAGTAACGAATTAATTGTTGAATCGGACGGTCGTGTCGGGAGTGTATATTCGTAATTTACGGGAATTTAACTGTGTTTTCGAATTTTCGGGAGTGTACCTTTATTCGAAATTATTTTCGGTAGTGAAACTGTGTGTGTCTTCGGAATTTTCGATAGTGTACCTATAAGTGTATAGTTCGAATTTTTGGTGGTGATTTCCAAGGATTATAATAATTCTATATATAAGGTAAGTCTTTATTTTATTAAATGGTACTTACTTATTATATACTAGCACTAAATAAATACTGTATTTCTTCATTTTCAATATATTTTTTTCAAAATAAGACATAGGTAAACTATGTTGATTTCTTTACTTTACCAATATATTATCCTTTCTCTAGTAGCAAAATAAATGAAAACAGTTTATTTAACAAGTTTTTATAATATTTTGGATCTTTTATGAATAATTTTTATACCGATTCATAATTTATCAACAAATTGAATACCTATATTACTTTTGAAATAGTTTAGAACATTATTCATATCAATAGAGTAAGTTATATACTTTTCGAATCATTTTAGTTATTGTACAGTTGAGCATATATTTCATAAAAATTTTTCTTTATTTATCTATTTTCCAAAAACTTATAGGGTATAGCTTTTGTTGTTTCTTATATTTTCCCAATATATTATCCTCTCTTTATTTTTCATTTCTACTAGTACTAGCAATAAATAACTACACTGTATTTAAAATATTTTGGATCTTTTACGAATAATTTTTATACAAAAAGTTTAACCGATTAAAAATTTATCAACAAATTTGTAAGTAAGTACTTATTTCATTTTAAAATAGTTAAAAACATTCATCAATAGAATAAGTTATATACTTTTCAAATCTATTTAGTTACTGTTCCGTCAGGTATTGATATTATAAAAAAATTTCTGTATTTATTTATTTCCCGAAAGAAATAGGGTAGCTATGCTTTTAACTATATTTTCACAATATCCTCTCTTTATTTCCCACTATACAACTACTAGCAATAAATAAATACAGTGTTCCTCCAATATATTTTGGATTTAAAAAAAATAGTTTAACCGATTCATAATTTATCTGAGTACTTATTATTATATACTGCATGCAAATAATTGCTTACTGCTAATTATTGACATATATAAACTTGGAATATTTTTACAAATGATGTAATAGAAATTAAAACAGTTTATACACTTAATTTTCAAAAGACATGAGTATAAGCTCTATATTGTTTTCTATATTTTCCCAATTATTGAGTACTTTCTTATTTGATTTTGAAATAGTTTAGAATACTCTTTGATACAGTAAATTATATACTTTTCAAATCTTTTCAGTTATTGTACAGTTGGTTACATATTTTATAAAATCCATTCTGTATTGATTTATTTCCCAAATATTTTTAAGATGTTGTTTCCTAAAAATAGTATCCTCTCTTTATTTCTCACTACTACTAGCAATAAATAAATACACCGTATTTAAAATATTATGGATCTTTTACAAATAATTTTCATATAATAAGTTTAACCGATTTATAATTTATCAACAAACTGATATATGAGTATTGATTTTGCAATAGTTTAGAACACTCTTCAATAGAGTAAGTTATATACTGCATGTAAATAATTGCCTACTGCTGATTATTAACATACAGGGTGTACCAATCTTACAACAAACTTCAATATGTGGGTTATTTTAAGAGATTTCAAAAAATGTTATCAACAAAAATAGTAGATGTCTTTAAGGTCCATATTTTGACATTATATCGAACTATACAGAGTGCTGCATAACTCCGTTACAAATCAAACATGATTTTTTAAATGAGAACCCCCGTTTATTATACCGAATTCGGATATTGCTCACATTTTTTGAAGCTTTTGATATAAGGTTTTGCTACGTTATACAAAGTCCTTCAAAAGCTATGAACACGTTTAGGTGAAAATCGTAGGTAAATCATCAACGCTCTGTAGCTTGTTGAACGTTGGAGGAAAAAATTTTATTTAGTTTCGTAATATATGCAATATCTCCGTATTTTATTAAATTTTGATTATTTTCTTTTTTGTATACAGGGTGGACGGAATGTTAGTTTATATATTTAGTTGTGGAGATGTGGCTATTATCACATTCTTGGCATTCCCTTCACTGGGTTTAATATATTAATTTGATTTCAGCGTTGTCTTCAGTCCAGGATTATGCTCTTAGAGCTTCTGGACGAATAATATCCACCTTGTACTGATGAGAGGCGCAAATACGCCGCAAGTGATATTATTCCTTCTAATTTATAAACCAGAATGGTTGGTTCTATATTTTCATATACCAACCCCGTTTATCTTGAAAGTGTAATTCATTATTGTCTGGCGGGGCATATTGCCCGAGAAGTAGATGTTGCTTCCTGGTGAACGCTATATCCTTTGGAAATTAATTTTCTAATTTGTAAAACGTTTTAATAGTATTACACTATTATTTTGGCGTCTATTTGATATTCCGTTTTTATAATTCCTGACTTGGAATGAAAATGTACAAACATGAACAAATGAATTCAAACACTTTGCCATTAAAGACAAACTTCTGGTAGGGTGCAGCTGATAGAAAACATCCTGAGCCGGTGGGGAATATTTTCTGTCGGTTGTAGATTTTTTGACCGATTGATTATATTTTCTACTGGCTGGGGTCATCTTCCAGCCATGGGGGGCAATTTTCCATCTACGCAAGGTAACTTTCAGCCTTATAATTCCTTAACTTTTCAAAAGACATACCTAAGTAACCGATGTCGTACCTCATTTTTCTAAATATTGTCCCCCATTTCTTTCACAAGTTGGCTATTTTTCAAAAGACATAGGTAAGCTATGTCGTTCCTCATTTTCCTAAATATTGTCATGCCTTTCTTTTTTTAACAGACATCGGTAAGCTTTTTATTTTACATACCTGTCAAGGACGCCACATGTAACACATGGTTGCCTACGATTGACTTTTTCCTTCACGGATGCACGCAGTACCACACTGTGGGAAAGTGCTCGTTCCTAGGATGTCGGTCAGTCTCGTTTGCAAAGCGGGCGGTCATCCAGATGGGGCGAGTGCGCTTGAGTGTTTTCCGTTTGTTGAATGGGTATGGATTAACAAGTTGGGGAAATTGTTGTCCAGTATGGGCTATCAAAATATCGTAGAAGCCAAAGGTGATACATGGCTATTTGACAGTTTTTTAAAAATATTTTTAAATATTGTACTACCTTTCTTCTACAAGCTGCTTATTTTTTCAAAACACATAGGTAAGCTATGTCGTTCCTCATATTCCTAAGTATTGTCCTCTCTTTCTTCTACAAGCTGGTTATTTTTTCAAAACGCATAGGTAAGCTATGTCGTTTCTTATTTTTCTAAATATTGTCCTGCCTTTCTTTCACAAGTTGGTTCTTTTCTAAGCAGATATTGCTAAGCATTTTATTTTACTTGTCAAGGACGCCACATGTAACCGCTTGTGTGCTTACGATTGACTTTTTCCTTCACGGATGCACGCAGTACCACACTGTGGGAAAGTGCTCGTTCACTAGGTTGTCGGTCAGTCTCGTTTGCAAAGCGGGCGGTCATCCCGATGGGGCGAGTGCGCTTAAGTGTTTTCCGTTTGTTGAATGGATATGGGTTAACAAGTTGGGGAAATTGTTGCCCAGTATGGGCTATCAAAATATCGTAGAAGCCAAAGCAGTTACATGCAAAATGGCGATTGGAAGGATTCTGACTAACTACTAACAATTTTTTTCAGCGCTTCCTTTTCAGCATACTAACACTCTCTTACAGGCTTCAAGATTCCATCGGATTTTTGTTGAATTTTTTAATTCTGTTTGATTTTCTGTTCTAGATATTTTACCAGGGATGATGGATACGCTCTTCAGAATTTATTTGGAATACTTGCTGATAGGCCTATCTCAGAAATAATCAAAAATTTTTAGATAATTTTTCATTCATTAATATAAATTAATTTAATTTTTTTTCAGCGCTTCCTTTTCAGCATACTAACACTCTGTTACAGGCTTCAAGATTCCATCGGATTTTTGTTGAATTTTTTAATTTTGTTTGATTTTCTGTTCTAGATATTTTACCAGCGATGGATATATACTCTTCAGAATTTATTTGGAATATATCGATATATTTAAACTTGCTGATAGGCCTATCTTATAAATAATTAAAATTTTGGATACTTTTTTTTTTATCAATTTAATTTTTTGTTCCAGAATTTTTTTTCAGGAAACGATTTTTTAGGTTACAAAAGTTAATACTTATTTTTGACTTTTTCAATTTGGAGCTACGGATTTTTTTTCCAGCACTATTAATAATTCAAAATTTCTATTCTGATTCATTATATTATATTTGGTAAAGTATTCTTTGCATGTTTATTTTCTTAACTGCATGGGTTCAATATTTGCATGCTCAAGCTTGAGTGTAGTAGGGGTTGGTGATGTTAATTTTAAAATATCTTTTTACTGTGTAATTTATGTTTGATATTTTTGGTTAAAATATTGTAACAAATGTATTTTATAGATGTTAATATTTTGTTGATATTCGATTTTTTATAATTGTTGATTTAGAATGTATTTGTTCCTGATTGTATATTTTTATTACTGCACTTTGTCAGTAAAGACAAACTTCTGGCAGGGTGCAGCCGGTAGAAAACATCCTGTAAGCCGGTGGGGAATATTTTCCGTCGGTTGTAGATTTTTTGACCGATTGATTATATTTTCTACTGGCTAGTGATATCTTCCAACCATGGAGGACAAGCGTTCATCTACTAGGAGCAGCTCCAGCCACAATTTTAGTTATATTTGTTTATAAATATAATGCTTTGTGTATTTTGTTAGGTTAGGTTTAAATATTGACGGTAGCATTTCTACCCCTTCGACGGCACCGAAGCGATTTTCCCTTTGTGTGTAGTATCCTTATTAGTACGTACATCTTTTGTATAAATTTCAACCAGTCTTCCTGTTTATTTCATTATCATATGTCAGAATATCGCTAGATATTTCCATTTTTGCGAGGTTAAGCGTGACGTCACAATTATGACGTCACGCTTAAGCTACACTGTTAATCCGCTTAAAGGCGCTAGATCGCAAAAATATGGCTTTAAATGCTTTTGCGTAATCTTGTCAAGCGCCCGCTTTGAACAAAGCGTTCAGATAGGTCTCGTGTCAAAGACTACAGCACGACTACAGTCAAGAAGAATTCTAACATGTTTTTTCATCACCAGACCACAGATAACATACTTACACCAGACAACGCATCTGAACGCACCCTAATAATGACAATTTACAGAAATGTCAACTTTCCATTCCATAGAATACTACAAGATAGAGAGGTCACTCATTAAAAAAAATATTCTTCTTCTGCTTTCTTTTTTGGGCTATATCCTGAGGGATATTTTACCCATCATCAAAAATATTGTTGAATGCCGTCATTCATCAGAAAGTTACCTCTCTAATAGGTATGCAACCAAACATGTACTTATGTCTGTTTCTTCGCATACCTTCTTGTTGCTTATAGTTGTAATACAGAGCGTCCAATTTAAATTATACTAGGTTATACAATAATTGATTGTCTTTTAGAAATAAGATTCCATGTAGGAAGGGTTGAAACTATTAATTTGTTATAACAGTTAAATTCACAATATATTAAGACACATTCAATCATTGAAGGAAAAATATAAAAGATAAAAAGACTTTCGATTTTAGATTTAGCAAGACAGACGTTGGGAAAATTCGACTGACAAAGTTGAAGTAAAAATTATATTCTAGTTTGAGATGTATTTTTCAATAAAAACTCTATTTGCTTAGTTCAATTGTTATATTTCTACTTCTGGGTAATGTCAGACTATCAATAATAATTATGTATACTTACAGTCAAATCTTATTAAAACACACAGTTCCTCCATTGCATTGTCCTAATATTTTCATATATTCCAATAAAATAAACTTAGATTGGACATATTGTTGTTTTTCCTTCACTTTCCTGAAAAACACACACATTTTAAAATGACTGTTGTATTTATCTGAAATATTTGAACTTATAAATAAAAAACATGCTGAGCTCACCAAATCAATTACAGTATGTTCATTTGAACTACTTGAATTTATAAATAAGACTTACCTACCAAGGATTATGATTGATGAATCAGATAATAGTTAAGCCTGGATGAGCTTCAATTGCTTATTAAACATCTGCATATAACTCCTAAAATACCCTACTGGTCCAATAATAATGGTACCCTAGTTATTGAAGCAACTGCATCGACGACAACTTGCAGACAATCGTATACCTAATATAAAAAAAACATTTTCAATTAAAACAATGCAGAAATCATGTACTAAGGAGAAATATTCAATTGGCTTAATTACAGCTAATAATTTTACCTTATTTCGTCCCTCATAACATCATGATGAACAAATTTCACAAAATGATTGAAGGTTGTGAATGATCATTAAATATTATAGTTTTTATAGAAGAACAAGAATCAAATTTTAATATATTATTAACGTCTATTTCAACATACCACCTTTGGATCAAGTGTAATTCCGGAACGAGAATATTAATAATGTTACCAAAAGTTTCGTTCACGGAGAAATTATTTAGTATAAATACATATGCACAAAAATAATAAAACATAAGCAATTTTTTATCTGTGAGGACGCCACGCAATTTCAAATCAAATCACCTGCTCTGTTCAATAAATCATTATAAAGAAGGTTTTTCACCTTACAATTAAATGCTTTTGCGTATTCTTTTTAAGCGCTCGCTTTGCACAGAGCGTTCAGATGAGTCTCGTGTCAAAGACTACAGCCAAGAAAAATCCTACCATGTGTTTTTTCTTTACCAGACAAAGCATCTGAACGCACCCTAATAATGACAATTTACAGAAATGTCAATTGTCCATAGAATACTGCAAGCTAGAGAGGTCACTCATCACAAGTATTCTTCTTCCTTTTTTGGGCTATATCCTGAGGGATAATTTACTTATTATCACAAATATTGTTCGTTGCTGTCATGTATTAGTTACCCCTCTAGTAGGTATGCAACCAAACATGCACTATTGCCTGCTTAGTCGCATACCTCCTTATTACTTATAGTTGTTATACAGAGTGTCCAAATAAAATTATACTATGTTATACAATGATTGATTTTATTTAAAAATTATGTAAAGATTCCACGTAAAAAGGGTTGAAACTATTGATCTGTTATAACAGTTAAATTCACAATATTTTATGACACAAATAAAATTCAATCATTGGAGGAAAAATAAAGTACAAAAAGACCTTCCATTTCAGATTTAGCCAAAATAGAATTCAAAAAGCCCGCATATTAAGTGATAGTTCATACCTGTATCCAATGTAGGCGCTAGTGGTAACTTTATACCACAGAACTAACAGTGGGAACTGGTGGGAACATTTGAAAACGAAAATATAAATTGCGCATGGCATATTGTCAAGTGTTATCATAAATTAGGTTTCGTATTTGAACTCATTTGTTGTGTTTTTATTTTCAAAAATTCGCAATAAAATGGCAGATATGCCGTCAAGAAAGGTGAAAAGATCTTCAGAATCTGATAGAAATGCGGAATTTGACGCAGCGACCCAAAAATCACTAGAAGAAATAGATATTTGTCAAAATGAAATTGATAGTATAAATGAAAAATCAAGTGAAGAAATATTGAAAATTGAACAAAAGTACAACCGTCTACGAAAACCATTCTTCGAAAAAAGGAACAATTTAATTAGTAACATCCCAAACTTCTGGATTACAGCTGTATCCTTTCAAAGTGGTTTGTTATTTATAACCTAAAAAATGTAGAATGTAATGGTTTGATAATAATTTGAAAATATTAAACACCAGTCACATATTCATATATCTACTTTTTATTAGAACAATCAATGTGCATAGTTCACAGTTAGATTTTTGTATCTCAATTCTGTTGATTTTTCTATTTTTAATAAAGTTAATCAGACATAAGGGTCAATTCTATAAGAAGTGGTTAAAAATTAACGGCAAGCCGTTATATTTGACGAAGTTTACGCTATTAGAAATATTTTAATCTATACATAGTCAAGATTAGGATTTGAATTTTAACAGATTTGGTGTCCAATTAGGAGTATTCCGTTCATATTTTAAAGATTATTATGTGTACAGAATAGTAAAATGGAGTTAGAAGATTGTCTAATTTTTAACCATACGTTAAAATTTAACATTTGCTTACAGAATTGCACCTATAGAGTCCTTAATAACAATATAATGTGATTATTCATCTACAACCTAGCAGATTTTTCTTAACTGCTTTTAGATTACGAATCATCCTGATTTAAGTGCTCTACTGGATGAAACTGAAGAAGAGTGTCTTCACCATCTTACAAAATTAGAAGTTGAAGAATTTGAAGATATTAAATCAGGATATTGGATAAAATTTTACTTTGAGGAGAATCCGTTCTTTGAAAATTCAGTTATTACTAAAGAATATCATTTAGATTGTGGTAAACAATTATCCAGAATTTTTTCCTACTTACTTTGTTTTTCATACCTAATTTGATTTATTTTTTATCCCTTCCAGTTTTCCAAAAAAAGTGTATGAATTCAAATTATATCTAATTTCACATTCATTACAATGTAGATTTTCTTTTTAAGCTACACCTACTTCAGAGAGCACTCAAATAATCTGGAAAGAAGGTTGTAGTCTTGCTCAAAATGTGGAGGCTAATAGACCGGGAAAAAAACGTCGCCATGAACCAGCCAAAACATTTTTCGGATGGTTCAATGATAATGTAGATCCCTATACTGATGATATAGCTGAAGTTATTAAGGACGATCTTTGGCTTAATCCACTTCAGTACTATTTAGTGCCTGATGTTGAGGGAGATGGAGAGAATGGTGTTGACGCCGAAGAAGTAAGTAGCAGTGAAGATGATGAAGAAAGAGTAGGAGGAGAAGATAGTAGGAATCAGCGCAAGTAATTGCTCATTGAAGAGTATCTTTGGTGGCTATCAATTTTTTAGGAAAATGCCATTTGATATATGGAATTGAAAGTCATATTTTCTCATGTTTTGTTTGGATTAGGTAATAAGCATTTGTTTACTATTTATTTAAGCTATCATTGTTTGTTCAGATGATAATGATTTACATACTTTGCTATTTTCAAGTAAATGAAACATATCAATTACTGTATTATGTACAACAAACAGTAAAATATAAGTTATTCACAATTTCAGTACCTACTAAGTTGATCTCTGTTTTTGCCAGTCTGTAAAGTTACTGAACATTATTGTAATCCTGTTCTAAACTCGATTTATTATATTCTTAAAATTGCTTGGGAATACATTTTTATCTTCCATGCTTTTGTTTACTTCGGGCGTAAATGGAATTTGAACAGTTTTTAAGTATGTAGATGAACTCTTCATAAATAATTCGTATCTAAAGGAAAATAGGATTTTTCAGTTTGATATTCAACTGATATTCTTGGCAACATTTGATATTCATTTTGACTAAATGTACCTAAATGCTTGTTAAAAAGCATATACATATATTTTAAGAATTAATATTTTTTTAAATTTTGTCCTACAACCATTTTATGACCCATGTCCGAATATTTTTAATTTAAAATAAACGTACTAAAAATTGAAAAATATGTTACAATTAGAAAGATTATCAAATGGTGCAGTAGATATAACCACAATGTAAATCTGTAATATAAATACACTGCAGTTTTTAGTATTATTTTTAAATATACTATATAGGCATCAAATGGCAAGAGCTATGGTTAATATGCAGTGAGATATATAACTGTACATTATAAAGCTACAATAAACTAAATAGTTATTTGTAGATTGACGAGTACAAATGTGCACGTGGTTGTGTGATTTTAATATTACTATTTATCAGCTTCCAAAACTTAAATTCATAAATAACAGCAGTAATTATATTACATATAATTAATATTAGTGCGTTCAGTTTTGATAAAAATCAATTAGTACATAGCAAAGTAGCTGCAGCTGTTTTTAAATAATATATTTCTCTGGTGCTGATTATTTGAGCAGAATTGTCATTTCTATATTTTTTGTAAGTAATCATCAGTTTTTTATAAACATTTTATATGCAACTCACTGCTACAAATATATTTACTAATTGATTTTCAAAAACAATGCGTTTTTGCCAGAAACTACAAATTAAAACGTGAATGTGGGTTAAAATATCGAAAATATGTAGTTCTAGTTTCTTGGTAATTTTAGTTTTGTCAATTTGGGTGTCTAAGTGAAAATCAAATATAGATTATTATAATATGTAACTACGTTATTTGGAGTGTAAATTTTAATATAAATTCAGCTTATTGGTGTTTTATTTGTTTGTGTTTGAACAAAATTATTTCCGAAGAGATAAAACAGAATTGAATAGTAATAAAAGTATGAAGTTGATTATTTTCTTACACATTTTCAATTTGAAAAAGTCTTGTAAATAACACAAAACTATAAATATAGGACTGAAATTTTGGGAGAGTACTCTCAAAAGACCAATCTACTGATACAAAATTTCACAAGAGCATAACTTGGAGGGTTTCGTTTTATGAATCATCAATATATAAGTAGTGAGAATATTTGAAAATCCATATTCTAAAATCAAAAGGTGCTCATACATCGACTAATTAAACAGATAATGACCACCATTCGATTCAGGGGAAAATTTTACATATTTGTGTGGGTTTTGTGTCGATATTTTCAAGCAGTAATAAGGAAGCTAGCAAAAACCAATTTAGGTATATATCGCGAAATATTTTCCTTAGTACTAAATTCACAACAAAAAAATTCTGAAATGGGGTTTTTGGGTCGAGCAATTGACTTAGATTTCTGATAAAATCATGGTTTCACCATCAAATAGTGGCATATTAAATTTTCGAAAAAACTCATTGTCGACATTTCTTGTAAATACCACAAAAATATGAATAAAGAACTGACATTTTGGAATAGTACTCTCAAAAGACCAATCAACTACAAATTATTATTTGTATATTTTAAAAAAAACGGCTTACCACTATGAAGATCTAGCGACTAAAACACTATACTAATCTTTCATATTAATGCGGTTAAAGCCGCCTTAACTATATACATTCGCCAAAAATTCAATAATTTGACATTCACTGACAGTTGATAAAGATATCTACTTTACCCATTGAGGTTTCTGATTGTTTCGCCAAGTGTGCGTGATGCGTTGAAAGTAAATTAATGTAACAATAAAATGTAAACTTTAAAGAAAACAGAAATGGGTCGATCAAAATTTCCTGGAAAACCCTCTAAACATATACATAGAAAGAGGGTTAATGTTCTTCCACCAACAGGAGAAATAACTAATGTTGAATCTAATAGTTCACTGACAGTTAGTTCTGTTGTAGAAAACAAACAGGTAAACATTTATATTTTTGCAAATTTTGAAACTTATGTAGTACTATTTGGGTGTATTCGGATAAATAATTCTTAGCTTAAATAATATAAATTTATTTTATGTTTTGTAGGATGAAGATTTGACCGACAGTGATAGTGAAAGTGCACATACTGAAACTACTATAAACAAAAATGTTTCAATCAAAAGAAGACTGACTAGGAAGCTAAAATCTTCATTACGAAATAAAAATGTAACTAAAAGAGCTTTGTTATCTAAAATGTGTACTAAAGCTTCTGTAAAAACTAAACTAAAAACATCTTTAACCAGAAAATCAGTACACACTTATAATTCATCTTGCCGTGGAAAAGTCTCAAAAGAATCAACTAATCTTGTTGGTAAATTCGTTTTACCAACAAGAAGCGTACATTCTTCTCGAGTAATAAAACCAAATAAAAGGTTTATAAGTGATATGAATGAGGCAGTAACTTTGAAAAAGAAAGTTACAATTGTAAAAAGGCACTGTGTCAAACAAGAAGATGGTAAATCAGAATTTATAGAATCTGGCAGCTTAAATAGTGATCGTGACAAAACAACATTTACAAATGGACATAAAGTAGTACTAAGACAAGCCAGACTTAAATTACCTAATCAGATAGGGTTACAGGGTCCTTTTTCTAGTAAACCTAATTCATCCTCAGGAGCTGTTACTTGTGGTGTGTGTGGTGCAGTTAGATTTTACAGGTAAATATATTACACATCAAAGTGCTGTCACATATTATCAAATTTACCAAATTATCATATACAATTATAAAAAAGTTGTGTTCTTCTTACATAGATTATCAAAATTATTTTTATATTATAATCCAAAGCTAAAATTGTCATCTAGATTTAACGTTTAACTAAACTGTTTGAAATTAACCTGATTATTTTTATTTTAGGTTTCTCAAGCAAGCTAGAAAATTTAATATTTATAGTTGTGAGTCATGTAGAAAGTTTATTGCAAAAATGATCAAAAGGCAAGCATGTGGTAATAAAAACAACCAAATAACACTAGTTTGCAATAAAGGACAAGGCAACTGCCATGTGCCTACAGTTTTAAAAAACCAGCAATGGAGGTTGAGCAAATGTGGCTATAGAGCAAGATGTCCAGCTTGCTGGTTGAAAATGTGCCTTCGTGCATTCCAAATTCCTCCATCAATAAAGCAAGGACTTAGTTATATGTTACCAAAAAATATGCAAGGTTCAGATATTGGCTTAAACAATGCCCAACTTCCATCCTTATGGCAGGCAAATGTTGAAACAAAAATAGTGATAGACAAACCACAAGAGACAACGACTTTAAAACAACGACCTGTAAGATTTAAAAATCCAAAAGCTCAAGCAGCACCCTCCCTTCTTGTTTCTAATTCAGATATTAAAAGACAAAAAATAGATCTTAAAGGCCCCCGGGTTAAACATGTGTGTCGTAGTGCTTCAATAGTATTAGGTCAACCACTTGCCACTTTTCCAGAAGATGAGAAGAAATGTGATAACCAGGAACAAGTTAATGATATTAAAATAGCTGATGAAAAGACAGTGAGTGATAAAACTATTAGTGAAGTTAAATCTACTATCCCTAATAAAAGTGACTCAATATCTAGTGAACCAGAATCAAATTGTAGTGATAGGACTTCAAAAAATTCTAGCAGTGACTCCACTGATTTTACCAGCAAAAGGGAGAAACTCTACAGAAATGCTTCCTTTGCATCACAAAGTACTATAGAGGTATGTTTACTTTTTTACTTGATTATGCTTATCTTAGCATTTTATCTGGCCATGTAGAACTATTTTACATTTAACTGTGATTATTCATGATGCAGAAGTGAGTAAAACATCGGGTATGAATGCATACATACTATTGTCTAAAATCATGAAAATTGTTCATAACTAAAACAGCTATCTTAGAATTTACTATGACTAGCGAGAGAATAAGTGAACATTGCATATTTGCTACATAATTACCATCACTTCTTAGATTATGTCAAATACATAAATATACAATTTACATAGATAACTTTTTTCCTTTCATTATGAAAATTGGCCAAATTATTTAATTGTTCCCAATAAACAAACTTGCATTTTGTATAAATATGTTTTTTTTTGTGAGGTCCTTTGTTCTTGTGGACTCAAAAGTGATGTATCTGTTATAAATATATAAAACTTGAGGTAAGCAGTCCTCTAAATTTGGAAAATTGTATATAGAACAAGCCACCCAATTGTATTAAACTACTTTTGTCTATTAGAAGTGCAGAAATTAAAATAATTTCATAATAAATGTTGCAGTAATTTTTTTAGCGAAAATTCACTATCAAAATTTCCTTAATCTTAAGCTTCTTCTGATATCCGAGTCAGATTTTCTTTGCTGTTATTACGATATTCAGTTCAGACAGATATTGTATACATTTTAGTTTTCACACTATTACCCAAGCAAATAATATGGCTTCATAAATCTAATAAGCATCAACATTCCCATTTGAAGCATCTTAACTCATAATGATAATGATAGTTAGGAATTTGTACTGTTACTAGTTTGTTTGATAAGTATTTTGTAAATGCTTATTTGGTTATTAAATATGTCTTAGTAGATTAATGTATTATTAGATTGTGAAAACAAATTTTAAGGCAATGCTTTATTTCTTGGTACTTATTAGGATTGAGAACATTTATTGTAGATCATATATAATTGGAAAAGAAATCTATTTTATCCAAAGCATGTATTTCATAAAAATCCTCCTATTCTTTAATAAAAGTGTTTCTCCAAATATGTTTAGACAGGAAATGAAAAAAAAAACTAAACCACAATTAATCATCAGTTCATTTTACACTATAAAATAATAATAGCCTAAATAACAATTTTTAATTTGTTTTTGGTGATATGTGATGATGTAATGGTTAGCCTTGAATTTTTAAACTTGAGTTTATTGTACCTTAAATATTACAAACTAGAATTTCCAACTCATATTTAAGATTTCTTTTCTTCTAAAATTAGCACATAAATGATATTGTTTATTAAATAAGAACTTTGTAGAATGAATGTAAAAATTTGTAAATTTTAACACTATCGATTATTCGTTGTTATTATAAAATAAATATTAACTGAACTAGAAACTATTCAACTCGATTTCACATTATCATTCATTTAAAACACCTATTTATTTTCATTTCATAATTAACAGGGCTCTGATTACTATTGTACTAATGGCATTTAAAAAGTTTTTATCTAATGAAAACATAAACTTACTTCCGCAACGAACAGGGACGTACTTATTTATTTGTTTCACTGAATAATTGAAAATTTTGGCTGGAATGCTGGGAATAAGTTGTTGAATTGTAATAACATAAATATTGCTAAACATTTTTTTAACATGCTAACTTTAAAATGAGTTTTAATTAAGTTAAATGTATTACAAGATGTTTACCGAGTGGACCAATAAGCGATCTCTCGACTGTATATCAGAAACTATCCATCTTATATCATAAGGGAAAAAGTCTCTGGAAATATCTTTCAATGTGTAAAAACCAGTTTTCTATAAAATATGGCTAGAGTATAAATTTGGTTCAGTGTGATTCTATTTTTTTAAATAAAGTGTGGGAATGTTTTTTATGGATAAACACCTATAACTTTACTTTGGATTAACCGATTTTAACGAAATTAGTCTCATTTGAAAAAGCGTAAATGAACCAAATACATCTACTATAAAACAATTACATTCATTTTAATTGTCATAGAGGGCATTTTCAAAAGAAAACATTTAAAATTTGTCTGTGTAGACATTTTTAAAGGAAAACACATAAGTATTGTAAATTACAACAGGAACTAATTAAATTCTTAACAAAATGGCGAAAACTGCATATGGATATTTTTTGTCTAACTTTAGATATAAGTAGAAATGAATAAACATGCATAACTAATATTGGCTCACCCTGTATTTGAAAGTTGAAATGGAGTTTAAAAACAATAAATTTAAGCAATTATTCTGTAGTACTAAATACACATAATTATATTTTTCTCCAGTTTAAAGCACCCGAGAGGAAAAAGAATCTCATTGACCCACAACTAGGCATACTAATCGACTTCTGGGATGGTTATGATCCAGAGACAGTATGTCAAAATGGGTTCTGTATTATTGGATCTGAGCAGTTTACCATGTCATCAATATGTTTTCTTTGTGGAAGTGCGGGACAAGAATCTATGCTGTATTGCTCCATTTGTTGCGAAGCGTATCATTCCTTTTGTCTGGAGCAGGCTCAAACTTCACCCACAGATAGGAGTTTGAAATATTATATGTGGATATGTCCACGATGTACCACTTGTAGTGAATGTAACAAAGTAGACAGGCAGAAAATCAGTTGTCAGAAATGTTTGAAAGCATACCATCCAGAATGTTTCAATCCCAAATGGAATAGTCCAGATAAATCAATGGTGAGTCATGCATTGATATTTTTAATCGGGTTGTCAATTTTTATAGTTTTCTTGAGAGAGAAAATTATTAATACACTAAATAACAAATTTTTTAATTTTCTAGGTTTGTTCAAAATGTATGAAGTGCAAAAGTTGTGGAACATTAAGTATAACAAAATTTGTTGGAAACTTACCATTATGTGTAACTTGCTTCAAATTAAGGAAAAAAGGAAATTTTTGTCCAGTTTGTCAACATTGTTATGATGATAACGAATGTTGTTCAAAGGTAATTTATGGCTTTCTATTTTTATTTGAAATACTGCCCTGTAAAAATAAATTTCAGCTGATATTTTTAAGTAGATAAAAATATTTTTAAACTACAAGAGGTTGATTATTTTCTGTGTTATTATTTTATAATAAACATGCTAGGTTGTATTATTTAAAATATGCTTTGGTACTTTAAATCTAAGAAAATAATTTTTTTTCAGATGATGGAGTGTACAAAATGTTGTAAATGGGTTCATGCAAAATGTGAACATATAACAGAAGAACAATATCAAATGCTGAGTATTCTTCCAGAGTCGATAGAGTATACTTGTGCTACTTGTTCTAAAACATCAATGCCACCTTGGAGGAAAGCTATTAACAATGAAATGAAAATGTGCTTCAACCAAATTTTGCGCCAGCTTAGTAAGAACAAAACGGCGAGGTATTTATTGAAGTGGAGTCCTTTGAATAACACAACACCGTCAACTAAAAGTATAACGAATGTTAGAAAACTGCAATTTTCAGATGAAAATATGGATGCCGATAATAACAACAGCAGCAAAGAACCATTAGATATAAATAAAATTTATTCTTTTGAAGAAAATGAAAAATATGAAGCCAGCCTTAGTAAAGTATCAAATACGTTATCTATAGTAGACATAAAAACTAAATTACTCTCAAATGAGTACACATCGATTCGAGATTTTAACAAGGAAATTGAGGAATCTTTGAAATTCACAAAATCTGAACAGTTATTAAAAATCTACCAGTCTATATTTCATGATGTGTTTCCTTGGTACAGCCAGTCACAAACTGAAGAATTTTCTGAAGTTTTAGAGCAAGACCTTAGTAATGAATCTCAAAATGCAATAATAGAATATAAACCTTTTGTTAATATAACTTCAACATCAGTAGATACTCGAACGTGTGGTTTTTGTAAAGGTGTAGGAGATGGAGTAAGTCATCAAGAATCTAGACTCTTATACTGTGGACTAAACGAATGGGTACACGCAAACTGCGCCCTTTGGTCTTCAGAAGTATATGAAGAAATCGACGGATCTTTACAGAATGTACAAAACGCTTTAAGTAGAGGGCGTATGATTAGATGCGCTCATTGCAAACAAAAAGGAGCAAGTGTCGGATGCTGCTACAAAGGTTGTCATGAAACGTATCATTTTCCATGTGCCCGATCATGTAATTTAAAATTTATGTATGATAAAACTGTGTACTGCACGATTCACGATTTACCGAAAAATAGCCATCTTATAGTTATTGATAAGGATTTTGACATTGATAGATGTGTATTTGTTGAGTTGGATCAAAAGAAGAAAAGATACGCAGAAATAGATAAGACAACTGTTATGATTGGTTCTCTGTGTATAAAAAACCTTGGAAAAATTGACCCAATAGTTTCTGACACACCTGAGTATTTAATACCAGTGGGGTTTGTCTGCACCAGAATGTTTTGGTCTACAGTAGAACCTTGGAAACTCGTACCATACACAATCACTACATCTATTAAAAATTCCATTAACAATACACTAATAATAGATAAAAATTTCACCATCGATCATTCTCTTGAGAAAACAATGGTGGATAGATTAATGCGAGAAATAAGTGCCTGGCAAAGAGATGTTGATAAAAAAGTTTCCGATACAGAATCAGAGGATGATGAAGAACAACAAAATGGCGCCGATATTCTCTCGCCTGAACTTACTGATGCTATTTTAGAAGAATTACCTCATGATCTTTTAGATGGCATTTCAGTACAAGATATTTTTCCAAAATTTTCTTATGATGAGCTGATGGATTATAAATCTGATTTAAACAATTTGGAAAACCTTAATGAGCCAATGAAAAAAACTGATTTAGATGAGGACGTAGAAACATATTTAAAGAGTAAAGATTTTAAAAGAGGAAGAATTGATGGAAATAAAATAGACCTTTTATCTAAATCCCGTCCATGTCCGAAAACATGCAGTTTAACATTAAGCTGTAAATTAGACAGTTCCTTATCTCCTGCGATGAAGAAGAGAAAAATGGCAGCTGCGCGAGAAAACAACGTTGTCTATCAGCTATTACAAGTCGATGGAAATTTTGATGATAGTAGCTCTAGTGAGTGCGGGTCTCCTACTGGATTATCTACGTCAAATCCTTGGGGGACTTATATTTCAGAAGAACCTGTAACATGTGACAAGTGCCAGTCTACTTATAGAACCCAAGCCAGTTATCAACGACACTTAGAATCATGTGAAATGCTTTGTACAAGTGAAAGTGATTCAGAAATTAATGCGGAACAAGATATTGTAGCTACTTACATTAACCAAAATTCTAGTTTAGTAGATAACCAAATGATGGTGAATGTTAATGAACCAGTGGTGATATCATCATTTGAATCTTTTCAAAGTGAAATACACACTTCAGTCCTCAATACTCAAAGTTTTATGGCGTCCAAGTCAGCATCAGAAGTAATTCCTGCTGAAATAGTTATTCCAAACATAACACAAACCACAGATCAAAAATCATTATTGCAAGCTCTTCCAGTTAATTCAATAACACCTATTACTTTAGAAACATCTCAGTCAGATCAAAACTATTCCATAAATCAATCTATAATGAATGATCCTTCCTTGTCCATTCAGACTAATCAACCTCAATTTTGTATAAATCAGACTGTGCCTTTATGTGTAAATCAACCACTTACTTTACAGCAAAACAGTATTCAAGTTAATCCTACCTCAGCTTATTCCGGAAATCAAGTTCTGTCTATAAATCCCAGTGGATCTATATCTTTAAACCCAGTTCAGTCTAATAATTCCATAACATTGAATCAATTAAACCAACAGCCCTTAGATTTTCATCAGACACAGTCAGTTACTATCCAATCAATTCCTTATAATAATATTTTAAATGTAGGATCTCAGAATCAATATACTTTAAATGGTAAAGTATTAACGAATCCAGTATTACAAGCCGTCAATATCCCGAATACACAGTGGGTAAAACAAGTCTCCAAACCAACAGTAATAACTCAAAAAGCTGTGAAGACTAAAACACGAAGTAGAACTTTAGCAGCTAAACGGTCTCATTTCGAAGAAGGCGAAACGATAATTCTTCCTCAAGGCTCTTCTGGTCAAGTAATAGTGCAACATTTGCCGTCCACAAATTATGTACCTTTTGTTGATTCATTTCAACAACCAGGACAAAATGTACAATATGTTGCAACCATTACTCCTCAAGTGAACACTGTGCCTACTCAGTCCATAGTACAAATACAGCCAGATAATAATATCATAAGCATAGTTCCTGGATTACAGCAAGCCATGTACATTCAACAACCTCGTGTCGAAAACCAATTGGTTGTTGATAGTAATGGTACACTTGGTTGGTCACAACAACAAACAGTCCAACCAGTATACTATGGTTTCGAGACTATAGTTCAAAATACTGTGATGCAATCACAACAGTTCCTTCCAACAACGATGCCCGGTGTATTAACGGCTAATAGTAGCTACTCGACTACAACTCAAGTATTTCAAACCAGTAAATTGGAACCAGTATTGGATGTATCATCTAATAGTTTTGTTTTAGTGAATCCAGGACAATTAGTAAATTCACAACCAATCGTTAACTCGCAACCCATAGTGAATTCGCAACAGATCGTAAATTCTCAATCGCAAACTATTATTAATGCACAGCCGATGGTAAACTCGCACCAAACAATTAATCATCAACCTGTAGTTAACACTCCATCAATGGTCAACTCGCAGCCAATTGTCCATTCGCAATCAATAGTCAACTCGCAACCAGTAGTCAGTTCACAACCAATGGTTAACACACAATCCATCAGTCACTCGATTGTTAGTTCACAACCAGTTGTCAATTCGCAGTCGATAGTAAACTCGCAGCCAATGGGTACCTCGCAACAGATTATCAGTCAGAATTTGCGGGTTAGCTCGCAACCTGTAGTAAGTTCACAGCACATGGCGAACTCTCACAATTCGTTGGTTAATAGTTCTATTCAAGCACCACAACAATCAAGTAATAATGCACATACTTTCATGAACTCAGTTATGTCTCCACCACTTCTTATTTCTCATCCTGTGGAAGTTCAACAAGCTCAGTCTGTAAAAACCACAGTGAATAACGTGTTACCTACTAGGCAAGAAATAAACAATGTTTCATCTAATAGACAAGAAATAAATAATGCTGTACCTCAAAGACAGGTAGTGAAATCATCACATTCTCAAATACAACTGAAACCATCACAACAACAAACAGTTAAATATTCTCAACCTTCACATAAACCAATGACTCCTGTATTAGGCCATGGAATTTCACTTCCTACTGCTCCTTTTGTTTCGGAACAACGGATTCCTACAAATATTGTTACACCAATTCCTAAACCTACTTCAGCTCCTAGTCGTCCAATGAGTAGAGTTTTGCCCATGCCCACTAATAACACCAAAGAACCTAAAAAGTTTATTTTCGACGATGATAAGCTTTTATTTGCCGAAGAGAAGAAGAAGCCATTGCAAATACAAAAAGTGCACGAGATTAAAGCTAATAATATAAAGATGATTAGTAAAATTGATTCAAATAGGAGAATTGAAATAGTAGAATCTAAAATCATTAGACCTGCTTTCAACCAATTACTACCTCCTAAACCT
Organism: Lochmaea capreae; assembly: GCA_949126875.1. Taxonomy (NCBI): domain Eukaryota; kingdom Metazoa; phylum Arthropoda; class Insecta; order Coleoptera; family Chrysomelidae; genus Lochmaea; species Lochmaea capreae. The sequence goes on from OX421402.1 coordinate 4,155,134, forward strand.
CCTCCAGTATTGAGAGAAGAAAAGAAAGAGGATTTTGTAAAACCTGAGCTGGTTAAAATATGTGACGGTATTGAAAAAATAGATCCTTTAAAAGTAGAACCTTTAAAAATAGAGCATATTGAAGTAGAAAAACCTCCAAAGAAAGAAGTGATTGAAGAAGAGGAAGAAAAACCTGTTGAAATTTCCATACCTGAAGATACAAAATTAGATACATCTCTAAAACTAGTATTTCAAAAACAAGGGCAAGATGGTACTTACAAAATCAGTACTAACTTTTCTACAAAACAACCCATACAAGTGGCTCCATTGAAACCCATTAAATCAAACATCTATGCTCCAAACCAGCCGGCAAAACCAACGATAAAAGAAGAACTCAAACAGCAAATAAAGGAAGAAGAGAAACATATGGAAAAAATAGAAAAATTTGAAGATACTCCTAAACCCCAGGTTGCGAAAAAAGACAACGAAAATACTCCATCAGTACTTTATACAATGGAAACTCAAGACGGTTTTAAATATTCTTCATCTTCAGTGGGTGATCTTTGGTCGAAGGTTCTAGATGCTGTACAAACAGCAAGGGCAGCTCACAATATGCCTCCTTTACCCACAAATAACGGCAGCATGCTTAACTCGTTCCAGATATTAGGCTTTAAACCGAATGGTTCAAAGTATCTAATAGAGCAATTACCTGGAGCTAATAAATGTACAAAATATAAATCAGTTTTTAACTTCCCTCCACATCCCAGTGAAATAGACAATGATTTAACTCAGGATCATTTACATGGAGCGGTACGTTGTGCCCCTTACGAGAACAAGAATAACGAACCATTTGACATGTTTGGATGGCTCTCTTCAAAACACCGGCAGCCTGAAGAAATATCTCTGGATACTTTGGAATTATTACCAAGGTAATTTGTTTTCTTTATTCATTTCAGAATATTGAACAACTTTAATTGTCTAAAGATATATTTAAGCTAGATTTGATTAACCTAAAATATTTATTTGTGTATTTCAGGAGGGTGATAAATCTCCCGATGGCAATGAAGTTCAGACAGTTGAAACTTACTTCAAAGTATTCAGTTGGAGTTTACCGATCTTGTATTCATGGAAGGGGCTTGTTTTGTCTACGTGATATAGAAGCGGGTGAAATGGTTATAGAATATGCAGGAGAGGTAATAATTCATTCAAAAAATATTTTGCTCAAAAGAAAGAGGGATTTATTTGTACATATTTAACCTTGATTATGAAATATAATTTTGTACTGCATTTTTAGGTTATTAGATCAATTTTGACAGATAAAAGAGAAAAATACTATAACTCTAAAGATATTGGCTGCTACATGTTTCGAGTGGACGACAACTTTGTAGTTGATGCAACTATGAGAGGAAATGCGGCTAGATTCATCAATCACTCTTGCGACGTGAGTATTTTTTTATAATTTATTATAGGGTAGGACTGGCCATAATGTTTCACATCTCATAACCTCAATAAAGTGTACGATTTCTTTGATATTAAAAGTTAATAGACATATATTATAAAATAAATTGTTTTTCCAGCCAAATTGTTATTCAAGGGTTGTTGAAATCCTTGGGCACAAGCATATTATAATCTTCGCGTTACGAAGAATACTTAGTGGAGAAGAACTAACGTACGATTACAAATTTCCGTTTGAGGAAGATAAAATTCCATGTACATGTGGATCTCGAAAATGTCGAAAGTTTTTGAACTGATTCACAGTGAATAAATGTGTCTATAGTTGTAAATTTGTCATTGTATTTATACTGTAAATAATATCTCAGAATTTTAACTAATGTGTTATATTTCAAAAATGTACATTTTAAACGTTTTATGATATATAAAGTGCACATTTTCTTAGTTTTTAACAGTATGGATTCGAAATATTTATACTATACGTTTTTTTAGAAAACAAATGCTTTTAAATATAGGATTTCTCAAATTATCTATAAAAGATAATACACTCAACTTTTTGTATACGATTTTTTTTATACTCATAGGTTTTGGCTTTTCTATTTAGTCCATTGAAAAGTTACATTTGGGGTTTTTAATGTCAAAGCACACAATTTTATCTGACACATTTCTATTTATTTTCGTTAATAACTTTATTATTTTTGGCTATACCCAGGACGTAGAGAATTTAATTAGCAACAAATTTTCTTTTGTCCGGTATAGCGTAAAAATAATTTTCTCCCCTTTTTACAAGATGGTGACCGCGGGATAAGAGTTGCGACCACACAAACATGGATTTAGCTATATGCTAATCTCCTCTTAACATCCAAAAAATAATTTTGCGTGCTCTGACTTTTGCACGATGAGCCCAAACAAATCGATGAACTAATTCTTTAATACCGTCTTTATCATTTACTAGTCGACTTTTTTAATTTAATAAATATTGTTGTCCGCAATTTAAAAGCTTTTGTATTAAGATTAATATATTACAGAACAAATGACATTTAGATATAAGAATGATTCATTAGTCATTATATATACTGCTTCAATAAAGTAAAGCACTATTCAAAATTAACCAAAAGTTTAAATTTTTGTCTTAACCGTGATTTCCATGTTTTTCTTTTAAAAGAAATGTCTGTTGTACGAGGTTTACATGTTTGAGTATTTTTATATGCATATTTTTTTATTTTTGGCTTAAACAAAAATTAACTTTCAACATTTGGTTGGTTTTTAAATCTTGCATTAATTTTTTGGAGTATTGTATATTTTTGAAATATAACAACTGTAATTTCCTTCCTAATGTAGCACCTATTATGGCCATTAAAGATTAATAACATTCTTAAATTAAATATAAGTTTTTGTAAAGTCAGTATTCGAAAATTTTGTAAGCATTTTGGCTGTGAGGATATATATGCATTTGTGCCATTGGCTCCATAGGTGCTATATGCAGGGTAGCTCGAAGTAAATTTCCCTTTTCAAACTACTTTAAAAGAAAAAATTGATTATAAGTTTACGACTTTTTCTTTTAAAATCGTTTGAAAAGGGAAATTCACTCCGATTCACCTTGTATAATATAAATTTTGATAAAATAATATCATGTGATATGTTGTGCATACTTTTGCGGAAACTTTTTCACTCTATACATCTACATATTTCAAATTTCAATGTATTTTATGCTCGTTTGAGGTACATTTGACATTATGTTTAAAACGAGATGGATTTAATATTTTTTTCGAGTGTATATTGTAAATAGAAAATTTTATTTTTACTGTGGTGTCCTCGATACATGCAATTTTACAAACTTTAAAGATATTGCAACCCAATTTCATAAAGTAGTTTTGAAACTTTTTGAATATTAAAGTCTTTTTTTAAATTCATTACTTCATTTCAAGTTTAATGCTTTTTATAAAGGGGGGTTCTTGAATAATTGTACATAGAAAGACAGTAAAATTTTATTTTTTACAATAGGTTTGATCCAACTGGCATTTAGGAATCGTTTTAAGTACTGTATAGTGCGCAAACTCGACTTAGGGATAGACACATTAACTTTATCACCTCTTCCAAAAGGAAGGTTTTGTATCGCCCCAAGAACGATTCTATCGCTAGTTGGAACAAACCTTACAGCGGAGATTCATTTATTCATATAAAATATGAATAGTATTATTATATAATCATATTTTATTTTTACTCTACTTTAAGTAATACCTCCGTTTATCTCTTACAATAGGGATGTTGACTCTAAATCTTGCAATCGTCAAAGAAGACAAGTGGTAAATCGTTGGCCGTAATACCTTTTAATAATGGAATGTGTCAATTACATTTAATGTTTGAATGAATGAATCTCTTTTTAAAGTTGGGGTGTCCTTAATTAATCTAGTTATGAGATTGTTAAGTTGTATACGATATCGAAGGATATATACAGTATTTTACCCAATCGATTCGCGTGTATTTATAACGCATCACAAAACGGTAGAAAATTGATGTTCTGAAGTGTTTTTATTTTGGAAACTTCAATTGTGAATTTTAACTTCCGTTCTTTTTTAAGTTCCGTAAACCATAAACTTTTCATTGATCTCATCTGTTTTACGTATACTCAATTAACAATGTAAGGTTTATGGGGAAATAAATCGTTTTTTATTTTTTTGTATACAAGAATTGAATATATTTTGTAAAAAAATAAAACAAAAAGAGAGAATTTTATAAAGTCATAGTTTAGACGTTTAAGAGTTTTTTCGCCTTTATTTTGCTGTTTTAAACAATTTGTATTTGGATAATTTAACGAACACTTCAAATTATTTTAGTGAACGATCAAATAATAAGCACCATTTACACTATGGGTCCGTGTTCACTGGTTAAGTTACCAAAATAAAAATTACATCTGGGGAGCTTATCTTATTTTGGGACAAAATGAAACAAACTGGTACCACTTTTTTTTCTTTACCTCACGTTTGTATAAAAATTATGCAAATTTATATGTGTATATAAAGATTATAATAATACCCACGTCTATTTCAGTACATTTAATCCAAAGTTCTTCCATACTTTTCAATTCTTGAGTTTGTAAAGGCGGCTTAAAAACATACCTTTTGTTGAGTCTGCAACCTATCGCCAATACGATCATCATTAAAATTTTTATTTTCTCAATTTCAGTTAAAGCTGATACATTTTTGGAATCAGCTCAGCTAAGGAATTCCGCAAATTGTAAAAAGGGAAGTGTTTCATTTAAAAAAACTGGTGCTGACGTCGTCATTCAAAGATTATTCTCCCTGTATGCTCATATTCTATAAATAATCCTGTATAGATACATATATGGGTTGGTTCTTCTGTTCTTTTCTTATTGTATTCGTTTTAAAATTCTATTTCTCCCGTGAATTCATTAATTCTATTGATTCTAACAAAATGTATGTGCTTTTTTCTTTCTTGATGGGTTTTCAAAAATTTTACGTACTTAATTTGCATATTTTACACGTTAGTTACTAAAAACCTCCCGTTAAAAAAAATGTATTGATATTTTTAACAAAATCTTCATTCAATTTGTCCCGAATTTTCTCAATTTCCCAAGGTGGATATAATTTATGCACTGTACAGTAAAACCATATAAACTTGAATAAATATTTATGTAAATTTAGAACTGTTATAAACTATCTGAAGTGACAATATTAACATATCAATACTATATTTAGTAGAATACAATTATTATTCTACAGCGTGATAAGTGGCCTTGTAATGTACATACATCATTATATGGATTGATTTTTCCAGTGTCTTGAGATAATGAATTTTAACAAAACTAATTATACCCTATCTGGTGCTTACTACTTGTATTTTTATTTCAGCAGCTGTGCTATAAACATGTATTTACTTTTGTCAATAAAAATTATTCAAACACTATCAATGTTTTTAATGATAATCCATTTTCACAATTCCAATAGAAATATTCTCCCGTAGATGAGGAATTAATAATAGATCATAGCAAATTGGCCTATTCCACTGGGTCTATGAATTTAGATTACTAGTTATGAAGTCAATTAGCAGATTGAACTGTGTTTAGCGTTTTTGAATTAGTACGTTGCAGATCTGGCTTCCCCTTGTACAAAGATGTGTAATGATAGTAGATTAATAATAATTGGGAAACTTCAATAAATAATAAACATATATAATAAAGAGAAATTTATTTAAATCCTATTAGTATGATATATAAACATGACTTAATATTACATACAAATCACATCATTGCTAGAATTAAACAGTTAGTTAAACTTAGCACTTAAGTGTTCTTGCAATTTGATAAAGAAAAATCTCAACCAAATGTCTAAGATTTAATTAAATTAGGAGCTTTTATTGTATAAAATAAGTAACAATAAAGAGATCAAGCCCTTCATGCAGCAGTCGGCAGTTAGGGGCCATAATATGTACAAAAAAAAATGAGCACAAAAGGCCCCACCAAAATTACAATAAAATCTACAGCTACTACCTTAGGACACTAAATTCAACTAAAAATTATACACGTCAATATTACAACATATTGCGATACACAAAATAGTCCGAAATACTGTAACATGGAATTTTTGTTCTACATATTTTGAATTCCATTTGCCATACAATACATTTAAAAAAAATTATAAGTGATACAAAAATAACTGATTTTTAAAAAAGCTCTAGTTCTCGACAGTAACAGTATTTTGGAATATTCCAATAAATTTTTAAAACCAATAACCACTTTGTATGAAGACCTACATAACAGTGCAAATGCCTTAAAAGTACAATATTTTGTAATGTTGATTGTATTTTTGTAAAACTAAAATTGGCTGGGACGAGAAATATTGCATAAAATTATGTCCCAAATTTTTATTAAAAATAATTACTTAACAAAAAATGCACTGTATACATATTGTCCAAAATAATTATGAATATGAGTAAATTTCTACGGACATTACATACAGGGTAATACATTGGCAAATCAAAAATCTGATAAATCTATTATTTAATAAAGATATAAATAAAACAAATGTAGGGAGTTTCGTACATTTTAGAACCATTTTCATGCACTCCATAAGTTAACTTACTTTTATCTAAATGTGGTTCCTTGTATTAAATAGAATACACTAAATTGCATCAACTAGAACTGTCTAAACCTGGAACCAGTAAAACTTCCTATACATTATAAAAATGAATGTACTATTTTTTGTTTGTTGTAGAAGTAACAACTATAAAAAATATTAACCAGCTAGGTAACCCATCATATTTTAGTTACGACTATAATTTATTGTGTTATTATGCAGGGTTCCAGAATACGGCCTTTATCTAAGAGTTTTTTACTTCCAAAATATAAGTTCGAAGATCCCATCCCATGTTTTCATTTATCTTTATTAAGTTAACGGATTAAGGTGTTACCCTATATGAATATATATATATATCGGAAGATACGTTTAAGATACATCTCATAAAAAATAAATTTCAAACTATTAAAGTACAAAATTACATTAAAATATATTGAAATGACGAACACATAAATATATAATTCGAAAATACGTCGACAATTAACAATAAATAATATAAGTAAAAATATTTGGTACATGTCAAATTAAATTAAAAATACTGCGTAATTATGTCTAGTTCGACTAGGTAGTATATTTCAACTACATGATGTGTGGGTGTGAATCACAGAAAAATCAATTCTTTAAAATCAAATATTCCAAGAGCTATCTGTAAAAAATCTACCCTATCGATAAACAGCAAAAAATATATTAGAAATTTTTGTATCAACAGTGAACATTGTGTATGTAAGTTATTATAATAATTTTTAAAAAATTGTATATTGTAAAACATAACAATGAATTGAAGAGTTTGTGGTTACCAAAGTACAGTTACGTTACAAAATATGTGACAAGAGAGAAACTGTAGCAGATTGGATTGCGCTGGCACTATATTATTTTTCTAATGTTCACTGTAGGTACTAAAATTTCAAATACATTTTTTGATGTTTATCAAATTGCTAGTACTATTGCAGCGAGCTCTTGAACCAAAATTGTTTATGTAGTTTGTAGGGAATATATAACTATAAAACAGCTGTAGCTACGATAGGCAGTAAATTCAGCATATATTTTAATAAATACAATTATTACCCAGAAACTAAAATATTAAAGTTAAAAATTTATATATTCCCTGAACTGGACAACATAATCCGAAAAAGTTTTTTTTTTTTTATTTAGAAATGCATTGTTAAAGTCATGAACGTATGGCAGTGAAACATTAGTTGGTATTTACCCCAAAAGTATGAATAATGATCACTCACACACAGCCTTTGCCATTCAATTTCAGACCAGATATCTTTTCAATTCTAAAGAAGATTGATACTTTAATAGGCAAGTTCACAGTGCACCTGCTAGTCATTCAAATAATTTACCAATTCACATTAATCATTTTACATATTTTAATAGGATGTAAACAAAATATAATAAAAAAGATCGGTGGATAGAGAATTTTGAAAATTTTTTCCATTATATTTATTAATAAATTGGCAGTTTTTCATCTACAGATTTATTCAATATAAAATTATTTTGTATTATAATTATTGCTTCTTATAAAATTCAACATAATAATGTTTACATAAGCTTGGGAAAATTATAATTTCTACTCCCGCATTTTTATCCACTGATCAAAAGAATTAAATAAATATATACTACGATTATCACAATTTAATGACTTAAAAGGGTGAAAATGATAAGAGATGTCACAGAAACGTATGAGATTATCAAAATGATCAGAAGGAAAGTAAATATGTGCGTTTTTGAGATATACCTAATATTCTCAGTCAAAACTTACCTAAAATTAAAAATAGTATTCACACTTCAAAAGCAGTGCTTAAACATTTTATTACCGATCATTTATTGGTAATTTGACATTTTAAAATAGGAAACATAAAATTAAAAAGTCAACAAATTAAAGTGAAGAGTGAAATGTAGATTCCATAGTCAGCAAAAAGCTAATGTTACTATTAAGTAACAAGCATTTAACCATAAACTACACAAATCGCTTACCAATATATACAAATAGTTACAAAATTACCTCCAAATATATATTTTATTTAGTTAAAAACTTGTTACTATAGATCATTGATTCACTTTTTGTCTAACTCTAGCACAAACCAATTGTTCGTTGATTTACAGAATAAAATTAATTATTAAGTATTGATAGGGCCTTTTCAATTTCGTTTCAACAATTTTAAAAAGATTAACTACATTTTTACTCAAAAGCAAATTCTAAATTCCTCGGAGGAATTTAATTTGACTGCAGCGTTTTCGAATAACCCATTACAAAATTAAATTAAATTCCCTAGCGATTTTAGTTTTTCTCTTATTTGCGTCTAGTGAAATATTGATTAATAATAATTTCTTCCCACGATGAGTGAAGCTACAAACAACGTAATTAAATTGAGATAATAATTATCAAACAGAAATTGTTTGAAATTGAAACAAATAATGGCATTAAACAATATTTATCCTTAAGTAAATAAACGAATAACTGAGTTTCAGTGCCGTGGAAATAGATAAAATTATTCTAACATAGTGTGATCACCTTACAAGTGTTTAAAAAGTAGTAACACAAATATTGTAATTTCATCCAAAATCAGGATATAACCACATGACCAGTGTCAGTCAAAAGCCAGACTTCAATCCGGCAAGTCAATTCTTATAAATATCAATTATATATACACAAAAGGATCACGCACAAAATACCAAAAATTTTGACCAATTTTTTTTCAAATAAACTGAAATATAAACAATAGTCAATAATTTTGTAAATTCTACAGGATCCTCAACATTCTTATTACAATACCACGCATTAAATGTTATCCCAAATTTCTATTTCACTATTTACAGAACTCTTGGCAACAAATAATTGTTTTGATATTTCAAGTTTTGATAACCATGAATTGTTTACACATTACAATACTAAATATTGATAAAATACTCTAAACAATGTTTATATTGTGGTTACTTAGAACTTATATACAGGGCAAATCGTAGAAATATATCTGTAGAAACTTTTCTGTCACCAGAATGGAAAATTTTTGAAAATATCGTTTTCTCACAGATTTATGTGTAAAAAATAAATAAAAAATGTTTGTACAATTAGTCTTTTCTGTTGGCCGATTGAAAACTACTGAGTATTTTCTGAAAAATTGCCAAAATATAAACTATGCAGGATTTCGGTACATTTTTAATTTATTGTTATAATTTGTCTGCTTTCCAATATGTTATTAATGGAACACCCTGTATATGAGTTTAAAATTTATATAAATTATTATTATAGGTTACATTTGGTGCGTGGTGTTTTAAAATCTATAAGTGCAACTTAAAGTATGAATTTGTTTGCTAGAGGCACTATCTGTACACAGCCAGGAGAGAAAGCATAAACTTAAAACACATGACAAATCGCAATTTTCAAAAATACTTCCAATATCACAAATATGGTGTTTTCCAGAGATTAATATTTTTTAGTACAATTAATGAGAACGATTTATGTCTGAAAATTACGGGTTTTATTTTATAGAAATTTTAATTGGTCATTGTTCGTAATTAAAATATTTCGTTAGAATATATGTAATTACCGTAAATGACAGTGTTTAATGTTGAAACAATTTTTTCAATATTCAACACACGCTTATGCACAGTGATGATTTATATAAAAAATGTCAAAGCCTCGACAAGCGTTTTCATTACGTTTTTAATTGTTAATCCAACTGAAATCATATAAAATATACCTATCAGTAGGAATTGGTTAATAGGAAAAATTCTTAATAGAAAATTTATGGAAAATAAATGTTTTATAAAATTTCAATAAAACATAGTAGATAGAGGATTGGAATTTTAAATTTTTTTTGAAATGTCTAAAAATTTAGTAAATTTAATGAAAACGGTAGATGCCAATTTATTTTTTAGCAATTTAGACACTTTAATAAGTAGATCGTTGAAGAAAAGTTTTGAATAAAGTGGAGTTACAGTAGTTGTAGATTATAGAATAGTAAACAATGTCGAATACCTTCTCAAATCCGAATCCAATTTCAAGTTACTACAACTACAACAGTGAGTCTACTTTTTTAAATATTGATATAGACATTATTGACTCTTAATTGATACGTTTTCTGATTATATACAGTCTTAAAAAACCGTCAAGATTCCAAACATCCAATATTATTACTATTTCAACTTTAACTACTGGAATTTACTTACATTTAGCCGCATTTAAAAAATGTATTTAGTCTATTTAACCTTTCAAGTAAAAAAATGAAATTACATGTAGTGTACAAACAAATCAGACAATCTATTCACAATGTTTATTCAATTTATAACTATTTTTTTAATGTAGTTTCGTACCACATTGGAAATTACAGAAATGAACAATTTTTTTCCACAGATTCTCATTTACAAACTTATTGTATATTTATTTTTCATTTTATCAAATTATCTGCAATTTCCAAAATCATTTTGTAACACTTTTAATTATTATAACCCTAATGACATAGGGCAATAATTTATTTGTATATATATCTAAACAATTTTTTTATTTGCCCACAAATTTTTTACAAAAATACATGCACAGAAATACTTATTTGGTTATAAGCTATTGTTACCAATTCGATTATTAAAATTATTAAGCAGGTTACCATACTACGTAATTAACAATCTTACAAATATTGTAAGCCACATTTTTTCTAGGTTAGGATAGATTTTTTTGGAAAACAAAACCTGACTTTTTATTTTAATGAAATGTTAACCAGTGTTTTCTTCCCTTACAAAACTGTCAAATTTTACTTCTACCAATGTCTCAGCACTAATTACAGGTGTTAGACATGGGATATTGTTAGTGTCATAGTATTTAAAATCCATATCAACTTCTACTGACTTTTTCTCACACCAATAATAAATAAAGATTATTTCTAACAGTAAAATATGCAAGTACACAATAATTGCCGGTTGTTACAAAAAAACCTATCATTAAACTTTCTATTCATCTTCCACTTTCATAGTGTTTCTACATGGTGTCCAAATTAAATGGTTAGGCATATTATGTAAAGCTAGAAATGTTCTAAAAACATAGTTTTCAAAGAGATTATGTTTCATTTCCAAAATTATTACAAAAATATATATTGTCAAGATTTTTCAAATCTTGTCTTTTTGCCAATGAACAGATAAAACAATTGCACAAAATAAATGCCTAGGAAAAACGAAGGACCATGTTCACTGTCTAAAAAACCATTAAAAATTACTATTTTTCACCATGTTTCTATAACTTTTTTTAAAACCACTTAATTTCAATAACCGTGTATACAAATTGCAGTAGAAGTGTTCAAGGATAATGAAAACAAACTTGCATTGAATAGTGATATTTTATGATTTTAAATTTAGAAATTCTGCATTGTAAGTTTTATACTGCTATTTACAATATTAAAAGTCTGTTATATAAATTTGATTTTTATCAAGCGTATTAATGACAATCAAAATATTTAATTAAGTAATAATAACACACTTTTATAATTGTTTGAATTTAAGATTAAAAATTTTGGGAGAAATAATACTATATCTAGTGAACAACTATTTCAATTTTAGGTCATTTATTATACAGCGTTTGCCATTAAAAATGTTAATCTACTGAATTATTATTTCTGAAACTAGTAGAGGGAAAAAAATTCTACTTTTCACCTTGCATTTATAGTAGTGCAGGATTAGGGATGTACCAGAATTCCGGCGGTACCACTAAATCCGGCCAGTGGCCAGAATTGTCGTTCCGGCCAGAACATTGAAATTTTTTAAAATAGGTTAAATATATGAAAAAGACAAGAAAAATATTTTGTACTTTAATAAATTGAAAGTCGTAAATCATTACAATTTACCCCCCTGAAACAATCGTTTCACATAAATTGCCACCAGCCTTATTTTTGTCCTCTTTATGGAAGCCAGTGTGCTTTATTCGAAATTACAATAATAGATGGCAGTACACAAAGCAATAACCAATGACATTTACATTTTTTATTTATTTATAATTCATAACGCGGAACGGAATAAATTAAGGACCTGTGTACACAAAAAAAAAAGAAAATGATATAGAGTTGTATGCTTTAGATAGATAGAACCTGTAAAATATCGTTAAGCTGCACGAAATTGGAATATTTCCATATAAATCCGGCGGTCCGGCTAAATACTCGATCCGGTACATCCCTAGTCTGGATCTTAGTTTACTTTTCCAAATAAAAATATAGTTAACGAGAATTTGGATAATAATAGTATTCATAAATTAAAGCTGCATTAAGTTTTATGGCAGTTATTAAAATTTTATACTTTTGATAGCTTTATTTCATATATAAATGATAAGCGAGAATCTTTTTAAACTTCTAATTCTGAAAAAGCAGTCTTTGTAATAAATAACAGTGCATAGATCTACATAAATAATTAAAATAAAAATCAATTCAATATTCATTTCAGGCCGTGACAGTTTCAGTATCTTTCATTTAAACTAAATGAAAAAGAATTGAGCAACACTTAAAATACGAATAATAGCAAAGCAAAATCAACACAAACGAAATAGAGAAATATAATTTAGTTTCAGGTAATTTTAAGTTCTCCCTCGTTTTTAAAATGAAATTTAGAATACAGTTATTACAAAGGCGGTGGTTTCAAGACAAAAGATTTTAAAATTCTCTTTGCTGGCAATATCAAGACGTTTTTGAACTTTTGAACTGGACTATATCCAATATAAATAAACAGACATAATGTTATTCAAAGGGGAATGAAAATAATGCGTATGTAGACGTGACTAATGCAGGCAAACCCATGTGTCATAAATTGTGAAAAGTTTACCTAAAACTAGCATATAATTATTACGTCTTGACAATATTAATTAAATATACACATCTTATCCAAAGACAATAAAATAATTATGAGATTAAAATTTTTTTTCTGCATTTATCTTTATCGTAACTGTATCTGTTGACATTTGCAATACTAATTTTGCAATTATAACATACATACTGATAGGTATATTAAAAATATAATATAAAACTGACATATGTTGTTCAACATACATTTCAATTTCATTAATCGATATTGGGTGGACCCAAAACTGCTTTACATCTAGATTTCATTTTATTTTTCTGTTACTTATTTATACATACACGACCCACCAAGATAAGTACTAGGGAGCTACTGAAATAGATAACATTTTTGAGTGACATAACGAGGCTAAAAATAAGGCAGTTAATTCAACGACTTTAATTTGGTCTATGCACATTTGCTTTTAATATTTTTTTACTATTACTGCAGAGATTGTATTTAACATCGTCCAAATATATCAATAAGTATATATATATAGGATGTTTCCTAAAGCTCGGATAAGTTTGTTATACAAGAATGTGGTTTTGTTCTGTCTTCCAGTACAATATTATTCACACTTTCTGTGACAACTTATATGAAACTATAAATCAATTACCAAATATAAAGACATAATAAAGATGTAAATGTTCAAGACTATGCCTTTTAATGAAGATAAAAACAAGTATAAATATGAACACAGTGTATCAAGTTTTAATAAACTCGATTTGTTTCGAATATTGATTATATTCATTCAAAGTAAGATCCAATTGCAAAACTCAATTAGCGTATGTTCAACTATAATTTATTCAGATAACATGATATTACTTTTTGCAGACAATTTTCAAATGTGGTCTTTAGGTGCAATTAATTAACAGTCTAATACTACTAATAGCACATCAAGAAAACAAAACAAAATGTTTTACATGCAAACATACATGTCTACTGTTTGTATGTTTACAAATATATAGGGTATCCATCTTTTTATTGGCATTGTATTGCTAATATCTAAACAATGAGTGATGAGGGATCTTAATTAGAACAAATTTGCCTACTTATAAGTACAACGTTGGTTTTGAAGAAATGAAACGTTGCACTGTAAATTAAAGTATGAGACTTTCAGCTGCCAATAAAAAGCTGGATACCCTTTATATCAGAAAACAATATAAATTGATTCTAACCAACTTAAAATTTAACAAAAAGTCCTAAATATCCCAAAAAAGTACTTTCTAAATGTTTAAGTAAAATGTTAGTGTTGAAGAATTTACTAAAAGCATTTTTTAAATGTATTTATGGAATGAAGATGCAGGGTTAGTAGATCAAGTACTAGATTCTGTCAACTTCTGTATCCAATAGACCCACAAATTAATGCATTTGTTAGTGTATAAAAAAATTGTTATAAGATCAGTCGTTACAAAAGTATTAGCTTGGAGTATATTGAATAAAGTGGGTGTTTCATTAAAAAAAATATAACTATATAAATTGCCAAACTATAATTTTCAATTTTATTAATTGCAGCAAAGTAATGCATCTTGTATATTTGTAAAGAAGAAATAATTAACGATCAATTATATGAATGAAGAATAATCTATAAATCATAAGTCTATTCAAAATATTATATAAAATCAAATAGGTGAATCTTGTATATATATATGTGTATACAAAAATAGTTATTAAAATAGATATCCCCTTCTTCTATGAAAATTTAATAAGGACAGTAAAGTAGAAACATATTTTATTATCAACTTTTGTATTTGGTTTAGGGGCATAAAAAGAAACCTGTATAATGGAACTTCATTAGAGTAAATATACAAAAAAGGAAGACACAAATAATAGAGTTAGGAAGCAAAGATTCACTCACACAAAAATTTTGTTATAACATAACTGAAGATCTATCTATATTTTATTATTTATCCAATGTGATATATAACCATTTAATGGTTAAAATTTAATTAAATTTTCATATATATGTAGATTAACAGTATTGTCGAAAAAACTCTCAAATTCGTTATTATGTATATCTCTCACTATACAACAGTTATTTGCAATAGCTGAAATTTAAATGTTCAACAGATGTTTCAATAATCATTATAATTACTTTTAATAATTAAAATTTCTAAGGAAACACCACTTTGTCAAATAAATTCCGTTTTATTTTACAATCTCAGATTATCTTATTACTGTTTGTATTAAGTTATTTTAATGATAAAATTCGGTTAAGGCTTTGAGAAAAAATATTTAATAGTATTCAGAACCTAAATTTATTGCCTAATTAATTTTTTATGTCAAATACTTGAGATAGTCTAATTGTATACATTTATTTTATGGTTCACTAGTAATTTTATGTATGCTTTAAATTCAAAATACTAAATATTTTCCGACAGCCCCCGTATACAACTAAAAATATTTGATGTCTGACGGTTGTATACTTTGTTTCCATTCATGCAGAACTTGAAAGATATTTCGTTTCATAAATAAGTAAATAATAAAATAAGTTTGTTTTAAAAATTATTTTCAAGGGCATATTTAATAAACTTTGATATAATGTTCAAATTAACCTATATCAAGGCACTTTCTTTTAAATGCCACAAATGATTGCAACTGATTAAATAAACATTTAACAATAATTACTGTTTCAGTAATGCAAAATTGAAAATAAAATATACTGTGTATATTATTTGCCTAATGAACCCAGTTAATGTGGTTAATGTTCTTTTAACTATCTAAAAAGAAGTCCAATTTGAGATAATGAAAATACTGTGAATGTTCTTACTAAGTTGTGGTGATTATAGTTTCTAATCAAGGATGAAAAGAAGTTGGGTTGTTCCTAACAAAAAGAGTAAATAAAAGATAGGGGATACCATTAATACACTTTTAACAAAATCACGATAGCAGTATAATCAATTTCTATTTAAAATCCGATTATTGCACGTCGTTTACATGAAACGAAACAATTACAAAAAATATTAAACAATAAAATAAAAATAAATCGAATTAAATCACAATATTCTAAGAGAAAGAATATTTATCCGAATGATAGACGGATCAAGGCCTAAGGGCTTATCCAGAACACTCATTATAAGCTAAGTGATGTATATAAACCAATTTACACCAACTGACTAGAATTATAATTTTTAAAATACGTCAAATACAGTTAAATACGATTCAAGACAATGGTTTCAGTCGTATTTCAATAGTATATCGTGCGATTCTCTCACTCGTGAGAAATTAGCATTTGCGCACGTGTTGTACACTGTAATTTTCCTATGACCACCATTCAGAAATCAAACAAACGACTGTGTTGCACACGGTACTTTTTACACTTTTTCTAACATGACATAAATTATGGCATTTCATTTGAATAAATTTATTAAAAATTACAGTAGGCAACAAACTTACGTTTTAATAAATATATTTTAATTTTAACTTTCCTTGCATGGGATTTTTCACTTAAAATTATAATGAATTGCAAAATGAGAAAGTTCTGGATCTTTATCCCTGGTGTTGGTGTTTCCTACAAGTTTTCGGTTATTGTTAATAAGTCATTATTTGTAGCAGATGTTGAGGGAACAGGAACAGAATCAAATTTCCATGATTCATCGACCCTACTAGTTGATTGCACTGAATGCATCATTTTTCGAGAATGACAATTTGCAGTAGGTATTTATTTTGGGTATGTCTCATGTCACTTTGGCTATGCCTTAAGCCACTTTTCCAACAAGTTTTGTTGCTATGAGAAATTGTTAATTTTGCATATTATAACCAATGTGCAAAATAGTGTTTTGGATGGTGGTCGTAGGAAAAATATATTTCTACATGAATGGCTGTTTTACGACTAAACACATTGTTAATTGTGTTTCAGTCCTCTTAATTTTAAATTATGGCAACAACACGTGAATATTGCCAGCTGTGTGGTTTTATTATCCGGAATGTAAAACCCCATTAAAATTATTATATAATTAAACTTATTTTTCTACTTCCAAAATAAATTTGATTGGAATATATAAATAACGAAAGCATGGATATAATAGATGATATATGAAGTAAAATAGGTAAAACAGTAAAAATAAATAAAAAGCAATAAAAGGCGTTTAAAAAAATGACCCAAATCTAAAGCCTGGGAGGCCAAAAAATTTGATTTTACTTCAATCCAAGAGAGATAAAAATGTTGTCGTGACATTTTGCAACCGACTATTCTTAGAAACAAACTAGGTAATATAAAAATATAACAACTTAAACATGAAACAATATGAGAGATCTTGAATTAAAAAATTTGATACCTACAGTGAATTATTTTCATGAAATTTGGCACTTGTAGATTATTGTTAATTGATCAAGATTGATTCAAGTTTTGTTAGAAATTTAATATAAATAGGAACATGTTTGAGCTGTACTAGTATTGTTACGCAATTTATTTATAGTAGATTATTTGTATTGTAGAAGAAAAGCAATCTTATTTTATTTATAGAATATGATACGGATGCAGTTTTTAGCACAGGATAAATAATATCCAGAAGTCTAACCGTCGTCAGAATTCGTGACCTTGCCGCTTAGACAAGAGCTGGCGGCTACTATGATAGTAGCATATATACCAGTCAAAGACAACGGCTACGAAAACGTTTTTGTCGCTTTTGCAATTGATTTTGTACAAACTTTAGCTCCGGCTGAAATTTTGAGAAGTGGATGGGGATACCATCAGGAAATGCTATCTGAAAATTTTGCTCAAAGCCTCTGAGTTGAACGACTCAAAAATAAAAAATAAATGTTCATACTTCTGACTGAAAATGTACACGCTCTTATAAGATCTTATACCCTTGGGATGTTGAACTTGAAAAATGTACTTAATCAATAAATCTAAAATATTTTAAAGTGGATATATTATTTTTGTTTATATTCATAACATGTTAAAAATGAGTAATTTTTGTGTTAATGAATTACTGTTTTTTGATATTAATTGTTGTTTATTACAGACATTCCAGGTGACAAAGCAGTAATAAATTTTCATTTTCAGAAAAAAGCCGTTTTAAATAAATAAATAAAATATTACTCACTTCAAAAATATTGCTAATGGTAATGACTAATATATGAATAATTTGTTTATTTCAGTAGTTAAGCTACTGATGATTGTGAAATTAATATTATTGAACAGGGTTGGCAAAAATCAACTTTTTGGCCAGTTAAAAAAATTTAATACCCCAGATCGTGGATAAAATTAACAATGTAATAAAATGCAACACAAAATACACAGCTGAAATGTTTTTCCTTTTGGACAGGGATTTATATTTTCAGTCCACAAAAATCCAGTTTTTTCCACTCTGGTTTTATCCAATCAAACCTGCTATTGAAATAAAAGCACATTCAACAACAAATATAAAATTTACAGCTAGACAATTTCCATCAGTTTTGCCAAAAATTATCAAGATGAAGGCGAATATTATATTAAGTAAATTGTTTTCTTCATATTATGACTTCTATTAATGAAAGAAAAACATTTTAAGAAATCATAGACAATCAAATATTCAGAAACATCCTTTGTCTTTTGGAAATGTGTCAGTTGGAATAACTTGTGTAATATATATACATACTTTGATATTATCCTAAAATTACTTTCTAACCTGATTGAGAGAACTAAGGAAGTATGACGTTTGGCTACGTGACTGGTGGCAATTTTCCCGAATGTAGAGTTGACGATCTATCATCGTTGAGTTGAACACGATTATTTGAAAAAATTCCACTTGATTTGGGGGTTCTAGGACCTGTAGGCGTTGACCTTGCAACCCCCGCACTGTTTTGTTCTTTTTCATTTGGAGGTCTTGGCAGCCTTCTTCTCAGCCATCCGTGTCTCAACGCTGCACTAGGTGTCATCCTGGCATCCGGATCCCATTCTAAACATCGTTGTATAAAATCGAGAAATAAGGGGTCATCGCATCCTTTTAACGCTCGTTTCAAGTCTTTCGAACCTGGTGGACCCCTAGGTTTACCTCGCCTACTCAATCCGCCGCTTAAAACAACCGTGCCGTCGGCTAATGTTGAACACGTACAATACCGAGGAATACCCTTGGAACTTATAAAGTTTTTCGCGCGTTTTGATTGGTCCAATAATCGCTGTGGAGGTAAACCGAGGAGTTCCATTATACAAGCTAGCTGATCGGCTTCATCTTCTCCAGGCAGGAGAGGAAAACCAGTCAAAAGTTCAGCTAAAATGCAACCCAGTGACCACATATCAATAGGCATACCATATCGTGCTCCTAAAATTACTTCTGGTGCTCGGTAGAACCTCGACTGAATGTAAGTGTACACTCGGTTTTGCTCATAACATGAAGAACCGAAATCTATCACCTGTAACCAAAAATTCACATTACCCACTATATAGTTTATAAAACTCAATAAAAACGGAATCCCTTTTTCAAACAATTTTTCAACAGACTTCTAAATAAATGAAAAAACTAATTTTTTCAATATATCATGTTTTTAAAACGAACTAAAAAATAAAAAGAAATTTTTCTTGCAACTAAAAACTTGTGGCGCATTTTTTGTTTTATTTTATTACTTATTATTTGATTAATTTATTTTTTCATTGAGCTACAATTCTGAATTATGTTGAAAGTTATTTCCTTGCAAGAATTCTTCAAAATATTCTTGCCACATTTACTAGTTAAAGTTAACTAAATCTCACTTTCTATATAATTTTTTTTGAGGAAACACGATATTGTGTCAAATGTCAAGTTAAAGACTATTTTCAAGTTATTCCTTCAAAGCATATACCTATTCCATCGAATAGTTCTTCAGTAATATTTTAAATATTAAGACGCCAAATCGATATTTTTCTTTAATATATAATATTTCCTAGCACGTATGTATTGCCTTGTCACGAAATAAAACCTAGTAGGTATTTTTAGATCGGATAAATACATTTTTCATTCCTTTTTTTTTGGTAATTACCAGGAAAAAAGTACTGCGTATTTTACAATAAAATTATATAATAACAAAATACATTTCCGAGTTAATATATCATATTAAAAATAAATTGTGGGAACAACAGTTATAAAACCAGACCGCATTGTATCCAGTTTCAAGCATAAATTAAAAGTTGGGCCCTTATTCTAATACAAGCATCCAATAACAAAATGAAGAGCCACCGACTTGGCACCTGTTACTTCCTGTTTATATCTATAACTGTAACACCGGTAGGTATGCTCATCTAATATTTTCGGTCCCTTCACATAATGTACGGAAGTTGATGATCCCACAACACACAAGAGTATCAACATTTTTTTTCAAGAGGATAAAAACACAATGAAGGTTTAATTTGTATGGAAATTGAAGACCTATCTATAGTTACTTTACTGATTTTAGCCCTTACAGAGTGAACTAATGTTTCTACCTGCATATCGATTGCATTCCCTATCTTTTATGCGTGAAATAAAACCCACTCACACTATAAACAGTTTTTTATGTGGAAGAAAAGTGATGGATATAAGCGTAGCAGCATAACGCAAAAAATTAAATAGTTACCTACTTCATTTTTACGGTCACCAATCGATTCAGAAGGAAATATTACCTATAAGAATGAGTTTTGGACAAAAATTGGAGGACCTAGCTTCAAAATCTACACACTTTAGCAAAAGTAACTATAAAAAAAGTAACAGTTTCACTCTTCATTTAAAAAATATTAATTAAATCCTGTGATACGCACCTGATGTCCTTGAAAGCGTTTCACAGAATGATAAAAGTGTATACCGTTAACTGCTAGTAAAAGCTTGTTTTAGTGTTTTTGGGTAAATAAGTTTGTGATTGAGATGATGTTGATATATTTTCTGCCTCTAAATTTCCATTTTCTATTGACTTGGTATTGTTTGCCTTATGTTTGCGTTATGTATTCATCAAGCACATCCGTATTATCGCAAAATTTGATCACCAATAATTCATTTCTAATGAGATATCAGAAAATCTCTGTACCATTACAGAGGAATTTTTTAATTACACCTGGTAAATAGAAAATTCTGCAAATTATCATGTGGAAAATTATCGATTTCTTTACAGTGTGTAATACAGAGTGGTTTTTAAAAATCAACTATAGTAAATGTATGTAGTTGGGAGTTAAATACCTATAAACAGTTTTTTTCTGGCTACTCCATGTGAAAATGACGTGGAAACGGAAACTTCAGCATATTGAATTTATTATATATATTATTTTATTTTCTTTAACCATTGAATACAATCTTCATTTGATTTGTTTTCTTGGGTATGGTTTTTTTTGTGGTAGAAATAGATTTAAAACAAATTTAACGTTTCGCTTTGTTTGATAGCTTTTTCAAAATATTTATTTTCCAAAATGACATAATGAAGTGAAATATTCACAATTGTTACTATAGAATTTGGTTAGTAACGTATAAATATAAGCATGTGTAGTTATTGATACTTACTTAATTTGTTATTTTATTAAATTATGATAAATTTTAATTTGAAGTTTTTCATACCTTGTTTATTGTTCACAGTATTTTTTTCTTTTTTGATAAGTATCATTTCTTTAATTGTAAGTTTCTGTATATTATTATTGGAAAAGTTCACTAGTGTGGAAAAGTGTCGTTTCACACTAGTAATGTAATACATTACTAAATTACCCAGCCAAAATTTAAAAATAAAATATAGAGATAACTGGCTAATAGAGACGAAAATTCATATATACAATAAATGAATTCAACTAAGATTATGATGGAAAAACATAAAAAGGGGAAACCCTGAATCCATCCATAAGTATTTCCCTTTATTAGTTATTATTATTATTTCCCACAAACCTCTTTGATTTCTTTTTAAAATGTTTATTGAAACAGTGCCTAATAATAAAGAACCTCCAATTTCTGTTTCCTGCTTATACCACTGACATTTGAAAGTTATGTGTACAATTTACTTTCTGATTACATGGCTAAATATATCCTAGTAGTGAAAAAACAATATTGTCGGCAATGTACTATGCCAATGTTTTAACATATTTAAAATTTTCGACTTAGTAACTCACTACCTGCATATCTTAGGACTACTTGTAAATTTTATTGTCATACCTAAGTACTTTACTTTTGGATTATAGAGACACTCAAAAAATCTCATTTAAGTGTATACTTCCATACTATTTTTAGAACGTTCTAGCAGATATTAACATTTTCGTTTGTGCAATGTTGAAAACATAAAAAAATCCTACAATTTACAGAATAAAAAGTAAGGTTGCTTCAACTATGTACTGTATTATTAACATTTAAAATTGCAACACTTCAAAAGAATCCCAATTATTTTTTTATGTTATGACATATTTTTAAATTATGTTAATGAAAGTGTAGATCTATTGTTTTCAAACTCACTATATTTAATTACATAATGCTGTTGCTAATATTATTATCACCATTTTACTCAATATAGATACCCATATGCAAGGTATCAATGTAATATAAATATATTGCTTTTTTGAATTAGTTTCAGGGCCAAATGAAAAAATAGTATTATGTTACTCTATAATAGGTACACACCAGATGAATGGAAATATGATCATTAAGTTAATTACCTTTAAGTTCAACCTGCAAGAAGAAATTCTATTCAACTACAGGATGTTGTGAATTCAATTCATTATTTTTTAAAAGTGATATTTATAATACTCAAAATAAATATCCATGTACATCAACTGTTAATGCATTTATGTCTGTTATTTATATTCCCAGAATTGACTAGGTAATTCAATAATTCTAAATTAAAATGTTGAAATTATTCAGTAAAATTTACTAATATTCATAGTGTTTAGATTTAAATTTTAAGAATCAATTAAATTATGTATTTCAAACATTATCACAATACAATGCAAACTGCACATTATGAACTGAATTGTTTATAATGTTATATATTACCTATTAACTCGGTGTTAGGGTCAGAGTATGTTTAATTTATGTATATAATGAGTTAGCATAATAATCTATGTACACATTTATATGAAGTGAAGATAAAACAGGAAAAAGAATCGATAAAATAATGAGAAATATATTTTTTTAATTAAGATTATTTGCCAAACAACAATATAAAATAATTTGTTCCTGAAGTACGGATAAATTATAGGAAATAATACTATTATTAGTATTCCTAATATGCAACAGCTATTTTGTAAAAAAAACCTACTGTCTGGAAATGGCTAGAAGGAAATTACATTGTATGTACAAAATATATATTTCAACTTGCTATATAAACTATTTATTAGATTTGATAGGTACTTTATAAATTTTAGCAATACTCAAGTATCTATAGGAATGTAAATAGGTGTTGATTAATTAATAACAATAATAATTAGTAATAATGTTATATAGCCATCCTCTCATTATGAAATCTATTATATGGGTATAGTGATTGTGAGTTAAATTGGATCAACCACCATATGCAAACAGAAATTTCACAATCAGCTGATAACTAATTCAGTTTGTTAATGTACTGAAATTAAATTAATAAAATTAATTTGTGCTACTTCTAAAACCAAAACAAATAGTTATGTAATGTAAATAAAAAATAATTCTTGTTCAATTTGAAGGTAGAATCATGAACTACTAAAAAATACACTTTGTAAACAAACAATATACCTATCACATAATATAAGATTTATGTTGTAGTAATTTTTCATTTAAAATTTATAATATGAAATTATAAAGCAGCCACTGTTAAATGTAAAAATATTATTACCATATGAAAAAATTGGGGTACCCAGTAATTTTATGAATACATTCTTTTAATCGTTAATTTTCAATTATATTTTACAAGAGCTGCTAATTTTCAAATACAAATGAAAGCTTGAATACTTGCTTGATTATAATATATGTATATCTATAGTAGCTTACATAATAATTGTTATATCTTATCAAAAGTATGAAACTTTTGCATGTTGCATCACTGATAACATCAAAGTGTTCTAAGTATATTAGTTTAATAATGTTGAAAGTTGAGTTGTTTTTACTACAATATAGTTATCCATTAACTATAGCATGCATGATAATAATAAACAATAAATACCTTGAGACCACTTCGGCCCTGTTGTTTTAGTAATACATTTTCAGGTTTCATATCACAATGGATGATTTTATTTCTATTAAGGGCATCCAAACATTGAAGTAACGAATGGCTAAATTTTCGAACCAGCTGCAAACTGAAACCTTGAAATTTGTTCTTTTTGATAAGTTCGTAAAGATTGATAGAAAGTAGTTCAAATGTAATGCACATGTGATTTCTGAATGTAAATGAATCTAACATGTGTATAATATTCATAGTATTATCTTTATCTTGTTTCCTCAAATGTTCTAAAATACGTACTTCTTCTTGTGCTTGTCTATGAAATCTTTTTTCATTTCTTACCATTTTAAGTGCAACATGCATATGATTTTTATGATCATAAGCCTTAACCACCTGTCCAAAAGAGCCTTTGCCTATAACTTTAAGTACCTCATATCTGTAGGCTACATGGTCATGTGGAATGTGTATATAGGAGCCCTGATCATTGTCATAATCACAGTTATTTGGATTGCCAATAATACCAGGCCTTTTCTTTGCATTTGCTCCTATAAAATATACTTGGGGATAGTTGAATATCTCATGATGTTCATAAGGTGTAAGTTTATTCATGTATAATTTCATAACCTGTTCTGGAACTGCTACCATAGTTTTAGGTTTGCATTCTGTAGTTGTGACTGGATTGGATGAAGTTTTGACTTGAGATAAAGATACACCTCTTGTCATATGGGACTGCATGCACTGTAGAACACAAGAGCCCCCAACTGATAGCTCTGGAAGACCAGCAGAATTCGCTGAAGATGCTGTGGAGGCAGCAGGAGGGCTCTGTTCTTTAAGTGAACCTTTGTTTAAAGGTGGTAAACTTCCGCCGCCGCCTTCTTGAATATAAGAATGAGAGGAAGCATGATATAACTGTGTTCTTGACATCGGCATTTTCACAGAATTTACCACAACAGCACTAGACATCTCTAGGGTAATGCTGACTCCCCAAGAGGTTGATGGCCAACCATTAGAGCGAGCCCGAGCACCCGTATCCGTAAAAGCACCGTGGCCGCAAATCCATTCACCAGCCAATGCAATTATTGCTTTTTAGATGCAACACGCCACTTGACTTGATTTTCACCACTCTCCGATTCACGAAATCTCACCCCTTTTGCCTCGAGTATCCCTCGTTGGTTCACTTCACTCCATCAAAACCAAAACACTTCAATTTTGGATGTCACACACATTTTTCTATTCTAAGTTTGTACTTCTTTCTTGCCCTTCAACTATTTTTATTGTACTTTTCGTTCAAAAACATTGCGATTCAAACAAAGGGTCATTGGTTACTTTACAGCCATATTTCCATTCCAGCCACAATTGTCAAGTTTTGTAGTAGGGGACACAACAGAGATGCGGAGGGGGCGCTCGCGCTGCTTTCTTTCGATCGACACATCGATACGTATCGTCACTTTTCGTTTCCTTATGTTATAAAACATAGCCGTATCATTGGGAGTAAAAAGGGATTATTGCTTCCAGTATTATTTACTATACTGGACTTACTTTTTTATTGTAAATATATACAAATTATTTATCCTGATGTATATAACAAGGAAGCCGATTATTCATAAATATTTCTCTTCTCTCTCTCTCGATTTAAATCGAATAGTTTTTATATTTTATAAAACTTACTATATATATGCATTTATACAAAACTGCTTACTTACTGTAACTGGCTTTCTATAAATCAGTCAGCAATAATAAGTATATAGCTTACATATATATGAATTTAGCTTCGAAGATGGTATATGTATAATTCACAGTTCACTATCCATATTTAATCAGTAAAAGGAAGCAGTAAATTGAAGGTTATACCAACACGAAGTTAAAATTAGATGAAGTCGATATTTGGAGGTTCCCATTTTCTTATCATTTTGTACTTATATACTTATCAAGGCTGCATTTACCAATTTTAAAGTTTGTGTTCGTATTCCGGTGAGGCAGACACATTCTGCTTTGTTCAATTCACTACTGTAACATTTCATTTTAGTTTCCCAACATGACTTATTGAACTATTAGAAAATTACTTGGGAAAAAATAATAAATTTTAAAATTCCTTCATTACTTGACGAATTAAATTAAGATACGCCACTGCAATCCGGTTAATGACAATTTGATTGGTCAGAAATTCCGTCTGCTGAATACGTCAACGTACAAATTGCGCGGGCAATATGAAATTAATTTGGTGGTTTAGGTGCAAATGAAATTCGGTACATTGTCCTTGACTAAAAATGTGTGTGGGTCATTGAACTATTTTTAGTGTTTTTAAGCGATGCAACCGATTATGTCAATATTAAGAAAATAGTGTCAATAATACTAGTCTATTTTTAATTCATAAGATTATATTCAAATTATTTTTTTATATGTACATAGCGGGATAATTTTAATACAGACTTTTTTTGACATTCTTAACTAAGTATCTTTTTAACCGAAGCTGCACGTTCCACTCGTTTGCAGTTTGAAAATTTGTTGCAATACCGGTTCTTAGCTAAAAATTTACTGAAAAATGCAGACGAAATGTTCTATATTTGAATATTGAGATAACTTTAACGGTTAGGAACAGAGTTATTATAAATATTTAAACGGTACACGCCAGAATTTTCAGCTTGCAGAACCATATTCAAGTAATTTATAAGAAATAGTTTTTTATCTAGAAATCCGATTATTCTGAAATTGATTGTGCAGGCAACCCTGGCAAGGCAGTCATAAGCTTCTGTTCCTGGATGTTTTGTATATCTATTTTTATATAATCCTTATTCTTAGACACTATACATTTTAAATAGACCAGATTTAATTGTTCATCTAACTAAAAGCTTACGCAGTCCTGGGCCCACTAACCATATTTTAGGCGGTGTGGGGGGTCGGATTGGTTCCTTTGCTTAAACCATAACGTGAGTAGGTACTATACCCCATTAAATGTAGGGGGCCTGGACTACAGATCATCTAGTCTTAGACAGAAAATGATGGACCGCTTGGAATGTCTTTCACTTTATCTTCAACAGTCGTAGTAAGTAGATAATTTACTATCGAGACTTTGTTGCTGAATCAAAATTTTTCCAAGGCAAGCTCGTAAAGGCGGCTACACAGTTCACGTGTAAAAAACTGACAGATACTTAAGGCTCGTCTACACGATCAGTCTTTCCGACGTGCTTACCTTTACAAACCCACTTGCACAATTATATGGTTGAGGACGGAAAGAAGGTAGCGCGGCAACTGCTCGGTTTTACTTAAACGTCAAGCCGCGCACAGGTCTGGTAAGCAACACCGACCGTTCAAACGGCCATTAAGAGATCTTCCTCAATCCATCTCGATGATCTCTTTCAGCATATAGTTTTCAAGTTAGATAACAAATAAAATATATATATTTCCATCCTCATCAAATAAAAATAAACATTAATAAAGCAGGAATGGTTTTATTTAACATCAGTATAAAGTTATATCACAATTCAGCATTAGCAAAACTTGAACAAAAACATTATTTATGAAAATGTCTTGCATCACAAAATCTAAAGGCAGTTGAACACGGAACTAAAGCAGCAGTCTGTCCCAATCAGGTGTCAAAAAGTATCGATTTTTTATATTACCCAAAGTAGCTGCATTCGTTTTGTTTTTACTATTCTCGAGATCCAAAGAAATAATATCCTGAAAATAACATATTTTTTTCAAGATAAATGATAAGAATTATTACTAATTTATGATATTTGTCATTAAAATTGGGATAATAGGAGAGAATGAGAAAACATTTTGACATTTCTACTACATAATTCTCATGTTTTATATTTCTTATTGCAGTTGCTAATATAGCCATACAAGCTTGTTTAAGCTTTCAGAAAGATAAATTTGGAATAATTAGCAAACATACCTCTTTATAGGAATCAGATTCTCCAGGTTCTAGTTCATATTTCATTGTGCCTATGTGTATTTCAATCTTTCCAGATCTCCTTATTAAAATTTTACCTACTTGTCCTTCATGCATATTACCCAGATTATAGTCAAATAGTTTTTTACAATTTGGATCATCACTCAAACCCTTTCCAGCAAATGAATCTGGCAGCTGAAATCCACATACATTGTTTCAATAAAAAATTGACTATGGTCAAAAAATAATACTTCTTGAAATATCCTATAAAGCCTTGAAGCTTCAATTAAAAAAAAACATCCAGTATGTTAAATAGCAACAGTAGTTGCAATATTGTGCAATATTAAATGAATTAAGATATACTTACTCCCCATAAAGATATTGAAGGATGATCATTGTTCAGATGTTCATCTTTTATAAATTCATTGGGTATTAAATGAACATTTTCATGATATCCAACTTCCAATTTTACTAAAAAAAATATATAGAAAATATAACTAAAATCTGCACTTGACATGCTTACATTTTTTTAAGCTGGGTGTTACATCATCTTCATTCAAGTCTTCTTTAGGTTTAATTGAGTTAGAAATTTCTTTTTTGATTAATGCTAAAAGAAAATTGTTAACCAAGTTATTAGAAACATATGTATACCCATTTTGATATATCTTACTTGATCTCTGGAGTTTATTTTGCCAAGAAATAGGTTTGAAAGGCAGTTTTTCATCATCACTATCTTCATCACAGCCAGTAATTTTATTTAACACATGATCTTCTGTTTTTTTGTCAATCTGGAATGCATTCTTCTTTATAGTAGGCATGGATATAGTTGGAGCATTATCATTTTCCTTATCCCCTCGACTTCCATTCCATCTACTAGTTCGAATAATATCATTGCCCATCCCTTCAGAAAATACTCCAGATGATTGAACAAATTTGGGGGCATTATCACGCAGCTTTTGTTTCCTTTCTCTGGCACGCTCTTTACCCCTCTCATCTTTTTTATTAAATCTAAAATTTTACAATTAATTTTCCATAACTAAGTATCTACATATTAAAAAAACTTACTCTTTTGATTTTTCTTTATTCCTAGTGGCGTTTAAATTGGGAACAAACACTTTCTTAGGTTGTTTCGGAATTCCAAGATTCAATTCACGAGGTAGTTTTAATGATTGTAATCTTACGTTTGTACCAGGTTCTTCCTTAATCATTTTTTTTAAATCTAGAAATTTGTTTTTATTAACTGCAGCCATTATTTGAAAAAACGTGTAAAGTATGTTTCATATCCCAATTATGATTTTGAGGTTATGTTTCACATCATGCTTCCACCCTTCCACGATGTCAGTTCCCATGATGTGATGTCTGTATATCTCAAGTCATAATTAAATGCATATAAATATGTGGCATCCTGATTTCAACGAAAACTTAATTTTTCCTACAAAATATGAGTAATCCTAGCTTTAAATGGTTATTAATTAGAAACATTTTTTTAATCCTACTTTCTACGTTTAAATATTTCTTTATTTATTTATTATTGTGACTATATGTCTAAAGACAATATGAAGTTTAAACCTAAACATAGGAATACGCTGCAAGAAACGCACGTTTTTTTTAAGCAAAGTTGCCGTTTTTAATCCAACCACTGATTCTTCCAACGGTTACCTTCTCTTATTTGCAAATGTATTTTTTCTATAGTTGGAATAAAAATTGCTATTTTATAATTCCTTTTAGGTACATTGTGTTACAAGAATTATCAAAAAAGATTAGGAAATAGCAAATCTGTATAACAGTTGTAGAGCAAATTATACATGTATTTCTTTATTAATGATTACATTTTCGTTTCAACGAATTAGTCAGGCAAATAAGGTTACCTATCATTGTACCTACTTATTAAGAAAGATCGTCGTATATGTCTGTATCTTCTAGGAATATCGCTTAGATCAACATCAATAAATCTTATCGGTTTATATTATCGTTGTCTTTAGATTCACTTTATGAATGTATAAATTACATATTGTAAAATAAAAATTTGAATTTTCTTACCATTGATTATAATAAATAAAGTCTGGCGGCACTGCAGCAGCGGTTTATAAAACAGCTTATTCCTGTTTTTAGTGATACAGAAATAGTTATGTATTATGGGTTGCATAACAGTTAACATTGGTTGAATATATAATTACTACATTTTGAAATTTAAATACTAAAAATTATGAAAAGAAAAATGGTATTTGATTACTTGAAAATGCTAATGACCAGCATATGAATAATTGAAAATAGTTACATGCTATTCTCCTGATGGAAACTAATCGTTATAGTTAATATTTTGAATTCCCCCTTTTCGCTTTTTCTAAGCATTGTGAAATTGATACCAGCTTCACTTTTAGTATATATTTTTATTCTCAATTCACCGAACTATTGATTTAAAGAATTATATCCCAGTAATAAATTGTCCATGATTATCTGGATACTTTGAATATATTAGAGGGAGATTTAAGCGGATCGCTATACTAACAAGATAAACGCTCGGTATGCACAGCGTCCCGGCGCGCCGACGTCGATTTTGTTGCGACATTGACGTCCACCGATGCTGCTACAGTAAAAGTATCTTGTGCCCACTTTACGCCTCATGATTATGGCAGAAATCACAAGCTACGACAAGGGAGAAATATCACTAAAAAATGCAATTCAATAAATTTATAAAGATATAGAATGTAGAAAACGATAGTTAAACAACAGGTAAGTGTGCATCTTTTGGTAAGATAATTTTTTTTGGCTTCAAAACTGTTTTTTGTTATTTTTGAATGATTGTTTTCTTCTTTATTTTAGATAGAAACATGTTTGGGAATAAACTGCGATCGTGGATGGACGCAGTAAGGTCGAGAAAAAAGCAACATAGAAAGGAAAAACAGGGAAAAAGTAATAATCTGGTTTCCGGTCGTAAAAATAATGTAAAATGGGATACTGATTGTGCCACAGAATACAAGGTAAGTTTATTGGAATTTTTATCTCAGTTATCTATGAAAATGTATTTGGAATAAGTTTTAAATGCTGTTATAGATATAATTCCGTGGTATTAACGTTTTAATTCAAGATTACTTCATTTGTAGTAACCTAGAAAATAATAAAATTGAAATAAAGGTAGATATACTAAAAATAATAAAAATTGGATTTTACTCTAAGAACAAATTATATTAAAGTGTTAATTATTAATTAATACTTACTTAAACACGATATATATTATTTTAAGACAGCATTATTAAAAAAGTGATTGTGTTAATCAAGTTAATTCAATATATACAGTGTGACCTCTTCTAATCTTCAATTCACAAATTACTGATTATACTTTTGTCACTGGCACACGTTTTTACAGGAGCTTTAAAACATAAACAAACCTTTTTGTAGAATATAATCAGTAGAAGCCTTGTGCAAATGAGAGCTTTAATCTTGAAAGTCTGTTATTTTTTTTTAAATTTGCGGTGCTTGAAAGAAAGAGACAGTCATTTACCCTCATAATGATGGTAAATATACTGTTCGAAGTCACATATACTATAAATGATAAAAATGCGTTGAACCCTCGTTAAAATTTTATGGAAAACGGATGTACTTAATATTATATAATCTAGTTTCAATATCTGTCGCTTTTGAAGTAATAGCTGCAAACAGCTGTTATTATCTCAGAAATTGACTGCGCTATGCTTATGCATATACTGTTGCTGTTTTCTCCCCAAAATATACCAAGTGCGATATTCAGAAACATAAAAATTTTATCATTATATGGAAAAATAAGTAATAAACTAACAAAGTTCTTCTTATTCATTAGTTTAGTATTCTTATCTACGTACTTTTCGAATATTCGGGAAATATTCTCCCAAGTAACAATTTCTGACTCATTTTGGGCGAAGTGTCGTCGACGCTGTGTCGACACTAATAATTTGGACACGACACATTTTCGAGAAACATTGTCGACTTTTGGACTATCAAAAGTGGGAAATGTGACCAAAATGGTGATTGAAATGTGTACTGATTATGGTCTGAAATTCATCTAATAGGTAGTGAGTCTGAAATGTAACAATTTTGTTTCGAAAATGTGTCTGGATTGTGTCTTTCTTTTCCAATATATACCTGAAATTGAACCTTGATGAGTCCACAATCTGTCTATTTTGTTTCTAACTTGGGCAAAATGTGTGTCCATTATGTGTACAAAATGTACTTTGTATGTGCCTGGTAGGTAGACAGATGTTTCCAGAATGTGTTTGATATTGTGCTCTGATGAGAGCCACAAAACCAACACATGGAAACAATTCAGAGTAATGTTTCTGAATAGAGACCAAAAATAATTACTAAAAGGTCACACAGACACATTTTAGCAACCAATTAGTCACCGAAGTTCATTATGTCCAAAATGCGTCGTCTTTATCTAGCAGTGGGCACATTTCGGAATATTTGTGTCTGAAATGCGGCCGACATTCGAACAGACTCGTGTACCTCATAACCTTACTTTTTAGTACTTTATTTACATGAACGTTATTTTCACTTCCGAATATTTATAATGTCATTTAAAATCGTTAAAACAATAGAAAATGATACAGTGCAATTGTGCATTGTCCCAACAGCGTGGGAGAAAAATTGTGTTCTATACTGGCCAACAAAATCTTGTAAAGACAGCGAGAAATTAATTAGAGACTCAGAATCTGTTCCTCGAATAGACTGGGACAAAATACCTTGCAGTGTAAAGGAGGCAGACATTGAGTCATTAAAAACTACCAACAAGTTGTTTTCGCTCTATTCGACGCGCCATTTTGAGTACCTATATCTACACACTAACACTTTGACTAGATACACATTGAAGGAACAAAATAGAAATTATGTGGGTAAGATGTTTCTATGTGAATAGGTATGTGTCCGGACGGCGCATTGTAGAAACAATGAAGAAAATCTATGTTTAAAATGTACCCAAATGGAAATTATTGTGTCTACTCAACTCATTTCAGTAACATAATAGTAATTGTAATGTAATGAGGATACTGGGTGTAGTAGGATAGTAGAAGGGCCTCTGACTAGGTGGTGCTGCTGGTCACTTGGTGGGTCATCCCCCAGGAATAAAACAACTACCTGTTTCACTGGGACATGTTCTATTTAATATTTACTATACATTAACCACTAACACTAATTGACTACTCTTAAATTACTACTTAGAATGAATGATACTGACTGTAATCATCCTTTCATGAATGACCATCATAATGACTTAATAATAATAATGAATCAATAATGAATTGATAATGAATTAATAATGAATTAATAATGAATTAATAATGAATTAATAATGAATTAATAATGCTAATAATGCCTAATATTTAACATTTTAGTTAAAGCGTTGAATATTTCATTTTTATATTCTGTGCCTAAATCTGTCCTAATTTGTTTCATTAGACCGTAATTTGGTATGAAATTTTCAAAAATTCCACGAGCTATCGTGTTTGCTGCTTTGTTTTTAACTGGAATTATTACTGCATATTTCGTTAATTCACATAACATTGTGATGCAATAACGGTTACCATTTTCACTTTGTGGAAAAGGACCGACCGTATCTATATATGTTATATCCCATGGTTTTTCTGCTGTATCCGTTAATACAAATTCTTCCTTGTGATTATTCTTTGCTTTATTGACCTGACACTTGTGACATTGCTTAATATATTTTCTTACATCTTTTTCCATGTTTTTCCATCTAAAATTCGCTCTTAATTTTTTCAATAGCCTGTTATTTCCTACATGACCTCCAAATAAAGGATCATTATGATAAGTTTCTAAAATCTGTTGCTTTTCTTTTTCTTTTTCCACCATCTTAGGTATATCGCAAATACATATTTGTACGTTTTTTAACGTATTGTTTCCTTTTTCCATAAACTCTTTTATAGTGCACTGTGTGAAAATAATATCATTCATATAAATTTTCATCCTTTTTATACCATTATTTACCGCTAGCTTATCAAGCTGAACTAACGTTTGATCTAAATCAAAGTTAACTATATCGGTATTTAATAAGGCTTGGCTAAATCTCATCCTGTTTTTGATCCGTATGTTCATCCTTAACGAAACACGGTTATTTTCAAATTGCAGAATTGGTAATTTATGCGCCTCTAAATTATTCAGTACTTTATATACTGCTGGCTTGCGAATATCTTCCTTTATTTCTGTGGAAACTATTTTATCTTCTCCTATAGGCTGAGCTTTATTATGACGAGTTTTTGACCTCGTTATTGCTAAGATGTGAGCATTGTCAATGTACAAGTCTTTTAATTCATTTATGGATATCCTTGAAATACTGTCCGCATAATTTGAATTTCCTTTCAAATATTGTATTTCGAAGTTGTATTCTTCTAGGTCTAGTCTAATTCTCGTAAGTTTCGAAGTTGGGTCTGTCATCGAAAAAAGATGTGTTAACGGCTTGTGATCCGTTTTCACAATAAAATGTGTAGAACCATATAAATAACACTTAAAATGATTAATTCCCCAATGGATAGCTAACAGTTCTTTCATGATTATAGGTTTATTTAATTCACTTTTCTTAAAACCTCGCGATGCATAAGCTATAGGTAGATCTATACCTTCGTATTCCTGGCTAAGTATTGCAGAACACGCAATATTTGAAGCATCTGTTGTCAATATAAATTTTTTATTGAAATCTGGATATTTCAAAATAGGCGGCTGAATTAATGCCGATTTTAGTATTTGGAATGATTTTTCGCAGTCTTCCGACCACTCGAATTTCACATTTTTCCTAGATAATTTATTGAGAGGTATGCATATTTCAGCGAAATTTGGAATGAAACGTCTGTAATAGTTACAGAATGCTACGAACCTTTTAGATTCTTCTGAATTTTTGGGCACTGGATACTTCTCAATGACTGAATATTTTGCCTTATCGGGTAGAACCCCTTCGCTGGACAAATTGTGTCCTAAATACGTTACTTCTCGCCTGAAGAATTGACATTTTTGTGGATTTAATTTAAGGTTGAATTTCCGACATGTGTCAAACACCCTTTCGAGATTACTTAAATGATGATTTTCTGACATCCCTATTACGACTATATCATCCATATAAAGAAATGCTTTTTCTGGAGTTAATCCTGAGAATGCTATGGACATCATTCTTGAAAAACTATTTGGACTTATATTTAAACCAAATGGTAATCTTGTATACTGAAAAGAACCTTTTTCTGTACTAAAAGATGTATATTTCCTTGACGACTGTTCTAAAGGAATTTGATGAAAACCTGACATAAGATCTATGACTGAAAACCATTTCGACCTCCCTAACTGATCTAAGATCGAATCTATTCTGGGTAATGGAAATTTATCTGTGACTATTTTCTTGTTCAATTGCCTGAAATCTATACAAAGTCTCCAAGACTTCTCTCCATTGATTGCCTTTTTGGGAACAAGTAAAACTGGACTGTTATAATCTGAGATTGAAGATTCAATTATACCTTGTTCTAATAACTTTTGGACCTGATTATTAAGTTCTGAAGATTGAGAATGTGGCGTGCGATAATTTTTAATATATACTGGAGTATCATCTTTTACCAATAGCTTTTGCTCATAAAAATTATTATGCGTTAAAATGTCGTTCTTTAAAGCAAAAATATCTGCAAAATTCTCACAAAGATCTATTAGCTTATCCCTCACGTATTCTGGTACCTCTAAATTTAATGTTTTTCTTAATTCTTTCATCCTATTCTTACTTTCATTCTTCACAGCATATACATGAAATAAATTTAAATCCAATATTTTAATATTGTTTGTATTTATCGACTTGCTTTCATAATTTGTGTTTAAAATTCTGACATAAGGATTAGTTTTTGATATAATAGATCTTGCTATAAATATTCCTGGTAATAGTTCTTGTTGCTCAACAACTTTATCTTGTCTTAAGTTTTTGAAACTTTCTACCAACCGATAGACTTCACATCTAGGCGGTATTGCCAAAGTATCATATTCAGGATTGTCAAGAATTTCTAATGTTACTGTATTCCTAGATTTACAATCTATGTATAATTTTAATTCTGAATAATCTAAAATACAATTATAATTTCTTATGAAATCCCTACCTAGAATTCCATTCGTAGGTATAGGAAATTCTTCCTCTACTACATGAAAACAATGTTGAAATGCTATACCCTTAATAAAAAGAAAAGTTTCTATTGTACCCAAAGTTTTAATTTCTCCCTGAGTTATTCCTTTAATATTTAAGATTTGTGTTGTCTTTATTAAGTGATGTGGAAAATTATCTGAAATTTTTAATAACGATATATCTGCACCTGTATCTAATATAAAAGTATCTATATTATCCGATATGTCAGTTTTAATTTGCACAAAGTTTGAAAGAGTTAAATCAAAGTTATAAATGTAATGATTATTATTATGCAAGTTATTTAAAATTTTGGATTTTTCACCTTTCTTTTTCAAAACCCCAATTCTTTCTGTTCATCTTCCACTCTCGTCTCTCCACTCTCACACATTCTTACATTTCTATATTTATTATCATTGTTAAACCTATTGTTAGGCTTGTTTCTATATTCTTCTGGTTTCTCCCTGTAACCAGTAAATCTCCTATTGCCTTGATTGGCGTGAAATTTCCTACTGTTATCGTAGTTATTTTTCCTATGGAAATTATTTTCTCCATTATGATTTACATAAGAGTGTCTTCGCTGAGGAAAATAGGTATTTCGCTGTGGAAAATAGGTATTTCCTGACACAAACTTATTTCTATCTGCCTTATAATGCAGAACACTTCCTGTTGACTGATTGTTTCCCACATTAATGGAAACCAATTTAGTCATCACCTCTTGCGGTGTCGTAAAATTCCCAGCTGCTATAACGGTTTTTATCCGTTCTGATGCTGAGTTGTCGATCAGTGATTTTACTGCTGCTTCTGTTGTATACTTAGTTGCTAAATGTACTGGCATTCCTTCTGCCAAATACGCGGCTTGTAACTGATCTGTTAATTTCTCCATCTCTGAAGCATACTCAACTATATCCTTATTGTTTTGTCTTAATTTGCTTAATTTAGCTCCTACTAAACTAGCACTATCTCCCTTTAGTCCCTTTTTAAGGGTTCCTATAATTTCTACCAACGATTTTTCGGTGGTGATTAGACTCCTGGCCTTTCCAGTTAGCCTAGTTTTCACAAATAGTACAGCATTCTCCTCATGCTCTGCTGCACCAACCTGTAGCAAACTTATAGCATCTACAAAAGATTGCAATTTGCTTATATCCCCATTAAATTCATTTGGTAATATCTTACCAGCTAAATTGAAAAAGTCATTCATACTTAATGCCATTTTCTCCTTTTTATCTTTGCTCATTGCTTCTAATACTATTAAATTATTAATTAAATTATTACGCGTAATTAATTGAGACGGAACTTCATACTGACAATCTAACACTTGAAATGCTTTCTCTACCTTTTCTCTAATTTTGTTAAAATATAAAATACATGTACTCTGCTGATTCTCCTCTAACTTATACCAATTCTTATTTATTAACTTAGAGAAACTATTAAATGAATCACACAACTTATTTATTATATCTATATGACTATCTGAGCTTTTTGGAACCTCCTTTTTTAACACACGCTTACTATTCCTACGTATATCTTCTAAAATTAAATTCAATCTAATCTCAAATTCATCCCACGTTACTGCATTTCCATCACTCGAGGACATTTAAAATTCATTGTCAATAGAAATAAAAATATGAAATATCAATTATCAAAAAAAAAAAAAAATTTTAGCCACAAAACAGAATATACCCTTAAAGTTTACAAAAAAAAATAATATTCTCACCATCCTACAGATTTAGCGTGCTTTGCTGTAGATTTCTTCTTATCTCCCTCTTCATTTGTCTTCTATGATTCTTATATATAGACCATCCAAATTGTAGTACCAAAACAACCACAATAATGTAGATAAGAATCTTCACCTCCAGATCTGCTTTGAGTTCCTCTTCTTGTACTATAAAATTACTGTTGACCACGCCATTTTCTTGGACCGCTTGTTTCGTTGCTTTACCACCCATTGTTACAGAACTCCAATTGTTTGCAGGATCGCCATGTAATGTGTAATGTAATGAGGATACTGGGTGTAGTAGGATAGTAGAAGGGCCTCTGACTAGGTGGTGCTGCTGGTCACTTGGTGGGTCATCCCCCAGGAATAAAACAACTACCTGTTTCACTGGGACATGTTCTATTTAATATTTACTATACATTAACCCCTAACACTAATTGACTACTCTTAGATTACTACTTAGAATGAATGATACTGACTGTAATCATCCTTTCATGAATGACCATCATAATGACTTAATAATAATAATGAATCAATAATGAATTAATAATGAATTAATAATGAATTAATAATGAATTAATAATGAATTAATAATGAATGCTTAAAATACTATTGTTACCTATATATACAAAGAGTCAAGTTCACTATAAGTAAACATACATGATACTAGATAATGTTTATTTGCTTTGACATTGACTCGTACGTGTAACCTTTATATTTATTATTTATAAAACAATTCGTGGTTTATTGGAATTAGCTGAAGGGAATTTATTCGATAATATTTTAAATAATTAATGACTTAATGTTTAGGCCAAAAGGCATCACAATATCTTAAGAAACAAATTAGACAAACTTGAGTCTATTTAGTGTCGACTCGCCTGTGTCTAAATATATTTGAAGAGTCCAAACTGACACAAAGTAGAGACATTTGAAACACATGTGTTTGAAAT
Source organism: Lochmaea capreae (assembly GCA_949126875.1). Classification (NCBI taxonomy): domain Eukaryota; kingdom Metazoa; phylum Arthropoda; class Insecta; order Coleoptera; family Chrysomelidae; genus Lochmaea; species Lochmaea capreae. The sequence goes on from OX421402.1 coordinate 4,194,198, forward strand.
GTGGCTATTTAGACTCGCTCATCCTTTTGACGCAATAAGTTCGGAATGTGTCGACACAAACTTGAACATTTTAGATAGAATTCACATTGTGACAGAAGCGCTCCGAAAAGAGTCGACACAATCCAGGCACAAGTAAATTGTGTCCGAGATTTGCCAAAAATTGCTACTTGGGCTAGTAACTTTACTGCGACCTGAGGGGTACTATAAGGGTATTTTGTTCTTTCTCTTTGCTGGGAATTTGGTGTATCCAAAGCAATTGTCCCAAAGTATTCTATTTTTACTGGAGTGTTGATTTTTTCTGTAACTTTGGAGCAGAAATTATACCTAATCAATTTTCAGAGCTTTCTTATTGAGTTAAAGTATCATAAAGAAAGGTTTCTGTATGAATAATGATCTATTCATTTATGCCATAAACAGCTTATTGCAGTTTATATTGGTAAAATTAGCTGGTAATTAAATTTTAATCTTTTAATTAGAAGAGGTATCTTGTTTACTTGAGGTTTGATTTATTATAACACCTATACAGAGTAATCAATCATTGCTATATGTCAAAAGTTTTGTAAGCAGGGGGTTGAAACCTTAAGCCCCCTCGTAAGATGAAAATATTAAATTAAAGTGTAATATTTTCAATACAGTATAAAAGCGCTACAACCGCAAAGGGCATAAATTTAATTTAGTGCCATATAAAGTTTGTTTTTCGCTACGAATTTTTATAGAGCTAAACCCATATAATTTCGTTGATACGTATTTGTTTTTAATAGGCATTGTAAAACTTTCTTAATGTATTGGTCACAAAAATATAAAGCTTTTTATGAGTGGAATATGGTAATCAGTATAATGGCATTATTTCATGCTGGGTAATTATATTACATATACACGCATGTAATTCTATTATATACATATTTGCATGTTTGTGCCGGTTTTACATGGGTGCTATTTGGTAAATGGTAATAGGAGTGTGATATACACGCACTGCTATTAATGCTATTACTGCCCTAGAACACAGTTATGCACCAAAAAAATATGTTTAGCGGAAATATCTCAAAATAGAGAAGAAAAAAATGTGAGAATCGCAGTGGCTTAGCATGGCAGCCAAGATTATAACAAATTATACAATCTGATTATAGTACATCTGTTTCTTAAAGGAAAACGAGAGATGTGTTTCCAAGAACCATCCTCTTAATGAAAATCAATCTCAGTCCGGATCGTCGGCGGGAGTCTCGAATTCCAGATATTCAGCTAATAATTTATCATCTCCTGAGTCAGCTTATTCTACTGGTTACTCTACAGATGGCACTTCCCCTGGAGCACCACCTGAAAATCTATTGAATACGCCAAAAGTACCAGGTACGAATTGAATCTTCTTTCTGCTGAATTTTTATAAAAACACTGTGTACTATATTATTAGTTTCATACAAGTGGACTGGTTGCAACAGAGTTTGCTGTACAGAAAAAGCAATTACCTTGAACGTTTGAAATTTGTATCAGAATTTTTTTAAGGTTACTACTAATATTAATGGTTTTCCCAACAAAACGACATTAAGAATTAAATTGCTTTTTATTTACAGTCATTATTCGCAAGGGCCATTATGTGATAGTTTTCATAATAAAGTTTTGATTTACAGAATTTTCAATCTATAGATGCAGTGAACCTCTCAACTATTTCTCTTTTACATGCACTGGTAAAGATCTCAAAGGCGAGAATGAGTTTTAAATTCTGTTATTTTTAGAATACTTTGATTGAGAGGCCGGAAACTTTCTTTTTGTATTATGTGCCCTTTTTTTAATGAATTACATATCGTCATACTTACAACTAGATATACAGGACGGATAAACGACACATGATGCTTTATCCGCATTTTAAACAGATGCGTAAATTTTGAATCTCCATATTCAAAACCTGTTTTTACAATTTTCTGTTCCTTGATTAGTCTAGTGATTAAAATAAATGTTATTGTTTTAGATATTTGCCATCCTCGTGTTGCTGTCTTAAATCCTATTCAAAATCCAAATGTTGGAAATGTTAAAAGCACCTTGCAGCCTAATGTATTACCAACTTCAACAAAAATATTGTCAAATCCTCTTAAAGATCAGCATACTCCAGTTTTTAAGGTAGGTATACTAGCAGTAATTTCAGATCTTTAAGTTATAAATTCAGATGAATTAATACCATAGGCATTGTATAAGTAGGTAAACTTAAACAATGCCATAGACATATCTAAACTAAATCTTTATTATCTTTTTGTCTAAAGTGATGTTTACAAAACCGTGACGTCACCCGCTTCTGATCGGTGCAAATAATTATGTCAAATCATTATTTTAGTGATTCTTAGTGACTGCCTATTCCATAAATTCATTTGAATTTGTTAAATATTTAGTTTTATTGTAAACCAATATTGTAAAATGCTCGAAAAATTACAGTAGAGTTCTTACAATAGCCTTTTTGGTGTGCGTCATCGTTTGTGACGTATATCCGGGTTTTCGGCATGTCGTTTATTATATTTGCTATATTGACATTTAGCTAACCTTAAATTTGAAAAATGAAATGATCAGGATCGTATTCAGCCATATTCGAAAATGATATGAAATTAATAATACTTGGGATATGAAAACACTGCAAAACAAAACAAATTGTATATTCAATTTACATATTAAAATAACTTTACATTAGTAAATATAGTCCTGCAAAAGAATTATACAGCCTGTTCAATTAAGTCTGCACCATATGGAACCCTATTTTATTCTAAAGTTTTATGGAAAAAGGTATTCTTCACTTATAATTCTTATTGTTAGTGAATTTCATTTTTTTATTTGTTTAAATGTGGCCACTGTCTTATTGATGTCTTTACTGACCTCATGTACTTGATCTTCATTAAAATATGTACAGGTGGTGTATTGAAAATTTATGTATATATGTATTTTGACATTCACTGAGACCTAAAAGATCTATTGGGCCCCCTTACTTCTACATAGTTTCTGAGGAGAGTCTCAGGAGTGTTGTTAAAAGCTCCTTCTATGTCCAAAAATGCACATACTACAGTTTCTTGGTTGTCTAAGGCACCTCGGATATATTGAAAATTTAACAAAATAGATATTATTCTATAGCTTTTTGAAGCTACGACTTCTATCTTCAGTTACACGTTTAGTAGAAAACAAACATAAACATAGTAAATAGTCAAGAAACCAACCAACTAATAAAAAATTAAAAAGAAGAGGATTATGAAAGTTCAATTTTCGCAGTCATCTTCCCATAAGTCCCAATCTGATTCACATTCCGACTCATTCAAGTCAACAATTACAGGCGAAGTATCACTAGCGTCAATAATTTTTGCTGTTTCCCAATATTCCTCTATAATGTTTTGGGTATGCCTAACATATTTTTTCCATTTTTCTGGTGTAACCTACAATAATATAAATATAATTAAAATACAGTCTTCAGGACTCCCAAAAAAAAATCAAAATACTGGCAGTACGGCAGAAACGTAAACTTATTTGTTCATACCTGCTCAATTGCCTCTTGCCAAACATTTATTATTGTTGCTGCAGTTACACGGTCAACAGAGGTTATCTTAGCATCGTAATACCGTTTGAGCTCGGACCAAACCATTTCTATTGGATTGAACTGGCAATGGTAGGGAGGTAGTCTTAAAATACGATGACCGTGCTGAAGAGCCAGTCTATCTAATCTATAAAACAGCACGCTTACATTAACACTGTTGAGCCTTACCTCCTACAATAAATTACATACTTGTATTCTTTATCCGGTATACGTTTCTTCACAATTTTCATAATTTCATCTTTCATGCTAGATGCTGGAAAAGGTATACACCTTTCTTGTAACCAACTAATTAAAGATTGCTTGGTCCAAGATAAATTAGGGATTTTTTCAACTAAACTTGAATGGTAAGATGCATTGTCCATTATTATTAAAGAATGGTTCTTCTAAATTTGGCAGGAGCTGTTGTTCAAACCATTTTTCGAAGTTATTCGAATTCATCGAATCATGATAGTCTCTAGATTTACTCCCACTTTTGAAAATCAAACTACAATTTTCGACAAAACCATTCTCAGAACCTGCTTGTAAAATAATGTACCGTACACCTTCACCACTTGTCTTCCTTACTGCCTTAGTGCTACCATCTTGCCAACTCTTGCGAAAACTACCTTTACTAAAAATTCAGGTCTCGTCCAAAAAAACAGGCTGTAGAGGGTAAGGAGAACTCTCATTGTTCTTGAATTCTCTCAGATAATGTAATCTTTTTTGAGCTACTTGTGGTTGTTCCATAAGATAGTTTCTATTGGAAATACTGCAATTTAGCCATCTGAATTTTAGTTCCCTTAAAACATTAGCCATTGAACTAACAGACATGTCGATTCCATCCAGATCAATGAGTTTTTTATTCAGTGAATGTAGAGTTACATGTTCACCTAAAATAAATAAGTAAACAAACAATATTAATGAATAAAAAATACAAAAACACTTTTTTAATTACACACTTTTATTAGGAAATGCACTAAAAAGTGAATGGTTCACTCATCGGACTAATTAAAAATGTCAGATGCATAGAAAACATTTTTCTACATACCTTCACTAAACATTCTGTATATACGCGTCCTAATGGCATGCTCGTGTTTCTCTCGGATTGTGGGACCCTTCGACATTTTGACAGACTTACTTATTTTAGTGGTATACTCTGAATCACTGTGAATGCCATTTTTTGCCAAATTTGCTACAGTCGGCAAGGATATGCATCTGAAACACAATAGATAAAAATAAAATATTTAAACAATCCTAATGAAATAGGATTAACTTGATTTATATTAATTTCACTTATTGTTATATAAAAAATACTTACTTGGTGCACTGAAGTTAAAGGTATCAATGGTTTACCAGCTTCTTTTTCTAATTGAAAATATTTAATAACTTTCAAAATTAGTTGCTGCTCTTTTTCCGTGTATCTAGGCATATTTTTGTATTATTTAAGAAATAAAATGCTAACAATAATATTAATATTCACTTTCCATAAATAATCATGAACAACAAAGTACAGACCTGACGAGAACTGTCAGTGGGACATTAGAAAAAGACGTAACCTACAAAGGGAACGTCTACATAGAATTTTAAACGATATAAATTCGCCCGATTGATAGGTCGCGCTTGCACGTAAACTAAACATCAACCAATCAAATTTTTCTGTCAAAGATTAGGGTTAACGTTTGTAATACGTTTAAACAGTTCATTATTGTGATATTTTGATTAGGATTAATCACAGACCTGCCTTTTTTTCCATTTCTTTCACCGTAATGTGTTAGAAGGGTATTAACAATCGATGACGCACACCAAAAAGGCTATTGTATGAACTCTAGATATGTTGGTTTGATTTGTTACATTATTCGCAGCTATTGTTACAAGCATGTGTGGTAATTTTCACTGTGCAATAATATATAGTAATAATTTCATTGCTATATAAATATTATTTTCATACATCTGCAGACATTTTAGAATCAATCAGTTATAAACTTACTACGAAATGTCAGTCGATGCCAGTGGCGTAGCGCTACTACCGCGAACCCCCGCAGTTTCGGCCGAAATCCTGGCCTGTAGAGGCCAACGCTCCACGGGCTCAGACTCGATGTGTGTATGTACTCTGTTTTGTCGTTTGATGTTTTTGGCTCTGCATAGCCACTGTACAGAAACAGTTTCTGTGTACGGTGGCATAGCTATAAATATAGTTTAAAAAAACTAAAAAAACACGCTTTTAAAGAATGTTGGACTAAAAAGTTAAAAATAATTTTAAAAATTAAATTATGACAATAGTACATAAACAATACTAGTTTAATTGAGGGAAAAGCGTGGGGCGCTTGATATACGATAAGCACAAAGCGCTCCACGCATCTCAAGATATTTAGTTTTTAAATCTTAAATCAAAAGAAAGCAGTTATACCACCGTACACTAACTACCGACAAGTAAATTCACTTCGTCGATTTAGGGGTTACCGAAAATTTCCTTACCCCTCCTATAGTCTGGCGAGTTCTGGCTAGTTTAAATCGAGAAAGTGTTGAGTACAGGGGTAGCACGCAGTGTTAATGTGTTGCTGATCGGAATTTCAGAAATATAATTTTTGTTATGTTTTCGTTTTTGTGAGCAGATCATTGTTTTTGCGTGAATATTAAAATATTTATACATATTTTTATTATAAAGTTGTATTTAGTACAAATATTATAGTGACTTATTTCATTGCAAAATGCCTGGAGTGGTGTATTGTTCTGTTGATGATTGTCGCAGTAAACTGAAAGAGAGACCGTTTTTTAGATGCCCAAAAGACAAAATTAGGTAAGAAAAGAGGAAATTTAGTAGAATATAAGTGAACATTTTTTATTTTCTATATTATATTGCAGATGTGAAGCTTGAAAAAATGCTTTGGGTTTTAAAGGAAACCACCGATATGCCAATATAACGGTGGAACAATGTTATATAGGATAAAAATTTATAATTTGCATTTTACTGACAATAGTTTCACAAATGAATTGAAGAATCGAATTAACTGTTCCGCAATTCCTTCTTTATTTTTACAAAGAACTGAAAGTGAGATATTTGCTATATCTGTTTATTGCTTTTATATTAGTTAGAGGTTGAACTAATTAATTATTGATTGAATTGGTTCAATTAAAATCTGAACATAAACGATGAAAATGAAACTTTTGTTTTAGATAACGACGAATATGTTGATGTTCCTATTAAAGTCTTCAGTGATATTTCTACTCAAACAACTAGTGCTCAAATAGGTATGGTTAAATACATTTAAAAACCTTAACAAAATGAATATACTTTCTTTATAGATATTGGAGTTCAGACGTGCCCAAAGCTTTCAGCTTCCACACCAGATTGTCTAATTCCAGAAGGTCTCTAGAAGCAAACATTAATTTGGAAGACGTTTTGCAGTTCTTGGGAAAAAAACTATTCCGAAAAATCATACAACTTTCTAAAATGTCAGTTATAAATCAATTTAATAAAATAGCCCCTGAATATGGTGTCGGTATGAAGCTTAAGAATAGCTTTAAGAATGTTGTGCCATCCTTGTACAAATTTCCCAATTGATAATTTTTATTCATTGTATACAAGATTACGTATTTATTATACACTAAAATTTGCTTATCGTAACATTAAAACTGAAAAATTACAGAAACAGCACCCCAAACTAAGTATACTTAAACATTTGTAATCATTACTATGTTAAACATAACAATTTAATCAATAATGTACTTTGTCGAATCTTAAGTTTTAATAAATGAATTTTCCTATAGTAGTATTTTGTGCCCTGAAAACCTGTATCGGATTGTGCCGTAAATCAGTAATACACGTGTTTAACCACACGACTGTCCCTCGTAATTGTTGTATTATGATAACAGACGTGCAAGGCGCCAGAGAAAAGATGTACCAAAATTTTCAAACGTTCCGACGCAAGTGAATTTACTTGTCGGTAGTTAGTGTACGGTGGTTATACCCGATAAGAACTACTTCGATAAATTTACTAATAGGTAATAATGAGAATCAAGTTAAAAATATATTTACGGCAAAAAACTATAAGCAAATCCACAGCAAACTATTAAAATATGTTTCGACTGAAGGTCACTGAAAGATAACGATAAATTGAGTTAATAAATTGATACGCTAATTACTGAATGTCGACATCGAATTCGTTCGGTGCCAGAAGCCGCGGAGAGTTACATACAGACATACAAACATACAAGTGAAGCTAATAAAAAGCGTGTAACAATAGGTATTAACATCAGACATTTTTAGTTTTAAAGAATATTTTTTATCTTCTTGTTCTTTGTTATGTTTATTGTAACGTTCTTTACATATGGTGTATTGTATTTTCTTGACAGTATTACCTAATTTTGTTTGGTAATACAAACTTTATATACTATGTTCTTAATACAGGCAATTTTCGCGGGGGAGCCCATAATTTGTCGCTACGCCACTGGTCGATGCTGCCGGCATGCCACAAGGAACTGTATTGTAGCAGAGACAACTTTGAGACGCCCAAGTGCATGGAAGGTTTTAGTTCGTAATACTTCACTGGTCCATTTTGTTGTAAGGTGTGAGTAGATGGCGCGCATGTTGTTTCAAAGGTAGGGACGGTTCCTTCCCAAATCACGGAACTGTTTAAAAAATAGCGCGAACTACAAAGCGGCTCCAAAAATCGTTCGTAATATATAGTTGTTTGAAAGATACAACAACATACAAACCGAAGACGTAGGTAGTTATGCAGATCCAATGTAACAGACAAATAATTCTTCTCATGTTCCCACCGAACTAATATTTCTATGCACTTGTGCCTGTTAGGGTTGTCTCTGATTATAGTTAGAAAGCTGTAAATTGATTGACTGTACATAGATGGTGTTCTGCGTCAATGTCCGCATGCTATTGTATCTTTAACAATAACTCACAAACTGGAATACTCGCAGAAAAGGGAAATGGACGAATCCAAGTTTGCACCAGCTAGTAGAATCAATGAAAAAGTCATAGGAAATCTGAGTCCTGCTCTTGGAATAACGTCGCCAAGACAGAGAAACCGTATTAGAACTAACCCATGGCTACCTGGAAGTACGCTGAGTCCGAGTCCTGTGAAGCATAATCACAGCAAAACTATGGTGGTAGCAAAATCAGCTAAAGACAGTCCGTAAGTTATCATTTTATAATAATTCAAGAAATAAGTAGTTAAAGAAGTCGTTCCTTTTCTATTAGCATATTTCTTATCCAACTTAGACAAAAGCTATCTGTTTTTTAATAGGAAACTTCGTAGATTTTTAAGTCCAGTAGCAAGTAGACGACGATCCCTATCGACTTCATCAAGTTCTTCCTTAAGCGCTACTAGTATCCAGCTGGAAGTTCCCAGGCCAAAATCCATAAGCGATGAAGACTGCACACTTAACGAAATGATGGGCAAATATGATGAAAGTTATGTTTACGAAAAAGAAACTGACATTTTAAGTGATAGTGATCCAACGGATTGCGAAACTGACATAGATACAGGTCAAGATGGTGGTGATGAAGATGATCCTTTTGAAGCAGAGCTAGATTTCATTGACAATGGGTCCTTCTTAGATTATGAAATTAGCAGAACAGATTTAAACACTGGCCATTGTTCCTATTATAATTACGATATTCAAAGAAAGATTTCATCTAGAAGACGCCCACAACGCCAGCGTAGAGCTAATAAAGCAAGTGAAAAGAAACGTAAATCTTGCTCAAATAAAAAGAGGCAGGCTAAGCAATTTGAGAAGGAAAAACGTATAAATACATATGTCGATGGTTCCAAAAGTGCTGGAGCTACTCCTGTTTCCATCCGACGTGCCAATTGCAGACCCATTTCTAAATTAGCACTAGATGATGGCCTACGAAAACGATCTAATTCAGTGGGTTTTTGCCGAGACCCTATCAGTACAATAGATAAAAGAGACAAAGAAGCCGATTTAAAATATAGAGAACTAATCACTGAAGCTGAACAAATCCTTCATGCGATGAAAAATAACGGCTTATCGCCTAGAAGAGTGCCTGGCCCAGCAAATAAAAGGGTAGAGCTCTTGAGAATAACTGAATGTGCGAAGCCTGAGATATTTATAAAAAATAGACCACCAGCAGAGGAGACTGTAATCACTAACCCGTTTTGTTCAAAAATTCCGTCCAATAGTAATTACAATTGTCCTCGATTTAGTCCTAAGAAGAATCATATCACTAAATTTATTATAAGTAATTCTCCAGTTCTAGCTAAGAAAGAGGGTGAAATGCAATCACATATTTACAAATCTCCAATATCTAATAGAAAATTAACAGAATACCATCACGTCTCTTTGAAAGATAAGTATACTGAAGGTGTCAGAATTAGTCCAAAACACAGGAGGAAATTAACCAAACGTGTAACAGACTCGAGTTCTGACTCAGATGACGTTCCGCGAAGAAACAAACTGAGCGGAAGTTGTCCACAAAGCGAACCAGTCAGAAGAAAAGTATACTTTGGTAGCAATAACAACCAAAAATTAACCGGGGTGAAAACAGTAGCATTTAATTTAACAACTGAAACATTAACTCAAAAAGAGTGCACCATGAGCAATGAAAATTTACGACAACAAGTACTATTGAATACGATAGTTAATTTGAAGAAAAACCTAGAAGATCATTCAGCTTCTTTGAAACAAGTTTATAGAAGCTCTCACAACATATACGCCTAGACGTTGACAAAGAGTACTGTGCAATCATATATTTTATACTAAATATGCCTGAAAAAGAAGCCTATAATATAATAAAGGTAATATTAAAGCTATTCTCAAATACTGGTGATACCAAAAGGTAGGGGCCTACTTTAGAAATATAGATACATTTTAGCTATACGTAAATAAAGGATTAGGTAATGTCGAAAACCCAAATAATAAAAGCATGATGATTGTCGGTTAAAAATAAATAATTTAACATAAAATAAGAACATGCTCTAAAATATGTTATTTCGAAAATTTTGGGTTTCGTAAAAGTTCAGTAGATGTTTGAACGAAATATTCAAACGATATTGCGGTTTAATTACTATTAATAACAATTAAATAACAAATAATATATTTTCAGTGTTGTTTGACAAGTAAAGTTTTCTTTAATTTATCACTTATTTATTTCTATTCAAATCTTTTACTGAATTATTTTTATTTGTTTGTTTTATAGCAATATGCCATACACAGTAATTATTTTATGTACAATTTATAATATTTTTCCACTCTCACAATATTATTTAAACGAATATTGCATATTTTATCACCAACTTTTAAAAGACAGGCATTGTTTTCATCTTTATATCAAGAACTGAGGCAATAATGCAATCTCTACGGGTTGTAGTTAGTTGATTGTCTAAGCCTCAGATTAATACATTAAAAAGATACATTTGTTTACTTTAAAAGTGAACCCAACTTACATTACATCATATTCTAAGGTAACTTGCCGACCCTTTGCCAGATGTATTACTTTTCCTTTGAATTGTGACTGAATTATAGGACACAATAGAAGCGTACAAAATAAAAATGTACTTTTAAGAAATTACATAAAAACTACTTTAAAATAATTATCCCAAGTAGTTTCTGTAATAAAAATATGTTTTTGTTTGAAACTTTTGAGGTTTAAACGAAACAAATGCGTGTTAATAATTTTGTCTGAAATATGGCAGCACCGAGAAAAGGGCGGAAACCATTTTACTATCAATTTTACCTGATTTTACTATGAAGTTTCTCTTTTCAACTGATATTTGTGTGTGCGCGTACAGATATAATTAAAAACAATATTTTTTTGTGAAAATCATGGTTCGTCAGTGCCAAATTTGCATTGTAAACATATGTATGGCGATAAAATGTTAGCCGCCTTTTCGGATAGTTTTATGAATGACTTGCGGACTCTATTTGTAGTATTACTCTAAGGTCTAAGCCCTACTATATCTTTCCAATGGTCAGATCTTCTCTTTTCTTCGGCTTCGTAGATTTGTCTTGCTCCCTCGATTTTGTATTAGCCTATAAATCTGATAATTTTAACTCAAAATAGAAAAATAAGACGTTTATAAATATTTAAAACTGAGAGTGGAAGAATGTTTGAAACATTTTAATCATTATATAAATATTTCCAGGCCTCTCTATAAAAATTGTGGATTTAAAACCATGCTGGATATAACTTTTGTCAAGATTTTTAAACAACAGAGGCTTTTAATACGCTGAATAAACCTCAATTTGATATGTTCATATATACGTTTAAAAATGGATGGGTCTATGATAAAAACGAAAGACTGACATACCCAATTAATACTTCTGATTTGAATAAGGTATAAATCTGGCTAATTTATAAGCTATCGTTTACAATAGGTATTTCTAAAGGAGACTAGTATGGTAGAGTTTTAGGTAAATGTTTTTTTTCGTTGAAGTGAATTCTTCTTAGACAAAAGAAAGCTCTTCTGAGAATAAATCATGCAGAAATATACATTAAAATCCGTATGTTTTGCAATAAATATATGTCCTTCCAGTATCAATCTCTCACTCTCTAACTACTTCATCTGTACCAAGGTTTAGAGCTCGCTGTGTAAATCTCTAGATGGCACTCTACGCATAGATGTCTCATATAGCTTACGAAATATTCTATACAAGCGATCAAATTTCAGATAACTTCCTCTGAGCGAAGAGGACCCCTCCATTGCATTTCCCCTAGTTATCCGACTATACTATTTTTACACCATTCCATTCTCTAGAAAACTAGAGAAACCCCCACCTCCACTATGACACATCATCAGAGCTGTTAAGACCAGTCGTAATTTCTCTTAAAAAGTTAAAAATACGACTATTTCTGTTTGATTATTCTCTAAGAATCTTTCAACTACGATGTTTTTTGTTGATGTTAAGTAGACAAGTTTTTATTTATAAGTAGAAGAAGATAAACACTTACCCAGTAGCATAATATTCTAGTGTTAGAAAACATTAGTTACAGCATTAGTTTTTGGCTCACATTTAACTAATTTTAAGTACAGTGTTAGGATGTTTCTGTTTTGGGTGTATTGTTATTTGTTATTACCAAAAATATTGCAGTTAGCAAGTAAAAAAAGCATTGTTGAAGTTTTCGTGCAATAAAATATATGTGGGCCACAATTAGTAGTAGGTTACCAATAGTATGGTTTGATCTCTGTATTTACTATATACCAAATGGACATTCATAGAACGTTGGCAACTTATTAACAGAAATAGATATACATATTTTCTAATATTATTAACTCTTACAGTATAATGGAAGCAGTCATAACTATTTAAAATAATATCAAATCTGCATTATCAGGATACAAAATAAATTGACATTGACTAATAACAGACAATTTAATATAAAATCAGATTGTTACTGAGTCGTGAAGGTTATATTCTCCTAAAATCTAATATTTTCTTAAGAATCGCACCTAGTGTTTCTAGAGGCTGCTTTCCGTGGCTTTTTATTAAACTGAAGATTAAGGCTTCTTTCTTGGTGAGATTGCTTCCTTATTTCCTTCAATGCCTTGATGCCCTAGCATCCACACTAGAGCTATTTTATTTTTCTTGTCAGTTGTTTTAGATTTTGTTTATAGTTCCAAGTTTTACAGCTGAAGTCTTGCAATGTTTTAGAACCACTAAGTTGGTGGTTGGTAGGAGTGACAACTATTTTGAGAGCTCGGTCTTTTGTCGCTAATATCTAGTCGAAAGAGTAGATATTGTGTTTGGCATAGAATCTAGGCGAAAACTATTATATTATAAAAAGGTTGTTAAGGTTATCTGTGGTTGCTACTTGGAAGATTTTGGAAGTACTTGGTACTTTTTAGATTATCTACTTAGCCTTGCCAATATTATTGGCAAATTTTATGTTATATATTTAATTCTTAGTCTTATTCTATTTTATTTCATTATACTTTATAAAAATATCATACATTCCAATTAGTTTTGCAAATATTAATCTTTTATAAATAACTGTTTTTCTATGAAGACACATTCCAGTTTTAGCATAAATAAATAAAGTTCCTAGCTCCCCCAATAATAAAAATAGGAAGTTCTATGAATGTCTTGATATTATATCTATTATTGTATATTATATCAATTTTTAGCGTGGGCTATTGAAAGCTGTTATCCGCAGAAGCCAGTGCTTACCAAGTATCTACATTTGTATAAGGTTATATTATTTAAAAAAAGTTCCAGAATGCATAATAATCTCTGTTTATTCAATAAAGTTGAACTGGCACGTTTGAAGTTTAATATACAGTGTGTCAATTTTAAAGCCAAAAGACTATATCTGGTAGAATATATAGGTATCTCCTAAAAACAGAGATATAGTCCAGTGTAAATTTCAAAATGTACACACCGTATAAAATAGTTGAATCTAATTGACAATTAAACTGGTAGTTTTCACTGCAAAGCAAATAAAGAAGTCTCATGATTTAAAAAACAATTTTTTCTTATAAAACGGGAAACTTGTTTGATTAGTTGAATCACATATTTTTTGAATATCATTTATTTTTTCCTTTTGCGCGTGGTGTAAATATACTTAGGAAATTTTTGTACATTTTTTCTTCAAACTTTTGTTTTTTTAAGTGCTTCTCCACGGAATCTTCCATGTAAAACGAAGCTGTCCATGAGTAATGACATTTTAAATGTCAATAAACAATAAGTTGAGTTTAAAGTTCTTGTTTGGGTCTTCCTTATGTAAGAAATATGTTCGTGAAAGTTTTTAACGACAATAAAATTTCAGCATTTTCATCTTTTTTTTTAGAAATTTTCAGCCTAATCGTATCGAGCTAAATAAAATAAAAACCCTGTAAGTAATGTATACTGAACTGGCCTATTTTTGATGGAAAATTAACTGTAAAGTAAAATCAAGCATGAAATATTTTCTGAAATACATCAGGACAGCAAACTGAGCTTACTATCCATGTTGTGATCTACATAGATATTTCATTGTTAAATTTTTACATTGTTTACCCCGTAAGTACAATAAACTGATATACACAAATATCGTCTTATTATTCTCCACCTTTCACCATCCAGAAATACTTTAATCCTTTTTAATATTCTTACTACAACTCAAAAAGACAAAACTGGAGACAATAGTGTGAAAACCAGCAGCAGTATCTTTGAGCGTTCGACCAAATGCTACCAAGTATTTCATGTAATGGGAGTGGATTTGTTATGTTAGAGCAGTATTTTCGAAATCTTGAATGTGCGACTTGCAAACGAATGAATTTATCAGTCGTATCAGTCCCCCATGGGAGTAAGCGAGTAGAGTCTTGCACAGAACGTCAGAAAAACAAAAAGATCAAACATAACCTGTTGATATAGCGAGATAGAGAAATCATAGTGATCATTATACTTACTAAGTTTTTTGATAAATAATAATACTGAACAAAATGAACGCAGATGAAGCTTTTATGCATCAAATAATTGATGATTTGCAAGATGCTGAGGAAATGGCGGAAGATACGACAAGAAGGTTTTCTGATACACAAAATGGAAATAAACACAAACTACATAATAATCTTCTTCCTTTCACGTGCTTTTTACATTACTCTACACTGTGTTTGGAAGATATTGCTATTTGAATTTTCGAGTACCGTTTATTGATTCGTGTGAATTCATTCGTACGAACAGAATCCATTCGACGTTTTCGCGAATAGTCGAACGTTCAAAGATACGGTCCTGGGGTGGTATTCTGTTCACACTAGCGACTACCCTTGAATCGTTCTTGTCGATAAACACATTCCGTTCACCAAATTTGGTCGTTTTGGCGTGACAAATAGTTCTAAAGCGATCGCCAAATTTCTGATACCTATGAGATGTCGCCTACGTCTGTAAAACGAAGAGGAAATGTTTTTTTATGTGGCATCTCTATTCTCCTTTCCTTGTCAAAATATTAATGTTTAGTTAGGTTATGTGCTTTCTTTTTTCGCAATTTTGCATTATTAATTTGACTTTTATGTTAATTATATTAATATTCTTAAAGACAAAAGCGAGTTTTATCCTAACGTTCTTTGTCTAAATTAAAAAATAGTAAAATTATTACTGTAAAATGTTGCCAATTCATTGCTGTTGCAGTTTTTGTTTGCCATCAAGACCACTAAACTTATGTGTGATTATTTCAGGGTGCTCTTCT
Organism: Lochmaea capreae; assembly: GCA_949126875.1. Taxonomy (NCBI): domain Eukaryota; kingdom Metazoa; phylum Arthropoda; class Insecta; order Coleoptera; family Chrysomelidae; genus Lochmaea; species Lochmaea capreae. The sequence continues at coordinate 4,209,878 of OX421402.1, forward strand.
GCAAATGTTACGATGGTATCGTGGTATTCAGCAGTCAAACGCATTATCCTTATTTTATTTTATTTTAATGTTTAAAAAACTTTAGTGAATATTAACTCAAAACCAAAAAAAAAAACAAATCGAATTAAACAATTATTTAATTATCTTTTAGTGTCGCCATACGGCATAAAAAAAACCCTAAAATAACTCTTAATATCCCTATATTTTGACAGAATATCGACTTCTTTAACGAATGTTTCCGAACTTAATTTCGATCGGTGAACGGAATCGCATTCGGCTATAAAGTCGCAAGCGACGTCGCTTAAAAAGCGGTCGCTAGTTTATATGAACGGAATGTCACCCCTGATCAGCCACGTTCTCCTCCAGTTTGCTTTTTTGTGTTACGTTCTTTCACGCTTACAGCAGCGTGAAAAAGTTCTAGCGTAGCTAGCCTAGTAATGAAGCTCAAAGCCTCTTTTGAAGAGCATTCTTTGCATCACATTTCTGTCGGGATACAGAGCTTGTGGATGATTTATTTACGAATATTTTATTAGATAGAAGGTTGCTGTAGAAAGAAACAATAATTATAAATGAAGACAACAAACGTATATTTTATATTTATTTTATATTTGACAAGTGATCTCGATTAATTGTGTTTCTATATTGAGAGGTATACTGTGTAGTGCTAGTTGAAAAAAGGATGCAGGTTGGGAGTTTGGGAAAAAGATATTATAAAGGGCTTTGGGGGCGTTGTCTCGCCGTGGTCGAAATACATTACGTAGTATATCACATGTTTAAATATTGTAAAAACTCGGCGGGTCTTATGACGTGGGAAATTTGGAATGGCGTCGAACAGAAACTATACAGTATGCCTAAATTCATTTTTGGTTTTTTGGATTACTCAGTATATATAATAGGTAATTCCGAGATTTTCGTTTTTTTTACAACAGGCATATTTTATACAACTTAAATTTAAAAAGTGCCCAACACCAATTGCGTTTTTTTACACGCTAATTCACAATTTGTATCTTAAAATTGACAAGTAACAGGCGACATTTTAAGTTGATTTATAGCTTGACAGTACTACTCATGGTAATCAAATCTGTTCCAATTTGATTTAGTGAAAAATACGTGGAAGCAACTGGTGTCTGGGATTCTTAATTAAATAAACCAAGAAAACATTTTTTTATGTTTACTTTAAGTGATTTGAAGTGGCTAAGAAGTGTATTTTAATGAAAAGGTAATTTTTTGCATTGATCAAATATATATCAGTGGCTTTGGATAGTTTTTTGAAATTTTTTATAATGAAGAATTAGCACAAGGAAGTATTCAAATAAAAATGTTTTCTTTAGTTTTGTGGTAATTAACTGTATATTAAAAAATATATTATAAAGAGTTTATAAAGCCTAAAATCCAATTTTTTTGAGTGTTACAAATCGTTATCTAAGCTACATAGTGAAATGGAGGTTTAGTGTCTGTGAGACAGCAACAAAAACAGTGAATTAGGTAAATTATTATTTTTTATATATATAAAATGGTGCCGTAATTAAACACTCTTGATGTTTTTGATTAAAAAGTTTTGTCATTTGGTTTATAACAATACAGCAATACACACATTATTAACAAATCATATTTTGGAGTTATAGACAGACGGGTAAAAAATATCTATTTCTAATTGTGCGTGTACCCCACTGGTGCGTGTATTTTCATTGATTGATGGAAAAATTAATTATAAATTACTTGAACAATAAATGAGATCGAAATGTATCATTTAACCTGAGATACTGGAATATCTAGAGTGGACAACCAAGCTTTGAAAGCATTAGAAAATTGGTTGAAAATAATTTGAAATGTTGGTGAGTTCTATGTGAAAAAAACTTTACAGCAGTAATATTAGGAAAGAGTTAATTGTTAGTTTAACCTACACTAACAATTCCACTAATGAATTACCTACAAAAAAAAATAAAAGGACAGTGAGCTTTTTCTAATAAATGAGTTCATCCCATAAAATTTAATTCGGAATTTACATCGACCACCTAAGAATGCACCACCAGTTTCTTTATAGTATCAGTCTCAATTATTTATTAGAATTTTTGCTTTGGTATACATTTGATCCTTAGTATTAATTCTTTGCAAAACAGTGTTAAGCACGAAACAACAATTTTACAATAATGAAGATCCGTCTATGTATTAAAGCAAGTTTGAATAAAATATGGTCCGCCACTGTCGTAAGTTTTAAAACTACAGAGGAAACATTGGTACTTTAAAGGTACGCTATAAAAACTAATTACCCTTTTTAGAAATTCCTTCTAATATTTTTACTGCAACATTAGGCCTTGGACTCTGTACACTTTAGAATTCTACCGATCGTTTTCTACCTACAGTATTATTATTACTATTATTCCAGCAGTGGAAAGTCTCACTCTGTATACCATCTGCACACTGTAGTCTTTTATTTCTGACTTATTACTATGAAATATATTGAAGTTTTTATAAAGAAATCGTCGACAAAAGACGTGTGAATAGAGTATATAGTAGAATTCTATAGTGTGCAGATTCCCAGTACTGGTGCGTTCTCTTTGACTGAGATCTCAGATCACATCAGTTATTATGATCTGAGATAAAGTACTGTGGAGTGAGCACAAATATAAGACATATTCGTCTATTTCATATATTTCCCAACCATATAGCTACACTCTCTTGTGCCATCAGCTTTTATTTTTTTGATTTGGTGTTTTGTGTTGTGAAAATTTCGGAGGTCTCACATATTACAGTAAAAAATCGATCGTTTAGAATCCGCTTTTACGTTGAACGTTCAACATGAAAATATCTAAAATATGTTTCACAGTGGCGTACTCCTTAACGTTCATTTCCTGAAGATCTACTTCTATTCGGTAAATGCATCGCTTGTGTGCTTGGTCAATAATTTTATCCGTACAATTCGTGGTCAACGAGTATTGGTTAAAATTAAAACTAACTTGATAGAAACACTACTTAACTACATAATAAAATGAGAAATTTGGCTAATGTTCCATTGTTCCATGTTGTTGATTAAAGCTAGAAAATATGTCTTACGGAAGGGGTTGTTATTGGAGAAAATAGTTCTGCTAGTATAAATGGATTGTCACGGTACCTCCAAGCGTCTTGATAAAGACATGGAGGCTTAAAAAGGAATGATGAAGTATTAAGGTATGATGTTACATATGATTTATTTCGTGATGTTTTACACAAACTTATTGCAATTATAACAAAAATTTGTACTTGCTCAATTAATTTTTGATAAAATGTTTACGCAACGAAATATTTAATTTCACACTTGATTGTCGAGGTACGCGTGTGATTAAGTACAGGTATACTTTTTACTGCAACTTAGATATAAACAATGCATTTTATGTATCTGTGAGGTAAAGGGTAGTATGTATTACAATTCCAGGAGATTTAAATAGTTACATAATTCGTATTCTATGCTCTTTTTTATTTTTATTTATATAGACAGAATATTCGGTAGTAATGATCACATAATAAGAATAAATCATAACCAGAATCGTATTTATTTTCGTGACATTGCCACGCGAGTATTTTTCTGATAGGTGTCGCTGCAGTACTTAAGAGGCTAAGTTGTTATTGTAACAGAAAAAACATTGGTAAGTAATAACCATATAAAATATGGTACATTTGGTAATTTGTACTTCGCTCTATCAAGGTGTAATACAGAGACGGATCTAAGACTGACATTGGAACAGGAGTTGGAATCCATGTTGCTAGACTCTTGCATCTGTATACCAGGCAGAAATCTACGCTATCGACATGTGTTGAAAGGGGGTATAGAGGCCAAAAGATCCTTATACTCTTTGATAGTCAGGCAGCACCAAAATCTTGTCCTCAGATCAGATCTAGACTGGTCTGGGGTTGTCTACAAAAACTATTAACCCTACCCTGGCTAACCATAATAGAGTTACTCTTAAGTGGGTTCCGGGGCACAAGAGCATTGTAGGAAATGAAAAGGCAGATATCCTAGCAAAGCTAGGGTCTGAGACTGCATTCACTGGTCCTGAACTAGTATTTGGGATAAATTGGAAACTTTTGTAAACTTTTTTACATTCGTAGGTATATTTGAAATGTTCATGCTGTTTCAGAGAACAATATCATTATTCGAATATTCTGATTAAACAAAATCCACGAATTTGTATAAATACACTGCAAAGTTAACGTGGTGTTTACAATATATCGTTCCACAGGTAAACAAATTCTAAACTCCCAAAATGTGGGTTACAAATTAAAGTGTGTTGTCTAGTCTGTTTAATTTCCCATTCCGACTGTGTACACATATATATGACAAAATGTTTCGCACTCTTTGCTCCTGTTTGTAATAAGACAGACATAAAGTTCCTTTACCTCCAGAGCACAGGTTTGTTAATAAATGAATAGGAATTTAAATAATCTACCCTATCAATTACCAGGTGTTTACATTTATCTAACAATAAATTCACAGTAGTGTCCAATTATTAAAGCTAGTGGAATGTTGTTGATTCACAAAAAACGATATCGGATGTATTTGAATAAGATAGGCACGATTTATTGGCTTTTTTAAGTACTTAAAATACGATTTTATTAGTATTGCTTTATTGCATATTTTTATTTTTTGCTTAATGCCAGTCAAAATAAAGTAATTGCGAACAATAACCAATAACATTCTTCGAATGAACACTAAGAAGTTTAAATTGGACAATACAATGGCATAATAGTCCTAAAATTATCAATATCTAACTTACATTTAATATTACAGTGAACTTATGGCCGTTTTTATAACATCCATCCCGTACATATGTTTTGTTACCAATACATTTTAAAATGGGAGAGTTATTTCACAACCAGCAAAATTTAGCAACCATAGTCCTCAAAAGCTTTGAAAACTATTTGGCGTTTTGAAAAATTCTTTTTTTGTACGAATAAAATATTTTTTTGGAACATCTTCTGTATTTTCCATTTAAACTTTTACATCCACAGACGTTTCTTTTCGTATTTTTCCACAAATTTTTCAGTACTCAACAAATATTTTGTCCCGGTTAATGTTCAAACTTTTAAAGCTGTTACAGTTGTTAATGGCGTTCCGCAAGGGGCAGTTCTTGGACCTTTGCTATTTATTATTTATATAAATGACTTACCCAAATTCATGTATCCTTATAAATCTGTTTTATTTGCTGATGACACCACTTTTATTTATTCCGATAAGAACTATGAAAACTTTAAGTTAATTTCGGATGATATTGAAAACAAATCTGAACCATGGGTTTTGTCTAATAAAGTTAAATTAAATTATTTTCTTCTTCTAACCAAAAAGCTGAAAGTGTAAAACTGTTGGGACTTTTTTTAGATAGATCTCGAATCGTTTTCGTCTGACATGGACACAGTAGAATTCACTCAACTATTCTCTTTATAACATCTTACCAGCAGAAATGAAATTTTTGAGTTGGAATACATTTAACAGAAGGTCGTCTGTTCTAAACCATTATTTCTATTCTTTTCTCAATGTTGTAACATAAATAATTGTTATACATTTGTAGAATAACACAATGAAAACGATGGACTAGAAGTTTTCTATTAGAGAAGTCAGTTTTACATTTTTTTTTCTCAAAATTACTGTATGTCTAGTTGCCTATACTAAAATCGTTTATTAATAGATAATTGTTCATTTATGAATGGTTTTATATAGCTCAAAAGTGCACGATCGATGGAAAAAATATTTATTGAGTATTTTTGGAAAGTGTTAAAGTAAAATTAAATCAGGTAGTGTTAATTGTGTTTAAAGAATAATTTACGATATAAGCAACCAGAAAATCTCATTTTATGTATACCGAGCAATCTCCTACACTAATACTTATATACCGTATTTGTTTCTATTACTCCCATCCCTATAGAGTTGGGTAAAAAAGATTTGGACCCTAAAGTTTATCAAAACTAACTAAATTTTTCGCAAGTGGATTAGGTTTTCTAAATAAATGTTCATTATAAAAATATGAATAGAAGTGTTTGAGCATATAATTCTCATTTATACTTACCTAATTTTTGACATCTAAACTCGTTCGCGTACAGACTTATATTATCAACACTACTTTTTTAGAAACTTCTGCACCATTTATTTGAGGTTATTTTCAGAACGAACTACAGCTCTAGCAATTATATTTAGCACTAAACTAATGGGAAAATTCGGTAAGTCTTGTTCTTCAATAACCATCACATTTTAGAAAATTTTGAGTTAGGTGCAAAAGAACCTTTACATTTTTGTTTATAGGTATATTAAGTTTACTTATTTTCTATCTAGCTCCGTTGTTGAGAATTTTGTAAAAAAATGTCGGAAAAATTAAGTTCCCTTTTCTAATTGAGACTGTTCTTGGGCTTATACACACTATTAAAGACTCACATTCAAGATACATTACTCATTTTAAACATTCTAAGAACATTTAACATCACCTCTATATATAAGTATATTATATGCTATAAGTCTTTACGTTTCAAAGCAGCATCAGTTAGTTATTATTTCCAAAAATCCTTTAAAATATATTATCACAACTCTTTTACTAAATCGGTAACAACTATTCCATAAACTACGGGTAAATACGACGGCTTTAACTCAAGTTTAGCGCTGAGAAGCTTTTGTTTAGATCAGTGTTTCCCAAACGTTGGTTCGCTAACCCCTGAGGGTTCGCTATGTGTACAAAGAGGGTTCGCGAAAATAATAGCGTAATGGAGAGATTTTAAATGACAAAAGAAAAATAAAAGCAAAAAAAACAAAAATGAAAAAACACACCAAATGCAATGCAGATTGCACGCTGTTTTATTTGTCCTGACATCTTTTGTAAATTGAATGAATTAAATATGTCATTACAAGGCGCAGGTGTCACCATTTTCAGTGTTCATGATAGAATTGAGGCTATGCTAAAAAAGATCAATTTTTGGATCCAATGTCTCCAGATGAATGAATATGAATGTTTCAGTTCTCTCTGCACTTTTCTATCAGAAAATTCAATGAAACTTGATGAAAACATTAAAAGGAATATATGTGAAGATCTGAAACATCTTGTGTTGTCAAGAGGAAGAGTTTCCTTCAAAAAAGTTTTGTAAAAACTCAATGTTGCGTTCGCTAGGATGACTTTTGCACCCAAAATCGCCATTTTTCCATGAAAGTAAATTTTTGGACACAAATTACAGAAAAATAAAATTCGAAATCAAAAATCCCGGAAAAAGGGTCGATAGGCAAACTCAAGACGAACATTTTAAGGTGACGCATGTCTAAAACGGATCAATCCTGTGAGTCGTAGAGTAATTTGGGTGGCACAGTGGCGCTCCGCGCCACTGTGCGTCGGCTTAATTCCGTCACGTTTCCCCGTAGTCTATAGGAGCCTTCAGAAAGACAACTAGCTCAATGAAGTATTTTTTCTACGCCCTATCTTGTATTTCACCGGTTTCTAGCGCTTATTTCACGCTTTCTATAAGCTAACACAGTTGATTAGTGCAGTTGTCCACACCTTTACCGAAAAAAATATCGGCTAACCATGAGAGCACATGAACTGTTACTGATTTAACGTTTACAGATTTTCATGAAATATTTGAATGCTTATTTCGCAAAACACGCCAAATTGGATATTATCTGTCCTCCTTCTTATCCAGTTAAAGGTTTAAAGTTCTATGATCTATGGGCGTGTTTAAACGGGATTAACGTTTGAAACTAAAGGTACAATGATTTCATTATTTATCACTACTGTATAATCTTCTAATCTTATTTTCATTATCATTCACATTAGTAAACCAAACAATTTAATGTTCACATTGCAAAATGAAACAAAAATACATAAAAGTTGTTAATATTATTGTCTACAATTTTCAATTCAATCGTTGTTAGTTGCAATTTAGGATTTCGAATTTATTATTTGTATAGGGCTGTAGAAGAAATATTGTATGCAACTTAAAGTGTCTTTTTTCACTCTTGGAATTGCAATTCCGTTCACGAAAAAAAAGATTACCACTTTATGCTATATTGCTATTTACTTTTAATCCAGCTCTGCTATTTTAAATAAAAGTTGGTTTGCAGTACTCGACCCCTTAATTAATATTCTTAGATGCCATTAATGGAATCTTTCCTTCAACAAACCAGCATTTATTTATTGTGAAAAGTTTATAGAAAAAGAGCGAGATAACGAACAGACCATAAAAGTTTTATTTGTAGAAGAATTGATTCGTTTCGTTTATTTTGATTGATTTGTCATTTATCTACAAATGATAATGCAGTACTTAACAATTACAAACTATTTTTTATTCATTTTATGATAATATCAAGAGACTGCATTATGTATTTCGAAACTGTGCTACCAAAACTAGAGGCTACAGTATACTTTCCAGTATGTATAATATTTTGTAAATATTTTGATTCTTATCATAACAGTTGGACACTGTTGATTTATTCACAACCAAATATAGATTTGTGAATTCAATTGGCTTATACTAATTCTGGATTTTGAAGAACTTAATTTTACTTCAGATAAAGAATACAGTATGTACATATTCGACATTTCTTATACAAAATTGTACATCACCACATTGTTAAACTCAGTACAACTAGTTGTTATAGAATGAAACATACCTCGTTTATAATATCAAATTTTCAGTACAGTATTGTTAATCTGGAAAAAATTTTCCATAAAATTTCTGTTTATCACGCAATGGCGTAGCCAGAGGGGGACCCAGAGGGACCGCCCATCCCAAATTCCAGTTTTAAGAACAGAAATTGAGAAAGTATCCTAAGTGAATATAAAAATTTCCAAATTGTACAGCAAGTACACCAATTTATTTTCATCTACGCCACTGTTATCACGTGCAAATCCCCGTTGTACTCTTAATTAAAGTCCTACTTTGTAAAATCTACTATATTTACTTGAAATAAGCATTATTTCATTATATCAAAATATTTATTTTTGTATTTTGAATTGCTTCTCGTTACTCTACACACTTAATACACTAAATAAATTGCTTTACAAATTTTGATAGAAGCAAGTAGACTTAAATTCGTGATTTTTCACTAATTATTTTTATTGTTTTTGCACAATTGATAGTTTTCATTCTTTATCAACACAGTGTATAGCATAAAACAAAATTAATAAAATAGCTGGTGAATACAACTAACTAGAGGCAGTTATTTTTAATAGATTATTGAAGTAGGCGTCACTTGCGTAATCTTATTTTATTTGCCACTTCATAGTAGGGATAAAAGCCAGTCAGCAATGACCTGAACAAGCAAGTTTAATGTAGTCGAATTTATGTCAGTGGCAAGGCCGCTTGTGCTGCTGGCCTAACCCAATTTGGTGAAACCTCGCCTATAGAAAGCTTTTTATTTTGTTCTAATCTAAGTGCTACCAAATGACAACCAAGTGATTGTGTAAATGAGCCAATAACAATACGTACTAGAAAAGTTTTTGATTCAGTTCTTGGCGATACTGATATAGTTATGACATTTCATCAAGTTGTTAATTTTTTTAGGATTTCAATTTTCCCATTGTCTTCATCAGATCAGGGCAATAGATAAAAACGTTGGTGCAAACAGTTGGCTCTTATACAGAACTGCAAGGTTTTAAATATTTAAAACCATACTACCTATTGCTACAGAAGAATTGACCTTCAGTTTCTCTTAAGTATAAATGTACCATAAACTTGAACAAAATGATAAGACAAAACGTTTACGTGCGTGAGCGTCGGTATAAAACATAAATTTGATGTAGGCTAGATAAATTTGGAGGTGCCCCTTTCCGGTATGCTATGGTGGCACAAGAAAACGATTTTATGCCGCCACTGACTAGATTTTTTGAGTTGTTTTTAGACGAGTTTCTGGTAAAATCATATTGATTGTAGGTGCTATGTTTCTGTTTCTAGTCATTCTGTACGTTTTTACTGACACTGTATATTATAACAGCGTGTAAGACTTATAATTTATTATTAACTCCCAGTTATAAGCGTTGGAATGTTTTAATTTGTTATTATGTGCTGCATTCTATTACAACATAATTGCTGCAACTATATCAGTTTCGCAAACTTTTTAAAGACTTTGAATAGCGTAGAGTTATCCTGAAAATTTAGTTAGTTCGACAAAAATAATAATTCAATGGATACCATTCAACTTTTTTACCCAGCTTACAATGAGATGAATCATATTTTCGTTATTATTACACAACACTAATTTTAAGAAGTGAGCGACTATGAGGTCCAGTTCAGAGAAATATGATTGCTATTGTACAAAGTGAACATGTGCCGGAAAACTGATTTTACGAACACATCTCACAGCGTCCTGTGTTTATGGGGTTTGTGCGGCGCTGGCGCTGTGGCCTTAAAACGGTCACATGTCACAGTGCACTGTGCGAGGAATGCTCCGAAGAATCGGCGTTAGGCTTCAAGTCGGCTGCGGCAATCTTCTTTTTTGAGACGCCTTTATAGTCGACCGTCGCCCGCCGAGGTTATTGTCGACTGTCGAGTCTCTCGTTAGGCCGCCTAGGTTGACATGGGGACGGCTTTAACCATCCTGGTCCCTAAAAAACACAAAAACACCATTTTATTAATGAATACGAACATTTTATTACATCACATCAGTTGCCTAGATGCAAAAGCCGACAAATAACGCCTTCCCCAAAATGGTGACTTAGTATAAGTCCCGCCGCAAAATGAGACGAAACTTGGTGAGGTGACGCAGCGTGAGTCACTGCAAGCGCGGGTTCGGCGCAAAATAAAGACGCAGCAGGAGGTGAGTGTTGCTAGTCACGGCGAGACCGTACAATAAATACGATTGTAGTTTTCACGTTGAAGCTTGGACAGTTCTGAAAAATGACAACTGCTATTGCACTGATTGATTTTCTATTTAGTTCTGAATCTGATTCAGAAGACGAGTTCGTGTCCGAAATGATATCCTTTATATATTGATTTCTTTAGTTTTCTTTCTTTTCAGTTTTGTCCTCATGTAGTCTACATTTGTACCGTACAAAACTTGTCCGATCCGCACAGCTTCGATTAATTCTTCTTCCATGGTTTTCAAAACACACGCGGTGAGCCGTGATCTTCTGAGAAAAACTGCGGCAACTACACTGCGTTCCGCAGGGTCATTTTGCACCAAAACTGCGTCACGTCACGCTGCGAAGAAATATGCGCAAGTTATATTCTTTATTAGGTTCACAAAAACTCGCCGTGACTAGCGCTGCGTCACCTCCCAAGCTGCGGCACCATTTGGCGGCGGGGCTAATAGTACCACGAGATGTCAAAACGCAGGAAATGTTTTTCTGCATTTTCTCACTTTCCGATTAAGTGGCCAGGAAATTCAACATGGACTTACTATACTTAAGTTCACATTCAAATGACAGTAAAAGAAAAACAGGAAAATGATTAAGAAAATAACTTTACTTAATGTATGATAATCAATATCTGAACAATAAAAAATTCTAATATTTAACACCAAATCGATATGTAAGTGCACCATCATACATACACAATTTAAAATTCATTTGAACGTTGTTCATACCTTCAAATGTTAGAAGTACAGTTATTGATTTTAAAATAAAGATCCGTAAGCACTACTTCAAACCTTTTATCTCTTTCACTGCCTGCTTTGCCGCATCGAAAACTATAAAGGCTTTTAAGTGTTTTTTTTTATTTGAAGGTGAATATTGATCTTTATATCAGGAAAGTACCCAGGTACAGTTGAATGATACAAATAAGTTGGAAAAGAAGTGATGAATTTAGTGATAAAAAATTTAGTGGTTATTATGTAATAATAATAATAATAATAACTTTATTCCGAAGTTGAGGTTCAAATTCAAGTTAACATTAATTTTTTAGTTGTTAACTTGTTTTTCGGAATTTATTTTCAATTTGTTTTAATTTAAAGAATCTTATTTTGTTAAATCGCACATACGCACATAACTAACAAATATTGGAAGGAGAAGAGGCGGGGTTTCTTACAGTAGTTCTGAATCCAGCTGTCCAGCTAAATACTTGATATTTATTGAAATAAATTAATAAAAAAATTTTGTTGGTGGACTATTTAGATCGGAGAATACATTTTAAATCCCTATGTTCCGATACATTTGTTAATTTTATTTATTTTAATTCCAAGTTAAAAGCAACTCACCCCGAAGTGACCGTTGTGACCATTGAGGTTGTCACAGCAGATTGGGGACCTGAAGAACCAGTCTGTTGTTGAGACAATGATCGGTATAACGGTGAGTTGACGAAACGCGGATAACTATCCCTATGCATTAGGGTATAAATTTGAAGTTGTGCTTCTTCAAACATTTGCGGAGTGGGTTCCACCATGTTACGATTAACAATTTCACGAACTCTTGCATCCAATGACACCTATAACAAAAAGAAAACAATAAAAGATAGTCCAATAAATGTGAATCATGAATAAAAATACCTCTTTGGGAGAAAGAATCGAAATATAATCTTCGTATATAATTCTTGCTTTCTCCTCTACCGTCTCTGGATTTATTTCTCGTTTGAGTTCTTCACACGCTAACCAAAATAATATATTCTCCTCCGAGTATTCGCCCCTTAGGAAATCCCTAAATACCTGTCGACCAGCTGAAAATACATTTCACAAAATTAATCCAGAAATGGTGGAAAGATGGAAGCTATGTGTGGTTTGAGAGATCGGAGAAGATCAAATAAGAGATGGAAAGACAGGGTATTGGAAAAAAAGGATGGACCATGATCTCACCAGTTCCAAAACGTGTTTGAATGTCAAGTAAAATACTTTAATTTATTCCACGAGAAAAACTCCAATGTGAATGGCATTACTTTTGAAATCCATTAGTGAAATGTTTAGACGAATCTTACGATATTGAATTTTCAATTACCTGGACTTTTCATGAGTTTTTCGAAAGATCTGCCCCAATTCCTGATTTCTTCTAGAGAAGGACTGAAAATATATTTTAATCAAATTAGATTTTAAAGTTGTTTTTGTCAAAATCTACTTCCATACATTATACAGCGTGAATTTTCGTAATATGTCAGCTAGGCCAACAAGCTAATTCTAATCCTACCATTCAGTTTGGCCTAAAATATGAAATCAAGAGTTTAATTATCTGCAACCCTTAATAATATTTTAACGCAATGTTAGGTAGTGTTTTAACAATAATTATTTCTGGTTTGGAAATCAGTTTTCATTCTTTTATTAAGATTGAATCATTCCCAGTGTATTCAATGTTTAGTGGTTATAGATATTTTTAAATTTTCTATAGCAAATACATTAAAGTGTTGTAAGATATGTTGGAGATGTGTGAACTGCAAATGTGTACAAATTTATATATTAGAAGATGAAATTACCGTCGAAGATGATGACGTCACAACTTTCCAGGTGACGATGATTCACGACTGCGTAGAAGAAATCAAAAAGGCATGAAAGGACATACAGTTCAGTTGCCATTTTTACCGACGCCTTGCTGAAGGCACTTGATTCCATAGAGGTCGATTCTAAACAAGTATGGCATTGGATAGGTGCCTTAAACGCACTTGGAGACCATTGCAAGGTCATAGTAGCCTGGGTACTAGGGCACGAGGGTCATAAGGACAACGAATTGGCGGATAAAACGTCCAGACAACGCTCATCATTGCCATTCGTTGGACCGAAACTCTTTTACAGCGTCGCAAAGTCGACAATGAACATGGCCACAAGGAAGTGGGTGGCACAAAAATCTCTAGAATGGTGGGTGACAGAGACAGGCGAAACAGTTCATTAGAAGACATTCGCCAACTTTTACCCAGACCTAATAAGCAAAGATAGGAAAGCTGTCCAAGCCGTAGTAGGTATATGTTAACAGGACACTGTAATATTAACAGGCAAGCAAATCTAGTGAGGTTGACAGACACAGCCATGTGCAGATTCTGTCACCTAGAAGAGAAAACTCTCATTAACATGACAAAACATGTATGCAGATTCCATTTATGCCAAGTATGGCTTCGTAAAATTCATCGAAGTCGGTACTAAGTATGTTATCTGTGGTCGGTACTATTAATTAGTTGATTTGTATTATTGTTTACCTGTTCCGAAATTGGACCTATAGGATAATATTGACCCATTTTCAGCAACGTATTATATTATAGTAGGTATTTTGGCCCAACTGAATGGTCTCCTGTATTTTTTGTCAACGTTATAATTACTTACGGCGGCTCTAATTCACAATTCACCATCAGATCCGAGTTATTTGAATTTCTATTAGGTCCGTTTTCATCGTTTGCTTTACCACCAGGATTTGAACTGAAACAAACATAATTCAAAAATATTTCACAGTTTGCAAATGAAAAATTTATTTTGTTTAGTAATTTGAATTATTTTGTGTGATAGTCATGAATTCTATAAGTAAAATCAGAAAAGGTTGATGTCACACGTTTGCGATCGGTATTTTAGCTAAGATGGCGGATTGACAAAATCGGCGATTTTATTGAAATTTCGAAACTCCAAAGATACCTATTATACAACTGTACATTGGACAAGTCAGAAATACATGTTCTAACGTTTCTGTTTGATGCAGATTACAGATCCCTAGTGTGCAGAGATTTAGGTTTTTCCAGGTTTCCTGAGAGCTAATTTCGACGCGGCCTGGCTTTCGATTTAGTGGCGAAAAATTGTTCACCTTCAATCATGAACGATATCGCGTGTACGTGTATCGGTAATTACTACCTGTATATTGCAATTTACTCCAAAGTTTCAAAATGTATATTTACCAGGGACACTTGCAGCAACAACACCAAAGGAGGCAACAAGGTTTCGGCCGCAGCGGGGCACCTTGAGCACTTGATTGTGGCCCATTTTGGGGAGCACTCGAGATCGGTATGCTACCTCGTGAATTCGGTGACGTTATTATACTCGTATTACTTGCGCCGGAACCTCGCAGCCTACATCCTGATCCTGTTACGGTTACTGTCGTCCCTGTAGGACCTGCTCCCCCTTGGGGACCCACAACTGCGCCTCTGTTTTCCGGGACCCGCTCAGTAACGCTACAAGACATCTGCAACAAAAATAATTTAATATTTTTCAATATTGTATACACAATATTTAAATATATATCATTAAAAGTCATAAATTTGTTACATGTTACAGAACATGATTATAATCGATAATAAACAACTCTTTACTCTTTCTATTCTTAAAATTCCCAGTTAATACATTTTCATCTTCCGTATCCGGTTACTACTAAACGTGAAAATGAATTTAATAATTACATACTTATTTTTCGTTAAAAGTTTTCCAGTGGATTTTAAAATTCATTTTGCTTTTAAAATACATTTACGGAAAACTGGGAAAATGGTGTACTTATGTCATAAAACCACCGCGTTAATGTTTGAGTTTTTTAATTGCTCTTGTTATTTATACACGTGTTACTTACAAAACTTCTCCGTCGACTGTAAAAGAGTAGCTCATTTCAATTTTCAAACGCCTAATCACACAAACATAGACCTTTAGTGAAATCTGTTGGTCTGAAATCCGTGTTTTAAAAACAAATGTGTATTGGTAGGCATCTAATAACGCACAAGCACATTTATTTCAAAAAAATCTAAGTGAAAAGTTCATCAATCCAGTTTGCTTTGTGAAACTATAACACATAAGAAAAACTACAATTGTTTATACCATTTATCTTGTTAACAATATTTTACGGTCCCTTTGAAAACCCATTTTTCGTTTATACGGGAACCAATATATTTTAAGAAAATATGAGCAGCATGTGCTGATAGCAGCTACAAAGATTCTCGGTGGAAAATGGCAATATAAGCTTTCTTTCGGTAAAAAGAAGGTTCACTAATCCGTTTAGAGGATAAGAGCATTACATTATCTCAACAACTGCTAGATATTTTATTAGTAAGAAGGATTTTAAGCTGATGTGCGGTCAGATTCTTATTTTTCAAGGGTTTTTCCAAAGGTAAGAAGTACGGTACGGTACAGTATATGAGCGCTTTTTCTTTAAATACCTATGTTTGAGAAAGAACCCCGCACAATCCTTATGGGAAATGGCTTTCGGCGAAAATTTTTGAATCTCAGGCAAATGCTCTTGATATGCAGATCAAAAGTGTCCATGGGCACCAAGCTCGAAAGTCAATAGTTTATGATGTACAACCCCCCAAAGTCCCATGGACACTTTTGATCTACATGCCTGAGTTTCAAAAATTTTGGCCGAAAGCCATTTCCCATAAGGATTGTGCGGGGTTCTTTGATTGTGGCAAATTGAAAAACAACTTAGTCCGTACCTGTATTCACAGGTAGTACCGATGTGTTTATAACACCTGCATGTGTGCATTTATGGTGTTTATAACCGATTGAATTTTGATTCATTTCAAATGTTTAATAACCTACCAGGTCGACTCTTTGTTAAAGTTTGTAATCATTAATGGTTTCATGCATTCATGCCAAATAGAATTATAATTAGACTTGTAGGAAACTCAAGACCTTCAAGGTAATGGATTAATAGAATATTTTTTTCTATTTATACATATTAAATTTAAAAAAAAACTACATTACATTATTTAAAGAGAAAAGTTTTAACCATTAGCTCTAATTAATCCTACTGTGATATTCAATAATGACCTTTTTGCGTGACTAAAAATAAGACCTTTATCCATATATTTCATTGTTAAAAAATGAATGATAAATATTGCTTAATTATTTTTATTTATAATGGCTAACCCAGCTTTTATATACAAAAAAGAGACGTCAATGAAGACTAAAATAAATGTATTAGACCAATTCTGACGTTTGGTTGTGAATCATGGACACTGACAGGCAGACAGAAAAGCAAAATACAAGCAGTAGAAATTAAATATCTGAGAAGAGTTAAAGATGTCAAAAGAATAGATGAAGTAAAAAATACAAAAATAAGAAAGGATCTAAAAATAAAATCGACACTTGAATATATTCAAACAAGATAATTGGGATGGTGGGCACACCTACAAAGAATGTCAAGTTCAGGACAGGCTAAGCAAGTATGGGAGACAATAAAAGTGAATAAGAGAAAACACGAGAGAGCGAGATAAACATGGCAACAAGCAGTGTTGGAAAAATTCTTCAAGAAAATGGACAATCATGGAATGAGGCAAAAATATTAGTAAGAAATAAGAATGAATGGGCCAATTTCAATCTGTGCATCTATAAAAATATAAATTATAGAGGTTATACAACCGGTAAGAAATAAATACCAATGTCTTCCAGTTTAGAAACAACTATTTCCCGGTCGTCACATCTAACATTCAATTTTAAATTGGTATAATAAATTTTTGTATGTAGAAAATGAGTCTTAGAAATGAGTATGAGTATGTAGTTTTTCATGGAATTGAATTGGTGCGATCGAGAGCTAGAAATAGTCTGTTCATACTTATAGTGAAGTCACTTACTAGAGCTATGCATTGGAAATATGACCGAATTTGCTCAAGGAATTTAAACATTGAATAGATGAAGCTTTTACTTGATGAAGATCCATACTAAACGATAAAATAAAACAATTTAATTTGTTCAAGTCTTCATTATACTAGATCTACGTTCAATATATATTCGTGACGCGTTTCGCTAACACAGTAGCTTTCTCAAACGAGTGGAGGTATAATGAAAAATTTTTAATTTATACAGTGCATTAATAGGGAATTTTACGGATATTGACAAAAGTATTATAATCTATTTACATGGAAATAAAAAGCGAAAAGTGTCTAAATATGGGATTAACTAAAGTACTGAACAAGTTTACCTAGAAATTCATTCACTACAATCCGGTAAGATTCTTTGAACAAATTAAATTGTTTTATTTCATCGTATTTATTTTTACTCAAACTTATTGACTTAATATGTCAATTTCTCTACTGCTATCATAATCTGGACTAATTATTAGGAAGCCTCAACCCAAATTGTTTGCATAATTTTCTATTTAGTGAAGTCTTCTAGACATGAATGTCATTATTGTAATTGTTATTGGCCGTAATGTATTTGCTTTTAAACTAGGAAACCCAGGCCATACAAAGTATTTAATTATTTGTTTATTGCTGCCCTTGAATAATCTCTTTTAGTCACTTCACTAAACAGTATGAACAAACTTTATTCACATGATAACATTTTGGATGTAAAATATTCATTAATGTTTGTGTTTTGGATGAAAATAAAAAAATTAAAATTTATAGAAACCAGATACTCATAATACAAGAACCCCGAGGGATCCAGGAATATTTTAATTAACGAAAGTATGCTTCAGCCTCGTCCTCATTAGTAATAGTAGATAAAAGATTAAAAACAATATTAATAAAAGAAAAGTTTAGGTTGAAAATCATCCAGCAAAAGAAAAAAAAACTGCATAATGAGTCTACAAAAGTACGAGTAGATATTTTTAGTTACGTTAATTCACTGTTTTCTTGAACAATTTTTCCAATTAGGAAGATCTTTTTTCTCAATTACAGTCTGGTTGGTCGATAACTTATATAAGTAATTTTGTTTGAATGTTAACATAAGAAGTTTTTTTTTACGAAATTTTGGAACACACCCTTTCCCGCTTAGTAACAGCCTATTCCGGCATATTCTCTATATATCCACACAAATGGTTGGCCTGTGGAAAATTTTTTCGAACAATAAGCTAACCAGCCTGTGAAATGTGGAAATAGAGGTAACAAAAAGTGAGTTTACTTTATATAAGTTCCAAGATATTTGAGTTCTTCTTGATGTTTTATTATTTCTACGTGAATTTCTATATCTATTTGTTTAGTATTCATTTTGATGAAGATCCATACTGACACGATGAAATAAAACAATTTAATTTATTTAAATCTTCATTATATTTGTGTGACAAGTTCAAGTTGAACGTAGGTTCAAATATAATGAAGATTTAAGCAAGATTTCATCGTATTAATTTTTTTTGCCTACATTTTTTATCACTTGCTTCAAAAATGTAATATTTTAAATAATTTTCCTTCAGCTGACCACTGATGTGAAGATATAATTTGGCGAATTCTCTCCATTTCTTGTAACATATGTATTCCTCACATTCTGTCTAAAGAAGACATAATGAATATTTACAGTGTGACATTCTCAAGCTAAGATCGTTAGACCCTTGACATCGTCATTTTGACTTGAGTGCCGTGGCATCGAGGAGTGGAGGGCAACGAGAAGGCCGACACTCTAGCACAAACCGGATCAGAGTCTCTATTTATCGGACCTGAACCATTTTTTGGCATTGCGGCAAGCACTGCTAGATCAGCCATAGCTACCTGGGTGGAGAGGAAAACCTTCACGTACTGGGCAAACATACCGGGGCTCTATCACTCGAAGGCGTTCATATACAACCCTTCGAGTACAAAAAATAAGCAGATCCTGGAATGGAGTAGAACAAACCTACGCATCCTGTCGGGACTGCTTACAGGACATTGTCGACTAAATTACCACCTAAAGAAGATGAGTCTGGTTCAGACTTCGGATTGTCGGTTCTGTAATTTGGAGGACGAAACTGCGAAGCACATATTATGCTCATGTCCAGCTTTGGGCAGGGTAAGATATAACATATTCGGTTTTAGTACCTTAGAGCCGACCGACTTCGAAAAAGTATCACCAAATACAACCCCACAAGTCTGTGCTTGTGGGGTGGATTGTAATCCCTAGTGGTGAGCCACAATAGACCCAACGGGGGTCGCAGTGGAGGTGGCGAGAAGGCCCCACTCACATAGAATCATTGTAACATGGAAAATCTCATGAAATTTTTGAATTACATTGACATTTATAAGAAAATAAAACTATAAATATGTATTATAATTGAACAAACCATGCATACTGTACCATTGCTATAACAATTCAAGGGGCTTGATGCAGTGTATTTCTAAATAAAAGAACCGAACATTGTAGACGCATTGTATATAATGAACAATGCTTAAACATGTGATTGACACAAGAGACATTTTCATGAATAATGAAAAGCATGATAATTAAATATAATCGATTTATTGGCCAATATGTTGTTTATTGGTTTCGAATTTAAACAATATTAAACGTAATTTAAAACGCTTATTGAGGACGATGTGTTTAACTGACATTTATATAAAACCCATAAAATTTTTGAATAATTAAACCTCCAGCGGCCGTAAACAAAGGGAACAAAGGAAATAATTACCTGTCAACAATAATTTACGGCAATTTGGGGAAGATGAAATAAATTGGTTCTCTCATTTTCATTGAGAAGGGAATTTTTACGTCTATACCACCCAGTGATTTAAGATTGAAAATTTCTAAATAAATTTCCACAAGAAAGCATATACAAGAGCGCAGAAATGAAACGAAGAAAAAACCATTAAACTCTGGAATTTAAATAAAGCGCGATTTGAATTTAATACACCAAAATTTTGAAACCTTAGGCAACACATTTCGTTGATAAATTTACCAAAAATTGCAACTACTTCGCTGCAAAATAACCAGTTTTGGTTATTTTTAATACGAACAGCTTTGGATTTAAATCGTATATAATTGTTTTAATATGATTGATAGACATTAACATTAGAATGCAGTAAAATTGATTCATTTCTAGATAAACTGTTTCCAGTTTGCGTGTGTAAAAATGAGTCAGGATATTTTACGTAAATTTTAATATCGTAAGATATGATATTGATATGGAATTGCCAAATCTACAATTTCCTAATCCAAGGAATTTGTTGGTTTTCCCTCATCTTATAGCTATGAAAGCTCCCTTAATCGCTCGTAGCTTAGTTTTATTATACTTTTAACAATAAGAATGACTCTATTTTTTTTAAAATCAAGATTCACTGGTAAATGCGTATTTCACCTTTCACTGTTAAATATGGCTTTGACGTTTTAAAAAAATTCTTGTAGTATTAGTAAATTCACTAAACTCTTACAGTTTGCGTTTAAGCTTGCACCGCAATTAGATTTAATCTGTTAGACAACAAAAGCTTGAGCAACAGGTGGGGATCGATATTTAAAAAATGTAGAATACATATGGGTAGATCTTTTTAATTACATGGAATAGGCATGACGAATGTTTTACGATGTACGAATGTAATTTATGCAAAAAATAAGGGTATTGAAGGAGAAATTTACCTTTTTAAATTTAATTTAAATTTTACACCAAAATGCTAGCGTAGACAATTCAACTACTTGACAGCTTGCAAGTTAAAAGTTTCAGTTTAAAATGTGTGGCTAAGTCTTAAAATGTGGGACCCAACTGTATCTTTTGATTAGAGTTCATAGACAAACAAAAAAAGTACCAATATGAAAATACGACGATTATAGTTTGTCTCAAAGTATATCGTCTTGGCTTTTGCCTGCAATCATCTAAATACGACCATTTACGACCTTCTTAAAAGAATTTTACCTGAAATGAATCCCAAGAACAGTGGACTGACAAGGCAAGGTTTGTATCGGGTGTATGATGGCTGCATTGAATTTATTTGGCAGTATTAAATATTCTGTTTTAGCGAGCGTTTTCAAAGAGCTTTCTATACGAGTATTATAAGTTATCATAAATTTGTTTCGCAATGTTGCGTCAAAAACACTTGTCATTAGATGCAAAGCAAATTGTGAAAAATGTGCTTTGTAAGTAGATGATTCATTAAACAACAAGCTTTAAAAGAAACCTGCTTATTTACAGAGACACCAATATCCTCTATAAAGGATATTATTAACACTGAAAAATGTGGAAGAAAAAAACGTAGTGATTTTCAATGGCCAACAGGATATAATAAGAAGAAAAATATATTCCCTCTATGAAAATCAGATTGTTCCTACTTTGGACAATCTAAAAAGGAAGCTAGAAGATGACACCAATATAAATATTAGCCGGGCCACCCTCCATAGAGTTATTGGTAAAATGGGATTCACATATCGTAAAATTGACAAAATGGAATCACAAAAATTGCTCACTTGGAGATTCAATCCATCGTTTCTTGATTCTTTTGAACGTGCTTATCTGATATAAAACCATCTTAGTTTTATTTGATGTATGAATTCAATAATTATTCATTCATTTTTGATTTCAACTCAGTTTAATAGTTGCTTCTGTGTTCATTCATTTTTAAGATGCAATTATCTTCAAACCAAAATATGTTATGTCATTTTATATATGTTTATTAACATAATATTTGGCATAAATTATACCTATAAAGATAAAGCATATTTTTTAGTTTTTTTAAACTATAATTTATTTTTATACCAGATTTGACTGAAATAAGGTTATAGGATACGCACATGTAGTATTGCTATATTAAATTAAACCACTTTCGAAACAGATAAAACTGAATTATTACTGATAAAATATAATATCAAACAGAAAAATAATACACGTTCTTATAAAAAAAGTAGGTTATGTAATCGATTCACTAATAAAGTGGATAACTAGATCAGAAATTAGTGTTTTTAATTGAGAGCCCGAGATTCCCTAATCTAGTTTTATTTTCAGTTAAAGAAAAATTAAATAATATTTTACGCTTCAGGTCCTAGTTACTACAATGGGAATTATTTATTATATTGGGAGGCAAAAATAATAATAAACAGGGTGAATCGATTGCTAGATTGGCATGCTCTAATGAACATGTGAATTGGAGGCCCGCATTGTTCCCAGATGAGTCGAGATATGGTGCCGTGTAATTCATAAATAAATAAAGCATAAGACGGTTGTAATCTTTCACAAATTAGCTATATTTATTCATTTCAGATGTGATGCACGAATTGTACTCGAGTGATCTTGAAAGTACAGCCCATTGACGGTTTTCTGAGTCGGGATTCATTCATTCATTCGATTGGGTGGTCTGTTGAGTAGGGAGGGTGAGTTATCACTTAGGCCACATGTGACCCATTGTACATACCCCGAGGAATTGTCTAGATCATCGTCCATCCTGTCCTTTCCAGGAAGATGGACAGGTAACTAAGAGACATCTCCTTTATATCGGCAGGTGTAGGCCAAGACTCACCGAACACACACTCTCTTATTGACGATAACTCCGGGCACTCGCATAAGACATGCCTGACAAATTCATCTTCCTGTTCACACATCCTGCATAGAGGTGTGTCCACTAGCTCCATTGTATGGCGGTGTTTCCTTAATTGACAGTGGCCAGTCAGAAATCCTACGATTAAACGTAGGTTTCTCCTGGTCATCGCCAAATATTTTTTCGACTCCAGCTTCCCAGGGTCGCCCAGGGTGATCCTGGCAAGACTTCATCCCTTGATTTCATCCCATCTCTTTAGAGATTGAGCATGATTTCATCCCATCTCTTTAGAGATTGAGCATGGGTATAACGTTTAGCTAGTTCCGCAATTGTCGAATTCGTCAGGCCGTAGGTGTCGCCGGGTCCAAGAATTCTTAGTCCAGACGCTTCCCTGGCTAAAGAATCAGCAATGCGGTACCTTTGCTCCTGTCGTGCCCCTTAACCCACCTCAGGATAATATTGTTATCTACCGAGGCGTTGGCTAAATCTCGATGGCACTCTAATACTAGCCCTGATGTAACACGTTGTCTGTTCAAGGCTAGTAGAGCTTGTCTGCTATCAGTGCAGATTATTATGTTCAATGCTCAACAGCCCAGGCTCTTGAACTGAATCTTTGTACCATTTCCCATGTTATCTACTTCCATTCCAGAAGCTTTGTGTCTTCTATGTAGGCCACTGTTGGACTGGAGGGATTTTCAGTAGAGTTGTAATGGTTATATATATATATACAGTGCTATTCATGGAGATTATTTCCAGATTCACCAATTATTAAGATAGCTGCTACTTTGTCGGCTTGAGTACGTACCATGTAAACTCTTAAACGTCTCGTTAAACAATAATAAAATTAAATATTTAAGCTATTTAGAAAAACTTTGCAAAGCAACAAATACTATTAAATTAAAAACGTCAATTTTTTTGACAACTAACCAGAGGTGGACTGAAAAATCTTCAATATTAAAATGTGAAATAATAATTTTGGTATTTATTTAATTTATCCGTCAAAATTAGTCTAAATTTACAACACTTTATTTTCACGCTCCAAATTTTATTAATGCAAGTGTAGCCGTTCAAAAGATACGAGGGGGGGAGGGGACTTTTGAATAGCACTGTATATATAAAAAATGTAACTGACATGCTATTAATTTATTAATTATTGAGGCATTCCGCATATTTCAAAATACTTTTAAAATATAACCTTTAACAACATACTGAAGTGACAAAAAACTTTTACCGTTGGTCATGAAGGTTTGACATCCTATTTTCTGTTTTATTTGGAACTTATTATCACATTTTCAATAAGGTTTTTATAAAAGTATTAACAATTTATTTATCCATAGAAAATAAACAACTATCCTTCAAGGTTTATTTATGCAAACTAAATATTTCACATTCCCTGTTGTCCGGCAAAGTTAGAGAAACTGTCTGTTGTGGTTGGCGACAGACTATTATAATAACGCCACGGTGAAATGAGATACTCAAATTAGGAAGTACAGAGCTGATGTTAGAGATGCGGTTGTAGCGTATGTTACACATAATATTATAATACTGAGGATTTCATGTTCTTCCTTTGAAGCAATTTATTTAATAAGAACAAATTATAGAGAATAATCTAAATATTTTAGTTAAAATTACATTCTCTATCGTTTCGTAGTGTTTAAAACTAAACCTTTTATGTCATCACTATTTTAAAGAACGTCTAAAAATAGAATTATTGAAGGTGTAATCAATAAATGTATTATGCTGGGTTGGATTTTTATAGGGAATTTCCCTTAAATCACATTTTGTATTCAACGCGAAACTTTCAAGAATTAATTTTGTTTAGGTTTTTCTTCATGTTGTTTTATTAAATTGTTTCTTTTAATTTTTTATGCAATTAACGGATTATTTCAGAAATAAATGATAAAATTTCATTGTTGTTCTTATTTAACATTCAACAAAGTGCTAAAATGTTACTTTTTTTATCATCTAATATGCAGGATAAATAATTACCCAAGAGATAGGTCAATAATGAAATAAAATGATAAGATAGGCGGATATTTGGGGTGAATAGTGCTGGATTGAAAATCTTGTAGATAATGGTACTAAATACATTAAAAACTTTTCTATTCACAATGAGTTCATACCCAAATTATTTTTATAACTTTAATAATAGCGGATTCCATACATCCGGAATTACCCGGACCCGTTTGGATTCTTAAGGCGTCCGGGGACGTCCGGCTGGAATTTTAGATAGTGTCCAGGAAACCTGCAGATCTAAAAACAACTTTGTTGAATATTTAAATCACAACGACGCGGCGCCAAATCTCTACTAATATCGATAAATCTCGTGCAAATTACGTGCTCTACGTGCAAAGTGCAATATTAAGTTTTACTAATAAAATAAACCGTTTAATAATGCCAAAACGGAAGTGTATAATAACGGAAGATAAGCTCAAAGCTTTGTACTCTTTTAAAAACGGAAAATCCCATTCAGAAATCATTTATAACATATGCAATACAAATTTAAGCATTGTTCGCAAAGGCAAAAAAGACATTGAAGATCATCAGAAGCCTGATGGACATAATAAGACATTTCATGATTTATAATTTAATAATAACCATTTATTTATTTTTTGCGTTAAGACTTGGCATCTATTCATCTTTTTTCAGGGGACTAGTTGTTTTTTATAGGCATATTATTAAGGGTTTTCCACTGTCCTATATTTATTAGTAGGGTGCTTTAAATAGTGCAGCCTAAACTTGTTATTTACACAGGAAATGAAGTTATTTTGTTAAATCCCTTCTAAATAGAAGTTTTCTCCTTAAATTTATCTTTCAGCATAATATTACCGACGTTTTAAATAAACACCAGCTTCTTTTACTTCAAATACAAACAAAGCAAAGCGGGTAAGTAGAGAAGCAGTTAATTTACTGTTTAATTAAGCCATTTGGACTTCTCTCCACTTGTAATTAGTTGGGTTAAACACGGAAATCTGTTGATGTGTTCGGCTTTCCTCCTGACACTGTTAAATACAAATTATACAAGCATTTCTTTAAACATTTATGCTTTTGCTTATTTACTTATTTACCAAAGTAATTTTTAGACTGGGTAAAGGTTTCTCTGGCTCTGTTGCACCTTAATCGAATTTTGAAGTATTTTGATCTACACCCCATATTTGGTTGGATAAGATTCCAAAACAGGCACAAAATCAAATTTGGAATAGTTCTCTTTTTGATTATTTAACCAATTAAACTAAAAATTTAAATTTAAAAATCTACGAAAGCCTCTTCCACTTTTGTATTCAGATTAAGTTCATCCATCGTAAAATCATCCTCTCTATATTTAGCCTGATTTGGTGGCTTGACCCTGTTGATTAATTATAATTAGAGCTGCAACAACTAAATCCCCGATCAGTATACATCACGATTGAATAGTCTAAATTTAATTTACCATGTAGACACAGTGAACAACAATGGCATTTAATTTCTGGTTTTGCCAGATAGCGTATATTGGCATACTTAGTCTAGTACAGCAGGACAAGTTAGATATTTATCTATGATTAGACTGGTGTAAAAATGTGTTAATCAGTCTAATTTCTAGCCATAATCAAGCACTTAGTGCTCAGATGGAAAAAGTGCAATTCTATTCATATTTTCATACTGCACTTTTTAGCAAATAAACCAGATAAACTATCACAGCTGTTCCCGTGCAAAATAAGCTTTTGACACTTGAAAATCAAAATCTTCAAAGGAAACAGGATATTTAATACTTCGCAGTGGTTCCAATTTATAAATAATAAAATGAAACTTTACGAACTTCATTAGAAGCTCAATATAGTGTGGGTAAGGAAATTCCGACAGAATAGGAACAATTTTAAGAAATATAACCACGATACATTTTAGTTAAAAGAAATCGTGTTTTCTTTTACGTAAGCGTTTGTTCGCTCCTTTGTTATAAACAACCAAAATAACAATATATAATTCTTGGGACTGCCTCGAAACCTTTCTCGATGTCCAAAAATCCTGTAAAAATTTCCCTTTTTTTTTAAATGCCTTTTCCGTTGTTTGTTTTATTGTGGTCTAATTATATTTATATTGGCCTCACCTGTCAGTTAAAGAAAACCTAACAAATATTATTTTAAATTATTTATTTATCCATACAAATTTTGTTTCATACCCACTTTCTTGTATGAGTTAAGGAATTAAGCAACAAGAAGGAATGGGATCCAAATACCATTACCAGACTTGAAAAGAATGCCATTCAATGGTACACAGACGGCTCAAAAGCAATAGAAGGAACTGGGATAGGAGTGTACGGGCCCGGAACCAAACACTCTGAAAGCTTGGGAAAAACCCCAAGTATCTTTCAAGCGGAAATTCACGCAATAAGAAAGTGTGCCCAGTTCAATATTGACAAAGGATATAGAAGGCAAAGGATTATCATAATGTCTGATAGTCAAGCAGCCATTAAAGCGCTGAGTTCTTGTGTAATCAGTTCCAAAATGGTGTGGGAATGCCTAGGCAAAGTTAATGAACTAGGCGAGAACAATATAGTCACCTTACTGTGGATTCCAGGACACACTGGAATAGAAGGAAACGAAATAACAGATGAACTAGCGAAGAGGGGGACTGAAATACCCTTTTGGGGGCCGGAACCTTTTTGCGGAAGCCGAAGAAAAGAGAAGATCTGACAATTGGAAATATCTAGTAGGGCTTAGGCAATCAAAGATTCTTCTGGGTGCCTACAACCTGTTGAGATCAAATGAATGCATAAGTCAAAGCAAAACTGCACTAAGAGTTTTAACAGGAATCCTAACGGGACATTGTCGCCTGAATGGGCACCTTAAAAAGCTCAAAATAGTGGAGGAAGAAGATTGTAGGTTTTGTGGAATGGAAGAAGAATCCTCTATCCACATACTTGCGAACTGCACAGCAATTCAGAATCCTAGGGCACAGCACCTGGGAGACTACTGGATAGAAGAGGGACAGTTACCTAAGTTGAAGCCTGCAGATATCCTAAAATTCCTCGGGGAAATAGGACTAAAGGAGCTACTAGTCTCTGAGACTTTCCTCAGGAACTAAGAAGAAGTAAGGTGGCACAATAGATCTTTTAGGTCTCAGTGAATGTTACCCCAAAATACATACATACATTCTTTCATGAGTTTACTTGAACTATCTCACTGAAGATTTCAGCGGTAATCTTCCATCCTATTGTATTTCTGTGTAGCAGAAATAAACTAAACAAGATTAAAGTGAGCTTGTACTCTCAAACGTAAAATCAATCTTCCAAAAGTATATCTAGCGAACGCCTAAGTACTAAATACAATTTTCGAAAATCCAAAGCTCAAATTAAACTGAACTTATGTTCTCAACCTTCTACACATGTAAAGAATTTCTAATGCTGAAAGTTTTGTAGTTGATAATATTAATAAAACTGGGAAACTTTCCTCTGAAGTTTATTTCGCAAAGGTTTCGAATTACATCTTACAAATACTTGCTCTTGTTTGCACAATTGTTTGAGATGAGAACTATTCACAGCTGTATATGAAGAAATATTACTCTGAAGCAAATAATTTATAAACATGCTTATTTTTTTCCGAAATACTTCGAAACTCAATAAACAAGTAGGTATAACGTATTTTCTTAACAGTTGGAGAGAGAATTTTATAAACATTTCTGTTCTTTTTAGTGTGTAATAGTAATCGCCGTCAAATGATAAAAGTGCATAAAACATTGTATTGAACAGTCAAGAGCAAAGAAGAGAATATAAGAAAACATGGAACTGCACATATCGCGGGAGTATTACGGCAGGTTTCGCATAAGTGCTTTGACTTGTTTTTTTCTGTGATACACAGTGTTTACATCTCATATGATGACTCTAGCTTTCGGCACTGCATCTGAAAAATGCATTAACTAATCTTGGATTGGTTCGTCTGTCATTTCCTGCAGAGATAGCTGATCAGTTCACTCCCTTTTTCTCCACATACTGAGCCAGAATGTACTAATTTTATACCATCTTGTGTTTTATTGGATATTCTAAGGTATTATTCCATTACGTCTTCACAAAACTGGGAGAAGGTTTGCTTTTCATTATTTTTTTTTATAATATTGGATAGATATGTTTATCAACAATGATATAAAAATATTAGTAAGCATAAATATATATAGTTTTGCTATTGATTATATAGTAAAGTGAACTTCAACAAGGTCAGCTGAAGTTAAAATAAACTAAGTATAACCACAAGTGACATTAAAAAAGTTTTTCAATTAACAACCCTAAACTATTACAAGCTCCCTATTAACCGAAAACTCTGTAGAAGCATTCTGACCCAGTTTTTAAGATAATTAAAAAGTAAAATGAGTTAATATTTATAGTTACTGACGAACCTACCATCACGTGAATGCTGTTAAACTTCGAGTTAATTTCATGGTTATAAGTACTGAGGCTTTCCTTAAATACGTTACCGATTCCCGAAATATAAAGATTCTATCGTGCAACGATGTTAAAATATATTGGTTATCCGCTGTTGAATTTTCGAACCCACTCCTGGAATACCTGTGGAAACGTAGATCAATAATATCTTGAATGCTCGCGCGAAATTGCATTTCCCAGCACTGGCGGATTTCACTTCAATGCAGATTTTAACAAAGCATTTAAATTTAACAAAGGACAAACAAATCAAAAGATAAGGGCTCTTGTGATTTGTTATTATTCATACAACGTACATTTTTTTTATTATTTGAACACAGATTTACTATTAATTTTCTGTAAATTACCTATTTCATTATATGAAATGATTTTTAGTTAAAATTAGTGTTAAATAGAAGCAAACAAATTTGTTTAGAAGAAAAACTAGTATTTTGATTCATTCTTTCATTAGCGTACAATAAACTTCCAGCCAATTCTTCAAAATTGGTCACAGGAAATCTCTTACCCATGCACTTGCACTAAAAAAGTATTTTAGAAGGCACCGATTCTTGAAGGCACCCAAAGATAATCTAGTGAATGAGTGTATTGAACTACGAAGAGTCGAGTAAAATAGCTTCCTAACACCAAGTGAAATCAGACGCAACAAAAAAGAAGAATCAGTACATAGAACAAGAATTCCATATTGAGGTATCGTTCAAAAATGTGGATATATATATTTTCTTTCACGGAATAGGTACAAGTTTTTGCGGGCCACAAAACAAAATGTAAAATGAGAAGATTTGTATGGAGAAGGATTGTTCGAAAGTACTAGCCTAGCCTTATCAACTTTTGTTATAAGAACTGGATAATGAATTCCTAATTATACTTTCCTCACTTGGATTATCCAAGCATTTGACAGTGTCTCCCGAAGTAAACTATTACGGGATATGAAAGAGTTGGCAATACCATCAAAGCTGATCAGATTAACAAAAATATCTATGGAACAATCAAAGGCAAGAGTAATAACAAGAGAAGGAGTCAACAGGAGTAAGACAAAGAGACAGAAAAACTAAAAATATTCGAAATAAAATCATACGAAGAATTAACGGTCCCAAAAGAATAGATAACGATCAGTACAGGAGCCTATACAATAATGAGATTGGAGATAATCTAGAAGGAGAAGATATCGTTAATGTTATTAAAGCCCAAAGACTACGGTGGTGGGGACACATTCATCGCAGACAACCAGAGGAGCTAATAAGAAAAATCACTACTTGGACCCCACAAACAACAAGACCAATGGGAAGCCCAAAAAAAATGGAGGAATCAAATAATTGAGGACATTGAAACTCTTGAAGTTAGAAACTGGAATAAACTGTGCCAGGACAGGAAGAAGTGGAAAGAAATTGTAGACAAGGCAAAAAAACTATGAAGAAAAAGAAACCTCAGATAACAAGGCGGAGTGATTCACCGCAATAAAGGAATCCTAGAGTTCCAAGATGGAGCGCCAATCATCTCACCAGAAATGTAAAAGTGGATTTTTTTATTAAGATCTTACGGTCGCTTGAGACACCATATTATTCAGTACTTGTAGCGGCACTCACATGATATTAAGTAGAGGTTCTAATATTCAGATGATTGGAATAATAATTTATTACAGTGCATGGCATCGATAGATAAAAGACACATTAATTAGGGTGGTTTTAATACGTGAATGGAAGGTATTAAAAATTAAAAATCATTAAACTGGAAGTTTGGTGTTGAAAGCTGAGCGAAAAACGTGTCGGCATGAAGCAGGGCTTCATAAAAGCTATAAAAGATGAAACTTTCCGGTTTGATTCATAAAAAACTGTAGAAAAGTTAGTTACTACATTAATTATCGAAAAACCAAGGATCGTGAAGTAGGTAGCGGTTAAAATATTAATTCTGAAGAACTATTGGGACAATTTTTTGTAACAAGATTTTATTACCTCTTTGTTATTAGTCGAAAATACAATTAAAAAGTAATTATTATATTCCTCAATCAAAGATTAAAGCGTTAGCTCCAAATGTTAATTGCAATTCCTAAAAACGTCACTCTTTTATCATCTTACATAACCTGTATAGACGATAAATATGGAAGTATTTCGATTTAGGTACATGAAAATATTAAAATCATTTATACAGTTATTTTTAATAATTTTTAAATTCACCGTCAAGCCCGAATAACAAAACGCTCATGTATTTATTGTTAGAATGTAAATGAATAATAAACTTTCAACTAAAACTGATATACATTGCTTTAGAGTCACATACTTTACTAGTGTATTATATAAACAATCCCCAGTCGTGATGTAAAACATATATTTAACGATATTATTTAATATATTTTTCAGCTTAGACATTGATAGACTGTGAAACAGTAAACAAACTATTATTAAAAATTACAGAAAGAGTTACATGCGTTTTTGTTTTTCTACAAACAATAGGCATTCTTACATTGTTCAGTGTAGTTTATGAATGAAAAGAAATGTGTTGTTTGTTTTTGTGTTTAGTATGTTTGTTGCGTGAATTGCTGTGATAAGAAGCTCTAAATACATGAATAATAAATATGTTGGAGGAAGTGTTTTGATGAAGGATTAAGAAATTAAAAATTAATTGGTTAAAAGAGATTAATGCACTTGTTGCGGAAGCGCGGCTGTGGTAAAGCTCGACCGGGAAACAGGTTTAGGAGGCTCGTTCGCGTATTGATCGATATGAAATGAGAACGTGTAAGCAAGAGACAAGAGCAAAAGTAATGCAAGCAAAAATAAGGGTAGCAGTAACAGTAACAGCGCTTGAGGTCGCGTGGACTGACTTGACGTCACAGCGTACCTTTATCAATGGCCATGGAGGTGGGTGACGGCACACGTGCCCGCTACACTCGCTGAAAATCGGACCATGGCACAGGGTGGCCGATTGGACCACCTGGTGCTGCCCAAACAATTTCTACGGTTCCAGACACATGACAATTGAATATAACGCCGAAGAGACCTGTCTTTTGAGGTCGAGGGTTGTTGACTCACTCACAAGAGCAGCACATATACACAATGCCTCACTATGTTCGATTTCAACCTCTGTGCTGGCGGTACACCCATGACCATTGCGAGTGATGGCTTGCCGAAGACGACGGCGATCCCGTTATGTGTTGAAACTAGCCACAACCCGTTCAACCGAAATGCTTATGGGCTCGGCCGTACCGCGTTCGAACTGCAAACAGTAAATCAGATGCGCCTTATGTCTTGCGCGTTCCCAACATTCCAGGGACGCGCAGCGCATGCCGCAACCACGGCGCCGACGCCGACAGGCACAGTCCGCGACGACGCCCGCCACCTGATATCCGCGTCCTTTACAAACATTTATACAGAACCGGACCAGCTAATAATACACAATGAAATAAATTAATTTTATATTTGAAAAAATGTACATATTATCTTGGATTATTCTAGTTTTATATATCGGATCCCAATAAACACAGAATATTCCATGGATATCCATATAATGTCCACGATTTGGATGTCCATTTACCACTAGGACAATGGATATCCGTTTGGGGACATTCACTGGACCTTCAGTTCTCACCACTGGACGTGAAAATGTATTTGAATGATGGACGTCCATTGGACATCCATTGTTCATCCTTTGGTCGAATCGAAATATACACTCATTAAAAATGAACTAGGTCCGCTATATTTTATACTTACCTATACCTTCCATCTGCTACGGCTAATGGAAATGGCATTACACAAATGTCTATTTGTATCTGATTTGGAATGAGGAAGAATGAATAAGGCTGAACATCTGTGGTTTAATAAAAATAAATAATAATTTGATGTTAGACTGTGTAGACAGCTCTTGTACAAAATTTATCCAGTTCTTGTCCTAAATGTATCCAGTTCATGTCCTAAATATATAGTTCACGTCCATAACAAGTAGGTACATGGGATGTCCTGTTCATGTCCAAAACGTATCCAGTTCAGGTCCATGAAAA
Source organism: Lochmaea capreae (assembly GCA_949126875.1). Classification (NCBI taxonomy): domain Eukaryota; kingdom Metazoa; phylum Arthropoda; class Insecta; order Coleoptera; family Chrysomelidae; genus Lochmaea; species Lochmaea capreae. The sequence continues at coordinate 4,243,240 of OX421402.1, forward strand.
GTCATGGTTTATGCTTAAGATTGTATAATGGCCCTTTTAAAACACGTGTTAGTTTTAACAAACCTTTCATAGAATCTTATTTTGGTGGGTTTCTCATACAATACGCTTATTTTTCCTTGCTACTTCTTTTTTTTTTTCATTAATCAAACTTGTGCATATTTCTACTTTTTCGCTATTAGCCGATTTATTTCAAGTAATTTGTTATAAAATTGTTTTGAAGCTATTACATTATTTTTTAATGGTCCAAAAATGATTTTTTCCGGTCCTGATACTTCTCTCGTTCATCTTCCGTCATCCAACGTCGTCACCAACAGCGATCCCACGCCAATTCACAAATCCACTACTCCATAGGCGGAGACATACGGTTGTAGAGGGAGATTTTAGAGTAATTCCTTTGTTTGCATTATTGAAAGCGTAGAGCGCAGGACGAAAAAACAATGGTTTTAATAATTATAATACAAAAATAATTAGAGTGGGAGAAATCATGAGCAAAGGAGAAAAGTGAAAAAAAAATCTAATAGAGATAAAAAGTATGCTTCAGGGAAGAACGTGAAGACTAAAACGCACAGGGAGAGAAAGATAAAATAGTAATTGTTTCAACTCTTGCTGTAACATATATTACTCTATCGGTTTCACAAATTACTAAATTTGGAGTATACATGTCGTCAAGTAAATTGTGTGGAATAAAACCTTTCTTCGTCAATTAATATATTGATTGCCAATATAGTTTTAATATTTACAGATGTTGCTTGTGATATAGATTTTTTCGTAAACTGATCCTTCCTTTGACAGTTATTTAAATTTAAAGTTATCAAGAATTTCAATTTCCTTCCAATACCCATAATAGACTCTCAGTCTATTATTAATAACACTCTCACAAATATACGTATTTCGCTAAATATTTCCAAACATAATAAACATAGTATTTAAATTGAATTTAACTAATTAATTTTGTAATAAATCGCTTGTATTTGTATTTGTTTATTTTTAATCAGCTTTTGTACAGTCAAACAGGAACAGATGTGGTGACAATACGCTGAAAACAGGATAATGGTATTTTTCAAAGTATTTAGGTCTTGTCATTTCCTATTTCATGATTACATTTCAAGTTATTTTTAAATGAAATTAAATTGTTTGGATTAAAATGTTTACTAATAGTAAATACTGAAGGTGAACAAACCGCGCTTAGATATTCAACTAGCACACCAGAAATGGAACACTAGATATTCTTGTACGACGGTAAGGCATATAATTTCTGAAGGATATATACTTATATGTATGAATCGAAGCGCCTTCCGTCATAGTAATATACCTTCGCTTGTGACAGTAATTTCTGTGACTTGGTCCGGCTGCTGAAATTAGAAATAGGTACATATAAATACGAAAAAATTAGAAACAATTTTAAACCAAGTAAAAAACACGCATTCGCCTCATTGCAACGTTTTCTTTCAAAATAATTTCCAAAGACATCCCGATGAATGGGTTCAATAAAATAAATTAGATTTTCACACCGGCTAAGATTTCCAGCTCACGATTTTCGATCGCTGTACAAACTGATCCTCGCAAAGCCTTATGAATGAGTCACTGTTTTTATGCGATGAATCAATGAATATATGAATCAATTTTGATTAAAAATAGATACAAAAAAAAACAATGGTACATACATACAAAGTGCAATGAGCAAACGTAAATAATTCTGTGCATGCATTGATTATTAATTTACAAAAAAAGGAATTTTTTTACAAAATTACTAAAATTAGAATTCCACTAAAAAGGTATATTTTTACTATAAAGGGTTTAAGACAAAAAATCCCAAGTAGCTTAAGTGGAAAAGCGGAGAAACTGTAATACACCTTAATTTATATTCCAAGTAACGCTTATGCCATTTTGCGTCGAAAAGTTGGGATATATTATTTATATTATTATTTATATCGAAATTCCGGAAAAATAAAATAAATTTGTGGCATAGGATCCAAGTATCTCCTTAAATTCAGTTTAAAATTAGGGTTAGGGAACAATCGAGTGAACAGAACATTTATTTACATCAGATAATTTAATATTTTGATACCTCTAGTCAAAAATTTTGACAGTCTGTCAAAATTATGTTACATCTTTTACCACAGAAAAGTTCAGTTTCGCGCGACAACACTAGCATAAGATGAGATCATCTCACGGTCTTCACGACCTCGAACACATTTGAAAACCTAAAATCAAGTAATAGTTTCGGTCCCCTTAACTCGTGTGAAGCCCTAGAAGCCTAGACGATGTTTAGTCTTCCTCCAATTTGCGCAGCCTGTCTGGTGTGTGCCAAATACGATTGATACGTTTGTTGAAAATTTTTCTCCATCAACATCTTTTATTTTGACTTTATAAATAATTAAAATTCTAGTTGGAATGGACATGTTACTTTTGTGTACTATTACTTTTTTCTGAAATAATAAGATAATGCAATGGTCCTAAGGTAGTAGTCCAAATAAACAATGCACCAGGACTGTCTTTTTGTACCGGTGCTAAGTGAATAAAATTATAAGGATAAAGAGTTCATTGTCGAAGTGGGAACCAGATAATTGTTGACTCGGCAAACTTGAATGTATGTAACTGGAAAATTTCGTTGTAATTGTTTTCAATATTAGTTGTTCAGATAATTCCGAGAGCAATTGTAAGACCAACATTTTACACGTTGTTAATGCTTTACATGTTGTTTTCAGGGTAGATGAGATGCAGATTTAATCATTTCTATGGGTTATTATTTACATTAAATTGAACTTAGTCGAGCAGCATGCTTAAAAAACCAGGATCGGTCTATGAAGATTAGTTTGTTTTGTTCACGATCACTCAATTTTTAATTAGAAATATTTTATTTTTGGTGTTTTTTGAGAGATAGGAAAGTACAAACTTTTTTTTGCTGTCAATTTTAACAAACATTGAAAATTTCGTGAATTTAACGTTTCAGAGATAGTAAACTACACAAAAACTTAAGAATTTGACAGATTAAATCCAAAATTCTTGGTGTTTTTTGAGAGATAGGAAAGTACAAACTTTTTTTGCTGTAAATTTCAACAAACATTGAAAATTTCGTGAATTTAACGTTTCAGAGATAGTGAACTACACAAAAACTTAAGAATTTGACAGATTAAATCCAAAATTCTTGGTGTTTTTTGAGAGATAGGAAAATACAAACTTTTTTTTCTGTCAATTTTAACAAACATTGAATATTTCGGGAATTTAACGTTTCAGAGATAGTAAACTACACAAAAACTTAAGAATTTGACAGATTGAATCCAAAATTTTTGGTAGTTTTTGAGAGATAGGAAAGTACAAACTTTTTTTTGCTGTCAATTTTAACAAACATTGATAATTTCGTGAATTTAACGTTTCAGAGATAGTGAACTACACAAAAACTTAAGAATTTGACCGATTAAAACCAAAATTCTTGGTGTTTTTTGAGAGATAGGAAAGTACAAACGTTTTTTGCTGTAAATTTTAACATTGAAAATTTCGGGAATTTAACGTTTCAGAGATAGTGAACTACACAAAAACTTAAGAATTTGACAGATTAAATCCAAAATTCTTGGTGTTTTTTGAGAGATAGGAAAGTACAAACTTTTTTTGCTGTAAATTTTAACAAACATTGAAAATTTCGGGAATTTAACGTTTCAGAGATAGTAAACTACACAAAAACTTTAGAATTGGACAGATTGAATACAAAATTTTTGGTAGTTTTTGAGAGATAGGAAAGTACAAACTTTTTTTTGCTGTCAATTTTAACAAACATTGATAATTTCGTGAATTTAACGTTTCAGAGATAGTGAACTACACAAAAACTTAAGAATTTGACAGATTAAATCCAAAATTCTTGGTATTTTTTGAGAGATAGGAAAGTACAAACTTTTTTTGCTGTAAATTTTAACAAACATTGAAAATTTCGTGAATTTAACGTTTCAGAGATAGTAAACTACGGACATTATCATTTTTGCGGACATATTTCATTGTCTTAATAGCCGAAAGTTGAAATGTGAGTGTTTTTTGCTAAAATTAATTGAGGACGACACACGAAAGAAATCTGCCGGTGGCAACAAACAGAAAATAACTAAATCAATAACCCTCTATAATCACTTTATTTTTCTAGCCAGCAATCAAGTAATTTTTACTGTAATTTGTCGACGTGATGTCCCATAAGTGACAGTGTCCGACAGGGACAAGCCAGACTCGAAAGAAGGATATCGAGTAACGATGAAGGAAACCGAAGAAAAAAATTAAGTCTAGCACGCGGCAAAATCGAGGGGAAGTTTCTGGGTCGTGGGGGTTGCTTGGCAACCAAAATATAATGAACAGGAAGGGGAGAAAATCGGGGGTGGTACGATTCGAAACCTCTGAGCGTAAAACAAAGAGAGAATCTAAATGAACACGAAAATAAAGAGGGTAGTAAACATACACCTACACGGAGCTGGTTGCATGAATGGTTGTTTTATGCATTGCATTATGTGAAATCTATTCACTCTGATTAAAATCTACGATTGTACGACAAGAAATGAAATCGTATTTTAAACGTTGTCTGGATTTGAGTTTCCAAAAGGGATCAAATTAATTTAACGTATATCACTCTTCGCGAATAAATATCTACCATCAAGTTTCGCATTGATTCACATAGGATATCCCCAATAAATCAAATCTGTTAAATTTATACCTGACCAGTTTCAATAAAAATGATCACGTATGAAATTTCAGCTTTGTTGATTGAGCCATTTTGCAAGCTTGTAATTACAGTGATTTATCGATTAAATATTTTATTCCTCTTTGTCCTAGGATAATGTTAATCCGTGCTAGAACTCCACAGAATTATTACAGCTGTGGGAAATATGATTAATTTTACAAAAATAATGTAAATCCTTCGATATTCATTAACAAACTGCAATAGATTCATTATTTTCTGCAAAAATGTATCTTGTTTTGTTGTTTTATTGCTTTTTTATTATTGGTTACCATCAGCTGTAAACCCTGAGTTAAATACATAATTCTCCAAAAAATTGTTCAATCACGTACGTTAAACAGAAAAATGTTTTGAAGGACACAACAATACTAACAGTATATTTATGAATTGAAATCGATTAATTGATGAATGTCAGAGTATGAGAATACAGCTGGTTTCTCTTTTTGTGAGAGTAGGGCATTTATACTCTATTTGTATAAGTGAGTGACGTGCGTCATTCCAATTTGTCTAAATTACATACTAAATACATGCGAAAAATTCAGGAGGTGATTGCCCGTATAAAACTTAGGTTCTTTTCTATGACAACATTTTGCAGAAAACAGTGAAGATGGAAATACATGAACATAGTCACAATTAACAAAACTCGCAACTGGTTTGTTGCTGGCGAACTCTATAAGAAATAGAGTCCAAAGATTTATGGTTTTTCTATCACCAGTTAGAGCGTAGTAAAAAATACTTTATAGTTTCAACTTTCAAACCCCACAGTTCGGAAACGAGTTTTTATACAATAAATTCAATGGTAAAAATTTATCTGACTTCAAATGTGGTCGTAGAGACACCGATGGACGTCCAAATGAGGCGGTAACACCAAAAAACGTCAAAAAAATCCACAAAATCGTTTTGAATGATCGAAAAGTGAAGTTGCGGGAGTTCGCTGACATCGTACAGATATCAAAAGAACGAGTTGGCTTTATATTGAGAAAGCTCTGTTCAAAGTGGGTGCCGCGTTCACCAGATTTGGCTCTCAGCGACTACTGTCTGTTCGCAGACCTAAAAAAAATGATCGCTCGCTCGAATGAAGAGGTTATCGCTGACACAGGAATATTTTGATAAATCGTTCTACAAAAGTGGCATTGAAATGTTAGAGCGGCGCTGGAATGATTGCGTTGTTGTTGATGGACATTCCGTTGATGAATAAAACTGTTTTCTTTGTTAGACCCAGGACTTTTCAGCCCATGTGTTAAATACCTATATACACTATACAGTCAAGTTTCGAAATGAAAGCAAGGTAAGTATACAACTTAATTTGTACTGAGTAGAATGGATTGTCAAAATATTTTCTGAAATTACCAAAGGATTTCGACGCTTAGAATGAATGTATATCTATCGTTCTGATGCAATTTAATGCGAGAAAACCAATTTCATTATATCCTCGAACCAGCGACTTCGCCAGAATACAAAACATTGTGTGATGCGTTCATTTTCATTGGTTTATTGACAAACAGTTATAGTAGACGGTATCGAATACGGTATTGTCTTTATTGTATTGCTCATTTAAGAGTTTTGTAATGTTTACAAAAGATTAGAGTTATATAAAACACACAAAACCTACTTAACTAAAAAGCAAAAAATAACAACAATATACCTAATACTTATTTGTTGTTTCGGTTAATGTAATTGCGAAATTATTGTTTATTATGTAATGGAAATGTAGACATTTTCCAACAATCTCTGTGGCTCAACCACTTTACTGGAGACAGACGTACAAAACGACATGAAATGGACAAGAATTTTTTTTCATTGTAGTCTAACGTTTTCATTAAATTTGTATATTATTCTTTATTTTCTTGTATTTCTTTCGCAAGTTGAAATAACAATAATTTAAAAATTAAATCTTATTACAGTTTCCTGTAATATTGTCGTATTTAATAGAGTGAATGTATCAACAGATGAAAAATAATATTTTTCAAAAACAGTGGCCGTTCAACTAAGGAGCAACAACTACTTCCCGTGCAATATGCACCGCTTGATATTGAATTACACCCCAAAGTCAAACGGGGTTGGTATATCTACAAGATATTTTAAAACCAACCTTTCTGGTTTGCAATTAGAAGGGACAACACAACTTGTAGACCGGTTTCGGCGTATTTGCGCCTCATCAGTACAAGGTATGTGGTGTCCGTCCGAGAATCTCTAATCCCGGACTGAAGAGTACACTTCAATCACAATCAATACATGTCTTCCAGTAACGGAAATGTAAAGATTGTGACGGTAGCGACCTCTTCACTTCCAATCGCAAACCAAAAACCTTGAATTCATAGAGTGTTGAATATTTATAATTATTCCTTTCGACATCAATTTAAAAATTCACTAAAATTACAAAAAATGTTAGGTATATCAAAGATGAAATTTTTTTCAAATTAATATATCACCAAAACCATTTTTTTCCTGTTTAATTGTTTAATATAAAAACAAATTAACTTTAACTTTGGATAAGATGTTTTTTTTTATCTTTTATCGAAATTGCAGAAATTCCATATGCAGTAGGACACAGTCACCACACACTACGCATGGGATGAAAAAAATGTAGTTTCTTATCGTGAAAAGGGGAAGAGGTGCATGGCAACGTCGCCAGTCGAGGGCTGTATAGGATGTTAGGTGGGTGGTTGGCAAGGGTGGTCGGGTCGGGCGCAATAGTGGGGTGGTTTGGGCGAGGGGGAGGGGGGTAGGAAGCCCTAGGCGGGCAGTGGGTGCCGCAGTATTGGGTGGGTCAGACATCGTAGGAGTAAGCGTTTCATGCGTTTGCTCCTCAATCACTATTTTCTTTGTATAATCTTATAATTACTGTGAGACATCCTAGTGTCAGTTGATGTGTGTTTTTCACCGATCCAATGCAGATGTTGTCATGTCATTACCGAGCTTGTATACGTTTTACAACGTGGTAAGTCTGAGTGTTTCCTTATATTAGTTTTACGTGACATTGGCGGAACTTGGGATAATTTTGACAATAACAGCAGCAGCGACGATTCCTATTGGCTTCAAGTAGAATGTTTTGCGTGACGATTTTGATCAATCAATGAAGATGAAATTGACAGTAATGACAGATGTCAGTGCGACGATAGAAAAATCATTCTTCATCGTTTATTGTATAAAGTAATGCAATTTTAGTCCCGATCTTACTTATATATAAGTTTTCACATAAATACAATCAACAAAATAACAGTTTCACTGTGATTTCTAAATTGTTTAACAATAATTAACATAATTCATTTTAAAACAACAACATGGATAGGTACATTATTGCCAAATTAATATATTTAACAGTCTTCTGGTTTAAGCCATTGTCAGTATACTACACAATTACAATATTCTTGAAAAAAAATATAAAATTTGTTGTTTTTTAAACGTCAAATTTAAATTAAAAAATATGATACACTCCTCGTAAAAAAAACATAAATGTATTCCGTTTCAATCAGCCCACATAAATTATATTAAAATTTTACAGTAGGAACAATAGAAGCATGTGTTAGTGCATAAGCGGACTTGAAAATATTTTTTTGGGTAACGGCTCATTTATTTTCTTTAGTAAAATACTGAAGAACGAGGGGGAAAATTGACTAAAATTGTTTAATAACTCACTAATTTGAAAGATCATTTGGTGACTCGTTTGTTTCAATAACAAGATGCTGGAAATGTTCGTCTAATGCTGAGGTATCCAAACTTTTTTGTCTCGTAGACCACTTTTCCATGCTCCGATTTGGATAGACCTGATATTGAGTTGTTCTCTGAAGCCATATTTATTGTATACAGTGTGTAAAAGCCAAACGGAATAAATTAATTTATTTACTGTACATTTTTATAAAGAAATCCCGAAACACATAAAATTTAAATTATAAATTGACAATCTTCAACGTGAAAATGCGATCCCTACCTTCAACCCCCTTAGAATGACAAGTATACCTCCAATTTTTTAAATGGGAAGTATAGGCTTGTCATACCTAGAACTATCGTTTTTTGAAAGGTCTCATCATTTTGAACATCTACTTAATTGGTTAATTGTTGCAATGAGCTTGAAAACGATAACATTTTTCAAACGAAATATCACAAGCCCATCCTATCAATTTATAATTCAAATTTGACGTACGTGTTTCGGGATTTTTTATAAATTTGTACAGCATTATGGAAATTTCAGGTCCTAAACCCGCCTCTGTGAGGGGGCTCTTTCAACATGGAAGTGGCAATGCCTATGACAGGCAGTGCCATTGACTGCTATGAAGATATGTTTAAAGAAATAACCAGAAAACTCTATGGAGAAGACGGTTTACCAGACCTAAGTGCCAACGAAAGGTTAGCTTCCACAAGTACAGACAGAGGTTTAACTCCCATAGAATACGAAGTAGAAAATCCAATTCTTAAGCCTGAAGAACATTTAACGGCATTTGGTTTGGCTGCTCTAATGCAAAATGGTTTCCCAACCAGCGGTATACTTAATCCTAATTTCCAATGTCACAAACCGAATAATGGAACTATATTAAATACTTCTTATGAAGATAAATGGATAGCTAGTGAAGAAAATTTACAGTGGACACAATCTAAAATAGCTACTTACAACCCCGCCCAAAAATTGTATAAATGTTCAGAGTGTGATTGTGTAGGTTACCTTCTTAGAGTAGCTGAACATTGGCTAGGAACGCATTCTACAGTCAGAGCATTTCATTGTCCTCAATGTCCTTATGAAAGTGCTTGGGCTAGATGCGTTAGGATACATTTAAATAGGCAGCACAACATCAACACTGATGAATCCTGCGATACGTTAACCAAAGATAACCCCGTACTACAAGAAATTGTAAAATATCTCCAAAAATTGAAAAACAAATTAGAAAGTAATTGCAATAACAAAGTTCCCGTCTCTAGTACCGTACAAAGTGAAGACTATCATAGTCAATCGATTAATAATGTTTCCCAAGTACTGGGTAATTCAACATCAATTAGTCCAGAACAAAGTAGTACTTCAACTAAACGCTACAGTTGTACTTTCTGCCCTTACGCTACAGATAGAAGAGATTTATTCACCAGGCACGAAAATATTCACAGAGAAGAAAAACCTTTTCAGTGCTACGTATGTCAAAAACAGTTCAACAGAGCAGATCACGTTAAAAAACATTTTCTTAGAATGCATAGAGACCATCCTTACGATTTAAATAGGATCAGAAGACATCCTCCTAAAAACGCATCGGGGATGTCATATTATCAAAAATATAATTCGAATATCACGAATCAAACCAATGAAGTGTCAACGATAAGTTCGTTATCCATCCCTGGTTTCAACAACATGTCAAGAGCGCCTCAAATGAATACGCGAGTACAACAAACCGATGTAAAAACCAATGTTAAGACTGGGAATATTTCAAGAAGCAACGGAAAGAAAAAAGGAGAAAAACGTTTTACCTGCTGTTACTGTTCGTGGAGTGGAGTGGATAATTGGTGCCTTAAGAGACACATGAACACGCATTTAAAACCATTTGTTTGCAGTTTATGTGACTACAAAGCTGCTAGATCGGAGAGACTCGCCACTCATGTTCTGAAAGTACATAACAAGAGAGCCTGCAGCAAATGCCAGTTTTTAGCTGACGATTTAACGCAATTATCCGTTCACCAACAGGAACAACAGTAAGTATCCTTTTAGTTTTCAACAATTTCTTGGTCAATGTAAACAAGGTTGTTGTACGTCAGGAAGTTTAATTCTCAAAAAATACAGGATGTTTCATTATTTGTTTATTTTTAATGAAACCACAATGTTTTTGGATATTTTCATTTTCGATAGCGGTCCAGCTGCCGTTATCAAAAATTATTCAACAATGTTGACTAAATTTGACTATTTTGCTGAAATGTTAGCTAGGTATGTTTCTGCATTTAGTTGTATTGAAGCACTTTCTTTAATTTTGCGTTTACATTTAATATTAGGTTTGTTCCAACTGGCATTTATGAACCGATCTAGAATCGTATCGCCTGCTGTATAGTGCGAAAACTCCAGTTGGTACTGTTTTTGTACCGTTCCAAGAACGATACCTGGAACTCGACCTGGAACGGTTCTATCGCCAGTTGGAACAAACCTATAATGTTCAATGAATCCCTTTGAAAATAACGTCCTTCTCATGTTTGTAGATACATGACTAGAACTCCCTTTTTTTATGTACTTTTTGTCTTAATTTCTTCTGATTTTTAATGTGTTTCACCTAAATAAAATTTATCTAACTCACAGGATATTTGATAAATGCAGTTTTTGGAATAGTGGTCCTAATTTTTTGGTTTCGTTTTTGTCAAGATAGATCTTAAAGTATTAGTAGATTATTATTATTAAAAATAATATTAATAATTTATAAAACAAATAATGAGGAACAAGGAGAGTACGGAAGGAAATTAAATTTAATTTAAAAAGAGTAAATAGTAACTGAAATAGCTTAATATTTTTTCTCAACCTGTATACATATACAGTGCCGGTTTAACGGTTTTTTGGGTACAGGAGCTAAAAATAATGGAGTTTATATAAAATGTATGCCTTACTCCCATGGTTTAGGAATATAGGCATCTAAAGTTAGATATGGACAATAAAAACCATAAAATATGCAATATTTTAAATCATGGGACGTTCTGTCTGTGTCAGCTCTGGACGAGGAACTACTCTAAACCGGCACTGTGTATATAATCATTTGAAGCCTCTATTTGCTACTTTTCCTCAACATCCCAATGGATGATTCCAGTAGTCCATTCAGTTTTGACACTACTGACATTTTCTAGGCCTTTTTGGGTACAATTCAAAGTTTAGAGAGAAATAATTTTTGATTTCAAGAATTTCTAGATGTTCCCGAATATCTGAACTGGACCATTAATATTGTTATTGAAAAAAATAAAATAACTTAGGGGACTTGAATTTTTACGTTTGATGCAAGAAATTCGGTTTCGTTTTTTCTCGAACCTACATCTACATCTTGTTTTACATCTTTTTCAAATGTCAAAAACAAGACATGTGACATTGAATTGACAGGTTTTGTCCATGCAGCAAACGTAAAGATTCAAGTCCCTTAGGTTATTTTAGTTTTTTCAGTATCAACACTTTGAATCGCACCCAAAAAGGCTTAGAAAATGTCAGTCGTTTTAGACCCGAAAATTTTCTAGTGGCAATACTGAATGGACTACTGGAATCATCAATTTTATTGCTGCATTAACCTGAAAGTAATTCTTTTTAATTTTTTAATCACTTTGATTATACCCTTAACTTCAGTATACGGTACATAATTTATGTATTCTAGTCCGCTGGAACAAAGGAACAGGACAAATAACAGTAATATTTTAAGAGCTAATACATTTAATGGCAGTGCCACAACGTCTACTTCCAACTCGATTACCAATTCCAACCCTGGACCGTGTAGGTAAGAAAAACAAATAAAATTTTATTACCTCTGCAGCTAGTTCTAACATTACTAGATTATTTACTTTTATCTTTTTGTATTTCAATGAGTGTTAAATTAAAAATATGTTGTAAGTCGACCAGACTAAAAATAAATAATCTTTTTTTTAATTAAATTATTGCAAATTTAACATCGGTTTGTGGAATGTTTTTATATTTTTCTTCGTTTTTCAGCAGTACTCAATCACAGGGTCTTCTAAAAACGCACGATTTAAGCACAGCAGCAGCGATGCTTCAACAAAGTAATAGATTTCTTCAGACAGACGCAAAAACATGGAAGCACCACATACCTAAACAACACGGAGCAGCTCGCCTTTTTAGCTATATGGAAGCCAGTGATGGATCGGAACCAGAAAGTGAACCACGAGTAGCTGAAGACATGAGTAGAGTGAACCTTACCCATAGAATTCAGTCGGATTTTCCTGAGGCGGGAGATGTTGGCAATCAGGCTGACGAAGAAAACGGAGAAGAAACGGAGCTTCCCCTTTTCGTTTGCCAAACGTGCGGTTGCGAGTTTGAAGACGATCTATCTTTAGAAACCCATCAATATACGCACCGACACAGTGCAGCATCTCCCGCTAAGACGGAGCATTCAAAGGAGAATGTAAACCCGGAATTAAAATATCGTTGTCGTTTATGTGATGCAGCTTACGATCAGCAATCCTTCATCATAGAACACATGGCTATTCACTCTAATTTAGGTGCAGATACATTGGGTCCGCCTGTAGTGCCAAGTCAGCGATCTAGAAAGCAAAATCAACCTAAAAAATTAGTTTTACCTTTCTGGGACCCAGACGAACTAGACGTATTGAGACATCTGAGTGCAAAACTAAGGAGATGGAAGGAAACCCTATCAACTTCCATTCTAGGTGTTAATAGGTTAGTAGATAAATATATGGCTAAGCTGGTAACTAGAAGCGGCCAGTCATGTATATGGTGCAAAAACACTGGTCTCAGTAGATATCATACCAAAGCAACTTTGGCTCTCCATCATTATTGGAGGCATACCAGAAAAAAATTCAAATGTGAACATTGTGATATGGCTTTCAAACATCGATATCAATGTGTGTTACATAGCAGTCGTGTACATACTAATCAGAAGTCTCAACTCGTGCCTACGGTGCTCCCCAAAGAACCTACGCATTCAGCACTCAGTGCTGAGTCATTGTGCTCTTCTCAGGACACCAGTCTCTTCTTTAGCAACTCTCATACTGTATATGTACCTGACGCAACAATGTCTAATGCACATAAACTGGGAATGTCGTTCTTTGATCATTCTTTTATACATCCAAGTAATGCTATCAATAACCACATGCCAATTATAATACCAACATTTCCACCAAACTAGATTTGATAATTTATTTCCTTTTATAAGCATAGAATTTTCCTGATACTAAAATATGTAGAAACTTGTTTTATATATTGCAACCTATTGTTCTTCAGTGTACAGATTCAGTTTTAGTTGGTAGATCGTAGCCACAGACTTAATCCAAATGTTCATTTTAATTATTAACTTCCTTGTTTTAATTTTGTATTTAAAAAAAAATAGGGAAAATGCAGAACAATTTTCAATTATTGTCTACGTTATTGGAAAATTCTATGTCTACATATGAAATTAGCTATACAGTCATCAATTTTAAAACTTACAATTTAGTATATACACTGTGGGCCGAAATAAAAGAGTACATTTTTTATTTGAAAATATTTTTTTTTTTTTGGGCGATTCATTTTCTTTTTGCAGGGTTAATAACCTAACATGTCCTCAACATGACTGTAAATTTTAAAGCAAAAACAATGTACAGGGTCAGACTTATAAAAAAAATTATATAACAGTGCATTTGAGCTCGTTGCAAATGAAAACTGTCTTAGCTAAAATTGTACTAATATGCTTTTTCGGTAGATATTTATCTACCGAAAAAGCGTTTTTTTATAAGTCTGACCCTGTACATTATTTTTGCTTTCAAATTCACAGTCATGTTGAGAACATATTAGGTTATTATCCCTGCAAAAATAAAATAAATCGCCCAAAAAACAAAAAAAATATATTCAATTAAAAAATGTACTCCTTTATTTCGGCCCACAGTGTATATGGTTTTGTCTAAATAGACTTGGATTTGCATCCTCCAATAACGAATATTTTGTTTATTTACATCACTTGTAAAATATTTTTTGAATGTAGGTTCATTATTAATAATTTATGTCCCCCTACTCTTGAAACGGTTATATTTCTAGAATATGTTATTTGTTTGACTTTTAAGTTTTAGAATTGACACACTGTATGTAAACCAAGAAAAAAATGAAGAAAGTGACCTTTAAAACATTTTCTTTGTTCAAATGAATTTAAAAGGTAATTCGAGCATCTGAATAATCCAGTCATAATTTTTCATGTAAACAAGAAAATGGTCGAAGAAAGTAGAATCCAAGCAAAACACAAAATAGATAATAAAAATCGGATTAGCCATTGTTAACGTCTTAGAAAGATCAAGCTAGGAGCCTGCGGTTTTACTTGGGATAAAATAATTTGCTAGCTCGTATTATCTTTTAAAAGATTATATTTTCCTTCCAGGATTGTACCGAATCTTTTTTACAGATGGCAATTTCTCTAGTTTTTTATCCTTACCGTTTTAAAGAAAAATTGAAACGAGTGCAATATTCGGTTATTGAATTTTATATCGTATTTTCGTATGGTAGATGTTTCGGAAATACACAACACTACGTTTTATACTAATTTTATTAAATCGAAAATATTCTGTATTAACTAAAGGGACCTGGGACCAAATTCCAACTCTAATTAATAATAAATATCCAGCCGTTGTAGTTTAGTACCTATATTACAGAGTTATTAATCAGAATCACTAGCTAAGGTGCATGTCATGATTAAAAGTAAATCCAAGTGGTTTAGCAGTGTTTGCCAGATTTTACCGGTTTTTTGATATTAATCATTTTGGTTTTGGAAGACAGATAGGATGTAGGCAAACCTAATATTAAATCAATGTTTCGTCACCATACCAAATATTGATATAAACAAAAAAATGAAAATTAATGAGGGTTAATCTTTATGTTGAAGTTAATATACAAATTCTGAAGTTTCAGTTGATAATTTTGTTATAGGTCACTGTGTCCATTTTATATATTTGTGTTTCTTATAGTTGACTTGTGTTTTTGTGTTGTGTATTTCTATTTTTATTGGTACCTATTTACTGTGAAGACTGCAATATTTTAACTGTACTATATTTTACCGAATGTATGTTTTATGTTATTGTTTTATCATTAAAATGATATTTTGTTTAATATTATATGTGTAATGTGTTTTGTATTATTATTGAAAAATAAACATGAAATGTGACAGGCTGTTGCCTTTATTTTGAAAAAATTATTTTTTTGTACCGTCTTCCCAACTTCCCATTAGTTTCGTCGACAACAGAGTTTGTGAAATAAAATTGAATCACCCAATTTTTTAATAGTGATTAAGACTTTTTATTTTCAATAAATAATAAGTTGGGATACTGTCAACCTGTCAGTTGTCACATCACTCATCACTTCCAACGTATATGCTTCCAAGATAGAAGTAATAATATAATATTATCGTCGACACTTCAAGACTGGCTGGGAACAAGATGTTTCAAAGAATGCCAGTTAGTCCAAGCTAATCCTACATCGGTTGTGTATTATTAGATGGCGGGCTCAAGATGTAATAATTATACTAATAGAATAACAAAACTTTTTATTTGTTAACAAAACATAAATATTTTATTGTACACGATATATATTTATAATAAAAGTAACTTGTTTTTAAAGAATATTCCCCAGATATTGATTTGGTCAAGAAATAAATGCCATATGTCGAAGCTTTGTATAAAATTGGAAAATAACTTTAAAAACTGTGTATACAATACGCATTTACAATATGAAACAATTCTAGTATTACATAACCCAAACACAGATTTTTTTGAATTATTATTGCATTTAAAATCACAGGAAGCACATTTCTAAAACGCGTGCTTTAAAATCAAAGAAATCCCAGCTTTGGGAAGATCGACTCGTATATAAAATACCATCGCTTATTCTTAAATCTAACCACGTACCTACAATAGAATTTTGAAATATATGTATCTGGTTTTTAATTATTATAATGGGATACCTATTAAAACTTTATAGTCCTATTTTGGTACCATATCTATTAGTTTAAATTATTTTGGACCAGATTTCAATATTGCCAAGTTGTCCAAATTGTCGGATAGTCTTTTGTGCCTTAGATATTTGTACAGACGCGAAAAATGTGCTTAAATTGTAAAAAAAAACAGAATAATATGACAAATTATCCCATAGATAAGATAGAAAGAGCTTTGTGTTGACATGGGCGTAACAAAAATATATAGTTTATTAAATAATAGTAAACAATTCAATGTTTCTCAATATAATGAAAACAAGGCGTGTATACGCTATAGTTTATAGTAAAATAAAACCCACTGTAGTAATTTTAAGAGCATCTACCCTCTAAGCCGTCTTTGACAACGGATATATTGGAGCTCTTAACAAGCAATAAATCCGAAAGAAAAGTGATGGTCATAGGCGTAGCAAGATTTTGAATAAAGACATTGAGAGAATAGCTCACAGATTAATTTTAAAAAAAAACTCTAGCAGTGTAAAGGCGGAGCTTCGCCAAACTAGGCCGGCAGCACAAATGGCTTTGTCGCGGCATAAAATTCAACGGCTTTTCCATTGAATTACAAATGAATGTTTTTATGGTTCATACTGTTAATAAATAGTGCTACACATAATAAACATAGAATAATTGTTGCGCCTGTTTTATTGGAAGCTTTATATACAAAATTAAAACGAAACAATTTCAGTGAAGAAAGTCTATTTCCCATGCTTTAAAAGCATGTGAAGTATAAAATTGCTTAATAAATGTACCTATATTCAATAGAAATTAATTAAAACATTTTTTAACGTTTCGCTTTCTGTTTGAAAGCTTTTTCAAAATATTTACTTTAAAAAATGAGATAATTAAATATTGACAATTGTTACTATAGAATTTGGTTCGTTATGTGTAAGTAAATAATTAAACTTATTGAAGATACATTCAGAACTAAATCTACGATATTTGAATAAAAGGTAACAGAAATGTGTAGTTATTGATGATCAATTTGTTATTTTATTAAATTATGATAAATTTGACAAGTTTTTTATATCTTGTTCATCGTTCACAGTATTTTTTTCTTTTTTTATAAATATTTCGAAAAAACTTCCAAACAGAAAGCGAAAAAATGTTTTAATTAATTTCTAATATTCAAATAATTAACCATTCCCAAGAAAACGAAGTAAATGAATATTATAATCAATGGTTGAAGAAAATAAAATACTATATATATATTTTCTTTTTCTTTCGTCAACTGAAATTTGAAATTAAGACACAGTAACATCCCACTAGGGCACTAAATACTCTGTAGCCTAAAAGTGGTGGTCCATTTATATTTATATGTTGCTTATTATTGCCATTTTTTATGCAAGTTAATAATAATTTAGATCATCGTTAAAAAATGTACAAGATGAAATATTTTAACAATATAACGATAATAATGGCCTCTATATATTATGTTCTAGAAGAGTTAATCAGGTACCTTATTTTAATTCATTAAAATATTGAAAATGATAAATTATTGTGTTCTAGATGTGCACAACCATTCTTTGAGTATTTCAATTATTTTAAGATATTCAGAAAAATAGATGCTAAACTACTAGACTTCTCAATCACTATAGTTTCGTTCCTAAATGTTCAGTTGATTGTTTACAATATCGTATAAAGAATTGCTTTTCTTAAGGGGCTTTTAAACGAGCAATATTTTCACTGCAAATATTGGCCAGCCATCATAACATTTTAAATGCCAGCATATGGGTCGGCAATATGTATTTAATTCTGACTGCAACAGTATTGCCAACAGACCATAAATCTTGTTAGCAATTCATAATGTTTTCATTAACCATTTTAACTTCTGAAATTATCACAAAAACAACAAAACTAATATTCTGAAACATAAATACTTGCAGGAATACGTATGGCCGGGACATACTTACTAAATATATTATCCTTTATTATATAATCTGGCAGTTATTGTTGACAATGTTAGCCACATATTGCAGTTGAAATATTGCTCGATTAAAAGCCTCTTTTTACATTTAGTGACTTCGATGAGTCAAAACACTACTTTCCAATTTTAAATTAATAAAATTGACATAAATCACAATATCCCCGGAAGCGCTATTTCATTTTTCTATGATAAATAACATTTTTTTGTGCAAGTTTTTGGCACACACAGACATTTATCTAATTCTAAATAGGGACACTTCTAGGTAACATTAATTTTGGGATTCTACAGTTACTACATAAACACCAGTACAACTTAAAATATATCAGGATCCGTATACTGCTTCTTCCAATAATCACCGTTATATATCCAATCTTCTTGTTTGGTGTAAGGGTTTGTACCTTGATGGAACCATCTGAAAAAATAAAGGAAATTATATAATACATTTTAGTACATCTATATAGGTTCCAACATTTTCCCAAAGATATGTGCTTCTCAGTATTGAGTACACTGTATGCTCTAAGATTCGCAATTGCTTCTGGCAGTAACTTGAAAAAGTTTCAGTTCTTCCTTGGTAAAAAGGATCTAATTGCAAATCAAACAAATCCAGTTGGGAGTCTGCTCTGCTTACTTTTTCAACTGAAATAGTGAGAGTCTGAGATATTAGTAAATACTTTCCTTGGAATCCACTCAGGCGTTTTTTTATTTTTTCGAATCTTATTAACATCTCTTTGTTTTTCTTCCAATCTAGTTTTTTCAATAGCTGCACCATCAATATCACCTTGTTCTAGTTTTCTTATGTCTGGTCTTAGTCTAGAATCTGTTGGACATAGTGCCATATCCTTCTCGATTTCATTCAAAGACATAGCAAACTGAGTAAACTGGAAATACTGAAAAGGAAAAAAAATTCAATAAATAAATAAAATGGTAGAATTAAATCAAATAACAATACCAATAAATTAATCGGTAATTCAATTGTGCTAAACTTATTAAATGCATTTTTTCGTAAAACAAGCTTAATACAACTATATTGTTACTTACGTCACCACTTTGCACTGGTCTTGGATTAACTTTCCAGATTGTCGTAGAATTTGGAATATCTATGGAATAAGCGGAATCACTTTTTGGAACAGAATTTTCTCCTAAATCTGCGCTGGGATCGTCCATACTCTATAAAATACATTAACCTCATGATTTAAATGAAAGTAAAATGAAACAGTAAAAACTAAATTAAAAATTGGCAAGTTCTGTAAGCCATGAATTTAAATCGCATAACACAACACCATGGAAGCACTTTTGTACCTCCTCCGATTGACAAAACAATAATGGAGGAGTTTTAAGGCAACAAAACACGAGCAACAAGAGAAAGGAAATAGTACAAGGCTTTTATGAACTCAAGACTGGAATGGGAAAGCAGAGTAGAACTCAGTGTCTTCTCATGACACGACAAGATACCTTTGATGTGAGCTCCAGGACATTATGCATCGATAGCAATGAAAAAGCTGATAACTTATCCACAGAGAGGGCTCATATATTGGTTTAAACGAAAATGAAGAGAGGCAGAATGAAGCTCTTCTCATGCACCACTTGAACACAAAACTGAAGAACTACTCAATATGAGCAGGAATCAAATCAGAACAATAACGGGACTCAGTTCTACAAAGGAGAACTTTCCAGCAAACAATTTGGCAAAGGGAGAATGCAAAGCAAAAGGAAGAGGCTGAGCTGTAGCTGGCCAAGGAAAAAAAATTATAATGATTTTTGACAAAAATTATACATTACCTCGCTTGTAAAATTCGATTTGTTGAACGAACCAACTTTGAGACTATTAAATTTTTGTAGCATTTTTCTGGAAGTCTGAGATGGAGAGTCATTTGGACTCTTGCTTTTCGAGTTACTTGAAATTTTCATAGAATTATCTCTTACATACTCATCATAGGAGTTTATGTCTGTACATTTAATGAACTCTGTCCATTTTCCATATATATACATAATTTTCTGCTTTCTGAAATAAACCATCAATGAATATATTTAAAGAAGTAGGCATTTGATAAAACTAAGAAATCATGAATGACACTCACGATTTATCTGTAACAAATCCCTCAACTCTATGTAGATCCTTACTGTTCCCTCCCGCTTGTTTGAAAGTTAAACTGGCTTTATGTCCAGACGCAAAACTGCAAATCTCCATATTTCCTACTTGTTCCATCCAAAGTTTACCAACAATAATGTTGTGGACGCAACATTGTACGTTAGTCCACGTATAGGCTTCTTTGAGTCTAAAAACAATTTCCTTGATAAAATATAGTCAAATTTGTTTTTATATTTGGAAAATTATATAAAATGAAGCACTGAGTTATGAAACTATTTTTTCACTACAAATATCGTAAAATCCTAATTGCTGTCGATTTATTTTATAAAAATAGTCTATTATTTTGATTAGTTCTGTTTACTTGGTTGAAAATACCACAATTTGATAAACTTTACTTAGGAAACTCCACTGTGACAACTCCTTTGGGTTGAATCTCAACGCTCTTTCCCCAAAACTTTAATTTCGGATGTATGGATCCATGGAAAATCCAGTCTCCATTTTCCGCATGGAAGGCCGAAACTGGTGGATGATGACTGACTTGTTCACAAATTATTTTAAATTCTTTCCTCTCCAACTCGTAGGTCTCTCCTAAGAGAGGATTAAACGGTTTTCCAAGCCTCTCCCAATTTGAGGCTAAAGCACTTACTGCAAACCCTGTGGAATAAAAGATTATATTAACCAGGTTCAAACTAGAGTTGGTCTCGGGTTCTGGTAATACTCTTTTGTACTCTTGTGATTTCAATTAATAAATAGGTTAGTATGAGAAGTTATTGTCGGTGGAATTAGAAACTGTGGATACAACTTAAATTAGTTAATCAAATTTTGAAAATGCTCCAGACAATTTGTAATTTGAATAAAACGTTTTTAAATTAAAAATTAGATATTTTGATAAAATTTCATTTCTTTGTAGCAAAATATTATTTAAATTTGATATAATGTTTCACACTATATCTAAGATTTATACCCTTATCATGTTTTATTCAGATTGTAAGTGGTATGATGAAGTATCGTAAAAAGTAAGTGGGCTTTTGCCGATTTTACCAGACCTTTTTTTTAATCGATTGCCGATAAAAGGTCAAGCAATAAGGAGCCAATCTAAGTTTTATTCATCCCGTCACGCATAGGCGTACCTACAGGGGTGGCAGGGTGGTCCATTAAATCTTTTAATTAGAAATGGGGCAATGACGTTTTTTTATTTCGCCGATGTGCCTGCAATGGACTTTTGCGTTTTAGAAAAGGCAGCGTTATTGCTTAATTATCATTTTTAATAGGCATACTCAAATGAATCAATGGACCCCCTAATAAAAATGTCTGCGCACGCCTATGCCGTCACGTTTACGATTTCTTTTTCACTGATACAAAATAAATGCTCGTATAATTGACTGAAAAATATAAAAATATATACAAAATATTGGAATCAGTAATGTAATTTTCTATCATATTGATATTTACACGTTTCCTACTTTTTAAATGCACCACTTTTTACTACGGAATATTTTTAGGTATAGAATTTATTGTGGTTTAATTACAAAACGAAAACTCACATATAATCAGTGCCCTATTTACATAAATTCCTTAATCATGAAGGAATCAATGAATTATTTGTTGTTTTTTTATCAAAAAATAAAATATGTAACTCACCTATAACATACTGCATTCTTAGAATAGGATCCTCTTGTTCCGACGCCATCCTTAAAAGATGTGCATACTCCATGTATTCAGCCATACGTTGTAAAAAACTTAAGGGTTCGTTGAATACAACAGGCATTGTGATTTTACTTAATTCTTTTCCTATGCAATATTTTAGAACCGACCAGATGTTGTAATCGTTGTGGTACATAGGAACCGGTAACACATGTCTAAAAATATAATTGTCTAACATCATTTTGTATCTGGAAACTTGATTTTGTAAAAGTTCTTACAAACCGACGTTAATATCTGAAAGTCTTGTTTACGCGACATTCTCTTTGCGCATCAAATCTCAGTTTCAGTAATTTTTGTCGGGCTATACAATCTTTCTCAACAAATTAAAATCCTTCTTGTTTGCAGAATCTTTTACCAAAAAGTAAATATAGTTAAAGGGGAATTTAAGGATTTAATTCATTTTTCAAAAAATTAACAAGTATAACTTTACTTGAATAAAATAGTGTCTCTTTAGAAACCTTTTAAAATCACAAGAATAAATAGTATCTTGAAATATTTATATAAATATAACCCCCTTCGTTAACGGTCTTTAAAGTTAAAATTTTAGACTCTAATATCTCTCTAATTTTTGGTACCAATTACAGTATAGCTTAAACATGTCTATTATAATAATATTTCAATCAATAATTATTTTTTAGTATTATCTGAAATTCAACTCTCTTAATTGATATTATGTAATTATTTTATGCCTTCTTGTTAAATTGTCGTAGTCACACGAAAATTGGCATTGATTGAAATAATAATTATACTGATCAATAATTTATGGCGTGGGTATCAATTAGCCAAAGTCAATTTGTGTTGTGACCTGTACCTTAGAATCAGAAAATATATTTTGTTTGAACCTGGTAACAGAATTTCAATTCAACGATGTATTGAAATAATTATCTAATCAAATTTGTAGACTTTGCGGTTATATGTTTAATGAGGTCTTTGGGAAATTGAAATTGTGTTTTCTCAGCATTTCAGAATATTTAATGAACTATTTGTATAAAGTTTGTAGCCTGGGAATTTTAATTATTATTCCATCTGTTTGATAAGAAAGTTCTATTCCAAAGTTTGTTAAATAATAATATTTTGTCAATTAATATACCCAAGTATTTGTATACCTTTCATATTTATTTATTTAATAAGACAAGGAAAATGTATACTTGATGTAACGTATTTTTTTAAAAGTAAAAAAAAGCATATCCACAAGAGGGGAAGACGTGCAACTTTAATGAAATATACCACAATATGGACTGAAAAGAAGATGTATAATCTGAACATCACCAACACTCATAAATAAACATAATATGTTAACTGGAAACTATAAATTAAGTCAAATAACTTCTTGTACCGATATAAACTAAATTTCGATTAGCGTTTTTTGTTTTTTACTGTTGACAACTAGTAAGTATACTGTAAGTATAAATTCCTAATTATAATGAAAGCACTTACCTATATTCCTTCTCTTCTATTTCCATCCTGCTGGTGACAAACCCCCGTAGATTTGAAACAAGAATAAAACCATTTGCATCTAATCCTTACCTTACCATCTACATGTGGTCTACTCTACAATGCACTGAAAAACAAACCGTTACTATAGAAGTATCGATTAACAAATTGCATTAAAAGCCGCCATATATTGACTCAACTTTCAATCTCGCGGTGAATTTTAGGTGCACGCATCGATCTCTAACACCCTAATTTTATTTTAGTTGTTGGGGATGTGTGGAAAAACCAATGTTTTCGTCTCCGAGCACTGGGAAATGGATGGAAAAACAGAAACAGGTTTCAAGGAGATTCTTACAAGGTCTTTCAATCGCGCATGCCCTCATAGATCTAAATGATTTTTGTTATGCAATTTATGAAAACGTCTAACAAGTTGTACATTAATTATATTAGAGCTGTAACTGTAATGATATATTAAAAGTGTTTTAGTGCAGATCAATACTAATTATTATTGGTAGTTCGTTATAAAATCATATTTTATACAGTGTGGAAATTCTTATCTGTGTTATCAGCATTTTAATACTATTTCCCGTTTAAATTATAACATTTCTTAAATAAAACTAATAAATAAGTATACAATAGAATCTTTGTAAATACCTAATATTCTTCCTTGAGTTAAAAACACAATTTTCTATATGCTTAATTCTGAAACGCAAATAATATTACATTTGATATTCTAATAATAGGGATCTTGATATTAATTAAAAATGCGATAACTACATAAGTTTTGTTGATATTGAACAACAATATTTCCGCTTACAAATCGATTTCTTATACATACGAGATAAACCGTTTTATTGATATACAGATAATATTAGTTTTTCAACCACCTTCATAGAAATCCGAACATCAAAGTCTTTATAGAATTGAATTAAATAATATATTCTCATATATACTGGAAAAAAACAAGTTTCGATACGTATTCCCAAGACTATAAATCCCCAAGACCAAATATCACCAAAATATTTTTCTGAGCTGATAGCAAAAAAACCCGAGAGGCACAAAGAAACTGCGAACGCATTTATAAAAATTAAATAATATCTATGCTGTATATACAGATTGCGAAAAGTCTATTCGCGCAATACGATTTTCACAAGTACGACAAGGAAAATATGAGTAAAACTACTTGAAAGAGAGAGAAGAATAATTGTACGCTCAGCGATGGGCTTGTGTTCAGTTCCAGCTACCAAAAACAGTTGGGGTGTGTTCAGTGCGCCCCTATTTCAACCGCTGTTGCCAGAAGCGCAGATTAATTTGTACAAGTGATATTTTTGTCTCGTTATCGTTAACTTTTTTTCGAGCTCATGCACTATTAGGTAAAACTAAACACTTTTATCCGGCAACAGTGTCATTTACAGAGAGAATTCACATTTAAACTTTTACACGCCCATCGCTGAGCTCACAATTATTCTTCTCTCTCTTTCAAGTAGTTTTGCTCAAATTTTCCTTGTCGTACTTGCGTAATTCGTATGGCGCGAATAGACTTTTTGGCAATCTGTATGTAAATTTACTACTTCACATCTTGTGTGGTTATTCGCGATAACGCATAAATTCTTTTATGCCAATAAATTAATAATTCCGAAATTGGAAAAAGAGTCATAATATTTTTATGGTCTTCGTAAAAGCATAAACCTGTATATTGTATTTTATTCATTTCACAGTTTCAATCAAACACATTAAACAAGTTGTTAACCCTCACAGTACCTATAATGCAAAAGTTATTTAGTCCCTGAACTTAAAAATAATGTTTTTTTAATGATTGTTTTGTGTTTAAGTAAAACGAGTTTAAGTAAAATGAGAATCAATATATAAAAACTCATCAAATTGTCAATAAAGGTCTTTGAAAGTTATCACACAGTTTGTAGGATTTCCGTTATTGATATTTAAACATTTATTCGTCTGATTTCAGCAATAACTATCGGCAAACACATTGAAGTTTACCACTCGAACTTCTAATGCACCAGTTTTTTTTCTGCAAAAGCTTTATTTTTGAAACGAGGGAAATAGAAGTAGGGTTTATAAGAAAAAAGTTTGCCAGACTAAAAAACAAAACTAGAAGAAATTATAAACATCAAAAGAAGAAGTGTGCAACAATTATTAAATTTTATTGTTGGATGAATTAAGATTTAAAAAATGTTAGCCTAAACTTAAAAACATACTGTATTAAGTTATACACACGGACTGTGTACTGTGTCTGTCGCATAGGTTAACAACGTAGTTCCCTGGATAAAAAACACATACCAAAGGAGCAAAAAGTATTTGACGATGTGTAATAGTCTATTTATACGGTACTAAGTTGGAAATATAATAAATTTCTTTTCAACGAGCACTGTTAAAGTGCTCAAGCCAACATTCTGTAAACATCAATAATAATTATAATTACATAATTACACGTCATGCTGGAGATATTTGATTTTTCATATCGTTTTAATTCTTTATGGTTCCATTTCCACCGCATGCTTTTGTAAAGAGTTGATAATAAAAGCTTGGATGCATAACATTATGAGAATAAAGAGAGGGTTTTATAATTTGAAGTGTTTAGTTCGGAATATTATCTAAAATACGATTTTTTTATAACTCTAAATAAATTTTGAGTGAAACTAAACATAATCTTACAACAAATATGCAAACTGTTAATTTTTTTCTCAGTAAATTTATTCAGTTAGAAATATGTTGAGTGCGTGTTCTTATCGAAATATTTTTGTTTAAAATATCAATGAATTTCACATTTTTTGGTAGTTTTCATGTATGAACATGATTCGATACCGAACACAAGCTGCACTACACACTTTACACTAACTGACGCGCGAATCGTTAACCAATAAGACCGAAGGTAAATTATAAAGGCGAGTCTGATACTGTGTAGTGTAAATGTTGGTGTAGTGGTAGTGTAACTTGTGTTCGGCACAGAAAATCCTAAAAATTTTATGAATCAAAAGTATATCCTGTCTCTCCGTACTACGTTTTTTATTTTCCAAAAAAACCGTAATACAAAACAATTTCTGTGCCACAATATGTGACGTTAATACTTATAATTATTAGATCTAACTTGTTAGATTTCTCAATAAGGTGCATTTCCTACTTAATTCTACAACCGGAAATATTTCATGTTTGCAAACTGCTCACGTTGTTCAATTTGGAAATGGGTCATTTCATTCGGGCTTATTGATTTATGATCACGAATAAAGTTATGATGTTATGAGATGCTTCTTAAACAGAATATGTGTATGACAGTCTGTTTGGTTGAACAAGGATGTATTTTTTATTTATTGTAATAAAACTTAAAAGACTAAAGTCAGTGTGATGAACCATATTTTTAATCCCCTTGAAGGAAAAGGCCGCCCAATGGCGTGCATATAAATTTTTTATAAATTCAAATATTGTGAAATAATGTTAATCTACTATATCAATTTGAATGAAAAAAATCAGCCTGCTAACAAAATTCATAAAATTTGTAATACAATAATAACACGTTTTCCTCTAGAACACGGAGTATCTAAAGAACAGTTTTTAGTATCGTCAACCCAACCATACTTGACAACATCATGCGTATCAAACCAAGTTTCGTCTAAATAAATTATACCTAGTTCTATTTGAATCACGATACCCTTTTATTTTGCGCAAATACTGTCCTAGTTCAACGATACGCCGAGATTCCATTATCACCATTCGATTATCTAACTTCTTATATTTGAATCCACAATTCAATAAAACATTGATTCAGGAATATCCCGCAATTTATCACGAATCAGTTCTACACTTGGTACTATTTATAAATCGTTGTAAAACCGATTAACGTTAATTCGTGAATTCTCGCGATAACCGCATTATCAGAAATTTCAGAATTTTCTTTTTTCAAACACGCGTAGGTACATATTTAAAACAGCGCGTTGACACTGAACATGTAAATCTTTGTTCTTAAATTCGGCCCTATCATCGGTATGCTAAGTCATTTGCATTTGTTTGTGGCGCCAAATTATTAGATTCCCGCGCATCATCTTGGAATGTCGTTTCTCCAAAATGCTATTCTAATTAATTATAAATAAATTATAATCATAAAACTCACCCTAACGTCTACGAACAAATAAATATTATATTGATATCAATTCACTCAACTCACTCGACCAAGAAATAGATACTAGATATTTACTACTATTATTTTAAATATTTCTTTAAAACAAAATTCACACACGCCCCTGAATCGACACACAATACTAATATCTCTCTAATATCGCAGGCCACCCTCGGAGTTTAATTTTTTTAGTTACAGTTAGTCTGCCTTAGTAAGTGACCCGTTACTCCATTATAATATAAACAATTATGTACTTGATGATTGTATAACGCTGAACACCTGCATTGCGTTGCCAGATATACAAAATTTTCTTAAATATAAATATAGTAGGCATACAAAAAGTTGTTTTAATTAATTTCTCTTTTTACAGCAATTTCGAGGACTTTTTTTAATGCTTACTAATAAATTTATATTATGTATTTTTTTTTAAATATTTCCAAACTAGCTTTCTGAGAACATCACGAGCTAACAGTTTACTGAAGTAATGGGAAACATTTGTATAGTGAGCTCAACAATTTTAGCAAATATATCTGACAACATTGCTTTATTTTATGGTCATCACACAGACTTTAGTTAGACTTTACCTAAAAAATGTCTAAGATTCAAGCAATGGTCTACGAAAGCAGAAAATGAAAAATATAATCTACGGCTAAAGCCTGAATATTTTTACAGAACGTTACTCGAGGTGAAAAACGCCAAAGGAGATAAAAGAATATTTAGATTTTGACATGGATAAAGCTTCCATTTTACGTCAGCCCATAAATAAAGTCCAACTTACTTTGCAGGATTGAATGTCAGCATTTTTATTTCTAAGCGGGTTAAGTGGTTTGTCTAGAATTCCTATATTCTTAAATAAAAATAACTGTATATTCGAATTGTTTTAATTGCACTTGACGCTAAGTCCACAGGAAATTTTTAATTAGTAGATTGTTCAATTTAAAGATATTACGTTGTTTATTAATCAAGGACTTCTCGCCGAAAATGAAAGGAGCGGTGGATGAAACAATTATCTATTAACAGTAGCTGAATAGCATGTACTTGACGTTTGTTCTTTACGACACATACTGTATAATTAACAGGGCTGGACTTACCCTTAATGCCGCCCTATTATCCATATTCTACACAAAATGAGTGATGGCTCAGAATGATTTTCAATTGTGAGAACCAATATTTTTTAAATCCCCGAACTTTGCAATTTCTGGAAAATTGCCGCTTTGGGCACTAGCTCTAGTATAAATTCATCGGAGACAAATAAGAAAATCAACAAAAGAAGTAGCCATTAAGGCGAGGGTGAGTCAATAAAGTCGCTTGGGGAACAACTAAAAACTTAATTTAGGTTTGTAAATTATTGTCTACAACTAATACATATTCTAGTAGTTTTATTTGCTTGTCAAATATTATATCCAACACGATTTTAGATAACCCTTGACCTCTTGCAATGCTGCAACAGTAATTTTTCCTTGTAAACCATTTTCTTGTTTGGCAACGTTTAAAAACTGCTGAATAATAATCCTAAAACAATATTCTGTGTTAAATTCATAATATTCTTATGACTATATTATTTACGCCCCACATGCATTTCCGGCATTTCGTACTTTAATACCACATACTATGTTATGTTGAATGTTTGTTTTTGTTGTATCTAGTGTGCAGAAAATGTAGTGAGCTCTATGGTGCTAAATGAATAGAGGTTTGTATTTTTTATCAAATAAATCTAATTTAATCATAATAAATCAACTTCTAGACAGTTTAACCTTTGATGCCAGAAAATATGTGTTCTTGACTATGGCTGCAATTTCAATTACGATCTTTTTAATTATATTATGTTGTCAAGGGCAGTAGATCAAGATCAACAAATGTTAAAAAGCGGAACAATTATCAAACGATTCTCATCTTTTACATTCATATGGTTCTATTAGGATTTTTAATTCGTTTTTATTACCTTAAATCTTACAGTACAACGACTAAATGCTACATACAAATGTCCAGGAGAAAGCTTCTTAATAAAATATGTTTGGTAGTTATATTAATCGCCAAATTCCTTGTCTTTGAGCTTCCTGATGTTATTGTAATGTTTGGGCTTCCATTTGGTGCGCGGTATCCGGTCTTGGGTCTTTTTGTTTGTTCGGATTCTGGTCCTATCGCCAATACCAATTATACCTCAGCCTTGTGCTTTTTGTGTCTACGAGGCTTTGTTTCAGGACCCCACCGACCATGTTTGGCTGTTGTATCCTTTGGGAGCTAGCCTAGACTGTCCGATTATTGCCTCGCATTCTGACAGTATATGTTTAACCATTTCGGACCCTTTATTACATCGTTGCACAGCTCCATTTTGTGCTGGTTTCCTCTGTTTGACAAATGCCGTTATTGTTCTGATTTGATCCCTGCTCTGGGCAAAAATAAGAGTTGATTAGCCATCTCTGGCTTATTGTTAATAGAATTCTCACTAATATATTTCAAAGCCAAGCCGGCACCTCTTGTGGGAAAGTGAAAGTTTGGTTGGGTTCATTGCTGCGTAAAGTACAGGATTAGGGGGATTGGAAAAGTAATGAATACTGTGGTGGCTGAATGCCAAAAGGTTCTACAGCGTTGGATGCGATTTAATAGCTAGTAAGGTTTCTATTAAAAAAATGCAGTGGCTGCTTTTTAACAAATTTTTATTGATGCATTTAATATGACCAGTTTAAAGCGAGTTTTCTAAGCAATTGTTTAATATAATTTTATACACTTTATTTATTTTATGTAGAATGTCATTGTAGCCAATAAGGAAACTATCTGTGTTCTAAAATCCGTGTATTTTGTCGTTCGGTAGATACCAGCGAACATTATAAGTAACATCTTTTAATAAAATGTATTCACCCACAACGTTTCATCACTGTCGTCAGATTTTATGCAGTCATCATAATATTCCCATTAATCTATTATTAAATAACTTTGTGCGTCGTGATAAGCTGGTCAGTGTTTTAAAGTGTATCAGTCTGAAAAGATCACAGTTCCGTTAAATGTGAACAGCGCAAAAGATCTATCTAAAAATGATGAGCGATAAAACGAAAGTGACTGGAGATTATAACTACTTTGGTGCTCAAAAGAAAGGGCCTTTTAGGTTCAACAGTATACCTGCTGTGTGTTTTTTGTATATTTTGGTAATCGGTCTGTTTGTATTCAATTTCCTTATGATGGCAAGGATAAAGGTATTGGAAACTGAAATGGAAGTTATGAAACTGACCCTTTCTAACGTGAGACTTTTCGACGATAATATTATAAAAGATATTATTGGATTCGAGGATGAAGAGGTGAGTCGGTTTGATTTTTGTGTATTTTTTATTCGACCTACTAACTAATGTTATCATGTTGAAGCTCATAATTAACAACAATCGTTTTTTATTAACAACATTTCTAAAATAACCGAAAAATCGTAAAAGGTACACTAACTTTCATTTAAAATCATCAAAAATTTTGTAATTTAATTAGGTATTAAAGCGGAGACCTCTAGAGCATCATTATATTGCTCTCTTGCGGTTGCCATAGTAAACACTTTTTATATACGAACTGCCTTACCTTTAAAAATATCAACATTATCTATAAGTTGAAGTAATTCTAAGCAAATCTCGTTGAATCAGTTCTCTTTGAAAATTTCTTAACAAGCTCTATTACCAACAGAATTTTTGAGCTTTATTTAATTCTATTAGCGAAAACTAATTGGTGAATATTATGAAGATAACATTTTATAGACTTTAGTTGAATTTATTCAAAATTACATCAATTCAAAGTTTCTACTTGAAACTGATTGTACTTGAATGGAGCTAAATTTCCTGTTAAGTACACTTAATTGGCTTCTACATTACAGTTTCATAAGAAAAGTTGGAAAGGACCCTACTGCTATGATAATATGTTTAACGTACTTGTTTGATAACTTGTTATCGTTAATTAAACAACAGTTTACATTCTTACAGAAATCAATCTATTTTAGAAATTCTAGCAATCTGTTCAAGTTGAAGAAATTAGCTTTTTATATAAAAAATAAAACCTTGAACACCGCATTAATTTCATCTCATCAATTTGAACAGTAAACTAAAGATCAATTGCCTTTTTTGCCGATAAATCAATGTCTAAACAATCAAAAACAGCAGTATTTATATCTTTATTTATCAATGTTGCATTAAATTTTTTTAATCTGTACATATTAAGATGGTTGTAGGATCATTAAATTTTATATTATTTCACAACAAACTATCTAATATTTATATTTGAATGTATTTCTATAATAACTTTTAGATAATTGCAAAATGTCGGATTTGTTTAAACAGAACATTTTTCTTATCACAATAACAACAAATTCCAGAGGATAATTTGTTGACATTTCCGTGAATTTTGATAAATAAATCTTCAACCATAAACATTTCATTTGAAAATTACCTCGATTGTGAATCAAATTATGGCGGGTGAAATTTAGGCGCTAACCATCCTTCTTTACCTGTCTGACCAAGAAGGGTAGATAATCCGACATGTATTTTCACCGCTAAGAAGTGCAGGTAGGTCGAGTCATAAAATAACTCTTATCTGAATAAAATACGAAGGTGGTTTGGTAGGGGTAGGTTTGGTTGGGTTATTATTGAAAATTATTATAATTTATTCTTCAAAAATTGACTAAAAATACGAAGGTGGTTTGGTAGGGGTAGGTTTGGTTGGGTTATTATTGAAAATTATTATAATTTACTTTACAAAAATATATCTTATTATAAATGTCGGTGATTTAATAAATAACTGTATTTCATAAATCACGTACTTCAGTCGGTTAGCGCCCAAAATACACATAGGATTAAAATGACCCTTCGGTCTTGGCGCCTAGTTTACATGTTGTAAAAAGTGCATTCATCCTTTAGCGCCCAAATTACATCCGCCCTAAAATGAAGAGAGTTGAAAAATCGCTATGCAGTGAAACATACACTTTTTCTTTAAAAAAGTTTGAGTCATTTTGAAGTAAAAAAAATAAATATGATAAACTTGCTATTGAACTTAGCTTAATACTTATAAATAAAAATCAAATTTTAATTCCTAGCTTTAGAGGCTTATATCTCGTTGGCACACATTTTATACTATCATTATTTTCACCCCCTTTATCTCTTTACTTTTTAGTATACGAATTCCTGTTACAACCTGTATAATCGATAACTTTGGATAAACTTTAACTTGGCTATGAATTCTTCTAAGTTTCTCTGTTATTGGCTAATTTTTTGGCTTTTCCACAAGTACCTATTCTCTTTGTCTTTATTTTCCTATTTTTCTTACACCCTGTACGTATGTAGGAGAGTTATATACCCTACAACAACAAATAATGTCTTAAATGAAAGTCTGATTATTTGATTACACACTTCCGTAAGATAAATAGTGGTTATTCTGTGAAAAGACTATCATTCCCAGAAATAATTAGACCATGATTCATCTACTGCAAGACCTAATGCCATTTATCAATGATAATTGAATTATCTTATGCGTGAATTTGATACTTATCTTTTATAGCAATATCCTAAAATAACAATTTGATAAAATGTGGTCAAATTATATTAACAAACATTTTAAAATTAATAATTTTTGGATCTTATTACCGATGATAGCAGAGATGAAAACCGCGAAAACAAATATCTATAGTTATAAATATATATTTGTTCCACTATGTTTTTATCTTTACTCATGTTTCTGTTCACATTTTAACTTTTAGATGTTGCAGAATAAGTAAATGTTTGGTTATTGTAGGATACGGAATCTAATGATCCCGACCAGGAATCTATGGATTCCGATCAGCCTCCCAAAGTAGTTGTTTCTTCAGACTGGACGCGAGAATACGATTACGATACATATTACGATCAAAGTACCGAAAACGATTCGAAACAAGATGAAGACAGTTATTTCGAAATACTTCTAGATAAGCTAAGCAACAGTGATAGCAATGATAATGAAACAAACGATTCACCTACCAATTTAAGCAAGGTTGAAGAGTTAAACAGATCAAAGAGAAATATTGTAGCGGCTACAAATGATGGTGTTATAATTAACAGTGAATCGTACGCTGAGAAGAAATCGAAAAATCTTACTTCGAGGTATACTGCTCGAGGCGGTACAGTCACACAATATCCTGCACAACCATCTGCAATGGGGTAAGCAAATGTTTGTGTTCCTGTTAAAATTAGTCAAATTTAATTATGTATTTTGAAATTCCCCAAAACTGGAAAATACTCATTAATTTTGTAGCTCTCCTTGGCCTGTATATCCATACCCCTACAGCTCCACACCCTCTTACAACAGCAACTCAAGAAAAACGACGAAAGGTCCCTCCGTGCTTTCTAGGAGGTCAAGAGTAAAACATCATGAGGATGGAGGCAAACCTTTTAGAAGGATCGTTAAGGTTCCAGCCTGGAAATCGTTAGGATCGTATCAGGACTCATATGTAAGTAATATTTTTAATGATAGTTTGAGAGGAAAAATAATTTAAAAATCTTACGGTCATTAGACGCAGAATATAAATAATCACAGCGGAAAACTGTTGATATTAATTGGGTTCAATTCGAGGTAGTTAACTTGTAATACATTTATTGATCTGAACT
This sequence comes from Lochmaea capreae, assembly GCA_949126875.1. NCBI lineage: Eukaryota > Metazoa > Arthropoda > Insecta > Coleoptera > Chrysomelidae > Lochmaea > Lochmaea capreae. The sequence goes on from OX421402.1 coordinate 4,277,469, forward strand.
GGAGCATGCCCTTCGGGGACTGAAAAGTTTTGATACCGTAGGGACGGAAACCGTATTGTAGAGACGTTTGAAGTAAAAATTCCTTCGTCTACTTTTAGTAGGCCAGTAGAGTTTCACAATCAATAAATTTTGGAAATTCGTAATTTATTTCTATTATTTTAGAAATAAATGTAACAAAAAGCGATTGTTTCAACAGGATGAAGAACCGCCGCATTTCGCTATAGTCAGTTTTTAGACAGAACATTACCAGATCGATGGATCGGAACAGTGGAATAGCCCGCTATATCACCAGATCTCAGCCCTGTTGGCTTCTTTTTATGGAGTTTATTTTTCGGCAATTATTTTGAGATTTTTTCTACCTTATACCAAATATATAATGAATTTATGCGGTACTTTATATCTTATTAAAATCTATTTACAATTTGTTCTACTGACAACAACAAGGTACCCATTATTTGGAAATTAAGTTTTAATCAAATCGATTACTATGCATTTTATGCTTATCGAAAATGGTTGGGTTAAGCTGGCCTACAATGTCGCTTAAAACGCCTGGAAATGCACTACCGTAGTTGATTAAACGAAAATTATAATTTCCCACTGGAAAATTCTAGATCCATTTACGCATAGAGCGTTTGTGAAAATACCTACGTGGGTCAGCTTCAATATAATCAATGATTAAAAATTGTAAATTGGATCGGAGCAACAGTTAATTTTTAGAACGTGTCTGAAAGTTGAAACACTTTGTTTTATAATTAAATCCAGAGATTAGTATTTACAGAACGAATTAATGTTTACATTTGTTGATTAACTAGGGCTGTATTTATTATCTGGTTGATTCAAAATGTTAACAAAGCTTCTTTTTTGATCATTTACAGGAAGATGCGACAACAACTTCACCCGAATTTACGGTTGTTAACTTTAACAAGAAGAGGAGAGTTTTAAAACCTTTGGCATCAGCACATTTTAATGGTGATACTTCAAACTACGTGTACGGCCAACACAGTAATTATTTGGGTGAGAGACACTGTAACCTTTATTACTTGAGAAGTTAAAATTTCTGCTTCTATTAAATTATATGGTTTAATTATAAATAGAACACCATACATTTAAAAAATTATATTGAAACCACATGCTGCTTTTTTTGTATATTGGTCACTCTTAACATGTGTTTTGCGAAATTATTATTTATTCGGTGATGCACCAAAAAAAAGCAGTGCAAAGTTAATTTTAAAAGTTTGTTTACACACAATAAGCGCACATTCTAGCTATTTAATCGTTTTTGGCAACCGTTGAAGCTATAACTAAATTGCAACTTTGAATAACCTGAAACTACGTATCTTTTATATCTTTAAACATCCAGTATTTTCGGCGCATGTGGCATTTAATTATTTTGTTGATATTTCTCGATATGCTGATCTCCAAAGTTTATGTTTGTACATAAATACACCCTTTCATAGTTTAACTACACTATGTATACATAATCTACATTTTTCTAGCTCCGCTTCTTGCTTGCTTGTTAATAGTAACGTCTTACACATTTTAAAAATATGTTTGATTGCAGGTAATGGTCATCTACGACACCCACAAAGCAGATTTATTGATTGGAAAGCATCTGATTGGGTACAATCTTTAGGTATGACAGACCATTTTACTTTACGTAATGGATACTTAACAATTAAAGATTCTGGTCTGTATTTTGTCTATTCCCAAGTAAGTTATTTTTGGAACACACTGTACATTAAATATTTTTTTAATTGTTAACTTCTACTAAGAATATGTTTGGATATTCATAAAATTCTGTTTGATTAATTTTAGGTGTATTATCTTGATGAGCACGATACCACAGGATACAAAGTAATGAAAAATAATCAGGCCATCCTTCAATGTACATTAACTATTCATTCAGTAGAAAGAAGGCTAAAAGGTAATACGTGCTTTACAGCTGGCGTCGAACATTTTGCAGCAAACGACAAACTATCGATTGAGGATATCACTGAAGGCATGCTATCCAAATTTGAAGTCGGAAAATCTTTCTTTGGACTGATAAAACTTGGTGATGCTAAAATCCAATTATAGATGTTTAAAAGTGTTTTATTTATTAATAATATGTGATTCTTTATGGTTGTTTTCAAGATGCCATGAACTGATTTGTTTGTAAATAATATTCCAAACTTAAGATCTACAAAAACAATAATAACCTTAGGATTGTTGAATATACCTATACCCAAAAAGTACTTGTCTGCATTAATACAGAATATTCAGAAACAAATTATACAAACTTAAATAACACTACAGATATTTTGTAAATAATAAATATGTACCTATATTTTCTATGATATTTTTATATTCTTTATAAGTATATTTAATATGTATTTAATAAACGCCTAATGTAATTGTTTTAAAGAATAATAATAAATATTATCATAAAATTATGTATTTTTATTTTTGACATAAACACACATCGTGATTACTTAGTAATGTGGAACAATATGTTTCCAATAAAGAAGCATGTTAACTCTAAATTACTTCCTTTATTTGCATCAGACCGCATTTACCGACATTGTTATTAGAAACAATTTTAAAACGTGACTTTTTAGTTCGTAATATCTACAGAACGGTAATTGTAACACAATAATTTAATCAAAATACTCATTTCCAGAAACTAATACATGTGCACAAATTTCTATTTCTAACTATTGCGTCCTGTGGAAATTGGAAAAATCAGGGAATTTAAAAAAAAAAATTTAATTATAGGGTTCTGTACGTTAATTGTAATTTTTTTCCCCGAGCCCGTCTGACAAGTCTCCGATACACTGCAGCCTAATGACTTATTGCATTTTTGTTCGTGCTTTCTCATAGCACCCAGTCCAGCACCTTTATCCCCTGCACCAGTTTGTACAAGTTCTTAGCTGGGATTTGCTATATAGCTCAGCGTTTGCATGCGGTTGGCCTAGTAATAACTGTCTTTTTCGATCAAGACTCTCGCATGGAAACCGTATAAATATGTATCCGTTTCCTTACCGCATAATCTGCATGTAAGGTCTCCGTTGTATAGTTTTAATTTGTACAGGTGTTCCTTTACCGGTGCATGACCAGTCATGAAACCTGTTATGATTCTCAGCTGATTTCTGCACAGTGTTAGCAGTTCCGCTGTACGATTCAGGCATGGCTCTTTTATACTTGTATGTATGTATGTATGTATTTTGGGGTAACATTCACTGAGACCTAAAAGATCTATTGTGCCCCCTTACTTCTACTTAGTTTCTGAGGAGAGTCTCAGATACTAGTAGCTCCTTTAGTCCTATTTCCCGGAGGAATTTTAGGATATCTGCAGGCCTCAACTTAGGTAACTGTCCCTCTTCTATCCAGTAGTCTCCCAGGTACTGTGCCCTAGGATTCTGAAATACTGTGCAGTTCGCAAGTATGTGGATGGAGGTTTCTTCTTCCATTCCACAAAATCTACAATCTTCTTCCTCCACTATTTTGAGCTTTTTAAGGTGTCCATTCAGGCGACAATGTCCCGTTAGGATTCCTGTTAAAACTCTTAGTGCAGTTTTGCTTTGACTTATGCATTCATTTGATCTCAACAGGTTGTAGTCACCCAGAAGAATCTTTGATTGCCTAAGCCCTACTAGATCTTTCCAATTGTCAGATCTTCTCTTTTCTTCGGCTTTACCTATTTCTTCCAATATTACATTGGAGCTGATTCCGCAAAAAGGTTCCGGCCCCCAAAAGGGTATTTCACTCCCCCTCTTTGCTAGTTCATCTGCTATTTCGTTTCCTTCTATTCCAGTGTGTCCTGGAATCCACAGTAAGGTGACTTTTATACTTAAAGGTTTTCCCATGCTTTTGCCTTGGGACGCTTACCCAGAAATTTTTATGTAGCTCTCTGATCCAAGTCTTTACAGATCCTCGTACTATAGTTTTCGGTATACCGAGAATCTGTCCTGGTTCAGGCTGCGTATCCTCTGACCCCCTTTTTGCAAGTTCGTCAGCTTTTTCATTGCCCTCGATACCCTGGTACCCAGGTCACCTTGACGTATTCCGTTTGGCTAACGTCTTCAGTTCTTCAATGCAATCCCATACTAGTCTAGAGGTCACTTTCTGGCTTGAGATCGCCCTTAAGTGCCGCCTGACTATCTGACTTGATAGGAATCTGCTTGCCTTCGGCAGATCTCCTGTTGTTTTCTCTCGCGCATTGCAAGATTGCATATACCTCTGCCTGAAATACAGAGGGGTAGTTTCCCAGTGCGCCCCAGTGCAATTTACAGTTTTAGACCCATCGGTGTGTAATTGTCATAGAGGAAAACTCATAAGTGTAGTGTTAGACTTCATTTAGATAACCTACCAAATATTGTAGATAATACCGACCCCATTAAACTTAGAAGTATAATTCAATGTCTGTCGAGGCATATAACCAGAGAAGTAGTAGTTTCTTCTAAGTAAAGTCACGTTTTTGAAAATATTTTTAAAGCTTTGTAACGAGTTAATAGTATAAAACGATTAATCGATATTCGTAGTGGACTTGACTAGAAATTTTGTTCAATCATAATATTGTAACTTGACAATTACATTTTTCACAACAGATTCCAAAAAGTAAGTATGATGAACCTATTTTTAAGGGTACCTAAGTAATAATCCATTTTTAACCTCTGTATAACCCGCAACATAAAGAATTCCCTTTCTCAATCTAACTCAATAAAAATCTGTGTAAAGTATCCAGACCATCCAGAGCAAATGCACTGACGAATCACTCTATATATTACGTGACCTATACCTACCTGTAAGGATGTGAGAGGATCATAATGTAGGCATACTAAAAACGGTAATGATCTAATTTAAATACTTACCACCCGTTTATCTATTACAAATATTTAATTTGTGTTCACATATTTTCTACGTTTCCCGTTAATCTTCCGCGGAAATGTAAGGTAATAATTAAAAAAGATTAATTATATTTGTTACTTATTTCACATCTTTTATTTACTTTGTTACATTAAAATAATGTGTTAATAATACTATTTATTATGAAACTGGTCCAATTTACAAAAAAAAAATCATAATTGTGTTAAGTATTAAAAAAATCCATTTTCATTCATGGCGCTTTTCCTTAACGGCATCTCTAATCCATTTTAATATTACGGATGATAAACAAATTATAGAGGTCAACTACCTTTCTGTACAGTTTTTTAACAACCCCTTTAGTAATATTTATTTATCAAATTTTATCCATATATGTGGAATGTAAGACATGTTGACATTATTGTTCATCGAATTTATTCTATAATGTATATTTTACAAAATTGATATAGTGATTTTAATTAAAGTGTAATATTTTTACGTGTGAAACGCCCACTTATATTAAAACGTAATTAGGAATTTTTTACATAGATGTTATCGACCAGATTTAAGAGACATGCGCGATCCTATAAACAATCCTTTACTTCGTTTCTGGGCAATATTCCTCAGTTGAAATCTCCCAAACTCATTTGGTGTTCCCTTAAGTACATAAGTTTGAAATATATATGATTTATTAGGGGTAAGTCCTATATTTTAGGTGCGTTAGTTGATATTCGTATATAAGATAAAACATTTGTATTTAAATTTTTTAAGTTATTTTTCATTCAAGTTATCAAGAAAAAAATATGATGCTCGGTTGAATTCATATTTATTATGCAAATTGTTCATCAAAACAGTACAATTTAAACTCGTGTTTGGGTAAAGTTATTAATAAATAAAATTTTAATCAACAGGTCTTAGTACAACGCTTATTGATTTGTGGGGTCTGGTGGTATAAAAGAAATTTTCTTTTTTTTTCGTTAATGCTAAAAATATTTTTAAAAAAAAGTAAAAAACACGCTTTATAGGTAATCGAACTAAAAAATAAAAAATTATTATTAATTTAAGATTAAAATGCTTTGTACTAAATTTATACACTAACTCTGCAATTGGGAATAGAACTAGTAAGGAATTATAACAATTGATATCGAGCACCACCATAATGACATTAATTTTCTCGTTAATCATTTTATTCTTAAATTAATAATTACTTTTCACTTCTTAGTTGGATTATACATATGAAGCGTCTTTTTCAGTTTTTTTTTTAACTATAATTAATTGTATGTAAAATTTTGAATTAAGGTAAGCGTTTAAAGTGGATAAAAACCGAGTTTAAAGTTTGTGTTATAAATGGAAGACTCTATATTTTATTACTATATTGTATAGTCATCGGTTCTTATCGAGTTTCCAAAATTTGAATTAATCTAAGCCTTTAAAATGGGTAAAAATCGAGTTTAAAGTTTGCGTTATAAATGGAACACCCTATATTTTATTTCTATATTTTATAGTCATCGGTTCTTGACGAGTGTGCAAAAGTTTGAATTAATCTAAGCCTTTAAAGTGGGTAAAAATAGAGTTTAACGGATACGTTATAAATGGAACACCCTATATTTTACTAATATATTGTATTTTTATCACTTTATATGGGATTGTCATCGGTCCTTGACAAGTGAACATAGTTTGAATTAAATCTGCTCGTTTAAAGTGAGTTAATAAAGTTACTTTGTAAGACATATAATTTTTTACAAAATAATTTATGGTATTATATGTATCTTTTCAGATGACATGAATTTTTTGTTTTCTGTTGAATAATGTGTTCAATCGACCTTTTTTGAACCCACATAAAGTATTTAATGTATGGCCAATATTTTTGTTACACCCTGTACTACATAAAATCATAAAACATGAATTAGAATATAATTTTGATATTCTGGTCTCATGTTTTCATAATGGCTAAGGCCGGCACCATTTCTGATTATCCAATATATTATTCGCTCCATTTCATAAATGAAATTTTAAGAATTTCATATAAAATATTCAGTCCCAAGTCGAAGAAGAATCCAGTAAAGAATTGCGTGTAAAGCCAATAAACAATATTCTAAAAATGTCATCTGGGCACGTTTTTAATTTAGAAGTTCAGAAATAGCAGTATGATGTCTTTAATGGGAAATTCTTATGAAATTCGTGATAAAAAAGACATTCATAAAAGGTTGTCAAGGTACTTGGTATACAAAAAGTAAAAAGAATCAGTTAAACTATTTTATTTGTATATATGGTATGTTTGTTTGTAGCCTACTCCTTTGGACTCGATTTTGATCCACTTTAAACGAACATATTTAATTCAAACTTTGTACACTTGTCAAGCACCGATGACAATACAATATAGTAATAAAATATAGGGTGTTCCATTTATAACGCAACCTTTAAACTCGATTTTTATCCACTTTAAATGCTCAGATTAATTCGAAATTTTGCACACTCGTCAAAGACCGATGACAAGACAATATAGTAGTAGAATATAGGGTGTTCCATTTGAAACTTTGATCTAGCATAGAGTTTGAAAATTATTTTGTACTTTTTAGTTCGAGTTTTTTAAACTACAATTTATTAAATACTCATTTGAAAGTAAACTAAATTCAATAAATAGCATATACAAAACAATGAAAATATGGTTTATAATTTTGAAAATTTATTTGATTCTTATTTATTGAATTTTTATCCAGCATTGTCAGCAGCATTATGCGTACTGCTTTATGGGCCTTACTTATTATTGCCATTTTGAAAAGTTCCAACGGTCAAGGAGATTCTCTACGGAGTGCTTTAAATGCAATTGATAGACGTCAAAGAGACCTAGGAGATTATGATGACAGTGAATATGGATATACTTTAGAACGACCAGAAGATCTTGTATTCCTCAATTCACCTGGATATGGCAGAGGTAAGAAATTTCTAATTTTTTAATTGAAATCTATTTTTATGTAAACTTGTTACAGAGCGACCATACGAGAGACCCTTGTTAAATTATAGAAATGAAGATAAATATGAGGCTGATATGAATAAAAGAATTTCTTCTGCTTTTCGAGAGCGGGTTGAGGAAGATAACCAAAGACAACAGTTGGAAGAAATGGCTCAAAATATTATAAGTAACATGGAAACTAGAGGGAGATATAATGTTGAAAATGAAGATTACGATGAAATTCTAAGGGAGTTATGGGATAAATACAAAAGACCTTATGAGAGAACTAAAGTATACTCACCATCAGTCGAAAAACGAATGATGTACCCCAGATTTGGTTTAGATAGCGTTGGTTTAAAAAAGAGAAATCCCTACGGTGAAGTATACGATGATAGCTATGGAATGGGAGATGAGGCCTATGATGACGATAAAGAAGATTATTTTCCGTATAATGGTAAACGATATTATCAAGGAAATAAAATGAGTAAAATGAGACAAATGTATGGAAATCCTTATTCCCAGGCGAAACGTTTTCCTGTAACCAAACGAAGTAGTGATTTTAAAGATACCCACGAACATAAACGTTCTACTACTAAAAAACAAACTGATCCCAAAGTAGAAAAGGATTTAAGCAACATATTTGGCAGCCCTAAAACAGAAGATAAAGATACATCGACAAAAAAGCCTCCTCCAAGTAAACCTACTACCCCCAAAAAAGAAATGGCAGCAACTAAGAGTCCTAAAGTAACTAAAACTGATGTAAAAGCTATTTCTGTTAACAAGGAGCAGTTTCCACCAGTATCCACGATCACTGAAAAGCCTTTACAAATTAAAAAGAAATCCATAGATTGGTCCGATTATTTTGGTCTCGACAGACGTAAGAAATCTTCTGATCCTGATGATTTAGATAAAGAATGGTTAATCGAAAGGTACCACAAATCTATAAAATTGTCAAATAAAAAACGTAATGCTGATTTACCACTGTCATCTTTTCGCAATCACGACGATCCTAGAAAAAAAGGGAACACCGCTGAAAAAGATAAGTATTTTTCTGAAGAACAGAAAATAAATGATATGGACACTAAGCTTCAAGTGATGGAAGACAGAATTGTAGATGATACTCTGAAATATACCGGATCCCATGAAGGAGAAACCGATCCAAAAGATGTACAAGAACTAAAAGATAAAGTAATTTCCAGACTCGCTGCTGCTTACAGTTTAGAAAAAATGAGAACAGCTTTGGAAGAATACAGGATGGCGGTGGCTAAAGAAAGAGAAAAATTGAAAGGCAAAAAACCGACTATCGGCGAAGACGATATCTTTTCTGAAGAAAAACGAGCAGCGGTTCCTAGAAAACATGTAATAGATAAGGATAGGGAAGAGATTCCAGAAGGAGATAATAGCATTAAATGTTCGGACGGCAATGACGACTGTCACGAACAAAATTATAAAACTCCAAACGAAATTTTTGAAAATCATTATGGAACTGGTAAGTTATTCTTATTAATCTGTAAAGTAGGTATAAGGTATACCATGGATATTTATTTTTACAGAAGTATGTCCCGCAATTGTGAGAGTTTGTAATGAAGGTACTATAGTTGCTGGCGATTATGGAGAAGTGTTCAAAACTGCTTGTCATATGCATGAAATGTGTCTTTTATGTGTAAGTATATTCACCTTAAAATTAAATTGTATGGCTAGTTGTTTACTGAATCCCATTTTAGAGTATAGACATTCATAAAAAATATTGTTTTTAGCTTCTCTAATATTTCCAAGTTTTTAGTTCGAACTCCTGCTACATCCTGTATATCCAGATTGCTTTAGTATTATAAAAAGTACTTTTCATTTCAGAGTAACAATAGCTGGTTCCCTCCGACTCGTCAGTGTCACTCACTATTTCTGGCGAAAGCTTTTGATATGTGCAAAGGTGATCCAGAGTGTCAGAAATTTATCCAACGTTCCATAAGATACCTATTAGATGTAACACGTTCTTTACATGCAGAGGAGCCGTCAGCAATCAACGACTGTGAGATGTCATGTCCAGAAACGGATGCTTTTTTGGAACCAACATCTAGATAAATTATCTGTCCATGTGTCATAGATGTTTTTCGCTATAGCATGTAATTTTACACCAGAATCTTAACGCGTTTTTTGATTATATAAATCAAGAAACGATGTTTTATGAATATGTCACTACAGTACGTCTGATGTGATACAGTACTTTATATTTAATTATGTTTAATGAAGGAAATAGTAGAATGCAAGCAAGTTAATAAAAAAGCTTAAAAATTGCTCATAGTCTACGTTGCATTAATAATACATCGGAATAAATTAAGTCCAGCTGCAAAAACTCGATCTTGTCTCAAAGCATTCAGATACTAAAATTTAGTGTCGATGACTTAACGACTCATCTTAACAAGATTATCATGTGAGATGAGTAACACCCATGTAAGAATTGAACTATTCTTGTACCTTAGACTCTCATCACTTGTGACAAACTAACAGTAATAGTCACATTACAGATGAAAGTATAAAGATAAGAAATAATAATGTAGTACTAAACTAAACTAACATTTGACAATAAAATCAGACGCTTTGACTGCATAAATAGTATCGGATTAATAAATATCCTCTTCATGTGTATTAATTTGCATACTTTGCTCTCGCGAGAAAAGTTGGCACAATCATGTTGAACAACTTATAAGTGACAGGTGACAATAACTGAAAAAATGCGAATAGAAAAACTACAAAAATAAACTGAAAACATTCGCTCTATAATATTTTAATTAACTTGAACCAGTTTCAGACTTAAAATATTGACTTTATAATCTTAAATTTCGACGTGATATGTCGTTCTAGTAAAACTGTGCAAATAGGTTTGTAAATTCAAAAATAGCTTCTTAAGAGAGAGAAAGAGAGAGACTTTGAATAATAGGGCCTCCAAATTTTTAAAAAATTTATTTTTCTCGGGATATAGACAAAAATCCAAAATTGCTTAATTTAAATGTCTGCCCCATAATCTAGATGTATTAATACCTCTAGTTCGGCTGAGAATCATTACAGACCATTTTACAGGACATGTTCAGGTTAAAGATCACCTGCGAAAAATGAGATTATATAGCTGCAGACTATGTAGCGTCGAGACCGAGATTGTAGCCCACTTTTTATCACACTACGATTCATTAGATCCCACACAAACAGTTTCCGGAGAAAGACGACTTCAAAACATTACAATTTCTTACAAAAAATATACCGTTCATTAGCAAATTTAAAAAATATTTTAGCAAATGATGCATTGAAAGAATTTGTTGTAAAATTACATGAACAGCTTAATTTTTCTCAAAAAAATCTGGAAGTATCTATTGATTCGGTTTTTATCAAATAACCTACTGTACGATCCTGTCGTATTTGTCAAAAAATTTGAACAATACTTCAGTACTAATTATCACTGTAACCTTGTACGTACCTATAGTTAAATGTAGCTTCAAAGGAAGTATTTAAATTGTTGTTACTTGATGAAATATATAACCTAATTGTATAAAATTATTCTTATTTACACAACTTTTATTGATCTCTGAGAATTTAACTTGACTCCTTTTTAAAGGTTTCAGATTTATTTTTATAAAATATTTCCATTGTTAAGGTAGCAATTTACTTGAAAGAATTTATCAAAGGCTCTATCAGGTTTTGCGTGTCCATCATCAGTAACTGCTGCCTTAATCAAAGCCTCTATTTTTTAGTATTTTCCCAAGTAGTTGAAATTAAGTTTGTCTAAATATTTTGTAATGTTAATCTTTTATTAAATGTAATAAATGCATACTGGATTTCTTTCTGATTTCGCTCTAATATATTTTAGATAGTCATAAAGTCATTTAAAACTAATCTTAATTTGAGTAAACTACATCGTTTTGGAAATCTTAAATTGAGGGCCAAGCCCACTCCTGATTTTCTGCAAAGATAACTTACTAATAATATAATACCGGATTTGTATATTGATAATTGACTCAGTGGCGGCTTCTATTTCTTACCGGTCTTCTCTATGGATAATACCATGATGAATGGAATATGTTTTTGAGTTTTTTTAAGGGTTCAATATCAATAAACACAAAAAGAAAAATTTTAAATTTATTTTCAATATAAGTATTATGGAAAATATTTAAATTTTACATAAATATTTAAACTACATGAAAAACTATCTGTAATGTTATCCACATGCAGTTTTCCATTCATCTGTTAGACTTTTGTAATCCTTATTTTCAAAATGTCGTTAATATTACACGTTTGAAATGTAAGGCATATCATCTGTTAGTCAACTACTCATCGATAATTGAACAGTCTATTGATGTTTTACATGAGGGTGATGAGAAGTGTGATAATGTTGTTGACTCAAGTTTAAAAATTGGAAGGTGATTACAGGTATAAAACAATATCCACAGATTAGATAAATGGTATCATTCCGATATAAAATACTGTGGTGTTTATTAACGTTAAAGTTAAAACGTACTGGTGGAGTGCACCAAATATCAAAAATATGCAAAATGAAAATCTCTATAGCAACATGGAAAGTAAGTTATATGATTTTATTTGTTGTCACAAAACAATTGTTTGTAGTACTGTCCGAAATACAATAAATCACCGACTCATATTTTTTTTTACAAAAACGTTTGATATTTTTATTCAAAATAACATTATAGATGCAATACATATAATCTATTATCCAAAACAGATTTTTTTAACACAAATTCATGTTTATCTGATACAAGGAGTTTAGAAGCTGATTATCCGTCCACCAGTAGCGTAACCGTAGCAAGAGAATATTAGATATACCATTAAGGCAGCATTGACACACGTATATGTATAGCTCGTACAGTATAAAAACCGTTTTCCATGACGTCTGTCATAATTGGACTATGTTGCCAAGCACTTAAAATAGTAAGAGTATCTAGTAAATGTCAAATAAAGATTATCAAATATTCTTCTTTCGTACTTGGTTATAGGTTAGTTTTAGCATTTTCAAACAATGCTTTTAGTTATTGTTTGCAAACAAACTTTAAACATTGATGACGCTTCACGGCTAGTGAAATATTGTTCACAGTCTCTTCTAACTTTCCTTTCTTACAGATGTTAAAGGTAACAATGGACCATTTGTTATCACGTTCTAGTTTAAAATAATTGATTAATGTTATTGTTTCGGCATATTTGCTCTTGAAAACAGTTTTTATAATGGATGAGCCTTATGTATATTAACTTATCCTTATGGAAGCTGTGTGTGAAGAACGATGGTGTCGCTTCTGTGTGAGTGGATTATTCTATGCAAAGGAACTCGAAGCAGCATGCCAAAGAAAACACCAAACAACGCAAACTATTGTTATGGACTCTCCATCTTCACAGTTTTAGAGCGGAGACCAAAATCAAAGTTTACGTTTTTGCGAAATGTATTGGGAAACAAAACAAACCTTTTTTTCCTCTGGTTCATTTTGGTTGACTTTTTTGTCTTGTAGAGACTGTTTATGTTTAAACATTTGACTTTTTAATTTTCATAGTGATAATAAAGGGTTATATTTTTTCCAGATTGTTCATTAGACAATTTTTCCATGCAGGAAAATATTTACCCAGGTAATATAAACAGAAAATTGACCATCATTGATCGTTACCTTTCTTACATTTTCCAACCCATCGGCTCAACTCGATATTTCACACATTCCATTGAAATCGACAGACTTTTTCTCATTACATTTGCTGCCGCAACTTTGTTTTCAGAACGTACTCTCATATATATAAAGTTTGTCTAAACTTGACGCTTTCTTAAAATTTCAGTCTCAAATATCATCCACATCAATTATTTATTAAACTAGGAAGTTTCATTTCAATAAATATATTTAAAAAAAACTATGAAACATCCGGTATATTGTTTAATGCTAATCTCTATTATATTTTAGTTTATTCCGAATATAATCAAGAAACTACTATAACTCGACAACCCACTCATAATAGTAAGTATAAAAATTTGAATATGTAAGTATATAATATATTTTAGGTGAAATTTATATTTATAATTTTTTTAAATTGTTTACTAGACAACAAAAATGATTAAAAAGTTTTTATATGAAATAATAGTTGAATATTTTCAATTTCTTTGATAGATACTACAGATTTTCCCGGTTCTAGAAGACCTATTCCTATCTCAGTTATCGACCAAAATTTTAGAAGAACGATATCTCCTGCTAGTGGATTAGGCTTTTTGCTAGATGTAAATCAACTAATAATACAACAAACCATTGAACTCGTTGATCGTAAGTATCTGATATCTTGAAAAAGACTCGTGATATTGAAACTAATTTTTTAAACATTTTTAGTTATATCAAATATAGCTTCAGAAAATCGATATACAGTAAAGGTGCCACGAGGTGATACAATTTATTATGCAACAGAGATCTCGTCAAATTTCCAAAGAAACTTCTTGGGCTCGGGCCGATCGTTTCGTATGAGACTTTATGACAAAACTCAACAGGAAGCTTTAATTTTTGAACGAAGACTAGCATGCGGCAACTGTACATTTTGGTGTTATCTTCAGGTAATGATAAAAATAATTTCGATTAATTAAAAATAACGTTCGATATGCTTTTTGAAAATAATTTAGGTTCAGTGGATATCATAAAATTTTTTTGCAAATGTACATTTGTTTCAAAATTTAATTGTTATATTTTCAGAAAATGGAAGTTTGGATTCCTCCCGGAGAGTTAGTAGGCACAATATCTCAAAATATATCAATTACAATGAAAGCTAGTTTTAACGTATACAATAGACACGATGAAATAATATACAAAATAGAAGGCCCAAGTTCTTTTGGTTGCATATTAGGAAAATCGCAAAATTTTCAGGTATGTATACTTTCATTCATCAGATACGCATTCTTCCAAAAACTATATGAAATAGAAAGAAAACGTGACATTTCAATTATACCTAAATGCACCATTTTGTAATATTACTGTCAATCGATAATCGATATAAATTATACGAGGATCATTTACAAACCGTTGGTTGAATATTCAAATTATTGATATTTTTAGATATTCAACAGTGACCGTTCCACCCAAATAGGAAGTATAATTTACCAGTGGGATAATATTCAGGCATCTTACAATCTGTTATTACAAATGCCGAGTAATATTTCTGATACCAGATATAAGGCTCTTTTATTGGGATCTGCTTTTTTGTTGGTAAGTTTATTCAGTTCTCTCGTCATCATTATTAGGATTTTGTACACTGAAATATGGGACTCAATTCGTGATGGGATCACTGGCGGCGATGAGGAACTCGTAGAGTCCATCGTGCCGCGTGTAGCCCCAGAGAGCGCTTGAAATAAAATAAGTAGTGTTGGAACACTAGAAATTTAATTGTTCCTGATAACGGTAGCTGGGACGCTACCATAAATATAAAAACAGATTGTGGTTCTGAAAATAAATTGTGTTTCAGGAATACATGTATTTTGAACAGTCCAAGAAGAAAACCTGTTGCAGATGTATATGTTAAATATTTTTATAGAATTTATTTGTATTGTAGTAAGTAATAAATAAATACACATTTAATTTAATCTTTTATTTTAATTGCTTGTAGGACCACAGCTACAAATAAACTTTAAAAACTATCAAAATATGAGGTTAAAATAATTTAATGTAAACAACAAAAATGTACACATATATATATAAAATATTTTTGTAACTATTTGTATCTAAATTACATAAAAAAACAACAAACCTATATCAATTGGAAATACAAAGCAAGTTTTATTTTTAGAATGATCAAATTTTCAATGATCTTTTGTATTTACATATTGAATGTACAGTTTATTACAGAATGACCAAAAAACTACCCCTAAAGTAATTTAAGACATTGTATTTATAGTGTTACGTGACGGCGTTCACACCATTTTCAAAATATAACATTTCTATTTTTAAAAATATATCTGAAAATTAGCAGCTACTTTTTTGGCCGCTCCTGTATATTTTTGAATCTGACTAATTATACAAAGTGTAAAGATAGTTAAAGCCTTTGTTTGCAGAGCTCAGATGATATTTTTAAGTTATTATAGTTAAAACTTAAATAGAATGATATTAAGTTTCTAGTATTGAGGGATAATAATTAAAAAGAATTCTTTTACAGTCACTAATGTACCATAGTTAATATTTGAAAAATTTTTAAAATAAATAACCAACTCTCAGGTTGACATGGTGTATATAATATTGCATCGACAGCTTGAACGAATCAAAATATTGTCATTTAAAAAAATTCCAGTCAACTAGTGACTTGCTTATTAACGATAAAAAAAAGCCCTGGTGTAATTGATTGAAGAGATCAAGATCTATTTTAGATATCTCTGTATGTTTTGGTTGTTTTTGATAGTTCCATTTTGTGCTTCTGTCATTTGTTATGATTGTCGTTGTACCCTTTACCGTTTTCAGTAATCACATCACATTTACCCATTTTTTCCTTCGTCAATTCCCTGTCAATGTGAGCATCATCCAGTCTCTTGTCATCCTAGCAACAACTTTGTATCCCCAATTTTTCAACTGGATTATCCCTGCCTTGGGGTTATGAATATTTTGTGTAGTAGTAGTGAGAAAGATGTTATTTAATTTAAAAATTCTTATCTTGATTTGTATCTTAGAGCATTCATTATTGGATTTGATTGTAGTTGACATGTAAACGATTCAGGTTTTTTTACAGATCATTTTTAAACAGTAAAAATGAATGTCTGGTTAATATAATACACTAATATTATATTATATAACAAATTGGACAGAATTATTTAAATTGGACAGGAAAAGGTCTAGTATTTTATTTTGTTGACTGGGATTATTGACGGAGGTCATGAGAATGATAAACAATATAACTCGAACTGAGTGGGGTTGTGTGTTGAGTAGTATTGTTGATATATTTACTCAGATCAAAGATGGCACTAACAGAGTTCTTTCTCTGAATATTAAAGTGCTAACTTATTTAAGATAACAGATATGCAAAGTCGAAATATACTAGGTTCGTTTAATAAGCATTATTACTTTTTTAAATTTAAATTGCTTCCAAAATAGTTGATTTAGTGTTAAAATTGAATCGTTACTAAATACTCATCAGAAGAACTAACTAAAAATTGCAGTAAACTATTTATTAAAAAGAGAAAATGCAATAGGAATGTTCATTACGCCATAACAACTAGTAATTAGTCTACTTCTTATATATAGTAGCAGAAAACTATACTAGCATTTTCAAAATATGCAACGAATTAATTAGCATTAATGATAAATTAAGATAAATACAGATAATGTAACTAGAATTCGAAAAAAAGTATTATTGAACAAATATATTATCTGCATGATCCTGGGTATGAGTTAATTACAAAAAAAAGTTAATTTGACTTCAAAATGATTTAAAATTGTATACGACCGATTTATAGGATTGTTTAAATAAATGATTGAACAATGATCAATAATTACATTTCAGTACTTACCTTAATTTAAATTTGATGAATTTACTAACCGACTAGACAATTTAAAATTGCCACCTTTTATTTATTTTTATGAATAACAAATTGACGGTATTTTATCATTCTTATTCCTTCGGTCACAGTCAGTGGACGACTAAACCTTAATATCGCTGAGCAATAAATAAACCACAGAGACTAGATTATATTGCGATTCTACAATTAGACACTTTTTCTGGAATGTTTTTGGGTAAGTAAGTGAAACTTAACTGGTACAGTCAAATAACGCTAAAATATAGTAGGAATTATCTTTCTGTGGAATGTTAAAGCATCAATAAACCATTTTTAAGCTGTAATATTTCTGTAAGAGAAAACAAACTCCAAAATGCTTCAAATCAGTCTTATAATAATTTTTTTTTTCGTAATGTAACACCAAATAATGGGAGAATTCAAACTTAAGCTGAAGACTCGAGTATTAATCATGGAATTATTGTTTCAGTCCTTTTATAGAGGTATTGCATGGAGGACATAATATCAGCAGATGGATTAAAACACTAAGAAAAGTCATGCAGCAATAAAATAGAGAAAAAATCAAAAATGTAAACTGAGAAACGTCTGCCGTTAGAGCCCGTCAGATGGGGAAATTGTTTTGCCGGGGTGTAAATGAAACTTGAACAAATGGTCTTGAGTTATGTACTGTCCAGTATTGCTCTATTCCTATGAGACAATTCATAGCAGAGAAAGTCGGCTATGGGATTGGACCCATTGGCTTCCGGAGATCAAGCCCGAAGCGTCTCATAAAGCTTCACTTATTTCAAGATTTAAAAAAATATATATACAGTTTAACGAAAATTATGAGATTGATCCGAATTTTGTTAGAAATACGACTACTAATATTTAACCAAGAATTTGACTGTATCACGAAAGTTTCCATTTCATAAAATTAGACATGGTCGAAACAAATGTTTACCACTATTGCATCTACATCTTTATCTTAACACTATATTTTTCTAAAGACACACAGAAGTTAAATACTTGTTGTAAGCTACAGTTGTCTATTACAATTACATAACCCTATTTTAATTCTGTTCAAGTATACAGCAAGCAAAAAAATATGTTACTTTTTCAAATGAAACTTCCTGTTTCTAATAAATTCCACTATTTGATTACAAAAATTAATGAAAATTGTGTATCTTGTGATTTACTTAATATATATGAATATAAAGAAGATATATGTCTGTTCCAACAGACATCAGAAGCTGTCAGAAACGATCAGAGCATAACTGGTCTTAGCAAATAACGAGTTTAGTTTCGCCTAATTCCTATCACTGATTGCAGTGGTCGACTATTCTGTGATCGTTTCTGACTGTTGTTGGAACAGACCTTATATTACAAATATTATAGCTTAGCCCAATAATTCGTATAAAAGTATGTAGATTTGTTATTTCCTCAATAATTGTTCTTAATTTCTTGAACAGTTCTTTTAATTCTCGCCCAAGCAGCACCTACCTTCATTACATTGCCAGTTATATTGTTCGATATATTTTATACACTCTCTATTGGTGCCAAAAAAAGCTTAGATACCCTTACAACATACATAAAAAAAATGTGCATGGTCCAGTCACACCATTTTCTTGGGCACAATTTTGAAGAGAAACTTTTTTTAAATAATAAAGAGAGGTTACAGCTTAAAGAATTTTTGAAGAGGAAGCACTGTTGGACTTCACTGAAAAAAATAACGAAATTACAGAGAATGCTGTAAATTTTCAATTATAATTCACCGTTGTAAAACTACACAGAAATCAGAAGACACTTAAGAGACCCACAATATGAAGTTGTCAATGAACAGATAAATCTAAGGAGCTCTCCACTATTAAATTGTCTTCTTAAGCAACAATTGTAAAGATCAGCAGAAATAGTTTTTCTTGATTTCCTATATTATACCATTATATTTATCTTAAATGGGAAAAATATATCCCCGTAGGGCTATTAATACCTAAGCTTTAATATTTGTATTATCATATCTCCTTCTTTTTTCTATTTATATATATGTATAAGATAGGTCACTATTTATTTAAACAATTATCAATAATATTTAGAATTTTCATTAAATAGTGGAATTAATTATAAACAGTTTCATTTAAAAAAATAATATGAGTAAATTCCAAAAAATAAGGGTCCAAACAGTAATTTCAAAAAAAAAATGTCTTAATTCACAAATAATGTTATAACCAAAGTGCTCTGTGTACACTAATTATATCACAGAAAGAAATGCTTAAATTAAAAAATAACGAATGTTGCGTAGAGGAAACTAGACAACATATTTAGTGCGTATCTTGCAAATCTTTGCTCTGACTCCGTTATTTTCGAAAATAATGTGCAGAACTTCTCACACAACAATCCAATCAACAAGGAAAGCTTTTATGTGAAAATTTATCTGATATTATACATCAGCTTAGTCATAAAAATAGCATATATTATGTTGTGATAAATACAAATATTATGAGTTATGTATGGGTATGTGGCGAGTGTGGGAATTTGTTGAGTGGTTCGTTTCTAAATACAAAAATATTGCTACCACGAATTAGAGATATAAATTAACTGGTATATAAAAAATACTTTGTATATATATTATAATTAGTAGCATATCATTATGAACAAGTCTGTTTATTTTTTGTGGTAGCATTTCTTGCATTTCATTCACAGCACTAGTATTTTGCGCAGTTTCCTTTAAGTTATAGAGGAAAAAGTAATGTGTATCAGACAATTTTTGAAAAAAAAATCTGAGTCTAACAGGAGGTAGATATTTGGCTGAACTTGACGATTCTCCTGGTGTGCAACAGAGCTTGAATATAAATATAGTAGACATTTATTTCATGATTTTAAGGTTACAGCGAGAGATTATGTATAAAATTATATCTTTTTTTCAAAAAATATACTTAGTCCCGCTGTAACTTTTAATGCACGAGACATTTAAGTTGCTAGAAAATCCGTAATACCAAGCCAAGTGCTCGCTTTTTTTAAAGTGCAACCAAATACGCTTAGTACAGTCATCTATTGACCTAATCACTATCAACATCTTAACCCTTCATAAGAACAATTTCATTCTTGAGAAGATCCATATTAGGTGAGACCTTAATAGATGATCCTGTACAGTGGAACGCTATGTATACATGAAATGGCAAGGATAAATAAATAACACTACGCCATGTAAATGGACGGCACACAGTTTGTGTCGTTAAACACGGCAAATGGCAATAAATAGGGTGGAT
The DNA here is from genome assembly GCA_949126875.1 of Lochmaea capreae. Lineage (NCBI taxonomy): Eukaryota > Metazoa > Arthropoda > Insecta > Coleoptera > Chrysomelidae > Lochmaea > Lochmaea capreae. The sequence goes on from OX421402.1 coordinate 4,298,014, forward strand.
TAATGATAAGATGGTCGAAATGTTCATCTGTTCTATTTAGCTTTCGAACTTGCTCTGGTACCTGCTGTGTTTAAACCATTCCCTCGCGAACGAGTTCGTGAATCTACAACAAAAAAAAAACATGACTAAGTTAGGAATTCTGTAAATTCCAAAGTCGCCATTGTATGGATACCCTAACTCAATTTAAGAAGACGACAGCTTAATCTCAAATCCCAGCTCTAAGATATCCCAGGGGACCCAAACCAAATAGAGATAAACTTCAATGTTTTTTCATCCTTACCACATAAATTTCTTCTGTAATCGCCCCCGTGAAAGTGACCATAGTTGACAAGCACGTTAATGTAAATAAAAAGTAGTAATAAATAATTAAAACTCATATGCCATCTGAACCGTTTTATTTTGTACAATAATTTTTGAACTTACCTTTACTCAATGAACATTTATTACTGTTAGCAAGAGCTTCAGCCTTATCTAGTCTCATAGCACGACCTCTTCTGTCCAGTACTAACTTATCTGCTCTTACAAACATTCCATGTTTAGGTTTGCAGGTAAAGTAACGAACACCTTTTATGCTACCATCATTTTTACCTAAAAATAAAATGTTATTAATTGAATATGTATTTAAAAACTCAAAGGGAAATTACCTTTAGGGGCATCAAGTTCTACCCCTATCCAAGTTCCAGTAGAAAACTCAGTTTCTCCGATAAACGCAACAACTCCAGAAGAATTATAAGGTCTAATAAGAACACTTTCTCCTAATACTACCCAATCAGGGACGGGAACATCATGGAATTTGGAGAGGTCGGGTCGGGAACCATAGTTGTCGTTATCATCTAAAAGTCATTAAAATATTTTATAAAAAAAACTATAGGTAAAGAATATTTATTACCTTCTAAACGATCAGTAGAGCTATCCATACTGTCGTCTTCGGCTGATAAAACAAGATTATTTTTGCTTCCCAAAAGATGTGCAGATTTACTTTCGGACAGTAGCGATCGACTTTGCGGAAACGATGCTCTGTGAGACTGACTCCTCGAACTTTGCTTTTTCCTTCTGACGACTCTTCCTGGAGATAAATTTGTTTTCACTACTGAACTTGATTCGTTAAGGTCACTTCCAGTTTGATTTTGATTTGAGTCGCTATCCCCACCGTTAACTACATCATCTGAGCTTTCATCGTTAGCGGTAAAATTTTGTTCTTCTACAGATAATCTCTGCAACAGAGGATAAAATTATTAATAGGCTAAAAGTGTTATAAACATTGTTAAAACTACTTACTTCAACTTCTTTGGAAATATTGGTCAATTCTGATACAGGCTCTAAATCGTTGTTCAATTTACATTCAAAATCTGGTGTTTCGTCCACACTCATACTCTTCATGGATAATGAATCGTCACAGGATAAATTAGTTGATGAAACGGCTTGTGAGCCGTAACCACTAGAGCTTGATGATGGTGTATTGGGTTTTGGAGCAAATTCTGTTAATGAATCCAGTGTACGTGACATTGGCAAAGATTTTTTGGCGAAAGTTTTCTTGCGTTGAACGTACTAAAAAAAACATATTCTCTTTTAGTACAAAATAAGTGTAAAAAATTCTACTTTATCGCTTATACTATTAATTTTAAAATAAAAATTATCTTTAATACTCACATTGGTTTCTGTTTTTCCATTAATTCCCTCTTCACCTTGTTCTTCGATTGGATCGTCCATTAAAAGATCGAAAGAATGTTTTCTAGGTAATGATTTTGTTGGTTCCTCATGTAGGGTCGTCATTCTTAGTCCCAGTTTTGTGTTGGCTGGAGACACCATCCCCGGAAAAACTAAACACACACATAAAAAATTGTAAAAATAAAAATATAAAACAGAAAAATTAACAGGTGCAAAATAAGCAAACTACATAAAATAATAGTAAAATGAGACTAGATTCTTAAAACCTCAACAAGAATGAAATTAAGGTAATAGAGCCTCATTTGATAAAGAATATAAAGAAACACCTAGATAAATAAATAAAAGCTTGATAAATTAGTTACTTTAAAAAAAATATATACATGCCACCTTTCAATGAACAGAAAATGATTCGATGTCACACTTAAAAGTATTATTACATAATACGGCTAACAAATAAATTAAGTACAAAAAAAAAGGAATAAAATCAACTACACCAAAATGTTTCAACATATCAACATACGTTTTGTACTTGACGGTTGTTGCAATCTCAAGGAGTTCAAGTTTAGGGTGAGATTTAAGAATGTAGGACGAGCTGAAATATTAAGATACATTTAGTTTATATTACATCGGTAAATATAAACGTGCTTCGACATAACGATAACCATTTCTTCTACACATATTTTAAATCGATGTAATTTCAAGTCACTAGAGACTTAGTTCCAATCTAACAAAAACACAACATGCAGGTTAGCCAATTGGAAGTTCGAAAACGAATCTAGTTTTGTACATTGACAAGTAGTTCAGTCATTTGGTGCGAAGAAAATAGGTTATACCTGAAAAGTTTTCCGGGAGATTTAATTGAAATTTCATAGATTTTGTGATGTTCTTTTCGAATTTCTATTTTGCCACCGTATCTTTGCCGCTCGCGTCACGATATTAGAAAAATTTTGGCTAAAAACAGTTTTTTGACAAATTTTATGATGAAAATAATGATGTAATAAATTAAACTAGGGACAATTTTCTATATTTTTTGTAAAATTGATAGTTTCGGCGTATTAGCACCGCAAAGTCAACTCTAGCACGTATTTTGTTCAAAAGTCATTTCCACACCGTGAGGTAGAGTAATAAGAGTGTCACGACGAAACTAAAACTGTTTTTAGTCGCATTTTTTCAATATGGCGACCCGAGTGGCGAAAATAAAATCTGTCAAAGTAGAATTTTAGAAATAGCACGTCAAAATCTATAAAATCACCAATTTTCGAAACTACCGGAAAATTTTCCACATAAAACTACCAAATGACTGTACAAGAGACTGTTCTCAATAAGATTCTTTAAATATAAATTGATATCAAATAAAACTCAACATTTTTGAAGAACTTATTGTAAACCAGTCTTGCAGAGTTTTTGAAATATTCATGTCTATGTTTACTACACATGCTCACGATGCACCCGGTACTTTTTTGGGGTTGGTTAGAATAGCCTAGGTCTCCGTGACTTCAGTACAAATATATTGGGCTGCAAGGAAAACTTTGTACAATAAAACGAATTATTAACAATGTTGTTTGTTTATGTACACAAAATAGCGAAAAATGATTTCTAAAAATTATGAATTTCATAAAATAAATTTTTCTACTAACCAAAGAAAATTATTGAACCTAAATGATCCATTTATATCTAAAATATAACTGATAAACAACCTACGTACATTTTTCACTAATATATATTTTTATTGCAAATATTTTGCCACAGTATTCAGCTATCTCTGAACCGAATTTTTGTCAATTCAAGCTAAAACTAAAATGGCAACTTATATCCATAACATGCTGTTTTTATCCATATCTACATTACAACCAACACAGAAACTTGAAAGTTTAGCTTTCTTATATGCTAGAACAAAGACTTTCTGGTCAAATAAACAATCAACAATTCTACGTACGCTAAACATATTTTAAATTAAATTGGTTGTAATTTGTGACACTTTATATCTCGTCATTTGAATCAAATGTGAAACAAGCATAATTATTCCTATACCAAAATACATTACTCCATTAAAGTTTAATATTTTCCCACAGATTCAAATGACCTTTCACAACCTCTTATGTATATACCTCGCCACTTCACAAACGCCTTGCATTTGTTATATCCTGTTTGATATGACAGTCAGTAGTCAATGAGAAAGGCCTTTGTTTTTATTAATTTAAAAATAAACAGAAAGCTTGCCCTACCATTTCTGTGATAGTCTCGTTCTAACTACAGTTTTAACATAGATTTGAGATGCAATTCACAATCTCAAAACTTGTTTCCAATTTAGAAGACAAGCAGGTGACGGTTTTCAATTGTCACAATATAATATCCACCTAATATAGCAATCTTAGTATGCAAGCCTCCATTTTACCTGAGAGAATGGAGCCTTGTGGTTGCACGAAGAAAATTCAATGACAAATTAGTAACGTATTTGAATTAATTGTTACACCAATTCATATGTATTTTAGTGTGTGTTTTTAAAAGTGTTTTAAATATTAGAATTACCACAAAAGATACGTCTCATAGTAGCGACACCTGCTAGTAAATTTAATTAATTACATAAAAAATATTAGACATATTATAATATAAACGTACTTTATATCAAATAGTATTGGCGACGACGTAAATTTGTTTATTGAATTCAAATTTTGAAGAACAAATGTTAGAAAACATTATTTTTGATATGTAATAATGCCGGTGGTGATCCAATCATAAGGGGCAATATGCCAGTAAACTTTTTAGGGATATGAGTATATCAACGCTTGGTTCAATAGGAGAGCATAATTTTGGAAGAGGTTATGAGAACTACAATTAATTGTGAACTGGGGGGATTGAGAAGGTTGCATTAATATAATTTCATGGGCACTAGGGGATTTTAAAATTTTGATTCAAAATAGAATATGAAAAAGAATAAAATTTAACACAGTTTTAGTTAATATTAGATCGATCCACTAGGAACGCATAAATGACGGGCGGTATACAAATGATCGAGTACACGGTATAAGCTACCCACTTACCACGGTCCCCACAGGTTCGTTCTTATTTTTGACAAACAAGTGCTGTCTGGTTGGCCGGAGAAATACAACTTTGTTTTATTTGATGACATAATTCACAAGGTATTTAACGATTTCCGTAATCCATAGTAAGTACAGTTACAACTTAATTTCAACTAACGATTATTACAGTATCGGACAGTCAAGGTTTACTCTATCTAACTTACACAAATTCACAGGAGCAGACTATAAGAACCTACTAAATATTTTTATTTCCTAATATATTAATTTCTAAGTATTTTGATTCTATCGCTATCTCCTCTACCAAAATTCTTTCACGACTTTCTTCGATATACAATATAAACATTATAAAATCGTTTAACATACCTAGTCCTCCAAATTTGGGTGGTGTTAGCTCATTTTCTTTTCCAAACGATGACCGTCCACGTGAAGGTGTTGAACCTAATTCACTGTTTAGTTCAGATACGCTTTCTGATCTTGACATGTGTAAAGATTCACTGCTGAGGTCTAAGCGCATCAACTAAAACAGAAACATTATTGATGGTTACACTGTTATTTTTTAATCGATCATATTGTACAATTTTAGGTGACATGCTTGAGGTAGATAATATTTCAACCACTAGACTGCGATAATATTATTTGACATATAGCAAGCTCTGAAGGATTTCAGGCGGAGATTTATGCCATCCTAGAATGTGTCAGAATTAACAAACATAGGACTGACACTCATAGGATAAACATATTAACTGACAGCTCTAAATAGCCTCAAGGTAACATCCAGACTGGTAGAAGAATGCCAGAAAGAATTGAATGAACTGGCAGATCACAGTAGAGTACGACTAGTGTGGGTGCCGGGACATAATGATATTTCTGGAAATGAACAAGCTGATGAACTCGCGAGAAGAGGATCTGCAACGACATATGTTGGACCAGAACCAGTTCTTGGGACCACAAAGAAGGTAGTCCGAGAACAAATACGAAAATGGGTACAACGCCAACATAGACTACAGTGGAGAAACACTCCAAAGCAGGTACACAGTAAGACCTTCGTAGGTGATAATATTGTAAAAAGAGCTGAATAACTACTGAATGCTAGCAGGAACAAGCTAAGAATTATTACAGTTTATCTAACGGGTCATGCTCCGGTAAAGGATGATCTGCATAAAATGGGGCTATATAACGGGGATCTCAGCTGCAGACTTTGTGGCATTTTATCCGACTGTGAGGCATTGAACTCAAGGAGACAGACAATCTTCGGAGAGGCCTACGTGCCACCCGAAGCATATGGCATGCATCCAGTTGACCTATATCATCTACTCGAGGGTACGGGAATGGCTGGGTGGGTGGGTGTAATAAAGGTGGGAGTAGAGTACAATAAGCCAACAGGCCGGTACTAGAACGGCTCCCAAAAAAAAAAGCTCTGAAGAAAGGAATTCCATGACGAAATTTAAGCATTTTACTTTCGGTCTGCTTCAGTCGTATGAAAAAATAATTTGAAGGTCAATTTGAATTCTTTTGTTTTATATTAAAAGCATTATTTTGTAATATACACCTTTGACTTTCGTACCAGGCACTGGTCGATACAGTTCAGTGTTGAGGAAGATGTTTTTGTTACGTGGTCAGATTTGTAGGGTGACGTGACGCATTTATAAAAAAACTGGAATAGCTAGGGTTATCGTGGGCAATAAATAAATAATTGTAGTGGTTGAGGATATTATTTTCATTCTCAGTTGCAACAATTTACAAGAAAAGATATAACAGAGCTGAAATATTGCCTCAGTCTATATTTTTTATTAAAAACTGCGTATGTATTATCTACTTTCACAAATTTTAAGCATATAAAGCGTGACATTAACCATTCACATACCCCGTTTTTGTTTTCCAAAGTCTAGGCAGCAAAAATAAATACTTTATTAAATACGTACCAAATAATATGTGATATAATAAGCTGTTAATACATTTATTATTATAGTGCAAGCAATTGATATAGTACGTAGTGGAATAAGTAAGTATATATCTCGGAACAATATGTCTGTTTTATGATCGAAGGTATACATTATATATTCCAACGCTATGATAGTTCACTTTTCAGAGTGAATCCTTCTCGCTTTACTGCACGTTTTAATAACGGACATGGAAGCTTTTGTTGGCACAGTTTGCTCACTATATCTATTACTGCTACTATATTCATAAAATATATAGAATTAGTGGTGAATAAAAATCTAATACATTTTGTTTGTTCAAGTATACAATTAAAAGGAAGCCAGCTGTAAAAAGGAGAGTTCAAGAAAAATAACAAGAATTTGAAATGAAAAGCCTGCATATGGAATAATTTAAAGGAGATAGCATATTGGAATACGAAAATTTTGAAGGAAGAGAAAGCTATTTGAACATTCAAGAAATTATGGGAAATGAGATGGAAAGTATTAATTTGTTTGAAGAGGTTTCAAGCTGTATTAGGTCAGGAAGATTAGCTCAAAAAACGTCCAAACAACGGAATAATTCTTAACAGGGTAAACTAATTAGGAAAGGGCATAACATATGCAGGGAAAAATTCAGTATCTGAATGTTTTCCCTGCGTTAATGAAGGCTTTTTCTTCTTTCTCCATTTTTGTTATCCCTGTTAGGAATTTTTCAGTCCAAAAAAGATAATTAACTTGGCCTATAAGCTTGTTGACGGAATTCATACTAGAGTGGTAGTTATCAGCATGAAATAGACACAATAAATCTTCTAGCTATAAACATACATATTATTCTAATACAAAAACTGTAAAAAGTAAATCATTCAAAGCATGTACAGACTGTTTCTTTTATTATATGGTAACAAAAATTGATGTTAGATTCGTAAAAACACGAACATCTGATCAAATAAAACATTTTTTATTTCAAAATTCTCTACTAAAAAAACAAAAAGTAGCATTTTTAGTTCCAGTAATGATTTGCAATATAAAGTTTTTCATAATAGTTACCGTGTTGTTAGAATATTGTATTGTTAAAAGAAACAGTTTGTATTTGTGGAATTTTATATTGAAAAGCCAAGTTTTATAAAAAAATGTGTAGTGAATATAAACAAACGTTTACCTGTGAAAAGTTAGGTACACTGACTGTCTTTCTCATTAACGGTTGTCCTCTAGCTTGTAATAACTCTTTAACTGCTACACTTTGTCGCAGCCTGTCTAATGTTAAAATACTCTCGACGGCGCTAACTCCTCTTGTATATTTTTCTAGAAAACACAAATATTCAGAATATACCATAGATTTTGTAAAATTCTCAAGTACTGTTAAATTATAATAAAACTAAAGATTTCCCCTCACCTATGTAAGTTTCGCCGTCAAACATTGAAGAATTTTCCCCGGAAGCTGCTAGCTGTGCAAGACTTTCTCTACCTTCTAATTCTTCACTGGCTTTTGGTACATTTGAAACAACTAAATATGTTACTCCACAAGACGTTACTAAGTCAGTTCGAACAATTTTTGATTTGATCTGATTTTTGATGATATCTGTGAACTTTTGTCGTTTATAAACGTTAATTGCTAATCGTTTTCTTAAGACTAGATCCATCGGGGCTGGATGAGACAATCGTACTGTTACACGAAGTATCATGTATACTCTCTCATTGGCTAGAAAAATAACAATTGAATGCACAAAGAAAAATAAAACAGTGGAAAACACAAAATAAATGAATACCTTCTGTAACTTTGTTTAAATGTGGACTGTCATGGATTGAAGAATCCCAACCTGCAACTGCGCAAACGTCTTTCTCTAAATGACTGAGGATTCGCAAACTATAAAACTCTTTTCCATCTTCTTTTGGTAGAATAGAATTAACACCGGCAATTGTTACTTCTTCTCCAGCTGGGTTTGTTGATAAATCGTCGGCTGTAATAATCAATATATTAGTCATTTAACAGAACATTAATGACCAATAACTTACCATTTAAATCTAAGAATAATACAGGTACATGGGGTTCCATGCCTGGAGGCGGACTCCACATTGCTGGAGCTCCAGGTATGCCGGTTCCAGGTTGAGGTATGTAAACAGCATTGTTTTCTTCAGTCAAATTAACTAATTGTTCCATCAAACTTTTTTCTCGTTCAATATCTTGTTCTGTTTTGTTATTTTTTTCAGACAAGTTTTGTAGCTGCTGATTTAGATATTGCCTCCTTTTCTGAAGAGCGTCACTCCACTTTTCTCTTAGTACAGTTAAGTCTTCTTCTTGATATGAATCTAAAGGTTTCTGTAGTCTACTTCTTACAATAACACCACCTACTTCAATTTTAATAATCTCTTGACAAATTATGGGCAGTGTGCCGGAGTTTTGTACTGGCTTTACCCTGACTTGAATTCTTCGTTGTTGGCCTTGTCTTAGTTGATAAATTCCCCCTGTCAACATATCCGTTCTCATTGCAACTTCCACCGCTCCATATTCACCTTGATCGTTCAATTCTTGTATTTCTACCCACAGTTCTATTTTTCTAGTAAGTTCCGACCATCTATCTAGTAATGATCTAGCTGTAGCTAGCTGTTGTTCTACGACTTCCCAACCGGGTTTATATTTTGAAAATCCAGAACTTCTGTTTCCCCAAACTTCTATAGACAGTGCTCCTTCAGTACAATGTTCCATGAACTCTTCAGAAAGATTAACTGTGAAATCTTGTGAATGATCAAATTTAACAGTTGTTGGTTGGCCAATCACACTAGGATCAGTAGCATCAGGTACTACAACGGCTTCTGGATAGCCCCAGAAGGAATACTGACAAAATACAAAGTTAGCGAGGGAAAGAGGTAAACCGGAAGCTTGTTTTATACTGACGCGGATTGTTACTTGTGAAGTGCCTTGTTCTTCTTCGTCATGACTACATTCAGACGAATTATCAGAAGCTGCTTCACAAATTCTGTCTTGAGGAAAAGATCCAGCTACTCTACTCAGTTCAACCTGTAAATATTTAAATTTAACATCCTTTTTACTTTAAATGTTGTTACACATTCTTACCTGTAGTCTACCTGCTACTTCTCCTTGTTGGCTAATAATGGGTGTGTGATAATCTAAAGTAACCTCGTGAAAGAGACATTCAAGAAATATGTTAGCGACTCCTATTAAGTTATGCTCTTCTTGCGATTCGAAAAAAGGATCTGGTCCTTTAATTTCATTATTGTTTTCCTGATCGTTTTCTATGTCTCTATGTTCGGCATAAAATTCTCTCATATCTATTAGCTTATTTTCTAATTTTTCCATCGACCACACCTGACTAGAATTATTTCGTTTCACTAATATTGCAGGTTCACTAACAAAAGCACCTTTCTGTAAAATTTTAACAAAAAATGAATAAATAATCCATCTAGCTACTTATTAATGAACTTACTTTTCTATTAGGACTTAAATTAGCTGGAGGAATCTGTAAGGTAACACTAAATTTAGTCTGTCGGCCAATTTCTTCGGCAAGAAAGTTTGCTTCAGTAACTAACGAATTTGCTCGAAGTATATCTTCTTTTAATTGACATATACTTCTTCTAAACGTCTCATCTCGTTCATGCGCCCATCTTTCCACTTTCATCTGAGTTGTGGGGGTACATGGTGCAGTCTTACTTAAACCAATTCGAAGAGGATCATATGAATATGGAGCGTAAGGGGTTGATGGAGACACCATATTACGAAGCTGCTGAAATTGTCTTTCATACTCGACACGCTGCTTCTCTAATGCCACTGAAAATTACATAGGACGATTCTGATAATTTGTTTACTACTGTTTAATGCAATTTTTCATTTGGTACATATTTGTACTAATTGTACTTTTCTGCTATAGGATAACATTTTTTAAATGCTGCCAATAAATTTCAAATATACTATAACTTTTATTTATAGTTTTTTTATTTGTTTCAAAACATTTTCTGGAAAAGAAGATTAAAGACGCCAACATAGTTCCACAAATGATTTATAGTATCGTATAATTTCTGATTAACTGAATTGATCTGAACTCATTTAATAAATTTGACGTACCTTGTTTGTCTTCTTCATGTTGTTTTTCAAGACGGGCGATTGCAGTCTGAATTGGGTCATTGCTAAGTTCATTCGTCATTAACTCGTCCCTCGCAAAATTGTAATCAATATTTTGTGCTGGTGTTTGTGGCTCCGAAGCAGCAGCTGAAAGGAAAAATTAATGATCTATCATAGACATGAATATTATAAAGCTGAGAACCTGTAGAATTGTAATAGAATCGTCCAAACCAATTATTATGATCAAGTTTATTCCAGATCAATTGCATTAAGGAACAAAGTAAGAGGCAAAAAACTATTTCAAAAAAAGGAAACATTGGTAATAATTGTTGCCAACCATGTTTATAGCAATAAATGTTGTTACCTCAACAGGTGCTAAATAAAAACTGCAGATTCACTATTACAATGTTGAGAGAGCGAGATGAATATTTATAAACGTTGTAATTTGGTTTATTTGTTTTAAGATAATGATAAGTCAATATACTTTAACATATTTCTACGCAAAGCACGCACGAAGGTCTCATAAAGATTAAACCGAAACATTTTAGGTATCAACTAATGAAACTAGCAAGATAAATAGTGAACGAAACAAAAAATCAGAGTGATCATACCTTAAAATTGCTTTGTATAACAACATACTTCACAATCGCTCGGTGATACGACAGAGATGGGACTTATACATTTAGTATCACTCTGCTTCTGTTGCATTTTGTTTTGTAAACTGCAGAAGCACATTTACAACCGACGCGTTTGTAAAACTGATAATAATATCGGTTTTTATGTGAGCAGATTCTTGCCTGTCGCCCGCTACATTCGTGTGAGCGATTTGTCTCTCACAATAAATCGCTCTCAGGCCTGTCATTCAATTTATGGCGCACCTTAAACTGGTACCAGTACACCAAATATGAATAGAAATGGTTGTTTCAACAGTTTTATCATAACGTGATGAATTCTGGATAATTATAATTACTTGATAATAAAAATAGAACTTACATATCGACCTAGGGCAGTTGACTCTAAAGTAATGGTGATTTCCCCATACAATTCGATCACCATTATGTAGTTGTGTTTTCTGACTAACTTGAGATCCGTTAACGCAAGACCTAGCGTTGGCAAGAGGCTCCAGGAACAAACCATTATCTTCTATGGTAATAATACAATGTTCAGGTTGTATACCTAAACCAGATAGTTGAATGTCTGGTTCCTTACCAGAACCATTACTACTAGCACCTACTACTGTAACATCTTTTAAATAATATACTAACAATTCGTTTAAGTGAGGATCGGCGTTTAAATTTACTAAGTAATATTTGTTTTTCTCTACTTTTATACCGGAATCTTGCACACTAATGCCCATTTTTTCTAAAGCTTGTTGTCGTTCGTTTTGTATCCTTTCCGTTTTCATCAATTTTTCTTCCCACGTCTGCGACATTTCTTTATATAACTTTTCGCTTTCATTTAATTTCTGATGTATGTCGACTCTTTGTATGTCACCAACAGGGGATCCCTTAAAAAAGAAAACGTTTTTATTAATTTCCAAAAGGAAATGACTGGAATGGAAAATGGAAGCAAGAAGCTGGAAAATTGAATGAAAATGATCTGGGCCTTAGAGGTCTGTGTGTAGCATTATAAAATAATGAAATCTGTTACGTACCGTTGCGTGTTTAAGCATTTCTCTTAAAGCTTCAACTTCTTGGGTTAATTCTCTAATAATTCTAGCATTTGGATCTTCATTGACAACAGCATGGTTAACAATTCTCTTAGCTCGATCCGCGTACCTTAAAGTAGATAGAGTTTCCTCATAATTATCAGCTGCCGGAGATATGGTAGCCACCATTACTGTTTTGCTGTTACCTCCCAGATTATCTTTTAGTAACCATGTTAGTACGGAATCTCTGTATGGCACAAACTTGTTATCTTTATTTTTGCCCGACGATTGATCAGCTAATTTTGAAATGACTAGACCTAAGGTCGTTAACGACTTATTAATATTAGAGCCTTCTTTGAGTCTTTCTCCAACTGCTCCAGTTTTCACAGCCCTTTCTGAACCAGCTAAATCTACTAATGACATTCTACTGACTTTCTCTCCGGTTACACCTGTTTTAGGTTCTACTAGGGTTTGGGTTAGTATTACCGTAAACACTGCATGAGATCTTGAGGATTCACTATTCATATTTGTAGCAGCAACTGTTCGTGATTTGTTTCCTTCTGCCATCAGGTTGTCGATGTCCTGCAAATTGTATTGTTCAAGTATTATTAAATTAAATTGTTATGGCATAGTGGTTCTTTAACCTCTTCAGTGGATGTCTTCTTATGTCCCCAGAGGTCATAGCAGGGACAGATTCGCCTGCGTAGCACAGCCCAATGTGGACATACGAGGAGAACATGGTCCGACGTTTCGTCAGCCATGCCGCAACCCCTGCATAGGGGGCTTTCCTCTAAACCTAGGTTACAGAGGTGTTTCCTCAGGCAGCAGTGCCCTGTTAGGAGTTCTGCTATCTTTTTTAACCAACTCCTTGGTAGTTCTAGAGCAGCTCTAGCATGCCCATCAGTCTATCCCCTCAATAGGAGCTTGGACTGCATGAGACCCTGTAGAACCCTCCAGTGAGTAAGGTGCTGGTTTCTCAACCAGTTCCTCGTCTCCTTACGGGTTGTTTGTTTTGTATGGCCCAAGGTCGGGCCCGGGCCGTTAAAGGGAGTATCCGCCCCTTCGTTGCCTTTAAAACCAGAGAGGAGGGCCGGAATCCATTCTAGCCACACTGTGTTTCGCCTTGCTAGGTCAGCAAGGCGTTCACGACATTCAGCAGCAAGCCCTGAGTTGATGGTATATCCACTCAGTGCCTTAATTGCCGCCTGACTGTCGATCCGTATAACCTCTGTCTAGGTTTATCTGCGCACATTCCAAGATAGCGTATACCTCAGCCTGATATGCAGACACACCCTTACCCAATGGAACACAGACTTGTGTCCTTGAAGTCTCTATTCCGGATATTCACCCTACCTACCCTACCCTACCTACGAATGAGTACCTGCGCAGGCAGACATCAGCCGCTCGAGCCAGATCTGGGACATCTCCCAGTAGCCTGAGCTTATGGACGTGTCTGCACCCTTCCTACTGTATACTATTGATAGTGTCTGGTTTTAATGCTTTTAGCCCTTGGTAATAGGGAACAACAATCCAAAATATTTTAAAAACAAACGTTGTCTCAAGATATATTTAAAAAAATACTTTAAATTTATTAGTTTATTTCTATACTAAGCATCCACATGAAGCTATATTTTTGAAAATTACTCTTCTTGACACTTTTTAATTATTGTTCTTTCTTTTCACATAGTTAAATATTTTCTAAATTTCTTTTAAATGAAAAATTACCTGAAACGAGGTTACAGCAAGCTGGGACAAACCATCCACATAGGGTCCAAGGACATTGTGTTCTCTAACTTTTAATGATTGTTTATTAGTTTGAGGATCAAGTAGATCATGTACCTATGCAAATAAAAATTAATATTAGAAAGAAAAGATTTATACACAATGTCATGTTTCCAACAGAAACTTAATTCAAATCGATCTTGTTTACATCATAGGATATCCCATTTCCAAACAAATGGTATGTAATTATCATACATGTAACAAAGATGCATACTTTTCTTGGTAATTAGTAAATAATTTAGATATTAGTATAGGTAATTGATTGACCTCCATTATCTTACGGTTAATTGTCTAGACGAGAACAGTTACAGTTACATCGTAATAATCTTTTTCTTCTCACCACGCGATTATAAAAAGTGAAGTCATGTTTTTATTTATGGAAATGTTGTTTAGCTACTAAAAATCAATATTCCGTAACCAATAATATTTATTTTATTATTATTCATGATAACCACATCGTTAAATTTATGTATGGACAGTTACATAAATCCTACAATAAATCTAACTAAAAAATGTTCCAACATTGGAGGCTTCTGACATGAAAACGATAGATTTTATTGATAAACCTTATGCTAACAAACTTTTACATTCCAGATTTTCCCAGTTGTTCCCGGGTGATTCAATTTTTATTGTAATATGCATTGCAATAACATAAAAACAGTACGGGGTGTGCACAGCTATTGCGACATTAGTCCCAAGTGTTTCCAATAAAAACAAACCAAATAAAGAGTATACCCCAACCCCAAGGAACATATAAATAATACCTGTAAATTTACAGAATTCTGTCTTACTATACACAATTTATTTGAGATGTTCCCATAGATGGTATTAACATACAATTATTTTTAGGAAGTAGAGAAGGCTTTCCGTAACCTTAATAGTGAAATAATGCCAATTTCAAATGAGCTGAAGTATTCCTGGAAAATTTAACGGATCAATAGAGTGATGAATAAGCCAAAACAAACAATAATGGCGTTGATTTGTTACGTTGTTCGATTTTATTCATTCATGTTTCGTTTGCATTACTCTGCATGACTCACAAATAATCAAAATTCTACTATTTTACATAATATCTACTTCATTCCACACTGACCTTTTCATTGTAAATTTCCATGTAACTAACTTCAACTTTGTATGATAATTCTGAACTTTGTTGCTTTGCTATTAGGCCAAATAATGAGTCACATAATCTTGGAATAATACCCTTACTATCTTGAGAGCCCATCATGGTATACGATTTTCCGGACCCTGAAACAAAAAAAAATTACATTTTATATATTCTAAATTTGTTTGTAAAAGTTTTTTAAGGGAATATCAATTAGGTCACTACCAACCCATCTAGCAAATTTAACCAGCAAAAAAATCGACCATGGGCGCGGATATTTACATATACTGATACGTGACAAAATGAAAAAAACTAAGCAAGGTTAAGTTTATTTATAGCAAAACCTTTTTCCACTACAAAACGGTGTGAATATTGAACTAAAATTTCAGCAGAGTACTTATTAAATCTAGAAGAACATAATGAAGATTTTGAAGACAACTTGTATACTCCATAAATGTTTAACAAACAGCACGGTTTAATACACTTCAGATGTCAAATGAATGTCCAATATATTGTAAGAATGGTAAAACTTTTAAGGCTTTAATATCAAAGTAACCGGGAGAATAGTATGCTATGCAAATGTTACTCGACTTCTTGAAACTTTTTCTATTACTGAGAGTTCTTCGAATGAAGCAAAAAATAAAGATCCACTTTTTGATTGAACTTATATTAGTCCGCGGCATCAAAAGAAATTTAAATATATATCATAAACGTAATTGAAATATTTTTTATTTTTATTCAATTCTGGTATCAAAATACTTTTCATTACCAGTCCATAATATCTCATAAACTCGGTAAACTGATGACATCTTAATAGAGACTGCTTTTATTCAAATATTTGGAAATGAAATACCAAGATACATTTTATCAAAAATCGAAAATACATATTTTATAGAAATCTAGACAAGTTTCTACAGAATTGCCACTTTTTTTTACATAATATATTTCTTTACTTGAAAATATTTTTTATAACCTGCTTAATTCCATCACAATATTTTGTTCTAAATTTAAACTTTTCTTGTGTTAAAATAACTTTATTTTTTTTATATAACTTCCTGCTTGAACTTTAATGTGGTTGATTTGTTATTCAGTTTCTTTTCGGTCTGGTTAAATGATCTTGGTTAGTGAATTCTACACCATTAGATTGACAACGTTATGTCCATAAGTAATGTAATTATTGTGTCATCTACTAATACTGCTGGTGTTTCTCTTCGTCCACATTTTCAGAAGAATCGAACAAAACTAACGTGCAAAAGAAATGAAGAGATCTTTTTTTTTTAATTTGTCCTTTTAGCCTGTTCCGACGGATACTCGACAAGTGATTTGTTCAGGACGAGCAGCTTAATTGGAAAGGAAAGCTTACGTTCTATTTCATTATTTTCTTTTTAACGATGAAAGCCTTATATTAAATATACAGTAATATGGAAAAATCCAGCCACAGGTTGTCAACAGCTGCAGTTTTTTTTAATTAAACATCCCCTATTTGTGATTTGAGCATTTCCCTTGCTGATCTTAGAGAATACACATCAATAGAAAAAGTTTATTCTCATAATTTTCCTTGTATCATTACTATAAAAAAATTACTACATTTTTATTTTTATAATATGTAATAAATTTTACTGGAAAATGATACTTGTGTTATCAAGTCGGACTCCGGGTTTAGACAGCTTGGCATTAAATCTAGTTCAAATGAAATCTAATCAAAAACAAACAAAACTCAAAGAATCGCAATTAGGTAGTTGTTCTACATTTTCACCTGTTCAAAAATGCTTTGTCAGTGTGATTTACAAGCCATGGCAATTTTATTTCTCATGTTTATTCTTGTAGCGAAAATTGATACAGTTCGTAGGTTGAAGAACGATATAAAATCGATTTGAAATAGTAGTTGGAGCAGTACCGGCTTTGAATTTGAATTATTCATAATAGCAAGTTTAGAAATTTCTTAAGGGCCGCCAATTTGCATGAGACTCTTCTCAAGGGTGGTTCGAGGAAGACACAAATTCAGGAGGATAGAGAGGAAGAATATAACAGATTGTAACGAAAAATTTGGTATGATTCACCTCAAATAATGGATTAAAATGCCTAGGATTGAAAGACTTGATGATGATGAACTTGAAGTATTGAAATTTCTGTTTTCAGTTCAATATTTCGTAGATACTTAATTTTCTTGGTTTTATATTTATTTTATTTTGCCTTATATTTATGGTAGACCAAAATATTGGCGTTAAAAAACGTGATTTTACCCTCTTTCCATTATGATATTGTTGAGCTTGTTATTTGCAAAAGTGGAGATCGCGTGACTGCTAGTTTTTTTTGGTGTTATCGTTATGGAGTGTTCTTATAGGTTAAGAACAGGGTCGTCTTCAGTTAGATGTTTTCTATGAAAATACAAAATATTGTAAAAAATAGATTAACTCATGAATACTCATTATTGAACATCCGAGTATTGTAGCGAGTACAACAAAGGGTGCCCTTTATCTTTTATATAATGAAGAATTGCAGACAAAAGAGTCTTTAGCTTGGAATACAGGATAATTCAAGGATGTGGTACAATAAAAGTTGACAAACCATTGGTACCACGCCACTGGCTTAGTAGAATTTGACAAAATGAATACTGTTGATGGGTTTTAAAGACACTATAACCTATTTTTATCATTCGAAAAGATATGTAACAAAATTAATTCCATCTCCACCATTTATCTCACAAACTGACAAGGTTAGAAAAAAATTGTATCTTGGTATTTTATTTTTCTTAACGATCTACCATTTCTCTAATTACGGGACACCCTGTATAATAAAATTAAGATACGTCAAGCGACTGTTGTCGATAATCGTTTGATATTATGCAATCTTAATGCGAGCAGGATTTGTTAGACAGCGCCTGTCTTAACTAATATAACTTTGACCTAACCCAACAGGTTACAAGGTCTTTAACGTTTTAATACCTCTAGGTTGAATGTTTTAATATCTATTTTTAGATATAAAAATGGTGATTTTTCCCAATCCTTACTTTATTTAATAATATATTTTATACATTAGCAACTTTACTAAATGGATTCCACTGTGATTTCCCAATTACTATTTATGAGAAACTGGTTTTGATCCATTATCAACTAATAGATTATGAATACTTTTAACAAAAAATTTTTAGCGGAAATAATAAAAAATTATATTTAGAATTAGGTCATCTAAAACATATGGAATAAATAAATAGGTGTGAATATTAAATTCAAAGTTTCATGTCAAAGACATTTCACTAGCAATACTTTCTTATTTTCTCAATGAATGTTTCAAAAGTAATTCCTTATAAGGATTACGTTTGCATTCTATATTCCCTGTGGACTATTTTTTAGTCTTCGTAGAAGGCCAAGAGATAAATTGCATTTGAATATCTTCTCCGAGAATGCTGGATTTTCATTTCTCCTGATGAATGATAAGAAAAATTGATTAAAAATAGAATCATATATTTGAATCATTAAATTTATAACTAAATAGAGTTGTCCAAAAGTATGGAGCCAAGCACGAAAAGAATTATATTTATGAAACTTCGCAGACAATGATGTAAAATTAAACTGTGCAAAAATAAACAGGGTGTTTCATTTATATAATAAACGTTGTAGGCCTTAAGCCGAAATAACATTAATAACAAAAGATATGACACCAGTTACGTTAAGTGTCATTGTACTTGACTGCAATGTTTCATAAACATTAACATTTTTGTTTTAAAGATATTTACTTTTGGGCAACCATGTATACGAAATAAACAAAATAATGTTTTTAAAACGTACTGTTGTAAAGCACTTTCTGTATGATATTATTGATTGATTGATCTAGGGTTCAAGGTAGGTATGAAACAGACTTTGTTTTCATCATTAAATTGATTGCATCAATTTTCTACCTCGCAGAGCTTCAACAATAACTGTCTGAAAAGTTTTTCCATTTTTCTCAGTGAAGAAATAGGAGCAGCTGAAGTTATGTTTTCTTTGGGAGCACTTCCAATGCAAACACCTTACTGTGCAGAATAATTTCTCTATTAAATTCATCTCCTTCATATGGATTCTTGATCGATTTTCTTTTATCCCCAAAAATATGTTAATTTAATACTTATACACAGTCCCATTAGTTCGTACCAAGAACTTGGTAACGAAGTGTAGACCTCTAAACTCATAGACGCAGGCTCAATTTTAATAACCTCAAACTCCAACTGGTTTTACGCAAATGAGATGGCGTTAACGTCTCTTTCTAATACGTGTATAGTTTTAATACAACGACTAAATTTGGATTAATGTCCATTAAGTCGTTAACTATCATTATTTCATAGCTTCTCTATAATATTTTAAGTTTTTGGTAAGAATTTCTGAGACACCCTGTATATATTTATAGTTATCTATTTTCAAATATCCTATTTAGGGAATGTAAAATGCTGCAAAACTGATTTCCAGGATTGCGTGATACTATCTAATAATATTGTAATGCTCTGATTGTCAATTCAAGTGTTTAGTAATTGTATAATTTCAGACTTGTACTTATAAATCCGTTAGACATTATTACTTTAATCAAGTACAAATTTACGTATCATTGGTTAGCAAAAATATGATCGTGTTAACAATTAAAATATCATCAAACATCGCATTTGCCTCCTTGTTAACTTTCTCTTGAAATAAATTTATTAAATAAAGTAATAGTTCTAAATGTATTTACGGTACGGCAACACTGTATGCTGTATTGATTTCTGTCAGTTTTGTAGAACAAAAATAATACAGATAAGATACCTATTTGGATTAATTAATAAAAACCACCAATCGATACGGAGGACTAGTGAAATAATGACATAATCAAATGGTTTATGTATTAACAAAATCCGGATGCACAGTTTATGCAACATATCGACTGGAGGTTGAAATGTTGCTGAAAGTTTTTACTGTTCGATTTAATTTTAATGGGTAGTTGAGTAATATTATTAAATAAATGTGATGCTATACATAAATTATAATTAAATTGAATTCGCAACAGTTATAGTCACATAAATGAAAGTATTACGAAGTGTTAAAATATAATTTTCATAATTTTTTGTTTGGGATATTGCAGAATTATTAACACTACTAGCCAACAAAAATGTATAGCAAATACAGGGTGCGACACCGACAACAAAACAGATTGAATATCTTGAAGACAAATTTTGTTTGACACTTTTGGGTTGTGCTCAACAGCCCAGGCACTTAAACTGAATCTTTAAACCATTTCCCATGTTATCTACTTCCATTCCAGAAGCTTTGTGTCTTCTAGGTTGGCCACTAGTTTGACTGGAGGAATTTTCAGTAGTTGTAATGGTTGTATTATTTCGTCTCCAAAGTGCTTCCGTCTCTCGCAGAAGCAGAGTATGTGAGTAGGTATTTCATCATATAGTTCACATTTCCTGCACATAAATTCACTAACTTTGCCCATTTTGTGCAGATGTTTCCTCGTCAGTAACTGTCTTCAAACGTCTCTTAACCAGTTTCAATAGCCTGGTTGAGGCTTCCTTGTCTACCTTGTTCAGTTAACTCTTTGTATGGAGGTGCCATTGTGTCGACCTCCATTTGAGTTGGTGTTCCCTATCTAGCAAGTTCCCGATTTCCCCTCTTACGCAATCTTTTGTGATTCCACATAACGGTTCCAGACCTATAAAGTCTTCTTCAGAACTTTCTTTAGCTAATTGGTCAGCCATTTCATTACCTGCAATCCCCTGCACGGCACCCATATTAGAGACACTTTGTTGTCCCTTACCAGTCTAGACCTAGTTGTTGGATAACCGATAGCTTTAAGCAGAGCCTGGGTGTCAATGAAAATTTTCATTTTTTGTCGCTATATCATCTTCTGATATTTTCATACAATACAGGCTATAGCGGCAATCGTCTCTGCTTGAAACACTGTCGTATATCGGCTAAGGCTAAAGATCTCTTTCTAGGTCCTTTTATACTAGCCCCAGTGCCATGGTTTGTTTTGGAACCATCGGTGACCAGATGATTTTTCCAGAATTACCTGGGTCCATCACCTGTTCCCTAGATGGGATATGATGTAGTCATATACTTTTATTTGTTTTAAAATAAATCATTTTCATTTCAAACATAAAATTTTACGCGCCATTTGTAAAGGCTGCTCTCATTGGTGTATTGTAGTATGACGTACTAGCCCCAACACGCCTATCAGTGGTCTTCCCCATTACCATTGAAATAAAAATTAACTTAGTACGCCTATGTTTTCGTAGAATAAAAACAGAAGTTTTTGTTTCAATTAATTCCAACTGTTTTTCAGTTTATTGTGATAAGTACCTCGGTCTACAAGTAAAACATAAAACTAGTTTATTCTATTAATGAAAGTAGAAATTATTTAAACAATAACGTGCTAACACTGACTGTACCACTGAAGTAAAATGTGGAGGATCTCCGTAGTTGATATTCAAGGTATCGGTTATCATTTTCTATTATGTCTATTAATGGGACTTTCCTATTACAAAATTTTCTCAGCTATAAGCAACGGTGAAATTATAAAATAACTCCTTCGTTATATCTAACATAAAATTCTAATTTCAAGTGTTTATTTGCGAGTATTTCGCTTGCACTTTTATCAGCTCATTCGGAGCGCCATTTATTTTTAAAATCAAGTTAATGAACTTCCTCATAAAAATAAACGGATGCGTCTTGAAATAAAATATCAATTAACTGTCTCGTGACAATAACCAATCATGTTATCCCAAAATAGCATTGCACCGCTAAGGTTAAGAGTTTCTGCGTATTTGCATGATTATATTATGAACTCATGTAAATAAAGTGAAAACAAATGTTTTGTCAAATAATATACAGTGTGCGCGTATGTAAAGAACGTTTCACAATATTTCGTTGATTCGGCATTTGGCCTTAAGGATTTAGTAATAAAAGTTTATAAATCCCTCATTGTACAGTAAGTAAACAGTAACAGATCCGTAGTCGGTAAAATTCAGTTAGATTAGATTAGATGGTGGGTAGAGCTGGCGTTAGCCTTGTGTCACTGAAATCTGATGATTTATTGTGATGCTCTGATTTAATTAAAGTACTTCGTCTAGCTTTAATCTCATAACGAGGCTTTAGACAAAGGATTTTCGAGGTAGCTTTTTCCTCGCCAAGTTCTAGAAAACAGTCTAGCGAGACCTTCACAGTGACACAACACATGTTCTGCCGATTCCTCTTCCTCTTGACAGAACCTGCAAAGATTTGTTTCTGCCAATTTTATAATACTCATCTGACTGTTGATCCTGCAGTATCCTGTCAGTAAACCTACTATGATTCTAACAGCCTCTGTTACTTTGGTCGATGGTCGTTTGATGAACTCTAGCCTGTCTCTGTTTAGGGGTTGTTCTCCACCATTCCAGAAACTTAGTTTGCTTCCATTTTTCAATGGCTGCCTTCTTGTATGTGTTAGCTACACCGCAGAAGGGTCCGGGGTCAATGCATTTGCTCCTCGAGCCAGTTCGTCAGCTTCTTCATTGATTTCCACATCTATATTTTTGAATATCTTGTAAGTAATCATGTCGCCACATTCGTAACCGATATGACACCATTATCGCTTGCCTCTTATTGATTGTACAATCCCATTTGAGAAATAGCTCTCCACAAATTGGTATCATTTGTTCTTGGTATAGGACATATATCTTTCTACGGATTATATCCTTTTGCATTTGATCAACACATTTGGTTTGGTCTTTTCTCGACGTAATTGGACTACGTTGCCAAGTCATTGAAATAACAATCTGTTCAGATTTCTAATTTCGAATATCAGACATATTGAAGTATTATTAACAATTTTTTTGGAGGCGGTACAACTTCAGAAACTTCGAAATTGTACCTTCTAAATCCTTTTTAACAATACGCATTAATGAATTAAATACAAACCGTTTCTTTAAATACATATGCTAGGATCAAACACCGATTTCAGCCAATGGTCGAAAAATACGCCCAAAACGCGTTCTCAGCATATTGCCAAAATCCGAAATTACGCTTTCCGGCTGCTTAATGTAGACCAGAACGCATTCGGGACCTTTTGCGATTGCCAGAACGCGTCTAACACACAATTAAACCGTCCAAAAACCGATTTTGTGCTTGTCTCAGCTTGCAAACGACACATACTTAAAACATCTACTTGTTTTTACACGAACTATTGTTATGACACTTGCTGTTACATAGTACCCTTACCCTTATTTTTACAAGCTTTTGCTACCTTTACCTCTGTAAGTAAGGGTAAGGGTACTATGTAACAGCAAGTGTCATAACAATAGTTCGTGTAAAAACAAGTAGATGTTTTAAGTATGCCATTAACTCACCAGAATTATACGTAGACGAATAATAAAATTCTTTCAGACTAACTTGGGAAAGTCAATATACATTCTGGCAATTGCAAAGGCTCCAGAACGCGTTCTGGTCTACACTAAACGACCGGAAAACTATATTTCTGACATTGGCAATATGCTGAGGGCCAGAACGCGTTTTGGGCGTATTTTTCGACCACTGGCCGATATCGGTGTTTGATCCTAGCTTATACACATACGACTTATAAACAGGTTATAAACTTAAGTATTTTTATTGATTTGACAGTTACAATTTAAGTCATATGTATATGGAATGTGAGTTTGTTTGTTACGCTTTAACGCTCAGCATGAGCAAAGCTGAGGGTAAAAGCTAGTAGAATAATATTTGCAGATAATGATAACTTAGAAATTAACCTAAACCTATTTCTTGTATAATACTCTGGCTGCTAAACTAATGTTGATTTAGTCAAAATAGTAAATTTAAATTTAGTGCCGGAGCTCATAAAATGCTAATTTGTATTCGCTTATAATGTTTCTACTGACCATGAATTAGCATATTATAAATGGCTTTGGTGTATATATTTGACTATTCATAGATTTGGCGCTTGTATAACTTTCAAGTTATATGGGGTAGTAAAAAGATTAGCATCAACTATTAATGCGTGTGTGATATGCAAAAACACTCCTTGAGAATTTAATAAAACCTTTTCTATTGAAGTTAGTCAACACTTTCAAAATTCAAGTACTTTGTTGCACATTTCGTTTAGAAAATATAAAAACACTGCTTTAGCATCATCAGAGAAAACAAAGTTTATGCTTGAAAAGGAGCATAACGAAAAGAAACATTTTTAATATAGTTATTTACGTACCAAGGACGAAAAACTGTCTGTTATAGTCGAACCTGCTAGACAGTTTTTCGCCAAGGTGCATATTACATTTTTTTCATCGACCTTTTCAATTTATCTCGACTAAATTTTTTCGCTTTGTACTCAACGGTTTGTTTTTTCAAAAATACAATAAGTTTCGGAAATTTGGATATGTTAACGTTTTCGCGGACGAAACATACTTTCTTTCAAAAATAATTTATTTTACATTCGGAAGTTTGTCATTTTTTGTAAAGGTCGACGAAAAAATCCATTTCCTAAAATTTGACGCATTCAAGCTACTTTTTTTCCGCTTATAATAAATATTGCCTATACAATTTTTTTTATCAATATATCCAATTATGCTCAGTTACATTACATTTTATCTAGCCTCATTTATAAATTGAAAGTTTTATTTTGTAAAGGCATTGAAAATACTTGTTCAGCAATGAATACCCTCATGTCAAAACTAACTAGAACTGTTTAACAGCTTCTACATACGAAACAATGAACCTCAGTCAAGTATTGTGTTCATACTATTGTGTTCGAAGCGTTTATCACTCTTGGTATAGTTCAAAATAAATGAAAGTTTCATTTTTTTTAACCATATTTAAATAATATTTCTGTTGAATTAAAGTATAATACATATTTAACATTCTGTTGGTTTCTTTGTTTTAAATGTATCGTGAAAAATATATTAAAAAAAATAAGGCAAATTAAATTCGTAAAACGATAATAAAGAGTAAGTTTGGCCTTTCCACAAAGTATACAGTACAGTACAGTGCTATTCAAAAGTCCCCTCCCCCACTCGTATCTTTTGAACGGCTACACTTACATTAATAAAATTGGGAGTGTGAAAATAAGTGCTGTAAACTTCTCTACGAATGGTAAGTAGTATGTAAGTGTAGCCGTTCAAAAGATACGAGAGGGGGAGGGGACTTATGAATAGCACTGTATATAAATTTATAAACGAAACGGATTGAATATCAAGAAGAAAAATTTTTTCTGAATTTAGAGACATCCTGTATCACGTTGGTAGTTTCAGTTTTAACGAGAGAATTATGTATTCATGTAAAATTTCATGAAAAAACAGTCATTGATTAATATTTAAAATATCTAATATTATTAGTATACTTTATTTTTATTAAATACCATTTAAAATAATTAACAAATTTAAATGCGTTAAAGGACATCTCAACAATTTTGTAAAAAGTGTGTCAAGGAATTACCGTCATCTGCGGAGATTATTTTTTGTTCTCAACTGAAGATTAAAAAGGCTTTACGCTTCTTGAACTGAAATCCCAGACTAGCCCTAAAAAGACTATTCAAAGCGAGGTCAAAAGTAGGGGTTCAATCCGAGACCTGCTGTGCTGTAGAGTATAAATTTCTTTTTATCCCAATAGTAATCCGTATTTCTAGAACCCAACATTTTCCCCACATTATCACGCTTTAACACAATAACCCACTCATTAGAAGGATTAAAAGGATCGTTACCTACCAAAAATTACGAAAGAGAAGAGAGAATCTATAGATCTGTACAAAATTTATAAAATACAGGGAAAATGGTAAATTATGATTTGCTTTCAAACTACGAAAACTAGGAATATTGTTTCATTGCTTGTTTATAGCTAATCTGTTTATGTAATTTTTTTCATACATTCAACATTCAAGCAAAGTTTTTACACCTGGGGATGGTTAAAGCATATAAATGCATCTCGCTCAATAACAGATTCATAAATTCTGAAATCTGGGAACATTACTTATCTTAAATTGCCTCCGCTCATCATCGCCCCAGTTGAAATCTAGAACACATAACTTTTGATGTTACGAGAACTCTGAAAGTTTTCTGAAAAGGCGGTGAAAGTAAAGATTAAAACATATATTAACTGGGCAATAATTTTCAGACGAGAATTCAGATCATAGAATAGTAAACAGCGAATTGTAGATGTAATTTATTGATGGCTCAACATGGAATCTCAGTAGTAAAGAGAGCTTTTTCTATATAAAGCAGAGTTTATAAAGTTTTATCAATTGCTATTTATAATGAACCTATTGAGTTTCCTCTGTGTATATTGGTTTATCGTAGAAAAAATATTGAGTACAATTCGAGCGGAAAGCTTTACTACTGGAGTTATTTTGGAATAATATACACTGATAAAAGAAACGCTTACATTAAGAAAAGTGAAACGTATACAAAATAAAACAGACGAAACATAAAATAAATAATAATATCCAAGATATATTCCGAGTAACATATCAGTATAATAATAAAAATTTCATCTAAACACATAAACATTGTGTTCATAAATTTTTCAGCCAAACTTACAATTTTGAAGGAATATCCTGAGATAGGTTGATTTTTAATTTCAATTTATTGGCCTCCAAATAGCCCTGATTAGACGCCTTTTTATGGTGATTTGTTCTAGAAACTTTATCAGTTACGTTTTCGTTTCGAATTTTACTCCCTAGATATAAAAACCGCTATAAATTCTTGAAACTCTTTCTACATTCGAGGCTATTATTTTGACAATGAGAAGACTAAAGCTGAGACATTATTAGATACAGGCTCTTTTAAAATCTTCGTGCTCTTTTAGTTCAGCTAAAATGTTAATAATTTGATAAAATCGAGAATGTATTTAAAACCCATTTTTACGCTAAAATTTCTGCTGTAATCACCTCTATTACAAGATAGTTCAATTGCAACCCATCTTTGGTCCAGGAAAAATTTATTGACAAGTACAGTTACAAATAACTACCACTACAATTGAGGCACATATCCCACTGTTTCACCAACCGATGTATACCCTGCTTATAGAATTCTTGTGGCTGCTGCTGGAAGAATTCTTTCACAGCGTTTTGTACTTCTGCGTCCGACTGAAAACGGCTTTTTTAGTGGCCCAAAGATGTGAAAATCGCAAGGCGATAAATCGGGACTACAGGGTGGATGCTCTAATATCCTCCATTTCTTTCGTTGCAGATTTTCTTTCACTACGTTGGCAACATGAGGCCGAGCATTATCGTGAAGCAGAATAACACCACGTGAAAGCTTCCCTGGACGTTTTCTTCTTATTGCTTGATGGAGCTTGTTCAATGTTTCATTATACAGGTTTGCGTTGATATGAACTCTAGGTTCTGTAAACTCTATCAGCAAGGGTCCTTCATGGTCGAAAAAAAATGTCAACATCACCTTGCCTGCAGAAGGTTGAACTTTAAACTTCTTTGGTGGCGGAGAATTTGCGTGTTTCCATTGCATACTGGATGGTTCAAAATAATGACATTAAGATTCATCGCCAGCAACTATTGACGAGAGAAAGTCATTACCATTTTGACTGTATTCCGTGAGGTGTTGCAAAGACAAGCCCATTCGCAAGCTTTTTTGGTCCTCAGACAAAAGACGAAGAACCCATTGCGCACAAACTTTGCTGTAACCTAGTTTGTGTACGATACTATGGACAGATCCTATACTCACACCAACATTTTCTGAAATTGCTCTGATTGAAATTC
The DNA here is from genome assembly GCA_949126875.1 of Lochmaea capreae. NCBI lineage: Eukaryota > Metazoa > Arthropoda > Insecta > Coleoptera > Chrysomelidae > Lochmaea > Lochmaea capreae. Next base: position 4,325,939 of record OX421402.1, read on the forward strand.
GACGATTTTCTCTAATCAGGCCTTCCACACATGTCACATTCCTGTCTGTTGATGCAGTAATCAATGCACCTGGTCGTGGCTTATCATTCGTCCTCTCTTTTCAGTTTCTGCCGTATTTGAAGCTAGTACATTGTCAAAACAAACTTACTACGGCTATTACCTTAATTGGGTGTTTCTAACTACCTTGATTAAATGAAACTTGTTATCAAGTTTAAATTGAAGCACCATTCTAAAATCAACGGAACTAAACCAGAAAATAACAAGTCTGACAAAACCAGACATTTTCGCTTGTTCTCTCCCTTTTTCCTAAGCTAATGTTTCAATTCCAGATTGCCCGGGGGACTAAGATAAAATTAATTAAGAAATAAGTTCAATATTAAATTAACAAGAAAGGGTTCAATTTCTGAAATGTAATTTTGATATTGTAAATTTATATTATCAACAAATATTGAAGTGACAATATAAAATTGATAGGGAGATAACTCAGAAAGTGAATATCTTTATTAACTTTGTTGTCGAATATCATACAAATAAAATCGATAAACCATATCATTAGCAAACAAACTTATCGACAAAAAGAGAAAGTTAGGAATGAACTTTCAAAACTGAATTAACATCAGCCACTACTTCTTTCAAAAATCATCAGAATAATACGTTTTTATAATTAAATAATAATAATGTAATGTTATCTATGTAGGCCATACACTCAAGAGTTATGTATGCAGGGCACTTTAAAACCCATCAACATTAAAATCATTTAGTTTACCAACGCATAGGTATGTCATATCATTCGATACATAAACAAAATAAATATTCAATGGTCATATTTTTCTTTGCGCAAACTACAGTACGTTATTTAGACTTTTAACTACTGGGCACAATCCGCCCCTGGATTTCTGTGCGTGATCTTTTAGATTAATGAATGCCGCCAAACACAGCACATGGATGTACATATCAGTAACTAAAATTGAATAGTGTTCCAATGTATAGTTCAGAAATTTCGAAACTTTAGAGGCCTATAACTCCGAAACGAAGGCTCGGTTTACAAAAATTTATTTGACTTTCCAACACTATTTTGACCTCATCTACTCGCATTCGAATTTTTGACATCATGATATATCTTGTTCAATAAACTGTAGACGTTATTGATTATTCCTTTTACGAGACACACTCGCGTGTCAAAGTTGTCATTTGTAATGAATTGAATTATTACGAAAAATTACTATTCAATCTTTTATTCATAAAATTAATTACACCGCACATTTTTGGATTCTATTATAATGTCACTCTTGACTAATATGAATTCTTCAGTTTTTTTCCTTTCTACTAAGTTTTTCTGGTGAACAAATTACAACGAAATATTCCAATTTCAAACAGCACTGTTTGTTTTTAACTGATGTGACATTGTGCTGTATATAACAAAATTTAATTACTGTGAAAGTTTGCTGTTCAGTCGACTAAACTTGACTTTTTTTCTGACTCTTTTTTCCATTATTGTTTTCCCTTAATTAAAAATTACAGCAAACGGTCGAGTACTGAGAATACTGAAAATGTAGGAAATGAAAAAGATTATTTGTATCCGAAGAAATATTGCTGTAACAGTCGATCGAATTGGAAGCAAAAGTTTTTTTTCTGTAGGTACAATAAAACGGGAAAAACAATGTTCTAAGCAGTGGTGTGGTTTAAATTTTACAAAATTATAAATAAAGAGAATTCAAATTTCAACAAACTCGTTTGATTTTATTTCACTGGTTTCCAAAAATTTCTTTTTTTAAATGATGTGGAATTAATGCAAACCTTTACGTTCTCACTATAAACGAGATGCTAAAGACCTCCTCAATGGTTTTATTTTTAGAAAAACAGACATATGTTCATTGAAAGGAATGCATATGTGTGTGAAGTTCCAAGATTGTCAAAATTAAGCGATTTGTAACTATAAATAAAAACCATTTGCATCACTCTTAAGAAATATATTTGAATATGTTTATCTCAGCCAATTGAATCTCATAAATGAAATATAGGAGAGGTAGTTGGGTGCTAAATGAATTATTGATTTATTTGATATGTATACTACTTCTAAGACTATTAGCAGTTCCCATATTGAGTATATTTTGCTCATAATTGTGATAAATTAGGTATTAACAAATATAATTCCTTATCCCGAATCAATATTGCCTATTTGTATCCATCGTTTATACTAGTAGAACGTGCCTATAGGGAATACACTCTAGTGTTCCCAAGAGAATTTATATATGATATGTGGATATCCAATCAGTCTGCAATCAAAAAACCCATTTTAGTATCCAAGTTTATAGATGCTTCGCCCCTGGAGCCCATATTGAAATACTCTTTTATCATGAAAATAATACTAGGGGGCTCAAAAGAGGTCGAGGTCTATTTCTTCCAAGTCTATTTTTTCCGGTATCCATAGTGAAATATGTAGATATTCGGGGTTGGAACTAAGTAAATATCTTTTAAACGAAAAGAACGATATTTATGAAAATGTGCGGGTAAGTGCAATGGAACAAAATGCATCTGATGTACATTTTTTTGTTCAAAATATACTTCCGGTTTAACCGGAAATGCCATCAACTTATCTAATTTAAATGGGTCACCCTATATATTTTTACAGATTTGGAAAGAGCTTGTTATTTCGAATTCATACATACTGAGTTTAGTGTAAAAAAAATTGTAATAACGAGGAATATAGCACTTTAATCAACCTCCTTTAAGTTTTTCGCATTAGAGCAAAAAACTATTTAGATAAACTAATTGATGTTGTTTGTATGCATAGTAATAAATAATAAACGAGTACTGTTTAGTACGTCTTTTGTTCTCCAAGTGTCAAATTCTAATTGACGGAAATAAATTTTACAATTTATAATGGTTAAATTAAGTGAAAAAGAGCGTATTGAAATTTTAATGATGAACGGTTATGGTGATCGTGTTAGAACTCATGAAGAAGTGACATATTTTTAATAATTTGCTTCCGGAGAGAAATCCTATATCACGCTCAACAGTAACTAAAACATTACAACGTTTTAATACAACTGGGATGGTAAAAAATTTGCTAAAACCTGGTTAGGGATTTTCTAGATTCATAGAGTAGCCTGCTCGTTCTCCGAATCTTAGCCCGTTAGATTTTTTATTTGGGGTTATCTAAAGTCACGTGTTTACATTAGACGACCAACAAACTTACATGAATTGAGACAAAGAATTATTGATGAATGTGAACTAATACGTGGAGAAGTCTTGGAAAGAGTGACTAAAGAATTTGTTAATAGGATGGCATATTGTCAGCAAGTAAACGGCGAGCATTTTGAACATTTGAAGTAATTTTGTTTCTCATTATTCTAAAATAATGAAATGTACACCTATTGTACAAGTAACAGTGAGTTATTCCTCGTTTTTACAAATTTTTTTACACTAAACTCAGTATGTATGAATTCAAAATAACAAGCTCTTTCAAAATCTGTAAAAATATATAGGGTGTCCCATTTAAATTAAAGAAGCCATTTCCGGTTAAACCGGAAGTATATTATTAACAAAAAAATGTACATCAGATTCATTTTGTTCCATTGCACTTACCTGCAAATTTTCATAAATATCGTTCTTTTCGTTTAAAAGATATTTACTTCGTTCCATACTTTATACCAACCCTGTATACGAATAGGAAATTGCTGAACAAATCTAGTATTACAAATTTTGATTTTTCGTTGACGTACTAAATAAATAGGATCTGTTTTAATTGTACATAATTTGTATAGGTGAGGGATAAGGGTTGTAATTTTGCCTAGCTCGTTTCGTTAACAAACTATTAGCCTGCAAAGTTAGGAATACAAAATTATTTATATATAATTACGAGACCCTATAACATTTTAGTATATTAATGAATATTTATTTTTGTAACGTTCATTGACCTTGAAATGTTTAGTTTCATAGCGATACTGTAGATAAGATAAATAAAAAACGATCTTTTTTAAAACCCTTGACAACTTAAAACGGTATTTATTTATACATTATCTGTTTATTGTTGTATACGTTTACAAAAAACAAGTAAAAGAGGAAATATCATTATCATCTCACTTTGCGAATCAAAGCACGTTTTCACAATTAATTTCCTGAAAGATTAATAGATTAAGAAAACCGGTAAAACGGCTTGTTTGAAGTTGTGCAGAGATTTAAATTTTTTTGTTACGAAATGATGACAAAAATCAAAAAACAAAGGAATATATTAAACACGGAATGAGAGCCGAACATTATCTGATCGTCTTAGAGCTGTTTCATATTATCCGTTTTGTTGACGGACGGGTAAATTGCCGGAACCGTGAAATTACCGGTTTCGCTCGGTGAATTTGTTCAACTGAATTCAAACCAAAACTGCCAACGATGTAAACAAATACCAGTGCATCACATCCGTCCTTCCAAGTGAAAGATATCCTGCCATTGGGAAAAAATTACCGTTCTATAATAAAGAAATACCAATTTCAATTTCGAAAATGTAATTTGTTTTTGACAGACCAATTTCGATTCGGTTACATTTAGTCTGTCGTCCGAAACGTTCAATTTTATTTGAAATACTTTTTCGAAAATGTCACTTAAAATGAAATACAATGAAGCTAAACTTCAGCTTTTTCATTAAGTGGATCCAGTTTATTCCAGAGAATAAAAAGTTCCGGAAAGCATATCAAATTAGAGACGTTGCGAAGATCCGCACGTTTAGAATATAAAAAAACAAGGAGAAACCCGTATTTCTTTATTACTCAACTTTCCACCGCGACGACAAATTTTATATTTTGCTTTTACCAAGCCTTTTATTATGGCACCCTCGAAGTTTAATACTTTTTTAATGTCTACCTTATATTAGCTTTGAATACTATTTGTACTCCAAATTGTCAGTTATAAACGATTTCCACAAAGGCATTCAGTTTCTTTTAAACATTGTTTTATCGCTAAAAGGATTATTAAAAATTTTGCAATCAAAATGGAAAAACAATTCAATAAAACAATAATTGCAAGACGGGTGGACTATATTAATTAATATTATTATTATTATTACATGATAAGGGCAGAGGATCAAGTCCTATTTTGCCCATAATAATTTAGTGTATAAATTAAACAATAGCTGACACTAAGCTTAAAAAACTACAGATTGAAAATATAGGAGTCTATTTGATTTTAGAAAATATTAACATTTTCTGAATCAATTATTTGCTGAGGAAGACTATTCCAAATATCGAAAATTCTATTACTCATAAAGTTTTGTCTATAACGAGTTCTAAAAGGCTCTTTCTTCAACTTTAAGGAGTGCCCACAGAGACGGTCGTCTGAATGAAGGGAGAAAAATGCTTGAAGGTAGCTGAAGTTGAATTTCAAAATTCGAAAGGAAAGAATAAGGTCACCTCAGAGACGTCTTTCATCAAATGTTGTAAGATTTGCCATGGTTAATCTCTCTTCGTACGTAGGTCTAACACGGCCAAAAGACAATCTGGTTGCGCGTCTTTGCACTTTTTCCAGCATTTCACTATCTCGAGCCAAATCAGGATTCCACGAAGGCCCGGCGTATTCAAGTATGGGTCGGACATAGCACTTATAAAGTTTGCAATATGTTTCGAAAGAAGCTTTAGAGAAAGTTTTTTGTATTAGGAACAGTTTAGAGTTCGCGCGTTTACAAATATGAGAAATATGATCACTCCACGTAAGTTTCGATTTTACTAGTAAATCAAGGTCGTTTTGTGAAGATACGTTGCTTAATGTCTGTCCACTGATGAAATACGGATTTTGCGGGTTATTGTTTCCGACGTGTAACACGACACACTTATCAATGTTCAGAGGCATCAACCAATTGGAACACCATTCTTGTAGTTTATTAAGATCATTCCGCAAACTTAAATAACTGATGTTGGGATTTCCGTAAAGATCACTGGAATATGCGATGAAAAGTAAGGGTCCAAGAACGGAACCTTGTGGAATACCGCTAGTTACGGGTCTTTCTTCGGAGAATTTTTGTCCAACTCTGACTTTGAATAACCGGTTTGTTAGGAAGTCTGGAAACCATTTGTTGAGAGTGCCTCTTATGCCAATATGATCGAGCTTTAGTAGAAGTCTACGTTTTGGCACTCTGTCAAAGGCTTTAGAAAAATCAAGGTAAATTATGTCTGTCATCGAGTTCTTTGGACCAATCGTTGGTGCAGGGTAGTAAATTGGTTAAAGTTGATCGACCTTTCAAGAAACCATGTTGGAAGTTTGGGATTACATTTTCCTGCAACAAAAATTCGACCATTTGTTCGGCAACAATGGATTCCATTACTTTGGAGATAATGGGTAAGAGGCTTATCGGACGGTAATACATCCTTCCGAAAATGAGGTGTTCATGATTTTGGACAGCGGATATGATAGTGTGTGAGCACATTTTTCAAGGAATAATGCAGGCAATCCATCAAGACCTGGGGAGGAATCGGTTTTAAGATGTAACAGGCGATCTAGAATTTGGTTTTGAGGAAAGGTGATATTGTGAAGTGATGATTCTATACGAGGTCCTAACAAAGCTGGTAGTGCATCATCAGGTGGTTCATTTGTAAAAACATTAGCGAAAGACAAAGCAAGAATTTCAGCTGCTTCGTAATCAGAGCATAGGCTTCCCTCTTCTTGTTGTAAAGATGGGATGGCAACTTTTGAGGAAAGCGATATGCGAATGTATTTATAAAACTTTTTGCTGCTACCACTGTTGACAATGTTTTTTTCATAGCTTTGTCTAGAGCCAGAAAGTTGCTGTTTCAATCTGTTAGAGAATCTCCTATGTGTTAGGAAGTCAGAGATATGTAGGTATAACATGTCGGATGACTGTAATTTTTTGTAATTAAAATAAAACATTCACTTTAAACTCATGTTTATTAATCTGTACATATCAATACATCTCCTTTTCCCGTTGAATGACAACCATGACATCGCCTTGACATTACCTTGTTACCAACTATTATCATGGTTACCAGCCTTACATCCTTACAATATGTATTCAAAAAACTGGATAATATGTATTCAAAAAACTGGATGACACTGTTGGAAAATGTAATTATTAACTTATCTCAAAATTCGGATTTAAAGATAAATTTTCTTGGACTATTCACAGGGTTATACAAACAAAGAGGAAGGACATAGCGTAAGTAGTTCATATACCAAGCTAATGAGAGGTAGTGAGGTCACGAATAGCCAAAAAACCTTGTAGACTTGACGCTTGTTTGTAGCACAGGTAGAAAAGAATTAGGTATATAGAAAATTTTTAAGCGTAATAAATAATGGGTAATGTTCACATATTTATTAAAAACACTGTTATGATCATCCATTACTTTTTGATTATAACGCCCGTTTTTTTGCTACCTTCAAACCGATTGTGCGAGTTTGCAGTTACAATAGATTTATTGTTCCAATACATCAAGAATGAAAAACAAGCAACTTACTCTATCCATTACGTTTTATTACCCATTGGGTCGTTTCAAAGTTGATAAAATTTATTAATAATCCCCGAACAGCCTTGCCCTTGTCATTAATTACGTCTTCACCATAAAACTTTTTTTCCCACAAACACCAGACACGCAAAATGTTCAATGAATTAAAATAAAAGCGCACGCAAGAATTTAGTGTACCCTTATATGTTTTCACCAATGATATTTTTTTTAATATTTTGTTTGCATTTGGAAAAATAATGAGTACATCTGAAATACAAGGTTTTTGGTTTGATAAATTCAATTATACTAAACTAAACGTGCGTCTTGGGAGACACTGTATTTATTTTAAACTAAAACTTTGATAAAACTGCGGTTTTGAACAACAAAACTCATGAAAATCTTCAGCCGAACATTTTTCTCTCCTGATATATTTTTTTTATAATCTTTTATGTAAGTTTAGCAGACCAGATAAAACTCGAATGTATAACGAAAAAAGAGTCTTATATAACGTGAAGTCGTACTAAATTTCCTGAAAATTCCTTTTCAGGCTGAAGGTTACATTATTTGCCATTTTATTCAAAAGATTTTCGACTGCCATTTTCGAGTAGATTGCTTCTATGTAGAAAAATTGGATATTGGATATTTAGAAATCTCTCTCTCACAAGAAAGGTCGAAATAAAATGTCAGATGAGTTCAAAAATATTCCAAATATAAAAAGTGATACTTTTTATTGTTTTAAATTGTTAACCATCTTTTGCTGGGTGGAAAATATTAAAAAACTAATAAATAATGTAAAATAAGCAAAAGTTCCGACTTTTTTATCGTTTACTTTTTGCCAAGTTTGAAATTACTGTGCGGTCATCGATTTTAAATACATAAATATATCAAATCATTTCGTCGTGTTAAAAATTAATTTTAGTGAAAAACCTTTCAATTCAATTCTTGTAATGCTCAGGTACTTCATTTCCATCGCCTCTACTATACTTTCAAGAAAATATAATTGTATAATGTAATGTACAGATTAGTCAAGGGTAGATAAAAACAATGAAATCATATTTTATGGACTTGGTTTCGTAGTTTAAAAGCAGGTCTAGTGTAAACACAAAAAAATATATGTAAATATATAGGGAATTATGTAGCTGCGTTTCAAACCAAACATGATTTTTAAAAGGGAAGAAAACAGGTTTTTTTAAAGCGTACAATATATATCTTATGAGTTTTCTCTAGTGAACCCTGTTGCTCAGCGAAATCATATAACTGTGGTTCAAATTAAATTAGAAGCATATATCATTGCATTACATAACAAGTGTTCAACATGCAGATTATCTGCATATCTATTATTATCACTCAACATTTATTATTCCACGCAAAATTGAGTAAAATTCCGAATTAGTAGGTTCTAACTGTAATTTTTGATAAATTTTCTTTCATGTAGTTTGTTTGAGAACCTTTGTAAATATTTTTATTTATTTATTTACCTGTTTGGCCATATGCAAAAATGCATGCGTTGTATCCTTGGAAGGCGTTATCAAGGATATCTCGTCCCAAACAATCGAACACAACCTCCTGCGAAGCAAAGTCTTTTTTCGTTGGATCCACGGAACAAAAGCAATGATCAAAAGCAAACGTCTTTGGTTGCTTTCTGTAATAAAAAAAGAGTTATTAAAAGCAAGGACTGTGTCTGACTGAATATTTACATAAAATGTGTGCCTTACTTCCTTCGTTAACGAGCTATAGGTGCCTAAAGTTAGAAGTTAGAAATTACAAATTGTTTTTTATTTATAACCATTAAACGACTTTTTGGAAATTAATCAAAATGTAATCGTTTGTAAACACCATAAACGCACACTTGCTGTAGTTGCAAACAAATAATTAACCAAAGTTTTAAATATAAGAATGTGTTACAGTTTTCCAAAAATGAAATGTCGGCTAAACAATTTTAGATCTCAAACGTGAAACCAATGAAGACATTACCTTGCTTTCTATTATTAAATTAACAAAATTGTAATTTTCTTTTATAACTGTATTTTTCGAATACCGCTTAGTTACATTTCTTGTATGTTTATTCAACCGACACTGGTAATGTTTCTTTTGCCATTGAAGGTTTGATTACAAGGTACACTTTAATGTCGGAGTTTCTAATTTATTATTAAGAAATTGTATACAAATAGCAAAATTGTAGTTCTAACTATGTTCATCTACTTCAGTGATTCTTACCTTTATTCACAATCAAATAAATAACAAAGCTACTATAGTTTGGCAAGTTTATCTGAAGCCGTGAAAGGAATGCAGTCGAAAACATTCGATATTGCCACGTTTAACTATGAAAAAGATAAAGTGCTAAGTATGTAGTGATAATAATTAGAAAATGGACTTTTTATTATTAACAATAATAACAATATGATTAAACGTTAATTCTTTAATGTGCTTGTTTCCTTGGATTTTCTTTATTAACATAATTTTTTCAATTTATAAATATAAAAGATGTACACTTTTCCAAATATGTTATGGGCTTAACATGGGGAGCTTTGCCAAATAGTGTTACAATCTTACACAGAGACGATTGTCTTCTACAAAACTATTTTTTGACACCAGCAACCACTAAAACATATTTAAAATGCGGAAAAAACATCATTTCAAGCAGCTGTAAACATGCTGTTATTGCATGTGACTTCAGACACTAGTTTAGATTGGGTTACGAGGACCATTGGCCCAGTTGGTCTTACCAGACTGAGACTTAAAATATATTTTGCGTATACCCTAAATATCTATATTTTAGTCCAAGAGATCTATGTTTCTGATAAAGCCTAGGTCTGTAACCTGATCAGGCTTTAAGTAGACCAGGTATTTAAGTCGTTGGTGAACAATTAACCTGCAATTGAAGCTAATGCCGTTTCATCTGCATGTTCCACTGTTCACTTCGACTATCTTGCAGAGATAGAATCTGAGTGAGCAGTGTCCAGTGAGAATTCATGTGATAACCCTGAGATCAGATTTCTGAAGCTCCAAGAGGAATTTAGCGTTGTGACCGTAAAAACCTTTTTGCCTGTCTGTGGATCTTGAGTATTTTTGCAGTAGCCTGCACTAAGTTCCATTTTCATACTCGCATTAATTTATGCAACATTGATATGTCTGTCAAGTGGCGTGGGTTGTCTACTTGTTACATAGCAGACATAAACAAAATGACAGTATATTATGGTAATTTAAGAAGAATTTAAAATTTACAATAAATGCAGTGTTGGCAATAAATATCTATAGTAATATTTTTGTATTGGCAGCATTGAGAAAAATCTAGTTATATTAGTGTATTTAAGTTTTACAATCTGGAGAAATGACTGTTCATTTAATGTTCTGTACTTCAGTACCGCGTAAAATATCGTGTCGTACCGATTGACCGGTGGGTGGATTTAGGGTGAGTTTTAGGAAAAATATTTTAGATAAAATTCAGTGTATTATATTTATATTCGTTTTGGTCATTGCAGAGACATTGTACATCAACAAAATAGCCTGTCTTATACCAATAAAGTGTACTATAAAGATGTCCTGCATATATGACTAATATGGCTTATATAACATTACTCACTCGCCACAAATAAATAAATTTTGTAGGAATTGGAAGCCAAATTAATGAAATTGAAATGGATTAGAATGATAAGATCTTGTTTTTGTACTTTTTTTTAACCACATACCTACAAATAATTTTTTACTGCTGATTTTTGACACACGAACAAAAAATAACATTACAAATTGTTTATTTGAATTTGAAATCTATTTAAAAAAGTCTGAGAATTATATCTTCATTATTTCATTGATTTAATTTTTAATTATCGGGATAAACCTAGAAATACTGGGTGTCCCAGACATTTCTTTCCATTTTAACTGCAAAAATCTCGGAACTCGGAAACAATCAGAACAATTTTTTTATATGAAGTTTTTTCAGCATATAAATGTTTAATTCGTGAAATCTTATATAGGGCGTTTTAAGAAAATGGTATTTTTTAAATGAATAAGTAATCTATTTCTTTAATGGAACACCCCATATATTCTTAATCTATCTGATGATAGGAGCAGCGAGGAATATATTTCAGGCATTAATATTTTCCAACAACCACTATTATTTAGATTTTTTTATATCTATGGAATTTGTCGAGTTGTTTTTATTTTTGTTTAGTTTGTTTGTATTTAATTTCACTTTAATACAAAGTAGTCAAAATATTGTATGTTCCACTTATAGTTTGCAGTAACGAAGGACATTTTTCTCGGCCAAGAGGAGTTTTAGCCAGCCGAGAGGAACATCTGCCAGCCTGGAGGACTGTCTTCCAGCGGTAAGGAAAATTTTTTGTAGGTGAGGACATTTTCACGAGGTCAGGGATATCATCCAGCAGTGAGGTAAATATTTAATATTTCAGTCGAAAACACATCTCCAATCGCTATTCTTTTGTTTATATGTATCGAAATTGTCATACACACTCTGTATAACTTTGTTCCATTCACAGTTTCCATCCTCCAGGGACACTTTCAACCAACCACTACTATTCAGATTTTGTTATATTTATCTAATTTGTAGAATTGTTTCCTTCGTTTTTTTTAGTTTGTTTGTATTTAATTTCACTTTAATACAGAGTTTGACTAACTTTGTTCGACTTACAGCTTCCAGTCTCGAGTGACATTTTCCAGCTAAGAGGAGTTTTATCCAGTCGAGAGGAAGATCTTCCAGCCTGGAGGACTGTCTTTCAGCGGCGAGGAACATTTTTTGTCGGTAAGGAGATTTTACAGGTCAGTGATATCATAAAGCAGCGAGGTAAATATTTCAGTCGAAAACACTTAACTCCAACCGATATTGTTTATATGTATCGAAATTGTCATCCACGCTCTGTCTAACTATGTTCCATTCACAGCTTCCAGCCACGAGGGACATCCTGTGATCAAGAGAGGTATAATCCAGTAGCGAGGAACATATTTCAGCCACAAATACTTTCAACCAACCACTACTATTCAGATTTTTTTTATTTATCGAATTTGTCGAGTTGTTTCCTTTGTTTTTTTTTAGTTTGTTTGTATTTAATTTCACTTTTATACAAAGTATGACTAACTTTGTTCGACTTGCAGCGTCCAGTCACGAGAAACATTTCCTAGCCAAGAGAAGTTTTATCCAGAGGAGAGGAGCATCTCCCAGCCTGGAGGACTGTCTTCCAGCGGCGAAGAACATTTTTTGTCGGTAAGGATATTTTCACAGGTCAGGGATATCATTCAGCAGTGAGGTAAATATTTCAGCAGAAAACACATCTCCAACCGCTATTGTTTATATGTATCGAAATTGTCATCCATACTCTGTCTAACTATGTTTCATTCACAGCTTTCAGTCTCCAGGGACATCTTGATATCAAAAGATGTATCATCCAGTAGCGAGGAACATATTTCAGCCACAAATACTTTCAACCAACCACTACTATTCAGATTTTTTTTATTTATCGAATTTGTCGAGTTGTTTCCTTTGTTTTTTTTTAGTTTGTTTGTATTTAATTTCACTTTATTACAAAGTATGACTAACTTTGTTCGACTTACAGCTTCCAGTCGCGAGGGACATGTCCCAGCCAAGAGGAACATCTCCCAACCTGGAGGACTGTCTTCCAGCGGTGAGGAACATTTTTTGGTCGGTAAGCAAATTTTCACATGTTAGGGATGTCATCCAGTAACGAGGTAAATATTTCATCCCAAAAACACTTATCTCCAACCTCTGTATTTGGATTTTTTTATATCTATCTATATTTGTCGAGTTGTTTCCATTGTTTTTTTCAGTGCGTATTTAATTTAACTTTTATACAAAGTATAACTAACTTAGCTCGACTTACAGCGTCCAGTCACGAGGAACATTTCCAAGCCAAGAGTTTTATCCAGCCAAGAGGAACATCTCCCATCCTGGAGGACTGTCTTCCAGCGGCGAAGAACATTTTTTGTCGGCAAGGATATTATCACAGGTCAGGGATATCATTCAGCAGCGAGGTAAATATTTCAGCAGAAAACACATCTCCAACCGCTATTGTTTATATGTATCGAAATTGTCATCCATACTCTGTCTAACTATGTTTCATTCACAGCTTTCAGTCTCCAGGGACATCTTGAGATCAAAAGATGTATCATCCAGCAGCGAGGGATATATTTCAGCCACAAACACTCAACCAACCACTAGTATTCAGATTTTTTTTATCTAATTTGTCGAGTTGTTTTCATTGTTTGTATCTAATTTCCCTTTAATACAAAGTACCACTAACTTTGTTCCACTTATAGTTTCCAGTTGAGAGCGACCTTTCCCAACCAAGAGGAACATCTGCCAACCTGGAGGACTGTCTTCCAGCGGTAAGGAACATTTTTTTGTCGGTATGACATTTTCACAGGTCAGGGATGTCATCCAGCAGCGAGGTAAATATTTCAGCTTTCCACTCACCACTAGCATTTGGATTTTTTTGCTTAGAAAATGATTGCCGATATTTGTATAGCAATCTATATTTTATTAGTAATCCATATTCCTACTTTACTTCATTTATCCAAAATAATAGCAACATGTCTTGTTATGAATTAATAACAATAGAGAAAACGTGATAGTTTATAGAATATACCATGTATTCAAAGTTTATAACTAAGCGCGAATTTAGGTTTCGAGTAATATTGTGTTAAATTTCAAAATAAATCATATAATCACTAAAATATTTCCTCTTCTGTATTATCTATTATTGAACGGTAGCACGCATCATTTGCGGAAATGATTAATAATCAGTTGATCAAACATTTGTTCAATAGATAACAAAAATTCAATTTTTTTAGCTACGTTTTATGCAGTGAAGTCAAAATTTAATGATAATTTTTCTGGGATATGAGGTTTTTCTCCCACTGTAATTGATCACTGATAGTCCCTGGTATGATACCAGTAGTATTGGATAGGATTTTGATAAACATAGGTATATAATAAGTAAAACAATATTGGTTACTAATTAACAAGATGATTAAGTGTGTAAATTGTTTTCAAATTAATTCTGCCATAATCTGGAGAGTAAACAAATTGTTTGGTAAACATATTTAAATAGTTGTTAACAACGGGAAATTTCAAGGACACATATTTGATGTATATTTAAAACACATTATCTTACCTATCCATTTTATCCAAAGAGGTAGGCTGATGTATGATGGTTTGATCCTTTTCAATATCAACCACACTTGGTGCCCTCATCTCGAGTTCTAGAACAAAAAACATTTCCTAAAATGCTGAAGAAATTTTTGAGGAGAGCACCTAGCTATGGGTACAATAATTTTTAAGGTCAATAATAACAAATCTGTTATGACTGAGGTACCTAATTTTTTTTAAATCTCCAGTAATTTTCTCAAATTAATTTTAGATGTAATCTGTTACTTCACCTTGAGAGAACATGCAATATATGCTGATCAAAGGAAAAAGTCAGCAAGAGTGAGGATCAGGTGTTTAGCTTTTGCAATAATTGATTTTGGTCAAACTTTACCTAATCTGAGAAAAGTAAATTATAAGCTGATGAAAGTAAAATGTTGTCAAGGGTGACAAACGCATGCTGCAAATATCCAATATTGAATACACATCATCACCATTAGAATAAAACCCGAGATAAAACTCTACCTTTAATGGTAAGAAACAGCTTTTACTTTCGTTATAGCATGTGACAATAATTATTTCATATTTTCAGGAAGTTTATTGTTATTGGTTTGCATGTTTTAATGCTGATTATGCCCAAATATCCGGACTCTAAACTATAGAGGCTCTACTGATGTTCAATTATATCCCTTATCATAAAAATGTACAACCTGTCTTTCAAGATACATTTCTAGGAATGAATGAGATTGTTTTTTATACTGAATGTCTGATAATAACAATAAAATATCAGATATTGTGTTCATTAGTCAGCCTTGTTTCAGTATCAGAGTGGTTTATTTATTACATTTTTTCAACATTTGGTACTTTGAGAAGAAATTTCTTTGTCTTAATAGCTACTTTGCTGATGCTACAAAATTAGTAAAAACATGAAGTTATAAGTTGATAACAGGAAATTTGTTCCATAATATTTGTTGTGTGAATTATTTTCTATATTTTGTATACCTCATATATATCTTTGATCATAATTATATAATTTATGTATTTATTTTGTTTGGGTAATTAAAAACCTGATTTGAGGTAGATATTTATTTTAAAGAAATTGATACTTTTGCTTGACTAAAGTTTTTTTTGTTACAGTACTGGGACTCTGCAATTTGCCTTTTGCCGATTCAATATATTTCATAGTAATAAGTCAGGAATAAAAGAAGGTAGATATATTTATTTAAATTAGTGTTCATTTTCAATTATCTAATATTTACTGATAATATCTCTGGTTAACGAATTCATGGTAGGTAATGTTATTTTTAATGTTATTCCTACTTCTTTATTTTTGTTTTAGTTAAATTAATAAACCATTTTTCTTTTGCAACTTTTATTACATTACATTTTACTTATATTTAACATAATTTCACACACTTGTTATATTTTTTTAAACTATAAACTAACAGTACCTATTGATTACAAGTTTTTGGGGTTTAACAATTAATCTCAACAGGTAACACATTGCAATGTACAAAAAAAAATTACACTGTGTTGTGACAATACTAAATACAGGGTCACAATGTAGAGGCTATTTCATTAAAGTAAGTGATAGTAAACATAAAAAGTAACTAAACAGGGAGAGCTAGCGAAATATGTTAATGCAGGTGTAAATTTATATAGGTATCTTTGTTAAATTTGGTGATAAAAATTTATAAACTACAGATTTATCTAGTGATTAATTTGTATTTATTAATTATAATCATACTCGTAAAGTAATTTTGATTTATGAAAACGCTTTTGCTGTTTAAAACGGTTTCCAAAAAATACCTATTCCCTTGTATTAACTACAGTCCAGGTATACATTGTATAGAAGGGTTGAAAGGTATACTTTTAAGCCTTTGGCAACATAAATTTGGATGTTACAGGTTTTAGTATAGCAATGACAATAAAGTGAATCATCACAGGTACATCAGCATGCAGGCAAGGTTCAAGACAACAAAGTCTCACAACATGCTAATTGTTAAGCTAATCATTGGGATATTATTATCTTGGTAATTAACATAAATATAAATACCTCTTCTGTTAAAAGGACGGAGCCGAACAGCAACTTTTATTTTGTCTGTAGACATTTTTATTTCTTTTCTCTAAATTAACAACAAATACGTATATTTACACTATTATCACACTTTCTTTGTATAAATAATTGCTTTACTATCCATTTTCAAACATAGTAAGTCACAAGGTAGCACTTATCACAACACGTAAATTCACAACTTTCGCCATATTCGAGAACGCAATATTGGACATTGCGCTGTAATACTCATTTTCTTTGGACTGCGCAAATTTTGTCCATATTCAGTATTTCCATTCTTCGATGATCCGTTCTTCAGAGACCTCTGCCACATATCGATTGAACTTGTTAACGCCCCCTTAAATAAACATTTAATACTCACTGTAAAACCTTGAAAGTAACCAACGCTCCATCTCTTAATTAGTAGGTGAAGCTTTCGTGTAATTAACCAAATTTTAAAACTTCCACTCAAGAATTGCGAAACTTCTTTTTGTAGATGGCGCAGTTAGTATTTTAAAATACTTTGTGAATTATCCCGAAGTTAGGGTAAAATATATTCCTTGAATCTAATATACACCATTTAATTTTGAGATATTTTCATGTTAAGAATAAGTCAATATTTTGTGTTTCAAGCGACTAGTGCCACCTATACGGGAGCTTACCAAGCTTAAGTCCAAAGTTCTACCATGTTTAAGAATTTCTGTTATCTTTGGCTTCAGAAAGTATGTGTTTATTCATTTACTTAGATTTTGTTTAAACCTTTTTTATAACGAATTTTTTGTGGATGTTTTTGTATTTCTATTTGCTAGTAGTATTTGATGTGGACAATAAGTGTTAGGTATGTGATATTTCAATGTGCTTAAAATATTTTCAAATTTTGGGTGATGGAAAGCTAGATGGAAAGTTAAATTTCCTGGATTACTGAGGTATTTATATTTTCATATTTATGCAAATCAACATTTTATTTCGCTTCTTTTTACTACTTTAATCGCTTATTCTGTAGTAAAATCATGCTTCTTTTGTTATATGGGTGAGCATTTAGATATATTTTATACAACTGTAGGTTTATACAGGTATTTTGTGTTGTAACTATATCCAGAGATACAAATGGATAATTATATATCAAAAGATGAATAGCTATTGTATAGGTATGTATTTGTAACTGATTTAGGTACTCCATTAAGGACGAAATAAACTTATGTCAAGGAACGGTTTTGAGCTCAATGTTCTATCATCCCTACATTATAGATTACTCATATATATATATATATAGATTACTCATATTATAAAGAAAATGGTTGTCGATTGAGTTTATTGATGTTTAAATACCTATAGCTACCTACTTTTCGATTGATTGTATAATGTTTAGAATTGTGCGTCTCCAAATAATCCAGATTCAATGTTTACGTACCCTACTTTAGGAATAATAAATATGCTAAATTCATTCCGGGCTTGGTGTTCGATTGCATCCTTTTTGCAAGTAAATAACATTTGCGAATTCAAGAACCTTGACTCTATATTCCTTTCATTGTTGTTTACCTACTCGACGATCCAATCTAACATGAAATTGAGTAGGTAGTATGGAGAGGAAAATCGGAATCGAATTCTACTATTATTTTGATTTGTTAATCACTTCTACAGGGGAAAAAATTAAGGTGAAAATCCTTATAGCCGAGTACACATGACTAGAAAGTCGAGAAAACATTGTATTATATAAGCCGAAAGCGCTTTGCAATATTTTAAGTTAACATTTTTACACATTATACAATGTTTTCTTGACGAAAAAATTAAGGAATTAGGTAGGTATAGAGTTACAAAATAGTCTAGTTCAGAAGTTCAAAAACGTGTAAATTCGTTAATTGCTAGAAATATAGGTAAAATATGTTATTCGGAGTGACGACTTCACAAGAGTAGGTATTAAAATGTTTTATTAGCAGATAAAAAATTTCAAAAAGCGGCTCTAAGAGCTGGGCTGGCCTTGGGTCGTTCTATGATTTTAGATATTTGTCCTAAAGGTCTGTGTTCATCACAGGAATCAATTGAACATAAAAAGATAAACTTAAAAATAGAGGCATTTTCTGAAAGACAGACGGTAAGTAGGTAAGGATAGGGAAAAAAGGTAGCGAGGCGAAATGAAGAGGGCCATTGACAGTTGATAATTGCTCTAGGTCAGTGTTGTGACGTTGATAGTGGTTAATGAGACGTCGAGCAGGAATTGAAGAAGAATTTGATGTAAATATTCTAGGAACAGACGAAATATGGCGATATAAATGTATAATCAAGATTATTATATAGGTATTTGGTAACTGGTGTTTTATTGATGTAAAGTATTTATCAACTTCAAAATTAACTAGACTGAGAGTCGTTAAAATGTTCTTGAGGTACCTACAACAGTTTATTTCTTTTTAAAATGTTTTATTTCGTTGATTTCAAAGAAAACCATTGAGGTGAATTAAAACTACATTTAATAATTTCATAAATTTTTTTGAAACAACATAATCTCGAACAATATTTAAAAGTCTCAAACATTATAACAGTAGTACTCATATCCCAACCCAATCACATCACATTAAAAGTTTTTTGGCTTCTTTTATACTAATAATCATAGATTGACTCTATAAAATTTGAGCTAAAAAGGCACTTGGTTTAAGTCACCCTAACAACATTTGTTATAATAAAAGTACGTAGTAGCAGCCTAATTTCTTGTTAAATTTTACAAGAATTTTAATTATAGAATATCCACTATTATTGCGCTTCTAATTCATACATAATAAAATTCAAGAATATAAGTCTAACAACACTGGATAATTAATTTCCATTATTAGCAGCTGTTAAATATTAATTTATGGCCTTAGGATGGTTAGAAAGTGATAAGAAATAGACGATATAATAACCACTAAATAAAAAACTCAATTCTAGAAAATAATTATCCAGTTAAGTACAAAAAAGTACTGTTATTAACAATAACTAACAACATTAATGGAAAATTTACGCAACACTCTCACAAACTAATTTTTCTGAAGTGGCAGGGCTTCGTTAAGTTTGGATGTAGGTACTGATATTTTGGAAAATTTATTGAATTTAGAGCGCTATTTTGTAAATATCTGTATAAGCGCTGTTAAAAGTGTCAAATAGGTCGTAGATAACAAAAGATTGTAGCAAATTACTAACGAGTTTTAAACATAATTCCTTAATTTATTAACATATAAATATAAAAAAATCACACCTATTTTAATACAATATGCAGTGTCGTCGATTTTTATGATCGGATTATTAAAAGAACGTTTTATTTACAAAATACAAAAGTTGTTGGTACATGGTTATATTATATTTTATATTTAATATATCCCATTATCAAACTTAAATAAAATATCAAAACGTGTGATGCAAATAGCGCTCTTTACTAAAGTACAGGGTATTCAGCTACATTTAGAATGTAAAAATAAAGATATAAACAAAAATTCAGCTTATTCTGAATATCTGTACGAAATTAAATTTTGTTTTACTCACGTATTATGAAAATATGGCATTTAAAGCTGAAACACCCTGTGTGTGTGTATCAGAAAAATTGATTTAAGTTAAATCTATTACCGAATCAGCATTGTGATTACTGTTCGACAGACATACATAATATTCTAAAAATTTCTACTAAAAAGAAGGAAGAGACTAAAATGTTTGGACAAATGAAAAACAGAACACCATAGGGGATACTTCGCAATCCACATTCTTTTATATTAGCCTTCAGAAAATCATTTATGAATAAATTTAATCCTTAAATAAGTATATAGCCAAAACTGTTCGTTTCAAAAACACACAAACTTCTCAAATGCAAAATGACATCAGTTAAAGTTTGTCCAAAATCAATTGCATAAGCTAAAACATGTGTTCACTTTTCCTTTGATCGGCATATACTGATTGATTTGGACAAACTGTATACCTTTTGATCTTGTGCTATATGTCGATTTTAGGTTATTATAGGAATGTCTGTAACGGAGGTTATAAAAATAAATATAACTATAAGAAGAGAGGAAATGTTTGCAGATGTAAGAAATGAAATTAATTCTTTTATCATTATAACGTGGACTATACTTGCATTTTAGTTCCAACCCTATTTACCTTAAGGCGCTGCTTTACCAAACGGCTAGGCCAACGGCACAAGCGACCTTACCAACGGCATAAAATTCAGCGGCTTACCTAGTTTGGTGAAGCCTGGGCTTTACGTACGTTCGTTCACAATATGACAAGATACAAAGTGAAACCTTTTAAAAAAAACAGCTACCCCATTTACAAATTTTATCTTAATATATTGTTGGTTTTCAATTTCTGTTTTGGTGCCGTCTCTGATTTAAGTACATACATGGCAACAAGTTTTTGTCTTTTTACTGGTAACGATACCTCTCATAGTTTTATGGCAAATTTTCGTGTTATACATCGTTTATTTATTCAAGAATATACACCTAAAGGTGCTAAAAGATCAATAATAAATTTGTGCATATAAAGATAATAAAAAAAAACTTATTTCAAGGTCCAAGGTATTCGTTATATTGGTTTTAATAATAAGTAAAACAATTAAGGCATCTGCATCTGTTTAAAGTGAAATTACAAAATTGTTCATAGAACATTTGTTACTTTAAAATTTTGTCCATAACCAATTCATTTCGTTACAACCGTTTAGTTCATATCAAGAAAGCTGTCAGTCTTACTCCACACGGACGATTTCCTTTAATGTTGCCGCTGCTGTGGAAAGTGATTTATTGACCAAAAATATTTCCTTTGTTAGGGCGACATTTATAGAGGGACTAGACGATAATGAACGAGCCGGTAGGACTGTGAATAATCGAAAAATTTTAAACGAACTAAGTTATTCTAAATTTAAAAGTTTGCAATTGATTTTAGACAAACTATATTCATTTCCCAAAAATTCAAATCAGAATATGTATTCTATACGACACTTATTAGACATGAACTTTTTTTTTAATACCTATCTTATGTAATATTGTATTTTACATGGATTTCTGATATATACAATCTAAGCATATGAGCTAAGTCATATTTTAATACTGATCGTGTTAAGAACTAAAGGTATATCCAAATAGAGACCCAAACAATATGAAACACTTGAATGTCCAACACAAGATACTTTCAATGCCTGTCAAAACACTATCATTAGTCATATTATTATTCAAAGATTGTGTTTTTGGCCTATTAAAAAAACTATTTGCTATAATAATAACATATTTGTTTATACAGTGTGTTCAAGACGACTGTATAATATAAAAACACTTTTTTTTTAACAATACTAAATTTTTGAAATGAACAGTTCTGGTTAAAATTGATAGTTTTCAAATTTAAAACATCAAGGATCTATCTGGTCTATATAAATTTGAATCGGAAGACTAATATAAACGTTTTCACCTGACCGAATACACTATAATCTACAAGTCTATTACACTGTGCACTATGCAATCATATCCATATCCAACGTATCTACATCTTGATCGATGTGACTTGTGGGTGTAGGAGTAGGAAGCCGTTGTTCACAAAGGAGAGGATCCCCAGAACCAGGATGTGCAGGTGAAACGAGTAAAGCGTCTGCTTGCAAGGCATGAGGTGAGGATAACATCGGATCTCCATTAACTCCGTACACAAGGTCATCATCGTCCATTCCTTCCTCCATGGCTGATAAATTTAAGGAAGCCTCTGAGAGGGCGTCAGATATTACATCTGGCATCTAAAAAATATTAATTTAATTATTTAACAGCAAATAACAAAAAAAAGTGCCAACTTACCTTTCGACAGGGATCAGGTAATACAATTGGAGGTAGTAAGGAAACCACTGAAGGCTGATTTTGTTGGTTGCTATACGAATTGTAAGGTGGTGGTGAGGTTACGGATAGACTCTGCCAATTGAAGTCAGACACTGGAAGACCATGAGATTTTGCTTGCCTCTCTAGTTCCTATATAAACAAATAATAACTTATAAGAAATGCAAGGGATCAATATTTTTTGTACAATTTTTGGGAGCCGTTCTTGTGCCGGGAACACTGAAGCCTGTTGGCTTATTTTACTCTACTCCCACATTCAGTCCACCCACCCAGCCATTCCCGTACCTTCGAGTAGTTCAACTGGATGCGTGCCATATGCTTCAGGCGGCACATTGGCCCCTCCGAAGATTTTCTGTCTCCTGGAGTTCAATGCCTCACAGTCTGACAAGATATGGTTTACATTCTCGGTCTCCATGCCACAAAGTCTGCAGCCCCCCCTTATACAGCACCAGGTGATCTTTTACCGGGGCGTGACCTGTAATAATGCTTGGCTTAGTCCTACTGATATTCAGTAGTTTTTTTTGGAATGCTTCTACCCGTCTGGATGTTACCTAGCGACTATAGAGCTGCAAGGCTGTCAGTTAATATATTCAGGGATCAATATTACTTCATTTGTAAATTGAGGCAAGGAGTCAACACGGTATACCTTGGAGAATATTATACCAAAACAGTAATAATTATAGTCCGGGGAAGTAAGGATATGAAGTGAAATGGTTTTTCAAAAAAACTCAAAAAAAATAATGTAAATAAATTTTTTTTAAATTTCCAAATATTGTTCATAAAACTACAACTTATTATCTATCGATTGCAATAAATCGCGTATCGATAGCGTTAATGTTCATGAAATGAGGCGAGGTTGAAAAAAAAATATATATTGCAATTTTGTGTAGTCGCCATTTTGAATTTTTGAAATTGGAAAGCACCATCGTTTTCAGGGGCCGGACTACTGCATTTTCATATATTTTGAGGTCGTTATTATTATTCCCATTATGTTTGTCGCTTAAAAAACCATTTTGCAAAAATTTTTTCAATTTTTTGAAAATTAAGGGTTGAAAATTTTTTTTTTAAATATTGCATTATGTCATCTTATAGGGTATGAAATTACCTACAATTTTGATGCCCACATTTTTTTTGTGTGATCAAATCTGAAAAAGTTATAGACGGAAAACCATAGCATTTCACGTGCTCCAAGCTGTACTTGCAAGCTCCAGCGGGATTTTCTCGAAAATCTAGGAAAGTAGTCTATAGTAGATGTACTTTCGTTTAAAAAAGTAAAATCCACCTTTCCAAACTATTTCACTTCACGACAACTTTCGACCTTACTTCCCCTGACTATTATTGTATTTGATAATATTTAAGCTGTTCTAACCTGTACTCGTAATTGAAGTCTTCTGTTCATCGATTCCATTTGTTTTTGTCTAGCTTCTTGTTGTTTCAGCCTGTGTACCTCATTTTTCAAGCACTTTATGTATTCGACGGAAGATTTTAAAATTGTTCCTTTATTGGGACGTACGTCTCGGACAATTTCATAATAAGGATCATTATTTTTCGGCAATAACGTGCCTAATTCTTTTATTCTGTCGTTTATGTTAAATCTTCTTCTACGTTCGACTGGAACAAAACGAAAAATTAGACCAGTGCTTCTGCTGAAAAACTAAGGATGTACGGAAGTCCTAACAGGTGATCGAAACCGAAACAAACACGGGCAAATTGTAAAAGAATTAAACATGAATAACAATTTTTATATGCGGATAGAAGAAAGGTTACTTTTTCTCCGAATATGCTGTAACTGTTACACAATTTATCTTAAAGAAAAAACCTTGTACCCATGTTTTTTTTATAATCTTAAGAAAAATTCATATAATTGTAAATTCCATTTAATGTACATTTAAATACGAATAACGTCAATGGATATATCACACAGTTGTCAGATTATTCTTCGAATAATTAATAAAACACATGTTCAAGTGTAGTTGATAAAATATTTGTTATTGTAGATATTTGAAGAATTCTACAGTTTTATTGGCAGATTAAAAAATCATCTATCTATAAGGATGAAATAGTAAAGTAGAAGTGTCATTTGCTGACGATATAGTTATTTTTGCGAAAACTAAAGATCTGAAACACAATCTAGAAACATGGATGGTTATGAATAAAAACAAAACGAAAGATGGTTATAGGAGAAGGACGAGAAGAAATAGGGATAGAAATTGAACAAGTTATAGAACAAGTGAGAACATTCAATACTTGGGAATAACAAATGATCAAAAACAAACACAAGAACAATGAATAAGGGAATATCGAAAAATACCAAGCTAAAAATATTTAAACCATTATATAGACCCATATTAACTTATCGATGTGAAACGCAGTGGCGGTCATATATACTTTGAGAGGGGGGGGCCATGGGCGATTGTCTGATACGACTGAACCACGGTAAAAATACACGGTATGCTGACTTGTCGACTCAAATTGTGCACGCTCTGCGCATGACGTCACCTTGGAATCAGAATCAGAAATTGTTGGATAAAGTTGTACGTGTTTAGTTTGTTTTTTCTGAGATTTTTCGATTTTCTGCGTTAATTGATATTGTTTTATGCTAAAGCCAGTGTTTAAAGTTATTATAGAGTTGATCTAAGTGTTTTTTTTGTTTTAAAACGTTCAACTTTATTTTACTTTAATTATAAGACCATAATGCCGGGCTATGCCGTGGCTACATACAAAAATACCAATCGCAATACGAAAGAAACGGTATAAAATACTATGGATTTCCAAAAAATGAAGACTTGGCGAAGCAGTGGATAAGTGTTTGTCGTCGTTAATTGCCAAAGATGTGAATTGTATAATGTATGGTTTTCTACCTGCTTTGTCCAAGTGCCAAAGTTTAAAATTCCTCTATAAGATGAGAAAAGTATTTCGACTTATTTTATTTTAAAGTGTTTTTTAATTGTTAATTACACGTGAAGATAATTACACGAGAATGTTATTCTTTTTAATTTCTGAACAAGTGCGGTTGGGCTAGGGGGGCCATGGCCCCCGTGGCCCCCTCCTATGACCGCCACTGGTGAAACGTGGGTGCTAAATCAAACACAGAAGAGCAAAATACAGGCAGTTGAAATGAAATACTTAAAAAGAGTCCGGGGTGCTACAAAAAAACAATATTAGGAACACAGATATAAGAAGTCATCTAAAAATATAATCGATACTAGAATTTATAGAACAGACAATACCAAAAGAATATGGGAAGCAAAAATTTTTAAAAACCAAAGAAAAGGAAGATCAAGACAAACATGGAATAAAACTATTTCAGAAATATTAAAAAA
This sequence comes from Lochmaea capreae, assembly GCA_949126875.1. NCBI lineage: Eukaryota > Metazoa > Arthropoda > Insecta > Coleoptera > Chrysomelidae > Lochmaea > Lochmaea capreae. The sequence continues at coordinate 4,351,702 of OX421402.1, forward strand.
CAAAACAAAAACATGGCTTGATGCAAAAAAATGAAAAAAAAACAAAATATAAGTATATAAAAGTTAAAAAAATAATTTGGTAGGACTCATTATCAACTTACTCATATTGTGGTTGTCTTTTTTTTGACGGTCTTTGGCGAGAGCATGTAGTTCAGCATCGCTGAGAGGATAAGGTTCATTCTTAATATTGAGATCGCTTCCAGTAAAGGAGTTGTCCGTTTTGAAGCCATCGGAGGCCAGAGAACTAGATTCCAGTGATAATAAGTCATCTAATAAATCTTCAGCCTGAAAAAAAAAATACTCATCAATATCTGACAGTAATATGGACGTAATTATAAAATAAAACACAAGTTGACAAAAAATAATGGTTAATAGTTATTTTGGCTAGATTTTGTTTTGTATCAGCTAGTAGGGCAAAGTTAATTCTTTAGAGAACAAAAATTGCATTGTTTTCGTGTTGGTATGTAAATTTAAATAAAAAGTGTATTATCCTCATATTCTTAGCTTATAACCTTTCATTTATCTCGGATGTTAATTTTGCTATCTAACTGACTCTGGATAGTACTACATAAACTTATATTATATTAATTTTTAATATATAATATCTGGCATTATACGACGTCGTGAAAAGCACATGTGAATAGGGATCAGAAGATTGAAGGTCAAGATTATTCAATATTATCACTAATTTATACTTACAATAGATTATAGTAAAAGATATCTAGACATTCCAATAGATGAGTAACAGATCTTCAAAATGGCTACTTGTGGTGACTATTATCTTTCAAACAATCAAATATACTCCTGGGCAGTGCTGGGTAATTACATGTACTTTAAAAATAATTACAATTACAAAGTACATGTCATAAAAATAGGATTTATATTGATTTAATTACAATTACATTAAAAAAGGAATTATCAATTACTTTGCGGATAAAAGAAAATTTTGAAATAGGTATAATTCAAACTGTTAAACTAACAGCCGATTGCAGCGACTCTCTGAAGGATTCCTTAAAGTTAAAGATATCTTAAGGGAGGGTTGGATAAAGCGTTTATTGTTTTCTATACAATTTTAGATCTCCTTAAATGAAGGAAAAAAGATGAAATATTAGAAAGCAGGGAAGTTAATAATAAAATGCGAACTTTTAAAAGTTTTTATTGTAATTATTAATAACTTTTTAACTAGGAATTACCCAACTCTGCTCCTGGGAAACTACTACCAGGTGAGAACAATTTTATTGAATGCCTAAACCAAAGTAAGTCTGCACCAAAAGTTTTAACAGGTGTCCTAAAACTGGGATAGGAGTGTACGGGCCAGGAACACTCTGAAAGCTTGGGAAAAACCCCAAGTATATTTCAAGTGGAAATTCACGCCATAGAAAGTGTGCCCAGTTCAATATTGACAAAGGATATAGAAGGCAAAGGATTATCATAATTTTGGATAGTCAAGCAGCTATTAAAGCACTAAGTTCTTGCGTAATCAGTTCCAAAATGGTGTGGGAAAGCCTAGGCATACTCAATGAACTAGGCGAGAACAATACAGTAACCTGACTGTGCATTCCAGGACCCACTGGAATAGAAGGAAATGTAACTTTATGTCAAAAATATAAGTATTACGATACATTATGAATTTCGCGAGAAAGGTACTCTACATTATGTGTTTGATATTTTGCCGAGTGAGTCGTTAAAATGTTTGGCTTGGCGTAATACGGGAACCAATTTTACTTTGGCATCGAAAAGATGGGTTACGTTAATGTATTGAATATTTTTCAAAAAGGGAAAGGGTGAATTCCTTGATTTTCACACTAATTCCTTTATGTACTGCTTAACAAAGTGTAGGTACAGGATAATTAAAAACTTGAAAGGTGCCATACTTTGTATATTTTGAACAAAAACAATCGTACAAATTTCAGAATCTATTAAATGGCAAGGGATCTACTTAAATATGGATATAATTGTTTTGTGCAAATTAAATTGTATGTATGTTGACAGCGTTCGGATATTTCACAATAGTCAGCTGGTACTTCCTCTTAAATTCCAGTTCTGTAATAATCCATGTGAATTTATCACGGTACGAGCGAGCATGATAACTTCGATGGTTGAAAATATTATACGGTTCTCCCTAACATTCGATAAACAATAAATAAACTAAAATACGAGTTAGGTTGTATAATAATGTTCCGAGACATAATCGTTATTTCTGTTGAAGTGATACAAGTTAAATATGTAATTGTTAAAATTATGCTTGATGGCGGATATGCATTACATGTTGTCGGTTTGAAGTGTTTTAAGGTCATATTTGGATTTTCGAGGTCAAAATCGTCGGGCTAATAATTACTCATTTTCATAATTTTAATTCGGACCAATAATACATTCGTAGTAGCCTGCCGTTCTCATGTTTCCCACCACCGTAATAATAGTACCTGGTGGTCAAATCGAGCGGTCATCTGTATCATTCATAAAAACACAATTCCTAATAACTACATAAAACAACAAAAGGACTCGGTTTACAGTAATATTGTAACTTTCACAAAGTAATTGATCATCCTATGATTATTAAAAAGTTAGAAAATATACCTGTAAACGCGAATTTTTAGATAAGATCCGGAATTTTTTATATAGTTACTCTGATATCGGATAATCCGAGTCGTTGAGTCACTGAAATATTCAGCATGCCCCAGCAGTGGCGGATCTACAGATTTGCCGCCCGTAGGCTATTCAATTTTTGCCGCCTCTAAATTTTGATATCTTAGTCCACAATCCTATCAATTTTATATCAATAAAATTCCAACTTCCATCATCCTCGTTACATCAACTTTTCCCGTATAGTTATTATCATTGAAATCTATGGTAACGTGCTAGATCCTTGATTATTTTTACAGCAAAGAATGATCAAAAAACATTATTTTAAGGAAACAATATCGCAATCATGTAGGTACCACTTTTAAAGTTATAGTCCAGTAAATAAACTCCGAGAAACCCCCCAACCTGTTCATCTCATTATTGTCGGAATTTTTTTTTGCAACTTGTAGGTATTCACGGGTAGATTACTCTCTGAAAATATGTCCTCCGCGAAATTTGCGGAAGGGGCTGAAAAATGGCCAATAATCCCAAAAATTGAGCTTTCCGCCGATATCTCCGGAAATATGACACTTAGAGAAGTGGGGTTTTGCTAGGAATGGAAAGCAGTTTATTATCTACAAAAATGATCCTTATCATTTTTGTCAAAAGTTCAACCGTTTTCGAGATAAACGGGCCCAAGCGTACCTTGGATTTCGAGCTGCTGCGCGGCGTCTCCGGGAGCACGCTCCGTGAATGTAGGCATGGGAGGGCGGGCAAATTGGCCCATAACTTGAGTGAAAATGAATCTTTTTTCATGATTCAAAGTGCATATGAAAGGAGGGACCTGTACCTATAACATCGTGTAACTTTTTCGTTTTTTTTATTTTCCAGGAATATTGAAAAAACTGGCCAAACTTTATTTTTCCTGAATATTTGGCCGCCCCTATCAATCCGTTCATATTTTTTAAATTAAGCGTAGTTTTACCGAAACCTTTTGGATAATGGGACTTTGATAGGTGGTGAATGTATTCCGAAATAATGAATAAATAATTTTTGTGTATTTTTATAAACAACATGTTTTTCTTGGGACGTTTTTTTTGGATTTCCGGAGTTTTCTGAAAATTCTCGGGTCTACCGCAAATTGATAAACAATGATTGGCAATATCGGTCTTTAATGCACACCATTGGAAAGCTGAAAATGTCCTCTTTTCGATGGTTTTTAAAATTTTTGGCTAAGTTTTCCGGAAAATTTTTGCAAGAAATATTGATCCAGGGACAAAAATGATGGGGACCATTTTTGTAGGTAATGAACTGTACTTCATTTCTAGCAAAACCCCACTTCTCTAAGTAGCATATTTCGGGAGATATCGGCCAAAAACTGAATTTTCGGGATCATGGGCCATTTTCCAGCCCCTTCCGCAAATCCCGCGGAGAACATATTTTCAGAGAGTAATCTACACATGAATACCTACAAGTTGCAAAAAAAAGTCCGGCAATAATGAGATGAACCATTATTTACTGGACTATAATGTATAATTAGTAAAGCGTTTAGGAATTGTTCATGCAGAGATGCTGAAATATTTATTAATTAGCTCTGTATATGAGACTATATTTCGATTTTTGTTAAATATTTTAATTACTCTCCAATTTTCGATATTCGTATTTTGTGTGTGTATAATAATTTTTTTTAAATTTGTAAACCGAAATAAAAAATTTATGAACTAAATTTGCCGCCCCTTAAAATTTGCCGCTCTAGGCTTCAGCCTACTCAGCCTGCTGGTAAATCCGCCACTGTGCCCCAGGTCAGTCTAGACTGGTCTGGCTACAAATACTCAACCTGATGTCGGATAATCCGAGTTCTTTTTATCTTTTATCAAGAATAAATTTAGTTTTTAGAGTAACATTAGATTAGATTTATTTATTTTGTGCAGTATAACTTTTCCAATGAAAATATTAATGTAATAAAAGTTTACAACTATCAAAAATTCAAGGTCTATTAACCATTGCGGTTCTTTCATGCTTATAATGAGTTGCAGAACTTCAGATTTTAGTTCAAGGATTGAATCGCAAGGAGTAAACTGGCGGGTCGTTCTTGACGACCGCTTATAAAAATGTCCCAACATGTATTTTGACAACGATATTATTTTTAACTATAAAAATTTTCAGCATTTAGCGAGATCCAAGGTGCGGCTGATGCTGCTATCTAACATCCAAAAGAAATGGAAATTTCCTTTTAAATTACATTTTACGTGTGTAACAATCGGAGAAAAAATTATGATTCACTCCGCAGAGAATCAGATTTACTGCCTTGGCTAGTCTCATTGCCGAGGCGAAGCCAAGGCAGTAAATGTGTTACTTCTCTGCCTAGTTAAACAAATAACTATTTTCTACTTTTTGTTCCTGGCAGCTTTCTACTTTTAAAATTTTTATAATGTAGTTTTCTCATTTACACTCAATATTTTTTTAACATAATACTTTATTTGTTTTAGGAATGGTTTCAAATCTTCTGATAAGCATGTGAGTAGTTAAAATTTTAATTTTTTTTTAAAACACTTTAAATTGGTCTATTACAGTTTCAAATATTAATTAAAATAATTAGGTATCCAGAATTGCCTGTGATTGTACTTACCTAATAAGCAAAGTAAATTTCCAATTACTTGTACTTTTTCGAAAAGCTCAAACTTGAACTATGTTGAAAAGTGTTTGTCTAAAAAACTTTACTTCTTTGAACTGGAATAGAAAGGATCCGGTCCTGGTCAAAATTAATTAAATATTGGTAGCTTGTACGTCCTGACATGGTGAACAAAAGTTCTCATGGGCAGAACTACCGAAGACCCCAAATAAGGTCAATTTTGACGTATAAAGTCACACACCTCGGAAAGAATATAAAAAATAAGAAGCAAAAAATTATTTAATAACAAAAGTTGTAAATAAGAAGATAATACGTCTTTTGAACATATTTTTGTTATTACAGGGTGAGCCAAAAATATATGACAAATCAAATATATTCATAGAACACAGCACCTACATGTTTTTTTATATATTAAACTTAAGGTTTAATCTATGTAATTAGAAATAATTACAAATAACAACAATCACAATAAACTAATATTCAGTGCATGAAAAATGAAAAATTTACATAATATATTCAAACGACGTGGCCATTTATTTACCTACGGATATGGAAGAGATTATTATCGTAGGCATCATAACTGAAGAACCATAGGATGTTGTGCTCACGTATCTAGTGTGTTATGGTATCTTGGTTATGCCAATATTCCAGTCGAGCTAGATTCTAGATGAAGATCAAAGAAGTGAACCACATGACCAAGATGTAATTATTGATGTACAAAACATAACATAAATTAACCCTAGGTTTGATATGTAAAAAACGGATCTAGGTGAATTGATCGAAAACAATTTATAGAATGACAATTGACCGAATACAATTTATCGAAAAACAATTGATCGAAAAAACAATTTATCGAATAGGTGAATTTATCGAATGACAACTTTTGTAAAGTAAATTATAATAATGTTCAATAATAACCCAACCAAACCTACCCCTACCAAACCACCTTCGTATTTTTAGTCAATTTTTGAAGAATAAATTATAATAATTTCCAATAATAACCCAACCAAACCTACCCCTACCTGACCACCTTCGTATTTTTAGTCAATTTTTGAAGAATAAATTATAATAATTTCCAATAATAACCCCACCAAACCTACCCCTACCAAACCACCTTCGTATTTTTAGTCAATTTTTGAAGAATAAATTATAATAATTTCCAATAATAACCCAACCAAACCTACCCCTACCAAACCACCTTCGTATTTTATCACCATTAGGTACCTGCCACCTATTCGATAAATTGTTTTTCGATAAATTGCATTCGGTCAATTGTCATTCGATAAATTGTTTTCGATAAATTCACCGCATACCGTAAAATACTAGTAGGTACTATGTTCTATAAAAATATTTGATTTGTTATTTATTTTTTGATCACCCTGTATAATCAATAATGAAATGCGTATTATCTTCTTATCCACAACGTTTGTAATTTAATATTTTATGTCAACACTTTGCTTACTTTTTGACTTTATACTTTAAGAGGTCAAAATTTTCCTTATTTGGGATTTTTGGTAGTTCTGCCCTCAGATTAATTTGTAGTATTACTCTAAGGTTCTCCCATGAAAACTTTTGTTCGACATGTCAGGACGTACAAAAATTTCATTCATTTTGACCGGGACCGGATTTGCACTTGGAAAGTGCGGGGTCCTTTATGGTCTTCATTATCTCGTACTATGTTTGTATATATTCTGGATTCGGTATTTGTTGTTTGAAGTACTATAAATTACTTATTTATTTTATATTAACTTCAATTTATTATCTCAAAGTGCGTGCACAATTTTACGTTGTTCCCAAAAAAACAGTGTCACTCACAATCGTGACGTAACTACTATTTTGTTTAATCACAACTCAATTAGTGTTATCTGTTAATAATTGTGCAAGTTTCACGAAGTATTTCAACTGATGGTCTAGATTAAGAAGTAAATTCTTTTTCATTATATGCATGTCAAAAAGTCAGACTTTTTTAAATATACCAATATTCGATCGATTATAATTTACAAACCTCATGTTTATCAGTGTCGAAAAAGCTTCTTTTTGTAGCAAATTTCATGCTGATTCAAATGACACAAACTAGAATACGATGCGAGGAGAGGTTCTCGAGATATTGGAACAAATATAGGAGCATGTCACAAGTGAACATTTTTGAAATTCTAACTTTTGTAATATAAGTCCTATCGACTTTTTATGCATATTTTTGGAATCTACCGGGTCTAATTAGTGCATATCCCCCCCTAAAATAATCAAAAAACATATAATACGGATTTTGAAAATTCACACCGAAAAATATACTAATTCGCGTATAATGGCGCATTTAGACATTAGGGATGTCAGAAAATTTAAAGTTTCAGGTCTTATAGAAAATTTCATGCTCTATCGAATAGAGTTGAGTAGAGTACGATACGTGGATTATTTTAGGAGCTAGAGCTAAAAATACAGGTACATGTCAAAAAGTCAGATTTTTTTAAATATACCAATATTCGAACGATTATAATTTATTTTATCAGTGTCGAAAAATCTTCTTTTTGTAGCAAATTTCATGCTGAATCGAATGACACAAACTAGAACACGATACGGGGAGAGGTTCTCGAGATATTGGATCAAATATAAGAGCATGTCACAAGAGGAAATTATTGAAATTCTAACGGGGTCCTTTATGGTCTTTATTATCTCATACTATATGTTTGTATATATTCTGGATTCGGTATTTGTTGTTTGAAGTACTATAAATTACTTGTATTATTTATTTTATATTAACTTCAATTTATTATCTCAAAGTGCGTGCACAATTTTACGTTGTTCACAAAAAAACACTGTCACTCACAATCGTGACGTAACTATCATTTTGTTTAATCACAGCTCAATTATTGTTATCTGTTAATAATTATGCAAGTTTCACGAAGTATTTTAACTGATAGACTAGATTAATTTCATTATATGCATCGAGCAATTTTGAATCAGACATATTGAGCTCTCTAAAAACTGTATAATCTAATACATAAAATTCTCATGTCACGGTGTTAGAAGTTGAAATCCTCCAAAACGGTTCGTGAAATTTTGTGTGCATATCGGTTAGGTCCGCGAATCGGACAACATCTATTTTTCATCCCCCTAAATTTCAAGGGTGGTCCACCCCTAAATTTTTTTTTTATTTTTTTGGACAAAATTTTTTGTTTTTATTTTTTTATGATACAGCATACAAAAATGCATACAACCCTATATTTTCACCCCTCTACGATCAACCCCTATTTTTAAATTTAGATTTTAATATTTTTTCTTTCCATACACACATGTGCAATAGGGTTGCATGACAAACGAATTAGTCCCGGTAGGTGGCGCTGCAATCGGGTTGATACTGAAAAACTCCTAAACGGATGGACCGATTTTGATGAAATTTTATGTGTGTATTTGAGTAAGTAACTGGATGGTTTATATTAACAATTAGTCCCGGTAGGTGGCGCAGCAATCGGATTCATTCTGAACAACTCCCAAACGGATTTTTTTAATACGGTCATTTAAAAAAATTGGTTTGTCCGAAAAATTGTAAGAAAATTCAGGAAAGTCGAATTTTCAATAAATATATTCCTTCTGTCAAAAAATTAACAATACTATCTGATTTTGCCACCCAAAATAAGTAACCATGTGATATTTTTCATTCAAAATAAAAATATTCAAAATTTGTATAATATGATAAAACGACAGGACAACATCTGTCGGGTCTGCTAGTTTTCCTATAACGTTTTAATATTAGCTTCACTTATATGTATCTTTGTTTGTAACGCAACCTTTAAACTTGATTTTTACCCACTTTTCCAGTGTATTATGTAGTTATTTGTTTGTGATAACCAGCTTGATAACATGTAATAATATAAAATAGTGCCACCTAGAATTCAGAATATTTTAAAATATTTCGTCTGTTGTAAATTATATTGTCTGTGTGTTCAGCGATAATCCCGAAAAAATATTAATTTATAGCCGCCATGTTGCTAACTTATCTATGTTTAGAAGTGAAAATATAGCATGTCATAAAACCGGAATGCAGTATATCATATCAGGAAGGCGCTTATATAAAATCTAAACGGTATTAGTATGCTCTATATAAAAAATTGTTGGCACTGACCAAAATTCACTATTCTTTATTTTTTAAAAAGCTGGTATAAGGAAACTGTCACTTTACGCGTACAAGGAAAATATTTGTTGAAATAGGGAAATTCATTTTTGTCTTGACAGAAAAGAAATTTTGACTTTGGATAATGTTCTAAAGTCCGTAGAAAACCACGTTAGAAATTCTGTAGGATTAATTGAGAGAGAAGCTAAAATACGTGTTCGTGGCCCTTGCCGACTTTTTCCTTCGTCAAGTGAGGGGTTTATATAACATTTGTGGAACACTCTAATAATTTAAAAAAATAGTCATAAATAAGTCAGAGCTAACTGCATCGCCCCTCCCTTTGACCCCTTGCGCTTGACTACAGTTGTTTAATTTAATTATACATATATACAAAATATTCCGAAATAATTATAACAATAAAAGGATATCAGTTACAACACGTTTTGTCAATTGTACAATACGATAAGATTGTGTTATTAAATATTTGCTACATCAATATTTATATCCCGACAATGTTCCTTTTGTGATTTTAAATCACCTCAAGAAATGAAATTGGCGCTGAATGTATAGTTGCGAGTAAAATTAATTTGCACCGTTACACAATTTGTCAGCGAGATGTTTCATTATTGCAGGATCCCGACGCACTAGCGATTTCTGTACTCTTTTTTCCATGAATAGCAGTTGTTTTACTAGTAACTGTAATAATGGATCTTTTTGAAACTTTGGCAAATATATATTCTTTCAGCAGCTCCATGCTGTGACCCATTATTTTCTTGTTTCAGTTGCCTGTACATATTTTGTATTTTTTTTTGCGTAGATAGCGACTAGAATATACCAAATTTCTTTCTGTCCACCGTCTCAAATCCATTCTCTCCACTTTTAGAAATGGCAAAACCTTTGGTAAACATTTTTAACACTAAACTATTCATGTTTTATACATACAACAATCAAACAACTTATTATATTCACTGCGACATGAAATCAAGCAGAATAAATAAATAAACTTGGACATTGTTTATGTCGGCATAGAATAATACGTCTGTTTACTCTTCTAGTAAATTAAATGTTCGAAGTCTAAGCAATATCATCACAGCAACATCTAAGAACACAATATCTTGTAAATAACACAAATGAACCAAACCCACCCTGAGACGTTAACAGTCCATGTGGACTAACAATTCAAGTAAATTTTTCACAGACCAATCGGAAGCTACATTGCACCAATGAGAATCAATTGTTCGCTTGTGGGTAGGTCAAGACTACAAATGATTTATGGCTTTTTTATCTTTTCGGCTTTTTTTTAAGAAATGTCATGATCACCAAAAAATGTAATTTTTGTTTTCATATTATTATGTAGAATGAAGTATCTAATAGATATGGCTGGGTCTCATCTGGCTATACGCTCATAAAAGAACGACACAATTATAGGTATTTTCTACTATACAAGCCAGATAACCAGTGGTAAACTAAGAGCGGCCCGTCTATAACATTTTATAGATTCAGTTGTCTTGTATTTTTTGCCACTTGTACAACTTTGCCAGTAGATCAGGTCGAAAGAGCTTCTCTAGTTTAAAATTAAATACACCGGAACAATTTTCGGTATCAGCGTCTAGGAAACTACAAATTAATACCTGTCAGAGTAAGACTGCGCTAAAAGTTTTAACAGCCTAAATGGATACCTCAAGAAGCTGACACTAATGGAGTAAGCCGTAGATTATGTGCAGCTGAAGAAGAAGCCTCCATTCACATATTTGTGGATGCATAGCACTACAGAATCCCAGGGTATAACTCCTGGGAGACTGCTGGATGAAGAAACGAACACTTAGCTAAACTGAAGCCTGTGAATATCCGAAAATGACTCCCGGAAATAAGACTAAAAAATCTACTAGTACCTGAAATTTTCCTCAGGAATAAAAGGGGTACAATAAATATTTTGCATCTCCCTTAACGTCACTCCAATATACAATACATACAATCCTACTACTACTTAGTCAGGCGAACCTTGGCCAAGACAAACTCAAGCCAAGGTTCCGGCATTGATGCCACTGGCGGGCCCATTGTGCCATTCCTGCCACTTACACATCCATGAAGCCGAGCCCCTCGATGAAGGACTCAATCCTCTTCAGTGGATGCCTGCTTATATCCCCAGAGGCCATAACAGGGACTCCGAAGATTCACCTGCGTAGCACAGCCCAATGTGGACATACGAGGAGAACATGGTCCGACGTTTCGTCAGCCATGCCGCAACCCCTGCATAGGGGGCTTTCCTCTAAACCTAGGTTACAGAGGTGTTTCCTCAGACAGCAGTCCCTGTTAGGAGTCCTGCTATCTTCTTCAACTTACTCCTTGGTAGTTCTAGAGCAGCTCTAGCATGTCCATCAGTCCATCCCCTCAATAGGAGCTTGGGCTGCCTGAGACCCTGTAGAGCCCTTCAGTGAGCAAGGTGCTGGTTTCTCAACCAGTTCCTCGTCTCCTTACGGATTGTTTGTTTTGTGAGTCCCAAGGTCGGGCCCGGGCCGTTAAAGGGAGTAGCTCCTACTGGGGACCCCAGAAGGTATGTAGGACACGACCAAAAATAGATACTGCCGAAGGGTATCCCAAATAACTTTTAATTGTTTTGCTAGAACGATAATGTTACTTTTCATATATTTCAGTCATTTACCTTGTTGCAAATACTGAACTCTATGTAATTTAATTTTATACAAAATGTTTAATATAGTGGCAAGTAGGTCAGTAACGAAGTACGTTCATCTTTAGCACTGATTTTTCGTAATCACAACAAAAACAAGCCCACAATGAGAATTACATGTGTGCTAACTGAACTTGTTTAGCTAAAACTAGTTTTTTTGACATATAATTAATATCTAAGTAAAAAGTTTCGTGATCAAAACGTCGCCTGTATTTGTAAAAAATGTGTACCATCGTTCATAAAAATTGTTGTTTCTTGTGTTCGTTTCGTCACAATTATTATCTCTAAAAAGGTTTTTCTTTGATAAATTATACATCATGTATCGACCAGACGGAATATCTCGTGAATAAATGAGACGATTTGTGTGTTGGCGAATATTTCTAGCCTACTTTTGTTATTATCAGAAAGGATATCAAGGACAAATTCAGTTAATTAAATCCATCTCGGAATTGTGAAAAAAAGAATTTTGAATATTTCCAAGCATTAAGGAAATTTCAAATATCGAAATATTTCAATACAAAAAAACTTTAAGTTATGGGAAATATATACATGGTGTACTATTTAAAAAAGTTATTTTGAATCAACGGTGCACCCTGTGTTCTAGGGTGGGTAAAAAAAAATCAACTATTTTTTCTTACAACTAATACGGAAAAATGAGTTGCTAGGCACCTTAAAAAAATTCTCACCAAATATGAGCTCTTAATTTTAATAGGAAGATCCTCCGCATCGCAGTTTTTTATTTTTTTCTCAGTCCAATAGAAAAAAATTCATACCTCATCATTAATTGACTGTACAGAAAAAATTGTATGAAAAATTTTGTAGGAAATTTAATGCTCTACAAAAAAGGTATCTTATATTTTTTCCGTAAACCTTACCATTTGAATGATATTGAAGATTTAAGTTTGATTATTTTAAATCAAATGTCATTTTTGTTTATGAATTTTATAACTCGACAAGAAATGGTTATTGTAGGAAATTAACTGCTCTATAAAAATGGTATCTTATGTTTTGGCGATTAAATTAAGCGTTCAAAAGATATTCATCATCAAACTTCCATGTATACCGATTTTAAGAGTTTTTGAGTAAATAATAGAAAAATTTCAATGTAATTTATTTTAAGTTTTGAGAAAATTTACACGAATTTTATTTTTTATCAAATGAGAAACTTCAAGATGTTTTTAAGTTTTTTTTATGTGTAAGTTTCGTTATCTACATTTAAAAAAATAAATTATACATTATTTATCGCTTAGTTAATTATTTATTGATAAAAAAAGCAAAGTTTTCATTATAAATATATTATGATTTGTTTCAGTTTGAGAAAAAAATGTCCAATTTGTTATAAAAAAGTTTTTTATCTCAACTTTCAACTGAGATTAATTTTCAAACAATTTTTTGTTGCAAGTAGGGTAGTTTTTTCGATGCTTTCGATGAAAAATGTAGGAGGCGCTAGTTCAGAAGGGAAACGGAAGAAATAAAATACAAAACAAACTTCTCTACAGGAGAAATTTTCCCAAGGACAATATTCAGCTGTAGTGGAAACATTTTTAAAGACGTTTTGAAGATGTTATAAAAAAAAACAACATGATCGTGATTTCTAAACATTAAAAATAAAATGTTTAGAATTATTGAATCAAAAATTTGAAAACAAAACTCAAATAACACTTATATTAAAGACAAAAAACGAAATTTGTATGAAATTCATAAAATAAATTGAAATTTTTCGATTATTTAATCAAAAACTCTTAAAATCGGTATACATGAAAGTTTGATGATGAATATCTTTTGAACGCTTAATGTAATCGCCAAAACATAAAATACCATTTTTATAGAGCAGTTAACTTTCTACAAAAATTTCTATTGCGCACTTTATAATAGCCATTTCTTATCGAGTTATAAAATTCATAAACAAAAATGACATTTGATTTAAAATAATCAAACTTAAATCTTAATATCATTCAAATGGTAAGGTTTACGGAAAAAATATAAGATACTTTTTTTGAAGAGCATTCAATTTCCTACAAAATTTTTCTAAAAATTTTTTCTGTACAATCAATTAATGATGAGGTATGAATTTTTTTCTATTGGACTGAGAAAAAAAATAAAAAACTGTGATGCGGAGGATCTTCCTATTAAAATTAAGAGCTCATATTTGGTGAGATTTTTTTTAAGGTGTCTACAACCCATTTTTTCGTATTAGTTGTAAAAAAATAAATAGTTGATTTTTTTAACCCACCCTACTGCGTACTTCAAATCGAGTTATGCAGGTGGTCTGGATTATTTGAAAAAACTTTTATTTAACATTTTTTTTGTAAACCTAACGGAAATCGAAATATTAGCAAGTTACGTTACTTTATGTACACACTGTATATCGAAGAATAAATGTATCATTCCAACGCTTAACAAAGTTTTAAAAAATATACGCATAAACAATATTATGTAACTAAACTGCAAACAATAATAACATCCTGTGAATGGAAATCAATTCTCATGAAAATTATATTTCAATGAATGTGTAATTACCGAATGTTTTTTACACTATAACAGCCTTGACTTACAAATAGACTTGTTTAAAACAATCATCGCTCACATTTGAGAAGATAATGCAAAAGTTATTAACCTACATTGCAAAATGTCGATCATAACAAAACCAGTTTGATTTTAATCCAAAGTAGACCCGTTTTCGTGTTATATTGAAATCTTATTAAATTTATCACTTTTCCTTTCTTACGTTTAAACAATTATGTGTATGATAACTTTTGGGTTTTTACAGACTTTAATTACTTCTGAAAACATGCAACAATGACGGCAGGTGTGTCTATTAAATTCAATTTCTTTGGAACTTACGTTCGTTTATTCCAATAAATTTCTTTTGCAATTTAAATCAAAATCCTTTCGAATCGTTCATTAAAAGCTTATTTGCCATATAACACAAATTTTCGTAAATGCGCCATTCCATCCTACGGCTCAAACTGGCTTACAAAGAAAACTGTTTACGTTTTTTATCGGCTGCTTTTGTGACTAAGCTGCGCCAACAAACATTCCGTTATCACCGAAATATAATGGACTTAGAAAGTAGATTGAAAGTAGCCAATCACCTCCCCTATTCGTATGCCTTTTCCCCTGCTTTCCAGATACATAAATATCGGGTTTTCAAATCCATAACCAGTGTTGCCAGAGTCACTACAATTGTAGTAGATCTACTACAACTTTAAGGGTCTAGTACGCTACTACACTTTTTTAGTATTTACTACATTTTTAATATTTACCTTTTAACTTCCATAAAATCTTTTTTTTTACTAAAAGTTTTTGGTGCAACAGGTCTACGTCCCAACTCTACTTGGACAAACACACCACACAACTACGAATCGACCGCCGCCGCCGCCCCGACGCCATTTTTAGACCATTTAGAGCAATCTAAATGAGACATTTTTTGGTTTTTGCATGAAATTAGAAAAAATATTGTATGCAACATGTACTCATGGAATTGTGAAAAAAGCACCACTTTATGCACTTGTCGCATAAACAACAATTACACCCTGGTAAGTAATACTTTGTGCACTGTTCAGCGTGCGTAAAGTTATTACTTTACGTACGGATGGTAGTAGAAAAAAAATTCTAGGCCGTTCTCAATAATAGCTACATTATAAAAATCTACTACATTTTTGTCGAATCTGCTACAATTTTGAGAGTTAACTACTACAAGGTCTGGCAACACTGTCCATAACTGCTCGAACTTCTAATAGTATGTACTGTTATGTTTAAATTTTACCGATGAAATTCCTTCCTTTCTCACTCTAATATAATATCAAGGGTTATTTACAACCCAATGCCTGTTCCAAACTTAGTGTAATTTTTTCCTTTAATGTTATCACGTCTTTAATACATAGACACCTTTTTTCTTCGTATTTCCTTCTCGCCTTGCACCAACCGTTGCGGGCATATTTATTCTGTGTAGCCACATAAAGGATTGGCCCTTCAGTTTTCTTTATTAATAGTTCAATGTGGGACGTGTCTTAAAATGTGCATACAATTAATGTGTAAATAAAGGTAATAAACTCATTTAAAAAACAACGTCGTGACATTAACCGTCGTTTTACCACTGTTGGACTTTCCACATTGATTAGAAATGTAAAAGTTTCTTGTTTCCCAAAGCTATCTGGTGAATACCGAATCGAAATTGTATTTTTTATAACAGTTGTAAAAACCTTCTCTATTCTCAGAAAAATGTATCATTGGTTGCGTTCATATAAACGTAGCGCTACCGGAGCGATAATCAATTTCCTGCTGAACGCGTGTTTTGTCAACTGATTGATGTGAGCGCTGTGGTAGCAGTCGCCATTAACTGTCATTTATGACAAATATCATGTGAATAAACATATAAAATGATGTAGCATATTTTTGTTTGAAGATATTTTAGACCTTTGTATCTTGAAAATTAATGAACACCACCAGGAACTATTAAACTAAATTGAAATCGCACATGAATGAATAATTATTGCAGTCATGTGTCAAATAAAATTTTATTATGTTGTTGTATCAAGATTAGAACGTTCAGCAGAATTAAGAAATGATGGATTACTCTGAAAATCGCTACCTGATCAACTTTGTTGGGATGAACGCGACCATTGTACTGTTGAATTGCATATTTAATTTAATCGACATAAAGGATTTTCCTTATAACGTTACTACTCAAATAAAGTAGGAATGTTTGTTAGGATTTCTTTTAAAAAAGTGTATCAGAATATTCAAAATGTATATCTAAGGATCTGTACACACGAACACATGTGTCCTGCAACCACCTGGTGCTTACCTCACTATTGAAATTGGAATAATGACTGACAAATTTTACAGATGTTAAATTAACAATGTCACTTCCAAAGATTTTTTTATTCTCCCACCATCATTCCCTATAATATACAGCGTTGCCGAAAAGACTCGCACCAAGGACGATGATGAATGAGACTCTAGGTTGTCATTTGAAAAAATTCAAGATGGTGGCCGTACGCTAAACGCTGACGTCAAAAACATTTGACATTTGCTCTAAAATATGCAGAATAGAGTCTCATTCATCGTCCTAGAATTTCATAACTTCCCCTTTATCCGTTTCAAAGAAAATCCCTTGGTGCGAGACTTTTCAGCAACGCTGTATTATACCTAATAATATATTTGCAGCTGAATGATTCAGCACAATAATGTTATTTGTTAGTCTTTCAAGACTTTACGGCCTTTCTGGGGTTCTTGTATTATGTACCTCTTCGATATGACAGACAATTCCTTTTGATCCGTCGTGTGGAGCAAAGAAGAAGATTAAAATTATAGTAATCACCCACTTCTTATCGATATTTAGTAAATTCCGTACTAACCTTGAACGCTACCGCTAAGTTTCTGCAGTATAACTTAGAAAATTTAAATAGTAATCTTACTATTATTAAGTAATAAAACAAATAACGTGGTTTCCCACGTTAAAATTGTTTTCAAGTAACATGTGTATGCAAATTATTTGTTTATCATTTTTTGCATTTGCTAAATTAACATTTTGATAATGAACCACCTGAAAGGAATAAATTAATTGCAAATTAATTTAAGTATTAGTAACAGCTTATCGGATTAACCGTTTTGCAACAAATGGAAGGAAATACAGCCCACAAAAACTATCAAAAATATTAATGTTGTCGATTTATGTCTTAAGGATCTCTGGAATAAACGCCTAAGTACGATTAGCTATGGAACAATGTTAGCCTGATGAAAAATCTTGTGATTTATCTGAAGGACATGAAATAAACGAACAAAGGACAAGTGGTGAGGATATGAGGCTGCTGAAAGAAGAAATAAAGGAAACGGGAAAGGAAGAATGCGAGCAATAGAAAAATTGGAAGGTGAGCAAATAAACTGTGGACAGAAGTAATAGAGAAGAACTAAGACTACTCTACTCATGTAGTGTCGTCGAAATGTCAAATCGCGAAATAAAAGTCTCTCTTCCACCTTCAAATACTATTGTAATTTTCGGAAAAACGGATTTTCAACATGAAAAGACTTGTGAATAATAGTACGTAATATACGACTGAGCGCTATGGGTGTTGCGAACGAACTGTTGCAGAGATCTTCGGCAGAGCAACATCACTATTGTGTTGCGCAACACGAGTCAAAGTTGCACGCAGTGTGTACCACTATCATTTGATTAAACAGAAAATGCAGAGCGTGCAACGTTACACAACGCAACAAATGCGAGACGTTCCCCAACAAAATGTTGCAGCTGGTGCGTTTCCAGCTTAACTCTACTAGTTGGTTAGTTAGAACGTTGTAATAAACACCAATCGATTCAGGGGAAAATTTTATATATATAGATAAGTTTTAAGCTGATATTTCCAAGCATTAAGGGAGATAGCAGAGAACAATTTAAATAGCGAAATATTTCCATACCTACCCCTTGCTTCAAAATTTCCTACAAAAAAAAAAATTTTGCGACATGAAATTGGCTACAAATTGGTAACCGGGGGTTTTTTGATACGGGAAAATGAATGCCACAATCAGTTTTTTGATAAAATCATTCTTTTGTATTCAAATAGTGTAGTGAAATTTTCGAAAAAACACCTTTTCAACATAAAAAATCTTGTAAATACCACAAAACTACGAATTTTGTACTGACATTTTAGGAGAGTATTTGCAAAGGTATAATAAAATGGGAAACAAATTTTCAAGAGCCTAACTTGAAGGGTTTCCGTGTTGTGTATGATAAATGTGAAAGTGATGAAAATATTCGCAAATCGACTTTCTGAAACTTTATGTATCCATAACTGGACTAATTGAAGAGATAGAACGTTCTAGTCTCCTCCAGTGGATTCAGGGGAACATTTTACATATTATAGAAATGAATTTTGAGTTGATATTTCCAAGGATTAAGGGAGATAGCAGAGAGCAATTTAAATCGCGAAATATTTCCATACCTACCCCTTGCTCCAAAATTTCCTACAAAAAAAAAATTTTGCGACTTGAAATTAGCTATAAATTGGTAACCGGGGGTTTTTTGATACGGGAAAATGAATGCCACAATCAGTTTTTTGATAAAATAATTTTTTTGTATTCAAATAGTGTAGTGAAATTTTCGAAAAAACACCTTTTCAACATAAAAAGTCTTGTAAATACCACAAAACTACGAATTGTGTACTGACATTTCAGGAGAGTATTTGCAAAGGTATAGTAAAATGGGAAAAAAATTTTCAAGAGCCTAACTTGAAGGGTTTCCGTGTTGTGTATGATAAATGTGAAAGTGATGAAAATATCCGAAAATCCACTTTCTGAAACTTTATGTATCAATAACTCGACTAATTGAAGAGATAGAACGTTCTAGTCTCCTCCAGTGGATTCAGGGGAACATTTTACATATAGAAATGAATTTTGAGTTGATATTTCCAAGCATTAAGGGAGATAACAGAGAGCAATTTAAATCGCGAAATATTTCCTACCAAATTTCCACCAAAAAAACGTTAAAAATTTGTGGCTTTTTTTGGACGAGAAATCGACTAGTCGACATAGTTTCCTTATAAAGTCATTCTTTTACAAACGAATAGTGACATGAAATTTTCCAATAATCCACCTTCCCAACATCTTTCAAATACCACAAAACTGTGAATATTGAACTGAAATTTTAGGAGGGTACTCTCGAAAAACCAATATACTGATTGATTGATTAATGGAGAACCGTTCGATTCACGAGTATAAACGCTTGTATAATAGAAGATTATAATAGATATAAAATATATATATCGTCATTCGACTTCATAAATACCCATTTTACTTAAATTCGAAGAATCCTATTAGGAGTATGACGTAATACAAATATAATTTTCTCATTTTTAGACTAATTCCGTCAAAAATTTTAATTGTTCACACCCATAAAATGAGAATATAACAACTAATGTAGTAACCTAATTTAAACTGTACGATATCGACAAAAATTGTATAGTATAGGAGTCGAAAACTGGATCTCACGCTATACAAAACATGACAATAGGCACGATGTTAGTAAGCTTTATCCAAAAAAAATGTTCTAAAGGAGAAATTCACTTTTAAAATAAAATTCGAATTTCGCACCAAAACGTTAGAATAGTAATGGCGTCTCTATGACATCACACATGTGTAAATACCTCAAATATTTCACAGTTTGCAAATTAAAAATTCATTTTGAATTATTTTGTGTGATGTCATGAATTCTATAACGAGTAAATATCATTTAAACGATGCAAAACCAGTGGCGTAGCTATCATAAGGCCAGGGGTGCAGTGCAATAGGGCCCCGGAGCGCAGGAGGCCCTCTAACCTTAGCTTTGAAAAAAAAAAATAAGAGTCTAAAATGCCATTCTAATTATTTATATTATAAAACTTATCCTAACGTCTACGAACAAATAAATATTATGTTAATATCAATTCACTGACGCCACTTAACCACTACACCATCAAATAGGTATTAGTATTAATGATACTTGCCCACACTTTCCTATACCTATAACAATCCACTAAACTCACTCAACCAAGAAATAGATATTATAAATGTTTCTTTAAAACAAAATTCATACCCGACAATGAATGTAACTACTGGATTATAATCCGAACACCCTCAAGACAATAGAAATTTTTATGAGAAAGTGGTCAAAGTGAGTATACTTTGGTTATTTCGTTATATTACTATAGATACTGTAATTGATGATTGGATTGTTTGGAAGACTTGAGTGCACCTGCTACTACGTTTTTTCCCGTAATTAATCTCATCTGTATAATAAATATTCTATATTGTCATGTGCGTCGTTGTTTATTTAATCCCTTTTTCTTCTATTAAACACATGGAGATTCTAATAGAGACGACGTACGGATTTAGCCTACTAGGGATAAGTTCAACTCACTCTTTCCTATTCTTATTCCTATCAATAATTTTGAAGGCTAAAACTACGCGGAAAGAGGGGAGGAGGACCCGATTATTTCCCTATGCACCAGGGCCCTTGTCCCCCTAGCTACGCCACTGTGCAAAACCAGAAAATACGATAAAAGTTCGAACGAAATACAAAAGGTTGACGTCACACGTTTGTGATCGGTGTTTTAGCTAAGATGGCGGATTGTCATATTTTGTATAATATAAATAAATAAATAAATAAATTTAATTACAATGGTAATGTAAAAATAAGTAATTGCTACATAATATTATTTGTATTCTATCCAATTTATCTCAGTTATGCTTAGTAATTGTCATCATGCCTTTTGATATATTGATTTTGTCATAAAATTACTGTGAGAAAACAGTTTTATTAATATCAGTGTCAAACATTTTTCTTTAGTCTAACCAGGTATTGAACAGAATTGGTAACACTCAGAAGGTGATTTCGGCTCGCATTAGTACCCCACTTTGGTCTGTCAAATACATGCGAATGGATTCGTTTCGAAAAACGATGACGTCAAGCTAACTTTGATACCCTTTTTGGTCTGTCAAGTCACATACCTAGATCTGCAACACGGTTACTGAAATTGGTAGCTTTCTGTCCTTGTCTAAAGTAGTTTTTGTCTTGCTTTTAGTTGTAAATAAACAAAGTCGTTGGAACGAATTGTATTTTTGGCCAATATTCCAAAATTCTTCAAATTTTGTCTGTTTTTTTTTGTCTAGTAATAACGGAATGGAATACATAAATGTCAATTTCATCAATCAGCTGTACTTTACGTCATACTTGTGACGTAGGACCTACCAATTGGTTAACCAAAGTCCCTACCAACCAAAACGGGCCGAAATCGCTTAGAATCAGCGAGTAGGTAACACATCTGTAATGCAGGTTGCATAATCCAAATGGTGTACAGAAACTATTGTTTCAAAATTAAGTTATTCAAAATCACTTTTTTAAATAAAACACCCTATTGTCATCGAAATTCTTATACTTATACGTGTGTGGAGTTGGTGGTAGAAAGACCAGCAAAGTTTGGTCGGCCATCTATGTACAACAAGACAAACCTCTTGCGTAGTGGTTGAAATACCGATACCTTCTCCACATCCATTTTCGACTTTATATATATATATAATGTTTAAAATATGTAGCCTTGATTTTCCAATTGCCAAGGTCACTTGATACCTTTAGAAACGAAATACCGTAAAAACCACAATTTATTTTTGTGTCATGTACTTGGTCCACTGCATTGTAATAGTCAATTTATTACAAAATAATATTAATATGACATGACTTCCCAATTGGTTTATTTATAAATAATATACGGTTTAAATAAATCGTCTATACTGATTTCACTTTCAACTAAAACGTATTTTTTATAAGAATTTTCAAAATACCCTCAAGACGTTTTTTTTTTCATACATATGTTTACAAAATATCGATGATTATTCCCAAGATAGTTTAACATAAGATAAGGTTTATTCTATGAAGGATTACTCACTATCTTGATTTGTTTTCCTTGCAATAGCTTCTTATAATCGAAATATTAAATAGGGGGGTTTGAGGAAAGGCGAGGTTTCCATAATACCATGTACACATTTGTAGTTTTTATATCATGATTGCATAAAAACCTGTTCGTTGCTGCTATTACTACCAAATAATAAATTATGTTTGTGATGAAAAACCTTTCTGTTGAATAATTTTTTTAAATTTATTTTTCCAAGTTCAAAAAATATTCATAAAATGGAAGATATTTACTAATTGGGTTAATAGAGTACGTTTGTACTACCCTGACATTAATTTGTTGAAACTATTCCTACATATTAATACTAATAGAATATATAAAATGCATATTACATTATCTTTGTGTGAAACTTATGTTACTATACAGGGTTTGTACCAAAAACTTGGGAGATTATTGAGGTGCTAAAAATGTATAATGTATTTCATATAAAATTTGTGCTTTAAACAAATAAATGGGAAAATTCATGTAGATGATCTGCTGGAAACTATACATTATCGAAATTCATCTAAACAAAGATTTATTGTATACACTGTGTCCGTAAAGTATGGAACAAATTCATTTTTAGCTAAACAGACCATTTTAAGAAATAATCCTGGAACACGTCGATTTTTGATTTTAATTTACCGTGTTTTAAAATAATAATCTAATATACAGGGTGAATTACTTTCGAGGAATGACATCACCGTCATTTTTTTTAAATGGAACACCCCCATTTTGTCTCAATTTTCGGAATATTCTAGCTGAGCTGATTCCAAAAATGTATCACATGTTGATTCCAATTGGTACATGGTGGACAAAAATACAATAGTTTTGTGTGTGTGCTCATAAAGTAATCCTGGAGGTTCTGATGAAAGTTGATAGTTTCAACAGGATGGTGCACCTCCACATTATGCTGTAGATGTTAGAAGGTACCTAGATGAAATTTTTCCGAACAGGTGGATTGGTAGACGTGGACCCATTGAATGGCCAGCGAGGTCACCAGATTTTAATGCTTTGGATTATTTTATGTGGGGCTATCTGAAGAATGTTGTGTATCAAACGAAACCAGCAAATATTCAAAACTTAAAAGAGAGAATTCGGACAGCAATAAACAATATTTCTCAAGACACAATAAACAAGGTTCAACAAGAATTTGTACACCGTTTGGGTTACTGTCAAATACAGCAAGGGCTGCAGTTTGAACATTTATAAAGTCATGTATTTCATCATATTCTGTCCGCTAGACAATAAGTATTTTTAACTAATAAAGAATGTTACGCGTTACTTTATGAGCACACAGAAAACTATTGTATTTTTGTCCATCCTGTACCAATTGGAATCAACATGTGATACATTTTTGGAATCAGTTCAGCTAGAGTAATCCGAAAATTGAGACAAAATGGGGGTGTTCCATTAAAAAAAAATGATGGTGGCGTCATTACTCGAAAGTAATTCACCCTGTAAATTAGAATATTATTTTAAAATACGGTAAATTAAAATCAAAAATCGACGTGTTTCAGGATTATTTCTTAAAATGGCCTGTTTAGCTAAAAATGAATTTGTTCCATTAAATAAATTTAATATGATAATGAAAACTGATAAACTGCATCGTGTAGCTGTTCATAGTAGAGGCAGAATATAATGTAATATTCGAAAAATTACATCAATATTACTAGATACAAAAAATTATGCAAATATTCTTCATCTAGTGAAAAAACAATTGGGATAACGAGGAATGGTGGCCATCCATCGTACTAAAAATAGTGTTTTTCAAATTATACATGCACGTAATAACATAATATTAGCCAATTAGATTTGCCAATGCACTGACATCTGTGTGACATGTTAAAATAATATTAACTAAAATATCTAATATATACGAGCGTATCAAATTGCACCTATAATGAAAATGTTCAATAAGATCTTTATTTAAATTACCCATATAAGATTAGTATGTTTTGACCTCCACTTTTTCCACAGCTTGTCCATCATTCGTTTGTTGTTTCTGTGCCCAAAAACCCCGTAGGTCACAAAAGATCTTTGCATGATATAACAATAACGATATTAAAGTGAAAACAGCCTTAACAATCAATGGAATAAAAGCCGTTGTACTGACTAGTAAGGTAGCAATACTAACTTAGTTGTTTACACATTGTTAGCTATCATTTTCGTAAACATGTTATTTTTACCTTCCATAATTGTGTACTTCAATTAAATAAAATAATAGACAAGCATCCGCCAGAAAGGTCACACATCTTTGATTTGAAATTACACATAATTTTTATATAATGATTGTAATCATAGAACACAAGCTGGCTGTCGATAAGTTTTGATGCTATCAGCATTCTTTGTGATCCAACATGAAACAAACATTTAAAGATTTGTCTTCAGTTGTTGGTTTTCTGAGCCATAATTTGGATAAATTTTTCACTGCAGTGGCGGATTAACGTAGGGGCTAGCCGGGCTTAAGCCCCGGGCCCCGCGTGTCTTTGGGAGTCCCGTAATACAGAAAAAATGTTATTTGAGGTTTTTCTCTGCCTCCGCTCGACTTAGTCCCGGGCCCCGCAGGAGTTAAATCCCCCACTGTGCGCCAGTTTTGTTCAACTGTATACTTTTTACAGACAGTAGACCCTGATATTTCTATTAGGGTATAAATCATTAAAGATTATTCAAATTAAACCAGTTCGTTATTAATCCGGATTAAGGAAAGATCTGACAACAATGTAAATACTACCATAATATCGGCCATTTTACAAGATTCTTACACACCAAAATCGTGCGATCAGGTTCCGGGATAATTGAGGAGTTCCATACTCGTTCTGTATAACGACGAAACCTGAAGCAACAAACAGTAATCAACTATTATAATAATTAAAATAGTTTTTTCGCAACATCAATTACTAAGATATTAGCTACAGTCTGCATATCTAGATACGGTAAGTTATATGAACAGATTTAAGATGAGTTGCGTTTTTGTTAATTCAATGTCTAGTGTTTACGTCATTTTAGGATTAATTGAAATGGGAATGTAAAGATATTTTACCCTAGAAACGGTTTTCAAATTTTCCGGGCAAAAATATATTCGTTATTATAGTTAGGATTTTACAAAGAAATAAGCAAAATCGACAAAAAAACCCTTGATCTCTGTAACATTGTATTTCCTCTATACGCCATCGCCTGTTTCTAATTATAGTTTATTTCGGAAAGGTATAGGGTAATAAAACCTCATTAGGTATGCAAATGGAAGTGACCCAACGAATATTTCAGCTACTTTCATAGTTTGGCATTGATATATTGACACTTCAGACCAGAAAACATACTTTTCCTAATTCTCTTACGCAATTACTTGAAATTTTAATATTACAAACAATACTATTTCAAGTCCTACGCCTATGGCCGACACCGAAATTGAGCCGAACTGGACGGAATTCCCCATATTATTACGCTATACCTTTCCGAAATATACTATAAACCCTGTATATTTGTAAGAGATGGTTGCACATATTATAATGTTATGTATCGGGATATAAAAAATACACTATTTATTGATAATGCAATATGATATGGAGATAATAGTAGTAAACATTTTTGCAATAATGTGTTTGTATTAGTATATCATTGTTACATTATATGTAATCGTAAGATGTCATTTGATAACGGAAAGAAAACAATGCAATAACAATTATCAATTCGCTGTCGTTGTAACGAATTTTTTTTTCTTTTAAAAAAACGTGTATTTCAAGTCATATGTCAGCGCAAAAATGAAATTGAGTGTAGAACGGTTACAGCCTCCAAAGTACATATTTTGCAAATTCACGTTTAAGTAGATGTGTTTTAATGTTTCAAGGTTGAAGATCATAAGAATTTCTGTCGAATAAACCAGCAAATCTTTCATTGAGATGATTCTTACAAAAATAGCAAATGTGCGAAATAACCAAGAGTGTATTTTTTTCATATTTGTATACAAGGTCTATCATTTATTCATAATTTTATATTTTAATACGAACAAACCACCATGAAAACTCAAATGCACATATTACTGTTTCATTTATTTGACACATGTCTGGTAATTTTTCAAGTTCTTTGGGGTAAATGGTAGCAAACGGACCATAAACAACATTTAATTTTAAGTTAAAAACAAATAAAAGCTTTAAGCAGACATGGGGAAGTGAAAACACAAAAATAAACCCCTTTTGAGAATTTTATCGCAGACCGCCTATGCTACGCGTTGCCGATTAGGCGGTGACCAATCAATAATTTTCCCACTACCAAAAATCACGGAATGCCGCTAAAAAAGTGATAACTTACGGTATGCACTAAATAAACTTTTCATCCTTGTATTTAATAATCAATAATACTTATATAATCAAAATAGAAAATTATCAGTAAAAGAATTCAAATTTGTTCAATAGTGTTCTATTATCTTATTTCAAGGTTCTTAATCTCCATTTATGTCTAGTAACTTCTTAAAGCTTATAAATATAATAGTAAAAAGAAAACATGAACATTCATTTCCTCATCATTGAAAACAAAGAGTAATTCCTAACAACATAAACGCACACATTTATTGGAATGGTATAGACGTTTCTGTTAAACATTTAAGATGTCGGCCTTGTAAACATTGTTAGTGATGTACGTTATCAATTAAGAATATAATAAGAGATGTACTCGCCATTGAAGCGTCCGGTATGCTGACCTACATAAAATTAAAACTCCCCATGTTATATAACGTTACAAATAATACTAATAAAAATAAACTAATAAAAAAACACGCTGCTCGATATCAATTGTTATAATTTCTAACTAATTCTATTCCGAAATGCAGTGTATAAATGTAGTACAAAGTATCCCACGCTATAACCATAATGACATTATTTTTATTTCGATTCACTATAAAGTGTGTGTTTTTTTTAGTTTTTTTTCAAACTCTAGCCAGATTAAAGTTATGTTTCTTTTCAAATGAATCACCCTATATTCTACAACTGTATTGTATTGTCATCGGTCCTTTACGAGTGTGCAAAATTTCGAATTAAGCTGTTCCTTTAAAGTGGGTCAAAATCGAGTCCAAAGGAGTCAGTTACAAACAAACAAACATACATGCAAGTGAAGCTAATATAAGCGTGTTAAAACATGATCTACAGTTACTAAGACTTTGTTAAGTCTACTATTCGAAATAGAGAGAATGTTTCGCATTCAGTCACTCTCTCATTCGATTAGCTTACTTTCTGTCATTGTAATTTTCTCGAAATCTCAGTCCGTCTCTGGATATAATCCAATACGACACAGCAGTGTTGCGTTGTGGCTGTGGCGCTACCATGACGTTTCATTATTCACTTAAGTAGTTTGTTCCGCGAGATTGTTTCATCTCGGATGTGGTTTATATGCCTTCATCTTTATTGCAATATCAGACATAGTTGAATATATAGGGGTCCATTTAAAAAATGAATTAAAAATAATTAGATACACTTTATCCTACCACTTTATCGAATAAGCAGAAGCTGGATGAGAAAAATATTTATAAATATAAAGAAAACACGAGTCGATGATTTTAAATAGAATTGACAAAATTGAAATAGACCAATTAACCACCTGAACGCTAAACAATTTAATTTGGATGGAAACTATCGTGGGAAGAATGTAGCGAAAAGCTACACAGGTCAAGGACACGGAAATGCCTATAAAAAGCTATATGAAGAAATAAAGGCAGATCCAATACTGGGAATGCCAATGTATCGAATTGCCCCACAATATAGCTTTAAAAATGAATACACAGTAGTCGTTGAAGAGAGAAAGAACAAGTAAGCAGGGCTATCTATAACAGCGAATCTCAACTGGAACACTGATGGCTCTAAAACAGACTTTGGAGTAGGAGCCGAAGTATATGGGGTACAAGAGAAGATCACGATCTCTCTAAGCCTAGGGAAACATGCCACTGTCTTTCAGGCAGAGGTAATGGAGGTGCAATGCTGTGCAGAAGGGTTGATGAGACGGGAGGTGGATAACCAAAGAATCGTTTTCTATTCCGACAGCCAAGCAGCACTGAAGGCGATAAGCTCATATCGGAAAACGTCAAATCTGGTGTGGGAGTGTTGCAAGGCCCTCAATAGACTAGGTAGTCATAATAGAGTGACCCTAGCCTGGGTGCTAGGTCACCAAGGAATAAAAGGCAATGAAAAGGCCGATGAACTATCCAAGCAGGGAGCGACTGAGGTCATGATAGGGCCAAAATCTTCCTGTGGAATTGCAAAAAACCTCAATAAGGAGGTTTATCCACCAATGGATAAATAACCAGGCGTTGCGCTGGTGGCATAAAACCCCAGGACAAAGGCACGCTGAACTATTCCTTAAAAGCCTTTCGGCCAAACTGTCACGCGACCTATGTCAAAGTCGAGAAACGACGAGGATGATGATGGGAGTGCTGACCGGACATTGTAGGCTGAGGAAGCATATGCACACAATTGGCCTAGCAGATGACAGCTTATGTACTCTGTACTCTGTTAGTGCCAAGGTCTAGTAAGGGTGCGGTTTCACCTATTTGGAGTAGGAAAACCGAGGGCAGAGAGCTACGCAAGAGAGGCGGTATCCAGGCTAATAGGTCTAGCAAAAAGAATAAAGCTAGATATCGAGCTCTAAAAATAGGGAGGACCACAATAGATCTACAAAGGTTGCAGTGAGATAGGACAAAGAGCCACTCCATTTCTAATCTAATCTATACAACAAAAAAACATTAAATTTGTAACATATAAACACCTGGCGACCAAAAATCGTAATTCGTTAAAACAGGATCTCCGAATTTAAGAACAGTTTATTTTTAGCTACCTGTAAACCAATAACAATTATGTACAGCAACAATAATATTCTTCGTCCCCGTCGATCATTTTCAATTGCAAACTGTTTTAAACATCCTGTCATCATATTCGGTTCCTTATTGAACTTATTATTGGTACGTTAAATAGACCACCCAGAGTAACTTACTAACACACGCTCCATACCACGTTGCGTGCATGATAATAACAATTATTTATCCCAAATTATTATGAAACAAACACTTAACTTACTATTAAAAGAAGCCGACCACAACGGGATAGTTTTAAGTCAACTCTTTCATTACGCACATCTCCCACAGTACATTGAATTATTTGTTTATGGAGTAATTAAACTCATGCGACATTTTTTTTACTGTTACAATTCACCGATTATAAATTTTTAGATGTGTGTCGGAAATAATGGTGGAAAGATTTTTTTTTCCAAGCCCGTCTGACACTGCAGCCTAGTGGCTTATTGTATTTTTGCTCTTGCTTTCTCATAGCACCCAGTCCAGCACTTTTGTCTCCTGTACCAGTTTGTACAAGTTCGCAGCTGGGTGTTTGATATAGCTCAGCATTTCCTTGGAGTTGGCCAAGTAATAACTGTCCTTTGCGACCAAGAGTCTCGCATGTAAACAGTATATGTTTCACTGCCTCCGCATAATCTGCATGTAAGGACTCCGTTGTATAGTTTTAATTTGTACAGGTGTTCCTTTACTGGTGCATGACCAGTCATGAAACCTGTTATGATTCTCAGCTGATTTCTGCATAGTGTTAGCAGTTCCGCTGTACGTTTCAGACATGGTTCTTTTATAAAGGTTTTCCCATGCATTTGCCTTGGGGCGCTTACCCAGAAATTTTTATGTAGCTCTCTGATCCAGGTCTTTACAGATCCTCGTACTATAGTTTTCGGTATACCGAGAATCTGTCCTGGTTCAGGCTGCGTATCCTCTGACCCCCTTTTTGCAAGTTCGTCAGCTTTTTTATTGTCCTCGATACCCTGGTTCCCAGGTCACCTTGACGTATTCCGTTTGGCTAGCGTCTTCAGTTCTTCAATGCAATCCCATACAAGTCTAGAGGTCACTTTCTGGCTTGAGATTGGCTGACTATCTGACATGTTATGGATCTGCTTGCCTCCTGCAGCTCTCCTGTTGTTTTCTCTCGCGCTTTGCAAGATTGCATATACCTCTGCCTGAAGTACTGATATTTTCCAGACAAATTTATACTGAAATCTGTGTTTTTCTGGTATATCTAAAAATAGCAACTGTGGCTGAAATATATATTACGAAATTCACATTAAAGTATCCAATTCTGTAATGTTTTGATTATGAAAAGTGTGAATCATCAGTTTGTTGAAAATTACGGAAGCAAATACCACTTAACGCCACCGAAAGATTGAATTACAACGTCATTGATACTATTCATACTACGTATAAATACTCCATCCCAAATATTTCGTTTTAACTTAATACCAACATGATTCAAGACCAAAACCCGCAGCAGGTAGTCGTTAATGCGATAACAATAGCACAGTATCGTATCCTACTCGTTTCTTCTAAAATATAATGCCTAATAGTCTGATTATTTCACAACTGAACTGTTAGCTGGTAAAATAATTTTTAGTTTTAATATCTTAATTTTACCTACTACGGATCTGTTAATATTTACTGTACAATGAGGATTCATTATCTTTTATTATCAACCGACTCAACGAAATATTGTGGAATATACTTTACGTACAGATTATTATGTGCAGTTTAAATTTACCACAAGGAATTTAATATTAATTCCATTGCAAAAAGTTCTGTGTCTGTATGTCCTTCAGTTACAGCCAATAGAACCTCCCACAGACGTGTAACATAAAAATTATAGTTTAAAAAAAACTAAAAAACATGCTTTATAATAGGTAATCGAAAAAAAGTAAAAAATAATTCTTAATCAAGAATAAGATGATTAAAAAGAAAAAATTAATGTCATTATGGTATTCCTTGTTATACATTTAAGGCATATCATTGAGATCTCGAAAAGGATAAGAGATAGAGCAACGGTTAAATTGTGGCAAAGTATTAACCTTTTTGCGTGTCTTTGGCTTGGAGTATTTTTCCAGTAGGCTGCACTAAGTTTATTCTCCCATTTCCAGACTTGTTTGCTCTTAAGATATATGCTCCTTTAGTCCCATTTCCCTAAGGAATTTTAGGTATCTGAAGGCTTCAACTTAGGTAAATGTCCCTCTTCTATTCAATAATCTCCTAGGTGCCGTGCAATTCGCAAGCATGTGGATGGAGGTTTCTTCTTCCATTCCACAAAATCTACAATATTCTTTCTCCACTATTTTGAGCTTTTCCAGGTGACCGTTCAGGCGGCAATGTCCCGTTGGGAATATACCTTTTGGTCGCCGGGGTCAGTTTTACCCAAATTTAATCCTTTCGCTATTCGAAAGGTACAGACCACTTGGTCGCCAAAGCTGGATTAAGGGTTCCAAGAAACTTATGGGCTTCTAATACTTCTAATACTAATATGGGTTTGTGACCTGTCTACAACCAGAATAAAAATATTTTTCATCAGTTAGTTGTCTGCATTCTTCTTATTAGATAAGGAAACAAAGTTAGGTGTATCATATAAGTGTACTCGTCGTGGGTGTAAAGCGACTATTGGAGTGGACAAATCGGAAACTGTCTTATTGAAATTTAAGAGTGAACATAACCATCCACCATCGAACCATTTAGATGTAAAAAAAGTTCAAAACGGATTGAAAAGAAAGGCAACAGAAGATATTTGCATTAAACCCAGTAAGTTAATTAATAACGGAATCCGAGGGGAAGGATATCTTCTAATTTTCAATAAATAGAATTAAATACCTTAAATTATTGATGACTACGGCGACCAAGAAGCCTACCTGATTTTAAAACTGGCGACCAAGTGGTCGATGACATTATGGAACCCCCGCTGACAAAACTGACCGCGGCGACCAAGTGGCCAACACCCGTCCCGTTAGGATCCCTGTTAAAACTCTTAGTGCAGTTTTACTTTGACTTATGCATTCATTTGGTCTCAAAGGATTATAGGCAACCATCAGAATCTTTGATTGTCTAAAGCACCTTCTAAACGGGCAATATTTTTAGTGTAATATTGGCAACTATAGCCCAGCCAGCATGACAACATTTCAATTGTAGCATATGGCTCTGCCATATATATCTCGGCAATATTGTTTGCAACACTATGGCCCATTAATAAAAATAATTTGTTTCGTAGACGGGCTAAACAATCGGCTGACGAAATCATTCGCGTCGCAGCGGTTTATATTGCTTTAAACACAAAGTTAAAGAAAAAAAAGAGAAGATTGTGGATTCGACCTTATTTCAATAGGTGTGAAAATTTAGATAGCCTAAGTCTAGAAATAAGTATTGATAATAAGTTATTTAAAAACTTTTCAAGAATGGCAGAATGACTTTGAATTACTTTTAAACATAATTGTTCTCAAGCTTCAGAATTTTTTGTAAGCCTCATCACTTGATATACCAAATTTTTCGGCGATAACTGCCCATCCATCTTTTTTAGGATTTCTGTATTTATATATTCCGGTTTCCACATTCCATTTACAGGATGTAAATGTATTTCATTAATAAACTCAATAATCTTTTCATTAGACCAAGTATTAGTCATTTTAAATACTATAACTTCCAAAATTTTCACAACAACAACAACAAACGAACACCAAAACAAAGTAAAATTGCAGAGTATTTTCGCTGGCCAAGCCATCGTCCGGCAAATCTTGCTGTAACCAATTAAATGCATAGGCAGTACAAAAAATGTGTAGCTATATGGCCGGGACACACTAGAAATATTACCTAGTCTGGCTGTTATTCCTGGCAATGTTGCCAGCCACTCTGTTGCGGCTACATATTGCACTAAAAATATTGCCCGTTTAGAAGCACCTGACCTACTAGATCTTTCCAATGGTCAGATCTTGTCTTTTCTTCCATATTACATTGGGACTGATACCGCAAAAGGGTTCCGGCCCCCAAAAAGGTGTTCCAGTCCCCCTATTTGCTAGCTCTGCTATTTCATTTCCTTATATTCCAATGTGTCCTGGAATCCACAATAAGGTTACTATAATGCTCTCGCCTAGTTCATTGAGTTTGCCTAGGCATTTCCACACCATTTTGGAACTGATTACACAAGAACATTATGATAATCTTTTGCCTTCTATATCCTTTGTCAATATTGAACTGGGCACACTTTCTTATGGCGTGAATTTCTTAAGACAGTATAAATTGTTTCAACGTGCTACTTAAAATGAAGATTTGACAAAAGACCTTCACTGATTTCTGATACAATGAAAAAAATATATTTTTCATTTAATTAATCGTTCTAATCAACTGTATCGATTTTCGTAGTTCTGTTAATAATGTTTAACACATTTGAAGGATAGCGACACACTTTTCTGTGTTGACATTTCACACTTGATTTATAATTACCAATATCAATGAAATTTTTTGTTGAAAAATAAAAAAAAGGTATGGACATATATCGCCAATTTAAGTAGCTCATTGAATGACTGATTTTCAAAAACTGCTCCACGATGTTTTCACATATATACTTTATCTACCATAAATGTCATTTCTCTGAGAAAAAAAGTTTTTAAAGGAGAAATTTACCATTTTAAATTCTGCGCCAAAACGCAAGAATAGTAATGGCGTCTGTCTGTGACATCATCATTTCGTAAATACCGTTTATAAGTGATCTGTGTCATTCTTAGAACATAAAACAGGATGTTTTATGTCATTGGTAAAATCGTCAAACTTCAAACACTTGACAGTTTGCAGGCTAGAAGTTTATTTTGATACATAATTTGGATCACACAAAGGAAATTCAAAACAGAACAGATGTTCGGACCACAGATAGTTCGGACGAAAGACAAAATATCAAGGTCAAATTTTCGAAAGTACGACGTCACTCTTTTCTGATTGGCGTTTGAGCAAAGATGGCGGATTGTTAATTTTGTGCTTTTATTTTTACTAAAATATTGGTCATCACATATGTAACATAAAAATGGGTAATTTTTTTAGAATCTGCATCATAATTATGTCAAATCAATATTTTAGCGATTCTTAGTGACTGCCTATTAGCTTACTATTAAATATCTATAAGAAAAAGATGATTCCAGTAATTACCAGATCCATTTTAAATAATGAAAACTGACCTCGAACGTTTAACAAATAACACGTACATGAGTGACACATTTTCCATATGGTACTCAGGGTGCTTTAAACATTTTATCATAGAATTAAATAATGTTGTAGTTATGCAGATACGATGAATAAGAGCGATGTTCAAAGTTCATTTAAGATTAGCCATTGCCTAGCCATAACAACTTGATTTAAAAAATCCTACTATGTCAAAAAGGTACTGAAAATTCATTAATGAAAGTTTTGGTCATTATTATATGGACTATCGACATACTATAATTAGTTTGGCAATTATGTTTGCTTAAGTTACATTCCAAATAAATTCCTTCACGATTTTTTATTATCAAGTTGGTTTTATCGTTGAATCTCCATAAACTGAAGTCTCTGAAGAAGAAAACTTGGTTATCGAAACGCGAATAAGATAGTGTAAAGTGTTGGTGTTATGGTAGTGTAAACTGTGTTCATTAATAGGCATAGAGACAAGAGGATATAGGAGGCAAAGGATTATCATAATGTCTGATAGTCAAGCAGCCATTAAAGCGCTGAGTTCTTGTGTAATCAGTTCCAAAATTGTGTGGAATTGCCTAGGCAAACTCAATGAACTAGGCGAGAGCATTATAGTAACCTTATTGTGGATTCCAGGACACATTGGAATATAAGGAAATGAAATAGCAGAGCTAGCAAATAGGGGGACTGGAACACCCTTTTGGGGGCCGGAACCCTTTTGCGGAATCAGCTCCAATGTAATATTGGAAGAAATAGATAAAGCCGAAGAAAAGAGAAGATCTGACAATTGGAAAGATCTAGTAGAGCTTGGGCAATCTAAGATTCTTCTGGGTGACTACAACCTGTTGAGATCAAATGAATGCATAAGTCAAAGCAAAACTGCACTAAGAGTTTTAACAGGAATCCTAACGGGACATTGTCGCCTGAATGGGCACATGAAAAAGCTCAAAATAGTGGAGGAAGAAGATTGTAGATTTTGTGGAATGGAAGAAGAAACCTCCATCCACATACTTGCGAACTGCACAGTAATTCAGAATCCTAGGGCACAGTACCTGGGAGACTACTGGATAGAAGAGGGACAGTTACCTAAGTTGAGGCCTGTAGATATCCTAAAATTCCTCCGGGAAATAGGACTAAAGGAACTACTAGTCTCTGAGACTCTCCTCAGAAACTAAGTAGAAGTAAGGGGGCACAATAGATCTTTTAGGTCTCAGTGAATGGTACCCCAAAATACATACATACATTGATAAATGGACTACACATTTTTTTATTAAACAAATTCAATGAATAAATAAAGTAGCCCATAGTTTTCTTTCAGGATCATATGTACGCCTATGGTAGCAACATTTTTGCGTCAACAAAGTTTTCATTGAATCTAAGAATTTTAAAATAATTAATTTTTCTTGTGACAAATTTCGAATCGCCCATTTGCGACCAATTTCAAACTATTGGAATTTCCACAAAGGAAATTGTGGCTGTTAATTTAATTAATTTTTTTAAACAGTAAACCACCGAATTCTGTAATGTTCTTTACTATTTGATAACGACTGTATAATTAAAGTACATTTAGGATTTGTAATAGTCGAGTTGTTTAAAATTTAAATTGGTAATTTGTTTTTTCTGTAAATTGTATTGTGTAAAAATTATATGAAACTATGAGGTACAACAAACACATCATACCCCGCTTTTTTAGTATCCTATACAACTAAAAATAAAATAAAACGTTAATAATTACAAATAAACATTAAGGCACCCTTCAATTAAAGTACAATATCCTTAATTAAACTAAATCACTTGCTTTTCTGGTGATAATGATAAAACTCAGATGTGATTATATAGCAATATCTTTAAATTAATTAGTTGATAAGTTTTTCTTTGATAAACTAGTTCAGATAAGAGTACTCACCTAATACTATGAATCTACTTAATATAAAACGATTTTTTCTCCGTATACCGCTTACACTTGTACCTAGTATGGGTATAGTTATTCTAATGTTAATGTAATGACCCATATTTTTAATCCCATTGATGACAAATGCCGCCCTAATTCGAATATCTTGAAATTAACCTGCATACAAAACTCCTAAAATTTGTAATATAATATAACTAAACTCACTCAACCAACAAATAGATATTATATTAATAATATTTCTCTACAACACAATTCGCACACGCCCCTGGATGCAATTAATGCCAAGTAACTCCAACTTCTTTAGGTCGTTAAATTTTTTTATGAAACAGTGGACCGCGTTAATAACTGACCAGTTATTTCGTTATATTATGCCAATTACTGGAGCTATTCAAATCTTCTTTAAAATAGTAGCATACATAAAGTGGTTTTGATTATTTTTTCTTTTTCCAGCAATTTCAAGCAGCTTATTTTAATGCTTACTAATAAATTCATATCAGGTATTTTTTTTAAATATTTCCAAACTAGCTTTCTAAGAACATCACGAACTAATGGTTTACCTAAGTGAGGGGAACATTTGTATAGTGATCCTGACAATCTGACTACATTACTTTATTTTATTGTCGTTACATTCACATTAGAAACACTATACTTGTCGTTTTCGACTTGCGAAACCGTACCAGAAGTATCAGACCAAAGCATACACTTCGTTTAGTATCACTTCTCCTTTCTATTTGTTGTCATTTTTATACGCGCATTTAGTACGCGTCATAAACTGTCATATTTCAAGTTTTTGGACGCAAACAATCAATTTTGGCTATTCTATTAACAAGTGTTTTAGAAATATATTAATATATTATTGCATTGATAATATATAACGATTGAAAAGGTATTAACATAATATATATATATATATATATATATATATATATATATTATTACTTAACTAATTAAACACTATTATAAAAGTTTGTTTGCATCCAATAACTTGACATAATGGCAATCGTAACGTTTTCACTAAATGTACGTATTCAAGTTTTCTAAAAGAAAACGAAAATAATTAATAACCAACTCGAGAACTATCCTTACAAACCTATAGAAAAAATGTCTCATCCTATGACACTTATTTAAATACATATATTTACTGTCGACTTATTGCTAATTGATAAGTAAATATTGACCTAAAAATTTGTTGTATCATACAGATTCATTAATAGTTGTAAATATTCTAATACTATAATAAACAATTCAATTTTGATAAAATATATAACCTCACTGAGCTGGAGTTTTATATTCAATAATATTGGTATAGGACTGCAGCTTAAAACTGGTCCAACCTTTTTCCTCACCTGATATCACATGTAATATTATGGTAGGGTAAGCCTAGTCCCCGAAGTAGTTTTCAGACATCCGAAAAATTTAGGTTATGGAAGAGTATCCCTCTTCTATCCAAAATGCATGGGAATTTTTTTCTAACGTTTTTCATTACTTGATAATGTTATAGAATGGCATATTAAGGTAGGAAACGCCATAAAAATTATGGTAAACGCCAAGAAGAGAACAAACTGGCAATCAGAAGTAACAACTGTAACATAACCTTTTCCTCACCTGCCAGGCTCTGCTTAAAGCTTTCAGTAATCCAACAACTAGGTCTGGACTGGTAAAAACTGTAAAGAATCCTTTAACATGCTGACAAGAGACAACAAAGTGTCTCTAATATGGATGCCGGCACATGAGGGGATTGCAAGTAATGATAAGGCTGACCAGTTAGCTAAATAAGGTTCTAAAGGAGACTTCATAGGTCCGGAACCGTTTTGTGGAATCACAAAAACTTGCATAAGAGGGGAAATCGGGAACTGGCTAGATAGGGAACACCAACTCAAATGGAGGTCGACACAAGGGCACCTCCATACAAAGAGTTTACTGAACAAGGAACTCTCAACCATGCCATTGAAACTGAGTAAGAGACATTTGAACACAGTCTCCGGCCTGGTGACAAAGTTAGTGAACCTATGTGCAGGAAATGTGAACTCTATGATGAAACACCTACTCACATACTCTGCTTCTGCGAGAACTTACATGGACTCAGACGAAAGCACTTTGGAGAGGAAATAATACAACCATTGTAAATACTGAAAATCCCTCCAGTCAAACTAGTGGCCTACATAGAAGACAAAAAGCTTCTGGAATGGAAGAGTAGATAAAATGGGAAATGGTACAAAGGTTCAGTTCAAGTGTCTGGGCTGTTGAGCACAACCCAATCCAATGAATGAATGAACCTTTTTCTCGTTATCTGCATTATTTGTTTTGGTAAGCTATTTTTATAGCTTGCTCACCATAATATTACGAACAAATTTTTACTAGTTTTGAGCTGCAACTTCTACAAACTTTCTTAATACGCAATATATTAGTTAAGTGATTATATAACTCATTGACACCATTAATCTTCTACTTGTAATAAACATAAAATCAAGTACCTATTGTTTGCAATTCTGGTAGCGGGCCAGATCATATTTTCACGCTGCCAAATTGATTTATTTCCTCAAGTAATGACAGAAATATTACATTATTGATATTAAACCCAATGAACTTACAATTGTTATTTGTTTTATTGTATCAACAAAACAGTCATTCAATGCGTATGTATCATTTTTAAATAGTTTGAAATTATTATTATTACTTCGTAGTATATAACAGCTCGCATATTCGAATTGTCAGTTAGAGACCAAAATTTCTTAAGAAATTTAATTTTTGTTGCTGGAACAAAATAAAAAAGATCGTACTTTTTGGCTCAGAATCGCTTTCAAATTTTTTCTTAACCCGGTCCTAGATTTTTATTATTATTACTAAGTGGTTCAATGGGTTTGAGATCGAGAAATATGTATACCGAGTATAAAAAAAAATATACGAGGTGATTCATTAGTTATGACCTTACAAAGAAATGAGAAACATTGACAAAACACTCTGTATATAACGTACGTACGTCAAACACTCTCCTATGAGAAAGTGATCAAGTATTTATAAATAATTTGTATTATTGCTAATAAAATACATTTATCTCTCATTAAGTAAATTTAAAATCTAAAATATATGTTAACAAACCTACCGATATCGTTATCGCCTAGTTTATTTCTAGGCCATGACCATCGATAGTATTTTTCTATAATTATGTCGTTACAAAAAATATAGATTATGACCGAATTTCGTTAGCTTAGGAAAATATGTGCGACTCCAGTTTATCTCGGCGAATAACCTGTCCTGTAATGCCCCCCACACACATGCTGCTGTTCGACGCTTTTAACCACACACGAGCCTTGTTAGTAGTTCGCGAACAAAAAAACTATATTTGCGAAAAAGAACCCACATAAAAAAACTACTCAGTACGGACCTGTTGAGTTATATTAAAATTCACAGTTTTGCAAGGATCTTTATTAAAAAGGGTCTAGTTAGTCACTTCTCAGAGACTAGTAGCTAATTTAGTCCTATTTTAGGATATCTGCAGGCGTCAGTTTAGGTAAATGTCCCTCTTCTACCGAATAATCTCCTAGGTACTGCGCCCTAGGATGTATGTGGATGGAGGTTTCTTCTTCCATGCTACAGAATCTACATTCTTCTTTGTCTACTATTTTGAGCTTTTTCAGGTGCCTGTTAGGATCCCTGTTAAATCACTTAATGCAGTTTTACTTTGACATATGCATTCATTTGATCTCAAATTGTCTAAGCCCTATTAGATCTTTCCAATGGTCAGATCTTCTCTTTCCTTCGGCCTATTTCTTCCAATATTACATTGGGGCTGATACAGCAAAAGGGTTCCGGCACCTAAAAGGGTCTTTCAGTCCCCCTCTTTGCTAGTCTATCTGCTATTTCGTTTCCTTCTATTCCAGTGTGTCCTGGAATCCACAGTAAGGTTACTATATTGTTCTCGCCTAGTTCATTAAGTTTGCCTAGGCATTCCCACACCATTTTGGAACTGATTACACAAGAACTCGCTGCTTTAATGGCTGCTTGACTATTGATAATCCTTTGCTTTCTATATCCTTTATCAATATTGAACTGGGCACACTTTCTTATTGCGTGAGTTTCCGCTTGAAAGTTACTTGGGGTTTTTCCCAAGCTTTCAGAGTGTTTGGTTCCTGGCCCGTACACTCCTATCCCAGTTCCTTCTATTGCTTTTGATCCGTCTGTGTACTATTGAATGGTATTTGGATCCTATTCCTTCTTGTTGCTTAATTCCGTAACGAATTTCTTTGAAAAGTTATACCTCTTCATCATACCATCTTGTAGCATGTCCCAGGTTTTTTTGTTAGTCACTTCAGTATAGTATGAACAGCCTTTAACAACGTTGAAGGAACAATTTTTTTTATTTAGAAATTGGTTTTATTTTTGTAGTTAACAGTGTGTGATTAATTTCAGATTTGTTTCACTATAATTTGTTGATACTTTTCGTTATAAAATAATTATTACTTATAACAAACAACTTTTTCTTTGTAAAGGACGAGAACGTAATCATTTGTTGCAATAAAAGAATCAGTGTAATGGCCACTAAATCTTAGTAAATACTGTTGAAAATAAATCGACAAAAACCATGTTTCTTTCTAACGATTCATGGGTATCATGAACAATTAAAAAAAATACGAGGTGTATCAAGACTGTATTTCATATAGTTTGAAATTTGATTACTTACGCCAAATTAGCAATTGGTATCGAAAGTGTCATAATTTATTTGTTTCAATTTCATGGTAGTTAATTCTTTTCAATAACACTGTATATAAATACTTGAAAAGAACAAGTCGACAGATAGGTACTATTTATTTTTGGAGAATTTTTTCTAACCCACATCCTTACCATTCCGTCACTTATAATGTTTTCTCCATAACTTCACAGATCTGACAATTAATTTCAGCTGATTTCACGCCTTTAGCACCAAGAAAGCGCATTTTCCACAGTTGGCTGGATCCTCAATCGGCGGAAGCATTTTAAATGCAAAAACAGTGTAAACGGGGTCGATTGCTGCCGTTATGGTGTCTATGGCTTATCAACAGATGAAAGATCACAATGCGTATGCGCGAGCTGACGATATTATAATAAATAGGTTACAACAGTTTTCAGTAAACTCCATAAAATACCTACGTTTGTAAAGCTATTGAAATTGACGTGAAGGTGTAATTTATGATTGTTTTAGCACTTTTATCATAAATAATTTTCTTAGGTTTTGTAAATGTTTGTCTTACTCATTAATCTTACATTTTTACAACAGCTGTATACATATTTTTCCGTCCAGACACGTGATTTTCCATTTTTTTTGTTTATTCTAATAAAAAGTTCCTTTGGGGTTGAATTAAATGGAGTAACATTCCTTTTTTCTAAATTCAGTCTGTTCATACTTTTAGTACAATGGAATTAATAATGACAAAGTTAGCACACTCACCAGTTAGCCGCAAACAGTCTCAACATTAATTGTACTACAACTACATACCAGAAATAACAGGAAATTTAAAAAATGTAGCCTTACAAAATCTAGAAATGCAATAAGGATTATTAACTGGCTGGAATCCTCCTGGACCCGTATCTTTGAACGTTCGACTATTCGCGAGAATGGATTTTGTTCGTACGAATGAATTCACACGAATCGAACGGTACTCGAAAATTCAAATTGCAATATCTTCCAAACACAGTGGCGAACAACTTTGTAGATCTTATGTGACATTTTTTAGGTAAAGTGTAGTGTAGAGTAATGTAAAAAGTACGTGTCGTATGTCGTATCTTTCGCCATTTCCTTAGCATCTTGCAAATCATCAATTATTTGATGCATAAAAGCTTCATTTGGCTTCATTTTTGTTCAGTAGTATTATTTATCGAAAAACTTAGAAAATAATTACAGATGTTTGTGTTTATTTGTTTTTCTAACGTTCTGCGCAAGACTCTACTCGCTTACTCCCATGTGGGACTGATACGACTGACAAATTCATTCGTTTGCAAGTCGAACATTCGAGATTTCGAAGATACTGCTCGAACATAACAAATCCACTCCCATCATATGAAATACGTGGGAGCATTTGGTCGAACGTTCAAAGATACGGCTCCTGGTCCAAGTAACTGCGACCAAATAGGCAAGCGAAATTTGCGGTGTCTAGTTTTGGTGTGCTTATTTTGATGATGATAATGATCGTCTGTTATATATTTTCTTAAAGTATCAATCTATAAGTAATTAGAAAATTATCTGTTATGAAATGTTACGTAAATAATTTTTAATTAATACAATAATAACTATATAAATATGCAAATAGTGATTACTAATGTCTGCTAAGCTACTTGTACATGCACGGAGGTATTATTATAGATGTTTGTGTTGTTATAATATCCTTTATTTTTATCAATTATGCTACAGGGCTGGTAGAATTTGGACTTAAACTAGTTTTATTAATATTGACAATACATAGCGTTATAAACACAAATATTATGTTGTAGACCCAGGAAATTTTGATGTAGGTTTCTCAATATAATAGGTTTAGTACGTTTACATTTTTTTTCTTTTCGGTTTCTTCTGTATGCTCCTTGTGGTAGCTTCATTCTTGGTTGTTTCTAATTTTAAATACCACACCTGTTGATATCAATCCCCTAATTCTCCCTAATTATTTACTATACTAAATTCAAACCAAAGCTGCCGACGATGTAAACAAACACCAGTGCACGATATATGTCCGTCCACGTGAAAGATGTTCTATCATTGACCAATAATAATTATTGTTATTTTAGGATGGAAGGACGGATGTCGTGCGCTAGCCTTTGTTTATATAGTCAGCACCACGAGTTTGAGTTTATTATAGACAGTCAATAAAAGATTTGAAATAAAATTAACAAGTAAATATTCTCCAAAAATAATGTATTCGTTTCAAAGACTTTTCTACATAATTCCCATTGATATTAAGGCACTTATCGTATTGTGGAACCAGCTTTTTTATTCCATCATAAAATAAGGTTGAGGTAATTTTTACATCGTCATCATCGGTATGGCTCTGCCTCGCCAGACGCGTCTTCAAGTGCAAAAACAATTGGTAGTCGCTCGGCGCTAGATCGGGACTGTATTGGGGGTGGCCAATTGTTCCCAGTCAAAAGAAGTGATAAGGTTTTGTGTTGGATTTGCCGTATGTGGAGCAAAAAGACACCCTTTCACTTTACTGTCCCTTTTTGAATCGAGTAATAATTAAAAAACGGTACTTTAAAAAACACGCTGTATTTTCTTATTTAACATCTAAGATCTTTTCAGATAATCCTCGTAGATTTTAGCATATTAAATCAACCTTAACCCTGATTGCCCTTCAAAAAATTATTGCTGTTGCTGAAATTGTGTCAGACCCACTTCTGTCACCGCAAAGTCTATTGTTGCTAATGTAGCAGTAAAATATTACGAAATTATAAACGGTAATTATAATATGCAATAAGAGCTGTAATTGTATGAATTACACATTTGTCAGCGATATTAAATTGTTAAAAATCAGACATCACATTTTTATATTAATAAAGTTCATTGTTTCATTAAAAAAAATCGTTTCATGATTTCTCGAGTCATAATTTTTTGAATCGCCTTTACATTGTTTTGTAATCCTCCGGTATAGTTATTAAAATCTTAATGGAACTCGGGTCATATTTGGAAAAACGCACAAAAAAAAATTGAATATACCAAGTTTTAAGTATGGAACGCAACAATTATCTCGAAAACGGAACGCACGATTTTTATAGATTTTGGTGTGCAAGGATCTTGTGATATTATAGTGGTATTTACATTGTTGTCAGATAATAATGAACTTTGTTATTTCAAATTACTAAACAAAATGCATGAAGCGCCTTGTCTTATGCCTCTACGATGAATACCTCTGACATACAGTTACCTATTTATTCTCACTCGATTTTCAGTATTTTGTAGTGTTAATCGAATCATTCTGATCAGTTTTCTACTCATTCCTAGGTCTTCCTGAGCTGTGTACAGTTAGTTTCTTTTTACCTTATCAAATGCTTGTTTTAAGTCGACGAATAGCACCATCGTCTGCTTTCCAAATTGATTCAGCCTGTATTTCTCGTAGCTCCACTGTGCTCGTTCCTCGTCTGAATCCACATTGGTATTCTCCGATTATATTTTCCTTCAAAATGTCCTTGATATAGGTGGTATCTTGTAAGCCACATATTCCACTGTAATTATGGTTCTCATTTTTATTTCCTTTTATATATAGGAAATATTATAGGTTTGGAAATATAAATCGGCATAATTGTAGATGCTGGTCACGTTACAATCCTCGTTGGATGCGTGAATCCCACAACCAATATCCTCAAAAACTGAATGTTTGGACTGGAATGATAGGCGAATTT
Source organism: Lochmaea capreae (assembly GCA_949126875.1). Taxonomy (NCBI): domain Eukaryota; kingdom Metazoa; phylum Arthropoda; class Insecta; order Coleoptera; family Chrysomelidae; genus Lochmaea; species Lochmaea capreae. The sequence goes on from OX421402.1 coordinate 4,396,391, forward strand.
TTTTTAATGAAACAATGAACTTGTATACTGCTCTCTTTATACGATTTTGGGATAAAGTATGGAACCAAGTAAATATCTTTTAAACGAAAAGAACGATATTTATGAAAATTTTCAGGTAAGTGCAATGGAACAAAATGTACATTTTTTTGTTAATAATATATTTCCGGTTTAACCGGAAATGCTATCAACTTCTTTAATTTAAATGGGACACCATATATATTTTTACAGATTTTGAAAGAGCTTGTTAATTTGAATTCATACATACTGAGTTTAGTGTAAAAAAATTTGTAAAAACAAGGAATATAGCACTTTAATCAACCTCCTTTGAGTTTTTTGCATTAGCGCAAAAAACTATTTAGATGAACTAATTGATGTTGTTTGTATGCATAGTAATAAATAAACGAGTACTGTTTAGTACGACTTTTGTTCTCCAAGTGTCAAATTCTAATTGACGGAAATAAATTTGCTAGAACCTGGAAGACCGCGGACTGCAACGAACGAAACTGTTAAACAAAATATTGCAATCGATTTAGACGAATCACCTCAAACTTCCACCACAAATTTGGCACTAAACCATGGTATCAGTCGACGTTCTGTAGGAAAGATATTAAAAAGTGAAAAGTATCATCCGTATAAGGTACAGTTGGTTCAAGAATTGTCAGACGATGATTTTGACCGACGGCTGGAATTTTGCGAACGGCTAATGGACATCTGTAATGTCGACGACAATTTTGCTTCTAACATAGTTTTTTCCGATGAGGCAACTTTTTGTTTAAATGGAATAGTTAATCGCCATAACTCAAGGTATTGGTCAAATGAGAATCCTCATTGGATTCATGAAGCACATTCGCATCCACAGAAGTTAAATGTTTGGATGGGAATTGTCGAAAATTTTTTATCGACGGAAACTTGAATGGTGACAAGTATTTGGATCTGCTAAATAACGAAATTATTCCTGCACTTCAACAGAATGGGCAATTACCACAAAATGTTTGGTTTCAACAAGATGGGGCACCTCCCCACTATGATAGACGGGTTAGGGATTTTCTGGATGCGAATTTTCCAAATCGATGGATTGGACGTAGATGATTCATAGAGTAGCCTGCTTGTTCTCCGGATCTTAGCCCGTTCAATTTTTTTCTTTGGGGTTATCTAAAATCACGTGTTTACGTTAGACGACCAACAAACTTACATGAATTGAAACAAAGAATTATTGATGAATGTGAACTAATACGTGGGGAAGTCTTGGAAAGAGTGACTCAAGAATTTGTTGATAGGATGGCATATTGTCAGCAAGTAAACGGCGAGCATTTTGAACATTTGAAGTAATTTTGTTTCTCATTATTCTAAAATAATGAAATGTACACCTATTGTACAGCTAACAATGAGTTATTCCTTGTTTTTACAAATTTTTTTACACTAAACTCAGTATGTATGAATGATTCAAAATAACAAGCTCTTTCAAAATCTGTAAAAATATATAGGGTGTCCCATTCAAATTAAAGAAGTTGATAGCATTTCCAGTTAAACCGGAAGTATATTATGAACAAAAAAATGTACATCAGATGCATTTTGTTCCATTGCACTTACCTGCAAATTTTCATAAATATCGTTCTTTTCGTTTAGAAAGATATTTACTTGGTTCCATACTTTATCCCAACCCCGTACAATTCATTTATAAAAAATTCACGAACAATATTGGAAAATCTACAAATATGTAGTTAATATTGGAATTCTTATTGTTCATTAATTTTAATTTAATTACATCCACAAAATTATGTGAATTTGAACAATATGGACATAAAAACTGTTACAGAATAGTGGCTCCTATACCAAAAAAACATAAAAAATTATCTTTCACAGAAATACCCATTCATAAAAGTTATGTAACAAAATGTTTATGACTAAATGTTTTGTAGCATTTTTATTGAGTGTTTTTTTGTTTTTGCCAACATTCATTAAATTTTTTGCTTTCCGACGGTTTTTAATGATTTTAATTGACCTATTTGTTAAAACAGTGGGTAATTTATCGAAAAATAATGGTTATTCAGGTAATTGAATAAATTTACGATGAGATCATGATTTTTAGTCAAATATTCGAAATTTTTGAGTGTTTATAAGTGTTTGTTTTTGCAGTCTGCTATAATATCGATTTTAAAATTCTCATTTTTGTTAAGTCAGTTCATACAATGAATAATACATAGAAATTTATGCAACAAGTGCATAAAGTGGTATCACAAATGAAAAAGTTTACAGGGGACATTCATTCGATTGGGTTGTGCTCAAGAGCCCAGGCACTTGAGCTGAATCTTTGTACCATTTCCCATTTCCAGAAGGAACAACTACTAAAGTATGTAGACCACATCAAATTAGTGACAAAAACTAACGTCAAATCAGTTCATATGCTGTGAAAATTTTTTTCCGGTAAAGGTGTGGACGAACTGCACTAATCAAATGTATTGGATTTTTAACTCTCACCATAAACAGCCGTTTGAAGCGCTACAAACTGGTGAAATAAAGTTTATTTCACGAATTTACGCCTGTTTCCGATTATCGGCAAAAACTCGACGAGCAGTTTAGCTTGTTCAATTCAGTAAGAAAGACGAAAGTAGATTGCCCTAGTACCACTTCTAGACACAAATGTAAAACAATTTTATTTTTCCCATTATTGTATTCGTATGAATAAGAGATCTGATTACCAAAAATTAATAAAAAAATAAAAAAAGGGAAAAACATGATTATAAAGAATAAAATTTCGGGTTTCTAGTGCATCAAATATTGGGAGAATTTACTTCGAACCTTTCAGTACAGTTTACCATTTCATTCGATGCTTTTATGACTAATCCAAAACAGGCGTAAATTCGTGAAATAAACTGTACAAGGTAGTTTAAAGATAGCGCATAAAAAAATAATATGTATGACCCAAGCTAATATCATAAAGGCTGTATATACAGTATGTTCGGAAATTTAATGTAAAATTAATACAGTAACAAAACTTTTACATTGATTACGTTTATTCAGTTCAATTACCCGAATAATAAAATACATAGGCTTTTAATTCAATTTATTATAAATGATTTAGCAGATTAACGTTAATAAATGTTTTGCGACAATAAAAATACACAATAAAATGAAAACTGTTAATAAACCTTGGGTATCAGGGATTAAAATCGTTGTTTGATTTTATTTCAAATTTAACATTAGATTTGCTATTTTTACAACGTTATCAATAACAAATTAATGTAAGCTAAAAAGAATTTCAATATGAATTGGTTTATCTGGGTATAAAAACCACTTTACAAGCATCCTATCAAAAATGATTATTATTAATTTTTAGATATTCTAGGTATTTTGACCGTAGCGAATGAAGTGTAGACAGTATTGACATACAGATTGCGAAAGGGCTTTTCGAACCGTACGATTTATACAAGCACGACAAGGAAATATGAGAAAAACAGCTTGAAAGAGAGAGAAAAAACAACTGTGCGTGGCCAGCGAGGGCGTGTACCTATTCAGTTCCAGAGGCCGGCCGAATATCCACTGCCCCCCCATTTCAACCGCTCTGTTGCCAGAAGCGCAGACTAATTTGTACAAATGATATTTTTGTCTCGTCATCGTTGACTCCTTTTCGAGCTCATGCACTATTAGGCAAAACCAAACACTTTCATCCGGCAACAGTGTCATTTAAATTGCTATTCCTAGGTCTTTTCGCTAAAAACATTGATCACGTTGGAAGCGCATACCATTGTATTAGAAAATGACACTGTTGCCGGATGGAGGTGTTTGGTTTTGCCTAATAATGCATGAGTTCGAAAAGGAGTCAACGATGACAAGACAAAAATATCATTTGTACAAATTAGTCTGCGCTTCTGGCAACAGCGGTTGAAATGGGGGGGGGCAATGGATATTCGGGCACCCTCTGAAACTAAATACACGCCCTCGCTGGCCACGCACAGCTCTTCTTTCTCTATCTTTCCAGCTGTTTTTCTCATATTTTCCTTGTCGTGCTTGTGTAAATCGTACGGTTCGAAAAGCCCTTTCGCAATCTGTATGACTGTAGTTTGCGCTTGACAGCAAAATTTCTGGACAACCTGTATATACATTCTACACAAATCAAAGATATTGTATGTAATAAACAAAATTGGATAAAATTGTTATGTGATAATGGTAATCACATCAATTTTTGTGATAGATTTATTATTTGAATTGCGTGCAAAGTCATTTTTATTCTTTAATATAACAATCCTTGAGATGTAATGCACTGCTTCAACGTGCCTCTATTATTTCGATATCCTTGTAATACTTAAGACCCGATACACAGCTACGCGGACCTGTACTTTTTTCCACTTCACAAATGGGGACTTACACACTTGTCTCGTCTGATAATTCCAAATTCCACAGGGACAAGTTGCTGCATGCACAACCACGCGATCAGTTTCAGTAATGGGAAAATTCAAATCCTTTGTAGACATAGGGATCTATAAGCTAAATATTCTGAAATTTGAAAAAGCGAAACCACCGGGACTCGAACCCGGGGCCCCTTAGTTACAAGCTCTTACGCTAAGCCCTGCGCTACAGCGCGTCTGCGTCTTACATTCGGCCATCCTGCTCCGCTCCTCGTCCTCGAGGTACCTAGAGTGCTGAACCTGACGTTTTTGAGCGTACACCTATTTCACCTACTCGTTCGTGAGCCTGATGCCTTGCCCGCCTACGCCTATCTCACTCTCCTGGCGAGCCTGACGCCTGCACGCCCATTCCAGTCACCACTCTCACATCACATTATGGCCTCATGTGGACAATTCGTAGATCTAATCCCACTTCTGATATATAAGCTAAATATTCTGAAAATTTAAAAAGCGAAACCACCGGGACTCGAACCCGGGACCCCTTAGTTACAAGCCCTTACGCTAAGCCCTGCGCCTACCTATCAATGTTCTGTTCGGTATTATAAGCTACCATTCAACCGCGTCTGCGTCTTACAGATCCTACAGACGTTTTGTACTTTGAGATTGCTTGTGTAACTTTACTTTGTCCTTATTTCTCTCAGAGACTGCTTTTTTTTGGAAATATGGTAGACTGCGTTAACCTTTAACTTCAGCGAACTCATGTGAAAGTGGCAATTGTCAACCTTACTCAAATTGTAGTTACATATTATGTATTACTGTCTTTAAATTCTTGGAAAATATAAAGCGGGTAAGTAAGCTTCATTGGCGTGCGGGTATTTAGTTTAAAAAGTAATTATTATTTTGACATTTCGTAATTAAACACTGATTGCTTATCTAAAAATCTGTCGTTCAGTTTGTTTGTAATAGAAATACGATAAACCTTTTCAAATGTGTATATTTTTACATGGTACTTATTCTTTATCGTTTCTTGGCATTGAAGTGTTTTAAGTTTCTTACTTTATTGCGCTTTATTATGTTTGTATCGTTCTTTTTTCATTGAAACGTTTTAAGTAGTAGGTATTAAGTATTGTTCTCATTTTTATTTATCAATGTTGAAGAACGAGATTATAAAATGACCCATTGGATTTCATTATTTATTAAACCCTTTGAGATATAACAAAATAATGTATGGTGGAATTGTGTATCTTAAATAGAATTTCTTCTGGTATTTGAGTTATTGTGATCTATTAAATATTATCTTGGAAAGCCTAAACAATGTCAGGTTCAAGTTTGTAAATATAAAATTATCTGTATGTATACAGGGTGGCGCACCGAAAACGAAACAGATGCATTTACTGGCAGATGATTCCTTTTTAAAAAAATCCCTCGGACCCGTCGATTTTGTTTTCGAGGGGGACACAAAATTGGCATAAAATCACAGTAACATTTGCAGCCCCCTAAGCGGGGGTGGCACCATCCCTAAAATCTTAAATGGAAAGGGGGGTCGAATGATCCATCATTTAAAAGGTCTTTCAACTCCCTTTACAATGATGTAAAATTCATGTACTTCAATTCAGTAGTTTTGGAGATTTATTGATTTAAAGTTTAAATACATCATCGTAAGAGGAGATCAATACATAGCAGCAAAGTTGTTAAAAAATAAAGAATGAACTGACCTGTCAGCCGAGTAAATGTTGAAAATGACCACCATTACTTTCCATGCAATAATAAAGATTTTGCTGAAAACGTTGCCGGACATTTTGCAATATTTGAGGAGTAATTTGATGGCACTCATTCACAATTCTTTGTCGCAAATCTTCTAAGGATGTTGGCTGAGTAGCATAGATTTTGCTTTTTAAGTAACCCCACAAAAAGAAATCCAAAGGTGATAAATCTGGCGATCTTGGGGGCCATTCAACGGCACCTCTTCTACCAATCCATTGACCTGGAAAGGTCTGATCTAAATAATGCCGAACTCTTAATGCGTAATGTGGTGGGGCACCATCCTGTTGGAACATCAACATATTCTCAACGTATCGACCATCATTCTGATTTTCAATTATATCTGTTAGCGCAGGATCTATGGCATTTTGCAGTAATTCCAAATACATTTCACCAGTCAAATTTCCAGGTAAGAAAAAAGGACCAACCAAATGATCGCCAAAAATGCCAGCCCAAACATTTAATTTTTGTGGCTGCTGTGTGTGTACCTCATGGTAAATTCTGGGATTAGAGTCCGACCAATATCGACAATTATGACGATTTACTTCGCCATTTAAAAAAAAGGAACATTCGTCGGAAAAGCAAATGTTAAATAAACATTGTTCATCGTTTGTAATTCGTTCACTCATAACTTCACAAAATTGTAATCGCTTATCAAAATCGTCTTCATTAAGTTCTTGTACAAGGTGAATTTTATACGGATGAAAATTATGTGCCTTTAGAATCCGTTGGATAGTACGTCGACTAACACCACACGAAGTTTGCAATTTGCGGGTACTTAATGTAGGATCTACAATAACTTGCCCTAAAACCCCCACTTCTGTTGCTTCGTTCCTTATAGGATTTTCAATATTACGTTTTTTATTGGCGACTGATCCAGTTTCCCGAAATTTAGCTACAAGTTCTATAACATATTTTCGGTGCACATTATTGTTCTCATGTCGCTCATTAAAAATTTGTGCTGTTCTATTAGCGCACTGATTATTTCCGAAAAATATTTCAATAATTTCAACCCTTTCTGCCGTGGAATATACCATGGTTAATTTATGTAAAAGCAATAAATGATATTTTAACAACAAAGATTGGTCAAATCAATCGCAAACTAATGTACTATTTCCTATTTAAAATAAGTACGTGGCATTCTCTACTTATCTTTCTTCAAGAAACAACTTTTTTTGTCACAAAGGACACTTCAATTGCTATTTTTATTATTAATAAACCATGGGCGTAGTAAATAAAAGCATTTACTTATCAAGAAAATGCTTTTACTCAAATTTCTTCTGAAAGAAGTACAAACTAATTTGATGTACCTATTAAAGTCTACTTTAAACTTTAAATCAATAAAACTCCAAAACTACTGAATTGAAGTACATGAATTTTACATCATTGTAAAGGGAGTTGAAAGACCTTTTAAATGATGGATCATTCGACCCCCCTTTCCATTTAAGATTTTAGGGATGGTGCCACCCCCGCTTAGGGGGCTGCAAATGTTACTGTGATTTTATGCCAATTTTGTGTCCCCCTCGAAAACAAAATCGACGGGTCCGAGGGATTTTTTTAAAAAGGAATCATCTGCCAGTAAATGCATCTGTTTCGTTTTCGGTGCGCCACCCTGTATATATTTACCAACAAGACATGAGTTATGAAATTTAGCACAAAACTATTAATATTTATCTTTGATTCAACAGTTCAATAAAGAAATTTATAAAAAAGAGCACATATTAAAACATATTAGAAATCGCTTTAAATTTCAGTTTAGTACCTCTGAAATTTAGATTATTCTCAAAATTTTATTAATAACCTTGACCTCACGATAGTGTTATATTATTTTTTAAAAATATATAATTCAAATAATTAACTTGAAATAAGTGCGTGTAATATTGAAAATATTGTCTGTGGTGATACCTAAAAAAACAATTTTTTTACACTTTTAATCGAAATGTTGTAAAGAATAATCTCACGAGATAACTCGATATCAGCATTGCAAATGACTAGACTGAATTATCAATTATTTAATTAATTGTGTTTCTAGAAATAATTCGCCTTTTAGCGATGTACTCTCTTGGCGTAAACTGTATCATAATACTGGTGACCAAGTGGTCGATGACATTATGGAACCCCAGCTGACAAAACTGACCGCGGCGACCAAGTGCCAACACCCACATAAACAATGTCCAAGTTTATTTGTTTATTCTGCTTGCTTTCATCGCTCAGTGAATATAATAAGTTATTTGATTGTTGTATGTATAAAACATGAATATTTTATTGTTAAAAAATTTCACTAAAGGTTTTGAAATTCCTAAAAGTGGAGAGTAGGGATTTGAGACAATGGACAGAAAGAAATTTGGTATATTCTAGTCGCATCTACGAAAAATATGATACAAAATATGTACAGGCAACTGAAACAAGAAAATAATGACAGTACAGAAATCGCTAGTGCGTCGGGGTCCTGCAATAATGACAAATCTGCCTGAAACTGATTCTGCTTCTGCTCGCAGATTTCTTTATCTCGCCGACAAATTGTGTAACGGTGCATATTAATTTTACTCACAACAATTCTATATTTTTATCCACAATCCACATATTATTATTTTTTAATCTGTCACTTTGACAAGTGAGCTAAAGATCTATATAAAAATGTAAACTCTTCCATTTTATACACAAATTCTACTCGCATCCATTTCATAGATAAACAAATGCGTTTTTAAATATTTCGTGTCTGGTCCACGTTAAATGTAAAATCCAAATGGTTTATTCCAAATTCCAACGTTTGGTGGTCGCAATAAAACGTCATGTCAGTTTGTTTTTATCAACGTTTTTGTACGTGACGCATAATTTCATGGTCACTTTCTTAAAAAAGTAATTATTTGATGTATGCTACAATTGAGAATACATAAAATGGTGTACTACATGTTTATAGTCAACAAAAGAGTCAGCGAGGCTTTATTAGACCCCTTTCAGAGGTAGATTCTGAATCCGAGATAGTATGCGGGATTCGGAATCGCATGAAAACTCTTGTCGGCTTCTGTATCGTATTCTCTGTCGAAATAGCTTGTGCGCATTTGTCAGTTCCCGTTCCACACACTTCCATCCAGCCGTATTGTTTTTTATTGTGATGGCAAAAATATTATCAAACATTGTACGCTCCATGGTGATTACTTGTATTCCCGATCCCGCCTATGATTTGGGCTTGTCAAAGTATCCCAGGGTGAAAGGTCATAAATATCGCAGTGGGAAATTAGCTGGGCAGTGGCCGGATACGCATTCTGTCGCCAGTGGCTGATAAAAAAATTAGAATAGACTTGTGTAAAGCATTTATTACAGTGTCAGCAATTAATAATGGGCTGCGTACTGTATCGATAAAGATTTAAAAGAAAGCACCCACTCAAAAATCGATCAAATTAAAAATGAAATTGGAGCTGCTAGTTTATTTCTAAAAAGTTATAAATAATATCAATCGTATAAATTATTACCTAACCATTGTATACTGATATAAAAACATCATGGAATTATTTAATAGTTTATTGGACATATATACGTATTTAGAGTTGCCGATTAGATATAAACAGTGAATCATAGATGATTGTAAATATTCTGTTTGATATTTAATTTGAACGAATAAAAATATATTAGACATGAATTAGTGTTGGGGTATTGATTAGATGAAAAAAAAATAAGGAAATATTTACGACGTCACAAAAGCTGCAAGATATATATTTTTTTAATCTGCTTCAAGTAATAAATAGTGAGGAAGTGCAGTCCAAGCATTTCTATAGCTGGTAGATGAATAAGCTTTAAGAATCAGTGGCGTACATTTTTTTTTAATATTACTTAAAGATTTCAGAAGATAATTGTTTTTAAATGTTATAAGCAATCCCAATCTTTATTTTTATTATTATTATGTCCTATGAACAAGAATTACAATTTGATTATTAATAATACTTTGTTTTTTCTGGAATTGATAGCGTCAGAGCCTACGTTATCGTTAGGAGGCGGGTATTTGATTAATTAATCGATATTCCAGTAGCGTAGTTGATTTTAACTTACATAGAAATGGGATTTGAAGGTGTATTTATATTATCTAATTAAATAATTACATTTTACTGAGAAGTTGTTGTGATGCAAATAAGTACAGAGAATCTAAGGGTGTTTGCGTTAAAAATACGTGTTTTGCTAACAAATTTTAAAAAGGATATCTGAATTTTAAGAAATAATCGTAATTATCGACGTAATGAATATTTGTGTTCAATCTGCAATTTATATGTACCCAAAACTTTGGCATTTGTAAAAATTCGGACTGACACGCAGACAAAAATTCGGCTCCCGAATTAAATCCGATTAAAATAAATTTAATTCTAGAACCCCAATAATTGCTAAAAATGACAGCTCTAAAATGTCGAGTAAGATTGAGATTTCCAACATAATACTTTGTCCTTTGTTCCTTGAATATTAAAAACTCTTCTTTTTTCTGTGACCATAATGTGTTTTAAAACACTGGTATAGTTTATACGACTTTAGTTGGACGACTAGTTGCAGTAAATTCAAGTACAACAATTGTTAGTATTTAGTACGAAGAGCCCATGAAATTATACATACTGACAATATACGACTAATGGAATTTTACTGAAATAACCGTTATGGTCGGTACGACCCAGATTGAATTTTTTTTGGGGGTATTGCATATCCAGTATTTATGTCTATTACACCAGGCCTTCTATTTTGGAAAAATAACCACGCCCATGAAAGAGTTTTTTGCTGGTTCAATTTGCTATGGCTGGTCGCTGTAACCTAGAATCACTAAAATGATAGTGTTCGCTCTTGAGTGGCTTCTGAAGTATATCTTTTGGTTTTCCAACTGAAATCATATAAACTATACAGCATGAATTTGTGTATGCCACGACTGAAATACTACTTTGTTGGTCTCTGTTTAGATTTGTCCAATACGGTAACTTTCAGACCTTGGCATACAAATAGCTTCCAGTATCTAATTATGTTACAAATAATGATGCCCGAGTGTTAAATATCGATGAAAGCAAATAGTTGTGCAAATGCATACCCCACTCTTGTTTTATTTGTATTTTTAATAACTAAATTAAATATATTATCTTCATACAATTCACGATTCGTGACATTTCAGCATGTTAAATGAATATGGCGTTGATTACCACGAAGTTATGTGAACATTAAAAATTACTCGTCTCGTATTAAGTTTCTTAAAAATCACGATAAAAAAATACAGTGTGACTAGAGATCCGCCGGCGGAACTATGAATTTAATATTAGAATTCCGCCTTAAGGCGCAAGTTTATACCAAATATAGAGAAATCCATCGAAAATGCTATAACTTGCGCAAACGTATTACATACATACTTTGCCGCTGTCCTGAGGGTACCAGCGGCGGACGGCTGACATTTGATACCTAAATTCCATCTAACGGCGGACTAAACTTATTTTTTCAAAAAGTTCGTCCGAGCTGCGAGTTCCATTTGCTGTCAGACTTACAAACCCAAGAAAATAAATGAAATTATAAACACATTTATATATGATGATATACTTACATTGTGTATTTGAAGAAGGGGAAGGGAATATAATCATTGCATTCACCCTTCCCCTTAAATTAAAATAATACTAAACTAAATTACGGATGGAAAATAGACTTTAATCCGCCGTTGGACGGAGTTTAATCATGAAACATGAGTTGTCCGCCGTTGGGCGACAGGAAGCATATATTATCAGTAAATAACTCTTGCGTAAATTATGACATTTTCGGCGGATTTCTAGATATGTAGTGTAAACTTCTAATTTTAAATACATAATTCCGCTGGCGGAACTCTAGCCACACTGCAAAAAATAACGTAGTGCTACCTCTGATCTCATGGGTCAGTTGGACTGCAATTGTTTGTTAAATAAAGAGAAAGAATTGTTTTCTCGAAAGGGGAAGGCCGAAAGAAAATATTATCTTCCCTTCCCCTTCTTGAAAAAAATAATGTACGCGATCATCCTAATACTTTTTAAAGTCAATATAGCGAAAGAGTTTATAGTTAATTTGAAAGTATAATTAGTATGAACTTCATTAATTTTAGGAATCCCTTTCATTGAAATTCATTTTAACAAATTCGTAGCATCGCATCAGTTTCCATATTTTAGGAACATTAATTTTATGAATTTAAATGAGAGTAAATAATTTAAATCTTGAACAAACACGATAAGAGCTAGAAATTAAATATTTTAAATTTTGTCAGTTTCCTATGGTTCTTTGGAAGCGAAGAATATTATTTTGGAAGTGTATGGAGTTGCGCCTTTATCTAATACCTATGAATGTTTTATTATGCCATTTTTTATTATCTTTATAAACATTATAATTTCATAGATATGGTTGTATGTTTTAGTTTGATAAAAAAAAATACAGACAGAAAAAGCATTAAAACTATACACTGTCTGGTATTTTTTAATATTGTTTTCTTTAAAACAATTAAATTTCTTCAATATTCGCAAAAAGGTATGTCATAATATTATGTTATCTTACAATCTATTTCCAAATAGATAACACTGTCTCAAATTTTACATTTACACAAGTGATAATAGTACGTAGGTAAATTTTCCTAAAAAAATGGACCAATCTCACAAACTCGGAAGTTGATTTTTTGTGGTCTTTGCGTATGATATTTTTGCATCCAATTTTGATTTTCATCGACTATCTTGAAAAGGGAGATACCATCAACAGTGAATATTATAAAGCGTTATTAGAGCGTTTGAAGCCCGAAATTGCAAAGAAACGTCCGCATATGGCAAAGAAACAAATTTGGTTTCATCAAGACAACGCACCGTCTTACAAGTCAATCAAAACAATGACAAAACTACATGAATTGAACTTCGAATTGCTCCCACATCCACCGTATTCGCCAGATTTGTCTCACAGAGAGGTTATCGCTGACACTGAGGCTTGTTTTGAGTCAAAAGATAAATCGTTCTACAAAAGTGGTATTGAAATGTCAGAGCGGCGCTGGAATGGTTGCGTTGTTCTTGCAGGTGAAAATTACGTTGATGATGAATAAAACTAATTTTGAACATTGTTAGACCCGGGAATTAATTTGAAATTATTTATATTGTTTGCTACTACGGCAGATTACGCAGTATGTATACAATGTTGAAATAATCTTGAATGCCTACGAGTTTATGGGAAGGTGCTTAATATAGTTATTTATAAAAGGGGGACCTATACTATACTATAAGGTGACTATAAAGTTGTATATATTAAAATATATTTTTTAAACCAAATTTGTACTATACACAGAATAAATAATGTGCAATGTTTGTTTTGATTCATTCAATTTGTTGCCAATTATCCACAAGCACGTAAATGAAATCTCGGTGATCGGCTTTACTCAAAATAATCAGTTTTGTAATGATAACACGGTACTTTTTTTGTTAAGTGTACCCCTCAGATTTTCGTTTATCTATATATCTGTTAGAACTTTGCGAGAATGATGAGCACTGATGTACTATATAATCACGTTAAAGTAATTCAGGCTAGAGGCTTGTCTATTGAACAAAATACAAAAGGTTGTTTTGAAATAACATAAATAACTATTTCATCCACTGGACTAACCAATGCGCGGTGTTTTTAATAATTTTATATTGAGATTATTCTAAAATAGTTTTGAATATATACGTCTTTATGACGAATAAAAATTTTAATCTATATTCTGCCATACAAGTAATTATGTAAAATAATGCAAGGTTTAGAGGAGATTATTTAATAGACGAAATACGTGTACTGTACCTTACACCTCCTAGTGATGATGTTGTAGACAGGCATTTTTCGTTGTCTAGTTTTCCTAGTCATTCGATACGAATTATAACAACTTTGGTTAATCTAGCACCGGAGAGTCGACTAAACAACTTAAATCATATTCCTTAATAACCACACAAATACGTCACTTAAAATAAAAGTCTCTAAACGCGAGCCACTTAAAAACCGATAATAAATACTGAAGAGATACGATTGTAATAATTTAAGAGAACACCGCAATCGATGTGGGTTATCGCGCTTAGTACTGAATGTGAGTACTCGAGACTTGTTGAACATAAGCACAACCAAACTGAAACGTGTTTTAAGTAATAATGCGCACGCACCACGTGCTTCATATATACTGAAGGTTACGTCAGCGCAATTTTCCGCATACAGATGTTTATAGAGCCAGATAACTGATTGTCAACTATATAACTAGCTTATCCCCATACAGATTCATGTATCTTCAATAACAATATCTCAAAACTGGTCTGTTCAACTCGCCATATATTAAATTCCAATTAATTGTATGTAGATACTGACATATTCTTCCGTACACGGAGAAAAATTCTAGAACACTGTTTATTGTTTTATACAGAGAGGATCACTGAAAACAATACACCCTTGGCGGTATTCAATTAATGCTTAAGTAAGTAGATAACCGAATTCTTGGTGCTTTTTTGGGATGTAGATTTCTTTTGGTGTAACTGGTAAGATATTATCCGATTTATCATTTTCAGACGCTTATTATTTACTGTTGGATGTAAATACCCCAGCTAAGTACTCTGCAAATAGAATCGCTTTTGGCTTATTATCTCTAGCACATTCTCCTTGTTCTTTTCTAATGGAGGACGACATTGGTTTATTAATTCTTCATATAACCTTTCATAAAGAGTTTCTTCAAGTTTTTTAGTAAACATTTTCTTCTTTTAGCTTCTCTTTCTACAAAGCAGTGAATGAAAATATTTGATTATTTACCAGTGTCGGTAAAAATGTGGTAAACTAATATAAGAAAATGTCTAAACTTAACGTTAAATTCATTGTTTTGTAACTTACACATACACAATTGTCGAAATCAAGTCACCAGTTATTTGGTAATAGAATGCCCGTGCCCACTTTTTACATATTGTATTAAATTCTACGTTCTTATCTCATATGTGTGTTATCTAACAATATCTAAACAATTGTTTAAATGAAGATATATCGAAATGAGCTATTGAATGTTCAAAAAATATACAAGAAGGTTTTTCTAATAAAAATAATTTGAATTTGAATACATCGCGTGACAGTTGAACTAGAAACTTGTAAATTCCAGTTTTTTTGACTGAATGTTGATTTATCATTATCAAACCCGTTTCAATTGATAGCACTTTTTAAATCTGCGGCTCTTTAGTATTATAAACAATAATCTAAAATCCAGTTGACTATCTAGCAACGGGACTCTTTCTTTAAGTTGAATAAACAATTTGCTTAAAATTTATTACTCTCTCTTATTGCAAAACAGGTGGAGGTGTTTACATTCTTGTTTGCAAATTCTGTGACTGAGTTCGGCGTAAACTTTACAAATGAGTTAATATTATTCCAGTAGTTACATCAAATTTCACAACTGCCATATTGATATTCAAAGTTAGTAGTTCAATAATAAGTAATTATTTCGACAGAGTCCTGATACGAATACTTATTAGGCGTTCTATTGCAACCTACTTCCACTGCTAAATGACATTTCTTTTAAATTAAGGAATAATTGCAACCTTAAAACTGTATAACACAAGGAAAATTGCCTTAGACAAATTATAGTGGTTGATATAAATGGCTGGTAAGAATTTTAAATGGTTTAGTTTAAATTGGAAATCAAATTATTACTAAAAATTACAGATATATAGTTGTGAGTAAAATTAGTTTGCACTGTTTCACAATAAAATAACAGGATGCGACACGGTCTCTTTCAGGATTAAAAAGCCGAAAAGATAAAAAAATCATGAATCATTTTAAGTCTTGAACTACCCCCAAGCGAACAATTGATTCTTATTGGTGCAATGTAGCTTCCGATTGGTCTATGCAAAATTTATGTCGCTATCTACGCAAAAAATGATACAAAATATGTACCTACAGGCAACTGAAACCAGAAAATAATGGGTCAAAGCATGGAGCTGCTGAAAGAATACATAATTGACAAAAGTTTAAAAAATATCCATTATAAGTTATCGGTAAAACAACTGCTGTTCATACGGAAAAAGAAAGTACAGAAATCGCTAGTGCGTCGGTACCCTGCAATAATGAAAAATCTATCTGAAACCGGCTCTGCTTCTGCTTACAAATTTCTTTATCTCGCCGACAAATTGTGAAAGTCTGCATATTAATTTTACTCGCAACTATACAATGGATTTTCCTGTCCTTAACAGGCCACTCAGATCACAAGAGCAATGAAGAGACAGATTAATTAGCTCGAGAAGGAGCACCATTTGCTCCTATAGGTCCAGTACCTTTTTGTGGTTATCTAAAAGTGTATTGGGAAACTCTTTTGAAAAACATTCGAATAAGTTTTTATTTGTCAAGTCAAAAAACTTCAATTCATGTAAATCGGAAAATCGTACCTCAATTTGACCTTTAATAGTATCTAAAATTTCAGAAAAAAGTTGTTTATAATGTAGTTTCTAGTCTACCAGATTATATGCAACACGCAACTCCTATTCTGTATTCGGCAGTTCGTGTGTCATCGTGACCGCTAGAGGCAAGCCTCCTAAAAGTGTTGCCATTTCCATTTTTTACGGTATTAGCAAAAACGGAAAAACGGCAACTGTGTTGAGCAACACGTGTTTCTGTATTGAGATGTTTGTAGAATCTAGCCTCAGTTCACTGTTGTCAGATTCAAAAATAACTAGTGAAATCGGGAAATAAAATGAAGAATGAACAAAAATTTTCTGGTGCTATTTGCTGGATAAATTGTTGAGGAGGCTGAGCCTCGTTCGAGAAGCCGAATCTAGCCTCAGGGCACTGTTGTCAGATTCAAAAATAACTAGTGAAATCGGGAAATAAAATGAAGAATGAACAACATTTTTCTGGTGCTATTTGCTGGATAAATTGTTGAGGAGGCTGAGCCTCGTTCGAGGAGCCGCCACTGCTTGACAAGTGTGCAAAATTTCAAATTAATCTGAGCCTTTAAAGTGGGTAAAAATCGCTAGCGCTACAAACAAACATACATAAGTGAAACTATTATAAAACGTGTAAAAATAAGAGCACTACTTGGATAACAAAGAGTTCTCGAGAATTGTGGAATAAGGCGCCGGGAATGAGCCAGGGTTTTTTTGTTAAAACAACTTGTGCATATTTTGTTATTGTCACTTATAGTTTTGTGTAATTGTAGACAGAGATGTTTTAAATGTCAAATGACGTCTTATTTATTTCTTTACATATCTGTGCACGTACAAGATACTACTTGACAATATATTATGTTCATCCTTAATCGTACTAATTGAATAGATAAACTGATTAAATCGAATTCGAAGATGGTTCTTGCAACTAGTGCGTGTATGATTATTATTTAATTATATATATATTCCCAAGTAAATAATTTAAATACATTATTATTAATGGTTAGATTAAAGAAGATATTCCATTATAAATATATACACTACGAATTAAGAATCTCTCCTTTTTTATAAGAAACTTAAATAAAATAATTTTATTTATAGGAGCTCCTTCTTTGAGACAGATTAGCAAACAAGAACAAAGTTTTGCAAACTGACTTGTTACCGTCTTTAATATATTTTTTATGATTATAAAATAAATCGTTTTGAAGTTACTTAAGAAATCTGCCAATTCTTCCTAAATTTTGGATGAATTACGGCCAGTCCAAATGAAATGTTCGATTAGATGACGTTCTAGAATTTTCATAAATAGTTACACATTTTATTGTTAATTAAACATTGTTTATATTTTTAATGTTTGTACTTAAGCAAAACATATAATTGACATATGCTAATAGGTATAGTAACCACAAAGCAGATAGATTTTTAAATTTTTAAAATAGTTACATTATTGTAACATTTTATTTTATTGTTAAAGACATAAACACAATTGGTAAATAATTTTTGTTTATGATCACTTGTCATTATTTCAAGTCAATCACATCGTACAGTGATAAAAATGGTTCGTTTGGAATTAAACAATGAAGATTATCTAAATTTACTTTTAATACATGGTGAATGCGACAGAGTTGTGGCTGCTACATCGGTTCCAGCAGAACGTTTATTTTCTAAAGCTGGAGCCACTTATTGCAGGGACAGAAATAAATTTCTGGAAACAGTGTCTCCAAACTTATTTTCTTAGGAAGCTGCTCCAAATTAGAGTGGAACATTTGAAAAAAAGTTTTATTTGATGCTGACGTGTAATATTTTTAAAAGAATATATATTTTTTTTCGTTTTTCAATTATTACTCCTTCCGTATCCGTTTCGATTTGATACCGCTAGGTATCGATACTTTCTTAGCGATATGATACTGGTATCGATACTTCACATTCAATACCTTTCGATACGTAGTATCGATATTTAGCGAGTATCGCATATCCCTACTTGTTCTTACTTCACACAGTACGTTGTGCGCCTCGCCTTTCACCACCTCGGCATGGTCATGCACCCTTACATCAAGCATGAAGCCGGCGATTTTTAAACAGAGACGAGACGGAAATACTTGCCTCATGACGGGGCGCCGTAGCTGTCGGGCCCCGGTATTTTGTACCGGCCGTACCCCCCTATTCACGGCCCTGCCTGGTTGAGAGTTCCTTGTCTACCTTGTTCAGTAAACTCTTTGTATGGAGGTGCCCTTGTGTCGACCTCCATTTGAGTTGGTGTTCCCTATCTAGACAGTTCCCGATTTCCCCTCTTATGCAATCTTTTGTGATTCCACAAAACGGTTCCGGACCTATGAAGTCTTCTTTACCTGCAATCCCCTCATGTGCCGGCACCCATATTAGAGACACTTAGTTGTCTCTTGCCAGCTTTAAGCAGAGCCTGGCTGTCAGTGAATATTTTTATTTTTTTTTCCGGTATATCCTCTTCTGATGTTTCCATCAATACAAGCTATAGCGGAAATCGTCTCTCTAAAGATTCTCTTTCTAGGTCCTTTTATACCTCCCCAGTGCCATGGTTTGTTTAGGAACCATCGGTGATCCAGCGTTTGCAATTAATTGAACAATGAAGGTTTTGGTAAATTACCGTGAAAATAATAACAAAATATGTTATAAAGCTAAAATTAATCCTATTGTAGATGATAACGACATTGAATACTAATTTTGGTTACTAATTCCGAAGCGTTAGTATGTGGTGGTGGGAAAAAGCACTTCAATGAAATTCATTCATCGAGTCTTAATTATACTCGTACTATCAAGTCCGAAACGTTTCAGTAGCAATCTTAAACAAAAAAGTAGATTTTACATAATTAGTTTTAAATACAAAAAAAATCACCATTTTTATAATATTTTAAAATATTGAAAATCTGGTTAACCCAAATAACTTCGAAACATACTTGGATTTAAAATTCAAAACATAACAAAATGAATATTAAGGAAAATTCTAAAATTCCTAATTATTTGAAATGACTTGTTAAAAACTGAAAACAATTAGTAGGAAAATTTGTATTCCAAATAATTGAGATAAGATTTTTATGAACATATTACAAATTAACAGAATATTATTAATTATTCTTAATGCTTGTAATCAAGTATTTAAACTTTCAAACCTACAAATGTATATCATGTAATTTTTAAATTAAATGCGTAAAGGTTGTCGCACACGGCGTATACAAGTGGCGTCCGGCGTTTGGCATAGCCCGGCGTCAACCACCAGATTCGTGCACAACACATTAATCACTCACAATTGGTATTTAGGGTCATACAGCGAAGTAAGATTTATATACGACGACAACAGCAGTATCAGTTCAAACGAAGAACTTGCTGTGTTAGCCTTATCATTGACAAAAGAAACTGGAAAGTGAAAATAGGTGGGTCTATATTCATCAACAACAGGAAGAGCTTGTATTCAAGACTTCAAAATGTCGTTTCAGGACATCAAATTCGCTACGCTCCAGATGATTAGCAAGACAGCCGCCGTATACATTGCGTAAATTACATCTGAACCGTCCGGATTACACAAGTACGACAGAAAAACAGCTGAAAGAGAGAGAAAGAATAATTATGCGCGGACATTAAGGCGTGTACTTTGTTTCACCTTAGGGGTGTATACTTATTTCCCGAGACTGGCCGAATGCTCATTGCCCCCCTATTTTAACCGCTGTAGCTAGAAGCGCAGATTAATTTGTACAAATGATATTTTTGTCTCGTTATCGTTGACTTTTTTTCGAGGGTGAAAATACAGCACATTTGTGCCAGCATTACGCCAAATAATCTTAGAGATATGAGATCAAATCTTTATCACAGATTTGGTTATTGTCTGGCACAGGAAGGTGGTTTATTTGAGCACTTAATTCATTAAAATTATGTTTACCTTTAGAATGTATTTTTATTTTTTCAGGAAGTTTATATTTTATGTTTAGATTAGGTGTAGGTACTACTTATTTTATTTTTTCAATTTAATTTATTAATGGAAGGGATTTTTAGTTTATTAATTATGGTTCTCTCAAGAAATGCTGTTTTATTTTCAAGTTACAATGGCTAAAATAATATCCTATTGTAGTTAGAAATTGTCAACTTGGTCTGAAATGATCATGTTGACAAAAATAAATTTGAAGATGTATAGGTTACGTAATAACGATTGTATTTTTTTATTTCTTTAACACCCTCACTCCTTCCATGTTGGGAGCATACTGAATACCACCAACTAGTGAATTCTCTCTGTAAAGGACCATTCGGCCAGTCTCGGGAAATAAGTATACACCCCTAAGATGAAACAAAGTGATGACCGCGCACAATTATTATTTCTCTCTCTTTCATATATCCTTGTCGTACTTGTGTAATCCGAGGCCAGGGTTCCAAAGTAATTTACGCAATCTGTATGTAGACGCGTTCACTAGACCGTTCCCATACGGCTCGGAAAGGTTAGAGTGCGGTTTGTGGTAAGCTGGTCTATTAGGAACTCACTGCGATTCGCAAGAGTCTACTGTGCCTCATAACTATTCATATTTTACCAAACAAATTCAGCTTCTGAACAAAGCCGACTAGCTTATTTGGTCTAAAGGCTAGAGAGACCCTGACAAGCTTTAGATTCTCGTTGCGAGCCGCGACGGAGCATGCTCAAAGTATATACTCCGCTGTTTTATCATCTTCCAGACAAAAACGGCACGTAGGATTTTCCGACAGTCCAAGCCAATAATGATTAGTTGTATTACCTTTTCAGCCAAAGCTGAACCAATGGAGGTCGGTAGTGAATCAACCCTTCCGTGCTGGGAAAGTAAGGGACAACGGCGGTAGACAGTTTATTTATATATTTGTTTAAAAATCAATAATAAAAATGTAAATAACAAACGGTTGCTTAAAATTTTGGCTAATGTAAATATATGTCGTGTTGAAGAAAGTACTCTTATATACTTAATAAGTATCGTATGCCTTTACGTGTCGCTACGTAAATTAACACCTAGTTTCTAAATATTTTATTTACTCTGGTCGTTAGTGGGATTTATTATGTTTTTCTCGTCGTTTACGAATGAAGCGTCACTTTACACTTGACATAAATTTTAATTAGATACAAACATACTCATTACACTGCTACTGAATAACGTTTATCTTATCACCAACTTGCAAAATGTCTCCATGTGTCTCACAAATTCAGACTTAGATAACGAAATCACAGCCACCCTGCCACATTTATGAAAAGTTTCTCGAATAATACGAATCTACTCCCTCATAATTTTTTTTCTAGCCTGCTTAAAAATTAAGTAAGTGATACTTGTATAGATAATAATTGTATATTATTTATCGATTAAAAAATTAACAAAATTATCTACTGTTTTGTCTATCAGATATCTTTCAATAAATAGTGGTATCATAATTTTTAGAAAAAAAAAACCTAAAAAATTTTTTAATTCTATTGATCACCTTGTCTGCGCCAACTTAAGTATTTATCCATAATCAATCTGGAAATTAAATTAAGATAGTGAGCGAAATGAAATTTTGTCCTTCGTCTTCTAAATATTTTGGAAATTCATGTTCTAAATGTCATTTTTTCAATACGTTTAACAGATTAAAAGTATTTTTAACTTAAAAACATATTTCAGAAAAAAAAACAGTTAATTATGGAAAAAACAATAAACTAACAGTTCCTTAAATTCAACTCGCGACTTGATATTTAAAATAAAGCTCTGTACATTTTAATTTTATTATTAAACTCTCGTAAATCATTCATTCATTCGATTGGTGAATGTGACAGAGTTGTTACTAGAACATTTGTTTTATTTGCTATAAGATATCCAGATCGACCTCGACCACAGTGAAGAGAATATTAAACAATTAACAAAAATTTATTATCAATAACAGGCTTCACTTTCTTAACTTTGGCTTGAAAACAACCAAAGAAAAACTCGCACTCGCATTTACTAACCACTGGTACTTTTTCAACATTCGTGTTACATTATAAGGGGGTGAAATTATCAACCCTTACTTATGATGGAGATGAAAATATTTATTTTGACATAAATGATATCCGTAGAAAATGCGTCACGTTTGCAATTATTCATTAATTCGATTGGGTTGTGCTCAACAGCCCAGGCACTTGAACTGAATCTTTGTACCATTTCCCATGTTATCTACTTCCATTCCAGAAGCTTTGTGTCTTCTATGTAGGCCACTAGTTTGACTGGAGGGATTTTCAGTAGTTTAAATGGTGGTATTATTTCCTCTACAAAGTGCTTCCGTCTCAGTCGATGTAAGTTCTCACAGAAGCAGAGTATATGAGTAGGTGTTTCATCATAAAGTTCACATTTCCTACACATAGGTTCACTAACTTTGCCCATTTTGTGCAGATGTTTCCTTAGTGTGCAGTGTCCAGTCTCTAGGTCGGTAACTGTCTTCAAATGTCTCTTACTCAGTTTCAATAGCCTGGTTAAGAGTTCCTTGTCTATCTTGTTCAGTAAACTCGTTGTATGGAGGTGCTCTTGTGTCGACCTCCATTTGAGTTGGTGTTCCCTATCTAGCAAATCCCGATGTCCCCTCTTATGCAATCTTCTGTGATTCCACAAAACGGTTCCGAACCTATGAAGTCTCCTTTAGAGCCTTCTTTAGCTAACTGGTCAGCCATTTCATTACCTGCAATCCCCTCATGTACCGGCACCCATATTAGAGACACTTTGTTATCGCTTGCCAGCCTGTTGAGGAATTCTTTACAGTTTTTTACCAGTCTAGACCTAGTTGTTGGATTACTGATAGCTTTAAGCAGAGCCGGTATATCCTCTTCTGATGTTTCCATCAATACAAGCTATAGCGGCAATCGTCTCTGTTTGAAACACAGTCGTTTATCGGCCAAGGCTAAAGATGATTCTCTTTCTTGGTCCCTAGTAAGTCATTTATTTGCTGCGTCTACCTGTCCGATGGTAATCAAATTCTGCTGAAATGTTAGCTACACATTTCTCTGCATTTAGTTTTTTTAAAGCAGTTTCTTTCCGTTTTTTACTAGTCAGTTGAGTTTTTTTTTATATTATATTCTCTGAATCCCATTGAACATGATGCCCCTCTTCCCAAGCATGTTTGTTTGCACCTGTCTGATTTATAGAACGTTTTCTGAATATTGAATTGATTATCAATTTTTGCAACAGTAGCTAGAACGTTGGAAATAAAAAATAAGCATTGAAAAACATTATTTAAATATTGTAGTTCAGTAGAAATATTTCTCTGAATATCACTTAAACTCATCTTAATAAACAAATCAATCTCTAAATTCTTGATTAAAGTGAAATACCATTCTGCATTGATTGTGAATTATAACGAAACCAGTAGATTGATAGTGTTTTTGTAACTACCAGTTCCACAGGTGCGAGTTCCAATTTTAATATTTTTCACACGGCTTGATCTAAATCATATATTACAGCCACTCCCAAAATTTCTACAAGCAACTTTGCGAGAAAGATGGCATGAAATGCAATATGTATATATAATTTCATTTGGATTTATTCTCTCTTATGCAAAATACGCATAGCAATCAGTACAAATGATATTAATCATGATAAAAAACAGCAGTAGCGCATTTCTTATTTTCTCAGTGTATAGTTGTGAGTAAAATTGATTTGTCGGCGAGATAAAGAAATCTGTAGGCAGAAGCAGAACCGGTTTCAGACAAATTTTTTATTATTGCAGGATCCCGACGCACTAGTGATTTCTGTACTCTCTGTTTTACCGATAACTGTAATAATGTATTCTTTCAGCAGCTCCATGCTTTGACCCATTATTTTCTTGTTTCAGTTGCCTGTACATATTTTGTATCATTTTTTGCGTAGATAGCGACTAGAACATACCAAATTTCTTTCTGTCTATTGTCTCAAATCTCAAAACTTTGTTAACAAATTTTAACAATTATATATTCATGTTTTATACATACAACAATAAAACTACCTATTATATTCCCTGCGACATGGAATCAAGCAGAATAAATAAATAAACTTTTACATTGTTTATATTGGCATAGAATAATACGTATGTTTACTCTTCTAGTATATTCATTGTTCGGGGCCAATAACAATATCTTCCTCTTCGAATGGTCGCCAAAAAGTCATTTAAAATTATTATTACCAACAAAATAGTTTTAGTCAATAAAACAAAATGTCAATCACAGCAACATCTAAAGGTGCGTTTAGATTGAGCGAAATTGTTTCGCGCAACAGTTTCGCGAAAATGTTTCGCGAGTCGCTGTCTCGGCATAACTGTTTACACGAGGCGAAACGTCTCAGGTTGACAAGCGAAAACAAGGTGAGCCGCCAGTTTGTGAGAGACAAGCATGCCGGCGCGAAACAGTAGAATCGGTTTACACTACAAGAAACACGAGACGCGCACTTCAACACCGACTGACGAAGTGACGAGTGGCTCGCCACTAAACATACTCGCGAGAGCGAACGGAACAAGTTTCGGGGTGAGTACCAGGTATATACGACGCGAAACTGTTGCGCGAAACAATTTCGCGCAATCTAAACGCGCCTTAAGAACACAATATCTCGTAAATAATAGAAATGAACTAAACCCACCCTGGGACGTTAACAGTCCATGTGGACTAACAATTCAAGTACATTTTTCATATACCAATTTACGATTGCACCAATCAGAATCAATTGTTCGCTTGTGGGCAGGTCAAGACTCGAAATGATTTATGGCTTTTTTATATTTTCCGCTTTTTAATCATCAATGAGACCTTGCAGCAATCTGTTATTTTATTGTGAAACAGTGCAAACTAATCTATACAGATTGTTTCTAGAAAATGCTTAGTAGAACATTATAGTTATTAAATAAAATCAGTAAATAACAGAAATATCACATGCATTACTAGGCCGGTTTCACAAATAACATTTGCATCATCAAGATGAAATTATAGAAACTGCGTTCACGAAGGAGTTATGTTGGACGAAGCAAGGCATTGTTCATAACTGTATTCTGCATGTCCTGCGCCAGTGTTTGTTTACATCGGTGACCTCTTAGATTTGAATAGGGTATAGGATAGGTCGTATTATACTGTAAGGAAGTCTTGTAGCTGAGGTTTAGCCTATGTTTAGGACGACACACTTATCTAGATTTAATGGTAACAACCAGTCTGAACACCATCTAGACACTACACTTTAGTCTGATTGAATAGGCAGAAATTTGCATATAACGATATATAGGGTGAGCAGCTGATGTATATGAAAGAAATAGAGATGGTCCTAGGACAGATCCTTGCGGAACTCCTCTAAGACAAATTTTAGCGGATAAATATGTAGTATTGACTCGCGCACAAAATTGTCTTTTGGTGAGACAATCAGCTATGAAACTTTTCAATCTTATGTACTATGCTAGAGCGCAGTCAAAAGCCTTGTCAGAGTCAGCGTAAATAACGCATGTAGGTAAACCGTTCTGAGGATGTAGTCCAATCAATCATACACAACAAAAGATTTGTTAAGAGTTGAACGTCCTTGTAAAAAACCATGCTGCTGCGAGGGGAGAATATTCTGTTGAGAAGAAAAACATTTTGTCACTTGGGTTTAGTTTGTCTCATTATGGTAGCTAAATATGCTTCTCTAGCACCAATATGGTTTTGGGAAAAATTATTCTTTAAATAATGTTAACCGTCCATAAATTTGTTTCAGTTTCATGTAATGGTGCAAATGACGTTATCCAAAACTTATAAAAGAAAGTAGCATTATTGATAAGATCTCATTTAAAACCTGAAAATTTATTTGAAGGTAATGTTTGTTTTTGTGTAAGAAAAATTTATTAAAAATATATAAGAGTCACAAACACACACATACGAATTGCCTAGATTTTGACATTTAATTCAATTTGATATACAGTTTATTTAATTTAGCTAATTCCTTGATAAGCAATTTCATGACAGCTACATTTTACGGTATAGGTACTATAAATTATTCAGCCTCTATGTTACTTTTATAAGTACAAACAAAATTACAATAATTATATAACGTTTTATCTAAAAAATCATTGTTTGTAACCAATGGTATATGATATACCGCAACTAATACCTAAATGCAGGATGGACGATTTCACTATTGTTTTTAAATCATACAGTGTGGTTTGTTTATTTCAAATTTAATATTTCATCGTGACTTGCCCTGACTCGTCTTCCACTCTTCTTTCCAAAAAAGAAGTTTTTCTACATCAATACAAATATAAATATAATATTTACAGTTCTTCATTAATTATCGGGTGTAGCAAAAATAGCGTATGCAACTCGCATGTAATGGTTATTAATACACTCGCATAAACCATACGAAACTCGCATTCGACTCGTTTCACGTAAATTTTTTAACTAAACGTCAGTGTATGTCAAATTTTTTTGGTATATGTTTCTATTTTTTTGTTTATTCGGTAGGCCTTAGCACTTCAACTACCAATTGCCCCCACTTCGCTATTCTCGCCTGTGTTTCTAATAGTTTCGGGCTCATTTTCTGCCCTTGTCGCACAATATACTAATTAGGTACACGCATATTTCATATTTTGCTTAGATATTAATATATAATAGTAAAGTTGATATCAAAAATAACTAATAATAGTAAATAAACCAGTTTCCATTGGAAATTACTTCCAAATTTTAAAATAAAATTCAAATTTTATTGCAGTTTCCGACCACCACCCGAGGATTTCCGAACGCTACCAATGATACGTGTGTTGTCATACCATGTGATTACTTTTGTCAATATGGCCGGTATTGCATTAGTTTCTGTGTATTTTTGTGTTTATATTTCATTTTAATTAACCATTAATTGCTTCATCGACGTAAAAATATCATTTATATGTTTGTTTGAGACCATTACGTGTTTGTGTGTGCTTTTTTTTATTTCTAAAAGTCAACGTAAAGTGGAAAGTGGACAAAAATATTCGATATTTCCGAGGATATTTTAAAACTTTTAGAAGAAAATATTTTATTTACTAGTTCAGTGTTCAGTGACGCATAGTGCAACCACAATGCCCTTCTCTTAAGTGCATTTTTGCTTGCGCTACCAGGTAAAGTAACAAATATTTTGTCTGGAGTTTTAATAGTCGTTGATTTACACTCTGGAACAATGCAATACTTGTAATACAAAGTTTTTTTTTCGGCTTTATCCATTTTTAAAGCTTTCAGAAACAAATTAGGTCACAAAACTCAGAGCGTGATACACGAATAAGAACGAAAGCAAATGACGTCACTCCATGGGGCAGCCATCTTTATGACGTAAAGCGCGTTTTGGCGGGCTTTCAAATTTTATGATTTTTAAAGTCGTTTTAAAAGTAAAGTTTATATTTTTTTGAAAAAATAGGCATGCAAGGTGTTAGGAGACCTGATAAAGCGCCAATTCCCACCAATGCTTGTACCCTATTGTTGTTACATTTTGACTAAAACTTATCATCGCTATGTGGAGGGAAAGCCCAGTGGCGAAGCCAGAGAAATCTCATCATGGGGGAGGTAAGGGATAACGGGTCTAATAAAGCACTTTTTTGAAAATTCTTTTTGGTCCCTTCATAACTAACATTGAGTGTTTACCAAAAACCATACCGTCGTTAAAATATAGGAAATGTATTGACAAATAGCAGTACATTAATAAGGAGGTGAAGATAATATTAATGTACAATCTTCGCATATAGGGAATTGACATTTAGAGTAATTTGTGCTGGTGTCAACATCTATAGACTACATTAAAACCAGGTCGGTCGTCAATTAAATTTAGAATTCAATTTACCTGAGACTAATTTGATAAAAGTTTTCAATTATATTATAAACCGCTAAATAATTCGTGCAAAGACGGCAAAAATGATAAGATATCAAACACATGCGTATATACTGTACCGTTTTAATTGTAATAAAAAATGTCTTAATCACTGTGAAATAAATTGCACAAATGTCATGTAAACAAGAATAGGCTTCTTATACGTTGTAAGTTTACTTTCTTTTGACTTAATTCTTTTTATATTTCCTTATGTATACATTAGCTCACCTGTTTTCATTATTATAGTGTACGTAATAAATTAATCCTATTATCTTTTGGCGTCATTATATTTCTGACTTCATACCTCTCAATTTATAGAAAATAAGAAAATAAGAAAATACATATAGATATTCTGAACATGTAAATTTCACTCTTCTCAGTGGCGGAAAGGGGTCCGGGAGAGGAGCTACAAATACAAACAAAAAAGCAAAAAACAATATTCTCATAGAAGAAAAATGCAATACCTACTCCGGAAACTGTCGCACAAAACTACACAATATAAATAGTAACTGAAATAGTCACATTTAAGACTTTCTTATTCAAGTTGAAATCCCGAAAGATATGATTCCGTTGGTACCACCGTTAATACATAAATAACTTATCGGTTCTTCTTTTTTGTTTGTTGTTGAAGTATTTCCAATATTTTATTATTTTATTTTCATCATATTAATTTCGAAAATATATTTTTAATTTTGTTTCAGTTTTGTTACTTATACGTATATGAAATGTATAACAAATTGTTTTTGATTAATTTGTAAATTACTTTTCAAAGAGCAGACCGTTCACATATAGCCAGGGGAGTAGTTGTTGCTTCTTAGTGAACGGTCTGCCCTTTGAAAAGTAATTTTCAAATTTGTAACTATCATCTTTGACGTCTAATCATACAGCAATTTATATCAACAGTAAACAATAATATTATCAAATAAAGTGTTAGAGCTAATTTTAATATCTTGTTGATTTGCTCAGAAACGATTTTCAAATAAACCGCTTTATTATACATTATAGTTACAAATAATTGCATGAGTTTAAGCAATGCAGTAGGTAACTACCATACTTCTGTCTGCCTGCGGCTACCATATTAGTTTATTGGCCTTTTTTGCGTATTTGTACGACACGTCATCCATATTAAATTAATTTAACACACGTTATTCTGCATCTTATCATACGATACATATTAAATACGTGAATGATATTGTGAAAACCTTTAAATACATTATTCAATAACTACTTTTTAAAAATACAAAATACCGCAACGTTTAATTTTAGATAATGGGTAAACTCGTAGGTTTAAAATGATTACTTTACAGCTATCTGGATGTGCATGAAAATCGAAAAAATAAACAAATTGTCAAAATAATTTATCTTCCAAAAAGATTTGTGTTGCAATTAAGCCTCTATTACGTGGTAAGTAGAAATAACTGTCCAAAATGTTATTGAACTCTACAAAATTCACCTTTAACAATTGAGATATACTACCTAATAATTTATTTGGATATAAAAATTTATACACTCCCACAATTATTATATGCAGATCGTCCCATATATTTATTTTTAATTTGAAGCTATTTAAAAGATCTGAATCCACCACAGGATGTCAAAAAAACAAAAAAGCCCAGTACATTATTTAAGATAAATGTAGCTAGTGGCGAATCACCGCAGAGGCCCATAAGGCTTGGACCAGGGTACTGGATAGACGATTTGCATATTATTTTTGGGGCAATACCGATGTCCGTCCCGCGGTCAGAAAATTGAGGGTTTAGGAAAAGGGTTTTTCATCCCCGACCGATGTCCGTCCCGCGGTCAGGTGGATACACAGGTAGAATGGGCAGGGTAGAATATTATTCCTAGAATAATTAGTATGATTCGTGTATTATCGACACCCTTCCACAGACCCTTACCTATAAATAGAGGAATATTTTAAATAATAGCTAGTAGTGCTTCTCGTTGTTTCGCGTGTGATACCGTTCGAAAGAAAGAAAAGGTCAATTTTGGCCATTGCTTCTGCCAGTCCTAAGCCTGGAAAAAGTGTGAAGGGAAAAATATGAAATAAAATGTAATGGTTTTAGCATTACAAATAAAGTATCTACTTCATATTATATCTTATATGTATATATAATATATAATATCTGCAATATAAATTATCATACGGATCCACGGGACGGACTTCGTTCAAACGTCTTGACCCTTTTAACCGCGGGACGGACCTCGGACGTACCTGCATTTTACCCTGACCGCCGGACGGACATCGGAAACACCGTATTTTTGTATTTATGTTGATTTGAAAAATTGAAAATTTAGGATTTTTTGCTTTGATTACTTTATCTTAGTGAAGTCTCCCATTTTTAGTAAGGTAAATATGGGGTGCCTTCAGATCAGACCTGGGGCCTCATAATATCATGATCCGCCACTGGCCGTAGCATACCGGTGTATGTTTATACATACAATGTTTTATTTTTGGTCAACGAAAACTGTGTAATTATATTGTCAATGTTTATGCCGAATTATTACGGTTCACATACAAACTGTGTTACATGGTTTAATTTAGAATAAAAAAAACCTGTAGTTTGAGCTCTAACACGTCCCCATTAAAAAAATTATTTTATTAACATGTGTATTGTTTATGCAACATACATTACGAGCTACCGAATTACTAGGATATTCATTTGATTTTGGTGAACAGAAATTTTATCATGTTATCTTTAGCAGTATTTTCAGAATTTGAATATCATTTAAAAAATTATATAAGGGGTTCCAAGAAGTTTTTTACAAATAAAATAAAACATAGTCTGGAATACAGGGAAAATAAAAAATTATGAAGCATACACATATTAAATGCTCCGAAGGTGTAAGTTCAAACCAACCTTCCGAAAATTAAAAACAATTTACAAGTTCCAGTTTTTATTTTACTTTAAATTATTCGCTCCCCACCAATGTTAGTTTCAGAAACAGTATACATGTATACAGGGTCGTGGAGAAAGTTGTGGAGTGATTTGGAGAAAAATGTGACCTTTTTCGCAATAAAAAAACAATTTGAGGTTATGTACCTTTTTAATATCGTTAAGAATTGTAGATTTTAAAAGAAAAACTTAACTAAGCAGCCAGTTTTACAAATATTTTCACATTTTTGCGCGTTCGAGTTCCGGAGCCACCGGTTGTACGTTGAAGGTGAACAGTATTTAAAAATAGGTAATTTGAAAATGTACACAGAAAATCATTTAAAATAGATCACACACTCCTATCGTACGTCATATCGTTTTTAAACAAGAATGCAGTTACTGAAGAGATCTGGCATAAACTTAGTGATTTAGTATGTTTAGAAAACGAGTAGATTGAATATTTAACAATAGTTTCTACATATATTGAGAAATACCTATAGCAAAATATATATTTTTTAATAACACAGGAAAAATAATGGTAATTCACTATCGCTATATGTGAATAACATTGACTGTTTATGTCTAAAGTCAGTTTTACACGTGACAAAATTTCGTGAATTAAAATTAAATGTAGCTGAAATAGTGTTAAATTATTATATGTACATATAGTTGAACACTTCTCTTTAAACTGACGGGCTAGGTTCGGCTAAATTATTTATCCTGTCAATAATTTAAGTTTATTTCTATACTCTGGCCAGATTTGATTTACGCCTGATGTAAACAAAAGCACGTGGTCAGTTAAATTGTCCAGAGTCTCATTCTATTTTACGGTAATTAAATCTTATTAAAGCTTTAGTTTAGTGGAAAACGAGTTTTGGAATAGTAAAAAGCTATTTTATTATTTTATTATACTGATTATAATCATGTTTTGTTTAACTATACATTACCACATTTTTGGAAAACATGAATACTTGTGATAGTTAAAA
Source organism: Lochmaea capreae (assembly GCA_949126875.1). NCBI lineage: Eukaryota > Metazoa > Arthropoda > Insecta > Coleoptera > Chrysomelidae > Lochmaea > Lochmaea capreae. The sequence goes on from OX421402.1 coordinate 4,428,537, forward strand.
GTTGTTGTTGGTTTAATAGAACCTTTTTTGCAAAACGTAGGTACTGGAATATTTTTTCTGCTGTCAGTTTGGATGTGGTCTGCATGATACTTTTCATGAATTTATTAAATAAATTGAATAAAAACTTTATTAACAAAAAGGAGATCTCAACTAAATTAAAGGTCTTTAAATCTGTATACAGACCAGTGTTAACGCATGGCTGTGAATCTTGGGTACGTAATAGAACACAAATGAATAAAATACAAGCGGCTGAAATAAAGTATCTAAGACGAATAAAAGGAGTAACAAAAATAAACACAATAATAAGAGAAGAACTGGAAATACAGTCAACTTTGGGGTATATTGAGGAAAGACATCTGGGCTGGTGGGAACATTTGCAGCGTATGGAGTAGGCTAGATTAATTAAAAAAATATGGGGAGCGAAAATTCAAAAGATTAAAATGAGAGGTAGGCCCAGGAAGACTTGGGATGAGACAATAGGGGAAATATTACAGTGGAAAGGAAAAGTTGAATGGAAGCTAAAAAACTGGCCACTGACAGAAAGAAGTGGAAAAAAATGAAAATATCACTCTCCACCACAATGTGGTAGAAACGGTTTAAATTTGTCGTAACAAAAATAAAAGTGGTTCTATTTTAAGGAATATAGCACAAATATCCATCATTTTTTTTTCAATTTCTCGGCTTAAAAACTGTTTCTATAAATATTAAACACTTGAAATTTATGTTTGTCTGACCAACAATACCTCGCATGCAGTTTGGAATTCTTGGCAATTGGCAACTTTGGAAAATTGAGAAAATAAAATATTTAAAAACTTGTTTATATTTGAAATTATTCAATTGGGTTTATTACTTACCTCGGAAGTACAACTAGTAGCACCCGAACTTAAAGCAGGGGACATAACAGGGACGTCGTAATTTGGTGAAATTTGCCCTTGAGGATAGTACCCATGAGAATTCGAAATATTCGTTGTATTGCTGTAACCGTTAACACCTGTACCGCAAGTCGGAGCACTATGAGTTTGATTTAATCTATGATTCGAAAGCACAGCACTGGGTACTTGGAACGATTCACTTAAATACTGTTTCACTTGGTTTTTTTGTTTTTGCATAACATGGTACTTCGTTGGATTCGCTAATTTCGTTTGTACTTGTAGAACTTGCGGGGGTACTTCTGCTATACTATTTAACGGAACTTTTATAGGGTTATCAGGAATATTTAGATTTTGAATATTGGTATTATTATTTATAGGACTAGATGTTGTTGAGTGGATGGGTTGATGTTGAGGATGAGGAGGTGGACGCTGAGTATTTTGTTGGTTTTGTCGTTGCTGCTGAAGAATTGCGTGATCCCTCATTAATTGTAACTTTAACTGGGTCCGAGATACCGGATTAGTTGTTTTTAAGTTTGGAGTGCTAAAACAGAAAATCAATTAGATACATAGATAGATCAATAATTACAATTTTATAGAAAACCCAGAACTATCAATAGCAAATAATTTTAATAAATTCTCAAACAAAATTCTTATTTCAACCCGAAAATGCTGCTTCCGTCTTGGATCGTGTCGATGTTGCCGAACTTTCTGTAACTTTAGAATGCGTAATTCAAAGTCTTATAACGCATAAAACAGAAAGAAATTTATTTTTACAGGACTTGAGAATTTTGATGACTGCTAAAATTGGATTAATATCGGATACCCTTGTTGTAACCTCATGTACATCAAATAAATGTATTTTAGCCGAAACACCAACATTCACAAGACATATCTGAAAACTGACAAACCACCTGATACTTCAGTTTAATTAGATTGTCAGAAACATTAACGAAGATTATTTAATACAAACAATCAACTCATAGATGAAGATAGGCCAGCACTAATTAAATTTATCGATGTATAAAGGGATGAGAAGGAATTGTTAATTAATACACAACTAGTTAATCTAAATAACTCAAAATGTCGACAGCAATATGCTTTATTATTTGGAGAAGTATTAATTTTGACCCGACTACGGTGAAGCTAAAAGGAGAGTATAGTTTATTTCAACATGCAAGAAACTGACCTGACCTGAGATGGGATAATGACATGCAATAAAGCCATAAAAGTATTAGCCATGACAGGGTCGTATTTATTTTTGTTATTGGCTAATAATACATTCTTACCTGAAAACTTTATAAGACTTTTGGGTCATCCTTATTTTTCATCAGGTATAGTGCGGCCCTGCAAGGTAAATCCGAAAAGTTTTATGGTTTTACTGCTTCTCAAGCATAAATGAAGTCAAGTCAGTTTCTTACATGCTGAAATAAACTATAACTATTATATGTATGTATGTATGTATGTTCATCTGTTCCGTCATAACTTCTAAACTAATTATCATAATTTGACAAATGAGGTACCTATTGTTAGAATCGTTTTGATCGACTCCTGATTATATAATATATAAATACAGTGTGAAACAGCCAAATGGAATAAATTCGATAACGATGGGAAAAATGCTTGGACGCTTTTTTTCAAAAAAAAATTATATAGGGTGTGTCATATGACAGTGGCCAATACCAACTTTCTTATTTTAAATGCAGCCCCCTGTATATTATATATTTTTTGGATTCTTCAAAATATGTATGTACAATGTCCTATACCTACCTATCTTCAACTGTTTCGGAAATAGTAAGTGTTTTCAGATTTATTACAAAAATTAACATTAAAATCATTTTGTGTAACGAGTGAAATTTTTGCGGGGCGAGCGAGGTCCCGTAAAATGACACGAGTTGCACAAAAAAGCATTTCATAACGTGTTTCATACAAGATTTTATCTAGTTTTGACAAAAAGAAAATTTATATTTTATGTGAGTCCTTTTGACAAAAAAAAATTTATTTATTTTATGTTTTTTAACAATTTTTAATTAATTTTTCTGATTTGAAAACAGCACTTTTTGATTCCTACAAGTTATGCAACCAATATTACACAAGACAATACTTTTATTTTATACATTAATTTCAAAGTTTTCTTTATTATTTTACCATTAATATTAAATTAAAATCGAAAATAGGTAATAATGCATAAAAAAGTAAATTGTTCTATTTGTTCTTATTTTTCTATAATATGACATTAAACTTTCTTCTTTTCTCTCTTGTTTTTATTAACTGGTGATAAAATTAATTTTTCATCACCAGTTACATAATATTTTTCATTATGTAACTGGTTACGAAAAATGTGACGTTTGCTAACGGAAGTCAGTTTTGAAAAATGTCACTTTATATGTCAAAATTAGATAAAGAAAATTATTTTATTTCACAAATTCGCTACATTACACTCAATACCTATTTCACATTTTTAGCTCTTGATATTGAGAAAGTGAGCAAAAACCATTCCTGCGTTCCTTTTTACTGATATGAAATAAAAAAAATAAAAAAACAGTTTTGTTTATTTTCGTATAAAACTCGTAGCCTTAGCAACTTGTCTGTCTGCATAACAGTTGTGATCAGTGTCAGTGCTATTGACGTTTGAATTTCGTTAATTGTACGTAATAATATCAGAAAAATTAACAGAAATGCACAAAATAACCATTCTACAAATGATTGGTTATGGATATAACAAACGGACTGAATTTCCAGAGAAAATTTAAATAAAATTTAAAAAATAAAACAACCTCTATAGCTATGCAAATACGAGTTATTGAAGTTCAAAGTTGAAATATTGTGAAACATTTTTAAATTCCAAAGATCCAAAAATAAATTTTTGGGAGTTTGTCGGTAAGGCCTATTAGAAAAAGGTGTCAATTTTAAAAAAAAATTTGGAAAGTTGGATTTTCAGAGAAGTGATTCCTTCTATAAAAAAAAAAACGTTCCTCTAGTCATTTTATTACATGCTTGGCCACCTGTTTAATTATATTTAACAATAAAATATATCTACGTAAATTACAGTATATAATCTAAAAGTACACTCAAATATATTAAATAGTATTTGTCTAAGAATATACTTTGTATTGTTCGAAAATTAACATTTTGACAGTTTAAAAGTGAATATTTTACGAAACTTTCTAGTTTATTTTAATAAAGACTTAAAATTATTCTTTCTTCTGCAGATGGAAAAATTCCAGGTGTATTCTAAACAAATGCGTAAATTATTGTTAAAGTAGGACACCCTTCATATTAATCAATATTTTAAAAGGCACATATTTTTACTTTTACCTTAAAGCGTCATTAAGTAAGATTATTGTTTTCTGAAACTACGCTACTTCTATAGCTAGTAAACCTCTAGCCCATTTCTCATCAATCAATATATGTATATGAAACGTTAGATATATGTCGACGCTCGATGATAATACGATATACTTGAGTTTAATTTATTATAAAGTAAAATATTTATTATAATATTTGTCAAGCAGTGATTTATTTTATGTTTCTGTGGAATGGATCATTGTATACCTTATTTCACGAAAATATATGATTCAGTACCATTAGATCGACTTAATAGTAGAACTGTACTGAGAGCTATAAAAAAAACACTTCCCTCAATATTTTACTCGGAAATAATTGTTCGTACTATTCAATACTGATTCCAGTTTTGTTTCACCAATACAATAATATTAGAATTTATTTTCGTATTTTTCAAATGCGGTTGTAAGTGTGCCCAGCTAAATATTTGTTATGGTATATTTACGCTAACAAGACGATGACGTTGCAAAACAAAAATGTGTGGCGTTGCCAAACTGTAGTTTTTTTCTTTTCTTAAAGAAAACTAAAAAAGTCAATCTGGCAGTTCTTTTTTTATTGGCATTTGCCACGTAATGCATTAATCGAGGGTGTTTATAGTCTCAGATTTATTTAATATAAGTAATTATTTATGTGAAAAATGTGGATAAAATACAAGGCACATTAACTAAATTCCATATAAATATATACTAAGTTCCATTAACCTAACCTATCATTAAAAATATTCAATCTTCTACCTTTGAATAATTTAACAATAAATATTAATAATAATTATTATTTTTATTCTAACGCTTTATACAGGAAACTGTAATAATCTTTATTGTTTCAAGTCCACGGATCAAATTTTTCGAATTTTGGTGTGCGATTGGAGGTAAAGATGTCGCTACTGTCACAATCTTTACATTTCCGTTACTGGATTGAAGTGTATTCTTCAGTCCGGGATTAGAGATTCTCAGACGGATAACATATACCTTGTACTGATGAGGCGCAAATACGCCGAAACCGGTCTACAAGTTGTGTTGTCCCTTCTAATTGGAAACCGGAATAGTTGGTTTTAAAATATCTTGTAGGTATACCGACTCCGTTTGACTTTGAAGTGTAATTCAATATCCGTCGGTGCATATAGCACGGGAAGTAGTTGTTGCTTCTTAGTTGAACGGCCACTGTTTTTGAAAAATATCATTTTCAAAAATTCATAGAGCGTTGAATATTTATAATTATTCTTTCGACATCTGTTGATACATTCACTCTATTAAATACGACAATATTACAGGAAACTGTAATAAGATTTAAACATTTATATACCTGGGCGTAAATTAACATTATTTCACAATATTCGAATTTTTAAAAAATTGATATTGGGCGGCTTTTTCCTTCAAAGGGATAAAAAATATGGGTCATCACATTAACTTTAGAAGAACTTTAACTATTTTTTTAATCCCTAAGAAACAATGAATTCTAAAGCAATATCAATAAATGTCAAACTAAACTGAAGAATTTTACCAATAATTGATCTGACAACGTCTTGAAGTTTTGCCAACCCGTAAACTGTAAATTGCTCTAACCATTAAGTATACATTGTATTTACTAAGCAGGAAAGTTACTAAGAATGACATAAACAATATCACCTCTAATCTGAAACAGTCTTATATTCGTGAAATAGCTTCCTACTTGTTCGTTTGTTTCTACGATTTTCCATTCAGTCTTGATCTGTTTTCTTTCCTAAACACGTTGATTTGAAAGCTGCCCCGTATACTATTACAGACAAGGCGATTTCATTTTATTAAGGTCATATCCATGAGTTTATCACATGTTTTGTTGCCACTGATTGTGCCACTGGTTAAAGTAATAAAGACTGTGACGTTCAATAAATTTAAAATGAAATATTGAGTTCATTGTTGAGAATGACTATAAGAACATAATTATTTGGAACTAATTTTTTTTTAATATCTAATTCTTATCTTGTAGTACTATATGACATCCCTATATAGTATTTTGGGTCTTATTATTTTATTATTCATTTTAAAATACTTTTGACGTGCCGCTAATGGTTAAATATACTACTTCGATTGTTATAAAATAGTATGAAAATACGGGATTCAAAAAATTTCTGTCATATTTTTAAATTAGAACATGTTACTCCTCGGTGACAAGTAAAACGGTGCACAGTGTGGAATTTCGAAAAAAAAAGTTAAAACGGCTTCAAAAAGGATCTAGGTGAATTGATCGAAAACAATTTATCGAATGACAATTGACCGAATACAATTTATCGAAAAACAATTTATCGAATAGGTGAATTTATCGAATGACAATTTTTGTAAAGTAAATTATAATAATTTTCAATAATAACCCAACCAAACCTACCCCTACCAAACCACCTTCGTATTTTATCACCATTAGGTACCTGCCGTAATTAGGGTTAGCGTTCGGTCAAACGGTCAAATTGTCATTCGATAAATTCACCTATTCGATAAATTGTTTTTCGATAAATTGACTAAAAATACGAAGGTGGTTTGGTAGGGGTAGGTTTGGTTGGGTTATTATTGGAAATTATTATAATTTATTCTTCAAAAATTGACTAAAAATACGAAGGTGGTTTGGTAGGGGTAGGTTTGGTTGGGTTATTATTGAAAATTATTATAATTTACTTTACAAAAATTGTCATTCGATAAATTCACCTATTCGATAAATTATTTATTCGATAAATTGTTTTTCGATAAATTGTATTCGGTCAAATTGTCATTCGATAAATTCACCTATTCGATAAATTGCATTCGGTCAATTGTCATTCGATAAATTGTTTTCGATAAATTCACCGCATACCCTTCAAAAAGGTTTGCGTGATTAATGAAACATTTTTTTTTAAATTGTAGCTCTTGCGATTCATGTTACGTATAAAATAAATTCAAAATAATAATATTTTTTATCTTTGTCACTTCAATTCTAACTTTGACATATTTTTATGGACAATTACCTAAAATATCTTAAAAAAAAATTAATATCTAATTGCTATAAAAATAAATAAAGTAAATTTTAGTGAAAATGAGTACAATTGTAGGAATTGAGGAATCTATTGAATAAAATGAAGTTATATCTATCAGTTCAATATTAATTTTTTTTTGAATGTGTAAGGTAATCTTGATTGAAGAAATGGCAAATATAAGTGAGAAACTACTCATTCTACCATTCAAAGAGTAACTCTTTGAGTTAGTAAGTTGGTCCAAAAAATAAGATTTTTTCAGTAAAATAAACATTTTTTCCTGATTTGTTTTCTTCTTATATATGAGGAGCTGTAGAATGTTTTAAAAAAATGTTTTTCTAAGACTTACAGCCTCTTGAAAAACCTTTTTGAAGCCGATTTTTTACTTTTTTTTTTTTTCAAAATTCCACACTGTGTCCAAAGAAATAATTTCTAGCAGGACATTTTTTACCTGACCGGACGTATGTCGTTCGTTCGTTTGTTTGTTTACATCGGTGGTCACTTGAAGAAACCGTTGCGGACGTCATGACATGTTATTTATTCACTCTGTATGATAAAAATTTATTTAATTGAAATAAAAATCGACCTGTGCCGGTGTTTTTTTTATAATACTGTTTATTCAGCTGATAATGAATGTATGCATCAACTTTTTAAACACACTGTATTATTTGTTGAAGTTAAATTAGTAATATTTATTTGTTCCAAAATATTGAATTATATAATTGCTATTTTTATATTTTCGTTGAATAGAATATTTTTATTTTACAAATCATGCTATTTTTATTATTTGGTATTTTTCTCGCCCACCTGGATTTTCTAACAATTAATGCATGAAAAATTTTATAATAAATAAATATTATAATAGCTGAAACATGAGTTATTCAGTTCAAAGTAGTAATTTGGGAACACTTCCAAGGGTAAAACCCATGTTTTTATATTATTTATTACTTACTAATACTTAAATATTGAAAATATTATTAATTATGCTAGTACATTCAGTAAATAGAGTGTAAAAATACCACACTATTTTTAAGTTGAAGATTCTACCTAGGTACGTATAGAATAAATTTATTTAGCTTGAGTTTATCCCTTTATCTAATTTTTGACTACTCATTTTCAACAGATGTCGAAAGAATAATTATTTATGTTCAACACTATACATTTTTGAAAAATAATATTTTTCAAAAACAGTGGCCGTTCAACTAAGGAGCAACAACTACTTCCCGTGCTCTATGCACCGCCGGATTTTGAATTACACTCCAAAGTCAAACGGGGTTGGTATATTTAAAAGATATTTTAAAACCAACCATTCTGGTTTGCTATTAGAAGGGACAACACAACTTGTAGACCGGTTTAGGCGTATTTGCGCCTCATCAGTACAAGGTATGTGCTGTCCGTCCGAGAGTCTCTAATACCAGTAACGGAAATGTAAAGATTGTGACAGTAGCGACCGGTTGTGTTGTCCCTTCTAATCGCAAACCAGAATGGTTGGTTTTAAAATATCTTGTAGATATACCAACCCCGTTTGACTTTGGTGTGTAATTCAATATCGGGCGGTGCATATTGCACGGGAAGTAGTTGTTGCTCCTTAGTTGAACGGCAACTGTTTTTGAAAATATTATTTTTCAAAAATGTATAGAGTGTTGAATATAAATAATTATTCTTTCGACATCTTTTGATAAATCACTTCGTTAAATACGACAATATTACAGGAAACTGTAATAAGCTTTACTTATTTTCAAACTAAACGTACTTACATCGTTAAAACGGCATGTTTTAAATGCTCCAAAAAGAAGAAAATAAACTTTTTATTAAACCAAACTCACTAAGGACACCGCACTTCTCTTATGTAAAATAGGGTTTGCTTAATTTTTCTGAATTTTGGATATGTTGTACGAGTTTGATCTCCGGAACCAAAGTGTCCCTCGGGACATTTCAATCTTGTTACCATTTTTTGAGATACAGGATACAAAGTAGCAGTGTTTAAAAAGTAATATTTGGTTTAGGAAAACCTATTTATCATCAATAGTTTGCACGATTATTATTTATCACCATTGAGGCATTAGTTTCAGACTGATTTTTGATACAAAATGTTGATGTTTTTGTTATTATCTATATACTTCTTAAATCTTGATGATAGTTATTTAAAAACATATATTTATATGAATAAAGCGTACTAATTTTTAAAAACCGGTCCTGTTTTTTCACACTTTCATTTCACCCTGTATATCAGTAAAAATTCTCCTATATATTATATAATTTGTTTCTACCCTCCACAAGTATAAATGAGATGATAGTATTGAAAAAAATATTGTCTAATAAATCAACTCCGCCTATGTCGAGGTGTGTTAGTAGACCTGAATATATTTTTTACTTTCGATTATTCTAAGAAGAAATGCATTGACTACCTTGGCAAGCATTGACTACCTTGGCCTACAATTCTTCCATCTACTGAACTTACTCCACACTCACAAACGGTTCACATTACTTCATTAGGGGTAAACATATACTCTCATCTTTAAAAATTAAAATATAAATTTCAAAAATGAGAGTCAGCAGACCTCTTATTTATAAAATAATTCTAAACATTTATTTAATTTTGTTTGTTAAAATTTATATATGAGCAGAGAATACTATATATTATGTTAAAGTGACATATCAACCCCCATGTCTGCCAAAAACAAAAATTGGGTGTCCACATGTAACGAAAACGGGAGAAAATGTGTTTTTTCAAATTTTTCTCACTATACTTCACTGCAGTTTTAAATTGTGAGTAGCACTATGCCAGCTGTCAAAAATACATTTTAAGTTGATGAATTTGTAAAAACCAATATCCGGTAAGCAAGGGGATCCATCCAAAACCGAAAAACATGGTCCATGAGACAAATGAGCTTGATTACCTATATATACCTATATCCTAATGTCATGGGGATTTCCCTGCACGTGAAACTCACCCACCTGACAAATCAAAAGTATTCCAACCTACAGAAGTGTCGCATTTTAATTCTAACAGTAGATACCAACAGATAGCATTTTTATGATGAATTTTAAAAATATTAAAGTCCTGCCCTGTGCCCATGAAAGAATGCCTCATCTGTATATATTATTTTAAAAGTAAAAGACTTCACAACAATACGACTGCACGTATATGATTGACATGATATTATGCAACATAAATGTATATTGTCTTGGCAAAATTGTGGCATGTATAAAAGAATATTTATTTATGTATTACTTTCGTTATTGCGTTACCAATATCGCATTTTATAATATGTAATGCAATAAAAAGTAATCGCAGTCGGTTTATGATTAATTGACAAATTGCCCACAAAAACCATTCAACATGTAGCTGAATGTCAATAAACTGTTTTACTGGTGACAGGTGCGTATTAGGGAAAGTGTAATTCAACATAAATTACCAATAGGTTATTCTTTGTGTTCCGGATTTTTTAAATTAATTCTTTTGTAAAAACAACATATGGGGAGTGTTATTAGTATTTGGAATGATGTATAGAAAACATTTGTAAAACGTTTTATTGGCTGAGAAGCAATTGCAAAAGTTATTAACATATTAAGATAAAGATGAAGTTTTTAGCGAATAACAATCGAAATCTGAAGAACGGTTCTTAAAGAGGAAATTTTAAATTATCGCTGAAAATAGGCTTCCGCGTGGCAATAGAGATAGAGTTCCAGGAGTTGGAACTTTTCTCCCATATAAACATCTTTTTTCACATAAAAAAACAGGTTTTTTCAAGTTTTTGGTTTGTTTACCGACACACTGTAAATAAATGAGGTGAAATTTTAGAATCTCAATGTAAAATCACATTATGTGTGTAACCAAATGTGCCAAATTTCAATAAATCTCAAATCTAATTAACCCTAAGATTCATTTATAAAATTAAAACCTCAATAGTTTATTTTAAAAGTTGTTTTATTTTTTTCATTTGGCAGGAGACGCATAACTTCATGGCCAGAAAATTTAATCGAATAAAACTTTCTTTATTTACTACCTGTTTAACGTCACCATCAAAATGGATTTATTCGTCTAGTTCTAGTGGATCAATTTTAAAAAAAAATCAGACATCCCTTTTGTTCATTGTGAAATGAAAAAGAATCGAGTAATTTATTTATTAAACAGAGATGGAATCTATCTAAACAAACGCGTAACTGTTACATTTTGACACCTACGTTTCACTTCTATTTTTTTCGTACGTACGCATGTAATTTTCTGAATTTCCTCGAGTCAAACCTGTTTGCTTTTGAATAGAGTTTGAAACCAGCCAAATCTTCTCATGTCGCCCCAAGGGCCGTTTTCAATTTCAAGTATAATTCCAAATCACGTCACTACTATAAACCAAATATAACTGCGTGGGAGAGAATGTCACGTTGAGTTTGATGTTATCACCGAAGTTATAATTACGTCAAAGTACAAAGGAATGTGCTTTATACAGACAAAACCAGTCTAGTGCAAACGCGAGAATTAAAAATAGGTGCAATTGATAATGCTCCCGTTCTACACTTACTACTAAAACAATATATAAACTAAAAGCGACACTTTCAGCCCGTTTCGTTTTAATTAGTGTTTACAAGAGGTAAAATTCAAAACGATATGTTCAAGATCGTATACAATTAATAATAAAAAAATTCCCACTCCTATGTTACTTGGACATTATTGTAAATAAATTAACCCTCTCATAAATATTTTATTGTACGCCTATGGTAGAGGGAAATTTTTAAACTGCAGTTTTTTTATTTCCCCGTATAGTAATTATTAGAAATAAATTAACCCCTTGAAAAATTCTAATCGTTACCCACCCAAAAAACACGTACATGATACAGTGTAACACGTCACCTCTTAGCATGTCGGTAACGCCAGTCCAAAAGTTGGCTTGAAACCCAGTCAGGGTTGAGATTTACCCATCCATTCTGTTTAACGATCGAAGGTTACGACAGATATAACCTTTTGTTGACTATCATATTTTAGTGTATACCTCTAATTTATGTTCCCTACTAATTTGTAGTCTGGCGGCAAGAATTTTTGTTTTAAAACGGGAAACAATAGAATTATCAAATTAATAATTCCCAGCCTCGTGGAACGCGAATAAATTTAATTTTAATGGCCTGATATAATTAATATTTTAGTTAAACTACAAAATAAATTTTGCTAATTGGGATATTTTGTAATGTAACTACAAAAAATATTAATTCTACTATATTCTCAATATATGGCATACAGCTTTTGTTTATACAGTGTGTACATAAAGTAACGTAACTTTTTCAAATAATCCAGACAGAAACTTGATATTTTTGGCGAGAAACCTAAAATTTGAGCGGGAAACTTGAAATTCTTAACGGGAAACCTGAAATTTTGGCGGGAAACTTGGAATTTGTGGCGACAAACCTAAAACTTTATTAATTAATATTTTTGACAGAATAACCTACTACTTTTTTGACAAACAATTTTTTTATAAGTTTAGATTCAAACCAATGTAAGTTTGGAATTACTAAATGTAGAATTATGCGGTCCGGACGGTTGTACTTATTTGTAATTTAATAGATTATGAAAAACTGGTGTACTATTTAAAAAAAAAGTTATTTTGGAGCAGAACTAGGCGAGAACAATATAGTCACCTTACTGTGGATTCCAGGACACACTGGAATAGAAGGAAACGAAATAGCAAATGAACTAGCGAAGAGGGGGACTGAAATGCCATTTTGGGGGCCGGAACCCTTTTGCGGAATCAGCTCCAATGTAATATTGGAAGAAATAGGTAAAGCCGAAGAAAAGATAAGATCTGACAATTGGAAAGATCTAGTAGGGCTTAGGCAATCTAAGATTCTTCTGGGTGACTACAACCTGTTGAGATCAAATGAATGCATAAGTCAAAGCAAAACTGCACTAAGAGTTTTAACAGGAATCCTAACGGGACATTGTCGCCTGAATGGGCACCTTAAAAAGCTCAAAATAGTGGAGGAAGAAGATTGTAGGTTTTGTGGAATGGAAGAAGAATCCTCCATCCACATACTTGCGAACTACACAGCAATTCAGAATCCTATTGCACAGTACCTGGGAGACTACTGGATAGAAGAGGGACAGTTACCTAAGTTGAGGCTTGTAGATATCCTAAAATTCCTCCGGGAAATAGGACTAAAGGAGCTACTAGTCTCTGAGACTCTCCTCAGAAACTAAGTAGAAGTAAGGGGACACAATAGATTTTTTAGGTCTCAGTGAAAGTTACCCCAAAATACATACAAACATATTTTGGAGCAACGGTGCACCCTGTATACTTGTAATCGACTTACGCAGATGGTCTGGATTATTTGAAAAAACTTTTATTCAACTTTTTTTTTAAACCTAACGGAAATAGAAATATCAGCAAGTTACGTTACTTTATGTACACACTGTATTCTAACACTATAAAAATCTGGCATGATTTTCTATTAAATCCTACGAGTTCAAGTTCACTCATTGACGTGATTTTTAATCAAGAAGGTTAAGTTTACGAAGAGTTTCTTAGAATAATAAATATTCATAAACACCATTATTTAAAACACATTTTAATTTTGATTTTCGGAAATTGATATACCGTGTGCTACGCAGGTGGTTGTAACGTGCTCGTTGTTGTTCTTTTATTACTTCGAACCTTCAAAAGTCAAACATTGACTCTGTGGTGATTATAATACATAGTGAGTGTATTTTCTTATGCTGAATACTGGATATCTTCCTTTAACTACACCAATGGGCAATATGAAAATAGATTCACTAAATCATTGTATTTGTTAAACTACTGAAACTTACTTTTGGCAATATATCAAACTTTATTAGATTTAAACTGGTCTCTAAAAATAGTGGTATTAAAATAAAAATTAATTCGCTCAACCTTTTTGAGTTATCTCGTTACACATGTGTTAATAAATTTTGATGAAAAATGTACGTGGTATAAATTTTGAAAACCCTAATGATTTAGGAAGTTAATTTGATAAATAAATAGTGCTGGTCTATTCTAATCTCACAATAATGCACGATGGACTTCGCAGACAATATAATTTCGAAATTTTTAAATGAAGAAAGCCGGACATCAGAAAATTACTAAAAGTATTGATACAAATAATTTGGTGAACATTTTATCCGTAAATCTTTGCGCTAAAAATTAGCATGTAAAAATTACATTGTTTCATAAACCTAAATTAGCACCTTGCCTACGTGAAACGTAAATTAGGATAGCGTATAATTCTGCACGTGATTTCAAATTAAACAAATAAAAATGATATAATTTGATTTAAATTCAAATCGATGGCTGACTCAACATTTTTTGTATTTACTAATATATTTCTTGCTACACCATTGAAAAAATTGAACCATGTTCCAAAAATTTTGAAATTTTTATAATTTCATAAAAGATATTTAGTGATTGTATTGTATTGTAGCAAAGAGGGGGACAGAAAGACCCTTTTAGGGGCCGGAACCCTTATGTAATATTGGAAGAAATAGGCAAAGCCGAAGAAAAGATAAGTTCTGGCCATTGGAAAGATCTAGTAGGGCTTAAACAATCAAATATTCTGATGGGTGACTGCAACCCGTTGAGATCAAATGAATGCATAAGTCAAAGTAAAGTAACTGCTCTAAGAGTTTAAACAGGGATCCTAACCGGACATTGCCGCTTGAACGGGCACCTGAAAAAGCTTAAAATAGTGGAGGAAGAAGAATGTAGATTCTGTGGCATGGAAGAAGAAACCATCCACATAGTTCAGAATCAGAATCAGAAGGAGCTACTAGTCTCTGATACGTTCCTCAGGAACTAGGTAGAAGTAAGGGGCACAATAGATCTTTTAGGCATCAGTGAATGTCACCCCATCATACATACAGACATACCTATTGAAGAACAAGTAAAATATTTCCAATATTTAGGGGTAACATTGGATGAAAGAGGGACACAATACACCGATATTAACAATAAAATTCAGAAAACGAATAAACTTTACTATGCAATAAACACAAAATTTATAAATAAAAGAGAAATTTCAAAGCAGACAAAAATAAAGGTTTTCAAAACGCTATATCGACCAATACTAACGTTTGGATGTGAATCTTGGGTCTTAAAACAATAACAGAAAAATAAGATACAAGCAACAGAAATGAAATATCCGGTTATACCGTAAATGAACCATAACTTTGTTATTTTAAATGTAACACCCTGTTAATTTACAACTTTTCGGATTCTACATTAAATTGTAATGTCACTTTGTGTGGAATATCCCATATCTAAAATTTATACTTATCGAATTATTTTTTTTTTAAAAACATCCCCAATACCAAATAAAAAACTTATCGGGTTGATTAGTAGAACTATCAAGAGATAACTTCTTTTTTGTATACAGGGTTGTAAAAAAATAATGAAAAGTTCAAGTGACATTAAAATTTAATTTAGAATCCGAATAGTTAATAATATACAGGGTGTTACATTTAAAATAACAAAGTTGTCGTTCACTTTCGGTATAAAATATTTATATCTTCGTATTGAATAAGATGAAGTATTTATATACTAAAAAAAAATAATTTATAATTATTATGATTAAATTAAAAATTAATAGGTGTACATTAAATTAATGATATTCCGAAGAAAGTGCGTATGTAAAAAAGCACATACATATCTTTCCAAATGTATAAAAAATTTCAGAAACTTCAAGCAAGAGTCAAAACTGAAATGGGTATGGTTTTATTATCCAAAATTTATTGTATTGAGTGCAACCAACTTGTTATTCAACAGAACAGAAATCGAAGTGTCAACATCTAGATATTTGATTTGAATGTTATAGTGAGGATTAAATTTTACACCACATAACGATTACTGTATTCTTTTTGTCAGGCAGATGTCTTTTTTCCAAGACCAAGTTTTTTCAATAAAAATTTGTTAAATAAATAATGTTCTAGTTATCGGACACAACAGTTGAATGTAAATCAAATATTATATACAACGGGTATAAATTTAAATAACTTCAGATATGACCTCACATATTATTAAAGCGACAGAATGCACTTGTAAAACAAAGGGTTACTTAAAACTCACTGAGTCCAAATAAAAGGTGGATCAGCTGCGGTATAAGAATTGTATTCAGTTTAGCAAAAAAACTAAAAGATAATTAAAATAAACTTACTTAAAAGTGGTAAAAAAAATACAGCTATTATCATTCAATTATTATCAGCAATAATGCAATTGACGAAAGCACGGATAATCTTTATTGTAGGGATTTGTTTCATGAAATACCTTATTAAAAATTATTGTTTATACCCTTGACTTAGTTATAACATTTTATATATAAAGTAACAATTAATATTTTTAAAATGTTAAAATCACTAAATTTTTTATAGTCACAAAAAAAACATTTAAAATTAATAGAATATTATAAGGTTTTCGTATTGAAATATAATTAACAGAAAACAAATCCGTATTTATAGTTGTAGTTATAGAAAGATTCGTCAATGTACTTATTGATTTTTTTCATAAATGAAATAATGTGTTTTTGGAAAAGTAATGACAGACCAAGAAAAAAAACAGCTGAAAAAGCAGCTGAGTTAATAGTTTCTTGGCTCACCTTTCCATGATAGGCATTGTTTTGGATGTAAGTTCATAAAATTCCTGATTTTTCGGAGTTCCCAAAAGATCATCGAAATCGATGGCACTTTCAATGTCAAAGTCCTCGGAGAGGAGTGCAGATAGATCATAACCTATATCAATACCCGACTCAGCCATTATTTTCATCACAGTTTGTTCACAAATTGTTATTTAATAGAAAAAAAACGAGACAGATATTGCGAACGCCGCATTATACCACGCCATCTATAGGGAGCTGGTAGTTCGAATGCAACTAATTTGTCTTATTTTAATGCTAAGGCAACGCAATGTCAGGGCCAAGCGTGATATGCGCTGCTCGTACTTTGACGTTCACTCTAAGTCAGTTCGCGTGGGAAATGCGAATTGGTAAAACAACTGCGGATCTCGGATCACGACGCACTGATACGGATTCGTCTAAAAACGACGGCAACTGAACTGCGCGCTGATGTCTTCAAAATCTTGGCATTATTTTCAATTATTTCCTTTGAAAATTTCCACCTTAACACCTTGTCCAAAATAAACAAACTTAAGTACAAATTAATTATATATACAGTGTGTCTCATCAATAAATATATTCTTATTCAAAATAATTTTATTAAACAAAATCTACTTGGACGAAATGAATTTAGTTTTCGAAATATTTATTGTTGAAGTTGAATAGTATAAAGTTGAAATTATTATTTTTGGAAATTTGTTTCTCCATGTCGTTTTTGAAGAACTTTGCGATATTCAGCGACAGTCTCAGTTGGAGCTGATACGATATAATTTCCTATAAATCCAATAAACTTTTTTCGAAATAATTTATTATTACATCTATTTCTAAAACGACTTTAACCATCCAGACGGACATTAGTATCGTAAATAATATTGCAGAATGTTGCTGACGTTTATCTTGCTAAGACGTAAATTTAATTTTATTTACTTTTACTCATATGAGAATTATATTTTATAGAAGATTGTGATTTGATAAAAAGATAACATTTACGTCGTTAACATTTACGTAAATACATTGCATTTTAAACCCAGTAATCAAGTTAAATTATATAATATATTTTTAAATACAAAATCTAGTGGTTAAAATTTTTTTTTTTTAATTTCAGGATGTCTCGTTAAAATTTAACCTGAAATGGAAATGTATGGTACCATCTTTAAACAAAGCAATGGCTCCAACAGCTATAACTGGAGATATTTTATGTTTATAATAACAAGTCTTCACACAAGCATCAAATGAAAATATCATTATTTGGTAAATATGCAACTCAAAACTGCTACAAATTTTCCACACTTTTTTTATCACCAATTATGGAAGGGATTACCTCAAACGCCATGCAAATTAAAATCTTACAATTAGAGGTATCCTAACCTAAGTTTTTTTAGAATGGGGGTATCTTCAAAAGACCTAAGGAAGAAGCTTGTATTTTGGACTCATGATCCCTAGTGGGTCTCTGTATGTATGTATTTTGGAGTAACATTCACTGATACCTAAAAGATCTATTGTGCTCCCTTACTTCTACTTAGTTTCTGAGGAGAGTCTCTGATACTAGTAGCTCCTTTAGTCCTATTTCCCGGAGGAATTTTAGGATATCTGCAGGCCTCAACTTAGGTAACTGTCCCTCTTCTATCCAGTAGTCTCCCAAGTACTGTGTCCTAGGATTCCATTCCTTCTTGTTGCTTAATTCCGTAACGAATTTATACCTTTTCATCATACCATCTTGTGGCATGTCCCAGGTTGTCCGATTTCTAAGAAGTGAAGAGGTGGTTTTTATTTTAATGATTCCCTCTCTACTTAGTCTGTATCTTGTTCTTTCTGCAACACTCTCCACCACCATATGTAATGGTGTGAGGTTGAGAATCACTTCCATTGCTGCCGTTGGGCATGTACTCATTGCTCCTGTTATGCATATACAGGCTAGTCTTTGATTTTGGAGAGGTTTTCTCTCGTCGTAAAGAGGCTAGTTCTACTACTCCACGCAATGGCTCCATAAGTGATGATTGGTCTCACTATGGCAGTGTACATCCAGCTCAGGATTTTTGGGTCACAACCCCAGTTACTCCCTGCCAGATTCCTGCACACCATTAGAGCCATTTTTGCTTTGTATGTAATCTCCGTCTCGTGTTTGTTCCACAGGAGTTTGCTGTCTAGAGTCAAACCTAGATACTTGACTTCTTGTCTCCATTCAACGTCGTTCCCATCAAGTTTAATGGTTTTGAGGTTGAGTTTTCTTTTCTTAGTGAAGGCTATCAAGATGGTTTTTGTGGGGTTGATGCTGAGTTCCACATGCCTACACCAGCTATTTGTATAGTTCAGACCCTTTTGTACGATGTCACAAAGGGTGTTTTCAAATTGTCCCCTGGCTGTTATAACAATATCATCGGTATATCCTTGGCAGGATATTCCGAGGTCTGTCAAACCACACAGGAGTTCGTCAACCGTCAGATTCAACATTAATTGGGATGCTACTCCTCCCTGTGGGCATCCTCTGGTTGTGCAGATGGAGACAATGTCTTTGCTCGTTCTCGTCTCTGCTACTATAGTGGTGAGCAGTTCCGACATCCATTTGGATGTTGTGCTGTCTACACCTCTTCTATTTAATGCTCTCTTGACAGCTTCATGTGGAGTGTTGTCAAAAGCTTCTTCTATGTCCAAAAATGCACATACTACACTTTCTTGGTTGTTTAAGGCACCTCGGATATCCTCCGTCAGTTGTACCAGTGCAGTCTCCGTAGATCTGCCTGCCCGGTAAGCGTGCTGATACGGGTGGAGAGGTAGTCTCTCTAGGATTTCCGTTCTAATATAGTTGTCAATAGCTTTTTTCATCGTTTTAAGCACAAACGATGTTAGGCTAATTGGTCTGAAAGATTTGGGGTTTGTTGTGTCCCTTTTTCCAGCTTTTGGAATTGCCCTTCTCCATGTTTCTGGTATATAACCCAGTTCCAAGCTACTTCGACTAATTCTAACCAAATGTGGTAGAATTTCGTCTTGTCCTTGCTGGAGCAATGCTGGGAAAATCCCATCTGCTCCAGGTGTTTTGAAAGGTGAAAAGGTGTTCATAGCCCATTTCAACCACTTTCTCTCGAAGGCCTGATATGACCTTCGAGAGGATTATCTCCTCTGTTTGGGGTACTTCCAGGAAAATGAGTTTCTAGTAAGAGTCGCACTCTTTCCTCCTCATTTTCGGTATATTTACCGTCTGGCATCCTCAAAGCCACATCTGTGTTGACCCTACTTTTCGCCATGACTTTGCAAAGTCTTGCCGCAGCAGGTGTTGTGCTTATATCTTCACAGAATTTCCTGAAGCTATTTCCTTTAGCTTTTCTAATTTCCTTGTAGTAGGTGTTTCTCCCCTCGGTGTATATCTGCCAGTCTCCGGTGAATTTTGCTCTATTAAAAAGGTCCCGGGTTTGAGATCTTAATTCTGACAGATGTTTGTTCCACCAGGGTGCATCTTTGCTGCTTCGTTGTTCTTGAAGAGGGCAGCTCGATTCAAATGCATCGATTATTGCCCTGTTCAGATCCTCAAGCTCATTTTCCAGGTCGAGATGGTGCTTAGCCCTTCCTTTCCTCTGGATATGTGCTAGATTTCCTTTCAGACAGGTGTTATAGTTGTCCCAATCTGTTTTTCTTAGTTTTCTCCTGAGGCTTACCTCAGGTATGCCTAGCTTTAACTTGAATGTTATGATACTATGATCGGAGAGAGATGGTTCACCCGATACTCTCCAATCTTTTACTATATGTTTTAGATCACGAGTTGCCAGTGTGACATCTAAAACTTTTTGCCTTACCCTTGTTACAAATGTGGGGGTATTCCCTATATTGTGAATATCAAGGTTTTTATTAAGGATATATTCTAAAAGTTGCTCACCTCTCTGGTTGGTGTTGCTGCTGCCCCAAACGGTGTTGTGTGCATTGGCATCACATGCTAGATGTAGAGGTAGTCTCTTCTCTTCACAGTACTCCACCAGCCTTTGTGGGTCTAATACAATCCTTAAAGAAAAGGAACCATCAGACAGGAGCCAATCTTTTGGTCCAGTGTGCTTTTTACTGCTTCTCATCCCATTCTGCCTGTCACCAGCATCTGACCTCTGTCCTCGTATAAAATTTTACTTTCTGTTGCCAGGAGATGTATCGAAAACATTCCCGAAATCATTGCTGTTCCGTATGCGCTAATCGCTTTCAGAAGCGACTTTCCTTACGAGTTTTGGGTATCTTACCCATTTAAAAGGTTTATAATTTAAATCTGAATCCGGCTCTGCGTAATAACTAACATAATTAAACAAAAATTCAAAAACAAGCAAAATATTACACAATATAAATATTTCGATCAGCAAAAATCAAATTCCTTCGATAAATTATCAACATACATGCTTTTAGTTCACTAAGGATTTTAGTCAAACAACTGGAATATCAATATGAGATATTTGCAAATGTTAATATTGTTAGTTTTAATAATAATTACTTCTGTGCTGGCTGACATTTATTACGATTATTTTGACTCAACATTTAGTGATTTGGACAAAGAATGGGAGCATTTCAAGGTATGACAAACTGCGACCGTATTTTATAAAAATATTAACCCAATTATCACATACAAAGTAAACTACTAATTTTAAAATTGTTCAATAAACAGCACTGTGCCAAAAAATTGTTTGGCATGCAGGCTTGTGGATTATTCTCATATAATTTTTAAAGTATCTATACTTTTTTTTTCTTATTGTGAGAATCCATTCCATATAGTTTTATCTAGAGACGGAGTGAAATAAAAAAAAATTTCAAAGTACCGCTTGTCACGCTCACAATAATGCACCCATATCTTACAATACACTAAAATATCAATCTGGGAATTAGCAATATTTCAATATTTTTTTGCGTCGTGAATTTTTTAGTAAATCTCCATTTTACACCACAATAACTTTTTTTTGGAGGTTTATAATATATTTTACTGTTTACTTGGTTAGGATAGGTTTAATAAAACCTATTCAAAGTTCAACGACCACGCAAGACGAAGAGCATGGGAAGAAAATTTGGAAAAAATTAAAAAGCACAATGAGGAAGCAGCAAATGGTCTCCATTCTTATTTAATTAAAGAAAATCATTTAACAGATATGGTAAGTAAAAATAAAATAAAGTTCCATAAATATACGTATAATTGTGTGTGGATCCCAATAGAGAGTTAAATTATTTTCAGTCTAATCTTCAGTATTTGCAAAATATGGTAAAATTAACGAATAGCAGACATAGGAAAGTCGATCCAGAGGAGGTGGGGGACATTTATGATTCACTTATGAGTACTACATCGGAAATTAACTGGCTGGAAAAGGGATTTATAACTCCTGCCTACAATCAAAAAGATTGTGGATCATGTTATGCGTTTAGCATAGCCTCAGCCATTCAAGCTCAAATTTTTAAAGAGACCGGCAAATTGGTACCATTAAGGTGAGAACATTTGTGGTGATATGATAAGCTATTTTAATCGTAGGACATATTCGGAATCATATTATATTGTTTCATAAGAGCCATCGGTTTACACTGAGTTCCATCAGTTGCACCATTCAGAGTAATACTAGCCGCAATAGGACCCTTTAGTTTATGGGTAGTGGCGTAGCTAGGGGAACAAGGGCCCTGGTGCAACGTAGGTGCAGGTGCACTCAAGACATCCAAACAATCCAATCATCAACTACAGTATTTATCGTAATATAACAAAATAACCGAAGTATACTCACTTTGACCACTTTCTCATAAAAACTTTTATTGTCTTGAGGGTGTTCGGATTATAATCCAGTAGTTATACATTCAGTGTCGGGTGTGAATTTTGTTTTAAAACAATATTTATAATATCTATTTCTTGGTTGAGTGAGTTATGATAGCTACGCGTTTATGGGTTTTATTAAATGAATTAAAGTGAAAATGGGGTTATAGAAGCATCCATGGGTATCACCAGTTGTCTTGGTGAAAACCACATTTGGTGCCATTCGTTCACTGTCCATCTTTATAACTGGCTTATACAGAATTCTAGTATTTTTCACACATAACATTATTATGCAGCCAACATTACATTGATACTTATTCATATTAATAATACAATAGTAATTATGAACGATTGAACGTTTTGTTACATAAAAAATGGTTTCGTTCCGTTATTTTTTCAGTGAACAACAAATAGTAGACTGTAGTTTAAAATTTGGGAATTATGGATGTGCAGGTGGTTCATTGAGGAATACATTAAGATACCTTGAAAAAGTTGGAGGTCTCATGGCGTACACAGATTACCCTTATACATCGAAGGTAAGAAATTTAGCTTAAGGTTAAATGGGATTTTTCGCCAATTGAGCGTTTTTGAGCTATATGCATGTACCTACACAAAATCATTCATTTATGACCGTTATTAATGTATTATGTTCTATTTTTAAACCAGTTTGGTATAGGCATCCAAACATACACTGAAACTGCATTTTTGATTGAATATTTTGAACAAAAAATTTCATGCTGAAAAATCAGTTTCACCGTGGTCAAACAGATGGCAATGGTGGCAGTTCTTGGGTTAAAATCGGAGAATGAGTTTTGATAACATGCCACCGGAGAACATATTCACTGAGCGAGTGAACATCATCAATCCCATCTAGGGAACAGGTGATGCACCCAGGTAATTCTGGAGAAATCATCTGGTTCACCGATGGTTCCAAAACAAACCATGGCACTGGGGCTGGTATAAAAGGACCTACAAAGAGAATGATCCTTAGCCTTGGTCGATATACGACTGTGTTTCAAGCAGAGACGATTGCCGCTATAGGTATTGATGAAAACATCAGAAGAGAATATACCGGACAAAAAATAAAAATATTCACTGACAACCAGGCTCTGCTTAAAGCTATCAGTAAGCCAACAACTAGGTCTAGACTGGTAAAAAACTGTAAAGAATCCCTCAACAGGCTGGTAAGAGACAACAAAGTGTCTCTAATATGGGTGCCGGCACATGAGGGTATTGCAGGTAATGAAATGGCTGACCAGTTAGCTAAAGAAGGTTCTAAAGGAGACTTCGTAGGTCCGGAACCGTTTTGTGGAATCACAAAAGATTGCATAAGAGGGGAAAGCGGGAACTGGCTAGATAGGGAATACCAACCCAAATGGAGGTCGACACAAGGGCACCTGCATACAAAGAGTTTACTGAACAAGGTAGACAAGGAAGTCTCAACTAGGCTATTGAAACTGAGTAAGAGACATTTTAATACAGTTACCGACCTGGTGACTGGACACTGCACCCTGAGGAAACATCTGCACAAAATGGGCAAAGTTAGTGAACCTATGTGCAGGAAATGTGAACTCTATCATGAAACACCTACTCACATACTCTGCTTCTGAAATAATACAACCATTACAACTACTGAAAATCCCTCCAGTCAAACTAGTGGCCCACATAGAAGACACAAAGCTTCTGGAATGGAAGTAGATAACATGGGAAATGGTACAAAGATTCAGCTCAAGTGCCTGGGCTGTTGAGCACAAACCAATCGAATGAATGAATGATGACTTTTGAAATTTTTTAAAAACACAAAACTTTTCAAAAAATGAGACATATAGCAAAATGGCGACAAATAACAATGTACTCACAGTGGTAGTTTAAAGGTAACCGCGCGGCTGATGGCCTGTCTAGGAAGGCAGCTGCTCAAAAATGTTAATTACTGTACATGATAGTATAACGTACATACACGTTTGGCGAGTCTTGGCTAAAATGCCGTTCATTTTCCAGAAACAAAAATGCAAGTACAACAATCACCTATCGTTGGTAAATATTACTTCTTGGGGAGTATTGCCAGCACGTGATGAGAAAGCATTAGAAATTGCCTTGACTAAGATAGGACCTGTTGCTGCTTCTATTAATGCTAGTCCGCATACATTTCAACTCTACCAGTACGTATTATTTCCATTAAGTATGCAAGTAAGTAATTGAAAATAACGAGGATTAAAAATAATTGTAATTTTTAGCAGTGGGATCTACGATGATCCGTCTTGCTCTTCCAATCATGTGAACCACGCTATGCTTGTTGTGGGTTATACAAAAAATGCGTGGATTCTAAAGAATTGGTGGGGCAAGCATTGGGGAGAAAATGGTTATATGCGATTAAGAAGACATAAAAATCGTTGTGGAATAGCTAATTATGCTGCTTATGCATTGGTTTAATATAAGTAAAGTATAGTTTTCATATTCATTGTTATTATTTTATATACAGAATCATTTAAGACGTGAGCACCTCAATGTTCGGATTTTTGGCTTACTGTCGGCAGCGTTGTTTTTATGTTGGTATTACGGAGTACAGACTCTATGTATCAAAAATTGGTAAGCGGTGGTAAGATTAACAACTGACCTTTTCGGAGAATAGTTCAATTAAAGACATCAATTTAGGATTGTCCATGGTAAATAAAAGCATGTTTATATATTTTAATGATTTATTTCAGATGACATTCAACAGTATATAAGAACAGTTTATTACAAATTTAAAAAATACTATATAATGAAACCTCTAATAAAAAATCAATTCATACTTACAAATTAACATACAAAATACATTCAATCTCTTATACAAACAGTACTTAACGATTTCAAAAATTATCCCAAAGATCCTGGTACAACATATATTTAATGCAACCAGAATTTCAAGTTCCAACATGTTGGTTTATTTTAGAAGTATGTGGTTAAAGTAAATGTATAGGTAAGCATATACAATCAAAGTATAATACTTAACCACATAGTTACATCTTCAGCATATAATGACTTTTTGGATCTCTAAGATTCCATTACAATATTTTATATGAAATGTAATTGGTGAAAAAAATTTATAAAAAAAAAGCAAGTCGACTTGTGAAAAATATTAATTTCTCAAACATGATATTTTTGAATTTACTGTTTGGACCCTTACTTTGTGGAATCTACTCATATTACTCTTATAAATGAAACTAACTGTTTCTAATTAATTCCACTATTTAAAAATAACATTATGAAAATGTAAAGAAGGAATTATCATTATCTTAGAATTTTCATTAAATAGTGGAATTAATTAGAAAGGGTTAGTTCAATTATAACAATATGATATTTTTTTATTTAAGGAATAATATGAACACATAAAAAGTAACACACTGTTGAACAAGTTCAATGTTGTAACAACATAGGTACTAGTTAGCAGCAAGTGAAAATATAAAGGTAAATTTCAAAATAATTTACTATATAATATCAAAGTTAAGAAGACATAAGTTATCAAGATCATAATAAATCAAAGAGGAGCTGAGTAATGGTCAGGAGTAACAGACACATCATGTTTAATATGGATTGACAAATATACAAATCACCAAGATTTTTGTTTAATTTTGTAACACTGAAAAGTACACCTCAGTGTAATCAACATTATGGACACAAATTGTAAGATCTACTTTAAGAAATGGTAAGGATTTTCGTTCATGTGGCATACTACAAGTCCTGGTAAGCTTTGAATTATTGGTATTGGTAACTTGGTGTTTTGGTCAATTAGTTTTACCTAACTGTAGCTCGTAATACTTATTTGAATGTTTGTTTCGTTCTCCAAGAACTGAACCAAGTTTAGGAAATTGGTCAAAAAAACAGCTTTAGAAACACTTTTCCTAGCAACATTCCATCAGACATAGGCTTCCACTGCAGTCAGTTTCTCTTGCCGACTGCAGAATGTCCAAGATCCTCAAGATTACACCAAATTATATCATGAGCATCGATTACTCGACTATCTTATTTCAATTCCTCCTTTCGATAATCGAGTACAATGATAAATATTCAAAATTTTTGTTATGTATGCCATTAGAACCATATACAAAGATCCTGTGTATTCAACTTAAGTTAAAATTTGAAATTATGTAAAAATTACCTATTTAAAATCAACGAAAAGAATTGAAAAAGATAAAAAGTGGTAAAAGAAATAAAGGCGGAGTAGACTGATAAAAAGATGAAAGTAAAGCAACAATTGTATGTACTTTTCTTGGGTGTTTGCCTTGCTTCAATTTAAATAGTAGATTTTAGATTATAATATGATTAAATCACAGTGTAAAAATACACTTATAAAAAGAAAACTTTGTCGCAATAGCCACTAGAGCACAATTGTGTTAGTAGAAATTATACAATAAAAGTATAGTAAATATTTTTAAAAAATGAAAAATAAGTTACTACTTTTGTGGTACCAATGAATTATAATTCTTTATGAAAGAAACATGGATATGGAATACATCCATTGGTACTTGCTTTGAAATTTATCCCTTTACACTACGAAAAATCGGCTGATTAAAACATCAGAATAAATGCTCATTTTTAGTTGAAGAGAGATGAAAAGGTTAAAAGAAACCTAGTGAAAATAATGAAGAAATTAGGAACTGTTGAATCATCAATTACTTCAAATTGTTCTTTAAAATTCCAATACATTTTACATCGATTCTAGAGGCGTTAAAAACTGTAAAAAAACATTCTAGACACGTGGTAATATCAAATTTATTACCAATGGCGTTTCAAGATTATGCACTAAAACCATTTATTGAAATAATTCAAATGCAAGAATTAATAGATTACGGGGAATTAAAAATATCTCATCAACGAGATTAACAATATTCGAAGGAAAATATCAACAGTGAAGAATAAATATATAAAGTGAATTTTGAATACAATTTAAAAATTCTGATATTTTCCATCGAATTTGGCTTAATTCTTAATAATTTTCTCAAAATCCGTTTTGAAACGAATCATCAGTCTTTTAAATCTATCAAAAACGTCCTGTGTCAATTGCAAAAGTTTCATAGATTTTATCAATGTTACTTTTATCCGCGAAATGTCGAATTAGGAACTCGATTTAAAACAAGGCACTTGAATATGTTGGAAAACTTGAAATTGTTACGATTTCTGAAATAAAATATTCCAGAGTATGTTAAATCTGTAAGGGATTTCCTCAGTAAAGCCCCGTATAGACAAAACGGGGAACGCAACTGTCGATTTTTTGACGGCGAATCAAAGCAAGCTTTGCGTGGCGAAGTGTGGATGGGAAGTAGATGCATGGTTAGTCATTTCTGTGAACTTTGTAGAACCACCACCACCACTGAAAGCTTAAATCATACAATAACACCTCACCGGCCTTTTTTGTAGAGGTCAGTAGGATTCACCGCATTCGGACATTTTTACACAAAACTGTCAATGTTCACAATGTCAGTTTGCTTGGTGTGTAGCAAGTTTGTCTCTAACAAGATCTCGCAGCAAGCGCGACACTCGCGCTTCGCCTCAAGTCGTTTAAGTGTATTTTTTTACCCGGATCCAAATCTCACTGAAATTTAGTTGGAGTGAACAAACACGATCCCTCAGGAGTTGGATATCCATTTGTTTAAGCATGCTTTACTTTCATGCATGGACAAAACTGGATCATTTAGAAAAGAACCACTAAATGTTGCAGTAGTTTGGATTAGACATTCTTCGAAAGAATTGCTTGTCGACGTTTTAAAAAACCCGTTTAAAAATAAGATGTACAAAAATGGGGATTGAGATAGTAGAAGTAATAGCACCGAAAAACTGTTCCTTATAATTCAATCAATATTCTAAACTGTGATAGTAACAAACTTAATAGTGACGACCCCTGTGTTTAGTGCATAATCCTCAAATATATAAAAACTACTCAAATGTTAGTAGTACAATATAAGATGCTTTGAAAGTATAAGATTTTTTAGTTAAGTTGCTAAGTATAAAGCCCAAGATCATATTTGACAAATCAAATTGAAAAAAAGCATAACTCAGCATAAACATTAATATGGCACATTTAATTGAATCATAATATAATTCATTTTCACAAAAAAAATTCGTTTTCTCAAAACGAACATTTTTTACCAGAAACCAAATAAAGAAAAATACATCTCATTGAACGGCAGACATTTCATATCGATAACATGGTAACAAATTAACACTTGTTGGAGCTAGTCACCCATATTCAAATTTTGAATCCAAGTGTGTGAAAGATCGCAAAAATAAAATTAATTGGATACCATGAGATAA
The DNA here is from genome assembly GCA_949126875.1 of Lochmaea capreae. Classification (NCBI taxonomy): domain Eukaryota; kingdom Metazoa; phylum Arthropoda; class Insecta; order Coleoptera; family Chrysomelidae; genus Lochmaea; species Lochmaea capreae. The sequence continues at coordinate 4,457,380 of OX421402.1, forward strand.
TTGACCGTATTTTTGCGCTATAGTTATTAGAAAAGTCAATGACTCTGCTTTTGGTAAATGCTCTAAGAAATTTATATATTAGTTAAATCAAGTCATCTCGGACAACTTCATAGTTTACAATGTTGAAAGCTTATTCTATCATAAAAATGTTTCTATGTACTACTGACACATATATACTATGTATATCTACGTACACATTTAGATGAAATTCAATTATGTTTAGCTACTTGAAACAACCTATTGCATAGTTTGACAAAAGAGATTAGAATAGAAATCTTCACAACAAATAAATGTTTAGCTCAAAAAAGCCTTTATTCCAAAAAATTGCAGTATTCAAAAAACGCATCTTTTAAATTGCAGTATTCAAAAAACGCATCTTTTCTTTAATTTCTATCAATCCCTTTTGAAAAATAAGTTCAAACTTGCCACTCGGTATGTTTATCTTTTTAAAAAATACGACATGTATATTGAGGTATACAGTTTTCGTTCTTCGAGCACTAACCAAGAATTAAAATATAAATATATTGAACAAAATCAGTTTTCAATATATCATTTTTGTTTAGTAATCAAAAAGATCCACTTGCAAAAATGTCTGCAATATATATGTTCAAAGTGCCTCTACAATCGTAAATTTTAAATCATTATCACTGCAAATGTACAAGTTGTATATTTATTATTGTTACTAAATGGAATTTTCTCCAATTTACAGTGTTCCACGACGTTTTACATTCCAATATCTCGAAAACTGTTCACTTGAAAAGTATGAGCAGTTTTTAAGATATTGGACTGTCAAAACGTCGTGGGATTAGAACATTATGTTCTTTTTGATTATTGTAGAGGTCCTTTAAATAAGTAGCCTTAAGATGGAAATTCTGCAACTGGATCTTCCTATTACTGACAAAGAAATAGCAGCCCAATAATACCAATAAAAAGGATCGGGAAAAATTACATTAAATATGATGACGGTAGGGTTAACTGGTAAAAAATTCCCCATAAAAAAAATTAATTAAAAAAAATATTCTGAAAATATATCTATATATGTATATATAAATTTGATGTATAAAAATCTGTAATAAAAGAATTTCCATATCTCTAAATAAAATAAAAATATATGGTATTAATATTAATATGTTTTCAACATATTCTATCTAGAATGCTTTTTTGAAAAATTAAAGCAAATTAAATACCAAGTAAATTATATACAGTGTAATCACTGCGTACAATAATTTGAAGCTTGTTACTAAGTTTGATTACCATTTATTTTATCGATTCTAGCAGTGGAAATATTCCAAGGAATCCCATATTTAAAAAATAATAATAGAGCATTGGAAATCAACACCAATTATCCGTTAATAATCAAACTTAAGCCAACAACTTCTATATATTGACTTGTTTTTAGTACAGATCCTAGAATACAATAAAGACACACAGCATGGACAGAAAATCAATAAATTCTCGTGTAAAATAATTAATGTTATGTATAAATACTGTTTTTTAGGTAATATATTACTAAACTATCCAGTTTTAGTTTTAAAATAAAAACAATTACACTTCTTACATGTCTTAAGGCACAGTTACACGGTCCGTGTTTCGATCGAACTGCGGAACGCCAGTTACTGGTTATAAAAAGTTGAAACTGTTCAAACGGTAACTGGTGGTAATAACTTTAGTTGCCCTGAACAAAACATGGGTAACTGGGTAATCCTTACTGTTCTTTGAGACGTAAATGGATGTCCATCCGTCTTGTTCATGAGCTTATGTCGACGTCGATTCTCTCAAGAATACGAATCGTAAGCTGTAAGGGAATTGTCTTACGTTTTCCTCCTAAAACTGGACAGTGAATGTGTTTTATTTGGCAGAAATGGCTGAAGCAGCGAGTTGCGAGGGATGCTCTGAACTTGCTACTTACTCAATGTTTAAAAATCCGGAAACAAAAGATCTCCAGTCAAATAGGTTGCTTGAAAATAAAATTTATCGCGGTTTCAGGTATTCTTGCCAAATGCCAAAGGATATACTACAAATGTTCATTTGAAAGGAATCATAGATTGTTAAAGTAAAACATTACGAACTGTTTTTTTCTTACTACTTTAGATAATTGAACAAGTTCACAAGACCTTTTAGTCTTCGTACATTTTGTTGTAAAAATGTTTGTCAATGGATTTTCTATTTTTTATATAATAATTTTGACTAGATATATTTTTGTACAGGTATTTTAACAAGTATGTCTGTAGAGTTTAACTTGTAAGAGTCTATAATTCATTTTCTAAATATTATTTAATGAACATTCTGTATATATTCAAAAAAAATAAATACAAATCGCTAAACGATACATAGAAACATCTGGTTTTCTTGCATGCTGTTGTTGAAGGGTCTTATTGTAACCTTTTCCTAACCATCCTCTTGGCCGATACACTTTGTCACGCCAAGTGTAAGTACATGTCACTCATCTTTAGTACATTATCACAATATTAACCCGGTGTTAAGCAATAGAGTGTATTCAATTGTAAACCAAGTCAGGTAAATATAAATTTCATGTATATATTTATATATATTTTATAATACATATTTGAAAAAACATTTTTGTTAAAATTGTTTGTTCTCTCTTCATAATTTCCATATCACATCAATTTAATATGGGAATAAAAAAAGTCAGTTTATTATTATCACAAAACTCTCATGGAACGTATATGCAAGTATCCCTATTGTGGTTACCGTTATTACCCGCGCTAATTGGATAGGCCAAAACAGTGTTCAAAAGATCATTGTGAATTTCTAAAGAGTTCGTAGCATAGTGTAATACCAAATCTTTCAAAGTAGGGTAAATATTGTAAGGTTCCGTGAAACCGAGTCCTTTTTGAGTTTCATTGATAATGCAATGATTGGTGCTTCCATTACATTGTACTGAAAGAGCATACTTGTTCATCTGTCTCGACTTCCTCAGTAAAAATGTGCCATCAGGTTTTCCTTCTAGCAGTTTTTCGGCTTCGGTACGAGAACAATTTAACATAAGCCAAGTTTTTTCATCATTGTGCGGTAATGAATCTGTATCTACTTCACAGTCTCCTGCCGTTTCTTCTGCGTTCCTATTTAAAATTTGGTTCACTTTAGCCATGGAAAAGCCTCTTTGTTGTAACCATCTAGTGTGCTTGTCTCTTTCCCGCACTAAATTATGAATTTGTGGTTTTAAAGCTGTTAGTTCCCTTTCTAACGCTTTCCTATAAGCTTCTTTTTGTTTTAAAATCTCTTCTAGTTGTTCACAGCTTTCAGACATTAAATTTAAACGTTTTTTGAGTAATTCGGAATTGAGTTCTAAACTTTTAATTTCATGAGGTTGTGCTTCACTTTGAAATTTTTCTTGTATGGTAGTTTGCTCTCTAAAAACTTGTACCAGTTCTTTCAGTGCATCAAGAGCTTGTCTTTTAGTTTGTACTTCGGTTGATGTATCATTAAAGTCTTTTGAAACCGTTTCAGACACTTTATTCTTTTCAGCCAAACTTTTGTTGAGAGTTACCAACTTTTCCACAAGCTTTTCAATTTTTTCTGTTTTAGCCAATTCTTCTTCTTGATTGTTACGAGAAACAGGATAAAGCAATTTTATATCTAGAGAAGCGTTGTACTGAGACAGTGAATCATGCCTAAAATGATTAATGAGGTCTACAACTGAAGGGAATGTGTAAGGTTCTGTAAAACCGTACATACCATTCCGATGACAAATTTTAATGAGTTTGTTTGCACCACCTTTTCGGAGAGTCAAAGTGTATTCGCCACATTTACTAGATGCATCTCGAACTAAAAATGTACCGTCAACAGTATCATTAAGCACTTCGTTCACTTCCTCCCGTTTGATGTCGCCCCAATACCACTCGGCGTCCTGAAGACTTATAACAGAATTAGTTTTGTCTTTTTCCCGTTCTAACATGGTGTGATAGACACTACTTCCCATACGAGACACTTTTCGAGGAGGTATGGCTGGCGCTGAAGCAAATTCTGGTAGTTTTTCCCCCCAATCACAGTATAATAATAACAGTTCCACGATGCGGTTGTGAGCTTGAGTGTTGTAGACGACTTGTCTGAAGCAAAAAAAAACACTTAGTAATTGTGATATACAATTTTATCTAGTTGCTAAGTTCTATAATCGTATTAAGCAAGTATATACATAAAAAAAAGTAGATTATTATCTTATCTGGGTCAACAATATAACTGATTTTCCTTATCAGGCTTTGACGTGGATAAGACTTTACTTATTTTATTTAGTTTAAAAAGATAAGAGTGGGATTTTAAAAATATAACTCAATACCCATAAATTATATTTAGATAAATAATTTACATGTTCCAGGAAAAGGCTGTACACACCAGACAACATGTCTTTTAAACGTCTTCAACATTGTATTCATTTATCGATGTCTCGACAATAAATTTGAACCAACTTTGCTATAAAGGATATTAAAAGATACCTTTTTATCAGTACAAATAAATTCTGTGCAAGTCTGATAAATACATTGAGGTCATTAATATAAAAGTGCAAAATTAGGTCATTGCAAAGATAAACATATCGATAATTTGAGATTTTTAGGGAGAAAATATAATAATTTATAATCTAAACTTTGTGTATAGTAAAAAATTTGGAAATGTTTTTGTCATAAAAGTATTTTAATGATTTATAGTTTATTTTTCCAGGAAATAAGCTTTGCTAATACTGTTTATTAAGACAAAATCATGAACAAATACTTAATATTTCCATTAATTTTACAGTTGTAAGTCTCATATTTATTCTGAAATTCTGAATAGAGCAACTTACTCAAAAACCAGTGATTTCAAAAATAATGTATGCGGGTTGATAAAATTTCCATAGCATAAAGAAAATTACAGAGTCGTATTACACAATGATTTACATGAAAAAAGTATTGATTATGGATAATTTAAAAACATGCGATCGTTAAAAAATGTAAAATTTTTTTAAACTACAGACACTACATAAATAAAACATTTCCAGATATAAAAAATGTGAAGCAAATTGGCCATGGAAATTATGTTCATGATAAAAACGTGAGAAAAGTGTGTTTAGCATAAACATAACTTTGTTAATCTTCTTAAATTTCAGCTTTAAAAACTATGTCTATGTATTTAGTACATGCTAATTTATACGTGCATTTACGCAAAAATGATTTATTTAATCGTTAAAATGTGTAGATAGGTCAGGGAAATCTACTTAGCGAACCTTTTCTACAACGTCAGTGTATTTTCAAATTATTCATCTTACTTTCCTGTTCAGTTGGAACACATTTTTCTACGTTACGCTGCAACATAGAGCCGGAAATTTTATTTACTGGAATGGATTAACCTAAAACATGCTTCCTTGGACTCGACAGACAAAAAGCACTTTAGAAATAAGCATATAACTAACCAGTTACAAGCGAGAAGTTAGTTCAAAATATTGCAGTCACACAAAATATATTTTTGTCTGAAGAACAAATTATGTACATAACTGGGACCGAAATTTACATGATAACAACAAAATAGTAGCTTAGGTTTTTTGTTGATGTATGTGTTGTTAGGAAATGTGATGTTGGAATTGAATTATCGAATTGCATCACCCCATTTTACAATTTTACTGATAAACAGGCTTAAACGTTTAGGAGATAAGAAAAGGTTATTCTGAAACATAATTCCTTATACAAAGGACAATAAAGATATTATAAATTATTCAATTCGTAAATGGGGTTAATCAGACACAAAGATAAACACTAATAAGAGTATTTTCAAGATTTAAGAAAATTGCGATAAAATACGACGCGACCTAAATATTAAATATTTAGGGACCCCTGGTTATTATAAGAATGACTAAAAATTAATTTATTGATGTATATAGTCAAGAGGAATGCCTTTTACTACTAGAGGAATGTTTTGACAGTTCACGGATGGACTTCATTAAAGGTGAAACATGTTCCGAAGAAATAAGAAGAAAGCTTGGGTTGCTTCTTAAGTTAAAGAAGATATAAGATGTCAGGATAAATTAAAAGAGACCATTTCTTGTAAAGCAAGGAACTGAAGTAGATATTGGAAGGCAGTAACTACAAAACTACCACCGATTAATTGAATATTCTTGAATAAAAAGGAAGAACGATAAACAAGGGGAAACACTCTGATATATTTACGGGAAATTGTAATAGAAGAGGGAATGAAGATTACTGCAAAAAATGTGAAGAATAAGCAATTAAACACCTGCACTTTCACTCTAGACTACAGCGAAAAAAAGAAATAAGGGAAGATCTGACCATTGCCAAGATCTAGGAGCGCTAGGACAATCAAAGAGACTCCTGTAAAACTACAACCAGGTTAGAACAAATGAATGCCTGTATGGGTATCTCAAAAAGCTAGTAGAGTAAGGAGAATGTATATTCTGTGAAATGGAAGAAGCCTCCATTCACAGTCAACTTTCCTATGTATTTATTCTCTACTACATAATCTTAAGCATTTTACTTTGTATTTGGCGGGTTTAATGTATTTTACAATTTCTGGCAATCCCCGATTATAGCAAATAGCTATCAGATAACTTGTGCATATTTTGGCTAATCCAATGAAAAGTATTTAAAGTAACTCATGTATATACAACATACAGACGTTTAACACATTAATTTTAATTGAAAAATTGTTGTTGCTGCCAAAAAGTTATCCTGATCAAGTTTTTAATACATTTAATCAACTGAAAAGTTGAAAATTAAAAATTTTATATACACACGACACTTATTTTTCCTTTTTACGGCTATTAATCTGCCAGTTATTATCTTGTACATTTCATGTGATCGTGGTGTTCGGTCTGTTATTAACGTACTTCCAATATTATTATCACAAAACTTGTTTTAAAAATTTTGTTAATCTTTTTACTTTTTACCCTCAATTAATTTTAAAGTAAACCGGATTTTACAATCTACTGCATGTAAGCTGCTACAAGTTCTTCGGATTTCGACAAGCTAATATTGAAATTTTTTGGGACCATCAAGTCTCAAAGGGGAAAAACATACAAACACATCACATAATATATCACAAAGAACACTTAATGACATTCAGAAAAAATCTATTGAAAATTAGAGCAGAAAGAACAAGAAGATAATCAAAGGTTTAAGAGGAAATATGAAAATTAGCAGTTCAGTGATAAAATTGAATGAAGACCAACATTGAGGCAGTACTTATGGTGGTAAGAGTGTAACTTACATAATTCTTTCCCACGGTGGTCTTAGGAAAATATGACACATAACTTGTACCAAGACAGTAGGTGGACTCTTGTTTCCTCTGGCATATTCTAGTTGACATATTCTACACAAGTGTCCCATAATAAATCTTAATGTAGATTTATGATGTTCTGGAAGTTCTTCTATTAACTGTTTTAATATAGTGGTGCATTCTTCGTCGTTTCTCTTCTTAGATGCTTCCAAAAATTTGTCATACCACTGTACAGGAATTAGAGGGTCTGGTAATTCTCTCAAATATTTTTTGAAAACACTAGCAATAGAGACGTGACTATATTCGGACAAATTAATATTGTTAGGGTTTTCTTCTATTTGCTTAATGAGACATTGTAATTGATCTGCTGGAGGAGTTGCACAATACAAATTATATAATTCAAGAGATTCATTGTTTTTAGCACGTTTTTCAATTTCTATAGCGCAGTTTATTATCAGCATGGGGGCTGGCGATTCATTTAGTTTGAACTGGCTGCAAAGTCCCTGGCCAAAGAATGATTTGAACTGAATAAAATGGGAACTTTCATCCATTGGACGGTGAGTGCAAGACGGAAGTTCAGTTGCTGCACAAGTACGATGGGAGACAACACCGCAGTCTTGACAAATAAAACCTTGGTGAAGGAGACCACGAAGATATTTGTTGCATTTATCGCATCGTTCTAATGAACTAAAACTGTGCTGCTTCAAATTATGAGTGTAGCTTGTGTCTGTTGATACTGTTTCGTCTATTTCATTTCGTAGAGAGACGGTGTTTTCTGGTTTTTTTAATAGTTCATCTATGCATGACAATAAAGCTTTTTGGTGGAATTCATCCTTTATTCCCATTGCCTGAAACACAAAATATATTCATTAATATCGTAAAAATGTAACAATTACTATTTAACACTAATATTTAATCAATTTCAAATGTTGAAAATAAAAATATGAAGATGAACTGGTATGAAATTTGGATCGAAAATTTAATTTTATTTAATAATAATAAAGTTTCCAGAAATAACTTGGCTGGTAAATCTATACTATACATTTAAGAAAATATTTTGAAGATAATTTGCAGGATAATTTTCCTGAATTACAGTCCACAAAAACAGCTTAATGAAAACAAGATATGGAAACCATTGTAGAAATTTATAAGCGAAAATGGAGCTTTAAAGGAGCCACTACAAATCACCCTCATTCAAATTTGTCATTTACGTATATTTGATCCAGGCAATTTTCATTTAATAGGCACCAAATTACGTTATCATGTTTCTTTGTTATATAAATAATGGATCTAAATTTAGACACAGAAAGTTTCCAAAAAAATTAATAATAAAACGATGAGCCAATTAAAATTTCAATTATTAAACTAAAATATTAAGAAATATCAATTTTCCAAACTCTAAACTAACTTGCGAAGTGACCTCGCTTTCTTTGGTTTTATAGAAGTTCTGTTTTATGTAGTTATTGTTAATGAAGTTGGTACAAAATTTCAAAATGAAAGTAGCTTTCTAAAATATTTGTTCTTCATATAAAGAAGAAACAGAATAATTGAATACTTACAAGCATAAGAAATATTATTTAAAAATTTAATACTTACAATTAATTTTTCCCGATCAAGATTTACTAAATCTGAACCTTTGATATCCTTACATCTAAATACGTCTGCATAAGTGTATAAATTTAGCGCTGCCATCCATTCTATTACATTCGAACAAGTCCACTCAGAAATTGGCTGAAATAAAAAATGTACTTCATTAAAATGATCTCAAATAACATATTAAATATACTACTCTATACTAACATTATAAAGAGGAAATGTTTGTATTTTTATATGTAATGAATAAACTACTGGACCGATTTCAAAAATTATTTTGCTGTTAGTAAGTAACTGGATGGTTTAGATTAACAATTAGTCCCGGTAGGTGGCACTGCAATCCTAAACGGATGATTAGATTCACAATCAGTCACGCCCTCTTCAATTCAAGAGTACACGTGCTTGTGTTTACATCAGGCGTAAATAAAATCTGAGTAGAGTATATATAAAATTGACATTAATTTTGAAAAATATATCTTAGAATATTAGAATGCAAAAATCTATTTGGGTCATTTTGCAGATTCAATATTCATACTAAATAAAAACTTAATTCGTTTAATAGAAGTAATGGAAAATTAAACTACGGTCGTAAGGCTAATAAGAAAATACAAAAATGTCCTTCATTTAATTTTTCAATGGGTCAAATAGACTCTTCAATTAGATTAAATGGATTGCTGTATAATTCTTCTTTAACTGGCCACACATTTAACATCTCGTGTTGCGCATAAAAGTATTATGTTTCCATTTTTTAATATTATCTAGATACAAAGACAGGGTGTTTTTCAGCATTAACGATATGATATGATATTTATACTTCTTCCTAGTCAATTTCTCTTTTGTACCTTTGCATCGTTTTATGTTTTATATCTTCTTTACCATGCTTATTTTTAGATTGTCTTCGTTCGTTAATAAACAATTTTTTTTAAAATGTTGTATCAAAACAATAAATCTGTTAAATATGCATGATTCCTCGAATAACATCACCAAACAGTTCAAGAAAATACCATTTGAACAAAAATTCCAAAAAGAACGAAATAATTATCATTAATTTATGAAACACAACTCTTTCAAAGGGATTAAATTTTGCTGTGACCCCAAAATTAATACAATAAATATTAATAAATGGCCCTCATACTAAGCTTCTAATTGATCCTACCAAATCAGTTGAAAAAAAAAATTATCACACTTTTCAGAATTTACAACGAATTAGCTAGTCGTGTAAGAGCAATGTTAACACCTAAATACAGTAAACGTTTTTATGGTCTACCAAAAATTCATATAAAACATAGATACTATTAAGACCAATTTGTAGCATCATTAATTTCATGCAACAAACTATCAAAATTATTGAACAGGACGAACAGGTTCATATCTCAAAAATAGTCATCATTTTTTAGAAAAGCTATCAGGTTTAAACAATTATTCAGTCAGTTTTGATGTAGTTAGTATATTTACAAATGTACCAGTCGAAAAAACAATACAACTTATCAAATCAAAATTAGAAATTTATCAGACATATACAGAACGGACCAAACTGAGCGTAACAACAATAATAGAATTATTAAAATTATGTATTATAACGAAAACATATTTTCAATTCAATAACGATTTTTATGAAGTGAATTTTGTACTTAATTATTCTTGATAACGGTAGCTGGAACTCTACCGAAAACGTTGAATTAAAAATATAAAAGAGATTGTGGTTTCATTTCCCAAAAAAAATTAACAAAAAGAAGAAAATACCAATTACACGTAATAATAAGGTTAGTTGCTGCTAACTTTACAACTGTTATAAGATGATTTATATCTTCTTAAAATAATACGATATGCTTGCCAATAAAATAAAACAATCCACAGTTAATTTCGCCTTCAACATGCTAGGAAAATGAAATATTTTTATATTTCATATAGTTATTACTATTACCTTCAAAGCAAAAGTTACTGACATGTGTTTAAAGCATGCTTACCGAGTTATTAAAATGATACAAAACAAAAAACAATGTCCTCGTCTATAACATGAAAAGGGTATTAATTTTCTATTTTATGGATATATTTTTAACACCAAGAGGTTAACAATAATCTGTAATCTACGCTGTAAAACGCGTGCTTATATAATTTATTATTAAAACATTCCTTAACACACTTGATAATTTTATTTTTGAATTTGTGTTACGCAATTATACTTAAAAGATATCTCGATATATTAGAATTTGGTACTTATTATTACTAAGTAACGGTATTTTTATATAAATAATAATTATAAAATACAATAATCAAAAACATTAAAACGGGGTAGTTAGGAAGAGCAACTTGAAATTTCTCAAATAAATTTGTTGTCTGCTGTCGGAAAGTTTCAAACAATAGAAGAAATTTAATATAATATACAGAATCTGACAAAGTACAATGTAAAATGTCCTCACCAAAATAAGTCACTTTTAGAAATCTCCTGGACTGGATAGACTGAATTAGTACTTCTTTAAACAGAAGCTAAGTTTAAATTATATTTACTAGATTTAATGACCATTCTAAGTATTTCAAGTAAAGTAATATTTTTTTATCAGAGTTAATTCTCGTAGTATGAAAACGTCAGAATTAAAAATTTGTTAATAAGTAACAGTTGTTCCGAAATGGTTGGTAGTTAACGAATGTGCCCACGCAAAAATTAGCACCAAGCATACCGTTACGATCCTGTATCGCTCAAATATCGGTCCAATCTTATTTCGGCATATACGGACTATGCTGCTAACTCCTGTATCTAGTAGCACTTCTACAAAGCAGCGTTGCCAATATATATGTTAAAGTAGGTCACAACTACTCAGATACAATAAAACTTGTGTTCGATTTCTAAAAATACTGTTTACGGTAGGTAATATGTTTTATAGAATTTAATATTAATGAGAAATTATATGTAAATGATTGATTTAAAAATAGGAAGAAATAAAAGTGTAGCATAATATAGTTAAGTTGATATACCTATCTTTCAATGTACCAACACGTAAAAGATATGCCTACACCTATTTATGCCTTTGACGTTAAAAAGGGAGAACAAAAGAATAAAAGTACAATTTTCCTCAGGCTTATTGATAACTGATGCGTCCTGACAACAACGTACAAAGTAACGAGCGAAAGAAGAGAGTCGCTATACGAAAAAAGAGATAGGAAGGCAGTATACGGCCGCATAGCAACGTGCAGGGCCTACTATTGGAGGACAAACCACCTATCAAACACAAGCGTAACAAAATCGAGAGTGTTTCCACAGAGAAATTATGTACATAGTGTGTGTATTTTGTATATGGTCCAAAACCAAAAATCTAAGTGAATACAAATTGTCAACACCGTTGCTTCGGTTTCGTTGGATAAGTTATTTATTTCAATATAGTTTAATTATTGTTAAATGTATCACAGCAAACACTAGGTTACATACATTTGATCTCCAGCAGTTCTATTTCTACTCGGTGTATCAGTAAAGGAAGTAGTTAATTAAATAATTTTGACGGAGATTCCGCGATATGTCAATTTTTTTACGCAACTGTATACCTTTTTTATTCATTTCAACAATGCTCAAGTTAAATGAACTTGGAGCACGGTGGTAAATAATAAAAAAAAATATAATCACAAATTTTTACTTTTTCTTTATCTTTATTTGTATTCAAATAAAAAACTATGACGGTCGATGTAAAAAAAATGCTTCTTTTGTAACGGACAGTTGAGGTTTTTATTGAGAAATGTAAAGAAAGAAGCGCAGACCAATATGAAGGGCTTTGAACATAGGTAGGGGTGGTGTATGTACTATGTATTCAACACTATTTTTTGTGTCGATTTTTAATTCACTGTTCTTATTACGAAATATGATCAAGGAAGATTTTTTTTCTTGGTCTTTGATAAAAAAGAGCGTATTGAATAACAAGCCTACATTGTAAGTGTAGAAGAAATGACAAGTGACAGAATAACAAGAGAAAATTTTTAATAATTTTCAAAAAATATTTACCTAATTTCCAATAATACAAAATAAAAACACTTACTGTTTAACGTAGAAATACCAAAATAAAAATCACTCGATTATACCAACACCCCCGAAGTCCTGTAGCCAACTAAATTAATGTCCACACTCAGATAAAACTCAAATGACAATTATTGAGTTGAACAATAAATATCTAGTGTACAAAATATTCACGGGGATACGTTCACTCATAGTAAGCAAAAAAATATCCTTATCAGACAAAAACACGGTCATACTATTAATTTATCAATTTATAGCAATTGAATGAACGCCATATTTGATTATAATTGATCGGAAAGTGTAATATAACTTTTAAGCACGTGAAATATATTATCTTAAACCAATTAACAATACAGAGATATGCAAAAATTTTTATGGAAGTTATTAATGTATAAATTGCAGAATTGTTAAAGACAACCAGTGTTTTATAGTCCGTTGCAAGATATAGTTGAAAATGATCTCGTTCAACAGTTGAAGCCATCAACTATTATAGTTGTTCAAGAAACAGTAATAATAAAAAAAGGTGAAGATTAACTACAAGAATAAAATTAACAATTATTATTCCAATTGATGGTTTTACATACATCCATGTTGCGGAGGAACGTATTTTAGTAGTGCGATCTAGCGACGCATGACGACATTAGATTTGAGGTAAACAAAATAGGTAACCAGAAAGTATAATTATGTATGCATGTATTATGTGTATGTTAATATTTCTGCTGTAAAATTTATTATCTATCGATTTCATTTGATAAAAAATTTAATAACAAATTCTATTTTAGCCGACGTCAAAAATATACAATTTTTTTCGACCTCAATTGAAAAATTCACTGCACTTTAGATCTAATGTTTGAAACAATGGAAATCCATTTTAGTAGAATATATTATTCGTAAATCACCGATGTGTTAGTTTCAATATCAATGTAGGTACGTACGCCTTGGTCACGATATATTCCTTAATTAGGAACATACCCGCGGGGCATTCTACGTTAAACAAAAGATTTTTGTATTGTAGAGGCTGTATCGTAATTACGTTCAACTCGGGCGCAGGAATCCCTTTATATCCATAATACATGAACCATTTTCAGTATTAATTTGTACACGATTATGGCCCAAAAACATTGTACTTTGGAATATGTTTGATTTTCGAATTTATGTTATACTATTGTCTCCGAAACGACCACAATTTAATTGGTTTGTTTACCAGTAAAATTAATTTTCACACAGGACCAAAAATATTTGATAGAAAGTTTTTTCATTTCTATAACAACACATCGAGTAACAGTATACACTGTGTCCGTAAAGTATGGAACAAATTCATTTTTAGCTAAACAGGCCATTTTAAGAAATAATCGTGAAACACGTCGATTTTTGATTTTAATTTACCGTATTTTAAAATAATATTCTAATATACAGGGTGAATTACTTTCGAGTAATGACGTCACCGTCATTTTTTTAAAATGGAACACCCCCATTTTGTCTCAATTTTCGGATTACTCTAGCTGAGCTGATTCCAAAAATGTATCGCATGTTGATTCCAATTGGTACATGGTGGACAAAAATACAATAGTTTTGTGTGTGCTCATAAAGGAATCCTGGAGGTTTTGATGAAAGTTGATGGTTTCACATTATGCTGTAGATGTTAGAAGGTACCTAGATGAAATTTTTCCGAACAGGTGGATTGGTAGACGTGGACCTATTGAATGACCAGCGAGGTCACCAGATTTCAATCCTTTGGATTATTTTATGTGGGGCCATCTGAAGAATGTTGTGTATCAAACGAAACCAGCAAATATTCAAGAATTAAAAGAGAGAATTCGGACAGCAATAAACAATATTTCTCAAGACACAATAAACAAGGTTCAACGAGAATTTGTACACCGTTTGGGTTACTGTCAAATACAGCAAGGGCTGCAGTTCGAACATTTATAAAGTCATGTTTTTCATCATATTCTGTCCGCTAGACAATAAGTATTTTTGATAATATTGTTCATTTAACTAATAAAGAATGTTACGCGTTACTTTATGAGCACACACAAAATTATTGTATTTTTGTATATCCTGTACCAATTGGAATCAATCAACATGTGATACATTTTTGGAATTAGCTCAGCTAGAATAATCCGAAAATTGAGACAAAATGGGGGTGTTCCATTTAAAAAAAATGACGGTGACGTCATTACTCGAAAGTAAGTCACCCTGTATATTAGAATATTATTTTAAAATACGGTAAATTAAAATAAAAAATCGACGTGTTTCAGGATTATTTCTTAAAATGGCCTGTTTAGCTAAGAATGAATTTGCTCCATACTTTACCGACACAGTGTATATTTCCAAACTATAATTTCAAGGTTTCATTGATAAAATGCAAATCTATTTATAAATTAGATAAATAAACATGTATCAATATTAATTTTTTTGTCAATTGTGACTTGTTTTATAAAACAATTTTCGACTATATGTTATAGATAGTGGAAATCATCAATGTGAAATTTCGTTTGGTTTATTAAATAAACACATCTACTCGTAGTCCAACTTCCTCGTCGAGGAAGGACCCTATTTACGCCAGGAAACCAAAAAATAAGTTTCCCCCTACACCTGGCACGTTATTTTATTAAAGGTGCACGAATTTAACGTCTATTTCTATAAAATCACTTTTTTTCAATTAATAAATATTTTTGTTGACATTTATAATCTTTCAGTAAAAAAATACATCTGTATTTTCAATATATTCAAGTACAAAATTAAAATTTATTGAGATATTAACTTATTGTAGGGCGGGTAAAAACCGAAATCAGAAAAACATATACTATGTAGAACGAATTTTATCTGTTAGAAATTCAATTGACTGTGGAATAAACCGTGAAAAAATGTGCCAACTCTACTATTGTGAGCTATTACTAGTTAGATTTTTTACTAGCAAAGGGCGTGACTCAATTGCACAGTCCACAATATTACTAATACGCCTTTCTTTTACAGTATTGTCATCGAAATTGCTCAGTTTTTGTCTGCAATTTTACCAAATCACTCTTCACATTTAGATACAAAAATTAGTTATTAACTAGCTCGTTCAGACTTGTCCGTGGTACTATGTTCTGGTAAGAAATGTATATGCAATCTTCCAATGGGGAGTTAAAGTTGAAACTATACCCTAACCCCACCTGTTTTTACATTATTTGAATAAAAAATAATATCAAAAAAAGTCTTTCTTTTTTTGACATGAAAATATCGATATTAAAAAATTACTGCAACTTTGCAAATTGTAGTGCACTACGTCAATTTTGTGCATTAACTGTAACATGATATGAACGTAGGCCACTTTCTCTAAATAAAACCGAAAATCGCATAAACGTCATTTTTGATTTCATGCTTGTTTAGGAGACGCAGTTTGGTCAATGTGTTTTTGTTTTTAATTGTGTTTGTGTTTTCCACCTTTGTTTAGTTGTATGCTGGGTCGTTTTGATGACATAAGTTTGGTTGCTATTGAAAAAAACTTTGAAAAAGTTATGGATACACGATCCATTTACATAAAATAATCCCAAACTGAACCATCATCAACAAAAACCAAGCACAAATAAAGACTGAAAACAGCTCTAGGAATCACACACAGTATATCTTCAAACTATCAGTTTGAATTCACAAATGAAAATAACACCAATTTCTATATTAAATTTGTTGTAATATAGGTATAATTTTGGTACCTCTACCTATCTGTCTAAAATTATATAATTATTATAAAATAGTGTATCAGGAACGCTTATGTACCAAACGGCAAAGTGTTACACGTTCTTGTTAGCTCTATCTAACAGCGAAACCTAATATCTATTTATCTCTCTCGATTTTGAATGCGAATTCCCAGTGATACGTCGAAAATTTCATCTTTATCCAATGTTCATATAATAACTTTCTCCATCTTTGTCCATACAAGTGAGATTTAACAGCTGTAGATTAATGTTTTTCAGTCGCATGTCTTTTCTTTACACGTTTGTAGTTAATGGCTTGTCGATAACTTCATAGCACAAAGGTGACGTCACAAACGCAATGGCGAACTATTCAAATGGTTAGAATATCGAATTTTTAAATAGATATATTTAAAAATGTAGCTCAAATTACGGTATAAAATTAAGCTCAGACTGTTAATAAAGAAAAAACATGGGGTTAATTGTTTGTTGCACACACCATCGTGTTGTGAAATAGAGCCACAGTTGGAATTAAATGAATAATTGTCGTCCTTCATTCAATAAACAAGGATATGAGGAAGGTATTGAAAGCAAAATTGATTGGATGCCCTTCAAATCTGCTGTAGCGACTATGTCGACTACTGTACACCAAAAGATGATTACTTCTATAGTGTAATGTCCGTTAAAAAAACGGATGATGTGAAAGAGCTCTTAAGGCTTTTGCTTATGCATTAAAAATGACCGTTTTTAAGTGTTTCCACTGTTATAGTAATGTCCAAAAGTTTTGAAACATCCTTAATAATAAAATGTATACTATTTTAACGAATAAGTCTACAACATTTCAAAGAAGGATCTTAAAACAATGGCTGTTTTATATCAATCTACGCTTAGGCTACGAATTTGTTACATTAAGGTAAACTATTACTTAGCTTCAAGTTGTTTTAAATAAACTTTGGATATTTTATTAAAATTCCTATTAATAGACTTGTAGATATCTTTATGTTTTCCATGTGTTCATTTAAATACATTTAACTAATACTAAAATAACCTTTCAGCTATCAATCTGAATTATTTTCTATATTTCGAATGTTTTTTTTTTAATGGTTGCCAAGTTTTAAGAATTATACAATCCTACAAATTGACCCAATTAAAAGTTCTATAACAGTTTCTGTTCAGTTGTAATTCAGTGTATTAATTTTATTTCGTATTTTTTAATTTTTTTTTTAAAGGACAGTATGTACCGGGTGTTTGATTAATAGAGGCTGTATCTTGGAATGTATTTTTCATACACTAAAAAAATATATTGAGATCCAACGGGTTATGCACTAAGAAAAGAAAACTCAACCTCAAAACCATTAAACTTGATGGGAACGACGTTGAATGGAGACAAGAAGTCAAGTATCTAGGTTTGACTCTAGACAGCAAACTCCTGTGGAACAAACACGAGAAGGAGATTACATACAAAGCAAAAATGGCTCTAATGGTGTGCAGGAATCTGGCAGGGAGAAACTGGGGTTGTAACCCAAAAATCCTGAGCTGGATGTACACTGCCATAGTGAGACCAATCATCACTTATGGAGCCATTGCGTGGAGTAGTAGAACTAGCCTCTTGACGACGAGAGAAAACCTCTCCAAAATTCAAAGACTAGCCTGTATATGCATAACAGGAGCAATGAGTACATGCCCAACGGCAGCAATGGAAGTGATTCTCAACCTCACACCATTACATATGGTGGTGGAGAGTGTTGCAGAAAGAACAAGATACAGACTAAGTAGAGAGGGAATCATTAAAAAAAAACCACCTCTTCACTTCTTAGAAATCGGACAGCCTGGGACATGCCACAAGATGGTATGATGAAAAAGTATAATTTTTCAAAGAAATTCGTTACGGAATTAAGCAACAAGAAGGAATGGGATCCAAATACCATTTCCAGACTTGGAAAGAATGCCATTCAATGGTACACAGACGGCTCAAAAGCAATAGAAGGAACTGGGATAGGAGTGTACGGGCCAGGAACCAAACACTCTGAAAGCTTGGGAAAAACCCCAAGTATCTTTCAAGCGGAAATTCACGCAATAAGAAAGTGTGCCCAGTTCAATATTGACAAAGGATATAGAAGGCAAAGGATTATCATAATGTCTGATAGTCAAGCAGCCATTAAAGCGCTGAGTTCTTGTGTAATCAGTTCCAAAATGGTGTGGGAATGCCTAGGCAAACTTAATGAACTAGGCGAGAACAATATAGTCACCTTACTGTGGATTCCAGGACACACTGGAATAGAAGGAAACGAAATAACAGATGAACTAGCGAAGAGGGGGACTGAAATACCCTTTTGGGGGCCGGAACCCTTTTGCGGAATCAGCTCCAATATAATATTGGAAGAAATAGGTGAAGCCGAAGAAAAGAGAAGATCTGACAATTGGAAAGATCTAGTAGGGCTTAGGCAATCAAAGATTCTTCTGGGTGACTACAACCTGTTGAGATCAAACGAATGCATAAGTCAAAGCAAAACTGCACTAAGAGTTTTAACAGGAATCCTAACGGGACATTGTCGCCTGAATGGACACCTTAAAAAGCTCAAAATAGTGGAGGAAGAAGATTGTAGATTTTGTGGAATGGAAGAAGAAACCTCCATTCACATACTTGCGAACTGCACAGTATTTCAGAATCCTAGGGCACAGTACCTGGGAGACTACTGGATAGAAGAGGGACAGTTACCTAAGTTGAGGCCTGCAGATATCCTAAAATTCCTCCGGATACTACTCAGAAACTAAGTAGAAGTAAGGGGGCACAATAGATCTTTTAGGTCTCAGTGAATGTTACCCCAAAATACATACATACATACATACAACGGGTTATGCAAAATTTTTTGAATCAAAAACTTGTTCATACCACGCCGTTTGGTTTGAGAATCAACAATGTAGATTTAATAGTTGAAAACAATATTTACCTAAGTAGTTACCAATCGTAAATACGTGAAAATTTAAACAGTTATTAATATTTTTCCATAGTACTATAGTTCATTTAAAAACCAGAAGGAGTAATTTGAAAAGTCTTACTCACACCACTTAAAGTTACCAGATTAGTTACTAAAGGGTGTGTTCCGAGAAAGTAGTCAACAGTCGTGTTCCAAATCTATTAAATATGCCTTGATGGACGAATAAATTAGCCACGCCACCAACTGTTTGAGACATTTTACATTTAACATGAATATTTTTGGTTTTTCATCCAATATATTATATTTCTTCACACACATTTATTGTACATTGTGTTTCTGAGAGACCTAAATAACCTATGTTCAGCATAAGCGAAGAGCTGTACTCGAAGTAGAAGGATCCGTAATTGCAGATATTCAATACAATTGCTTACTGAAGGTTTTAAAGGAACAGTTTTCACGAAATAGAGTGGAACCTAAGTAAAAATAATAAAATAACAACAGCGGATTCAATGACAAAATTCTGTCAGAATTGTCAAAAATGGAAATTAATAAATTATCAGCTGATGTCAATGCTACGAAGTGTTGTGTGAAACTGGGCGGAATCTGACCAATCAGAGGTCTACAGAATTGCCAACTTAAATTCAAATTACTCCTCCTGGTTTTTAATGAGGTATAGATGAAAATAATTCCTTTGATTCCCAGGTGTAAGTAGGTATTCTCTCAAGAACAATAATAGACATGTCTTTTATAAAAGTTTTCTTATTGCCTCTTCAAATGGAGGTGATGTACTGCTAAGAATAAATCTTTTGACGCAGAGTTCACCTTGAAAATGTGTATAATCGAAACAATAAAATGAATTTTTAAAAATGAATTTTAAACTTTAATGTTGCAACATTCCTATTTGGAAAAATATTATTTCTTGTTGTTTCCTCTATACTTGAAACAGCAACATTTTTATTATCATAAATTAACGCTTGAATATTTTTTGATGTCCTTGTAAATTATGTGATTACATGAATAAACTTCCAGTTTTTAAGCATAAAATTTAATTTTTCTACTACGAGAAACTAATAAAGGACAAAATATTATAATGAATTAATTTTTTTATTATATAAGTCTTGGAAAATAGTAGAAAATTTTATTGCTAAACTCGAGTTTGTTTTTGCGTAATTCAAATTTATAAAAAGTAAAAAACTATAGCCTGTTTCAAAATGCTTGATAATAGTGTTTATGAAAGCAGTTCAAAGTTTTTCTATAGGTTGGTCATCATCAACCAAAATACAATAACATCATGAAATATAATTTAGGATGAAGTAAAGTCTGTTCATACTTATAGTGAAGTGACTAACTTGACCCCTGCAAGCTGCGAATTTGCGACACTCTATACTATTTAACAAAAAGACAACCTCGAAAAGAATTTAAAACATTTTACGCATTCCTACCATATGGAATAACGAGACTGAAAATTTTACAAATATATTCGTATTTGATAGAACTAATATTGAAACCATCAACCTCAAGTATTATTCCCTGTTCACAAACTGAATTTGATTACAATTTGCATTCTATTGATGGCGGGAAATGTAAAATTTCACATAAATTCAAAGCTCTGCTGAAACTGTATAACAAATATGAGTAGGAACCTGTATATTGCTCGAATAAGAGTGGAAATTTGAAGGGTATTCAAGTCCACTGAGTATTGAAGCTTTTGTCGTATATCCCCTCTATTTCTCTTCAACTAACCCTTCACATAAACTGTGAATGCTGTACGTATAAGTAAGTAGAGCTTACAAATTGAATACATATTAATCCTTATATTTAGTGACTATTTTTTATGAATGCGAATGGGTTCAAGCTCAGTTTTCTGTTATATTTTACAACATTGCGTTGTTTTCTGATAAAATATAGGTATAGTATTGGCAGCAGTTCGTCCTAAGGAAAAAAAGTACCAAAAGTAGTTTAGTGGTTTATATTAGTGAAAATTTTTAAATCTAGTAATGTTGTATTGGATTATTTATATGTTAAGAAATTGAGGGTATAAAAATGCCAAGAACTGTCGTATAAATCTGAAAAATGGTATTGTGCGGCTTATTTTGTTAGGAGATGTTTAAATTCTTACGATGTATAAATTCATTTTATTTTATACCAATTGATTCATACAATCACCTTTAAAATTATTTTGTAAAAATTTCACATATGAAAATTTATTTTCCACCTTGAACACGAGTCACATACTAATAATATTTAATTGTATTCCATATACAACGTTTGGAATTTTTTATACTGACAATTGCATCAATTAAATTGAATTTTCGATAAGAATAGTGATTGGAGAAAATATAATAGTATATTACGTAACAAGAGTTGTAAGTAACCCATTACGCACGAAGTGCGTAAATTTCACGAGTGCGTAATGGGATTACAACTCGTGTAACGTACTATACTTTTTCTACGCACATCTAGTTTCTTCTGAGTGCTCATAATTTCATATTTTTCACTACTAACAGACATATTCGTAGGTAAAGTTGAGAAAATGTTCGGATACTATAATTTGTTACAAGAATTGACAGCATAAATGAGATGACGTTTATTTCCATATCAAGAAAAAGCGAATAATTTTTTTTGAAATTGTATAATGTGTTGCCGACATTTAGGGGCATCACTTTTTCAATCTAAAATGTATTTTACTAATGCTAAGAGCGTTTATGCTTTTCAATTGATTAAAAGTATGTAAATAAACCAAATAAAGTAGTACGTAAATAAAAATTTGATTGCAATTTGATTCAACAAAGAAATTCAAGTTTCCTCATCTAAACTCACATGTATGTTATGAGATATTCAGTACGTGCATGTTATTGTTAAATGTCACTTACAAGGAATGTCTACAGTGCTATTTTTGACATTTACGGACATGGGCGTAGAAAAATTTTTTAAAGTAATGAAGTATTTTAATTTTCCCCCTCAATCCGGAGGATCACAGGTAATTTTCATAATTGGTTTTTTCGGTAGGTATTTTGAAGTAAATTATATAAAATTCGTACATATTTATTTTGGACCAATACAGTTTGGTTTTATTAAAAACGAAAACCAATGGATTCTTTTTGGGTTAACTAGGGAGTAGTCAACCATGGTCAGGACCGACCATCTTAATATTAGATAACAATTAGGTCTATTAGCCTGGTTGGCCTTAGCAAACTGCAGCCTATATTAAAAGATCTTTTGTGTACACCCTATATCTTTGTTTTAGTCCAGAAGATCTAGGCTCCTGAGAAATCCTATTATAGAAGTATATAACAAAATAACAAAGTCTATAAGTCACCGATAATTACAGGAAAAAAACCTTAAAAAAATTTTATGCCAACGTAACTTTTATCAACAAATTATTAAAATTCACAATACTATTCCTAAACAGGCAAAATAAGTCAAATCAATGCTAAATAGCCAATTAAAATGTAAACAATTGCGTTCAATATTATAATGAAAATGACAACTTTCACGTGTATTTGGCACTCTTCACATTTTCTTTACTTTGGCCAACATCCAAAATTCTTATCTACGAACAAACAAACTAAAAATTACGTTTATTTGCATTCGGGACACGTGGAACCTTTAACCAATTTACTGATAACGGAGGTCAACTTTTGAGTTTTTTTGTTATCAATTAAAAAAACTACACTGGCTTATCAATTTACAGAAAAAAAATAGGATATTTAAATTGGGTTTAAATTATGATTAGTTATGTTTAGGGTTTGTCTACAAGTATCGACTTTCATCCATCGATATTCAATTTTATGTATATAAAACTACTGATATCGATAAACCTACCCTTAACTTAACCTTTTCACCTCTCATTGAATCATTTAAAAGCATATGCGTTCAATTAAAATCGTTTTTGGTATACCGCCTGCTGATTAAATTCTTTCAAAAGAATGTAATGAAAAAGTATGACCCGCAAGAGGTTTTCAAAGGAAATTGGGGTTGAATGATATTTTACCAAATAACCACTTTCTTTATTCCGCTTCTGGAAATACAATATCTTCTACACGATTTGGCAACACCGAAATATCGTAACAAAGCACACAAGTAAGATTTCGGCAGGAAACTCGGAATATAACCTTGACGACCAAACCCAATAGTCAACAGGGGCGTACTTTTGGGAGAAACGGTTTTCCAGTTGAATAGTGTAAATCATTTGGAATCATTCCAAATATGCATAATGAGTTGATTATTTAATTAAATTTTACGAGTAGAAGTTTAAAAAAATAACTGAAGAAGTTAAGACTCATGAAAATATGTGTAGGTCGTAAAAACAGATCCAAAAGCAATCAAAATATTGAAAACCAGAAAATTGAATCACCAAAAGTAAATATCAATGCTATAAGAGAGAAAGATAGAGATTCCACGGAGATTAAGTGCAAATGGCAATTAAAAAACTAAAACTATTCAAGAAAATTAGTGACACAATAGGCATGATGACTGATTTTTAAAAACTGCTCCACGATGTTTCCACATATATACTTTATCTACCATAAATGTTATTTCTCTGAGAAAAAAAAGTTTTTAAAGGTGAAATTTACCTTTTAAAAATGCATTTTAAATTCTGCGCCAAAACGCAAGAATGGCGTCTGTCTGTGACATCATCAATTCGTAAATACCATTTATAGGTGATCTGTGTCATTCTTAGAACATAAAACAGACTGTTTTACGTCATTGGTAAAATCGTCAAACTTCGAACACTTGACAGCTTGCAGGTTAAAAGTTTATTTTGATACATAATTTGAATCACACAAACAAAGGAAATTCAAAACAGAGCAGTACTTCGGACCATAGATAGTTCGGACGAAAGACAAAATATCAAGGTCAAATTTGCGAAAGTACGACGTCACTCTCTTCTGATTGGCGTTTGAGCTAAGATGGCGGATTGTTAAATTTCGTGCTTATATTTTTACTAAAATATTGGTCATCACACATGTAAAATAAAAATGGATAATGGTTAGAATCTCTGCATCATATATAATTATATCAAATCAATATTTTAGTGATTCTTAATGCCTGTCATCATGCCTATTGTACCTATGAAGAAATTGTAAAAACGAAAATCAGGTGTGTATTCATAAAATGGAAGAGACAATAAGATTAGGCATTCATTCATACGTTTGGGTTGTGCTCAACAGCCCAGGCACTAGAACTGAATCTATGTATCATCATATAAGATTAGGTAGGTATGTATAAAAATATTTACGCAAAAAAATTTCCTAAACTCTAAAAAACTACAATACCTACAATATTTAAAAGCAAAGAAAAAAATATCGTGTACCGCCGCTGTTAGTCTTCACTGAATTTTAATAGGTCACCCCGAAATCCGGTCCACCCCCTTTTCGGTCGCCAGATTACAACAAACAGTGTTGTCAATCCCAATTTTCGACCTAAAATACGTTCACTGGAAGGGCTTCCGCGGAACTTTCTGCCTCCGTCCTTTGTACACTAAACGACTTTCAACCCCCCTTCGGTAAAATGAGGTTGTACTCCCTTTTTAGGGTGCCCGACATGAAACAAAGGAATCGGGATATATGGTCAAGATTTGTGTTACTTAGTGTTTGTTCTCGAAGAATTTCGTATCATTCACGACATTGAAATGCAAAAATACGAGGCTCTTAATGTCAGATACTCTAAGCGATTGAGGGAAAAATTCGACCCCTTTCTACTAGATACTTTATTGAGGCCTAGTCAGATAACTTCCTGCTTTTTGTTACAGCCGACTAAATTAAATAAGGTAATAACTCTGTGACACTGATATACAGTGTCCTTTTTTAATATTAATCTTGAATCAACTGAACAAAGAATTCACATATTATGTATATTTTCGTAGCTGCTTCATAAATATTTACAAATCCAACTTTTTTTAAACTAAGTACTATTTGGAACCACTTACTTCTGTATAATCAGCACGGGTTTTTTAAAGTTAACTGTCTTATAGGTTGTCCCACGATGTTTTAACAGACCAATATCACGAAAACTGTAATGTAATGACAAGTATGAAATTTGGCTTATCGTATTGCAAACACTCCAAATGCTTATTGTATGAGCAACAAAAAAATGTTTCAATAAGGTTTGAACATTGTGTTAACATACGTGGTGTAATAGAAGTTCTCCACCATGTTAACTTGACCAAAGTAAGTTTAATAATCAGCTGTATACCTATATAAACCGGAAATCATGAATATCGTCCTTTTTGTTATAACATTATTTACTTGGTTTTATACATTATCCCAACCCTGTAACCTTTTTAAACTAAACAAGTTTTTATACATTCTGTACACCAGTTACCCATTCAAAAGATAGATAAATTTATTCCCTTTGAAGTTTTTCACTTTTTTCATTATAAGAAATTGGAATGGAAAAGTCAACCCCCACTATAAGCGCTATTTTCCAACCCCTGCATAAATAATGTGAAACAACTTGCCTATGTTGTTTTTCAGTAAGTTTTTAATTGTAAATACCATCAAACACCTACTTTATAGCAAGACTGGCAAATCGATTTGTTTTAGTACACATTTAATGTATATTGACAGGTTGACATCTCGGAGGAGTAGGGTTTATTAAAAAGACGTCTACATTAACCCTTGGTGTTAAATAAACGATTGTTGTTTTTCCATTACACGTTAAGAAATTGTTTGAATACGATCATGCTCTCTCACAAAAAAAATTAATTCTGATAGTTTATGAATCATACCTTTGTTCCAATGTGTAAAGAGATGTTCGGTGTGTAAGAGTCTATACAGTGCTTTTCAAAAGTCCCCCCCCTCGTATATTTTGAACGGCTACACTTACATTAATAAAATTTGGAGAGTGAAAATAAAGTGTTTTAAACTTCTCTACGAATGGTAATAGGTGACGTAATAGTAATAGATGACGTCACAGTGCCACTCTGGCCAATAATTTTAAATAGGACCTTATGGCAAGTGATATCTCGTTTGAATGGCATTGACATTGGCTACATAGCCATATTAATTTTGTTTGGGTTTAAACTAATTTTGACGGATAAATTAAATAAATACCAAAATTATTATTTCACATTTAAATATTGAAGATTTTTCAGTCCGCCTCTGGTAAGTTGTCAAAAAAATTGACGTTTTTAATTTAATAGTATTTGTTGCTTTGCAAAGTTTTTCTAAATAGCTCAAATATTTAATTTTATTATTGTTTAACGAGACGTTTAAGAGTTTACATAGGCAAAATGGTACGTACTCAAGCCGACAAAGTAGCAGCTATCTTAATAATTGGTGAATCTGGAAAGAATCTCCATGAAGCTGAACGTTTATTTAATGAGAGATACCCAGCACATTTCGAACACTTGCTATAAGAATCCATTTTTGATATTTAATTAATTAAATTTAAAAAAATAATTTCAATAATTTTGGTATTTATTTAATTTATCCGTCAAAATTAGTTTAACCCAAACAAAATTAATATGGTTATAATATGTAGCCAATGTCAATGCCTTTCAAACTAGATATCACTTGCCATTAGGTCCTATTTAAAATTATTGGCCAGAGTGGTACTGTGACGTCATCTATTACTATTACGTCACCTGTTACCATTCGTAGAGAAGTTTACACTTTATTATCACCCTCCAAATTTTATTAATGTAAGTGTAGCCGTTCAAAAGATACGAGGGGGGGAGGTGACTTTTGAATAGCACTGTATATTTAGGACGATTAAAGGTCTATACTGACATTGTAGAATTCGCACTTAGACTAAGTACAGTTTGCAAACATTCTGTTTTTGCAATAATAGCAAGCAAAAGTCCAGGTGTTTTGTTGGGAACTGGGAGATAATAGTAGTTTTTTGGGAGTTTTTTACTGATAGTTTTTTTCTAGAATTAAATCTGTCAATGTTAATGATCCGAATTGTATCATATTATTCTTAATAAATAAACGAAAATTCAAAATTTTCTGACATAAGCCCTATAGCACGACAACTACCTTAATCTCAAGTTCCTATAGTCTCAATCAATTTGTATTCAGACATATTTTTCATGCTCTGCTTTTTCAAGCATAAGTAAACATTAATTTTAAACGAATAGTAAAAAATGTTATTTAGAGCTTTTTACAAACATTTATGGTCTGCTTTCATCACATTGCTAATTGTAAATTGACAGCCGAATTTCTCATTTCATGTTATTATTATTTTTACTGATTGAATCGTTTCTAATGAAAAGTTGAATAATTTCATTTGTGAAATGAAAAGTGAAGAGGGTGAAGCAAGAAAGACTTCCTTTGTAGAAGATAATGTGTGAAACCAATGAATTGGTTTAGTACTGTATATAACTTTTGTTCAAGTTTAATTTTTGTCTAATTTACGGTTATTTGTGTTTTATAAAGCGCCTGTGTACTAATAAATAATAATTAAATACAGTTCAAGATACGAAAATAAACTTAATATGGCTTAATTTAAGAAGTAAAGACTTACTGAATTATCCACTTACAAACCAAGTAAGTGTATTATTAGGTTTGCGGTGGGTATATATGAAATTAGATTATGTTCAGTGAACTTTGTAGGTCAAGGATTTAATTTTATATTTGAAGGGCTCGGGTGTAAAAAATGGTATCTGACAAAATTTTGCATCTTGACATTATGGTTGAAACAATGGTATGTGGGACCAGTAAACGGTTATCTGTTCTAATTTTTCACAACATCTTAATAGATGACGCCAAATTTGCGAGGTTGATTTGTGTGAAGTAACATTTCTTTCATTTAAACAGATGATTTTCTAAACTTTTGAAAAGCTAATCTCAGAATTTCAAAAATGTTAGTTACCATTTTTTACGCCCGAGGCCTTCATTTATGTAAATTTTGTCTTCAATTTATTTATTTAAAGTATTTTTCTTGTACTTCATCGAAAATTTATGTATTGATTCAGATGATTGTTACATAAAGAGAAAATTAATCGATTCCCCCAATACCACATATTTAATTTAATTAATCGTTCACAGATAACATTTTAATTTCTAAATTCACTATTCAGTGTATTAATTGAAAAACTTTTCGTACGCATTTGGTTAATGGAAATTGTTACAAATCAACTCCCTTTTAGATGTTACCGTACGTCCATGATATAGACATTTTTTGATCCCTTATAAAAATTTAATTATCGATCCTGAATACACATTATCACCATTGCAATAAAACCCTACCTGGGATGGCGGTACGATTTTAACAAGCGATAAAAAAATAGTTGTCTCTGTTTACTTCATTTCTTTATAAAATGTTACAACAAAGTATGTCTTTCATATTTTTAGAGAGTTCTTAATTGAGATTGTTTTGCATATTTTATTGCCAAAATATCCCGACTGTATTTCCATCATTCTCTAGCTTTCAGAGCTCTACCTTTGGTATAAGTTATAATTTTTATTTTATTTTCAAGGCCTATTTCTTGGACTAAAAACAATTATTGACTACAAGTAATTTTGCTAGATTTCAAGAAAACCAATTTTTTTTTAATAAAAACTACACTATCATTAATTTAATTAGTGTATAAATAATGAAAGTTAAAATGTAAATCGAAACAAGTCGACAAAAAGTCAGGGAGCCACTGAATCTAGTATATGCTGCGCTGTTGCATAATAAAACGATAGTAATATTCTAAAAATAAATACTATTGGCTGCAGTCCTTTCGACATTTGTTGATATACAGTGTGGAAACCACTTATGGAATAAAATTCTTTATGTCATTATTTTAGAAAATTATAAAAAAATGCCGAGACACGTCAACTTTTGAATTGAGTTGTGCGTTATGTAAACATAAATTTAAATGTATAAAACGCGTATTCACGCAAGTATGCCATAGTCGGTGTTGTTTTTTTTAATGAAACACCCTGTATATTTGCATATTTTTGAAATCCTCTTAATGAACCGATTCCAACAAACTGAATAATGTATGGTCAATTATGAATTATACAGGGTGAAATTTTAAAATTAATAATTTATTACACTTGAAATATTGGTACTTTTTTAAATTAGCTAAATATGGATTTATCAAAAATCTAAACTAACTAATTATTAGACGTATTTGTATATTAAACAAAACCTGCTACGCCCATGAATTTTATCATAAATACCTAAAAATTGCACAATTCAGAGAACTTGGACATGTCAAACCATTGAAAAGAAAACCACACTTCGTTGAAGATGATGTGAAAGTGGATATTTTGTTAAGTGTCGAAGAGAATCCAACTTCAAGTACACGTCAAATTGCCCGTGAAAATAATGTTAGTCATACAACTGTTCTAAGATGTCTTCATAAAGAAAAACTTCATCCCTACAAATGAACTTTTGTGCAGGAGTTAACAGAAGACGATCCAGATCGTAGAATGGATTTCTGCGAAAGATTGATGAATAAGCTGAACAGAAATGAGATAGCTCTTGGTACCATTCTTTTTTCTGACGAATCAACATTCACATTGAATGGAGAGGTAAACCGACAGAACTGTAGATATTGGTCAGCAGAGAATCCTAATTGGATGCGTGAGACACATACTCAGTACCCTCAAAAGGTGAACGTTTGGGCCGGTATCATAGGCGATCATATTATTGGTCCTATATTTATAGATGGAAATTTGACAGCTGAGAAATATTTAAATATGCTTAGAAATGAAGTTATTCCTGCGTTGGCAAACTTATATCCCAACGCAATAGATCCTAGCTTACCGAATGAAAATGTTTGGTTCCAGCAAGACGGGGCAATACCCCATTATGCTTTAATGGTAAGAACTTATTTAGATGAAATCTTCCCCAATAAATGGATTGGACGAAGAGGTACTATTGAGTGGCCAGCTAGATCGCCAGACCTTACACCGTAAGATTTTTTTCTGTGGGGTTATCTGAAGAACAAAGTATATGCAACACAACCAACTAGCATTGTAGACATCAAAGACAGGATAACTACAGAAATACGGAATATTTCACCTCAAACTTTAAACAAAGTTAAGGAGGAGTTCTATAGGAGACTGTGCTATTGCCAACAACTAGGTGGAGAACATATTGAGCATTTATTTTAATGTATTAAAATCAAATACATCAGGTATTTTATGTATGTGTTTAATAACTGTATAATTCATAATTGACCATACATTATTTAGTTTGTTGAAATCGGTTCATTAAGAGGATTTCAAAAATATGCAAATATACAGGGTGTTTCATTAAAAAAAACAACACCGACTATGGCATACTTGCGTGAATCACCCAGTACATTTAAATTTATGTTTACATAACGCACAACTCAATTCAAAAGTTGACGTGTCTCGGCATTTTATATAATTTTCTAAAATAATGACAAAGAATTTTATTCCATAAGTGGTTTCCACACTGTATATTATTTTTATTTGGTTTACTTTTTTTAAAAACATTTATTTTCGTAAATTGTACAGGAATTAAAAAATATCACTTTCCACGGGGTAAAATTGTGTGTTGCTCAATTCAACAGATGATCTCCCAAAGATGATAGTGGATGGTTGTAACCTATATTTTCTGTACCACGCTAATCTTTACAGGATCAACAATACTTAATCAGACAAAATTTATTTAATATGTAGCATAACTTTCATTTAGAAAATTAATAACTTTAGAGCAGTTGATGAAATATTTTTGAATTTATAAGTTATGACACTGCCTGATAAATACAATAAGCAATATGCTGAGTTCGCACCTGTTTAAATATTTCACAAGTTGCCCGCAGCCTTATAATATGTATGAAAAATTATTCTATAAACTTGTGTGTTTTAGACATGACAGGTTCGTAAGATGTTAAAAAACACATGGCTGTTTTCAGAAGAATGTCGACATTTTGAAAATTAATCTGTATTTGAAATGGAGCTGGATTCTTTCCAGTTTCCACGTAGAGAATTCGCATTTCTTAAAAAGTAACCTTGTATTCGTATTTTTATATTAAATATTTGCTGCAGTTATTAAATTAAAAATATGAGACATTCTTGAAACTAAAAATACATAGGTATAAAAACCGTGAACTTAAAATTAATTAACGACATAAAAATATGCTGAAATATTTTAGCAAAATACAGGGAAAAATTCGGTGAATGGGTTAAGCCCAAATAATGTCAGTACAGTACAGTAAAAGTTTAACCACGTGCTCGTCTCCTTTGCAGACTTTTTACCTTTTAGACAAACTTTACCTACTATTAACATGAAATTTTTTTATGGTTTGGAACTTTAAGATCTCTGTTACATTAAAAAGTCTACAAACGTTTTCCATATTTCTCTTCGCTTCTAGAAACTGAGCCAGAATTGAAATGAGAGTTTCATGTATCATAGAAAATGATATATATTAAATTATAATTTGGTAGATATACTTACTGCTATATTTCATTCGTATTGAATATAAATTCTTACCTGTAACAAAAAAGGAAAAATAGTTAGAAAACTTGAGGATTCAATGTATACCATTGGTATAAACTTTAACTAGAAGTTCGTTTTTATCAAAATGCGATATCTAATTTAAAAATTGAGAGTTGATATTTTATATTAATTTGCACATGAGCTTGGAAAACACATTCATTATAATATGCTCATTGAATAATTATACTATTATTGATTGTAGTGTATTGGGAATCAGTTTTGATATGTTAAGTAACCTTTTAGGTATCAGTGAATGTCACCCCAATATACATACATATATCATTTTCCTTCAGTTTTGTCGAAGATTTTAGATAATTACTGCTGCTTTTGCAAAATTTCAAGACTTTCCGCCTTCTCACTGTGAACTGAACCTAATAAAAGTGAAGTGTAAAGGTATGTGTCCACTAAGAACTCGAGTTTTAAACCAAATGACGTTATAACATTGATTCCTTAAGGCTGCAAAGAAGTAGTCAACCTAACCTACCCTGTCATAAACATCGAGAACAATTTTTGGAAAGTAGAGAACATGGAAGATGACATTGAACCTCATAATATCGTTAGACGATATAAATATACCTTTTGAAAATGTGTGCACTTAGAACAGTTTAAATATTATTAGAAGATCATGAAAAGTTCCTATGTAATTAATTATAAAAATATTGAAGAAATTATGACCTTTTATTAAATTCTGGTTATTATTCCTGTACTGCCAACTGGATGTTGTTTCAAGTACAAGTATATTTTGAGAAAATGATTAATTATTCCCAACTATAACTCAATTTTTCTTCTAATCGACTAACAAAAGACGATAAATTAATCAATTATTTATAATGGTTTAGGAAACGATTTGTTAAAAATGTACACCCGTTAATATTTAATTAATGAAACAGAATGAATCAGTTCTTTTATTAATATTGAAAATACAAAAACATACAAATTAATTCAACAAAGAACTAAACAACGTCCATTGTAGTTACACTATGGATTTCGCTTCCTGTATAACCACTGTTTCGCGTGCAGTGACAAAAAAAAAACATAACTATGTAAATGAGTGTCAAAAAAAATTTATTATATGGAACAGAGGCGATTCCTTCCAAGAACTATTAAATTGCAATGTGTGGCTGAGGAGATTCCTTCCCAGAACTATAAAATTGGGTTGATTATGCTTTTACATTCAAACGTAGGTATAGTTTATTTCACGAGTTTACGCCTGTTTTGGATTATCGGCAAAAACTCGACGAGCAGCGTTTAGCTTGTTCAATTCAGTAAGAAGGACGAAGTAAATTGCCCTAGTACCACTTCTAGACACAAATGTAAAACAATTTTATTTTTCCCATTATTGTATTCGTATAAAGAAGAGATCTGATTACCAAAAATTAATAAAAAAAGAAAAAAGGGAAAACTTTTCTATTTAAAATCAAATCAATTATTCAACTTAATCAAAACATCATATAAATTTGAACAGAATATTTGTCAATATCTCGCCATTTCAGCACATCTTCAAATCCTTTTAAAAAACTTCAGACAGCACCCCACCTTGCAATCCATCCATCAACTTAAAGCCCCAAAAAAAGCCGAGTCATCATATATCGTTGGTTTTTCAAGTATGTATTTGAGCAGTATCCAGATCCGTTTGATAAATAATTTGGTTAATATGAAGGATAAGTTCGTTAAACAGGACGAGATGATAAAAAATCTGTCAATAATATAAACTAATTAATCCTAATTAACATATTGTGATGTTATTGTATTTTATTGTGGTTCGAGGTGGACATACTGATAGCTACACTATAATTTTTGTAATCTGAAAGGTGATAGCGTGAAATATTTGTACGTTTTTTCAACTGCCGTAAGCACTTTGCTATTAAACATTTTCAAATGCACTAAAGAAATATTATTTTGTTGAGATTCTTTCTTTCTATTTCTAAAAACAGTAAAATTATAACCAACGTTTGTTTTTAATTGATAAATGAGTTCTTCGCACGTTACGACTTTTTTTACAAATCGTCGAATATATATCACGTTTCCTTTATCTTCACTGTGTCGGAAATAAATCAGTCTTAACAGTTTTTATTGTACTATGACAAATACAAAAAGCTTAATATATGTATCCAAAAATTAACACTTTTGCGTAAATTTCCGTTTTTTAGATGTGATTTATTTCATCGTTTATTTAAACTTTTGTTTGTAATGGATACATTCAAAAAATACTCAACTAGTTTTAATTTGTTTTAAAAATTTTCAGTTCATAACGATTCTTTCCAGCACTATATTAAATCCTGTTTATATTGTCATCTCATTGAATTTTCTCATACAATTATATAATAATTATTATAAGCTTGTATCTTATTCTCCAGCATAGATTATTAATATTTTCTCACTTCCAACAATTTGTTAAAAGAAATAATTTTCTGTCAAATCAAAATTAGTTTGAATATATTTTTCTTTGATTAAATTAGATATTGATAACTCATAATACAAATCTCTCTCTATCTGAATATGATTTGTTATATATTTTAATATACAAGGACAGGAATATCGGGGAAGCGGCAAAAATTGTAAAAAGAGTACCCTTTACACTATTTTCCAAGCTTTCGGAATATCTTTATTTCCATTTTCAAGGATAGCATTCGAGATTGTATTACAATGAGTGGTTTTAAATGGTAAATACATCTAACAATAATTTTGATTTGAATTTTAAAAAAAAATAAATGTCTAAATGATGTCAAAAAAATCGTATGCTTGATAACTATTCATTTGTTTTTTATAAAATAAGAACAAGTATAAAATTATAACTAATCTATATCTAAAAATATCGAGATTGGTTAGGTTAATCTTCTTTTTTTTTAATTGCCTGATGTTATTTTAACCTCAAATGTTTGAAATAGACGAATTTGAAATTTGATGACTTTCTTGTTTCTTATCAATAGACAAAAGGTAGTAATAAATATCACTCAAATTTTTATGATCACTCTTTATATTGATGATATTTTGCTCTTGAGATATGTGAGCCATTTCCTAAAAAAGTTTTTTTTTGGTATTAGATTGTATATCTAAAATACTGACAGAATCAAAATCCATAAAATGGTCTTTATCAATTATATGTTTGGCCAAATCACATCTATCGGGATATAGATACAGATTAGGAATATCAGTTTTATCTTTAACTCTTGTATAAATTGATTTGATCGTTAAACATGTCTTACATACTTTTCATATTTTTTTTTTAATAAACACGCCTATATTAATATATATATTTGAGCAGCTGGCTAATTCTAGACGCGTTTTAATAATAAATTCACTAAATGGCTCATAAACGTCCAAAATATAGTGGTTAACATATTTCCGACGCAAAAACATTACTATCTCGATAGTATGAAATTTGAGTAAGTCAATATTGTAAACGTATGACTTGTACAAAAATTTAATGACTTCTTATATTAAGATATCAGTAACCTCCATGTTTAAGTAATGTTAATGCATAAAATACCAGTAGATTCAATACAAAAGATACTGATCTACTAATTAATACATTCGCAATTTATTATTAAAAGCTTATTTAATCATGAACACAGAATTACTTACAGCCACTTTAATATACAAAGGTCACTAGTACAAGTTACAGCTGTACTTACGCAATATGGAGTTAGGGCTCCCGGAGAGGACCCATAAACTTAAAATTGATATACAAAACTTGGGCTTCGAATTTTAATACGGAAACAAAATTACGTAGAGCTCTCAAGAAGAGACAGTATACCGGGATTGAGGCTATAAAAAAGTAGAAGTGAAATAAGATTAACATGTGTACACTTAAACTGCTTCTACGTGCTTTTGTCTGGTTTTTAAAGATCTACCACTTCTTTTACAACCAAGTACATATTATATTTTTTTGTGGCTGCTTTTCCGTGAAAAATTACCCTTAACCGGAACAGAATCACGGAAAATTAATTTACGGTCTATTTTTAATGGGGTTTAAAGAAGTAATGACCATAGTTTTGTTGTACTACTTTATTTTTCTTGCAAAACGAACAACGTTGCATATTAGGCGTGTTTATATAAATATGGCAGTTGTTCTAAACATATAATATTTTTCTAAATAAAATAGAAACATGGATATATTTATATATTTTTAATAAATATACAATAATTTGAACAGTTAAAAAAGGCTTTGTAACGTTTTGTAAATAAACTGAATTTTGTGTGGTACGAATAAACCCTCTCACCCAGCGCCGGATTAACCACAGGGTACAATGGGCAATTGCCAGTGGCGGATTTCAAATAAGGGGCGAAAAAATGTCTACTCGTTAAAGCGGTAAAAGTCTTAAATCTGAATAGGGAAATGATGTTTCATATACCAAGAAGTGCCGAATGCGGCGCGGCGTCCTTTGTCTTTTTTGGGCTTTTTGACGGAAAAATCTCTCACTGGTCCACTCAGTGACTTTTACTGGCTTCAAATATTTATTTTCATCATAAATAACACGTTATTATGACTATTTTTTCTTGTGTAAATACATATACCTTTTACGTATGTCGTATGTGCTGTATGAAAGACGAAGATGGGGAGATAGATGGAATGGACGAAAAAAAACTATTTGCCCAGGGCGCAAAATATCATTAATCCGGCGCTGCTCTCACCACAAACCTAACCCGTTTGTTCTATTTTGGCGTAATTACTGCATTACCAATGCAATTGAGACGGATCCTCTAAGCAGCTTTACAGAAAGCATTCCTGCAATGTATACATACAAGATACTGTACATTAAAACTACACTTCAAGAATGTTTTTTCAGGTTAACTGGACCGGATCCTTTTAACTTTTATTGAATCCGGTCTGTGAAGGATAGGATTCCTTCTAATCACAAACCAAAAGCCCGGAAAGTAGTTGTTTCTTTTTAACTCAACGTTCATTAGTGAAAAAAATTTTATTTTTCAAACTAAATATCTTTTCGAGATGACCTTATGCTTCTGTGTTGGTGAAAATAGAAATACAGCGCACGTTTCATCACGTAATACATACGTATACACACGATCTCAAAAACGAATATATAGCAGGCATTCAGTAAATGAATATGACCCTCAATAAAATCCCCTGTCGGTGTTTTGTTTTGCTTTTAGCTGGTACATTATAGGT
Source organism: Lochmaea capreae (assembly GCA_949126875.1). Classification (NCBI taxonomy): domain Eukaryota; kingdom Metazoa; phylum Arthropoda; class Insecta; order Coleoptera; family Chrysomelidae; genus Lochmaea; species Lochmaea capreae. The sequence goes on from OX421402.1 coordinate 4,494,358, forward strand.
GAGAGCGAGACTGGTGCGTAACCTAATTTTCTGGAATAAACTTTTGTTTGATCCCTCCAAATAACTATAACCTTGTTGTAATCACGTACTATTTGTGTGCATTGTTGTATTCACGGATGAATTCAGGGGATTTAAATGTAATAAATATTACGCCAATTCGTCAATAAGAATCTGCATATGTCAACCCCATTTTATAAACTTTCCAACATGACTACAGCTTGCACGCTACTGATTGTTTTACATTGGTTGGGCGTTTACTGGAACAATAACGCGACTATTCTTTATATAAGGAAATCTAGCTGGTATTTGAATTTGTTGCAAAAATGATATGTGATTTCAACAAAATGGTTGGTTTGAAAACAGGATGTTATCTACAAGTTTAAACATTTGAAAATATTTTAAATAGTATTAAAATATTTTATAATCAACGTTTTCGAATATCAAATAGCAAATACGAAATGCATAGATGTGAGTACTTGAAACAAAATTTGTATAGCCTAGATCTGTCAAACACTTATGATAACTGCTAAATTTTATTTCAGTTAATTGTGATCGTATCATTATCTTTTAAGCTGTACATTGCCATTATTAAGAAAATTAAAATTTTTAATATTTAGGTCAAAACACTCATTTTTAAATAAAGTCAATAAATATTGCTAATGTGGTGGTATAGTTTTTATTTGGTTTCTCGTATGAAAAGTTGAGTGTAATCAGCAGCGTCTTGTCCAAGTTTGAACCATCATTAAAGTTTCCTTTTAGCCTCAATACATTAGCAAAACGTTAAATACAATTTTTTGATAATTTAGAAAATCGATAGATTTGGTTTCTGGCAAATATTTTGTATACAGCCGGCCCGTGATTTCAAATTAGTCAGTGCGACAATAATGCTTCCTAAAATAGGCCTTTTAACCGGCTTAGCATCTCCTATTGTTTTCGATACTGGGGCAATTGGAAATGGGCAATCTGTAGAATTTTTTTGTGACACCCCGTCATTGAATCAATTTTATAATCTGTTGTTTTGATGCAGTTACATTCATTGTATATGGGAATGTTTATCAACTAATTTAAAATTGAAAAGGAGTGGGCAATTTTACGTAAAAATTTATTGACTCAAAGATAAAATTTTTCAACTTATTTTATAAATATTTATAAATTTAAAATACTACGTAATAGATGAAATGATTATTAACATTTACATAAATTAAGAAATATAAAAATATGTATTGTATAACTCAATGTAAACATTTAAGACCTTGTAAACCAGCCTGCACTGGAAAATTTCGATACAAAATGTAACATTTAAATGCACAAAAAGATAGAATACATTTTCAAAACGATAAATATTATTCAGATTTGTAATATTAAAGATATTAAAATGTATGGAACCCAACTGGCACGCCAAGAGTTTAAAAATATTACAACAGTTTGGGATTATGTGGAAAAAACTTTGGCATTGTCATAATATATTTCCAAACTTTATCCCTAAAACACCACATATACGTTTATTTAAAATATTCCATTTTCGTGAAACATGTGCTTATCCTCCTATCTTTCAAGAGTTCCTTTCGATATTTACCGTTAAATTGTATTCATTAATCTAAAATATTTAACTCAACTCTGGCTGTATCTTCGTAAATATCCGCTTATTATATTATTTTATAAAATCTCGCCTAAATTTCAATTCCGAAAATGACAAAATTGTTACCGGGCTAGTTTTCATGAAATGTTATAATTAAGATGCATTAGGTGATGGCGCCAGTGCAATCATAACGTTTAGAGAAGGTGGTCTGTCACAGGCGCCTTTAAACTGTTTTTGACGGTCGACTACATGGCACTTTTTCAGACCAAAAACAATAAACACCGTATAAGTGATCCTTATACTGAAACTATTAAAATTTAACAAATATAGGTAGTTAATTTATTATAAAATTAATCTCGAAAAGAAAAAGTATTAGTAGTATTTTTTTCTAATCGGAAATGTTATCTCCCACATACCCAACATTTCGCGAATACCTCAGAGGCAGAAACTACTAACAGAGAGTGCACCTGTAGTTTTCGGCGAGTCATTCGATTGAACTGAAAATTTTATTATTCATTTTATTTTTTTTTCGCACACCTTTACTGATTTACGACAGGGGCTTGAAAAGGCTGTTTGTTGAAGGTAGAACGGCCCCTTTTTACAAATACCGTTAGATATTGTGAATTTTATTTATTTTTGCCACTCCGTAAAAAAAAAAAATCATATTTTATGGTAATAAGAGAAAATTTCTCAATTAGAATGAATTAAACGCTGATGATGATGGAAATAAATAAAACTTATACAATTACACTAGTTCCCAAAAAACAATACAATCAATCAGGCGAAATAAGAATAATTATATAGCTGTTGAAATTACTATATGGAGGAGTGTTTTTGTAATGCAGTTGTATATAAAATTCGAACGGTTATATACAATGTTTTAAAAATATACACTGTTACCAACACCATCGTTTTTATCGAACTGATAACAGAAATCAAAACATACAAAATAGACACATTAAAATTTTGTAATCTTTGGTAAAGTTTTCATATTAAATGTAACCTAAACAAAAGCTCAATGTATATTAGTAATCATTGTTACGTTAAAAAAAAAACAATTATAAAAGATTGTTGGTAAATGACATACTTACGTGCCATAGCAAATAAGGCATAAATATTTTCAGATATATAAACACTAAACAAAAGTCAGATCAATACAAAAGTTTTCCAGCTGTTATAATAAACCATTCGAGCTTGTGTAGTGTTTTAAATATAAAGAAGAATAATAGATCAACTTTATTTGACCTTTACTAGTATCTCATACTATTTTAACGGCTTGGTAACATAGTACGTTATGACTACAAAATTTGGTACAAAAAGCAGAGCTAGACGTTAGGCACTACAATAAAATGTTATTAAACTCAATAATAATATATTGGTTTAATAATGCTGACAAGTTTTATTCGAATAAACAAATTATTTCTTTCACCCGATTTGATTAACTGGAAAATGTACTTGAAGTTACTCAACAGTTTTATATGGTTTCCTACGTTTTCCACATAGGAGTAATAAAGGCTAACAACCTCAATTACAATAAAACCAAAAAACCGCAGCATCTTTAAAGCGAATTTTATCTTAACCTAACAAACAGAATGTTACACTGGGGAACACTAAAATTTATTATATTAGTTTTGGCTCTTTAACCTATTTTAAACATAATACGGATCATCTTGATTTTATTGGAGACAAACGGAATAAAATGGGGTTAAAATAATTCACGAATTTGTGTTACTGTCATTTTATTATATTTAATTTTTAAATTTTACCTATTGTAAACATCATCTATTGCCACTTTTTTCAAGTCTGTATATAATTAAGAACTTGAACAGGATTGAAGATAACATTTTTAGTGTCTCTTGTATATTTTTGTGATAATTAATCATAAATTAAAGAAAAAAATTCAAGTTGGTATTTGTCTAGCCTTAAGAAATTTTAATAAAAGTTTTTTTTTTTTAGAATTGCCATTTGGGTCGAATACAATCATAAAAACGGAGAATTTGTAGTCAATATTTTTATGGAAATAAAGCCTTGTAGATAAGAACTTTTTTAAGCAAATTTTTTTCTTGAAAAAAATTGTGCAAACGACCTCTATTGGAAAGATTGGTTTTGTAGATTGGAAGCCAACAATGAGGTTTCAATATGAATGTTGGTTTTTAATGACAAAAGAAAACTTGACCCCAGTACCTTTTGCGCGATTCTTTAGTGCTTTTACGGTCGAACAAAATATAATTGTTTCATTTTCAATAATATCTATTAAATGCAGAATAAGTATGTAATAACACTCCAGTTCGCAATGTTAATTAAGGGGTTTTTCAAAGTTGGAGTTTTGCATAAAATTCCTAATAATTTGCAAATTAAATATCGCTAATTTTTTCACTCTTTGGATCCATTTTTATAAATCTATAAATTGAAAATTTTTGATTAACAATTAATTTTTTTTTCTTAAATATTCAAACTTGCTTATAATTATTTAAGAAGGCGAAGTGGAATTGACAGACACATAAAAACTAGACCATAAGTGATGGGAAAAAATTATAAATAGTTGATAAAAATAGGTTAAAAACTAAAATAGATACAAAATAATTTATGTACGAAATTAAAAAAAAAACTGTTGCTAGAATGTAATAATCAGACATATTTATGAATAATTATAATTATTACAAATAAATCTAAGCAAATACATGAAAAACGATATATTTATGTGAAATATCACCAATTAATTATTATTAAAACGTATCTTTGGCGTCATACAGACTTTGAATATTGAATTTTTGATTATTCTTCACATTAAGATAAAAAAAAATCAAACTTACATGCATGTTTCTATTTATAACACAAAGTTTGAATGTAAATGATCATTAGGTTAAACAAAATTATACTGACTTAAGCAAAGAAGGTAATACAAAAATTTGTTTAATAAAAAGCTGATCTTACAATGTCCAAGTTCAAGAGACTAATAATGGTTGCTTATATTTTTTGTTAACAAAATTCTTAGATAAGCAAGGAAAAATAATGCAGTCTGCAATTTCCTTTAAAGTTAAGTCAGGAATCATTCTGAGTTTGGGTTACACTAGGTTATTACACTTGTTTGCGTTTATATTTTGTCTAGCCACACTTGAAAAAAATTGACTGAAGCTCAAATTACTTGTTATAACATCGGTTTTCACAAAACAAAAAAAATGTCTGGAGGCTCTAATTACTTGTTATAACATCATAACAATACATACATTACTCATTTTAAATTTGTATGTGTGTTTAGTTCGGATAAAAGTTAGATAATTGCTACTCAATGATCATTCCAAGACGAAATTGAGATTGTACATAATTTCGAAGATTATCTGAAAATATCTAAGCTCGCGTGGTATTGATGTATTATTTACCACGATTTCATAATTAGACCATGTTAATTCAAGACAAAGAATGTCATAGATTTTCCATCAATAAATTCATGAATTTTTTTGAATTTGGTCCCCATGGCTGACAGGTATAAATCAAAACATGAAAATAGTTTAAAGGTTTTAATTTCAACTCTATGGCATGCACTTATAAATAATTTTCAAAATTTTATACACTTAAATGAAATATCAAAGTTTCAATACATTTTTGACGATTTCTAACTTTAGGGTCTCTTACATTATGATTCAAATGAAGACTTTGCAACCTGATATAAGCTTCGATTTGGAATTCATTTAAGGTTAGGTTTAACGTTGAAATGTCCGCAACATGGCAGTGTTCGGATGAAGTTTTAGTCACGAATATTGCACTTGCACCTAGTGTAGACATTCTGTTGGTGCATTTCCAACATAATATTTTAATTTGTGGGCGAAATTACCAGTCGGAAAAAGTCTTCAGTTCATTTCTAATAGAATTGATATAAAATACAGTAAGGTAACATTTCAAGGTGAAAACATTTTATTCGTGTATGAGTACAAAAAAGACGCTTTTGTTCATCCAACTTCACGAGAAAGACCACTAAGAGGTGAAATCCTTTCAAATATAGGTCAATCAATGAATAATGATGTTGGCTCAGTGTGCAGACAATATATAATTTAATTTGATTTAATTTTCATCACTATTAAATTAATAAATGGTCATACTACACAATGTTAGGAAAAATTTTTGTATTATTAATTCTTATTCCATGTAATTAGGTTGTAGAACCTGTTTGGAATAAATGAATAAATAAATATCATGTGTTAAAATTGTATTTAATAGATTTCCTGGCGTTTTGAAATCAACATATTAATTCAAAATTGAGAAATATCCGAAACAAGTGAGCGATACTATGACGTACTAACCCCTAACATTATCTGTCTCACACAGAACCACAAGTATACGGATTTACTATGATAGAACTTGGCTGCGTAAGGTAGATAGACGTGTAGGGGCTAGTACGTCATACTGCATTACACCAATGAGAGCAGCCTTTACAAATGGCGAGTAAAATTGTATGTTTGAAATGAAAATTATGTAATTTATTGTATTATTCATATTATAAAACAAATAAAAATATTTAATTACTTCATATAGTAGTTTTTAGGCATGGAGATCACGATTATATACAGTTTCCCATTGTCCGTGGTTTTTAATACTTTGAAATCAATAGGAGGAAGAGTACAGTACCAAGTTTGACTCTGTAGAGAAGAGTGTGCAAAAATACTTTTCCCTTTCACCAAACAGCTGCCGCTTTGGGCTGTTGGAACTATGTATTTACTCGTTTAAATAAATTTCCGAAACGAAATTATCCCTTAATAACCCTCTTGAACGTGTAAAGATTAAAAAGCAATGGATATGGAGGTGCATTTTTGCCTATCACATTTCCCTATTACCTGCTTCCATATACGTACGTGGATAATCAAACGAGTATTCGTGCCTCAATTATATTTACCAATACGAGAAAAGTATGACCTGGTTATAATTCATTTTACATGTGGAATTTATAATATTTATGGATAATAGGCATGATGACAGTCACTAAGAATTACTGAAATAATTGGATAGAATACAAATAATATTATAGAGTGCTATTCAAAAGTCCCCTCCCCCCTCGTATCTTTTGAACGGCTACACTTACATTAATAAAATTTGGAGGGTGATAATAAAGTGTTGTAAACTTCTCTACGAATGGTAACAGGTGACGTAATAGTAATAGATGACGTCACAGTGCCACTCTGGCCAATATTTTTAAATAGGACCTTATGGCAAGTGATATCTCGTTTGAAAGGCATTGACATTGGCTACATAGCCATATTAATTTTGTTTGGGTTTAAACTAATTTTGACGGATAAATTAAATAAATACCAAAATTATTATATCACATTTAAATATTTTTCATTCCGCCTCTGGTTAGTTGTCAAAAAAATTGACGTTTTTAATTCAATAGTATTTGTTGCTTTGCAAAGTTTTTCTAAATAGCTTAAATATTTAATTTTATTATTGTTTAACGAGACGTTTAAGAATTTACAAAGGCAAAATGGTACGTACTCAAGCCGACAAAGTAGCAGCTATCTTAATAATTGGTGAATCTGGAAATAATCTCCATGAAGCGGAACGTTTATTTAATGAGAGATACCCAGATCGCCCTATCTCGAGAACTTGAAGCAACAGATAGTGTTCAAGATGCCAAACGATCTGGTCGACCAACATTTAGTGATGATAAAAAAATTTATATAGTTGTTGAAATGGTAGTAAACCCTACTTCCTCTTCAACTACAGTTGCGTCCATCTGTGAAGTAAGTAAAAGTACAGTACAGAGAGTGTTGGCTAAAAATAAATTTCATCCATACAAGTTAAAAATGGTGCACCACCTTTCGGATGACGACCCCGACAGAAGACTCGAAATCTGTGAATGTATGACAAATAAAATTAGTCAAAACCCACATTACACAAAAACAATTTGTTTTAGTGACGAAAGTACTTTTTGCCTCAATGGAAATGTGAATACACAAAATGTAAGGTTAGGTACTTATTTTTACATTTCAATTGTAATAAAATTTATTTCGGTGAAAATATAAGTACAATATATGACAAATATCGTTTTTTCAAAATCTGTCATCATGCCTATACTCTATATGCAGGTGAAAATATATATGATAAAACTCCTACCAAATAAATATACGTTTTATATAAATTGAATGGTCATTTGTAATTTTTACGTCTTTAACAATGGTTCGAATTTCTCAGGGTTACATTTTCTGATAGTCTATTTTGACGGGAACGCATTTCCTGATTAAAAAAGCCAAACATTATTATTTATGCACATTGTTTTGAGTGTATATTTCCGAGAGCGGATTTTAAAGCAATTTAATTGTGAAATATTTGTAGCACTTAAGCACGTACTACGTCGGTTATAAAATAAATTTAGCATCTAAATATAAAATCCTAGAATAATTCTGTGCCATTTTTATTAACTTGTGTTTTGATGGTCTAACAATTACATGATGTATGTAAATTAGAAAACAACTCTTAAGTGGATCACATTCCCGACATAAAAATAAGTTCTATTCATTGTAATGTCGCCAGAACCGTATCTACTATGATATATATATATGACTATGATAGTCCAAGAAAATAGAAATTCCAATGCGAAATTTGAAATAAGTACCGGAATTTAGTCTCTATCCTAGAAACCACCCCCGTATTTACTTTAATTTTCAATAAAATTCAAAAGGTAGACGCGTAAAAGGTCAACCAAACGCTTATATAAAAGAAAAAACATTCAACTTATAACATATACACAATTGTTGTCAAAAAATCATATTTGTTAAAACACAATGTTTTTGTCTGTAGATTTTATGGGATAAATACTCCCATTGGGAAACACCCCCCGGCTGCGCCACTGTCGGACTAACAATTATTCGCTTTTAAAGGTCTATTAACTTAAAAGTTGGCAAACATTTTTTTAAACCGGCTCTAAAACTGGATAAACGCATCGAAATACCTGGAGAGAAGTTAATAGTTTGAAATTTCGAAACACAAAGTTATTTTCCAGAGCCAAAAGTATGTGTCTGGAGCCAACATTTTCACAGACCAGAGATTCCGTTGATTGAATGCCAGACCACCAGGCAACCGGATTATCGTTCCAGTAAAATCTCGAGAAACCATAGAAGTTTTGTGTTCATCGAATACATAATATATAATAAATTGTTAGACAATTATTTCTAGCACAGATTTTTTTGAGCTGCCAAAAAATCGCAAATCAGTGCCGGAGAAGTAATAGTTATCAATCATTTTTATGTTATTATATTTAGGTTGGGTCTAGTGTTGTTCAGGGTGGATATACCGAGAGCCCCACGATACTCTTTCAATCTTAGGTTATGGGGACGTGAAAGCGTTTGAATACGTATAATTCTCTAAGCCATCCAGTTCATTTCCTTCTATAAAATCTGGTCCCAACATTTTAGGCGTAATTATTTTAGGAGTTCCATAATTTCCTCTTATTTTTGTTCTTCTAAGAGATGGATCGTAGTATAATTATACTTTTCTGCTATTAACTATCCTGGAGAAAAACATTTTTTTGCAGCTGCCAAAAACACTGTGCCTTCAATTATTTTCAAATAGACTATCAACTCGCATTGTCTTATTTTATTAAATATATCTGACAGATAAATGATTGCGTTAAAGATATAGCTGCCTCATGTCTGGTTATTCCGAAATATAAATAGCAAGGAATCTTATAATTACATAGTGATATATCGTAAGATTACAAAAAATGTTTGGAACGGCATAAATTTTTACAATTAATCCAGTTATTCTTTATTTTAAGGTCTGCTGGTAGAAATATCATTTTTAAACAATCTTTTTATTTAAAAGATATCAATATAATTTGAATCGTTCGTTATAGAAAGTTCCTGTACAATTTATTTAAAAAAAAATGATATTCCAGTAAATTGTAAAGTGGGTTAAAGATTTTTTTTATAAGGAAACGAAGTATTTGAATGCAATAAATTTTTGTCTTTGTTGGCCGCGAGAATGTCAACTGTGTTTTAAAATATAGTCAACTAAATTTAATTCATTTAAAAAAATAGTCAATATTTTTAGTTTTTACATAATTCCTCACTCCCGGCATCACAAGAGATTATTTTCAGCAAATATTGCATTCTAACCACTTGAACTCAATAAAGGTGAGTGATTTTATCAACTTAACACGTATTTCGAATGTAAAAAACTTATTTTGAATCACCTAGTACATTTTCAGGATATTTCAGATAAAAATGAGATGTGCTATCAGTACAATATATATAAATAAATATAAAAAAACTTCCGCAGCAGACTAAGTAATTTATGATAATTTTATTTAGGTCAATTAATGTTTAATTACCATCAACGTACCATACAACAATCTACTTTAAAAGGTAGGCAAAAAATATATCAGAATATTTAATGAGGTTTTTATCAAATCAGAATTGGAGTCACTTTAGAATAATCTGATTTTTCTGAAGTTTCAAAATTTTACTGGTTAGAATCGCATAGGTAATTAGAGTATAATTAAAAGATGATTATAGATTCATATAATCATACCACTGCTAATAGCATATTTAAGTATCCTAAATCCAACAACTAAATCGTTTTAAAGAATCAATGTTTCATTGTAATAAGGTGTTGGAAAGTTGTGTCACTAATTATTGTCAATCTATTCTGCTACAATTTCAAGTTCTAGTTATGGGATATCTTAACAACAAAAACTTCAATACGTATGCAACTGTAAATCATTTAATTAGAAATACAAGTTGCAAAAAATTAATTAAAGATGTAATTAATGTTCAAGATATTTACATAAGTTAAACCCTTGGTTAATAAAATGTAAGTGGAGACGACAGTGGTTTTAAATATTAGTTCGGAAATAAAATGGGGAATTCCGTCCAGTTCAGCTCAATTTCGGTGTTGGCCATAGGCGTAGGCCTTGAAATAGTATTGTTTGTAATATTATTTTAAATGTACACGATTGCATAAAATACGATTACCCGAAATTTACTGTACAAGAAACTGTCGACCGATGTTCCCGAAAGAATGGAGTTGGAAAGTCCACCGTTTTTAAATTATTGAGGGGGAGAAAGATAACAGGCCAAGTGGAGCCTCCCAAGAAAAGTCCAGACAGACCAGTAAAAGTCCTTGATGAAAACGCCAAAAGTGTAATTCGAAGAAAAGTTCACTCTTTTTATTTAAAAAAAGAAATACCCACCCTAGATAAGATTTTAATGGAGCTTGGCCAGGATGACAGTGTTCCGTTGATAACTAAAAAACTTTTATGGACCACTTTGAGAAATATGGATTTTGCCTGGGAAAAGCATGACCGTAAATCACTTTTACTGGAAAGCGATGAAATTGTTTGCTGGCGACGAAAGTACTTAAGAAGTATAAAGCAGTACAGAACAGAGCAGAAGAAAATCTTTTATCTTGATGAGACGTGGATTAATGAAGGTTATACAGTACCAAAAATGTGGCAAGACGAAAATATAACCAGTGCTCGCCAAGCTTTCATGGAAGGCCTGTCAACGGGTATTAAGGTGCATTCAGGTAAAGGGAAAGACTAATAATCGTCCATATTGGAGGCGAAGAGGGATTTTTAAGAGAAGGTTTGCTAACTTTCAGTGCCATACGGGATATTACCACGACTACATGAATTCGGACTATTTTGGTGAAATGATAAAATATCTTCCGGCTGATTCAGTAGTAGTTATGGATAACGCAAGTTATCGTTCTCGAGGCATAGAGAAGACTCCAACTTCAACTTGGAGAAAAAAAGAAATTATTGACTGGTTAACCTCCAAAAGTATTGAATTTGAAGATAATTTGATAAAAAAAGAAAATATTGGCTATAGCAAATTTATACAAACATCGTTTTTTGAAATACGCCGTGGAAGATATAGCAGAAAAACATAGTGTAACTGTGCTGCGCACACCGCCATATCATTGCGAACTAAATCCTATAGAACTTATATGGGCGCAAGTGCAAGGATTTGTGGCAAGGCACAACACGACATTCAAAATGAAAGACGTAAGCTACTGTTTCATCAATCCATTAAGGAGGTGACACCAGAGAACTGGCGAAAAGCAGTCCAGCATGTCATTAAAAAATAGGAGAAAATGTGGGATCTTGACTACTTGATCGACCCGTTAATTATAACGTCAAGAGGAGATGACAGTTCCTCAGATGACGAGGAATATTATGATTTTTTATAATTTAATTTCTGTATAATGTATTTTTTGTATAATGTTCAATAAAAAATAAGTGTACCTAATACTTAGTACATAATGCCTAATTTTTATTCTGTTAAAATAAAATTCTTTCCTTTTTACGAGTATCCTTTGGCACACTATTTTTAGTGTTAGTGAATGGATAACAATAGGCTGAACCCATATATTCACCCCAACCCGGGTGGTACTGCCTGCACTTGATAAAAAGAAAGAATTTTTCAATGAAATCAATGCCAAACTATGAAAGTGGCTTAAATAATCGTTGGGTCACTCTGTGCTCCCCTTGCATACCTAATGAGGTTTTATTACCCTATATCGTTCTGAAATAAACCATAGTGAAGTAAAGTTTTTTCAAAATAATTACATATGCCTAATCAAACTAAAAAGGCTACAAGAGAGAGCACGTGTGCATAAGATTTTGCAATTGATTTTTAATAAACTTCAACTAATTTCTACATAATTATCAATATTATTATCATTAATTCGAACCGTAACCAATTTCATTAAATATTCAATTTATCACAATAATTATTTTTTAATTTCTTATTCGTCTAAATGGTTGGTCAAAGATCAGCATTAAATAGCGCACTAATGTATCGAATAAAAAAACTATACTTTAACAACTTCATCTAAATTTAAATAGAATAAAATGTCATTTTATCAATAATTTATTTAATCAGTTCAAAGTTTATTCTGTAAAAGCTCATAAGCACGAAAGCTTTTTACAGTACATAGGTAGGATTATTAGTGAAAATATCATAGAGATACTACAGATAGAGGCAACAAGCCAGCTCGGAACCCGTCAGCACGTAAGACAGAGATAGGAAGTCGGAGGTTTAGGATATCTTTCTCTAATAGCGCGCATGCTATATACACAGACAAAGACGGAAAAACCTCTGAACGTCTGTCTTTTTCTATCTCACCGGAGTTCAAACGGACATATCCACTTACACAGCGACCTATGGCTTGTTGCCTCTATCTGTAGTATCTCTATGGAAAATATCCAATGGCCAACGCAACTCGTACTGAGGACGTTCGAAAATATTTGTGTCCAATTTCGTTTTAGAAATTCAGGATGCGGTGTCGCTCTTTTCTATTCTTCCGCGAGCCTACTGCAAATTTGCCTGACCCACAAATAAAGTTTTGTGTGTGTCTTGCTTTAAACTAAATTTAAAGAGAGCCTGCCATGAACACGTTCCATGTCAACAAGGAACGGATCACCAAGAGCCTACTTCGCCAGCCACATACAAAATATGACTCATAGAGTTGCGTTGAAAAGTAAAGATTTTTAAACGTCACTCTGTATTAACAAGTTGTTTGAGAAAATAAGGTCTTGTTTTCCATTTCATTATAAATACACACGTTCCAGTCAACTATGTTATAATAATTATAATTTATGCCAACGAAATACCTACCTAATGCAAATTTTACCCAAGTCTAGCACAAAAACTCGAGAAGAAATTGTAAATTTTACACTGTTTCTTAAGGTTTTATAATATTATAGTAATGAAAATAGTAATAACCACGTGATGATCTGGCAACAGTGCTTTTTTAAAACTAGCTTTCTTAATCAACACCTTTGGCTTCTTACAAATGGAAATCGATTCTCGCATATAATAATTAATTACTCAACCATATTGAATTATATGGGATATTAATAAAATTGTATAAAACTTTCATGTATTGTTTTACAAATTTGACGAAGTTATTTTCTATATAAGAAATTTACTATAATACATAAAAATTACGATGTTAAAAGTGAATCAGAAATAGCGCGGAAAGTTCTGGACGAACGATATAGAGAAGAAAGGAAACTTGTAACTTCCAATTTCTTCGGGCAATAAAAGAAACTGAGGAATCAAGCAGCCAATATAATTTTTACGAACGAATCATGGGTTAATACTAGAATTACTAATAGAAAAATGAAGACTACTAGCTGAAAAGGACAAAGATTTGTTTCAGCAACTTTTTTGCTTATTAAATTAGAGGCAATATGATATTGAACCCTGGAGCAATGGAATCTAGACTGGTAAAAAACTGTAAAGAATCCCTCAACAGGCTGACAAGAGACAACAAAGTATCTCTAATATGGGTGTAATGAAATGGCTGACCAGTTAGCTAAAGAAGGCTCTAAGCGAGACTTCATTGGTCCGGAACCAAAGATTGCATAAGAGGGGAAATCGGGAAGTGGCTAGATAGGGAACACCAACTCAAATGGAGGTCGACACAAGGGCACCTCCATACAAAGAGTTTACTGAACAATTCTCAACCAGGCTATTGAAACTGAGTAAGAGACATTTGAATACAGTTACCGACCTGGTGACTGGATACTGCACCCTGTGGAAACATCTGCACAAAATGGGCAAAGTTAGTGAACAGGAAATGTGAACTGTATGATGAAACACCTACTCACATGCTCGGCTTCTGCGAGAACTTACATGGACTCGGACGGAAGCACTTTGGAGAGGAAACTATACAACCATTACAACTACTGAAATTCCCTCCAGTCAAACTAGTGGCCTAAATGGAAGACACAAAGCTTCTGGAATGGAAGTAGATAACATGGGAAATGGTACAAAGATTCAGTTCAAGTGCCTGGGCACTAAAATCTGAATGTTAGTTTTTTTTATTTATAGTGAAGTGAGTGTTGCAAATTGTTTCAATTTAAAAGTATTAGAGTTAACCAAGATTATAACTTAGGTAAAACTCAAATATTTATTTGTCAGTTTCAGAAGTTTTAATCATCTGACTGCCAAGAGTTCATCAAACTTCTGTAATTGATGTATTAAACTATAATTAATTTGCTTTTATCGAAATCATCAGTGTTTGATACTAATTAAATCGTTAATTACATTTGAGACTAAACATTCTGTAGAAATAGCTCTACAGAATTTAGCTTTTTTACGGGGTTGCAGGGCGACACCATAAAGAATATCTGTGTACAAAAATAGGTTTTTATTCGACATGTCATGGTTTTATTATAATTTTTTATCGGGTTGTTTAGCGGTCATTTTGATAAAACGATTGCTTGAGGTTAGAAAATGATAATTATGTCTCCCGTACCGACATATTCACATTTTAATAAAATTAAAAATGCTCCTAAAGTGGTTTATTCGAAGTATACAGTATAAGTAAAAACTGAGGTATAGATTATACGATTTTAGTTGTCCAAACGAAATCGTATAAGCTGTACCATCCTAAATGTTTGGATATTTGTGTTGGATCGAAAAAGATGTTTTTGACCGCTCGAGACCAATAGATAATGAGGTTCTTATAGACCCCTAGTTTTCTTCACATACCTACCAACTTCGCTCTAATCGCTAAACAGTATTTTTATATTTTCTAGGCGACTTTTTGGGGGTGTCACGCTCTTCTATTATAAGCAAACCCGAAGTGATGGGCATGGGCGTAGTGAGAGGTTTGAATAAATGGACAAAAATTGCTTGACAAAATATTACTTTAAAAAAAAAATCGTAAATTCTTATGAACCCGAAGAAAAATAATGGGGCTGGCCCGTAGAGAATTCGGATAAAACTGGAACTCCCCGCCCCCACCCCTCATCAAGATTTTTTTATTTCGACGGGGTTAGGTCGTTTTTGTGTCATAATTTACGGAATTCGGTGCCCTTGATATACAGAATGATTCATAATTAAAAAAATCGATTCAATTAAAACAGTGTTTGTTTTCGTTCATTCAATTTTGACTTTTGAATATTTGCATGTGAACACTGATTATTACAATAGGTGATCGTTTGTGATTAAAATACATTAATAAATCACGTACTTGAAATGCATAATTATCTTTTTCGTGGAAAAGTTATTTAGTTTTAAAGAATTAATTCAGTTTCTTATCAATCCATAGTATTTTAATTTTTTTATTAATCTGAGATAAAATGCTACTTAAATTTGGATAGGGGTATAAATTTTCACCCAGTGGTTTTTCAGGGTGACTAACTCACAAAAAAGGTAGACCACGGTACAGAAAAAAATACCTGGATATCTTAACACAGATAATAGTTATTTAACGAACAATAGTATTAATAAGGGCTATTAACAACTGCTTTGTTCGCAGGTTAATGGTTGAGATTGTTAATCGCCATTTTAATACTCGTGTTAGTTACAAAACTTTTCCGTCGACTGTACAACTTGAATCCTTTTTTTTTTAAATATTTAAAAACTAAAAATATTCATTTGATTCATATGTACGTACTGTCAAAAATAAATCATGACCTTAAAATATCAGAGAGGTCACTGGTTGAAATGTCACTGTTTTCGTTTTTCTTAAATTCTTTTTTTAATGTTTTAACATTAATAATTATTATAGGTTTGTAGAATAATATAATATGGTAAGTTAAAAGCTAGAAGTCAGTTTTATACCTTTTTTTTGTAAATATTATTGTATGTTTGGTTGCCTATACCACAATCGGTTATTAATAGAAAATTGGTCATTAATATAACTCAATAACGTCGGTTTCATACCGTAGTAATATAAATACTAGAAATCTATACATATAAAATAAAAGTCTACCCCTTAGGGGTGAAAAACGGGGGCAAAGTTTGTATGGGACAACGTGATTCCTTGGTCCAATCTACTTCAAATTTTGCATAAACATTGACGTATTTGTTTGACATGTTTGAAAACTCAATCCGGTTATTCAAAAAACGTTGAACTCACTTAAAAGCTTTGTGCAATAATAATGACGTAAAAAAACTAATTAAAATAGAACCATTTTCGAATTCTACGCAGACGAAGTCGCGGGCAAAGTTAGTGTAATTATATAAAAGTTCTTTTTTTAACTAAATTTTAAACGTAAGATACCTGGGAGATAAGAAAAAGTATTTGTCAAGGTAACTTGATATACTTTTAGATAAGATTTGCAAACACTCCAGAAAGATGAAATCAAACAAATCCATTTGGGTAAGACTGTTTTCAAAATGGGAAAGTTGAAAAATTAATTTCAGTACTTTTAATACGTTTGGTAACCCTAAAGATAAAATAAGCGATTGGGAAAAGTATAAAATTAGTAGAAATGATTGTGATATGAAATGTTCCAAGACTAAGAAGAGTTCTGTAAAAGTAGCTGATTTAAAATATGGTCGTACAGAGAAGTCGTGTGTTGCTGAACATGTTTTAGATTGTAATCATTCAATAATTTTTAGATGGTTTAAAATTGTTCAAAAATGTGTTCAACAATAGAATGTTGTAAGTATGGAAATAGTTAAACGTAATCAGAGCTGCCCAAGTACTCGAATACTTTTACTCGTATTTTGGTTACGGATAAAAAACTACTCGTGACTTTTACTCATAAGTATTTTTAATTTGAAATACTTATTACTCGTACATACCCAAACAAAATTAATATGGCTATGTAGCCAATGTCAACGCCTTTCGAACGAGATATCACTTGCCATAAGGTCCTATTTAAAATTATTGGCCAGAGAGGCACTGTGACGTCATCTATTACTATTACGTCACCTGTTACCATTCGTAGAGAAGTTTACAGCACTTCATTTCCACACTCCAAATTTTATTAATGTAAGTGTAGCCGTTCAAAAGATACGAGGGGGGAGGGGACTTTTGAATAGCACTGTATAATTTTTTTCATAAGTCCGACCCTGTACATTATTTTTGCTTTCAAATTTACAGTCATGTTGAGGACATGTTAGGTTATTAGCCCTGCAAAAAGAAAATAAATCGCCCAAAAAACAAAAAAAATATTTTCAATCAAAAAATGTACTGCTTTATTTCGGCCCACACTGTATTTTTTATACTCGTGCCCAGCTCTGAACGTAATAATGGTTTCCCCTTTATATTATCCGTTATATCGGTAAGAATGTGTTGATGATTCAAATCAACCAACGTTATTATTAAAACTTGACACAATATCAATCATATGTGAATCTAAGAAAATTCAGTGGATTTCTAGAAATAGCCGTCGATTTTATTTACTACAATTTATTTACCTTGAGTAAATAAACACGTTTAGTTAAATAGACGTTCTTTCACAAAATATGAAGTAAAATATGAAGTATAGGCCAGTACATGTAGATAAGTATTGATTAAAACATGACTATACCTACATAGATTTAAAAAAATAGCGCATTTGAATTATAAAATCTGTATAACAACAACCAGTTGTCACGAATTTTCAAATCTCAGCTCTTTAACACGTGTCTAACAATCCGAGATAATATATTTGGGGGTTATGAGTATGTATAATAAAAAATCGCTAATATACCAACACTATATGGAAGCAGATAAAGAGATTAATTACGATTATAAAATTTTATTTATTTTATTTGCCACGATAACTGGGAATTAACAATATTAAATTGTTTAATCAACCCATTTTCGGACTAATGAATAGTAATTGAAAGCTTCCATTATGGATATTTTATTATGGAAGAGAGGAAGCTAGAGAATCTATTTTGCGCAGGCAATATAATGCACACGTGTACGCCTGAAATTTTATAACTTGATTTGCAATTGAAATTTTTTTCAATCATCTACATAAAAGAACTTAGCATGAACCACTAGGAACCCAGGAATAAATACTAACAGAGAGTGGTGAAATTTATGTTCAAATGATAACAAAACATATGACGTATTATCTAGTAAGCAAAGCAGCCACAACTGATTACCAGTCTGCAAGTTGAAACCTGCTAAACATGCATGGACAAATTTTAATATTATAACTCAAGGGCCGGGCAAGATCAAAACCGCGACCTAATCAATAGATAGTCTACTTTTCGTTGTAATCTCTATTTATATTTGCTTTAAATTCCACTACGTGTACGACCTGGTCGCGACGATATAAACGCCGAGACCTGGTCGCTGTGTTATAAATGCTACGTTATTGCCTCGAGGTATTTACGGAAAAAACGAAGGAAAAGAAAATACAGGCTAACGCACAGATACTTAAGAGGATGTATTGATATATACTTAGCCTAGACCAGTTCCATGCATAAACAAAATATTGTGTTACCATAGCAACGAACTATAACTTATTAGAAGTGTCAGTGTGAAGTTTGACGTCAAAAAAGTAAACCAGAGTTACGCAATAAATTAATTAAAAGAAAAAAGATATCAACCGAAATTGTGAAAATCGAAAAATTGGAGTATCGAGCCATCATCAAGTACCTGTTAAGAAGTAAGCAGATTTACGAAGATATGCTTAATACCCTTGGTGATCAATGTCCTTCGTATGCGACCGTGAAAAATGGGACTGCAAGCTTCAAAAGAGGTAAATTTTCCATTGAAGATGATGACCGATCCAGTTTCTGTCAGTCCACGAAAATATCGTTGCAGCTCATGACATGATTTTATCAGAACGTCGAATTGGGCTAAAACGGATATCTGAAGCACTGAATATTTCATACGAACGCGTTCATTATATAGTTCACGTCAATTTGGACATGAGAAACATTGCTGCAAAATGGATCCCTAAATGTTTGAATGTTGACCAAAAGCGTGCAAGGGTAGAAGCATCGCGTTCGATCTGTGCTCCATTTGAAAAAGATGTAGACTTCTTAAACCGAATTGTTACTATGGATGAGACTTGGGTACATTTCTACGATCCAGAAACAAAGCAACAATCGATCGTGTCCAAAAATCTACTGGAAAAGTTCTTGCTTCAGTTTTCTGGGATTGCCATGGAGTAATCATGATTGATTTTTTGGATAAGGGTAGAACAATTACTGGAGATTACTATTCGACATTGCTGTCCACTCTACGGGAAAAAATTAAAGAGAAAAGACGCGGAAAGCTATCCAAAGGTGTTTTGTTTATGCAGGACAACGCCCCTGCACACAAATCTCATGTTGCCATGCAAAAAATGTAGGGTTTGAATTACTAGAACACCCCCCTTATTCCCAAAATTTGGCTCCGTCCGACTATCATATCTTTCCTCAACTGAAAAAAAGTTTAAAAGGTCTTAAATTTTCTTCCAACGAGAAGGTAATAAAAGCTGTGGAGGTCTGGTTTGCAGAGCAAGAAGAAACATTTTTTTTGAAAGGTCTAGAAACGTTGCAGGTTTGCTGTAATAAATGTATCCAATTAAGAGAATATGTTGTGTAATAAAATATTTTGACATTGAAATTTTGTTTGGTTCTATAGTAGGCTAAGAATTTTTCAATATATCCTCGAACATGTGGACAGTTTCATAATATATTGTTCTTAAAAAACCATGAAGAACGGTTTTTTTCTTACACTAAAGTTACTCGATTCCATAGAGGTCAATTCTTGATTTTCACGGTTTCGTACTAACTTCCGAATGAAAACAAAGTCACAGCTAAATGCTGCGAATCTATTGGACTTAAATTTGGTACGCATATAAAAAAACTGTAAAACCCACACGGATGTGTAACGTAAATAAATTAATTTTTGGTATAGGGGTTCCCTTTTGGGGAGTAAATTAAAAAATATTTTTTATAATTTTTTAAAGTTTAGAAATTTTTTTAGGAAAATAGATGGTAATTCATCATTCCCTAATTATATCTGAAGCTTCTGAACTGGATTTGTTGCAAGTTGGTATTCTTTTTTTAACTATTTTATTTTCGCAAGATTTAAATTCCAAATTATACTTTTAGTTATTAATAATAATAGATATACCTTGTATATGCTATAACGAAACCTGACGAAAGGAACATAAAATGATGGAATTATGAAATCCCTAATTCTCTCGCTCTCGCAATATAAACGCAAACCAAATTCCAGTGGGGTTTAACTTTTGGAGTACTTCAAAATTTATTGCTGGCTTATTACATTTTAAATTCAAATTTTCATTACCGGGCTATACAAAGCCTAAATAATATATATATGTATATACAGTTTCGTAGACTGATGAAATTTATTTCAACCTTTTATTATATTCATACTCGTGGGCGTTTTGGCTGCCGAGACAAAAAAAAATACACATATATAAATATTAATGAAATGGGAGACAAGGAATGTTTAATCTTTTGTAATACTCAAAAAAAGTTCAACCTCAGGTTCATACCATCTGTTGTTGAAATGTCCAAATTCTAAACGTAAATACATCAACTGAACCTTGAAACACTGAAATATTACTATACGAGTTACTTGATTAATAATTTGTTTTCGTCGGGAATCGTGTATTTAATGTAACTACAACATGAATTTAAATTTAAGTAATATTTCTGTATATTAGCTTCAATTATAGGTATCAATATTTGACGCATATTTTTAAATTGTGGTATTTATTGTACATCCAGAAGTTACACTTATTCCAAACTGTATTAATAAGCTTCCCTTTTATATTAAAACGGTAAAAATACGGTCGCAGAGTCACATAGAAAACACTCAAAAAGTTGTTACTGTTACTGTATTTTCAGATAAAACTAAATGTAGTTCAGAAAAAAACATTTAAAGAAAGTCGGAGTTACCAAAAAAGCTTTGACCGTTTTTTTTTCATAAATTTTTAGAAATAAATGCCTGAAGTTGGTGAAATATTTTGCAGATTCATTATTCTGATGACTTTCTAGCTTAAGTATCTACACTTGCCAAGATTAATCTTTCAAACGTGAGTTCTATTTTCGTCATCACAGTACGAAAGTAATTGGATCTTCAGGAAATTAAGAAAGTTATTCCTATCTGCGAACTTCTATCTCGCAAACACTTTTGTATTTATTTTGCAGTTAACGTTATTTTTTTCGCCATTATGTAAAAGCAAAATAAATATAATTGAGTATATTCTACAATATTTTAATATTATTAAATAGAAATTCTTGTAAAATTATTTTTCAACAAGTTACACTAGCACTACACCAACACTTTACACTATCAGAGGCGTGTTTAAATCGGTATTTTTCCGTCGTTCTCTCAAGATGATATGTATGTATGTATGTATGTATGTAACATTCACTGAGACCTAAAAGATCTATGTATTGTGCCCCCTTACTTCTACTTAGTTTCTGAGGAGAGTCTCAGAGACTAGTAGCTCCTTTAGTCCTATTTCCCGGAGGAATTTTAGGATATCTGCACGCTTCAACTTAGGTAACTGTCCCTCTTCTATCCAGTGGTCTCCCAGGTACTGTGCCCTAGGATTCTGAATTGCTGTGCAGTTCGCAAAATCTACAATCTTCTTCCTCCACTATTTTGAGCTTTTTAAGATGCCCAGTCAGGCGACAATGTCCCGTTAGGATTCCTGTTAAAACTCTTAGTGCAGTTTTACTTTGACTTATGCATTCATTTGATCTCAACAGGTTGTAGTCACCCAGAAGAATCTTAGATTGCCTAAGCCCTACTAGATCTTTCCAATAGTCAGATCTTCTCTTTTCTTCGGCTTTGCCTATTTCTTCCAATATTACATTGGAGCTGATTCCGTAAAAGGGTTCCGGCCCCCAAAAGGGTATTTCAGTCCCCCTCTTCGCTAGTTCATCTGCTATTTCGTTTCCTTCTATTTCAGTGTGTCCTGGAATCCACAGTAATGTAGTATTGTTCTCGCCTAGTTCATTAAGTTTGCCTAGGCATTCCCACACCATTTTGGAACTGATCACACAAGAACTCAGCGCTCTAATGGCTGCTTGACTATCAGACATTATGATAATCCTTTGCCTTCTATATCCTTTGTCAATATTGAACTGGGCATACCTTCTTATTGCGTGAATTTCCGCTTGAAAGATACTTGGGGTTTTTCAAGCTTTCAGAGTGTTTGGTTCCTGGCCCGTACACTCCTATCCCAGTTCCTTCTATTGCTTTTGAGCCATCTGTGTACCATTGAAAGGCATTCTTTCCAAGTCTGGTAATGGTATTTGGATCCCATTCCTTCTTCTCAAGACGATAACTTGGTTATCAAAACGCGCGTCAGATAGTGTTAAGTGTTAGTGTCAAAGGACCAAAGATGTCATGAAACAAATTAAATTAAAACATAAATTTCATAAACCCACAAAAATGTAAGTATTTTAAATGGAATAGGATTCGACATAGACTCGAATTTTTAAAAGTGTAGTTAAGTATTTCAGATGCATACTTATTCATAACATATTTAGAACAGACAACAGGTGCTCAAGTTATCCATTTCCTTGAGGAGCATTTCAGAACTTTAATATATATCGTCAAATTATTAACAATGTTGTTAGTTCATTGCAATTACAGTTTATTTTAGACATCCTCAGACTTACTAAGTATATTCCATCAAAATAGTCATGTACAGTAAGGGAAATAAATGAAATATCTCTGACTGATATCTTGTTGTTTCGTTTCAACCGTAGTCCTTTGTATAATACTGGGTGTTTCAGGAGATTGTACGAAAAACATGAGAAACAAGAGAAGGGGGCTAAAAATAATGATGGTATGCGCAATTGCTTTATAACTAAGTGAAAACTTTTGTATACGTCGTATACTATAGGAGATAAAGAGAACTACTGAAATGGGGCTGGTGTTTAAGGGTTGAAAACAGTTTTTACAACTTTTGTATTTAGAAATATTTGTTAGCAGATTAAAAAATAAACGTATTACCCTTTTTAAAAAAATTATGGCCGCCACAGAAATCGACCGTTTTATGTGTCTTGTTTTTAAAAATTTACATTTTATTACCCAAGCTTCTAAGCATAGTTTTTTTTTCAATATGTGGTTTTACAAATTAAGATTTATATTATATATTCAGAATGAAAAAAGCCCGTGCATTCATGAACACTGTTAGGTGTCACGAAACACAAAATCTACCTGACCAGTTCGAATGTCCGGTTTGAAATGTTTGAATTGAAAATAAATACGTACCACCTACATCTTACATAAAAATAACGTTACTCCAATCCAACTAGAAATGTTAATTGGTATATTTGAATTGTCACAACTTGTTTCCATAATAATCGCATTCACTACTTCGAGGAGTTGTTTTGAAAACATTTATAGAAATTATTTTAAAAAAACGAGTAATTTATTATTTACTCGATCATTGAAAAAAATTCCAAGAGAAATGAATGAAAGGTTGAAACTAGACAGAGCATTAAATAATAATACACTGTCTTGAGGTGTTTTTATAGTTTTTTTTTACGCCGGGAAAAAACAAATCAATTTATTTCAAGTAATATTCACGTTGGTTTGAAAATCTAATGCGCAAAAAAAATAAAACTATTTTATGTGGTGAACTAATATTCTATGCGGCCGATAAGGTAGATAGGAAACAAGTTGTCAAAAATAATTTTATTATTTTTTCAGTTTACTAGTACGCAGTTTAGATTTTAAATGCCAGGAACCTATATGTCTTTATACACCAAAAATTCTATTTATTTAAACTAATAAAATCATTATTTTCATTATTAACAAGCTGAATTTAAAAAATACAACTTTACCAGCTCATGTGATATCGAGCAATATATGAAAATTGGATCAAATGCCTTCAAGTGTATCTACAGATTTGGGCATGTCCCTTGATGAAGCAGGGTATCTTGGGAACCGAATTATTTTCCAATCAGAAGTATAACCACAAGGGTTATGTTGTTAAGGTTTTTGGAATGTAAATGTTTAAAAAGAGAATTGTAAACATCTTTCTTGTTTCCCAAAACTATTAAAATATTTTGGAGAGATCGTACATTTTTTATGAAAAATGGGTGCCGACATTTGTATAAAATATTTAAGCAGTTTCCGATAATGGCTTTGTTTTGCTATCGTCGAACCTTTTATCTGTGTTTCTCGAGGGGATGTTTTTGGGAATATCTTTATGGAAGTGTCAGTTATGGAAAAATTCAAAAATACGATAATACTTTACAACGGCTCATTAAATACAAAAAATAAAAATATTCAAAAATTGAATAGATGAGGCTTTTACTTGATAAAGATCCATACTAAACGATGAAATAAAACAATTTAATTTGTTTAAATCTTTATTTTAGCGAAACGCATCACGAATGTATATTGAACTTAGTTCAAATATATAATGAAGATTTAAACGAATTAAATTGTTTTATTTCATCGTTTAATAGTATTTTCAATCACACAAATTAAAAAATATAATATTATGTAACATTAAAATAAAATTCCTAATTAATATAAGGCTGGAGAAATATGAGATTCTCTTTCGGGCATATTAATTCATATACAGGATAAACACCATAAATAACTTCTCCACTTTATTTCTTCTATCTAAATTTATTTATAATAACGGATAGATTGTATGATAATTGGTTAATTATAGTGAACATAGTTATAACCTTAATATCATTTAATATTTTATTAAAAAAAAATTCGTATTAATGTTATATTTGGTACAATTAGCTAATTCTTGAATAAACATAGTGGTCTATTAATATCTTGCAAAATTAACACTTTAAAATGTTTTGTGAGTTGTTTTATGAGTACTGGAAACGGGTCTACAGATTGCGTAAATTACTTTGGAACCCTGGCATCGGATTACACAAGTACGACAAGGATATATGAAAGAGAGAGAGAAAGAATAATTGTGCGCGGTCATCACTTTGTTTCATCTTAGGGGTCTATACTTATTTTCCGAGACTGGCCGAATGGTCCTTTACAGAGAGAATTCACTAGTTGGTGGTATTCAGTATGCTCCCAACATGGAAGGAGTGAGGGTGTTAAAGAAATAAAAAAATACAATCGTTATTACGTAACCTGTACATCTTAACATTCATTTTTGTCAACATGATCATTTCAGACCAAGTTGACAATGTCTAACTACAATAGGATATTATTTTAGCCATTGTAACTTGAAAATAAAACAGCATTTCTTGAGAGAACCATAATTAATAAACGAAAAAATCCCTTCCATTAATAAATTAAATTGAAAAAATAAAATTCTAAACATAAAATATAAACTTCGTGAAAAAATAAAAATAAAAATCCATTCCAAAGGTAAACATAATTTTAATGAATTAAGTGCTCAAATAAACCACCTTCCTGTGCCAGACAATAACCAAATCTGTGATAAAGATTTGATCTCATATCTCTAAGATTATTTGGCGTAATGCTGGCATAAACGTGCTGTATTTTCACCCTCGAAAAAAAGTCAACGATAACAAGACAAAAATATCATTTGTACAAGCGGTTAAAATAGGGGGGCAATGAGCATTCGATCAGTCTCGGGAAATAAATATACACCCCTAAGGTGAAACAAGGTACACGCCTTAATGACCGCGCATAATTATTTTTTCTCTCTCTTTCAGCTGTTTTTCTGTCGTACTTGTGTAATCCAGACGGTTCGGATGTAATTTACGCAATCTGTATATACTCGGAGTAGTTGTTTCTTTTTCGAAATATGTTCAATTTTAATGAATGGCAATAACTATCGTATCTACTATATAGAAAAATGAAAAAACTTGGATTCATAAAGCAAACATTACAAAATTTATAAATTTATTTACTATTAGTACACTTCGGTGTATATCTTATAAAATAGTTAATATTAAAGCCATAAATTGGATGAAAATAAACTGTTATAATTTATTTTAGTGCACTAAGCTTGATTTTATTATATCCAAATAGACGATTCAGTTTTGTGATCCTAAATTATATTGCCTACTTAAAATTTTAACTATACTATATCGATCCTCCATTTTCTTTAGGAATTTTTTTTCAGATTACCTTTTATAGTTTCCTAGTTATTCCTAAAATACTTTTTTCGCCTTAATTTGTGTATAACTTTTGCAATTTTTTTCTGCTATTGCTCATATTTTTAAGATTAACATGTTACAGTCTAATTGAATTTAAAACAATGTCCAGAAGCTGGTGTTTATCCTGAATCGTACCGTTAATTGGTTTTCATGGTTTTTAGTAAAAAATATAAAAAAACTGATTGAACAGCTCCAATCTAATTTATTGCATATTCTTTCAAATCAATACAAGTACAAATTTTACACTAGACGAGCTTTTGGTCAAAGTTGTTTTTGTTTTTTAACAAAATAAGGAGAACTTTGGAGTAACATCAAAATTCACCAAAACATAAAGGGGACCGAAAATAAGTATACTATTTTTTTTAACTTTTCTTTTCTGGCCATTATATGGACAGAAAAGAGTCTCCTATACAGCAATTATTTAAAACAAGTTTTAATAGAAACCAGATAGCAGTGATCGAAAACCACTTTTTTTACCCAACTCTGGCCATAAAACGGTATCTGAAAGAACATAAAAGTCGTAAAAGGGCTTAATGATCTAGCTATCCTAGAAAATTGTGAGGGTTTAGAGGGGGGTAAAGCCCAAAATTTATTTCCGCAGTGGCATCAGTGAGTTTTTAACCGGCTTCACAACATTCTTCCTATTCAAGGTCGTTTTATTAAACACGCGCTTCTAACATCTACATTTTCTATGCAACATACCTACTTAATATGTAGTTCCCACCACAAAAAATCGTTGAAATTTGAGATATAAAACTTTGCAAAATGATCCGATTAATTATTTCACACGAACTTTTTTTTATTTAATTCATCAGTGTATTGTTAAGTGTTTTGAATTATGTACATTAAAAAATTAACTATAAATATTTCACGCAAAAATTTTAATTTATTCGAAATTGGACGTAGATCGACAGGATATTTTTTAAATGGTTTTATTTTATTGTAAATTAAATCATCAATATTAATATAACCTTCAGCCACGTTACTACTTTTCCATCTTCCATGGTTTAATTACGAACATAGGTAAGCAAGCGCCAAAGTTACTTAGTCGTTCTAAAGACTAATAGTGACAAATTATGACAGATAGAAAATTCTAAACCGTTTTAGTATATCATAAGACATCTATTAAAGATATTATGCATGGCCTTAACTCAAATGTTATCAACATCTAACGATGTACGGTGTAAAGAAACATGGCCTGGTTGTTTTAACAGGTCTCAAAGGGAATATATTAACGGAGATCGGGTACCTCATTTAAAAATAACTTTTAGCTTGATATTAATTGTTAATTATAACTGCTTAATAAAGAAATATGTTTTCTTAATAATGTGAACGAGAATTTAAAAGAAAGAAGAATTATTTTCGATTATTTAATAATCATATAGAAAAAGTATATTATTCTACTCCCTCCTTGAATAATTATAAAACTTCAGAATATATTTGCTACAGAGAAACATCGGTTCGTGAAAAAAATGAAAAATGTATTAAATCAAGTTGCAAAGAAGACAAAACGAAAGGAGTTTCTAATTGGCTGCAAAAATATGACTTTTATTAAAAATTAAATATCTCCTCATTTGCTTTCAATCCTCCGAATATTCCTTTACACAAAGGGCCCATCCCTGTTTAAACCAATTTATGAGAATATATCTAATTTCTCAAAAATAGAAATTTAATTAGGAAATTGAATAACTTGTCATTTTTAACTTTAGAGAGCGAAGAAGCTAACACATTTTAATTTATGGATCATAAAAATGTAGGAATACCTACGTTTGGTTTCAATATTTAGAATTATACAGAAAATAAAAAAATCTTCATGTATTTGATTATTATGTGGATTTTTCTTTAAAATAGAAAAGAGTAAAACCTACTGTGCATTCTAATTTTACAGATTCAAAATAGTTTGCAGTAAAACTTTGAAAGAAATGTAAGTAAAGTAATGACAAGTTAATTGATTGAGAATTAAATTAAGAAAAACTTTTGTTTCGACAGCAAATACTTTTTATCCCAGTTCAACTGATGCATCTTACGATTTTTGTATAAATTTTCTTTTTTAAAATGTTCAGTAATAAATGTTAGAGTACACAAAATAACGACAATAAATTAAACAATTAAAAGTTATTTTTAACTAATAAAAATTTACTTTCATTTGATCTTGTCTCATCTCGACCAAAAATAGAATTACTAAATAAACAGGAACCGATAAACTCAGAAATTCCGACATTATATAATCTCGAATCAGCTGTTAGTAACCGACCTAGGTAGGAATGTAACTTTCGATTTTCACCCTCACAGCAAACAAAAGCTTTGAGGAACAGGAGTATCTACAGAGGGATTATTTAAACGCTGATCCTCACTGTTGTTGCTTATAGATATTCAATAAATAATAGGGAAATCGGAATAATAATTCACCATTATAAATAATACCTATGTATAATATAAACAAAATGTTTTTCAAAAGTCTAACCAAAATGGCGGACAAAGCTCAAAACTACCCCTATGTTTCTTATAATATATCTCTTAAATGTAAAGGTGTATTTTGATGAAATTGTTACTGAAATCACTTGGGTTAATTAAATACCTAATGCTGCCTGTACTAGTGAAGTTTATTTTATACCGGCAATCTTAAAATTTGGAAAATGGTTAAAAAGCGTTACATATAAACCTTAAAAACAAAATATATGAATAATCTTAAGTCTACCCTATTTGTAAAAACATTTACATCTTAACAATGAAGAAGAAAATGTATATATAAATCTTTGTTTAATTTTGTAAACTGTTGATTAGGTGGTTTATTTAACAAGACCGGTTGGAGTAGTTTTGAGAAATGTGTTTTGGTAGTCAAATTTTTAAAACTTACCTTGTCATAGTCTAGGGTAACTGGTGGGAGGGCATCATTGTCCTTCTGGCACACATACTGAAGGTTGAATTTGAGGCAAAAGTTGTGGAAGCAAGCGTGACAATCTGAAGTACATAAAGGAACACAGTTACAACAACAAGTTAATTCACATGAGCACAAGAGGTTGTGGAAAGAAACAATTCGAGCGCAGCAAAATTCGGCACCAACTTCATTGGTACCATATCCCCAATAAAGTTCTCTGTCACGAGGTTTACAGTTTTGTCCCATGGAGCTAGTTCCCTGATGATTAGTGTCTCCATCAGAACACGTACCCTCAGCTGATACAACAGTCATAGAGACCGGCCGGCCAATTCCTCGTAGCATGTAGTTTTCGGCATCCACAGGTAAAATATTCGAGAATAATCTTTTTGGCATTTTGTTTTTACCAATATCGTTGTCGCCACTTTCTTCCTGTACGCTCATTTTTACTTTTCATTTATTTCGTTTCTTAACTAACTACTCTCAGCAAACACATTCACTTCTACATCACCACTCCACAACCTCACACTTGAGACTACCGGGTGGCAGAAATCGGAACTGGGAACTGGCCCAACTCGCACAACTAACAGAATACAGGCATGCGCAGTCAACATTAAGATCACGCTGTGGATACAACCGCGCGCGCCCCGCAGTCCACACTTCGTCTACTTTTGTTCCCAAGAGGCAGATAGCCTCACGTCATTACTTTATATAAAACCGGTCTTTCGATCCAAACCTCTGTGCTCTCTCACTTAAAACTAATATACTTATATCAACGTGTACTGAATAATCAAAATTTTATTTCGTTTTTACGTGTAATGGAATATTTTTTTTATTCTCCTATCACGGTTACATTATATTGAATCCAATATTGCGTTTAAACGCAAACATTTTGGAAAATATTACAGGAAGTAGGTGTAAAATAAAAATATCATGTGTAACGCTGCAGCAAAAAAAATATTTACCTTCGTTTTAATTGGGTTTCAGAAACACGAAGTCTATTCATTAAACTAGAATGAAATGTTCTAAATAGATTAGGATTAAATTGAATTTGTGCCTTTGAATTAGTTTGGAAAATGACAAAACATGCACACTCACTTTTTATTGTTGAGTGGAGTGATTTATATAAAAACTAAATAAGTTTGTACTTTTTTGTGTTTAATTTCTCTTGATTTTCAGTTTGGTCGAGATTGACGATCTGGACTGAGAAAATTTTGTCATAGAAAATAACCTTCATAATTTTACACTTCTTGAAGTTTTTCGCATGAATTTAGAAACACTATATATACAGGGTAACTCAGGAGTTTTTGACAAAAAATTGGATACGAAGTAAAATATTGAAAATGTTTCCAGTGAATTTGTAATTTTCTATTAATCAATATGGATTTTTTTTGCAAAACATTGCATATAAATATTTGCAATGTAACTGCAAGATTTTCTTACGTTTTTAAATGCGAAAGAAATAAAAAATAACTAGCATTAGTAGCAAGTTCTTCTCTTTTTTTAAGACTAAATTATGATCCATACATATCCAGAAGTATCGATTGAATGAGTGAAAGTATTGAAGCTCCTGATAATTTGGAAGTTTGTAAATAAAATTTTATCATTTTCAAAATCATTATATCATCCAATAAATTTAAGCTAGTAAACAGGATGGTGAATTTGGTGATAAGTAAGAATAATTGTTAACGCGCATTTTCTAAAAATTTGATTATTGTATTATTAATTAAACAAAATATTACTCAACCCAATCGGTAAATTACTATTTTGTCGATTATAAAGCAATATGGTTATAATAAGTGTGATCTTTTTTTGTTTCAAAAGATTTTCCAATTATTTCATCTCCCGTTTTTATATTGGCAAGACTTAAAAACATTTATTTTGACATCACCTTGCATGATCGTTTTGAATTATTAGATTCCTGGTATTCGAGGATTAAAAGGTCTGTAACATTTACGACCCAAAATAAATGATTTAAATATGGATGTTGATATATTAAATTCAGTTTCAGTTAAATATGTTTTTATTTGCATTGGTTGTTTCGAAGTCTTGACTGCACGTGCGACTACGTTGCCATCTCTTCAAAATTTTCTTAAATATAGTAACATATAAAAAGTGGTTTTAATCAATTTTTCTTTTTTCAGTAATTTCAAGCGACTTATTTTAATGTTTACTAATAAATTTACATTATGTATTTTTTTAAAAATATTTCCAAACTAGCTTTCTTATAACATCACGAACTAACAGTTTACTGAAGTAAGAGGAGCATTTGTGTAGCGAGCCTAACAATTTTAGAAAATATATCTGACAACATTGCTTTATTTTATGGTCATCACACTGACAATAGTTAGAGTATATATTCACTGCGACAAGGAAATAATAGGAAACCATGGTTAAAGAGATGGAGCGAAAAGGCTTAGTAACACTTATAATGCTGAAAGAAGAACTGGCAGTAGAAGATGCAGATTCTTCTAAAAATGTTACGTGTTTCATAGGAACAATTTAATTATTTGTTTTGCTTTTTTATAAAATATGGTGTGGAAATAAATAAACGAAAGACGAATAGATACCAGAGACTAGAGGTTATCCTGCAGAGTCAGTGAAATCAAATTAAAGTAAATATTACACTATATTTTTGCCCTACGTCGTCAAATAATTGATAGAAAATCTTCTAAAAACATATCGCCTCAATTAAAATTGAACAGAAATAGGACAAGTTTTGATGAATTCAAAAATTGATTAAAAAAAGCTGATACAAAATGTGTACGTATTTATCAATTATTTAGGATCCTAAAAAATTGAATGAAACTTCTAATTAATCATTGATATTTACAAACTAGCTTTAAGATCGGAGTTACTTTATGGTTTGAGATAAAATGCGAAATTTATCTTTTTAAAATACAATTTAAATTTCGCTCCAATATTCTATATTAGTAATGGCGTCTGTCTAACACGGTTTTTTAAACAGCTTGCAAGTTGTTAAAAGTTTATTTGACTCATAATTTTAATTAATTTGTGCGATAGTGTATCAAAAACTAAGGAAGCAGCTTTGCAAAATCTTACTTGAGCATCGGTTTGTCGTTTTCAAGGTCGTATGCTACTTGGCGTTACTAGGGAGGAGCGTCTTAGTCTTTAAAAAAATAGAGCAATAAAAAAATTACTTAAAAGGCCAAGTTAAAACTGATATGGGGCCTTTTTGGAAACTCACTTCAGTAAGCTCCAGTGAAATATATGGCAACAGGTCGTTATTTTGAGATGACAAATGGTTATGTAGCTTCCCCCTTTCGATTTTTGAGACAAATTTTCCATTTAAACTTAAAATTAAGAATATTATAATTAATTCCTTTTCATTTACTGTTGCCTTATCTTTTACTGGAGCTTACTGAGTTTCCGAAAAGGCCCATACTGTTAATAGAACTACAGACAAATAATGCATTTTCTGAGGTTTAGTCTTAGAAGACAATTTTTAAAATCTGAGCTCGAATTTGCAGACTAGTTTCAAATAAAACTGGTGTAACATAAAAAATATTGCGTGTAATATTAAATTCGACACGATTTATCTTATAACAGTGGATTAAGTAACACAATATAAGCATAAATCCATCTATAAAAGTCTCGTTTATTCTAACATGAGTCACCTTGGGGAATACTTTTCAACATTGAAATGCTGATCGAACTGAAAAAAAAAATGTCGACTGAAGCAAAATTCTTACATATTGCTTAGTCAACCGAAAAATTGATAAACAGAAAAGATTTTTAATTTCCAATAAAAATATATAAAGATTATTACAGTTTCCTGTAATATTGTCGTATTTAACATTTTTCAAAAACAATGACCGTTCCACTAAGAAGCAACAACTACTTCCCGTGATATATGCACCGACGGATATTGAATTACACTTCAAAGTCAAACGGAGTTGGTATATCTACAAGATATTTTAAAACCAACTATTCTGGTTGGAGGTGAAGATGTCGCTACTGTCACAATCTTTACATTTCCGTTACTGGAAGACATGTATTGATTGTGATTGAAGTGTATTCTTAAGTCCGGGATTAGAGATTCTCGGACGGATAACTTATACTGATGATGCGCCGAAACCGGTCTACAAGTTGTGTTGTCCCTTCTAATTGCAAACCAGAAAGGTTGGTTTTAAAATATCTTTTAGATATACCAACTCCGTTTGACTTTGAAGTGTAATTCAATATCCGTCGGTGCTTATATCACGGGAAGTAGTTGTTGTTTCTTAGTTGAACGGTCACTGTTTTTAAAAATATTTTTCAAAACTGTATAAAGCGTTAGAATAAAAATAATTGTTCTTCGAATAATATATAAATCAAATCTACAAAACAACAAAGGTTAAATCAAATTTAAAAAAAGTACAACATCCCTAAAGGTAAATTTAATTTAATTTAAAAGTCTTTTAATGTAAAAATGCAGAACATAACTTTTAAATTACATTTTGCTGCTGAGTCGTAAAAATCACTGATTAATACCAACAAAGCATTGTATCTTTTTCACAATTACCTTTGTCGCGTGGTATGTTGAATCACAGTAGTTTGGAATCAAGAAATAGTCCCAAATAAATATTTTTTATTTTTAGTCTACCTAAAAAGAGCAGTTGCGTTTAATTGATAATGTCGAAGTAGGTATTATTTTCGACCAGCTGTTTAACTATTTTTCAATCCTACGAAAAATAAATTGAATCACCATGAGGCATTGTTTACATCGAATTTTTCCTCTCTTACTGGAATTGTTAACAATAGGTATGTAACCGCTGTACATGAAACGTTACGAATGGAATGGAATTCAAAAAAGTAATGTGTGATTACGAAAATATTTCAATTATTTGCAATTTAATTGTCTTGAAGTGAAAAAAAATGAAATAGATAAAGAAGTGTAAGGGTAGCGAGGCAGCAGAAATGTTTCAAAACATATTAAAAGCAAAAAATGTATCCAAAATGAATTTACGTTTATGATGAGCCCAACCGTGGTCAAGTTGTATTATCTCTCTTAAGGAGGTGTCCTTCTTTTGTTCGTTCGTGAATTTTCCAAGTGCCAAAAGACAATCGACTCATAGAACGTTAATACAATTTTATTTAAATGTCTTGGGTCTATTTAGTATTTAAAACATTACAACCGAAAAAAAAGTGCATCTTATCAAGAACTTTCGTGTTTTCAGTAAAAATAACGAAGCGCCTCATTATAATTTCAAATAGAGTAAGAAGGGTGGCGCGTTTCCCACTAGAGAACAATTAAATCCGCACTGTTTGCCAAGTCACAGCTTCACTGAGCTAAAGTTCTTTTTTAATTCCTTTATCTGTGTTCTGGAAAATAGTAACGTGAGGTACAGACCAACTTCGCGAGCTGTTCTCGAACAGTTTCCGAACATTTTCCGAGCTTGGTATGTTCGCGAGTTCGCGAAATGTTGTTATTATTTATTTTAATGTCCTGCTCGTGGTAGTGCGAAAAGTACACATTAAGCTTGTATAAGAATCCCCTGTTTCCAAAAATTGCAAAGTCAAGGCCAATCTTTCTCTAGATAAAATACACTTCCGATAATTTGTATCTTGTTTTGATATTATCGGTTCTACTAGTACCAATATCTTCTCAAAATCTGCTACAACCATACGGCTAAAATTACGAAATAAACCTTAGTCCTCCATTTGTAAATCTCTTAGTAAAGGAATTCCACCTTATTTAGAGCTATTTTTGAATAAACTTCTATGCCACTATCGCCCAGTTTTATTACGTTTCCTTTTTTCGACTCGACACTTTGTTTTAATAAAAACTAGGCAGCACAAGCAACTGTTACATCGCTTTCTTCATCGTTTTCTTCATCGTTTTCTTCATCGCATTATTTTTTATTTATTTTTATAAATTATAATAGAATAACTATTTCTTGAATGTTTTTAATATTATTTTTAATATCTGGAACACTGTAGCGAACTCGACGAACTGTACACGAGTAGGAGGGATTAAAGGAAACTCTTCTAGTGTGGACGAATGTGTTCACGAGCTGATTGGTCAAATTAGGCTTGTTCGGCAGCTGTTCACTAGCAGCTCGCGAACTTTGTATTTTAGTCTGTACGAGCCTTAATATGTGAAAAAAGAACTAATACAGTGCATCACCTAACGTTATTTTAATTCTGAAAATTAGTTGGGATTCATAAGGGTTGTATTGAAAACTTCTGCTATTGATTTTTGACAAACTTAACTTTACCGCTTCCTTCTCGAATTATACACATGATTATTTCTACGATCGCACTACATTAAAAGTATGTGGTTTCAACATTTTATTAAAACAGATTAGATAATATTAGTATTATTATTATAATTATGACGGAAAATGTCTATTTTACAGTTAGATTTGGATGTGTAAAAGCCTACTTTAGATAATAATAGTAGAAAAATATATTTATTTAAAGCCCGAATAAAGTATTAACCACTATAATTTTTTAAATGTTTCATAGGTGAATAATTTTCAAGCATTTGGTCTAAACTTACGTTTTTGTTTATAACTTTCGTTAAATTAACTGATTATTGCATTTTACAAATTCTCCTCACATGCAAACACCATTGTACTTTTTTTATTTACTTTTCTACACAAACATATTGTATTTTTCCATTCACTGTTCAGCATAAACATCATTGTACTTTTTAATCAGTTTTCAATGTTTATATTTAGATTAAATATTGTTTAGAATTGTCAATTTTATTTTAATGTACTCTATCACTAAACACACCTTCTATAGAGGAACTGAAGGTGGTGATAAAAAATCGTACAAGCGGTTGAACAAACATAAGATTTATTTTTTCAATAAATACAATTCGACACCATCGCTATTTATAGAAAATTGTTAACCGAAAATATTTTTATCTATATATAATGTTTTGTTTTGAAAAAATTATTACATAAAATTTCAAATTATTTCTTTTAATTTTCTACAACAAACAAAAAATGTTCCAAAAACTGCAAACAGACAGAGCCAGTCTAGTGTGAACGCGAGACTTGATAATACTCCACACCTATGGTCGGTGGTGTGAGGGTGATAGTGTATATCAAATATCCTGTAAATGTGACAAATTTTGTCAAGGTGAAGCATCTAGACCATTAAAAATCCGTATAAATGAATACAAAAAGTATATTAAAGATAGGGAGTTCTTTATGTCAGGTATTTGCAAACATGCTTGAGAAGAGGGGCATCACATTCAATGGGATCCGGCGCACATAATATTGAAAGAACCCAATAATAAAAGTCGAAAGATCAAAGAAAGTGTTTTAATACAAATAAATGCGGATAAATGTGTAGCTATTATTTCAGCCAAATGTAGTAAAATTTGGATACCAATGTTAGAAAGAGAAATGGTGGGAATGCTGACCGGAAATTGTAGGCTGAGGAAGCATATGCACATAATTGGCCTAGCAGATGACAGCCTATATAGGTTTTGCCAGGAAGAAGACGAAACCGTGGAGCACATACTCTGTGAGTGCGAAGGCCTAGTAAAGGTGCGGTTTCACCTATTAGGAGAAGAAAAACCGAGGACAGAGAGCTGCAAGGGAGGCGATATCCAGGCGTCTAACAAAAAGAATAAAGCTAGATATAAAATAAAAAATAAATAAAAATAGGGAGGACCACAATAGATCTGCAAAGGTCGCAGTGGGATAGGACAAAGAGCCACTCCATTTCTAATCTAATCTAATCTAGAAAGAGAAATTTCCAATAATCAAAACCACAAAACTGATCACACATAGCTTTAAAACAAAAATAATCATAATCTCAACAAAATGTCTAAAATAAGCAAAGTTATATCCTTAAAAAACTGCTCCTGGAACGTGCACTTCACTAGAACCCATTCTTAATAGACCGTAATACTAGATCTGTCAGGAAAGAAAATAGAAAAATAGAATAATTCTTGATAACGGCAGTTGCAACGCTGTCGAAACGTAGAAAATAAAAACAATAAAACATGAATGTGGTTTAATTTCTATTAAAAGCACCAAATAATGAATACATCTTAACAAACGTACAGAAGATAAGAGTATTTCAAAAAATTGTTTTTTTCTGATGATACCACACTTAAATTAAAAAATTGATACATTTTAAATTTTTTTAAATAAAAGAAACCCAATAATTATTAAAAATTATTCTACTTATCTATAAACAACTCTTTCTAAATTGAACTCGAGTATAAAAATACCTTTACAGCAATTTGTGCATTTTCTTTTTATATTTATTAGGCACAATGTAGATAACTTTTTATTTAATTGTCAAGAACCATTTGGAGGATGTAATGTAAAGGTTAACCAACAACATTTTACCGATAATTCAACAAATACCTAAAAAAACATAAATATCATCCCTACGGAGCATACCAATGTCACGAGACGATCTCTAAATATACCCAATTTATGTTTTCAGTATCTTTAGCCGAGTACAGTTTCGATATTAAAACAACCGGCATTTTCAAGGATTAAAAAGGTCGACTTATCGACAACGCATTTATTGTGTAATATCGTAAAAATGGTTGTCCGCCTTAGTGAGAACCAACATTTTCGCCTTGTCCGAATCTAGCACAGCCAGCAACCAACAACACACACCGACTAGATACTGCTGTTGTCACGTCAATTTTATTTCAAAAAATTTACTACATTTTTTAGTGTATCTATCTATTATCCTTGAACGCCAAAAAAAAACGGAGATCATTGTCGAGGTATTTATTATACAGGGCGGTCGAACAAAAATGAAATAATATAAATGCTTTAGATAAATATTAGAACCTGATCAAATCGGTGTTTTTTTGCGGTATTTTATATTCCTTCACTTCAACTGATTTGGGTGTTTTGGTTGACCAATCAGTATGTTTTTAAGGACTGTTACCTAGGATGGGGTGTCCAAGAGGAAAAACATTTTTATATTTAGTTTTAGGGAAAAATGTCAGTTCTAAAACATGATAAAATGAAGTAGAATTCAAGTTTTTCAAAACATGCTCAATTTTATGTAAAATCGCATGAATTTTTGTAATAAGTTCGATTGTAATTGTAATAATAATCTGGTAGATGACGTTTACTACGCACCTAAGTAACTGTCAACAACTCAACAATTTAATTGAAAATATCCAACATTATTAAAGAAATTTGATCAGGCAGGATCTGCGAAGACAACAAAAAGATCGAAAAGGACGATGATGATGAAGCTACTGCACTAGCTATGCTTCCAGTAAGTGAAAATCGCATATTGAGTTTACGAAAAAGAGCAGCGGCAATTGATTTTAACAAGAAGCCACTTACAGAAAATATTCAAGCTTTTAAAAAAAAAATTGGTTGGTAGATGATGAACTAATGACAAATTTAGGATAGAGATCTTAACATTTGGATTTGGCAACGCTGTTAAATAAACTGAAAACAATACCCTTGCAGCTA
This sequence comes from Lochmaea capreae, assembly GCA_949126875.1. NCBI lineage: Eukaryota > Metazoa > Arthropoda > Insecta > Coleoptera > Chrysomelidae > Lochmaea > Lochmaea capreae. The sequence continues at coordinate 4,533,019 of OX421402.1, forward strand.
CTGTTTCGAGTTATCATCATCCTTCTTTTACTCGGGCACTGCATGGAAACGAAACAGCCTAGCTTCCTAGAATTAAGTTACCAGTACCTTTGAAGCATTTACAAGTTTAATATTCCCCGAAATGGGCTTATTTTAATTGGTAAATTACATTTACCAAAAGAGATGCATTTGGATAACTTTTTAGACGGTTTATTTCACTTGAATCAATAAAATAAAATTAATAGAATTACACTCAATTTAATCATTGAAATCTACAATTATTTAATGAAATGTGTTTTTGTGGATTAATAATTAATTAATGATCAAAATCATTTATTTCAAATTGGTGCTTAAATAATTGTTGTGATTTGCGACGAAAAGATGTAACTGCAGATGTACTGATGCAAACGTAAAGGTTGACATTTCATATACAGGGTGATTCATTAAGAATGGACAATATCTGAACTGGAGATACTACACACCAAAATATGGCGATTGAGTTCAACATGTCTTGTACAAATGTTGCAGGTTTACGGTTCCACCGGTGAGGAAAATGTTTATTCAGGTATTGCCGTACTGGCAGAGAAAAACGTGGCGGCGCCCCCACAAATGATTGTTTTTCCAATAAAAAACACCTCGTCTAGTAATCGTCGCCTCATCGGTGAAAAGGAGGTAATTAAGAATCCTGGTTTTCGTTTTGTTTATCTAGCATAGATTGAGCAAACTGTAGGCGAACTGGTAAATCTTGAGGTAGCAAATTTTGGACAGGAGTATAGTAGTATGGACGGAGACTTTCTTTTTTTAAAATTCTCCAGATAGGCGATTGGCTTATTCCTGTTGCCGCACTGAACCTGCGAGTACTGAGATCTGGATTTTCCGCAATACGAACTAAAACCTCTTCTTCATCATCGACGTTGATATTTTTTGGAGCACCATTTAAGCTTTTAGGACGAAAACACCCTGTTTCGCCTAGGCGGGTAAAAATACGTCTGAACAGTTTGTGATTGGGTTATCTTCGATTTGGGTATGATTCTAAATACCTTCTGGCTGCACCAAGTCCACGATAATTTGACTGAGCAAAAACACAAATAATATCACGCATTTTACTGTTGGAAAATTCATTGTCATGGCATTTTCTTATTTTACTACAAATAATACACTCTTATTTAGTGAAATTGTCAAATATTCATTTACACGAAAAACTTACAAGTTCTGACTCAATAAGAATACTTGAAACAAAGTCAATGTAATAACGGTGGCTTAGGAGTCTTTACGCTGAATGTTTAAAATGCAAATAACTCAAAAACTGATAGAGTTACATGGAATAAACAAGAGTACCTTTTTTTCTAGTTATTTTAACCATAACTCATTAGGCAAAAAAAATATGTTGTAATTTATCTAAGTAACAGGGTGTAACTAACGCCCTGTATGAATAGTGCTAAATTCAGCATACAATTCGTGATTTTCATGCAAAAAAACATTAAGTAGCCAATTTTCAACACGATCCTGCTTAAAATCACAAAATTATTAAGAAATTTCAAATTAAAATTCCCACTTTAAATACCCCGTATCTCGTAAACCTGCATGATTTGTATGATACATGTTAGGCTCAATCGCCATATTTTGGTGTGTATTATCTCCATTTCAGAGATTGCCCATTCTTAATGAATCACCCTGTATAGTGAGGTTGTAACACCTGAATAATTCCGAATATATTTTTTGAAATAGCAATCTGTCAATTTTTCAGAGTTCTTCAACATAATATATAGGGTGTTCCATTTATAAAATCATTAATATGCCTCAATCGTCTGAAACATCCACTTTGACTATAAGTAACTTTTGTATTAAACTTTTTCTCCGGTCTGTAGGTTAGTTCTAAAAAATGGTAATGTAATTGAAAATATTAAAGAGGATAAATATGATACTCAATATAATCATGTGTAATTTGATACATCTAATAGTATATTATTTAACAAGCATATAATGATTGTAATTATTCACACCCAATTTAGGAAGGGATTATTGTAATTTGCAATTATTATCTTCGATTTTTTTTAAATTTTGTGAAGAAAACATTATTTTTGTGTTAAAGAGGTAAAAATTGCAAATTATATTTTTTTATACACAGCAGTTCAATGAAAACTATCCACCCCAGATAATACTGAATGTTACACGTCAAAAATCATATAAATGGGGACGTCTTTTTGCTCATATGTAGACGTTATAACTTTAACCTCCTCCCACCTGTGGTCACCCCAACGAATTTTTCAATTGGAACACCCTATATTTTACTTCAAAAATTAAATCTGCACTAAGTTATAACCAATTTTCTGTCAAAATCGGAACAAGTTCAACGCCCTGTGTAATGGAAAATAATAATAATCTATTCAAGATTTTTAATGACTATCAAAATTTACAAACATAAATGATTTTGCAAATATTCATTAAATCAAATACATGGTGAGTCAAAACTCAAACATTATTTTCTCAATAATTTTAAATCGACCACCCTGTAAAATAATAATAATAGCTTGTTGAATAAAAGTTAATTTTTGAAATATTAAATTTCTGTAACTGTAACATTCAGGTGATACATTTTTTTCTGAAGCTTTTTCCAAAAGGGTGTGGCTGAATATTTTGCTTTCAATTTTCCACGCTATTGCATTTCATTTCGACATTATACTGCTTCCCAATTTCTCGTTTTAGAATTTGGTGAATAAAATGTAAAACATTTGATCCTTGAACATTTCTACTCTACGTCGCTTTTAAATTTTTATCTCTGGTAGCATAAAAAAAAGTTTGATTTTTTAAAATAATTACACTCCATATTTTAACAATCGAGTATTTTCAATTATTGATTCCTGACATAGAACAGTCGTATAACAGGACATTTTCTAACTTAGTGTACAGGGTTTGAAATCGTTCATACGAAAATGAAAAAAGTAGTTAAAGTACATTTCACAATATTTCGTTGGGAATTAATAATAAAACTTTAGAAATCTCATTGTACAGTAAACGGTAACAGATCCATAACAAACATGCTATGGGTTTTTCTCTTGAAACAATAATGTTGGTGTAAAGTAAAAACGAAATATCTAGGAATGGAGTGCACAAACAGATGGGTTCTTGTTGGAAAGATGATAGCAACGTAAGGTTAATTTTATAAACGGAAAAAACAGTACTTAATTGTGTACAATACAGGGTGTTTGCTGTGATCATTTGAATAATATAATATAATATTTCAGAACTTTTTCGTGAAAAGATTAATAGGGAGACAAAAAAAAGGTAAATTTTTTTCCGTTACTGAGATTACGCCTACTTCCTCCCCCAATACTTTCGAGGGTTGCTCGTAGATAATTTAAATTAAGAAACGAGTAGTAAGATATTGTTTGTGGTTTTATACGTAAATGTTTAACCGATTTTTAAAGTACAAGAACTATTTTTAAATTAACCCGGATCCTTTTGATAATAAACGTTCGCTTTCACCCTTTTAGATATGTTAGACACTTGTCACTTTTTACTAATTATCTATAAATGAACAAGAACAATTATGTTAATTAGAATTAGAGATTGTACTAGACGTTGTTCAATATAGAAATAAATACTGAAGAAACCTTACAATACAGCAGTGCTGTGTAAAGTAGAACCAGAAATCTAAGAAAGTCGTAAATCAATATTAGCTAACGACCCTTATTATTACCTATTGTTCGAAATATTGTCCTTAAAAAGAATGGCATTTTAATAATAATGGGCTCTCCATTATTTTTGGCTTTTGTTGACAGTTTTGTATTTAAATTGAAGTTGATTTAGAATCCTTGGTAAGAATATGTTTAAATGTGAGTAAATAATAAAATTTACTGACCTGGCCACCAGACTTTCCGTACCAGTGGGGTATTAACGATATTATAGCGGTGATGGTCTATTTACGGTTACAAAATAAATTACCTGCCACATTTGGAAAACAAGACAAGACCGCTTTCCAATTTCAGAAATAAAAGGGGGAAAGTTCAACAACATTTAGTTATGATCTACCTAATAATCCGTTGTTTTTATTTTAAAGGGTCTATTCGATTTTTGTGTCGTGAAAAATGTGGCGTCCAAGGACTCATCCTGAAGCTGGTGGTCGTAGTGCCACCCCCATGGGAAACCAATTATACTACATGTTTATACTTCCCTTCTGGAATGCGGAATGTCCAAGCATCATATGTTCAAAAAAGTGCTTCTTTAAGCACCATATTCCACAGTGTTTAAAATAGTTACTAAATATTGTAAAGTTTCTGAACTATAATCACATTCATTATCAATATATTAACAAAAGAATAATCGAACAACTTACCTACTTTAAATAATAATTGACAGCACTGGTAACCAAGAAAGGATATTATGGAAAGAACAGAAAAAGCTATAAAAACATACTTAGATTTATTAATAAGTAGGAAATCTCAAAAAGAACCAAAATTACAGTATTCCAAACAGTTTTTAGACCGATACTCACTTACGGCAGCGAGACGTGGGTACTGTACCAAAAAATGAAAAGTAGAATACAAGCTATAGAAATGAGATACATAAGATCTGTTAAAGGAATAACAAAACGAGACAGAAGAAAGAATGTAGACGTAAAAGAGGAGCTAGAAATAAAATTCATGCTAGATTATGTAGAAGAAAGACAACTGAACTACTGGTGGGATCTACTACAGCGAATGGAGGATACTAGACTGGTTAAAAATGTATGGGAAGCTAAGGTGATTGTTAAAAGAGACAGAGGTAGACCAACAGAATCATGGGATAACAACACAGCAAAAATATTAAAGCAAAGAGGGAAAACAATTATAGAAGCTAAACAATTAGCAAGAAATAGAAAATAATAAAACACTTTTGTTGATAAAACTTGAAATTTTAAGAAATCTCCCTATACCGAAAGGTAGAAGGAAATTTGATTATATATATAATAGTTATTATAAACTTTCTGAACTATAATCGCATTCATTATCGTCTATGAATGTTTTTGTGTTATATATCATAAATACATAACAGTTCTCATTATATTCAAGTGATTTTTCTTAATAATTATCTTAACCTACCAGCTACAAAACAAAATTTAATGGCTAAGGCAGGTACAGCTCTGCGTAGAATTGACCTCCTGCTGATAACTCGAGTGCTTGGTGATTTACGATCTTCTTAGATTTCTGATCGTACTTTACATTTCTGATCACAGCTAGTCTACTGAGTATTTTTTATCGTTTTCAAACTTATGAAATAAGTCGTCCAAACAAAAAATTTGGAAAAATCAAGGAAGAAAGACAAAGGTACACATGGAGATCGTCAACGTATCTGTTGCTAACAGTGACATACTTTAATCAAGTTTTTTTCTTCTAATTGATTACCTTCTATGCTGCGGAAATTCCTACGATCATTACCGACATTTGGCCGGCAACCTGAACAGATAATTTCCTTTGAAAATTTCCAACCGCACTGCCACTTAGTTTAGTGAAGCCTCAGCTTTATATAGAAAAATTTCGTTGACGAGTGTTATTAATTCCCTTCGGTCTACAATGCCATTTTGCTCATGACAACACGACACAATCCACAATAGGTCGAACACAAACATTGAAATCTAACCTTCTTTCAGTCGGTTGGAGATGGATAAATCGACGAAAGATAAGAAAAAATGTATCATCTCGTTTCAAAGATTCAGGTTTAACTGAAAGCAAAACTGATGGGGCCAAACGACGTATCTAAAATATATTTTTTATCTTAATGGCATCAAATTCTTCATAAATTTTTGCATCAGCTTATTAATTATTATGTAATATAATGTTTTATCGCTGGTATATATGTTACATTGAATTTTTTGTCGCATCTATATTATGAACAGGATATTATAATGGATATTGATTTTTTGCTATGTTCGATCTTCATACAGGGACGTATAACCCTGGGGCTATCCATAATAGAGTTACTCTTAAGTGGGTCCCGGGGCACAAGGGTATTGTAGGGAATGAAAAGGCAGACATCCTAGCCAAGCTACGGTCTGAGACTGCATTCACTGGTCCTGAACCAGTATTTGGGATGTCTATAGCTGCTGCACGTGGTTGTATATACAGATTGCGTAAATTACATCCGAACCGTCCGGATTACACAAGTACGACAGAAAAACAGCTGAAAGAGAGAGAAAGAATAATTATGCGCGGTCATTAAGGCGTGTACTTTGTTTCACCTTAGGGGTGTATACTTATTTCCCGAGACTGGCCGAATGCTCATTGCCCCCCTATTTTAACCGCTGTTGCCAGAAGCGCAGATTAATTTGTACAAACTATATTTTTGTCTCGTTATCGTTGACTTTTTTTCGAGGGTGAAAATACAGGTTTGTGCCAGCATTACGCCAAATAATCTTAGAGATATTAGATCAAATCTTTATCACAGATTTGGTTATTGTCTGGCACAGGAAGGTGGTTTATTTGAGCACTTAATTCATTAAAATTATGTTTACCTTTAGAATGGATTTTTATTTCTATTTTTTCAGGAAGTTTATATTTTATGTTTAGAATAGGTGTAGGTACCTACCTACTTATTTTATTTTTTCAATTTAATGTATTAATGGAAGGGATTTTTAGTTTATTAATTATGGTTCTCTCAAGAAATGCTGTTTTATTTTCAAGTTACAATGGCTAAAATAATATCCTATTGTAATTAGAAATTGTCAACTTGGTCTGAAATGATCATGTTGACAAAAATGAATTTTAAAATGTACGGGTTACGTAATAACGATTGTATTTTTTTATTTCTTCAACACCCTCACTCCTTCCATGCTGGGAGCATACTGAATACCACCAACTAGTGAATTCTCTCTGTAAAGGACCATTCGACCAGTCTCGGGAAATAAGTATACACCCCTAAGATGAAACAAAGTGATGACCGCGCACAATTATTCTTTCTCTCTGTTTCATATATTCTTGTCGTACTTGTGTAACCTGAGGCCAGGGTTCCAAAGTAATTTACGCAATCTGTATCTCGGTGGACTCGAACTAAACATCAGTCGTACTGGAGACAAGTGCCAAAACAGGAACAAACTCCTGGTCAAAAAACTCTCGGAGACGCTGACTAATGGAATATTAAACCTTAGCAAGGGCCAGATAAGGATAGTGACGGGTATACTCACCGGTCACTGTAACCTAAGGAAGCACATGCACACAATCGGCATATATAGGGAGGAACCCTGTCGGTTGTGCATGGAAGAGGAGGAAACAGCCTCTCTCACATTACCTTCAATTGTGAAGCATTATCTCATTGGAGATATAGACTCCTAGGACTAAAACATCCAAGGGAGAGTTTCTCCAAGAAGGACCTACTGAAAAAACTGTTGAGCCTGATAAGGGCTACTGGTCTCTTCACATAAACGACACAACCAAGAGCACAAAAACCTGAGGTGCCTTTGACTGGTGTGCTGAACCAATAAACCAATCAAAGGTTCAACGTAATAAATAAAGTAATTGAAATAACATACAATTCAAAGAGAAAGAGTAACAATGATTTTAACATTTTTGTGTTTCAAATAGAAAGAAACCCGGTAACAAACGTTACTATTGGTTTGTCCATTTATACCGATTTCTTTTCAACTGAAAAATCGCCTGCCTGGCTCAATTATTTTTCATTAGTCTTTTTTTTCAAAACATCGTTAACAACGCCTGCGATTTCACAATGTCATCAATATTTTCGGATCTCATGAGAATTTATTTTCCGTTCTTTTATCTACTACTTTCTTTTAAAGGATATACTTTTATGGACTTTATTTTTGTAAGTATGATTAGAAATGATTCTTTCACCTGCACTTACCGACATTGAACTAATGGTTTCTACTGACAAAGCTAGTCTTCCATACATCACGCCTCTCCCGAGAAAATTGCAGTAAAAATTGCATCTTATTTCCCATTAGGTCAAAAGAAAATTCTCTGCACTCACAAGCAGAAATCCCATTTTTGTCAAGAATATTGAATTTTATTCAATTGAAATGAACATAAATCTTACTCTTATAATCAGCCTTAATATTATTAACCTATGTAGGGGAGAGTTGCCTTATTTGAACCACCTAAATTGAACCATATGAATATATTCTTATTGAGAGACAGGTTACGCCATCTGATGTTTAATTACTCAAGTTTGTGATCTAAAACTTCCAGTTTCCAGTTGTTCCATTATTGCATTAGGTTTCGTTTGTATTTGTTACTGGCAAGGTGTTTATTATTTTGGTAGTGCTGACTATTATATTTCAGTACATGTACTTAAGGTATTAATGAAAAGTTTATTCTGGCAAGTACTTTTTGTTATCGTAGTTATATTTGTTAGAGTATTTTTGATGTATCTTGTAAATATAAAATGAAAACAACTTTAAATAAAATTTTTAGGTTAACTTGAACCGGTTCAATTTAGGGAAGATAGTTCATTCATCAGATTAGCGTTTAATGTGGGTTCAAATTAGGTTACTGGTGGTTCATTTTAGGCAACCGGTAGCCTAATTTGAACCATTTTTTGAAAATAGTTTTTTATTTGCTACATAAAAATGTTTTATTTTTTGTTATTTTTGTTTAGTGATAATAAAAGTTTGTGACTATCTATTGTTTAAGCTTAAAATGTCCTCTTAAAATCCATTAATAACGGAATAATGGCTATTTCTGTCGAAATGGTTCAAATTAGGCAACTCTCCCCTACTGAATGTTATTTGAAGCGATAAAACATTCAAGAAATTTTACCTTCACGATATTTTTTGTAAATTAATACACTTAATGATGAGGGGGTATTTATAATAATCTATAAACATAATAACGTCGATTAAGGAATTTGTTCGTTACAGATGAACGCATTAATTATTTAGGTATAGTTTACACGATTTCACACCCAAAAAAACATTTTAAAAAACCGCTAATGGGCCGCCAAAAACGGCCACACTTTGACTGTGAACTATATCTCTATTTCCGCATCCCAATCCAAATTTTCATAAATTTGTTACTTTATCCTATTGCCACAGCTACCTTACAAAAACACCATATAGGTCTTACGTCCCAGCTTTTACTTTTTCTCTATCCTCTAACAAAGTCCGGTATATTTATTCATTGTAGCCACGTAAATGGTTGGCCTTTGAAAGGTTATCTTATACAATGGTCGATGTGGATACAGAGTATCCTATGCGCATATTTTTTAAAATATAATTAAAATACCTACATATCCATAGAAGTAGGGCATTTTAGATTTTCTTTCTTAAAATGGAGATATTAATCTTTCTCATATAAATGATTTATATTTTGAGCTTTGTCATTGGATGTTCCAGCTGAACAAAAGCAGGCAACAAACAAATATTAATTGTATACCCACCAAAATAGAGGCATTCCATTTTAGAAGTGATGTCACAAGAACTAAGTGTTTTAAACCACACAGAAGTTCGTCTACCAACTGACTCCACATTAACGGGGATGCTACTCTTCCTTGTGGACCTCTTCTGGTTTTTTTTCCAGAAACCGCCTGACAAGTCTCCGATACAAATCGCTTATTGTATTTTTGCTCGTGCTTTCTCATAGCACCAAGTCCAGCACCTTTGTCCCCTGCACCAGTTTGTACAGGTTCTTAGCTGGGTGTTTGCTATATAGCTCAGCGTTTCCTTGCGGTTGGACAAGTAATAACTGTCTTTTGCGATCAAGATTCTCGCATGTAAACAGTATATGTTTCACTGTCTCCGCATAATTTGCATGTAAGGTCTCCGTTGTATAGTTTTAATTTGTACAAGTGTTCCTTTACTGGTGCATGACCAGTCATGAAACCTGTTAAGATTCTCAGCTGATTTCTGCACAGTGTTAGCAGTTTCGCTGTATGTTTCAGGTATGGTTCTTTTATAAAGGTTTTTCCATGCATTTGCCTTGAGACGTTTACCTAGAAATTTTTATGTTGTTCTCTGATCCAGGTCTTTACAGATCTTCGTACTATAGTTTTCTCGGTATACCGAGAATCTGTCCTGGTTCAGGCTGCGTATCCTCTGACCCTCGATTTGCAAGTTCGTCAGCTTTTTCATTGCCCAGTCCATCCTTTCTTAACCGTATCGTGTGTATCATACCGAGTTTCGTCCAAATAGATAATTGCTAATTAAAATATGTATACTTACTTACAATTTCCACACAAAAACACACACACTTTCTTGATGTCAGACCACCGACTAAAGAGAAAGAGCTGAAAGAGAGAGAAAGAATAATTATGCGCGGTCATTAAGGCGTGTACCTTGTTTCACCTTAGGGGTGTATACTTATTTCCCGAGACTGGCCGAATGCTCATTGCCCCCCTATTTCAACCACACACACTTTCTTGATGTCAGACCACCGACTAAAGAGAACACCTGCAACCATCCTTCAAAAATAGTTATAGTTCAGTTCAGTTTATTAATCGCCTTCGTTAACAAACTAGTTTATTAAATAACTATTAACGATTATTAGTTGAAATTATAACATTAAATGAATTTATCGTCAACTAAGTAAGCATTTTAAATAATTATAATAATGACTGGGCTATGACGGTATACTCTTAGTCTTAGAGTCAAATAAAAAGCCGACAACTTTAGGTTCGCACTATACCTTTTACGTAAACTATACCCAGGACATCTTCTGGTAGTTAAGACCCAATAAATGTAGTATTTTTAGAACCGCCTCGGTGACCTCCATTTGCCTTTATTCCCTTGCCCAATGAAACACCCTGTATACTATTAAGAATACACGTTATACAAATGAGTAAGTATTGAATGCAGATGAGTTTATTGTAACAGTAAATCTACTACGTAAAAAAGTTAGTAAAACATATCTTGAATGAAATTAACTGGAATATTTTCAGTTTTTCCAGTTTTATTGATTTTCCTTATTAGTGTCTTTATTCTATATAGAAGTAGACACGTGAAATATTTTATTGTTAGCAAAACTGATAACCAATAAAAATTTAATTTTTCAATGTATTAGGTTAATTACAAAATATTTATATAGCAATAAAATAAAGATTGTGGTTGAGCTAACCAAAAGCTATTTCTTAATGAGATAATAAAAATTTAATCGACGTTAAATTAAATAAATGGGAATCGTAAATAATGAAAATACCCATTAAGACTCCTTTTAATGTGAAATAAAAATTTATATTATATGTAGGGTGTTCCTAAATTCATCCTAAAAAGTTCAGGAGGTGATGTTAGTATAAAATTATAATGGTTCTTTCCTATGAGAAAATTTCTTCAGTCCCCTAACGAAAATTTTGTAGTTTCCATGCACATTTCGGTACTTTTTTACCTGTTGCATTATAAGGGGGTGACATTATCAACCCTTACTTTATTTAATATCAAATCTTTTTTTCGAGATTGAGTTTTATGAAAAAAAAATATTATTGGAAATCTCTGTTGTCTTGAAGAACTTTCTTACTCTTGAAGTTTTTTCTTAGAACCAATTACTTATTCAACTGCATTTGGTAAAACTAGGTGAGTATTTTTCCACGGCCCTCACGAAAATTGATGGAATTAGAAAAGAGGAGAGTCAGGAAAAGTGCGCGGATAAAGCAAATAATAAAGTCCACTGTCAATCTTCAAAGTCTAATAAGAAGACGACTCTTCAGAAAATGACAAAGATAGAAATGAGGTCAGACACATAAAGATAAAAATTTTGCAACATTGCAAAAGGATCGGTGAATGCCAAGTAAATGTGGGTCAAAGGGTTAAATATTTTACGAGCCACCCCTAGCGGTAATGAAAATAATCCTCCAAAAAACAGTCAACTCTGCTAGAAGTTTGGATATTAAAGGATTTAACTGGTGGAAAGTTGCAGTTCTACAATAATTATTAACATAGTTATTACATTTCAAAGAAAAATACGTTCTTTTATAAAACGTAACAACAAAAATTTAGAACTGTAAAAGAAATCGAAGAACCATAACCCTTTCTCACTTCGTATTGCTTCAATTTAAGGAAAATTAATATTTATATGAACTGTCTTGTTTTAAAATAAAACCACTGCATAATCCTATACTGAGAGGAATCAGTTTCTTTTCCCTTATTCGGTTTTATATAAAGTGAAAATGTTCTATAAAAAATAAAAGTGCCGATTATCATATAAATTCAGGACTATTGAGGAATACAGTAGTTGTCTTTTTTTACTACAGTATATTTTGTTTTTCTAAATTGATATTAATTTTTTTAATAAATCTTTCGAAGGTACATACAGTATGTTCAAATTAGTTGTTAGAGACAGCTGGATATTTTTTTCGGCAGACGCCTTACAAAAATTGCAAAAAATAAACATTTGAAAGTAAACTATCGGTGATTTGTGAGATATGGTCGAAGTAAAAAAAAATTAAACAGTCATGATGGGTCATTCACAGGCTGTCGTCACACGTTTGCATATTTAGACTCGTTCATTTCATTGTTTATTTAAATGTAATCAAAAACGAGATCAATCGCGCTTTTAAAATAATCAGTTATTCAAAATCGCAACGTTAAACCGAAAAAAAATTTAGATGACAGGAAATAGATATCAAAAGCAGAAATGATAAAGGAAGCAACCAACTGAAAGATATTTAACATGAAGGATGGATGGATGGATACGTATGTGTGTATGTATGTATGTATTTTGGGGTAACATTCACTGAGACCTAACAGATCTATTGTGCCCCCTTACTTCTACTTAGTTTCTGAGGAGTCTCAGAGACTTGTAGCTCCTTTAGTCCTATTTCCCGGAGGAATTTTAGGATATCTGCAGGCTTCAGCTTAGGTAACTGTCCCTCTTCTATCCAGTAGTCTCCCAGGTGCTGTGCCCTAGGATTCTGATGGATACGTAAAAATTAGCTTTATATACAGATTGCGTAAATTACATCGGAACCCTCGGATTACACAAGTACGACAGAAAAACAGCTGAAAGAGAGAGAAAGAATAATCATGCGCTGTCATTAAGGCGTGTACTTTGTTTCACCTTAGGGGTGTATACTTATTTCCCGAGACTGGCCGAATGCTCATTGCCCCCCTATTTTAACAGCTGCTGCCAGAAGCGCAGATTAATTTGTACAAATGATATTTTTGTCTCGTTATCGTTGACTTTTTTTTTGGAGGGTGAAATTACAGCACGTTTGTGCCAGCATTACGCCAAATAATCTTAGAGATATGAGATCAAATCTTTATCACATATTTGGTTATTGTCTGGCACAGGAAGGTGGTTTATTTGAGCACTTAATTCATTAAAATTATGTTTACCTTTAGAATGGATTTTTATTTTTTCAGGAAGTTTATATTTTATGTTTAGAATAGGTGTAGGTACCTACCTACTTATTTTATTTTTTCAATTTAATTTATTAATGGAAGGGATTTTTTGTTATTAAACTAAGGAGATAAGCAGCTTGTTCTTACATTAAATTGAAGTATATCATCCTCTTCTTCCTAAACATGTTTTCTTACTTCAATAGTTTTAGACAAATCTGTATAAGGTGTAAACATTTAGAATGGATTTTACAAAAAAAAATAACAAAAGGAGTAATGAATATATCAAAATGGATTCCACATGAACGTATCTTTGAATCCGTGTAGGCTACACTATAAAATAGTACTTTCTACTAAATGGTTATTAGGTAAGTACCTATGTTAGCGCGGCCTTGATAGTGCTAAATTCTGGAATTTCAAACAAAAAATGTATGGTTTGCCGACAGATTCGAGTACGAAAAAAAACTTTCCATTTCTTCAAGTGCAAGAATTACGTAATCGTGATATTATATAAATTAAAATTCGAATTTATTTGACCATTAAATGGATGTACTTGACCTACACTTTTTTTGGTATCATTTGATTCGGTAATATTAAATAATTTCCGTAGCCATGTTTTAGTTCAATTAATTTTATAACTCGAAAACCTGTTCGTTTCTACAGAATATCAGTAACATAATAATCAAACTATGATTTATTGATCCAAAACGTGTTAACTGTTCATTGATTGCCATTATATTTTTAGGAGCAAGAACTATACAAATAAAATAAACTGCTCCCTAACAGTTAGGGAAGTTTCCAAATATTGGATTTATGTTAAAAATTATTATTAAAAATAACGTTCGAGTACTGCTGAAATTTCCGACGAACAGAACACGTTATCGCTATAAATTTCGAATCCGAAAGTGGTCAACTAAGAGAAGCCCAACAATTAACAATTGCATAACTTGTTGAATTAGATTGATTTTGAAAACGGGTCCTTATTCCTTCAAGTGTTAAGAACGCCATAATTTATACACCATACCAGTGAATAACGAAATAGAATTCACTCCCGTTAGCACGTCAAATACCTAACTAGGTAAATCGCTTCTGACAGCGCGACGTTTGAAACGTCAAAATAATCATATAATCATAGTTTTACGTATACGGGTTTGGGATAAAGTATGGATCCAAGTAAACATATTTTAAACGAATAGAACGATATTTAAGGTAAGTACAATGGAACTAAATGCATCTGATGTACATTTTTTTGTTAATAATATACTTCCGGTTTAACCGGAAATGACATCAACTTTTTTAATTTAAATGGGACACCCTACATATTTTTACAGATTTTGAAAGAGCTTGTTATTTTGAATTCATACATACTGAGTTATTTGTAAAAATTTTTGTAAAAACGAGGAATATAGCACTTTAATCAACCTCCTTTGAGTTTTTTTGCATTAGAGCAAAAAACTATTTAGATAAACTAATTGATATTGTTTGTATGCATAGTAATAAATAAACGAGTACTGTTTAGTACGTCTTTTGTTCTCCAAGTGTCAAATTCTAATTGACGGAAATAAATTTTATAATTTAGAATTAAGTGAAAAAGAGCGTATTGAAATTTTAATGATGATCGGTTATGGTGATCGTGTTAGAACTCATGAAGAAGTGTGTCATATTTTTAATAATTTGCATCCGGAGAGAAATCCTATATCACGCTCAACAGTAACTAAAACATTACGTTTTAATACAACTGGGATGGTAAAAAATTTGCTAAAACCTGGAAGACCGCGGACTGCAACGAACGAAACTGTTAAACAAAATATTGCAATCGATTTAGAAGAATAACCTCAAACTTCCACCACAAATTTGGCACTAAACCATGGTATCAGTCGACGTTCTGTAGGAAAGATATTAAAAAGTGAAAAGTATCATCCGTATAAGGTACAGTTGGTTCAAGAATTGTCAGACGATGATTTTGACCGGCGGCTGGAATTTTGCGAACGGCAAATGGACATCTGTAATGTCGACGACAATTTTGCTTCTAACATAGTTTTTTCCGATGAGGCAACTTTTTGTTTAAATGGAACAGTTAATCGCCATAACTCAAGGTATTGGTCAAATGAGAATCCTCATTGGATTCATGAAGCACATACCCAGCATCCACAGAAGTTAAATGTTTGGATGGGAATTGTCGAAAATAGGCTTATAGGCCAATTTTTTATCGACGGAAACTTGAATGGTGACAAGTATTTGGATCTACTAAATAACGAAATTATTCCTGCACTTCAACAGAATGGGCAATTAACACAGAATGTTTGGTTTCAACAAGATGTAGCACCTCCCCACTATGATAGACGGGTTAGGGATTTTCTGGATGCGAATTTTCCAAATCGATGGATTGGACGTAGAGGATTCATAGAGTGGCCTGCTCGTTCTCCGGATCTTAGCTCGTTAGATTTTTTTCTTTGGGGTTATCTAAAATCACGTGTTTACGTTAGACGACAAACTTACAGGAATTGAGACAAAGAATTATTGATGAATGTGAACTAATACGTGGAGAAGTCTTGGAAAGAGTGGCTCAAGAATTTGTTAATATGATGGCATATTGTCAGCAAGTAAACGGCGAACATTTGAAGTAATTTTGTTTCTCATTATTCTAAAATAATGAAATGTACACCTATTGTACAACTAACAGTGAGTTATTCCTCGTTTTGACAAAACTCAGTATGTATGAATTCAAAATAACAACCTCTCTCAAAATCTGTAAAAGTATATAGGGTGTCCAATTTAAATTGGACGATTCCAAAACGAGCGAGCGGCGCTGTAATTTTTCTCGACGTTTATTTCTGTCAGACTCGGGAATGAAAAAAGATATCTATAGAATACATAATAAATATCTTGTGAAAAAGGTGAATAGAAAGATTCTTCATATATGATTTAATTTTAGAAGAAAAAAAACTCGTGATATAAAATCGAGAAATTGTCGTCGCAATCAAACGAATCTGCAATAATCCGGTTTTCTAAGCTTATACATTTATGATTACTTTAATGGGAGTTGGAAAATCACCGATTTGATAGTATTAGCAAATAATCAAACACGTGGAACAAAATGATGCTAAACACGCGTCTAACTCGGTAACTGCTTACTTTATTGAATTTGAGCTTTCTTCCAATTCAAATGTCGAAATAGCACACACGACGCTTAGGGTGTAAGTAAATTATTTAAAAAAATCATTGACACGATCCCGATTTAATTGTTTGTCGTTGGCAATTTTATACGGTCAACAATATTCTAGACAATAATCGACATATTTTGCCGTCCCATTACTATTTTTATGTGATATTGACATTTTTTTGTGTTGCAACTAATTTAGAGATACCAGACATAATATTTGAGAAAAAAATGTGTATATACACCGATGACATAAGAAATGATTGTACTCGCAGCGTGATAATATTCACGGTACTGAAAATCTTGAATTCACTGAAATTTAACAAATCTGATTCATCTATTTATTCTATTATGAAACATAATATATTTAATATTCAAGCACTCATAAATCTTGATTTACATCCAGGGGGCGCAAGAGGGGACACAGCTTCCCTCCTTTGTAACAATAATTTTTTAGATGTATCAGACAAAAAAAACTATTTTCGGAGGACTACCATGGATCTCAAGAGGTCTTAGTGGAATAGGCTAATCAGAATTATTAAATGAGCCATTAGAATAATAAATTTTGTTGAAGAATTAAAAGAAAATAATTATAAAGTTAAATGCATACAGAATGAGTTTTAATTATCTCGGAAGCAGATTTTTATAGATTTTGGTGTACAAGGATTTTGTGATATGGCCGATATTATGGTAGTATTTACATTGTTGTCAAACCTTTCCTTTTTCGTTAATAATAATGAACTTTGTTATTTAAAATGGATCACCCTGTTTATTTTTTTCCTTTTGAAATCGTTATAGGAACTACTGATTATTTTCATGTAATGTTCCCTATACCTCTGTATGTGGGATAAATACAATTCCAATTACCGTTCTCCTTGTATATTCAAAACTTATCAGCCTAATCATTTTAAATAACTTTCCATTTTTGAAGCAATTAGTTCCTAATTAAGGTAGAAATAATGCTTTTAACTGACACCACAATTATTTTTTATTACTGACAGCAACCTATAATAATTCTTCGAAAAAAAAACGGAAAAATGTGAGTTGAACTCGCTTGGAGATTCTTTCGCAGTGGTATTAGGGGCTTGAGCCCAGGGAAGAAAAATAAAGTGGCGACAAAATCGAGGCACGAGAACATTTTTATGCTTTAAAAATAACCTTATTCAATTCAAGTATAAACGCTGCAAATTTTTTTCAAATAAACTTATTCAGTGTTTGATATTTCACAAAATAAATTTTTTTTTCGTTTTCCAGAGAAAAGCTCAAAAAAATATACTTTGTCTACAATTATGATCGATATTTTATATAAATGTGTTATACTATTCAAAATTATAATTTAAGTTTCAGAAATAGGAGAGAATGGTAGATTTTCATCCATTTTCTTAAATAACTTTTAATTTAAAATTATAAAAATAATATATTTGAGACACCCGCAACAATCCCTTTCATTTGATATGTCACATGAAGCAGTTCGCAAATCATTTTTGAAATTTTCTAATTTCCCCTCAAAAAGGTACCACCACACAAAATTTCAATTTAATTGATACAGTAGTTTTGGAGCAATCTAAACAAACAATTATTGATGAAATGTTTTGTTCTTAAATTCATAAATGCATTGCTAGGATTGATATTTACTTGAATATTGGGGGTAGATACCTGAGTATGTTTACTACAGAAAAATACGTCAGCTTATTAAAAAATAAAAAAAGCAAAACTACTTAAACGACAACATTAAATTTATATTGTGTTTCAAAAACACTTAAGGTGTAATTTAATATTGTACGGTTCATCAAAACCGCAATATTATGAAAAATGGCATTTAGTAGCCAAAACAGTACAAAAACCATTAAAAGTAATGTCTGCACCATAAATATTAAAATAAAAATAAAAGCTCGTTCCACACTGCAATTTTATAGTACCGGTAGCGAGGTATTATTGTTTTTATTAATACTGCATCATGGGCTAACAACAGTATTATTTGTTATTTTTGGTTATACAAGATATTCTTAATTTAAAAATTATAGTAAAAAGGATTAGAAAATGTTTTGGCTGGGACTGTACACCCAGGGGTATACAGAGGATCTAACAATACTTGTACCCAATGTTATACCGGAACTGATGCAACAAGCTCTAGAAGCGGTGGAGAGATGGTGTAGGATGAAATACATAAGGATGAGCCCTGCGGAAACTGCGCTCATTCCATTCACTAGAAAAAGGAAGCCTGAGACACTAAAACTGCCAAGCCTCTTCAACATGCAGCTGTGCAAAACGGGTGATAGGACTAAATTCATGGATCATGGATGCAATAAGCTCTGGAAACGGCGGAGAGATGGTGTAGGAGGAAATGCATAAGGATGAACCCTGCGAAAACTGCGCTCATTCCCTTCACTAGAAAAAGGAAGCTTGAGACACTAAAACTGAAAAGCCTCTTCAACTTGCAGCTGTGCAAAACGGGCGATAGGACTAAATTCATGGATCAGAAACTGGCTTAACACAACTGTAGTGAAGCCTTAGTTTGGTGGCCAAAAATAAATCTGAGGAACGCCGAACTGGAGCTATCAAAACTTCAGAGGCCGGCCTGGCTGTGTATATTAATAAATAAAATTTTATTTAAAAAAAATTATAATAAAATCCGAACTGACTGAACAAACCATTTTTACATATCTAAAACCAAAAAAAAATCAATGGTAAGTACCTATAGCTTGAATATTTATTTCTGTAACAAAGACGCTGTTGCGATCGGTCGAATGAAATCGAGAACAGAAAAATAATAGCGTATCATAGTTATCTGTAAATGTCTACCGGTTTCTACGAATTCCAACAAAATCTGGCAAACTTTAGTAAGACGATCTGTCGAAAGGTGTGATGAATGACCTTGATATACACACGCGGTCGTGGATTGCAACAATGTTGCCACATCTAATTCAGCTCGTCATGGTCGAACGTCAAGGTAATCAAATGACCGCCCAGAACGATATAAATCATCCATGTATCATGAAATTTTAATGGAAGTGAATACTAGCACGACCAGCGGATATTTAACGTGTACTAAACTGAACATTAACAACAATAATTGATACCTATATTGTTGCAAATGCATTTGTAAATGATCCATAAAAAGGGTGTCTACATATGCCAGTTTTATAACTGAGAGCAAATAATAATGTATTAATATATACTGCTGGCAATCACAGATAGCTCTAAACATTCTGCTATTGACGTGTTATTTATCACTGCATTTTTAACAACGTTTATCTGGTTCTACTTTTAACTTTTTACTTGTATGTTTATCATGTGTCCTTGTTTGAGTTTATTTCAAATAATATACTTGTAGTTTAATATAATAGTAGCGTCACAAGGGCAGAAAATGGGCTTTAGCAGCCCGAAACTATTAGATGCACAGCCAAGCGAGGGCAAATGATGAAAAGATTCAAAAATCGTGGCGTTATGAATTTCCAACAATACTTTCCCCCTATTTTTGGTGTTCATATGATTGGTTTTCCGGTAAGGTAGGCAAACATAGTATATTGTGTCACAAGGGCAGCTTAACTATTAGCTGCCCTCGCTTCGCTACGCTCGCTCGTGCATCTAATAGTCTCGGGCTACTAAAGCTAAAGCCAAAGCTTCGCCTACCGAATAAACCAAAAAATAGGAAAATATTACCAAAAACTTTGACATACTTCACTTAGGCGAAAAAAGTTTTTGTTGGCAAGCAGTTTTTCGTAAAATTACTTAAATACTTCTCAATTCTAAGTAAAATAGTTTCCGAAATTGTAGTCGGTTTTTGGCTAGTACTTTGAAAGTCCTTCAAGCATATTAGTAGTCTAAATAAAAGGAATTCTTAATGCGACAGCGTTGTCAAATAAATGAAAATGCATTACATCTTAAGTATTTATTAAAGTTGATAACTTATTTTTTTAAATTACTACAATACTTGAAACTAAGTGTAGTTTCGTATTACCATGCACTACCAATTTTAATGACTCTTCACTTAACAGCCTTAAACGCCAGTTAATTCACGAAATTTTATTGCAAGTTACTTTACTTTCACTGTAGAAAAACGAATAAATCGACTGTTTCTGGTGTCTTAGGAGCAGGAACGGAATCGGAATGCCAACAATAAAGAAATTGAAATAAAACTTACTTAGATTAATCTAATTAAAGTAAGAGGTTTTGACATACAACTTAATACTTGTAAAATGAGAATACAAGAAACGTTATCCTTTTAATTGACCGTGCTGTTAATGAAGGTTAGTAATTATTGTGTCTTCTATAGTTCTATTGTTCGAACTAGTTCCTTTAATAGTCATCGACTATTGTTTTGTAGACAGGTGATCTTTCTTTGTTGTCAAGCATTTCGTAGACCGCTGCAGTGAGGATAGATCAGAAAGTCAAAAATGTGTTTTAAATAAAAAAAAGATTCAACAAAGTCTAGTGTGTGGTTTTGGTTTAAGCTTGGCAAGCGAAAAATCATTTGCTAATAAATAGATTTATTGTTTTTAAATATTACTTATTTTTAACCCTTTTTAATTTTATAAATTATCGGTCCTACTCAATGAGGCCTAAGTGGATTTATGGATTTATGGGTAGAAACCAAAGATATATATTCAACTAAACGTATGCCCACTGACTAACTTATTCAATGAAAGAGAAAAATATGCAGAAATACGTACTCCCATTGAATTTATCCCAAAAACAATTATAAAATGTACGACAATAGATAATAAAACTATGAATTATGTCTTTCGTTTTAACTTCTATTATTACCTTTTTAGGGTTCTGTACGCGAATGGTAAAAACGGAGTCTATTACGCTATCCTTCCGTCTGTCTGTCACCAGGCTGTATTTTATGAACCGTGATAGTTAGACAGTTGAAATTTTCACAGATGATGTATTTCTGTTGCCGCTATAACAACTAATACTAAAAACAGAATACAATGAATATTTAAGGGGGCTCCCATACAACAAACGTAATTTTTTTGCTCAATGTTGATAACAGCAACAGGTAGACGCTTGAAATATTCACAGATAATTTTTGTTGCGAAGAAAACAAAACTAGGTTTATCTATTTTGATAATATGTTTGTTGGCATGAGAAACGCCGGCAACAATCAGCTGCATAAGGCACCATTCTGCAATCTCAGTCTTTCTTCTACTCGGAACAGTATAACACTTGAGTGGGTCCCAGGTCACAAAGGAATCGCTGGCAATGAAAAAGCTGACGAACTTGCAAGAGCAGGATCGTCAACACTGATGAACGGATCCGAACCTTCTGTGGGCATCCCTAGATGCTCCACTAGGTCATGGTTAAAAGGGTGGGTAAAAGAACAACACAAAAAACACTGGAAGAATACGCCCAGGCAAACACATGGGAAGAAATTTATAAAAGAACCATTAGAAAAAGTAGCGAAAGAACTGCTCTCAATGAGCAGGAACAATCTACGCACCATAACGGGACACTTTCCCACAAAGGAGCACCTGAACAAAATAGGGCTGTATAACGGAGACCTTACATGCAGAAGTTGCAAAAAGCACACCGAAACAGCTCTGCACATATTATGCAACTGTGAGACGCTGGACCACAGGAGGCAAAAACTATATGGACCACCCCAAATGACTCCAGAAGACTTCTACAACCAACCAGTAAAGAACCTGTATGAGCTAATACAGGGAACGGATTGGCTGAATAGGCTGTAGTCAGAACATTAGGAGAATCCACAATAAGCCTAAGAGGCTGACAATCAAATTTATAGACTTCGAGATAATGAATAAATAGAAGAATAGGACATACATTATGTAACCAGCCCAAGAAATAACTGTTACTTTTGTTATTTAAACTATTTAAACCGGATTTCCAACAAATTATCCATGTTTGTT
The DNA here is from genome assembly GCA_949126875.1 of Lochmaea capreae. NCBI lineage: Eukaryota > Metazoa > Arthropoda > Insecta > Coleoptera > Chrysomelidae > Lochmaea > Lochmaea capreae. The sequence goes on from OX421402.1 coordinate 4,555,289, forward strand.
TTGTGCTATTTTTCAGGGAGGACATTGTATTAATACATAAATTGTTTTCCACTTTGAAATAGTAGTTAAAAAACTGTATCATCAGCACATGTATTATGATATCTAGTCGCTATGAGCTGTGATTTACTAAAGATCAAATTATATCCAGGTAATGTAATATTAAATTATACACTGTGTCCGTAAAGTATGGAACAAATTCATATTTAGCTGAACAGACCATTTTAAGAAATATTCCTGAAACACGTCGATTTTTGATTTGAATTTACCTTATTTAAACATAATAATCTAATATACAGGGTGAATTACTTTCAAGTAATGACGTCACCGTCATTTTTTTTAAATGGAACACCCCCATTTTGTCTCAATTTTCGGATTACTCTAGCTGAGCTGATTCCAAAAATGTACACACAAAACTATTATATTTTTGTCCATCCTGTACCAATTGGAATTAACATGTGATACATTTTTGGAATCAGCTCAGCTAGAGTAATCCGAAAATTGAGACAAAATGGGGGTGTTCCATTTAAAAAGAAATGACGGTGACGTCATTACTCGAAAGTAATTCACCCTGTATATTAGATTATTATTTTAAAATACGGTAAATTAAAATCAAAAATCGACGTGTTTCAGGATTATTTCTTAAAATGACCTGTTTAGCTAAAAATGACCTGTTTAGCTAAAAATGAATTTGTTCCATACTTTACGGACACAGTGTATATTATTATTTATTATACAATCATTTGACCCACATTTTCACTGTACAAGCAGATTACAAATTCAAAATAAATCTACAATACTATTTACTTACTACATTTTGAAAAATATCACCGCAGTACGTATAAAAACAGGTTGAGGGTGTGATAAAATTTCATGGTTATGATAACTAATCGCTAAACCAAAATAAATAAAGTATCGAATGCAAAAAAGGTTAAATTTAAATGTTTGGGCTGGTCGCCAATAATTGATCAATAGCTAAATAAAAATAGTACAGGCATACAAGGACAACAGCATTCACAGGGAAACGGTATTAAAAGTGAATTTGATTTATCTTGGTAATTATTTGATATACAAAATAGTTATTTATGCCACAAGTGTGTAAAGTAACCCTTTTTTTGACGAATGTGAATATTGACGATCACATGAGTCAAAAAAGAGAGTTTACACACGAATTACATACAATATTTTTTCTACTGCCTTATCAGAATACAGAACTTTAATATGCCGCTAGGACATTTTCGGAATATTTTGTTATTTTATTTTTCCTACACCATTCATTAAAGAAATTGTATTTTGTTTCGAAAATATTCATATATTTTTGGGGCAATAAATCATTAGAAGCATTCTGTGCCAAGTCTAATATGTTTGGTGGTGTATTTTCGAAATGATCTTCGTCAGAGGAATCCATCTTTATAATTATATGTACCTATTCCGTTTTCTAAAAAAGAATTTAAAATAACATCATAGTTTCTTAAAAATGTTCAATAGATACTTAACCTTTTCGCTGTGCGCGGGTATTTAGGCCAGTTCGTACATATACGTCCGGAGCAGTGCTTCGTTATATTGATATAACAAAAACTGCACAGTTCTTATAGTTTTTTGGCATTTGTGTATTAAATAAGATATGTTTATGTTAAAAACATATCTTCAATAAATTGAAACGCAATATTTTGCATCAAATATAAACTTTATTTACGTAAAGAAAATAAAGTAAAAGTTACAAAAGTTAAAAGAAACATTCTAGAAAACAGATGAAATAGAATTATAAAACTTTTAAAACAGTTAGGCATAAAAAAATAAAAGAACGTTTATATACGTCCGGAGCAGTGAGAAACCCGACGTTTTCATACGTCTAGAGCAGTTAAAAGGTTAAATATAAATACTTAGGCTTACCCTAGGTATAGTCGGAAGATCTAAATTTAAATTTCAAATGTCAGATTCAATGCACGAAGAAATGTCAGTCACTCACTGCCAACTTATAGGTACATACCTACCTATGCACCATATTCTATTATTTTCCAGTACCCAATAATTATTTACTAATAAGTATTAGGTATGTACTTTACTGAATTCTATATCTTTCAATCACTGATTTTAAAAAAAACTCAGATTTAATATCCGTTTATTATACCTACCTGTATTTTTATAAGACTAGGTGTAACTACATACAAATTGGAACTTTTTCTTTACGCACTAGTGCGTAAAGTAAAGTTTTACGCACTCGAAAGTGTGTCTAAAGTACGTACTTTACGCACGGTAGTAGAAAATAGTATATTACGTAACAAGAGTTGTAAGTAACCCATTACGGACGAAGCCGCACAGCGGCGAGTGCGTAATGGGATTACAACTCGTGTAACGTACTATACTTTTTCTACGCCCATCTATTTTCTTCCGAGTGCTCATAATTTCATCTTTTTCACTACTTACAGACATATTCGTGGGTAAAGTTGAGAAAATGTTCGGATACTTTAATTTGTTACAAAAATTGACAGCATAAATGATATGACGTTTATTTCCATATCAATAAAAGGCGAATTATTTTTTTTATATTGTATAATGTATTGCCGACATTGAGGGGCATCACCCTTTTTATCTAAAATGTATCTCACTAATACTAATAGCTTTTATGTTTTTCAATTGATTAAAAGTATGTAAATAAACAAAATAAAGCAGTACGTAAATAAAACTTTGATTGCAATTTGATTCAACAAAGAAATTAAAGGTTTTCTATCTTAACGCACGTGTATGTTATGAGATTTTATTGTTAAATGTCACTTACAAGGAATGTCTACAGTGCGATTTTTGACGTTTACGGACATGGGCGTAGAAACAAAATTTTAAACGATTAACAGTAGTCTTCGGTAGTGAATCTTATTGAAGCACCACCTACCGGAACCAATTATAAATCTAAAATATAGAGTAAATAAATTGTTTTGAAAAATTTTGGAATTTTTATTTTCATCTGAAATATTGCAGCAAGTTAAAATGTGCAACTGGAATCTTTGGAATTTTTAAATTGATTGGAAAAATGTGATACACACTGAAGAAATTCGAAATATTACAATAAACCACATAACAAGTATAGCTTTCAGTTTCATTAAATTCCTTGTCAATATTCAATGAAAAAATGTACACTGGAAAAAATGTTTTGTTCAAACCGCCTAGTTCAATGTGTTTCTCTAGGCATTCCCATACCATTTTGGAACTGATTACACAAGAACTCGGTGCTTTATTGGCTGTTTTACTATATGTCATGATGATAATCCTTTCCCTGCTATATCTTTTATCAATATTGAACTGGGCACACTTTTTTATGAATTTCCACTTGAAAGAATCTTTCGGAGTGTTTGGTTCCTGTAAGTATACCACTGAATGGTATTTATTTTCAACTCTGGTAATGGTGTTAGGATGTTCTTTCTATAACACTTTCAACTGTAATGGTGTGAAGTTGAGAATAAGTTTTATGGATGCTGTTAGGTTAGGGATGTTTTACTGTGTGTTACTGTTAGAAAAAAAAAAGCTACTGATTTCTCTCGATTTGGCAAAAAAAGATTTGGAGTACAATTTTTTCAACTCAGTAATGTATAAACCTTCCTCTAAAACCCAAATTGATGAAGTATCAGTATAAGACTTTGAACAATCTAATTTTCTGATAAATACTCATAAACCTACTTGGAGTTACATTGTCACGCATTGATTTGTCTGTCGAATTTAGCGTAGAACACTTATCTAAGAGTTTACTGTTTGAATTAACTTTAGTTAATTTAATCAAGTAAATCTGCTTGACAAAGACCTGATGCTAAACTAGCGGTAACATGGCCTTCCGTGAAACTGGTTTCCTAGTATGTGTATCTAACTCTGATCTCAATGTCGCTATCAACTATGTCTGTGTCGTACGATCTGTTTTAGAGTTTCAAAGTTTTTGGAACAAATATCCGTTAAGCTCAAATAGAGAGGAAAGTTAGATTCGGTAAACTGACTAAAGAAAAATGAAAATGGAATAGCAAAAGCTAATCGGTTCCACTTTAAAATGAAAAATTCTCGAGATACAGGATATTTAATTAATTCTACAGGACAAGGAGAATATTAAGACTTATGCTTTTAATCCGAGGTAATAAAAATGTCATAGTGGTCGACGTTTTTGATTCAAAATTGTGTATTTTTGGTGTAAAATTAAATCAAAATGGTTTTTTGTTGTAGGAATTGTGTTTATTTTGACACAATTGTGAGTTAATATTTAAACTAATTCAATTTTTTTATTAATTAAGTTTTAAGAAAACTTTTTACTACGGTCCTGAATACACATCATCACTATTGCTATAAAACCCTACCGAAGAAGGCAGTACGATTTTAACAAACGGCAAGAAACAGTAGTTGTTTCTTTTTACTTTACTTTCCTTATACTATGTTACTTTGTCATCTTGTCAAGTCAGAAAGGGTAGCATATGATATCCTCCAAAAGACGTTGGACGATGTCCACAGTTGGTGTCAGAGGTTAACCCTAGTAAAACTGTAATAGTTCACTTCACTAGGAAAAGAAAGTTGGAGGATCTTCCACCACTTTCCTACAATGGTGAGGTTATTCCATTTGCAGCGGAAGTAAAATATTTGGGGATTATCCTAGATATGAAACTTACTTGGAAAAAGTTATCCATAAGGCCAGACTATCCTTGTGGACATGTCGTAGGATCTGTGGAAAATCTTGGGGCTTGGGATCCAAACAATTCTATTGGATATATGTGATGATCGTTAGACCAATGATCACATATGGAGCTATGGCCTAGTGGCCAAAAACTTTACAGCGAACGGCCCAAGCAAAGCTCTCTGGTTTACAGAGACAGGCTTGCCTGGCAATTACCGGTGCTATCAGCTCCACACCGTCAGCAAACATGGAAATCCTTCTGGACCTACCTCCTCTCCATATATTTTTGGAAAGAGAGGAAAAATGGACAACATACAGAATTGCGCCTATTTCTAAATGCACAAATCAGGCTTATACAGAACGAAGCAGAATGCTAGCGGACACTGAAAGTCACAGTATTCTGGGAATGACCTCTGACATAATGCCTCCAACAGTAAACTACGACCTGCCTTATACCGTCCTAATTCCAAATAGAGATGAATGGGTCCTCCGTAAGGATGAACTATTAAGAGCAGACAGCTGTTGGTACACAGACGGGTTTAAAACACCCTCAGGCTCTGGTGCAGGTGTATACGGGCGCAGACCTAGGACAGAAATTTCAACCTCTCTAGGATCCTATGCAACCGTATTTCAGGCTGAAATTTACGCCATTGTTTCATGTGTGGAGAGATTGGAGCAGGCCAATCTCATACATAGAACAATAAAAATGTTCTCGGGCAGCCAAGAGGCTTTGAAAGCACTTAGCTCTCACGTCGAAATTGGTTTTAGACTGCCAAAAAAGACTCTCCTCAATAAAGTATTGCTGGTCTGGATCCCTGGCAATTCTGGCATGGAAAGAAACGAGAAGGCAGACTCTCTTGCAAGGGAGGGTGCCGCACGTGTTTCTATCGGACCAGAACCTACAATTGGCATCGCAATAAGTTTTGCCAAACAAACACTGAATACCTGGACGGCAAGAAGAGCTTTAGACTTCTGGCATAATTTACCAGGATTGGTTCATTCAAAGGATTTCATACATACTTCGAAGAATGTCTCCAAACAAATGTTAGACTATAGCAGGCATGACCTACGTTGTCTAACAGGCCACTGTCATCTGAATCATCATATGCTATAAATTGGACTGTCGGAATATCCGACCTGCCGTCTTTGTCTGGAAGATGATGAAACAGCAGAGCATATAATTTGTGACCCACTCACCATAAACCTAACCTAACCTATACTATGTTACAAGAAAACCATGTCTTTCACATTTTTCTTGCAACATGCAAAATTCTTAATTTGGCAAGTCTCTTGCCATTTCAATTTCTCCTCCCAAATCGATCTGGTTCGGTTTGTATTGCAGCTTGCATGTAATTATGAGGGATAATTTGGTAATTTTTTTGTTACCAACTAAACAAATGTTGACATAAATAGGTATATAGATATATATCAATAATTTTAATACAACGTTAGTTTATCAACAATATCAACATCATATGACACACTAACCTAACCTCTTAAATAAACTTTTTTTTTGTTGGTATCCACATTGAAAATTGCAATAATTGTGAAATGTAAAACGATTGTGGCAAGCAAGACCTTGCAAGGTCAAAGTGTTGGTGCAATACATTGCAAGAAGAATGGGGAACTGTGAAGCGGGCTTAATTGAGATTGGATTGCAAATTTGTTAAAGTGAATATCTTGGTTACATAAAATTCTCTCCACTAAGGTAAAATCAAGAAAATACTTGGGAAATTAATCATTCGAGAATTTGACAAACTTTGCGTTATCAATTTATATAACTAATCAATTCAACAAAGGCCTAAGCAGGGTTGAATAATATAGACCTGATGGTTTTGGATTAGTGTTCGACCCAGATAATATTTTATAGCCAATATGAAAAGGCACGTACTATATAAATTCTATTGTATAAATTTCAGTTGATAACGATTTGTATTGCTGTGTACAATGAAGGGATTTCATTATATTCGAAAATATAGTTTCACTTATCGTGTATACAATCTTAAGCGAGCGGTATATGAATAAGAATGTTTATATTAAAGACAGTGGCGTACGTATTTTCTAATTATTATTATAATAGTTCAAATAAAATTTTATTCAGTCATCAAACTATTTCTCAGCATGCTTTATGCTACCCGTGGAGGTATATTCGAGCTCCCTATTTGACAACATATCTATATATAGAAAGAATAATGAAATACCCATTGACATTATTAAAAACACAAAACGGTTTATATCAATTTGAAAACTCACTCGGCTTAAGAAAACCCAGAAGTAAAAAATATTTAAGGTGAAAAAAATATACAAATTCGTTAAAAAGCTTTCATTAATTTTTCTCATAAAATCATAATAAAACAATTGAAAATCTTTGATATTAAAAATGGTCCAATACCGTGGCTGTGGTTGATTAAAATATCTTGAACAAAGAGATACGCAGTCAATTTCAGTTAATGAAATAAAAGCAGCTCTTTCATTTTTCGGTTCGTATCGTTTGTTTCTTTTATTATGAAATGATATCCTTTTGTATCAATGCCTTAAAGCTTCTCGGCATTTACGTAAAACTACTATAAAAAGCAACAATCAAAGCAATTGTACATTAGCTCTACTTTATAATTTTTTCTCCTCGATGGAGGAGATTTATTATTTGTTTTTGCAATGAAATGAATGGTGTTAACGTCAGGATGTTGATTGAATAGAAGTTATAAATTTGAAGACATTATAATCCCAAACATAAAGTGTGCTAAAACATTAGATACAAGATACTATCGACCTAGCACTACCGACTGATCTACAATAAATTGAACCATCAATAAAGTCGACCATAGGCGTGGATATTTATAATTCTTATTAATTCAACACTTGTTTAGTAGTGAGGAACGGGGGCATTATTAACTGTCCCTCGTTTGCATATACCACAGGATGATACAAAAACACCTACCCATGAAATCTCAACTAAAATATCTATTCGCAGTAAATTTGTTTCAGGAAGGCTAGTATCAATGATTTCGTTCTATATTCGATTTTGTGATATTTTTTTTCATTCCATATTATCATTCAAGGTTAATACGAGTGTATAGAATCTGAAATAAGTATCAGGCAATTATTGACTTGCAATCAACATATAAAATTAAGCAAGACATGAATGTTAATGAGTGAAGATTTCGATTGAGGCTGTTACAAGGGATCGTTGAAATGTAATGGGGTCATTGTATACAGATTAGCAAATAACCAGACGTTATTAACAAAATTGATTATATTATTTCGTCTCCATAGTGCTTCTTTCCTTGCAAACATAGTATGTTAGTAGGTGTTTCAATCCCTAGTTAAGATTTTCTGCTCATATTAGGTTCACTGATTTTCCTAATTTGCGTAAATTTGTCCAGTACGTCGGTAACTGTCTTCAAATGTCTCTTACCTTCCTTGTCCTTCTAGTTCAGTAAACTAGAGACACTGTGTTTCTTGCCAGCCTATACAGGATTTGTAGTTTTAAGCAGAGCCTGACTACAATAACAAAGTGGCGGATTAACGTAGGGGCTAGCCTGGGCTTAAGCCCCGGATCCCGCGTATCTTCGGTTGACCCGTGATACAGAAAAAATGGTATTTGAAGATTTTCTTTTTTTTGAGCCTTAGCTTCCTAGAATCTCAAAATCCGATAAAAACTTATTTTAAAACATTTTGTGTAGTCACAATTTGAGATTAAGGGTAAATCCGGCCCTGCTAATATGTACTAGACGGTTTAATAGGTTTGAATATCTCTGAGAAAACGGCGAAAATAATTCATCCCACAAAGGGATTCATTTATTATCAAAAATTTCGATCTGACATGGGCGTATGATTAAAATTTTTACGGGGGATCGATTTGTTTGCAAAAATTTGTATATCATGATAGTGCGTCCCAGTATACATGATTTTCTATTAAAAAAAATTTCCGTCATAAAGGGATTCATTTATTAGCAAAAATTTCCATCTGCCATGGGCGTATGATTAAAATTTTTACGGGGGATCGATTTGTTTGTAAACAATTTTATATCATGATAGTGCGCCCCAATATACATGATTTTCTATTTAAAAAAAATTCCGCCGTAAGGGGATTCATTTATTAGCAAAAATTTCCATCTGCCATGGGCGTATCATTAAAATTTTTATGGGGGATCGATTTGTTTGCAAAAATTTGTATATCATGATAGTGCGCCCCAGTATACATGATTTTCTATTAAAAACAAATTTCCGTCATAAAAGGATTCATTTATTAGCAAAAATTTCCATCTGCCATGGGCGTATCATTAAAATTTTTACAGGGGATCGATTTGTTTAAAAAATTTTTATATCATGATAGTGTGCGCCCCAGTATACATGATTTTCTATTTAAAAAAATGTCCGTCATTATTTTATGTTAATGTGACACTCCAAACCGTTTGATGTAGATTTTGTTTTCGAAACAAATTAACGTCAAGTAAAAATTTGTACAAAATATACACTTTTAAATTACGATCACTAACTTTACACACGCAAACTTTTACAATCATTGCGGAATTGCCTTTTCACGCTGCGCGTGAGCGTATTACACTCAGGGTTATTTTTAAATACAATAATATGCTAAATACCCTATGTTCAACAAATTAATCACCATTTTCATTTAGTTATTATTTATATAATTATGTTAATGTTTAATTAACCATAATTAAAAACATATTTCAATTATAATTTTGCGACAATGATTGAATATACAGGGATTACAAAAAGAAAATAAATTTTTTGTTTTATTTTAGCCATATGGTCCTTTTTCCTTGATCCCCTCGACAATCAGACACCTTTAATAATGTGAAAAATAGCAAACACACACCCTTCATATTGGTTGGATGGTTGGGAAGGGTGTGGGGAAGTGCAAACAAATTCAATATGACCAAAAATTGCGAATTTCGTTATATTTCTATAAACTCGCGCGATCGGAATATATACCTACTCCTAGAGAAAACATATTTTTTTTACTGTTTTTCAATGCTTGAAGGATAAAAATTTTGCTATAGTAACTTAAAATAATAAAAAAAAATAAGGGAAACTACGATTTTCACTAATTTTACGGCTGATTGCGAGATCGGAAGACCAATTACAAAATAGTTATTTATGATACAAGTGCGTAAAGTACTTTTGCGCACTCGTTGCGAAAAAGTACTTCACGCACAAGTGTCATACAAAACTTTATCTACGACCACATAAAGTGCTCTGAAGGGGTTAAAAAACATAAAAATAAATTTTCTATAAACAAATATATACACAACGAACTCTAATTATTGAAACTAATATTTACAGTAAAATGAGGACAATTAGTGTGTAATAATTGTAAGTGTAATTAAAATTTTAAATATAACAGAAAATATTTTTCACTATGTCTGACACTTCTGTCAAATTCACTGACAGCACAAAAGTTTATACAACAAACGACTAAATTCAAGGCAACTAGATCATTACGTAGCTAAAAAAGAGTGATAAAATGAAAACCCCATTTAAAAAGCATGGTTCATTTACGCACGCTTTTGGGTGTTATAATGAAAGTCCCATATAAAAAGCGTTGTTCATTTACGCACGCTTTTTAACGTATGTATAATGTATGATTTCACACATTTTGTTTGGTTCGTAAATGCCTAATTTTAAAGGTGGTCGTAGATAAAAGATTTTTTTGTTTTTCTTCTATGTATCTATCGCAACTTTTCCGCACTTTAACAACTATGAATTCATATCTTGAATTTTTCCTATTCCATAGACCGATGCTGGAAACCCATTATTACAAATTTTCAGATTTTTATTCTGCTCGGTTTTGTCATAATGCTTAAAGCAACTTCGACAAAAATTACCCTGTATATTTTCAATGATTTTAAAATATATAATTCAAAGTAAATTAAGAAAGTAGGTACTTTTTCAATAAAATTAATTAGAGCCTTAGGCGGTTTTACTGTCACAGGGGATAACAACTTGAAAATACAGAAATATCAAGTTAAGTAAACAACTCAAGGCGTCCGTTTTTTTGTTTTGTACTTACAATAATCATTTTAAATTAAAATAAAAACTACCAAGTTACACAATTGTTTTTTTGTGAGAATTTATCTAGGTTTATAAAAACGTCGTGACTTCTCCCGAATAACATACAGTTAATAAAATCATAATCCTCACATCAACTGATTTACACAAAATACTGGAGAATCGAGGTCAACGAAACATACATTTTTTAATAATATGTACACAAGTTGCCAAGAATTTGGAAGTTTTCAATGACTCACCTGTATAAATAAAACAAATCAATGAAAATGACTGAATTATGATGGCAATTCAAATAAATTTGTCTACAGGTCATTATTTTACGTTTTTATATCTCATATTATAGTGGAACTTTCAGTTTCATTTCACTTTTTATTATTTAGTTAAGGCTGAAATTTTTTTCCAGTACTCTTCTGATAACCTACATGTGTTGAGAGCACGAAGTAATCCCAATAAAATGGCACGATTTGATACACGTGTATTCGATCGCAGAATAATTTGCATTATTAATGCTTTGAATATAAACAATAATTTCGTTAATTTATTTAGAACGGTGATTCCCAAAGTAGTCTGTATCGATCCCCAGGGTTCGACGATGACCTGAAAGGGAGGATTTCTCCAAAAAGAACCTATCGAAAAGACTGTTGAATCTCATAAGGACCACTGGTCTCTTCACATCAACATAAATCAAGAGCACAAAAAGTCTACTGCTGAAAACATGGCAAGTGATCCAAGAGTCGAAAAAGTTTGGGTACCTCTGATTTAGAATCTTGTGAGTAAACACAAGCCTACATATACCTTTTTGGCTGATATTTTAAACCCGCTATCAGGGATAACCCTTCTAGATGATATTTAGTTAGGCGCTCAACAAATTCTCCTAAAAAATAGGCTTTAACTAATAGGGTGTTCAACTAAAAATAGATTCTATCAGTTAATGCATATCAGATAGTTAATTCCAAGGCAACAAATTACACCACTCCATATTTTATATAATATAAACGTGTTGTTTTGTTTTTAAACCAAATTAAAATATCGAATTATTAAAATCTGCCTTTTACATTCTGACGTCACTAGTATAAATTGAAGTTAGGCACAAAATAATCATAAAATAGTGTGGTCACCAACATTGTTGAAGAAAAGAAGAAGTTTAGGTTAGAGTTATTGTAAGTTATTTGCATTTTCTTGTGGCTTCACTTTGGTTAATATTTTATTTGTGATTAGTTCATGTGCATGCTTTGTTATTTTCAATGATGTATTTTACTTATATTAAAACTACGAGGATATATTGAAAAATTCTTAGCCTACTATAGAACCAAACAAAATTTCAATGTCAAAATATTTTATTACCCAACATATTATCCTCTTAATTGGATACATTTATTACAGCGAACCTGCAACGTTTGTAGACCTTTCAAAAAAAATGTTTCTTCTTGCTCTGCAAATCAAACCTCCACCAGCCTCGTTGGAAGAAAATTTACGACCTTTTAAACTTTTTTTCAGTTGAGGAAAGATATGATAGTCGGACGGAGCCAAATCTGGTGAATAATGGGGGTGTTCTAGTAATTCAAACCCTAAATCACGAATTTTTTGCATGGCAACATGAGATTTGTGTGCAGGGGCGTTGTCCTGCAAAAACAAAACACCTTTGGATAGCTTTCCGCGTCTTTTCTCTTTAATTTTTTCCCGCAGAGTGGTCAGTAATGTCGAATAGTAATCTCCAGTTATTGTTCTACCCTAATCCAAAAAATCAATCATGATTACTCCATGGCAATCACAAAAAAACTGAAGCAAGAACTTTTCCAGCAGATTTTGGACACGAAACTTCTCAGGTCTTGGAGAACCAGAGTGTCGCCATTCCATCGATTGTTACTTTGTTTCTGGATCGTAGAAATGTACCCAAGTCTCATCCATAGTAACAATTCGGTTTAAGAAGTCTACATCGTTTTAAAATCAAGCACAGATCGAACTCGATGCTTCTACCCTTGCACGCTTTTGGTCAAGATTCAAACATTTGGGGATCCATTTTGCAGCAATTTTTCTCATGTCCAAATTAACGTGAACTATATGATGAACGCGTTCGTATGAAATATTCAGTGCTTCAGATATCCGTTTTAGCCCAATTCGACGTTCTTATAAAATAGATTTTCACAATTTCTGGTTTACTTTTTTGACGTCAAACTTCACACTGACAGTTATTGTTGCTATGGTAACGCAATATTTTGTTTATGCATGGAACTGGTCTAGGCTAACTAGATATCAATACATCCTCGTATATTGAGAACAAAATAAGTTTGTTGAAGTTGTTACAACAGGCTCTAACGGCTCCAAAACTATATTTTTCTTTTATCTGTGTTCCACAAAATCCGGTATTATTCTTCATGTATTAGTACAATATGATACAAAATATAATTGTAGTTTTGGATTACCCAGTTGTCACTTATGCATATTACCTAAAAAAATATGGGGTCAAAATTTGAAGTTGAACACCCTATTCAACAGTGAAAAATGTCACTGGCTCAAGACTAACTATCTTGGTCACGTATATTAATGTATCCGGGAATTCCAGTTCAATTTGAGAACATTAGAAACGAAAATCATATTGTAGGAAAATATCAATGTGTTACAGATCACGTACACGTTTGGATATATATATTGTTTCAAAATCTTTCGATAAGTTTCAAGGTCATGCGATAAGTATTTACGTATAATGAAAGTATTCTTAGAACATCGGCCAAGACAGATTGGCACCCTTTAGAGTTTTTTTTTATTTTGATAACTACTTACTTGAAAATTGTTTTAAAATGCAAACAAATTGATAACAGCACATTACCAGGCCATTTAGTTTACTAGATTGTCTGAAAATGTTTGAATATAAAAAGTGGATGGGAATCTAAAAAGAAAACTGTTATGGTTTTTGCTTATTTTAAGTTTCCGTTTCCACTACGCCCTAAATACGTTTTTTTAGTGGTGTCCCCAGTAGGCCTGAGTCGCAGTATGACATAATATACCCAGTGGTACACCAAAAATACCTATCTTCAGTGGTACAGGTAAACTGGTATCTCGTGAGAAGGCGGAGCTTCCAGTACGCAGAGAGAGAACGTATTCGGCCAATATCGAGCTGCTCACTGCATAACATCTATCGCACGATTGGCTTTGCTGGATCCCCACTTTCAAATTTGTTACGGCGCATCGTGACCTCATTTCACGAGATACCGGTTGGAGTGTAGTTGATGACTGTTCCTGGCAACTATAGTTAAAGTTCTTCCAAAGTTAATGTGATGACCCATATTTTTAATCCCTTTGAAGGAAAAAGCCGCCCAATGGCGTGCATATGAATTTTTTATAAATTCGAATATTGTGAAATAATGTTAATGTTAACCTGCATACAAAATTCATAAAATTTGTAATACAATAATAAAGCGCTTTCTTCTAGAACGCGGAGTATCTAAAGAATAGTTTTTTGTATCGTCAACCCAACCATATTTTAAAGGTGGGTATATCCTCATACAGTTTTAATTATAATATAATTATCATTACTACTATTTTCTTACATATTAAGTTAAAATGTATATTATTTTATATATTTATTCATGTAATAAAACTGTAAGGATTGTTTGAATACCAAATAAATGAATAAACACTTGACAACATCATGTGTATCAAACCAAGTTTCGTCTAAATAAATTATAGTTCTATTTGAATCACGGTACCTTTTTATTTTGCGCTAATACTCCAGTCTAAGTTCAGCGATACGCCGAGATTCCATTATTACCATTCGATTATCTAACTTCTTATATTTAAATCCACAATTCAATAATCCCGCGCATTATCTTGGACTGTTGTTTCAAATGGTCTCCAAAATGCCATTCTAATTAATTATATTATAAAACTTACCCTAACGTCTACGAACAAATGAATATTATATTAATATCAATTCACTGACGCGACCTAACCACTACACCATCAAAAAGGTTTTATATTAATGATACCTTTCTACACTAGATCACCTACACTTTCCTATAAATACCTATAACAATTCACTAAACTCACTCAACCAAGAAATAGATATTATATTAAATATTTCTTTAAAACAAAATTCACACCCGACACTGAATAATACTAATGGATTATAAGCCGAACCACAACACCCTCAAGACCGTAGAATTTTTCTGCGAAAATTGTCAAACGGAGTATACTTCGGTTATTTCGTTATATTACGATGAATACTGCAGTTGATGATTGGTTGTTTCGAAGTCTTGACTGCACGTGCAACTACGTTGCCAACTCTTCAAAATTTTCTTAAATATAGTAACATATAAAAAGTGGTTTTAATTAATTTTTATTTTTTCAGTAATTTCAAGCGACTTATTTTAATGTTTACTAATAAATTTACATTATGTATTTTTTTTAAATATTTCCAAACTAGCTTTCTTATAACATCACGAACTAACAGTTTACTGAAGTAAGAGGAACATTTGTGTAGCGAGCCTAACAATTTTAGAAAATATATCTCACAACATTGCTTTATTTTATGGTCATCACACTGACATTAGTTATAGTATAGAACATCGACAAGGTCACAAATCAAATATGACGAGTTAGACTTTTGGTTAATACTTAGTATATGGTGCCAAATATAAAAAAATGCACAACTAATCCGACTTAAAAGAGGGGTACTGCAAGAATTATTCAAAAACATTTGAATGAGATACTAATGTGAATGAAGCCAACCGTAGAAAGAAAACTATTACTAAACCAGCTAAAAAAAGGAAAATATTATAATGGTAGATTTGAAATGGACACTTGTAATATACTAAGATATGATATTCATTAAAAACATCACATATGGAAACTTTCATTTTGAAATTCTCGTTGGATTGTAAACGTCAAAGTTTATGTATCATTAAATAATTTTCCCATGACCATCTTTGTCGCTGTTTTATTACTAAAACGAATCCTTCAATTTTATATCAGAATAAGAAAAATGAGAAACCCGCTTTAAACATAAGGAATTTCTTTATTTAGGATTTTTTACTAGAATTTACTTCGGTGACTTACATTCCGCTTTAATACATTACAGAGAATATTGAATTTATTACACAAATACCCAAAAAAATCTAAATCTGCCCTCCAACAATATTTGGTCTCTTTTTAATGGCAACTACACCATATTATTTTTTAAATATTTTTATTCCCAACGTTGCGGTAGGATTCCAGCTAGCGTTATCAAGAATTAATATATTTTTCAAAACAAAAAGGTGCTTTAATACAACTAAATGCGAATAAATGTGTAGCTATATTTTATTTAAAAACCAGGGGGAGCGATTTGAATTTAACTCTGTTTCAGTAACTTAGTATTTATTTGTATCACTGTATTCCGAGGGGTGAACCGCTGACCAAAAGTTGTACACTAAAATACCATATTTGACAAATGATACCAAAATTACCAACTTAAAATACCAAAAATTACCATAAAATACCAACATTACCCCAAATATATACAGCATTCCACACACAGAGTCTTCAGAATGGACCACTGTGTCATTGTTAAAAACAATGAGTTGTACGCTCGGTTGTACCTTAGCCTAATCAGATTCAAAGTTAGCTTCAAACTTATCGTCTAGCTCATCTTGAAAATTGCTTATTGTCCAAGGCGGATTTTCAGCTGGAAGTTTGATATCAAATGTGTATGCAGCTTCTTCACTGCAGATTATTCCTAACGAAGCTGAGTCCCCTATAATCGTCATTTATCGCATTTTCAATAAAATCAAGGTCAAAATTTAGCAGTTCTTCCTCAAGTTCCCCATTTGACACCAATTGTTCAGCCTTTTTTGTTTCCCTGGGAAACACAAAAGTTTGTTTGAGATCAGTTAGGACACTATTAGGTACATAAGAAATTCTATCAATGCGTGATATGAAATCTCTAATAAAAAAATTTATTTTAGTCGAAAATGTAGACGTCGTTTATCTAGCAGCTCTAAACAAAGATTCGCAGGGTTGGCTGCTAAAAAGCCAAGGTATAAAAAGGTTAACATTGAGGTTTTCATCTGTCTGAAATATTCTGATTAATTCTAACAACATGTCCGTTAATTTCAATGCAAGTGTCCTTCTTAATTGTAGACGTTAGTGCGCACGCGCATATTAAATAAGTATCCTAAAAATTTTACGATAATATCACAAAATTCCTATAAAAATACCAATAATACCAAACAAAACACCAAATAATACGAACTATTACCAAATAATACCAAGTTTTTAAAAAAAATACCAACATATTTCCAAAAATACCATACTAGTGTACACCAAAATACCATCAATTTATCACTCGTTGTATTCATATTTTATATACAGAGTGTTTCTAAATTTAGCTTTAGGAGGTAATTGCCCGTATAAAATTATCTAATCTATGACAAAATTTCCTCAGTCCATCCCCTTCCAATTTCAAGGTTTACTAGTGAGTTTGTAGTTTGCTAATTTTGGGTTAATTTGTCTGGTTACTAGTTTCATTTATCCATTTTATAACATGTTTACAACCGCTGAAATGACTGATATGCATTTTGTGTATGTTTTGGTAATTCTCTATGGGTTCTCAAACTGTGGGTCGCGTGATGTGTCCAGGGGGGTCGCGGGATAAGGAGGAAAAAAACAAATCAGTCATAGCTGTAGTTTTTATTAATAACAAAATTTATAGGCTACACACGTATCCATTGCTACTTTTTCCAACTGTATTTGCTCGCAATACTACTCACAAAGTACACACAGTGTTGAGTGATCGACTCAAGAAGCCAGACTGGGCACCGGCTGGCAGAGTGCGCGCGCGCAGACAGCTGTGACTGCAGTCTATTCTAGGCCCCATGAGTCATCACCACTGCTCATTAATTTTACCTTAAACTGCTCGACACAGGGTTGCAGTAATTTTCTGCACATTAATTTTCAGCATTATTATAAAACAATTCAAGTGACAACAATTTGTATTTATTTTTACTAGTTAATAGTATTTTTATGGATAAAACTTAGCCAATAGTATTTTTTTTTCATTTTTGTTTATATTTAAAAATAGGGGGGTCGCCGAAATACTAGGTCTAAAAAGGGGGTCGCAGTGTCAAAAAGTTTGAGAACCCCTGCTCTAGAAGCTAGACGTGTTTGTGCTGAAAAATATTCGCAACGACTGACGCCTCGTCTTTCCTTATTTGGTCGTTTTCACCAACGATTATATGGATACTAGAAGTTTACAAAGAAATGCAAACAATACTGGTCGTTCCCGGGCATTTAGAAATGTCAGGGTAGAACAGGATATTCTGGTTGAAATTGATCAACACCTAGAAACAAGCACTAGAAAAATTGCCAACACCCTAAATAGCCACACATCTGTGTGTTGAGTTTTAAAAGACTGTTTAATATATAAATTTTCTGATTGGATGACAGACAGCCAAATACAACGAAATGAGGTACATTTTGCAAAAATATCCATGTCCTACGACAAAAACGAAGAAGCCATTTTTTAATTTGTTATATTGTGATTTGTATATGAATAACTTTCAATATAGTTCCTATTAATCCATAAACACAACTTATAGTAAATCGAACTAAAAAGTAAAAAATTAATTAAATAAAAAAAATTTATTTCGTTTATTTTTAAAGTGAATTAATTAGAATTACTAGAACTTTCTGCTGTTATTTATGTATTAATTTTAATTCTCAGAGCTTGAATTTATTCTAACTCATTTCAAAAGAATATTTTATTTTAATTTATATACGGTCCATTCAATATATTTAATTTTATATATGCCTCCAGTCATCTTCACAAGCCGAACTAAACTTCTTGGTTTCATAAAACCACATAATTATTTTTTTTATATATATTTTTTTATTTTTTGGTTTATTCGGTAGACGAAAAACAGTTGTATGTCATACACGCAGGAAATGCTTTAGCTGCCCTTGTGATACAATATACAATTATGTATCTTGAGGCCTACCTTATAACTTTAATTTAACTCAACCCTACGGAATGTCTTGATAAAGACTTAGGAACTGAAGCTTCCGTAATACTGAAACTTTCCGTGTTAATTAATGTAATTTTAAAGTTTCTACGCAGTAAACTAATTTAAATAACATACAACAATTAAAGAGATAAGGGAAAATGACTCCCGATTAAATATCCAGCAAAACGGCACTAATTTCTCTATCTCTACTATTCAAATACAGCAGCATGAAAGAAGTGATTATGCAAATTGGTTATTTTGACTTTACTTTGAAGTCATCAGATAATAATTTGTAAAGTTAGAATAGGGACACGAACGTTATTCCATTCATTCCGTTCGTTCGGTAAAGTAGGAATCGCTTCAATGTACTCTGTAAATAGGTTGTAAAATATATTCAGCAATAAACCAGAGAAAAATAGCCATGCCACAAGACTAAAACGAAAATTGAAACCTCAAACATATACTCTCATATAAATGACCATGTAGATTTTTATCAAGATTTTTTTTAAATAATAATAAATTTTTGGGACACATTGTATACAGTGCTATTCAAAAGTCCCCTTCCCCCCTCGTAACTTTTGAACGGCCACACTTACATTAATGAAATTTGGAGTGTGGAAATAAAGTGTTGTAAACTTCTCTACGAATGGTAACAGGTGACGTAAAAGTAATAGATGACGTCACAGTGCCACTCTGGCCTATAATTTTAAATAGGACCTTATGGCAAGTGATATCTCGTTTGAAAGGCATTAACATTGGCTACATAGCCATGTTAATTTTGTTTGGGTTTAAACTAATTTTGACGGATAAATTAAATAAATACCAAAATTATTATTTCACATTTAAATATTGAAGATTTTTCAGTCCGCCTCTGGTTAGTTGTCAAAAAAATTGACGTTTTTAATTTAATAGTATTTGTTGCTTTGCAAAGTTTTTCTAAATAGCTTAAATATTTAATTTTATTATTGTTTAACGAGACGTTTAAAAGTTTACATAGGCAAAATGGTACGTACTCAAGCCGACAAAGTAGCAGCTATCTTAATAATTGGTGAATCTGGAAATAATCTCCATGAAGCGGAACGTTTATTTAATGAGAGATACCCAGATCGCCCTATCTCGAGAACTTATTTGAGGGAGCTTCTTCACAAGTTTGAAGCAACAGGTAGTGTTCAAGATGCCAAACGATCTGGTCGACCAACATTTAGTGATGATAAAAAAATTGATGCTGAAATGGTAGTAAACCCTACTTCCTCTTCAACTAAAGTTGCGTCTATCTGTGAGGTAAGTAAAAGTACAGTACAGAGAGTGTTGGCTAAAAATAAATTTCATCCATACAAGTTAAAAATGGTGCACCACCTTTCGGATGACGACCCCGACAGAAGACTCGAATTCTGTGAATGTATGACAAATAAAATTAGTCAAAACATTACACAAAAACAATTTGTTTTAGTGATGAAAGTACTTTTTGCCTCAACGGAAATGTGAATACACAAAATGTAAGGTCCTCACACCTTTCGTGAACAACATACCCAATTTCCAGAAAAAGTCAATGTTTGGGCAGGTATTTTGGGAAAAAACATAGTTGGTCCTGTTTTCCTAAATTCAAATTTAAGCGGTGAAGTGTATCTGGAGATGTTACAAAATGCAATTGAGCCGTTAAATCTTGAAATTCTAGAAGATAATCCAGATGAATTCGGCCATCTGGAAATAACATTTCAACAAGATGGTGCTCCTGCACATTATTATGGTGCAGTAAGACGTTACCTGGATGAAGAATATCAAGGTAGATGGATCGGCCAGCGAGGTTCTATAGAATGGCCACCTCGGTCACCACATCTGACACCATTAGATTTTTTTCTATGGGGGTACTTGAAATCCAAGGTTTATACTACGGTACCAGATAGCGTTGGCGTTTTGAAAGAAAGAATTATTGAAGAATGCAATGCAATTTCAGCTGACACATTCGAACGAGTACGACAAGAGTTTACTAATAGGATGTATTACTGTCAGGAAGTAGACGGAGCACATTTCGAACACTTGCTATAAGAATCCATTGTTGATATTTGATTAATTAAATTTAAAAAAAGAATTTCAATAATTTTGGTATTTATTTAATTTATCCGTCAAAATTAGTTTAAACCCAAACAATATTAATATGGCTATGTAGCCTTTCAAACGAGATATCACTTGCCATAAGGTCCTATTTAAAATTATTGGCCAGAGTGGCACTGTGACGTCATCTATTACTATTACGTCACCTGTTACCATTCGTAGAGAAGTTTACAACACTTTATTTCCACCCTCCAAATTTTATTAATGTAAGTGTAGCCGTTCAAAAGATACGAGGGGGGGAAGGGGACTTTTGAATAGCACTGTATATATATAATTAATGGTCCTAGGACGAAGTATAGTTGCAGCAATCCGTACAGTAAGGCAAACGTTTCAGTCAAATATTTCGTTCGTTATTAAAACGTGCCTGTCTAAATTCTCTCTTATTTTACAGCACGTTAATAATAACAGACAGAATATTTTGTCGGTAAACTATATAAAATGGCATCCTTGTGTTCAAGAAACTAACTTTGGTAAAACATTATTTTATAGGCATAACAGTACACAATATAAAATATTAAGTTTTTTTGGTAGCAATTTAGTTTACTTAGATAATTTCCTTTACATGTAAATTAACAAAACCAAAAATCACCAAAACGGAGAAGATTGCATCATACATTCATAAATAGATTGTACTAAACTGTCATCTAGATCCTTTTTTTATAGGATAGATTTAAAAAGTGTGCTACGTACCTTTACATTTTACTCCAACGTGTCCCTGGCCCCAAATGTAATCTTTACCTGCAAATAAAAAAGCAATTAATAAAAATACCCATTAAAATTATATTATTTATTTGTTGACGTAATGAAATACCAATAAAAAAAATTTGAAGTATGTTTTTAAAGATAAAAAAAAATACACAATAATGTTCCAAAAGATATATATTAATTATACTTTAGTGCATCATCCCAGATTGGATATAATTTACAGTACAATCCACTTACATTACCGACCGATCTACAGCATATTGAACCAGCAAAAAAATCCACCATGGGCATGGACGTTTGTTTGTCATAACCATAAATACTGGGTTTGTAATATCCACATAAGAAATTCAAAGGAGACAAATTTGTATGTTGAGGAATTTTTTATTAAATTATTTTATTTGATAAAATTTGCTTTTTTTTAGAAATAACTTTACTCTTCATTTTATATTAAAATCACAAAAAGAAAACAATTTCATCTGCAATAACGACTCTATTCAGACAGGAACCTACAATCTCCGGTTTCCAAAAGTATACCCTATAGGCCGGTGGGGAAACTCTGCGATACATTTTAATACCATTTTTCATAAGTGTATATTATGTTAGAGAGAGATAGAGATGGGAAACTTTTGTCGATATTTTTTGCCGTTTTCAAATTCACTTGCGGCACAAGTTTCATTAATTGAGTTAACAGTAGCAGAAAAGCTTTTAAAATAAATATAAGGTTATAACTAGGTTAGCCAAACAAGCGCCTAGAATAATAGAATAATGGTTAGTACAGTGTTTCTAGTAATTTGCTACTTTCAAATAAGATTAAACAGTAAAAACTTTTAAAATGAATATTACAAGACATAGGTAAATACAGAAAAATCTTAAATCTAGTGAAAACTAGAGATTTACACCATTATAAAGAACCGATATTCATTGTCGACATTTACTGAAAACTTCCCGTATCTTCAGACTGAAAACCGGTTTATAAACTTTGACTAATGTATAAAAAATGCAATGCATAATTTTAAGTATTAAATGAGTTGATTTTATTGGTTCAATATTACTTTTATATTGAATTTAAACCCAAGCTGCCGACGATGTAAATAAAAACTAACGCACGACATACGTCCGTCCACATGAAAGATGTCCTGCCATTGCCTAAAAATTGATCACAACAGGACGCTTTTTCTTAAAATCTTGGGAGGAATTTAGGCGTGGAAAAAACTAAATATGAAAAGTAATTGTATCATTAAAAAAGAATTTTCAATTTCTAGCTTTAGAGACCTATAAGTTCATTGACAAAGGGAGTAACTGAAGTAATATCATTATTTTTAGACATTTTGTTTTATGAACCTCTTAGAGGCACTTTCAACTTTTTAAATTTTTATCAATTCCAACAAATATTTTACGAAATTGACAAAGATTTACGTCTGAATTATTTATTTTCATTTCTACGGTATTTCTGTCCTTTATTATGAAAAATCCTGTACACAAGTGCCTTTTTATTGTTGAAAAAAACGAACACTTCGAAATTCCAAGTTCAAACTTTGTACTTCCTTTCCACGCGAAAAATCTGTGATTTTTACCCCGGAAGATGGAAAATCAATAGAACCACATGTATTTGCCCTACTAACATTTAATTTAATTTTTTCTAACTTGTTAGTCAAATCTTTAGGATTGGCTCAGCTGATTACAGCAAATTAAAAGACTTTCAGATCATACCGGACGTTAATTAAATTTATACACGGTTAGAATGTCAAAAAATTATCAACGAATCTAAATTGTAAAGTTCAATTCACTTGTTTCAAAATAAAAGGGTGAATTCTAAATATCTCATTTGATTATTTAATATAACAATTAATAATATATCACGAATGGTGTTTAAACAGTACGAGGAATATTCTTTGGTTACACGGAGTTTAACATACACAGTGTCCGTAAAGTATGGAACAAATTCATTTTTAGCTAAACAGGCCATTTTAAGAAATAATCCTGAAACACGTCGAATTTTGATTTTAATTTACCGTATTTTAAAATAATAATCTAATATACAGGGTGAATTATTACTTTCGAGCTAATTCCAAAAATGTATCACATGTTGATTCCAATTGGTACAGGGTGGGCAAAAATACAACAGTTTTGTGTGTGCTCATAAAGTAACGCGTAACATTCTGTATTAGTTAAATTAACAATATTATCAAAAATACTTATTGTCTAGCGGACAGAATATGATGAAATAGATGACTTTATAAATGTTCGAACTGCAGCCCTTGCTGAATTTGACAGTAACCCAAACGGTGTACAAATTCTTGTTGAACCTTGTTTATTGTGTCTTGAGAAATATTGTTTATTGCTGTCCGAAATCTCTCTTTTAATTCTTGAATATTTGCTGGTTTCGTTTGATACACAACATTCTTCAGATGGCCCCACATAAAATAATCCAAAGGATTGAAATCTGGTGACCTCGTTGGCCATTCAATAGGTCCACGTCTACCAATCCACCTGTTCGGAAAAATTTCAACTAGGTACCTTCTAACATCTACAGCATAATGTGGAGGTGCACCATCCTGTTGAAACCCCATCAACTTTCATCAAAACCTCCAGGATTACTTTATGAGCACACACACAAAACTATTGTATTTTTGTCCACCCTGTACCAATTGGAATCAATATGTGATACATTTTTGAAATCAGCTCAGCTAGAGTAATCCGAAAATTGAGACAAAATGGGGGTGTTCCATTTAAAAAAAATGTCACTATCGTTGATTTATTGTTTTTCATTAACCATAAAAAAATTAGATTTTCAATTTTTTACTTATCAATCGATTAGTTGACCATAGAGTTTCGCACGAAATTATTAATTTGCTGAAATTTGAGATATGAACGACAACAACAAACGCATTACAATCAAGTGAATAATTATTTCACTGTTTATGATACCCTGTTAGAGAAAAAGAGTAATTCACTGAATTTGTTCTTGTTTCTTTCCAACACATTGCCACTCAAGGACTCGGTGTTAAACTCCATGTAACTAAAGAATACTCCTCGTACTCCTTTATACCCACACTAGTTAGTTTTAAGCTTAGTAATTATTGTTATTGCTCTTAAACCGTGTTTGATAGCCATGGAAAATGTGCGACTCTAGTGTATCTCAGCCAATAACTCCGACAAAAAGCAGAAAACACTTATCTGCTGATCCAAGTAAATTATAAACAATATTTATTCAATGTCAGCAAGCAAGCAGCGTTAAGGCGGGGCTGACAAGAATCATGTCATTTTTGTAATCGAATTCGTAATTTAGTAGATATTTAATTTCCGAAAGAAACTTCAGCTTGTACTTTTGCTTTAAATACATGTTATGCAATTTGTTAAGGAAAATGAATTCCATACGTAGATTTTTCGTGGAAGACGTACAAACATTCAATATCGAAACTTCCAACTTTTAGTATGAAAAGATAAAAGTA
Source organism: Lochmaea capreae (assembly GCA_949126875.1). NCBI lineage: Eukaryota > Metazoa > Arthropoda > Insecta > Coleoptera > Chrysomelidae > Lochmaea > Lochmaea capreae. The sequence continues at coordinate 4,580,212 of OX421402.1, forward strand.
GAATGTTAAAAGGGTTATTATAGTATAAAAAAAACTATACCTGTTGAAATATCGAATATTCTCAAAACCAATTAAGCACAAAATCACTTGTGGGAGTTCACTTACATGCAACACTGTATTTTGTCAAGTTAATGTTTACCGAAAACCGGATTTGACTGGAAGTATAAGAGATAATATACCTTGAATGTAGCAATAAATTTAAAAAGAAATATTTATACAATACTACTACCAACTGTAAAAAACAAACCGATCTATCTCTGATAAAATGTACGATAAAATGTTCATCTAATTAGAAGGAGATTGCTCAAAACGCTCTTTACAGTTTGCCTAAATTTTATGATTACTTTATAAATTTCCGCTCGATAGAAGTAAACCTAATGTTTATTTATTTATTAGAAACAGCCTAAAAATAGCTGAGAATATAAACAGATACATAATAGTATATAATTTCGATTCAAAATATATAATTAGCGGGAATTTCGTATTAAACGAAACAATATACAGGGTTAATCAATAATCACATATATTCCTCAAATTATTATTGCAATTGACTTTGTTTCTACAAGTATTAGGGGACTAGCTTTTAAAAGCCCATGGTAGCCTGTTTTTAGTAAGGAGGAATGATGAGAAATTACACCTTCTACCTCAGTTTTAGAACTTTGTTTTCTCAGAAATCCCTTCAAAGAAGTACAATAATCGTTGTGTTCAAACAATTTATCATCTTTTTATCAACAATAAAACAGTATTACAATATGATGTAAATATCTCGCTGCACGCTTTGTTCCCATATGCAAATCAGGTCATTGACAAGTATAAAAACATGAATTTTACATTCAAATCTTACTAGAATCATTATTACTGTACGAATATTCAAAATGTCTGGCTGTTTTTATAACAAAATTATTACTAATGCAATAAGAAAGAAAAATTTAATTCAATACTAAAAATCAACTTCAGAGAGTTTAAAAAACAGTCTATTGACGAAAATGTAGAGCGTTTAGACCACAAGTCTAAAAGCCCCTTCACACAACACTGTTTCGACAATTTATTCGAAACGATGTGCATGTGCAAAATAGTTTCGATTAAGACAAAAAATTCTGTGTAGAAATTTTAGATATAGCGTATTCTAGACAAAGTTACATTAAAATCTAATGTAGAACACGAAAAGTTAATAATATACAGGGTCTTACTTTTAAAATGTCTCACTTTCGGTACAACCGGAAGTGACATGTATGTCAAAATATTTTTATAAATTTGCTTATTCTCCATCTATGCAAATTTTTACAAAAATCGTGTGAATAGTCTACAATATACACTGTGTCCGTAAAGTATGGAACAAATTCATTTTTAGCAAAACAGGACATTTTAAGAAATAATCCTGAAACACGTCGATTTTTGATTTTAATTTACCGTATTTTAAAATAATAATCTAATATACAGGGTGAATTACTTTCGAGTAATGACGTCACCGTCATTTTTTTTAAATGGAACACCCCCATTTTGTCCCAATTTTCGGATTACTCTAGCTGAGCTAATTCCAAAAATGTATCACATGTTGATTCCAATTGGTACAGGATATACAAAAATACAATATTTTTGTGTGTGCTCATAAAGTAACGCGTAAAATTATTTATTAGTTAAATGAACAATGTTATCAAAAATACTTATTGGCTAGCGGACAGAATATGATGAAATACATGACTTTATAAATGTTCGAACTGCAGCCATTGCTGTATTTGACAGTAACCCAAACGGTGTACAATTTCTTGTTGAACCTTGTTTATTGTGTCTTGAGAAATATTAACATTGCTGTCCGAATTCCCTCTTTTAATTTTTGAATATTTGCTGGTTTCGTTTGATACAAAACATTCTTCAGATGGACCCACATAAAATAATCCAGAGGATTGAAATCTGGTGACCTCGCTGGCCATTCAATAGGTCCACGTCTACCAATCCACGTGTTCGGAAAAAATTCATCTAGGTACCTTCTAACATCTACAGCATAATGTGGAGGTGCACCATCCTGTTGAAACCATAAACTTTCATCAAAACCTCCAGGATTACTTTATAAGCACACACAAAACTATTGTATTTTTGTCCACCCTGTACCAATTGGAATCAACATGTGATACATTTTTGGAATCAGCTCAGCTACAGTAATCCGAAAATTGAGACAAAATAGGGGTGTTCCATTTAAAAAAAATGACGGTAACGTCATTACTCGAAAGTAATCCACCCTGTATATTAGATTATTATTTTAAAATACGGTAAGTTAAAATCAAAAATCGACGTGTTTCAGGATTATTTCTTAAAATGGTCTGTTAAGCTTAAAATGAATTTGTTCCATACTCTACGGACACAGTGTATAGACAGTGTATACTGTATACTCTTGCAGATGTAAACTATAATCTACTATTGACGTTTCTTCGATAGACACAACTATGTAATTATGGCCTGTGCTAATTTTGAGGTCTCTGTAATCCCTTCATGTATATCAACGACGCCAATTTTTGATAAAATAGCTATTTTATCATTTTAATTGCACAATTTTATTTGATTAGTGCTAATTTATTTATCATAATCAGTAATATATTCCAATTATTGCACAATTGTACATCGACACATAAAAATGTGTTTATTGCTTGCTTCCTATATTTTTTTATAAAATAAACTGCATTGTTGTTACACAATCATAAAGAGACAATAATTCAATAATTTTTGTAGGAAACGTCAGTGTCCATTTAACTACACCCCTCCGGGGTTTCTTACCTCATTTCCATAACTGCTTTGTCACTGTAATTGTTGGGTCCAACGCGAGTTTTGCATATTCTGTCGAATGTATTCAATTAGATTGAATTTATAATGTAGATTGGTGGGTATAACAAACGATGACCCAGGGCTATCGGAATATAATTTGGTCAAGATACATACTTTCGTATCTAATGAAGGACATATTAACAGTGTTCGCTAAAGGGGTGGTATATTCCTGATATTTTCAACCAAGAGACTTTTATCATCCCCACATTAATATTTTCAACTCCTCCTAGCAAGGCGTGTAGACAGCACCCCGTACCGAGGTATTGCCAAATGTTGTGACTATGGGAATCAGGGCTGCTTTTAACCTTCTATTCGTTAGGATCTAATGTACACTGTGCGCAGAGATTAGCTCAGAGTAAGCGTGCTGGGCTCTCAACCCAGAGGTCCCAGGATCGATTCACGCCCAAGGAAAGTTTTTTTTTTATTTTCTTACTGTTTTCTTCAAAAATTGACTAAAAATACAAAGAAGGTTTGGTATGGGTAGGTTTGGTTATTATTGAAAATTATTATTCAATCATTCTCACAAAAGTATCAAATAATTTGTATTCCACGCGACAATAATCATTTCAAATCACGTGACGCAAACATAACGAATAAAAATGGCAACACCGCGGGGTGCTGTCTACACGCCTTCCTCCGTTTTTTTTTTAAGGGAGCCGTCCCTTCGCCGGCACCACCTCAGCCTCTTGGGCTTATTGTGGATTCTCCTAATGTTCTGACTACAGCCTATTCAGCCAATCCCAATCCGTTCCCTGTATTAGCTCATACAGGTTCTTCACTGGTTGGTTGTAGAAGTCTTCTGGAGTCATTTGCCCTATTTTGTTCAGGTGCTCCTGTCCTGTCCTGTCCTGTCCCTTAAGAAGCCCCGTTATGGTGCGTAGTTTGTTCCTGCTCATTGAGAGCAGTTCTTTCGCTTCTTTTTCTGATGGTTCTTTTATGAATTTCTTCCCATGTGTTTGCCTGGGCGTATTCTTCCAGTGTTTTTTGTGTTGTTCCTTTACCCACCCTTTTAACCATGACTTAGTGGAGCATCTGGGGATGCCCACAAATGGTTTGGGTCCGTTCATCAGTGTTGACGATCCTGCTCTTGCAAGTTCATCTGCTTTTTCATTGCCAGCGATTCCTTTGTGACCTGGGACCCACTCCAGTATTACACTGTTCCGAGTCGCCAGTCTTCTAAGTTCTTCGTCGCATTCCCATACCAGCCGAGATATTACCTTAGAGCTCTGAAGTGCTTTAACGGCAGCTTGACTGTCACTGTAGATCCTGATCTGCCTATTGTTGTAGGCTCTCATTTTATTTGCCCTTGCACATGCAAGTATTGCATAAACCTCTGAAATACCGAGACATATTTAGTAATGATAATTTAACCGGTATTACTAACCTCACATTTGCAAGATTGAGGACCTGTATAAGGCTAAAACTAAGCTAAAGCGACTTAACCTTAAAAATTCTTCTTAACACCGTTTTCTCAATAGGAGCAACGCCGCAAACGTACTGTCGACTCATGATAACGTCACGGGTCAACTGTCATGTCAAACATGACGCGTCAATAGGAATGATGAAAACTGAAAAATTTCTGTAATGTGTGATAGTGTGATGTCATTACTATTCTAACGTTTTGGTGCGCAATTTGAATTGTATTTTAAAAACGTGAATTTCTCCTTAAAACCCTTATTTTTTCAAGAAACATTTTTTGGTTAAAGCTTATGCTTAAAGCAATCAGTCAACATGGCTATTGTTAAATGTCTAAAACGTTGTAGGTATACCTTCGTGAAGAAGAAAATGAAGGGAACTAATTTTGACTTCTATTACTTTTTAGTTTTTGATTCTGTAACTCGATAAAGACCTTTTTGATGTCAGGTGTTTAGTTAAAGTGCTTCAAGCTTTTACGACGCGGTATACTAACATGGCTCAAACGTTGCGTAAGGTTCAGTTATTACAAATTTAAAATGATTGTTATTAACAAGGACGTACGTGGATACTGAATCTACAGCAACAACGTAGTTGTTTAAATGGCAATAAACAATAAAAAAATAATAAAGTGTCAAATAGTTCTGTTGACACTGAAAACTGTTGTTTAAAATAGTGTTCTACTGTTCATAGCTTATCTCGGGAGAATTTACGTCTTGGCATTTTAATGTGTTGAATATATACATCAAGAAAATAAGTTTCATGTACCATTATTTGTTATTCAACACACATTTAACGTTATTGACAATTTTCGTGAAAGTGATCCAAGCGTAAAAGAATTAAATTTTACAGTTAATTGAGTTTTTCAAATAACCTTTCAGATATCAAAAGTTATAACAGTAAAAAGTAGTAGTTGTTTCATCTTTTAAATGATTTCAACGTTTTTTATTATAGAATTATCACTGAAGTAATAAAAATGATATTTTTGAGAGCTAGAAAATAAAACTTTACTATTACATTTTTCTAATCTTCGGATTTTATTGTATTGAAACTCTATTCAACAATTGAAGAAGAAGTACATTATTTCCGGTCATACGAAAATTGTCAAAACGAAAATTCAAACATAAAGCAAGTGCCCATCAAATATCCACAACAATGTAACGCAGCAGTAGCATTTTACACAAAATTTAATCAACCGAAAAATATTTCAAGTATACAAATAATAAGAAAATCGAATCGAACCTCATTTTTCAGTGTCTGAAGAAAAAATTTGTACTCGATACCTTCAAATCTGCCAGTTACAAAGACGTAAAAAGTTACTGATATTAAGATTTTAATCAGTTGCATATTTAAGTTGATTAATTATTTTTTCAAAGGAGTGCCTTTGCCTGAAAGCAGACTGATTTATGGAGAGCAATTAATTTTTAGAAGTGAATATAGTTTTGGTGTATCATTAATTTGAAATTTGTTTTCAAGAATCGGATTACGAGCAATTTTTTCGTAGCTCTTTTAAGGGTATACTCCATAGAATTTGTGAAACAACAACACATTTTAACCTAATGAAAAGTAATTTTTGTTTTTTCAATCAAAATCTACAAATTTTTAGTGCAGCCAGTATTAAAAAAACCAACAGCATAAGGAAGATTAACTAGTGACACAATGTGTTAGATAGAAACAAGTATATTTGGTAGGAATATGAGTATACCAACACTTGGTACAACAGAAGAGAGATATTTACCCAAGTTGAAGCCTGCAGATATCCTGAAATTCCTCATAGCCTTATCAAAGTACCCATAAAACCTCACAAAAGGGTGGTGTTTAACATGAGAAAAAGTTTACGATGTTAGGCATGCAATTTTCCGGAAAATCGTCGAGTAAAAATTTTTGTATTTGTTTTTTCACTCTAATTGTTTAAATAATAAATATACAGAAAAACTTCCAAATCAAAATTTGTAGCTGATGCATTTATCTACAAATTTTGTCTAAAAAGTTTTTCTGTAAATTAAAAAGTTTACTAGATAAAATTAATTTCAGTGGTATTCAATTCGTGGTTACGCGCGAACGGCCCGTGAGCCAAATTTATTAGCCGCTCGAGTTAATAATTTGGGGCTTATAACATTCTGAAAAAATAAATAAACTCATGTAAAATGTAAAGAAAGATCTCAACTTTTAGATAGAAATAATTTCAAATTTGAAAAAGTAGATTTTCTGACTGTAATATCAGTTTATTATAATTCCTATTTAATTAATACTTATCCCAGCGAAAATTCCTTTTGGATTTAGCATTGCAAATGAGCATAAAACATTATTATTATAAAAGCAAAGCCATCAATATTAAGAATTTTAAACGAATGCTTCTTAAAAATCTGTTTTTTTGCATGCTTAATTTTACTTGTTTTTTTTTAGACTTCATTCAATTATATCTTTTTTCGAAATTAATATAATTCAATGAAACTTTACTACTAAACACTTTGAAGCATCTACTTTCGAAACTACTATACAGTTTTTCTATAAATATCAAATTTTTTAAATAATAGACAATTATTTAAAATAAATACTTAAATCAGAGGTCTGTCAGCAAACCTTCTATAACTTTTTATACCGTTTATGATATTATCTAAAAATTTGTAAACTTTATAATGAAACTATTAAGAAGTGATCGCGATACAAAAGAACACACCTATGGTTCAGGTAAGAAAGAGAAGGGAGCACAAATAAAGGTGAAAAAGCAGGTGAGAGAGCGTGGAAAATCGATGATAAAAAATTTTAAAAAATATTTTTTTTTCAATGTATTTGTAGATACCCCATTTTAGAACACATTTCATATGAAAAATTTTTTTCTAAATGTCAGTGTTTATTTACTATCATAAAATTAAAAACATGAAAATTGATGATGTTCAAAAATACTACTATGGAAATTTCGTATATATTTTAAAAACTAATGCAGATACAAAAAAAATGTTCAGACAAATTTTGTAGATAAATGTATTAGCTACAATTTTTGATTTGAACATTTTTCTGTGTTTTCACTATTTAAACAATTAGAGCGAAAAAACAAAAATTTTCACTCGACGATTTTCCGGAAAATCGCATGCCTAGCATTGTAAAGTTTTTCTCATGCTAATCACAACCCTTTTAAATACTCAATTTTGAATTTTCAAGTTTTTTGTCTTAGGAAAGACCCATCATAATTCTATACGGGCAATCACCTCCTGAATTTTTTCGCATGAATTTAGAAACCCTGTATATATCTTATGGAGCATTTTCAACAGGACATGTAGAAGACATTATCCACCGGCAAAAATATGGAGGAATTTATATAAACTATACTTTATTGTTGTTATGTTGGAGAGCATTTTCTCAGTGTACAACTGCACAGGAATAAATTATATTTATATTTTACCGGAAATAAAGTTTCACAAACTACAAAGAATTAATAAACGAGAAGAGTTATTTGTTTTGAACTCTTAATACCTGCATTAGTATTTTTATTATTTACTGTACAGGGTGGCCTCTTTTAAAAAAAAAATACAAAAAATTAAAATATTATTTTAACTTCCTTATTAGTTTTTAAACTTGTATTTAAAAAATAAAAAAAAAAATAAAAAAAAAAATGTATTTAATAACATTTGAATAAGTGGAGGAAACTTCGAGGAAAGTCATCCTTTTTTTGAATACAATTGAAATGAAGGGGGGATAAGATTGAATGGGTTCTTGTCAAATATATCTCAAGCTTCTTTTGCCTTATTGGATATTTACTGTAAATAGTCGTCTTCAAGGCGAGAAACATCGAGGGACGTCTGGAAGTTTGGTCAACGAACCCCATAAAAAAACATTGGAAAAATATTCAAATAAAAAAACTAAAGTAATGTCAGCAAGAAAACAGCGTTAGAAGAAACGATCACATCGACGAAAACCCTACTACAAATTCAAATAAAAATGGTTAATGATAAAATTTAAATAACAGACGTAATTATATGGATATAAATTCAACTAAACGCTACACCTCATTAAATTTAATTTATGGAAATTAAAAATTAATATTTCAATTAAAAAAAAATATCCTCTCCCTTAAATAAATCATCCATATTCAAGGATAAAGAACCTTGAAAAGAGCAAAATTTAAAATGATCGCAATTCAATTAGCTCCGGCGAAAACATTGTCATACCGGTTACAATAAAAAATGGTCATCCTGTATGCGATACCAGTATAATTTTTATTACTAATAATATTAAGTTTTCAATAGGTAACATGTTTACCTTCTTATTAAAAATATTGCTGCAATATATTTACTTCAACATTCTTGCTAGTGGAAGTTTCAAGTTAATATCAATGTAGGGACCTTCTATTCGAGAAAATATTTTATCATTAGCATTTTTATTATAAGTTTATTCTCTGTAGATAAAATGTATAGTACGGCGGCTCTTAGTTTAACACTTTCGGATTAGAAGCTTAAAGCGGAAATTTCAGCAGTACTCAAACGTTATTTGGCTGGAATTAGCTAGGTTACTTACCAGACGCATGGAGAAAGGCTACAGTTCTAAAAGCAGGAAAAAGGAATACAGCAAATTTAAAATCCTTCAAACCAATTAGCATAGCATCATTTGTGCTTAAAACGACGGAGAAAGCTATTTAAAAAGATATTAGAACGAAAATTCTGGAGAGACTACCTCTCCACCCACATCAGCAAAATCTACGCCGATTGCACTGGTGTAATAGTAGATCGTTTCTTCCGAGTATAAAGGGAACTGATGAAGCTAAATTTAAATATTTCCATACCCTCCCGTTGCTTCAAAATTTCCAACAAAAAATAGTCTTCAAATAGTGAAGTTTTCGAAAAATCACTTTTTCAAGTTAAAAAGTCGTGCAAACCAGGAATATTGGACTGAAATTTTGGGAAAAACATTTTTCAAGAGATTAATTTGAAGGGTTTCCGTGTTGTTAATGATAAATGTAAAAGTAGTGAAAATATTCAAAAGTTCACTTTTCAAAACAAAAGATAAGCATACCTGAACTAATTGGAAAGATAGAACGTTCTAGTCTTCACCAATCGATTCAGGGGACAATTTTACCTAAATGAGGGTATTTCTATACCATTGTTAAAAATTTAATACAAAAAAAATTTTTGTGACATAAAAATGTTAAAAATTCGTCTTGTAAATACCCCAAGTATTTAAAAAAAATCAAGGATATATAAAGAAAGCTATATTATGTCCACAGTAGACTGGTACGTTAAAAATGTTTCAATTTGTTCATTTTCTATTTTAAAATATCGTAATTAATCGACTTTGATCAGTTAATTTGGATATAAAAGGAGTACGCCACAGGCGACAGCTCGAAAACAGATTTTCTCTTCATTATATTCCCTTATGTTTGAATCTTCGACGTCCGCATTTCGAATACGGCTTCAAGGGACACTTTTTCGAAATTCTACAAGCCACAGCGATATTTTTCTACCACATTTTTTTTATACGATTTTTTTTCCTTTTATCAAAGAAGTTATTTCATTGATTCTGGATAAATTCCTTAATGTGTTAAAGATTAACACCATTAACTTTTTTATTTACTTTACATTACAGCATGCATGAATATTTCAGTGTTATTAAAACATAAAGGAGTTCGTTAATGGATCCTTCTCATAAACAAAATATGATCTACATATTTATGTAATTAATTAAGTGATATCTACAAGATATTTGTGGTAATACTAAACGATATACAGGGTGATTCATTAATAATGGGCAATCTCTGAACTGAAGATACTAGACACCAAAATATGGCGATTGAGCTTAAAATGTCTCATACAAATGTTACAGGTTTATGAGATACAGGGTAATTAAAGTTGGAATTTTAATTTGAAATTTCTTAATAATTTTGTGATTTTAAGCAGCATTGTCTTGAAAATTTACAATTTTATGTTTTTTGGCATAAAAATTACGAATTTTATGCTGAATTTAGCACTATTCATACAGGGCGTTAGTTACACCCTGTTACTTAGGTAAATTACAACATGTCTTTTTTTCCGTTATGGCTGAAATGACTAGAGAATCTAAAAGGCAGTTCAATTTTGAATAAAAAAGGTACTCTTGTTTATTTCATGTAACTCTATCAGTTTTTGAGTTATTTGCATTTTAAACATTCATCGTAAAGACTCCTAAGCCACCGTTATTACATTGACTTTTTTTCAAGTAGGCTTGTGTCAGAACTTGTCAGTTTTTCGTGTAAAGAAATATTTGACAACCTCACTGTCACTCAGTAAGAGTGTATTATTTGTAGTAAAATAAGAAAACGCCACGACATAATGAATTTTCTAACAGTGAAATGCGCGATATGATTTTTGTTTTTGCTCAGTCAAATTATAGTGGACTTGGTGCAGCCAGAAGGTATTTAGAATCATACTCAAATCGAAGACAACCCAATCACAAACTGTTCAGACGTATTTATACCCGCCTAGGCGAAACAGGGTGTTTTCGTCCTAAAAGCTTAAATGGTGCTCCAAAAAATATCAACGTCGATGATGAACAAGAGGTTTTAGTTCATATTTCAGAATGGTTTTTTTATTGGTCCTTTCAAACTTCCTCCTAATCTGAACTTTAAACTTCCTTGAACAACAGTTAAACACACTACTAGAAGCTGTACCACTAGCCATAAGGCGGAACTTGTGGTTTATGCAAGACGGGACGCCGCCACATTTTTCTCTGCCAGTACGGCAATACCTGAATGGACATTTTCCTCACCGCTGGATTGGGCGTGGCAGTGAAATTGTTTGGTCACCTGGAAGTCCAGATTTAAACCCTCTAGACTTCTCAATATGGTCACAAACGAAGGACATGATTTACAAAGATACAATTAATTCCATCCAAGAATTACGACAGAAAATTCAAGAAGCTGCTAATATTATTAAAAATAATCGATAAATGCTATTTAATATTCAAATATACAGATTGCGTAAATTACTTTTCACAATAAACAAAATTCAGTTAATGTTTAAAATGCAAATAACTCAAAAACTGATAGAGTTACATTAGGCAAAAAAGATATGTTGTAATTTACCTAAGTAACAGGGAGTAACTAACGCCCTGTATGAATAGTGCTAAATTCAGCATAAAATTCGTTATTCTTATGCCAAAAAACATAAAGTTGACAATTTTCAAGACGATGCTGCTTAAAATCACAAAATTATTAAGAAATTTCAAATTAAAAATCCAACTTTAAATACCCTGTATCTCGTAAACCTGCAACATTTGTATAAGAGATGTTAAGCTCAATCGCCATATTTTGGAGTGAAGTATCTCCAGTTCAGAGATTGCCCATTCTTTATGAATCACCCTGTATAGACAGATCCACAAGTGCCATTTACAGTTTCTCCAGGCTATAACGCATTTACGATTTATTTGTTATAAAAATCATAAAAAACCACTCGAATAAACTTTTTAGATATGTCACAATAGATTCAACATGGCATTTTACCTTGAAACAATTGTTTACTTTTTACATAATAGAATTTGCGTTTTTGTTCAGCCACTCTGTAAAATTGTTAAATGCAAAAATTCAATATTAACTGTAATCAGTAAAGGAATTTTATGTGGGATACCCTATTGTTATAATATTAAATGTTTTCGCAATTTTTCTCAATCTCAATGAAATGTTGCGTACCTTGGAATATTAACAATGAATAGCATTTGCTGCGCATAATAAATATATGTATAATGATTAAGTTTTGAAAAAAATAATTATTGTGATATCTTGAGATAACTGCATTGTACAATGCCCTGTATATTTTCTTAGTATTTCAAGCCAAAACCATTTGTTCCAATGATAATGAATTTACAAAAGAAAAAAGTCGAATGAGAAAAAAATGATTTGAAATAGAATTGACAAAAACAGTGACCGTACTAACTAAGAAGAAACAACTACTTCCTGGGCTATAGGCCACGACAGACATTTAATATTACCCATTTAGATTAGCAATTAGAAGGGACAATAGACCAGTTTCGGCATATTTGCACCTCATCAGTACAAGGTATATGTTCTCCGTCCGAGAGACACTAAAATCACAATAAAGTTGTGACAATAGCGACATCTTCACCTCCAATCGCAATAATATTACTTTAATCAACTTTCTACCTTCATAAAATAGATTGTTAAAACGTCGTGGGTCACCCTATATAGTCAAATTTACAAATTTAAGAAAATTACTTTTTTTCCCAGCATTGTTGTAAATAAATTTAATCAGTGTAGTGCCGAAATGAATAATATAGTTCAGATCTAATAATTTTTATTTTATGGTGTTTATATACTTCAACCGGTCGGTAGTTTAACGGCAAGAAGAAATTGTTCTATGATTCTATATAAACTCTCAAAGAGGTTTTATTTAATGGCTACATTTCTATAAATATTTTAAAACTGTTTGAAATTGGCTGTTATTGGATCAGAAAATACATTTAATACCATCGTAAAAGTTTATTACACAATGGAACCGTTTAAATCATTACCCATATACCGAATATAAAAACGGCTTATAAAAATTTAGGTCACTAAAAGAATTGTTCGCGATTTTATTAACAGGATTTCATGGCGCAGTTTGCAGTTCGAATAGTACGTTAAAAATACCACCTTATCAGTTGCAAACTTGTTGGTGTATATTTTTTTTTGTATATTTTGCTTTTTTTCATAAATTCCGTAATTTCTGTAATAAAATTTTTAATGAAATATAATTAGTAATGTCAGATATCAATAGCAATTATAAATTAATCGTTAGCACAATTACCTTAGTAGAAAGACAAGAGATACATTTACAGTTACAGTCTAAAATTAAATTTGTTTTTGACAAGACTCAAGGCTTCTTCCCTTTTTTTATGTGATGTTGCTAAAGTTCTCAATGGGACATTTTCCAAAGAATTACAAATTGGGCCAGATTTATTATCCTCTCTTAAATATGCGCCAATTACATCTGTCGATGTAGAGCGTTCATTTTCTATGTACAAATTAATTTTAAGTGAAAGAAGAGTTTTAAAACAGAAAATATAGAGAAGCGCTTAGTTGTAGTTATTAATGATAAACTTTCAAGTGGTTACAATGTTTAATTATTAATTAACAATAATTGTTTAGTTATGTTGTGCAAATATTTTTGCGTTTTCTTGAAAATTATAGATTTAAAAATACCATTTATTCTACGCTAGACACAAAATGACAACATCAAAAAATATAAAACACGATAAGATGTATCTAAATATATCTATAAGTGAGACTGATTAACCAATTAATTCATGACAGATTAAAAAAATCTCGGGCGTTAACTTTATGTGTTTTTAATTAAAATGTACGCGCTAAACTTGTTGATACACTTAACTTGATGTAATGTATGTATCCAAGTTTTTTTTGAGTGGTTTATAGTGCTTTCACACTGCACGGCACAATGTTATTATGGCTGGACTGTAACCACCGGCAGACGATAATATCCAGTACACTCTCACATTGTAAAGCCGGTCCCAGACACTACGTGTATTTGGCAAACATTTGGTATTCGGACTTATTCGCGTAGCGTGTGGGAAGTTAACTTTGACAAATATTCGTCCTTCGTCATTTTCCCGGCGCTGGTCGAAAACTAGCACGAAGTAAAGGACGCGAATATTCGCCAAATATTTTCAAAGTCAAACCTTTGCACTACGGCACCTTGTGGGAGATCAAGCAAACATTCGTGCAAATGACAAATATTGGCCTATTCGCCAAATACACGTAGTGTCTGGGACGGGCTTTAGATTGTCACCACATATATGGCAAGAGATGATTAAAGCCGGTCCCAGACACTACGTGTATTTGGCAAACATTCGGTATTCGGACTTATTCGCGTAGCGTGTGGGAAGTTAACTTTGGCAAATATTCGTCCTTCGTCTTTTTCCCGGCGCTGGTCGGAAACTAGCACGAAGTAAAGGACGCGAATATTCGCCAAATGTTTTCAAAGTCAAACATTTGCACTACGGCCGCGGCACCGTGTGGGAGATCAAGCAAACATTCGTGTAAATGACAAATATTGGCCTATTCGCCAAATACACGTAGTGTCTGGGACGGGCTTTAGATTGTCACCACATATATGGCAAGAGATGATTAAAGCCGGTCCCAGACACTACGTGTATTTGGCAAACATTCGGTATTTGAACTTATTCGCTTAGCGTGTGGGAAGTTAACTTTGACAAATATCCGTCGTTCGTCATTTTCCCGGCGCTGGTCGGAAACTAGCACGAAGTAAAGGACGCGAATATTCGCCAAATGTTTTCAAAGTCAAACCTTTGCACTACGGCACCGTGTGGGAGATCAAGCAAACATTCGTGCAAATGACAAATATTGGCCTATTCGCCAAATACGCGTAGTGTCTGGGACCGGCTTAAGATGGAGAAGAGGCTTATCTTTAAAATTTTTGATAAGCGTGTCTAAAGAACGTTTCACAATATTTCGTTGACTCGGCATATGGCCTTAAGGATTTAGTAATAAAAATTGAAATAAAATCGAAAAGAAGCAAAGTGAGTAGTATTAGTATATACTGGCAGTTATTTAAAGTAATATGAAGATAATGTATATCTGACACTTAAAAAGAATTAACTACAATCGTATGTTTTTTAAATTAAAATCCTTTTATAATTCTTATCAAACAGTTGCATTAAAAAAAATATAATACATATTAATCATGTTCTTGCACGTGTCAAGAACACATTTAAGATGCCTTTCTTGTTAATTGAAAGTAGGTATATGAATAATGTACTGAGGGTTTTGATGATGCTCCATCTTCAAACGTTTAATTAAGTTTATCGATGCACTACTGATAACAATTTACTTTACATAACCACTGTTTGGCATAACTTTTCAGTTTGACAATTGATTCCTTTTATAAACGAGATACAAACACTTTTTCTGCGACCTTTCACCTTGTATAGTGCCAAAAGATAATGTTTGAAAAATGGAAACATGTACTTAAAGCATATCGCACAATCTTCTATCATTATTCAGACAGATTATTTCAAAAATATGATCATTATCAGTCATTGAACTTAACGCATTTGTCTACAGACTTTTCTGGAAATAGTAGATATAATAGAATTGATGCATAATCGATATCGTTAAGGTGTGTCATACTTTGAGGCACCAGGGTAAATATATAAAAAAAACTTCGCATACAGTATGTGCTAGCGCCAAGTTTAGATATCTCATTAGTTAAGAGCTTTATGTCATCGTAGACATGGCTTGGTAGTTTTTTTTACAATTATACTAATAGCATTATGTGAGAATGTTCTTTAGGGGAATCCATTGTAATATTCACATTCTTTCCAAAATGTTTCTTTCTATTTTATTTAGAGGGATATGTACGTAGTACAAAGTTCACTGTTTAAGATTTTATATCCGGTACAATGTAAAAATTAAAACGCAAAATCCAAATGGTGAAAATGTGCAGGATGATCCATTTAAAATAACCAACTTAATATCAATTGCATAATTCTATCTTATATATAGGTAATTTTTGAGAAACGTCTAATAGCCGGTCGTCTTGACCAGTTCTGTATTGGTAAAAAATGGGAGCAGGCGCATGGATTATAAACTCATGGCTCACCCTGTAAAGGCGGCCAGTCGATGAAATCTCCGCACATTAGCAGTCTGTTAAGTTCGCATAATCAAATAAAAGAAAAATAAGATATGATCTAAAATGAGGTTCATATTAAAGCTTTAGAATTCTTTCTGTCTGAAATGGTAGACAAAAGAAAATTTTTTATAAACTGTACCATAAATAATAAAAAATAAATTAACTCAAAACAATTTTTTTTATTAAAAATGTAGAAAGTAAAACCCCAGAGGATTCGCTCACCTTTTACAGTGGTTAGCAATCAAAAGGAATAGGATAAAAAGGAACCAAACTTTACTTTTCAAAAATATTTCTAATTGAAATTCCCTTTTGTTTCAGGGCAAACTGGTAACACGCTTGTAAAAATACTTTCAAACCAAATTTACCGAGCTGCCAAGTTTGAACAAAGAATTATAAAATCATCTGGCAGAGTTAGCAGTTATTCAAATATTAAAATTCTTTGCATAATTATGTCGGGTTTAAGTTTGGGAATTCGCGAGGAAATATTTTTTAATAGACACATCTTATTTCGTAAATCCTACCTACTTTATACAGGGCGTACCGCAAATTAGAGGAATGGTAGATCGTCAAAAAAAATAATTAAAATACCTAGATACAATAGGACATGAACACTTGACAAAAGCCATGAGGAGAAACAATTATTTGGTTAGATTTTTTATTTCTAATTTATTCGTTTTGTATTGATTTAAAGATCCTATTTATAATAGTCTACATCCCAGGGTAGGTTAAAATTAATGCCACAGTCAGTTTTTTTATATAATCATTCATTTGCATTCAAATAGTGTAATGAAATTTTCCGAAAAATCACATTTTCAACATACAAAGTCCTGTAAATACCACAAAACTACGAATTTTGAACTGAAATTTTAGAGGAGTATTTGCAAAAGAATAATCAAATTGGAGAAATATTTTCAAGAGCATAACATGAAGGGTTTCCATGTTATGAATGATAAATGGGAAAGTAGTGAAAATATTCGAAAATCCACTTTCTGAAACTTTATGTATCCATAACTCGACTAATTGGAGAAATAGAACATTCTAGTCTCCTCCATTGGATTCAGGGGAACATTTTACATATAGATATGAATTTTGAGTTGATATTTCCAAGCATTAAGGGAGATAGCAGGGAGCAATTTAAATCGCGAAATATTTCCATACCTACCCCTTGCTTCAAAATTTCCAACAAAAAAAATATTTTGAGACATGAAATTGGCTATAAATTGGTAACCGGGGGTTTTTTGATACCGGAAAATCATTGCCACAGTCAGTTTTTTGATATAATCATTCATTCGCATTCAAATAGTGTAATGATATTTTCGAAAAATAACATTTTCAACATAAAAAGTCCTGTAAATACCACAAAACTACGAATTTTGAACTGAAATTTCTGGAGCGTATTTGCAAAAGGATAATCAAATTGAAGAAAAATTTTCAAGAGGCTAACTTGAAGGGTTTTCATGTTATGAATGATAAATGGGAAAGTAGTGAAAATATTCGAAAATCCACTTTCTGAAACTTTATGTATCCATAACTCGACTAATTGGAGAAATAGAACATTCTAGTCTCCTCCATTAGATTCAGGGGAACATTTTACATATAGATATGAATTTTGAGTTGATATTTCCAAGCATTAAGGGAGATAGCAGGGAGCAATTTAAATCGCGAAATATTTCCATACCTACCCCTTGCTTCAAAATTTCCAACAAAAAAAATATTTTGAGACATGAAATTGGCTATAAATTGGTAACCGGGGGTTTTTTGATACCGGAAAATCATTGCCACAGTCAGTTTTTTGATATAATCATTCATTCGCATTCAAATAGTGTAATGATATTTTCGAAAAATAACATTTTCAACATAAAAAGTCCTGTAAATACCACAAAACTACGAATTTTGAACTGAAATTTCTGGAGAGTATTTGCAAAAGGATAATCAAATTGAAGAAAAATTTTCAAGAGGCTAACTTGAAGGGTTTTCATGTTATGAATGATAAATGGGAAAGTAGTGAAAATATTCGAAAATCCACTTTCTGAAACTTTATGTATCCATAACTCGACTAATTGGAGAAATAGAACATTCTAGTCTCCTCCATTAGATTCAGGGGAACATTTTACATATAGATATAAATTTTGAGTTGATATTTCCAAGCATTAAGGAAGATAGCAGGGAGCAATTTAAATCGCGAAATATTTCCATACCTACCCCTTGCTTCAAAATTTCCAACAAAAAAAATATTTTGAGACATGAAATTGGCTGTAAATTGGTAACCGGGGGTTTTTTGATACCGGAAAATCATTGCCACAGTCAGTTTTTTTATATAATCATTCATTCGCATTCAAATAGTGTAATGAAATTAACATTTTCAACATAAAAAGTCCTGTAAATACAACAAAACTACGAATTTTGAACTGAAATTTTAGGGGAGTATTTGCAAAAGAATAATCAAATTGGAAAAAAGATTTCAAGAGCCTAACTTGAAGGGTATCCATGTTATGAATGATAAATGGGAAAATAGTGGAAATATTCGAAAATCCACTTTCTGAAACTTTAGGTATCCATAACTCGACTAATTGGAGAGATAGAACATTCTAGTCTCCTCCATTGGATTCAGGGGAACATTTTACATATAGATATGAATTTTGAGTTGATATTTCCAAGTATTAAGGGAGATAGCAGGGAGCAATTTAAATCGCGAAATATTTCCATACCTACCCCTTGCTTCAAAATTTCCAACAAAAAAAATATTTTGAGACATGAAATTGGCTGTAAATTGGTAACCGGGGGTTTTTTGATACCGGAAAATCATTGCCACAGTCAGTTTTTTTATATAATCATTCATTCGCATTCAAATAGTGTAATGAAATTAACATTTTCAACATAAAAAGTCCTGTAAATACAACAAAACTACGAATTTTGAACTGAAATTTTAGGGGAGTATTTGCAAAAGAATAATCAAATTGGAAAAAAGATTTCAAGAGCCTAACTTGAAGGGTATCCATGTTATGAATGATAAATGGGAAAATAGTGGAAATATTCGAAAATCCACTTTCTGAAACTTTAGGTATCCATAACTCGACTAATTGGAGAGATAGAACATTCTAGTCTCCTCCATTGGATTCAGGGGAACATTTTACATATAGATATGAATTTTGAGTTGATATTTCCAAGTATTAAGGGAGATAGCAGGGAGCAATTTAAATCGCGAAATATTTCCATACCTACCCCTTGCTTCAAAATTTTCAACAAAAAAAATATTTTGAGACATGAAATTGGCTGTAAATTGGTAACCGGGGGTTTTTTGATACCGGAAAATCAATGCCACAGTCAGTTTTTTGATATAATCATTCATTCTTATTCAAATAGTGTAATGAAATTAACATTTTCAACATACAAAAGTCCTGTAAATACCACAAAACTACGAATTTTGAACTGAAATTTTAGGGGAGTATTTGCAAAAGAATAATCAAATTGGAAAAAAGATTTCAAGAGCCTAACTTGAAGGGTATCCATGTTATGAATGATAAATGGGAAAATAGTGGAAATATTCGAAAATCCACTTTCTGAAACTTTAGGTATCCATAACTCGACTAATTGGAGAGATAGAACATTCTAGTCTCCTCCATTGGATTCAGGGGAACATTTTACATATAGATATGAATTTTGAGTTGATATTTCCAAGTATTAAGGGAGATAGCAGGGAGCAATTTAAATCGCGAAATATTTCCATACCTACCCCTTGCTTCAAAATTTTCAACAAAAAAAATATTTTGAGACATGAAATTGGCTGTAAATTGGTAACCGGGGGTTTTTTGATACCGGAAAATCAATGCCACAGTCAGTTTTTTGATATAATCATTCATTCTTATTCAAATAGTGTAATGAAATTAACATTTTCAACATACAAAAGTCCTGTAAATACCACAAAACTACGAATTTTGAACTGAAATTTTAGGGGAGTATTTGCAAAAGAATAATCAAATTGGAAAAAAGATTTCAAGAGCCTAACTTGAAGGGTTTCCATGTTATGAATGATAAATGGGAAAGTAGTGAAAATATTCGAAAATCCACTTTCTGAAACTTTATGTATCCATAACTCGACTAATTGGAGAGATAGAACATTCTAGTCTTCTCCATTGGATTCAGGGGAACATTTTACATATAGATATAAATTTTGAGTTGATATTTCCAAGCATTAAGGAAGATAGCAGGGAGCAATTTAAATCGCGAAATATTTCCATACCTACCCCTTGCTTCAAAATTTTCAACAAAAAAAATATTTTGAGACATGAAATTGGCTGTAAATTGGTAACCGGGGGTTTTTTGATACCGGAAAATCAATGCCACAGTCAGTTTTTCGATATAATCATTCATTCTTATTCAAATAGTGTAATGAAATTTTCGAAAAATAACATTTTCAACATAAAAAGTCCTGTAAATACCACAAAACTACGAATTTTGAACTGAAATTTTAGGGGAGTATTTGCAAAAGAATAATCAAATTGGAGAAAAATTTTCAAGTGCCTAACTAAAAGGGTTTCCATAATATGAATGATAAATGGGAAAGTAGTGAAAATATTCGAAAATCCACTTTCTGAAATTTTATGTATCCATAACTCGACTAATTGGAGAGATAGAACATTCTAGTCTCCTCCATTGGTATTAGGGGAACATTTTACATATAGATATGAATTTTGAATTGATATTTCCAAGCATTAAGGAAGATAACAGGGAGCAAATTAAAACGCGAAATATTTCCATACCTACCCCTTGCTTCAAAATTTCCAACAAAAAAAATATTTTGAGACATGAAATTGGCTGTAAATTGGTAACCGGGGGTTTTTTGATACCGGAAAATCAATGCCACAGTCAGTTTTTCGATATAATCATTCATTCTTATTCAAATAGTGTAATGAAATTTTCGAAAAATAACATTTTCAACATAAAAAGTCCTGTAAATACCACAAAACTACGAATTTTGAACTGAAATTTTAGGGGAGTATTTGCAAAAGAATAATCAAATTGGAGAAAAATTTTCAAGTGCCTAACTTAGAGGGTTTCCATAATATGAATGATAAATGGGAAAGTAGTGAAAATATTCGAAAATCCACTTTCTGAAATTTTATGTATCCATAACTCGACTAATTGGAGAGATAGAACATTCTAGTCTCCTCCATTGGATTTAGGGGAACATTTTACATATAGATATAAATTTTGAATTGATATTTCCAAGCATTAAGGAAGATAGAAGGGAGCAAATTAAAACGCGAAATATTTCCATACCTACCCCTTGCTTCAAAATTTCCAACAAAAAAAATATTTTGAGACATGAAATTGGCTGTAAATTGGAAACCGGGGGTTTTTTGATACCGGAAAATCAATGCCACAGTCAGTTTCTCGATATAATCATTCATTCGTATTCAAAAAGTGTAATGAAATTTTCGAAAAATCACATTTTCAACATAAAAAGTCCTGTAAATACCACAGAACTACGAATTTTGAACTGAAATTTTAGGAGAGTATTTGCAAAAAAATAATTGAATTGGAGAAAAATTTTCAAGAGGCTAACTTGAAGGGTTTTCATGTTATGAATGATAAATGGGAAAGTAGTGAAAATATTCGAAAATCCACTTTCTGAAATTTTATGTATCCATAACTCGACTAATTGGAGAGATAGAACATTCTAGTCTCCTCCATTGGATTTAGGGGAACATTTTACATATAGATATAAATTTTGAATTGATATTTCCAAGCATTAAGGAAGATAGCAGGGAGCAATTTAAATCGCGAAATATTTCCATACCTACCCCTTCCTTCAAAATTTCCAACAAAAAAAATATTTTGAGACATGAAATTGGCTGTAAATTGGAAACCGGGGTTTTTTGATACCGGAAAATCAATGCCACAGTCAGTTTTTCGATATAATCATTCATTCTTATTCAAATAGTGTAATGAAATTTTCGAAAAATAACATTTTCAACATAAAAAGACCTGTAAATACCACAAAACTACGAATTTTGAACTGAAATTTTAGGGGAGTATTTGCAAAAGAATAATCAAATTGAAGAAAAATTTTCAAGAGGCTAACTTGAAGGGTTTTCATGTTATGAATGATAAATGGGAAAGTAGTGAAAATATTCGAAAATCCACTTTCTGAATTTTCATGTATCCATAACTCGACTAATTGGAGAGATAGAACATTCTAGTCTCCTCCATTGGATTTAGGGGAACATTTTACATATAGATATGAATTTTGAGTTGATATTTCCAAGCATTAAGAGAGACAGCAGGGAGCAATTTAAATCGCGAAATATTTCCATACCTACCCCTTGCTTCAAAATTTCCAACAAAAAAAAATCATTTGGAGACATGAAATTGGCTGTAAATTGGTAACCGGGGGTTTTTTGATACCGGAAAATCATTGCCACAGTCAGTTTTTTGATATAATAATCAATTCGCATTGAAATAGTGTAATGAAATTTTCGAAAAATAACATTTTCAACATAAAAAGTCCTGTAAATACCACAAAACTACGAATTTTGAACTGAAATTTTAGGGGAGTATTTGCAAAAGAATAATCAAATTGGAGAAAAATTTTCAAGTGCCTAACTTAGAGGGTTTCCATAATATGAATGATAAATGGGAAAGTAGTGAAAATATTCGAAAATCCACTTTCTGAAATTTTATGTATACATAACTCAACTAATTGGAGAGATAGAACATTCTAGTCTCCTCCATTGGATTTAGGGGAACATTTTACATATAGATATGAATTTTGAATTGATATTTCCAAGCATTAAGGAAGATAGCAGGGAGCAAATTAAATCGCGAAATATTTCCAACAAAAAAAATATTTTGAGAAATGAAATTGGCTGTAAATTGGTAACCGGGGGTTTTTTGATACCGGAAAATCATTGCGACAGTCAGTTTTTTGATATAATAATCAATTCGCATTGAAATAGTGTAATGAAATTTCCGAAAAATCACATTTTCAACATAAAAAGTCCTGTAAATACCACAAAACTACGAATTTTGAACTAAAATTTTAGGGGAGTATTTGCAAAAGAATAATCAAATTGGAGAAAAATTTTCAAGTGCCTAACTTAGAGGGTTTCCATATTATGAATGATAAATGGGAAAGTAGTGAAAATATTCGAAAATCCACTTTCTGAAATTTTATGTATCCATAACTCGACTAATTGGAGAGATAGAACATTCTAGTCTCCTCCATTGGATTTAGGGGAACATTTTACATATAGATATCAATTTTGAGTTGATATTTCCAAGCATTAAGGAAGATAGCAGGGAGCAATTTAAATCGCGAAATATTTCCATACCTACCCCTTGCTTCAAAATTTCCAACAAAAAAAATATTTTGAGACATGAAATTGGCTGTAAATTGGTAACCGGGGGTTTTTTGATACCGGAAAATCAATGCCACAGTCAGTTTTTCGATATAATCATTCATTCTTATTCAAATAGTGTAATGAAATTTTCGAAAAATAACATTTTCAACATAAAAAGTCCTGTAAATACCACAAAACTACGAATTTTGAACTGAAATTTTAGGGGAGTATTTGCAAAAGAATAATCAAATTGAAAAAAAATTTTCAAGTGCCTAACTTAGAGGGTTTCCATAATATGAATGATAAATGGGAAAGTAGTGAAAATATTCGAAAATCCACTTTCTGAAATTTTATGTATCCATAACTCGACTAATTGGAGAGATAGAACATTCTAGTCTCCTAAATTGGATTTAGGGGAACATTTTACATATAGATATGAATTTTGAGTTGATATTTCCAAGCATTAAGAGAGATAGCAGGGAGCAATTTAAATCGCGAAATATTTCCATACCTACCCCTTGCTTCAAAATTTCCAACAAAAAAAATATTTTGAGACATTAAATTGGCTGTAAATTGGTAACCGGGGGTTTTTTGATACCGGAAAATCAATGCCACAGTCAGTTTCTCGATATAATCATTCATTCGCATTCAAATAGTGTAATGATATTTTCGAAAAATAACATTTTTAACATAAAAAGTCCTGTAAATACCACAAAGATAGCAGGGAGCAAATTAAATCGCGAAATATTTCCATACCTACCCCTTGCTTCAAAATTTCCAACAAAAAAAATATTTTGAGACATGAAATTGGCTGTAAATAGGTAACCGGGGATTTTTTTATACCGGAAAATCAATGCCACAGTCAGTTTTTTGATATAATCATTCATTCATGCTCAAAATAGCAGTTTTAATAAATTTCACATTGAAAAAAATCATCATTTTTCATCAATTTTGTTGTTCAGAATAGCAGTTTTCATGAATTTAATATTGAAAAAACGGATTTTTCATCAATTTTGATATTTAAAATAACAGTTTTCGTGAATTTTACATGGGAAAAAACCGTTTTTCATCAAGTTTGATATTCAGAATAGCAGTTTTTATGAATTCAACATTGAAAAAATTAATTTTTCAGTAGTAGGTAATCTGAAGTAGTCGTAGGTAATCTGGGATAATCTTTATCAAATGTAATGTTCGTACCCAAAAATGCCTAGTGCAATAATGAAAAATCTGTCTGAAACCGGTTCTGCTACTGTTTACAGATTTCCTTATCTAGCCGACAAATTGTGAAACGGCGCAAATTAATTACACTCACAACTATACTTACAAGACAAACTAAAATAACAGTTTTATATTACATCAAATATTTTCTCTAACGAATGAAATATAAAAAAAATATGATCGATCATCCCGAAATCCATATTAAAATAATGGAAATTCTAATTGAGAGCATAGAAAATCTGATTTTGTAATTCGAGCTTCCGCGTTATCTCTAATTTGCGATTCCTCTACATTCGCTCTATTCGACATTTTTCCAATCAAAAGTTACGATTTGGTTTATTTACTATTTCAATGTAACCGAACCAAAATCCCGTCAGATTTCCATAGCAACAAGCATCACTTGTCCTTCGGGTTTCGATTTTACAGCAAAACACGGGAGTGTTCAATTTGTCGATACAAATTTTGTTATTCAGTCTATCATGTTACATTATCTAAATTGAAGTGGATATGTTTTACATTTTCCAATAACACGGTATTCCACAAGACATCCACTAATGATCTTCCCAATCATGTTTTTTTAACAAGGGGGACACATTAGTAGTTATCCTTCAAATTCACTAATGATCTGAATATCATATTATAAAAGTAACAAAGGCTTTTAGGACTTATAAAGAATATGTCTGTGATACGCTTGCACTTAAAAATGGATATGACTAGGCGAGAACAATATAGTAACCTTACTGGGGATTCCAGGATATACTGGAACAGAAGGAAACGAAAAGGCAGATGAACTAGCGAAGAGGGGGACTGAAATACCCTTTTGGAGGCCGAAACCCTTTTGCTGTATCAGCCCCAATGTAATATTGGAAGAAATAGGCAAAGCCGAAGAAAAGAGAAGATCTGACCATTGGGCGTCTTCACCCCTATTATTGCATATTCAATCCCATTGATCTAATATGGCACCATGTTAGAAGAAATAATACTCTTCCCACTTTAAGCTTCTCTGTGGTAGAATTGGCTGGAGAATCACATGTAAATTCCTCTTAAAATTATTCGAATCGGACATTTCGTTTAGAAACTACGACGGGTATAAAAATCCGAAATGGGAGTCATCGATCAATTCCGCTAGTGTTAAATAAATGTTGAATTCAATCATCTTTCAATATTCCTTTTGGTTGGTACGGCAACGGAATTATGCAGAATAATCAGTCAAGGAAATATTTGATCCTAAATTTGCCGAGTTGCAAAAAAAAATGATTATATAAGTTATCTGGCTGACCCCCACGATAGCATATTATTTTGTTTCGGTTTTATTAATTTGTGAATATGACTATCCCAAACTAGAGCAAGTTTATGAAAAAATATTTCGATGCTGAATTTCAAACTATAAAAACCAACTGTAAATTAAGAATATCAAAAAATTATGACGAAAATTATGTCAAGTATTATACAGGTAAAGTCATGAAAAACTGTAGATACTCCTACTTAATATTGAGGCTCCTAGGGGGAATACAATTTTAGGAGAATACTCACAATAGCCATAACCTTCAGAGTTTTTATTTAATAATATTTAGTAAAAGTATTTAAAGTACCTAAAAAACAAAATTCTAGAACAGGCATGACCAACGTATGGCCTTTAGCCATGAGCTAATTTAGAATGTATAAAATAAAAAAGGTTTGATAAATATTTTATTTCGAAAAATCCATAATTAGTGTACGATAAAATTAATGCGAAACTTGAGATTGTTTTAGTAGGACCAGCTTGTTGATGTCAGGTTCAAATTTTGTAGTGGAGGCCCTCAGTAGGTAATGAAGATGATCGTCTGTAAGGTGCTCTTGATGCACTTCATTCTTGAAAATGTTTGCACAAATATGTTGACCCAAACATTGAAAAAAACTCGTTTTGCCAGTGTTTTTTATTTCGGAAAACTCTCCTCAGAAAGATTTTATAAAAGTTTTTTCGGTTTTCTTCGCACAAGTCTTTAAGATTAGCATTGGTTTTTAATCCCATAATTTCCATTTGAAAATTTTCCCGAACTGTAGTTTCATCAATTTGAAAAGGATTTTCAATCAAACGAAACAACACACTTTGCTCTTCAAGTTTCTGAAAACGCGTTTAAAACTCAATTTTGAGAATTCTTCAATTTTTTTACAGCCTTGAAGTGAACAAAATGTTAATTTTAATATCTTTCACGACATTGATGACATTGTTCATTTCGAGTACCTGCTGGTGAATGATGCAATAAACAGGTAATGGCAGCTCCAAGTTTTGGATTTCCATTTGATGCAAAATTTTAGTCACTAATCCATTTCTTGAACCAATCATGCTTGGTGCGCCATCTGTTGTTAGACCGTAAAGATTATTCGAACTTAAAATTTGAGCACTGCACAACTTCTTCAAAAAGCTCATCTGCTGATATGCAGGCTTTCATGCTTTGTTAAGTCAGTTATTGTGAATTCTTTGTAAATGGTCTTGTACATTTTGGCCGATGTCTTCTACGCGACGAGTGATGGTGAGCCAGAAAAGCAAAGACTTCTTTGAATGCCGAGCATTTATCTGGAGATATTTCTTCAACAGCTGCGATGATCCACTTCTTTGTAAACTCGCCACAGCTAAACACTTGTTCTTTCGCAATAAGACAAGCGATCTTATAACTTGCTATAACGATGTCATCCTTCCCCTTTAACTTTTTTTTTTTTTAAACTGCAACTGAGATTCGCGAGCTTTGTTTGTAAAATTATCTTATTTTGTTTTGTGTTTTGTTCCATAATGCTTCTGGATATTGAATTCTTTGAAAACAGCTACAAATTCACGAGAAATCAGGCAAGTTGGTTTCTCCTTAAATTTTATGAACAAGTACTTCCACGAGTCTTGAAAACAGCGAGGTTCTTCTCACACTACGTTTTTTCTTAATTGTTTCAGAGAAATACACTTTAAAAATTGACTTATTATCTTGTAGTTTTCATTTTGATAGTAGCAAACAAAACTACAGTATTCGCCAACTAATTTGATGTCCTAAATGCTTTCTAAGGAGCTATTGACGCAGCCCATCCGATAACTGTAAACAGTGCCGTGCAAGTTCTGAGGATACGCTTTCTGTTACAAATTAACACAACTTGTTTAATTAATAAAGTAAAGTCCGTCCGGAAATATATGATCCTAACTTAATAAATAATATTTAATTATTTGTAATAATTATTGGTATATTGATTTTAATAGAAACGGATCTGCTTTATACCTGACTTCTGAGTAAATAAAATAAGCTGTGCTAACTTGCTTGTGATGGCTTGCTACAAAGCTGGCTTACCTGATGCCTCGGATGTTTTAATTTTCACGTTTATTAAGGTATCTTCATCACTTTTTAATGTCTTAAAATAATTAAACACACTATATATCACTTGACGAGTTTGTCCTTCAGTACATTTACGTTTTTCTTCATTAACGGCTGACATTTTTACAAACACTTTATTGTACAAAGCAGAAACAATAACTGTGTGACGCTACGCTAATGAAAATCTTAATAAGGTTCGATGCAATTGGCGTTTGTCAAAATTTTACCACCAATAGCAGCCGAATAGGCAGGGCACTATTACTCTGTCTCTCCTAGTTGGTAATTTCTAGGAATCAAGTTAGTTGGCGAATACTGTAATGTCCACAGGATGCATCTATTTATAGCAGCAGCAAAACGCGACAAACATTACCATAAGAGGTAATGTTTTCTATAATCCCAAGCCCTTCGCGGAACCGTACGTTTATGACCATATTTGGTAATGTTTGAACAACGTTGATTTTTTGGGGTTTTGTGGACGAATTGTGGATTTTTATAAATGTGCGTCCCGTTAGGATTCTGCTTTAATAAAAAATGTTTTGTAATGTAATGTTTTGAAGAGAGTAACTTAAAGTAAAAAAAATGGCATACACACCAAGATATCTCCAAATTTGTCTCGTCTCGATGTATTGAAATACCACATTACTTTTTTTAAAAGGATGTTCTACGTGCTACTTGGGTGATTCAATGAGTAATAAGAAACAAATCGATTACTTACAATGTTTACAGAGAATTGGTGTCAAGAAATAAACATCTTCGAATTTATGTTCCGGCTTATTCTCCATTTCTGAAAAAAAGAATGCACTAATAAATAAATACTGCTTTCAGTGTAGCTACCACATACAAAATTAAGTACACCTACAGTACTCGTATAACAGTAATTTTATTGAACGAGTAGTGGCATTTGGGTCGTTTTCAAAAAAGGTTTTGATTTCACATATTACACCATTAAGAAGACGTAAATGTAAAGTGTTTATCATAAAATGTCAATATTCAAGTATAATATAAGAGAGCCTGTTTCCTTTTCCAAGTTAATATACTTTCAGTATGAATATTTCATACGTTTAACAGAGACAAAAGGACTACAAAATTGAGTCTTGTCAATTTATTTTACTTCCTGTTCTCGATCGTTTTATTGAAACTAGTTTGTTTCAATAAAACTCAAAGTAAGACCACAAAATGTATAATTTAACCCCAACAAACGATTATGTACACCTAGTTTCGGTAAATAATAATTACCATCATGGGGCTATAAAAGAAATAGTTTGATCGGAAGGTCCTGAAATTAATATTAATCCCCAGTGGGGATTAAATTATACTTTTTTTGGTCTGACTCTCAGTTTCACTTCACTTCAAAATAAATTTTAAAAAATTAGATGAAAAATATAGAATTTTATAGAAATATTCGATATTTACATTATATGCGAGTTTTATAGAACACTATCACAATAGTCTAGACTAAACTGTCTCACAAAAACTAAAATAAGCCGAATAAAAATCTGGTCCAGTGACGGGTAAAAAGACGTTTCACAGCAAATATTTGACCGACAACTAATTGTAACAATTTCGATAAAAGTCGTATTGTATCTTTATTTATTAATCAAAACAATAAAATAAGATTATTTTATTGTTTTAATATTACCTACAAATATTTACAAAAGGCAGTAATCACTAATAGTTTTCATAAAATGGCTATTTCGATTAAACAAAAGTACTTTTCGCTATCAACTATATTTTTGTCTCTAATATTCCCACAATAATGATTAGTAATTCATTTACCCAGTGTTTAATAATATACCCATTAAGATAAAGAAGGATGATCTAGTTTATAGAACTCTACTGAAATCGTCACACTTTTTCAAGCAAAAAAAGTAGTGTATCTTTTTCAGTAAAAACAAAGCGACAATAGCGCTTGGGTTTATGGTTTAGTCGAACATAAATGTTCGCTTGTAAAGATAACAAGGAGAAAGTATGTCCGTGAAAGAATGAGGTTATATAAAATTATAAAGTATTGGCAAGACAAAGGGTAGTACATTGCCGGTAATTATATACCAAATATAGAGCCACCAGTATTTTTGTATGGCTATATTATAAAAACAAGCATTCAAAGTTTAAACTGAATATATTCAACAAGTAAAATAGTTGATGTTATTTCATTTGGTTTAGTTGGCAGAATTTGTAGTGTTTTTTTCAAATTTACGTAGTACGTTTTTCAGAACATTATTTTATATAATACTGTGTCAACTCATCTTTTACAGTAGCGCTTATGAACAATGGGTTACATTGTCAAAACTATGAAAATCAATAACGTATTTGGAAGGAAATGGTCAACGCAATCTCAAGAAAACTCGCAAAACAACGGACTTTGTATCATTTAGAGTAAAGTTTTCAAAGTTATATTCAATAATAAAACCAAAAATATACTTATACTAGTGAATGTATAAACCCTCCATTACCAATATTACTTTTATCAATTCTGAATACTGTCATAAATTAAATCTAAAAATTTCCTTTTAGCTATATTTGAAATATGTATGAGAACAAAAGAATTTATAGCAGAGTCTATACACAAGCAGTGGGAAACATTCTGAAAAAAATTGATAGAGGGAATCCCAAATTATTCCAAACAGAAAAACAGCAGAACCCACAATGAATAAAAGAAATAGATAAAGAAAAATTTGAAATAGTAATTAAGGACTATAATAACTACATTATTAAGTACAGAAATGGAAAATATTGTAGAAAAACCAACCGGATTGAAGATCGAAGAGATACTGAAAGAAGTGCATAGCGGATTCAGAAATGAAATAAGTGCACAGGTCTATGTATTCACAATTGAACAAATAATACAGAAACTATGGAAATTACTTACAGATAAATGTATGGTAAAACTAAAAGATTTACAAAAAAATCTATAAGAACAAGGAAATCGGTTACAATATGTCACAAACATACACTACAAATACATGGTTAGAACAAGGAGGTAGGTTTGAGTCCGCTGCTGTTTATAATATTCATGGAAGAGATAATAAAAAAAAGGAAGTAACTAACAAGAAATTATTGTGTACAGTTACAAAAAGTTAAGGTAGATTGAGACAGATGATATCATAATACTGGCAGGAACTGAAAAAAACTTGCAAATAAACATAAAAATAGGGAGCACAGTAATGAAAGAGAATAAAAAAGGAGGGGGCGCAGAGAAAGTAAACATCAATATTGATAAAGATAAAATTGAGCACAATCAATTTTGAATACTTAGGAGTAAAGATGAATGAAAAAAGAACGCATGACGCTGATATTGCCAATATTTTTCAGAAAATGAATAAACTTTACTATGCAATGAATACAAAATTTATAAATAAAAGGGAATTTTCAAAGCAGAGAAAATTAGAGGTTTTTAGAACGATATTTCGACCAATAATAACATTTGGCTGTGAAATCTTAACAGTAAAATATTATTGACTAAATGTAAAAAAGTTAACAAGTTACAAAGTTGAAATTGTTTCAGAACTATTCAGTTCTGTATCATTTATATGAATGCCATGTTGGTAATTGGGATAATTTTTAACCTATTTTACAAGAAGTGCATCAAAGCCAATTACCAAAATGTTTTCAATATCAGAGAATCGAGTACAATTTGTTATTACACCCTGTATATTACATACTACAAATATGGTAATCAAATACAAAATTGTTTTCTATTTTCCTTGAATTATATTAACATATATACAATTATTGATCTAAGGTTTTATTTCTGATAACTCTTTTTTACCCTACCAGCTCTATACTAATGTGAGCATCTACTTTCTTAGGAAAGTAAAGAGAAGAATTGTTATAATTCCCTTATATTTTTAACCTATTTACGTGTAAACAATAAAAAAATTGTATGCTGAATGCTTTCCTGCCAGAATGGTTGTTCGGATCCACCCTAGCTCACGGAAAATGTTCGACAAAGTAGTTCCAATGACTTTAGATCCGGTTTGTAACATTTAAAGAGTTTTTAAAAGCCACGCAAACCAATGCGAACCAAAATCAACTATTACATATAAATATATTTACTCGCTCTCATTTATTATAGTTATTATAATTGAAAACATTTAACCTCACCATTAATTAATTAAATGAAAGCCCTTATTAATGTTTATAAACTGCAATAAATGAATATCACTAGAGTGACAGTTCATAGATTCTTACTGTACCGGGTGGGCAATTATTTTTTACAAGTTAACAATAATTATATTGCATATTATAAACAAAGTATTAAAAAAATAGCCAAACCCCAACTTTTTTTACATAAATTGTTTATAATTTTTGCAATTTTTTTGGCCCCTTTTGGGACCTTTCCTCAAACTTTTTACATGATTTTCCGAATGGAATGACACCTTGATGGTGACTATAACACTATACAAAAATTGTATGGAAAATGGTACATCTTGACCCGAATATTATTTACCCATCCGGTACAGCAACATCGTTTTAAGCTGTAGAGTTTTTATATTTTCTGTACCAAATCCGAGAAAGTAAAAACATTTTTGATGTGATCCGTCGGAACGTCGTCTATTTACCTGACACAGATAGTCCCTGGATAACTCTTGGTACACCTGAAACCAAAAAAAAAAACATTAATCATATACATGATCAGGATTTCGCGACCAATGCAAAATTTAGTTAAAGTCACAGTTGGGTGTTTAGGATTGAAATAGAAAATGCAAAATCTATTTGGAATACAAAATGGGGAAGGTTTCTTCGAAATTCATGTCAAATATAAAATAGGAATTTTAAAGAAGATATAATTTATTTATAAAATGAATATATTAACGTGTTTACTGTTTATTTAGCTGTTTTCATAGTCAATGAAAGAAAGTAAAATACTAAGTCGAATATTTAAGTAGTTTTCTAAAAAAAATCCATTTTAAAATGCAAAATGGTTTTTAAGAAAGCATTGAAACACAAAATATAATTTTGTATTTTAAATTAATTCATATGAAATGGGCACCCAGCTCTAGTTAAAATGTATATCGTATAAAACAAATTTAATAGTGAATGTA
The DNA here is from genome assembly GCA_949126875.1 of Lochmaea capreae. Classification (NCBI taxonomy): domain Eukaryota; kingdom Metazoa; phylum Arthropoda; class Insecta; order Coleoptera; family Chrysomelidae; genus Lochmaea; species Lochmaea capreae. Next base: position 4,613,013 of record OX421402.1, read on the forward strand.
CTGGTAAGGCAGCATTAAATAAAACACAAGCTCTTGTTAAACACAAAATTGGATAAAAGTTTTACACTGTCTTCATTAAAATAAAATGTTTTTTTGCCTTGCATAATAAAACTACATGTGTTGTATAATTACGGAATAGATACACAAAAATAACATTAGTTACTTGTATTCGTATTCGAATAATATACAAGAAGTTTCAAAATAAACCTACTGATAGGATATAAGAGATCGATATTAAATGGAGCAAATTTAAAACGGTCTTTTAATGGCGTCATTAAGCTAACTTTAACTGGTTCCTTAATTTAAAAAGCACGAAAATTATATTAAGGGCGAGTTTAATGGAGAAAAGTAGCAAAATGACAAAGTTCCTAGAAACTATAATGACGGGAGAGTAGGAACCAGAAAAAAAATCTCTTAAATGCAGTAATAGATGCTTAAAATGGAAATATTAAAACGAAACTAAATATTTTCATCGGTTTTTTTAGTATCCCTAATTTGAGACGGCAGCAACAATTTACCGATGAGTTGGAAATTTTTTCAACAGAACTTTTATTATTTTAAACTGTGTTGGTATACGCCCCATTGTATAGCCATAACATGACAGCTCTAAAATCTATAAATCCTACGTTATAACGTGAGGTTCGATTCGTTTCATTTTTTATGGCATATTTAAAATTTCCGGTTTTGTCCCTAATTTATTACACCTATAAATCTAATTGCATGTCTGCAAAACACATTTTTAAAACCTGTAATTAAAGTTTTTTATAAATCAAAATTTGAATAAATGTACCGTGTGTCCAAATAAGAATATCATTCGAAAATTGCTAACTCACTAAATATGTTCAATAACCAAAGAAATGAATAAGTTGTTCACAATCAAGTGACGGAAACATTTTTTAATAACTTTAGTTTTCAATAAGTAATAAATTATGTTGTAGTAGGACCCAGTTTAATCAGTATCATTAATTTAAAATACTAACATAAATACGTATGCAAGAAAAATGAAGTTATACAGAGTGACCTAGAAAACTACTGAATATATTTCACATGTGCTTGGAACTGTATTAATTAGTATATTTATGCAAAATAGGATAAGCCTAGAAAATTTTAGGGATGATTGAAATATTATTGAAAAACAGTTTCAGAATTTGACAGAAGATATTATGCCATAAAACTAAATAAACAGCAGTACTGAACCCAGAAGTAGCTGGAAATAATTAATAATAATAATAAAGGTCTTTTATTTTTTCAAATCGTAAAACATGTACTGACAAATATATACAAACATTAAATTTGTTGAGAAGTCCCACAAAAAAATGATAAGGTTATTTTTCAACTTAGGCGATGGTTTTCTTGCACGAAAATAAAATAACAGAGGACAAAATTAAACACAAATTATTGGAGCATAAACGATTCCGAATTACTTGTTCAGTTTATGCGAATTTCACTTCATTTCATCTCATCTTCCTTGGGAAATCCCATAAGAAACTACAACAATTCGACTCAAATGTGATTGTTTTCAATGAATATATCACACGCCATTGATAACCTTACAGATAGCGATTAAGTTAATATTTCTTTACATGTTGATTATGCCTCTTTTGATTACCCCTATTTTCAATATATATTGCCATTTCTAAAATAAGGAAATTATTCTAATCTGCATTAAGCAAATTTAATAGAAAAATGTTTGGACTTAACTCATACATTTTTGGTCTAATTGAACAAATAGACTATGGCTATTGGGATTCAAATTAAAAACTTTGTTGTACATTGTTTTATAATCTCACTTTGCAAAAGTCCGCAATGTTTTATTCTAATTTATACGTTGTCTATGTTTTTTTTTTGTCACCAGATAAAGTAGCGTTTATAATGAATCCCCAATAGTTCTTAAGCTTCTGGAAGTTTCCAACCCCATTTCAATTAAAAATGAGCAAATTTTTTTATATAAAATCACATGGAAAGAGGGATAAAACGTCGTGGAGCTCCCACATTCTAATTACTGAAAGCCCTAGGGGTCTAGCATGTTTTTGCTTCCATTTTTCCAATTAATCAAATTCCTTCTTCGCCTGCCTCAATAACGTTGTTTATCACAAATTTAAACGTATACAGTTGATAGTTTGAAACAATAGATTTTGCAAACAAATTAAAAATCTAGAAAATGATTAAAATCTGACAAAAACTTATCAATATTTTTACCAAGTTCTGGAAAATACTTTTAAACATTTGTAACAATAAAACTTGTCTTACACATCACTTTTCCAACCAGACGCCAAAGATTATGTTGGCAAGTTATCCTGTTTACAAGAATGTCTACACCAGTGCCGCAAGAAAATATGTAGTAGTTTTTAAACAGGATGAGCAGAGTCGAAAAGTCTAGCTACACATCGTGCATTACTGTTATTTATACGGAATCCGGTCAATTTCAAGCGTTAAAAGAACTAGAATGAAATGAACATAAAATTATACAGAATAGCGGCCACATTCAGAAACTGCCAAGTAATACTTCATTTAAAGTTCTCTTTTTTTAAAATGTATTATTAAACTATATTTTTCTTTTTGTACTCTCAAGCTTGTCTGGCTGACTGTAATTCTGCTTCGTATAAAGGGTATGGGTTTATCTAAAATAACATTAGCACTTTTTTAGTTGACCTCCAAGCAGTCCAAGGTTAGTGTTTATAATGATTTTAAAAGTAAAAACAGTTCTTTAATATTACCATGAAGTCGGGAGATAATGTCAATATTCCTCAGATACATGTACGAAAAATACAAAAATTACTTTCCACCACTTCTAACTAACAAAAAGATATTTATTTCAATTAATAAAAGAACCTACCAGAAGTGTTAACATACAAATTGTCTGAATTCAACATTGAACTCCAGATTTATTTGTTTAACCATATAACTATCTACACTTTCGCATATGTTTTCATCTTCAGGTATTTTACACTGATAGATTTGGTTTTATATGAATATCAACAAAACAATAGATGCCAGACGCAGTGAAGGGTCGAATATACCCACCCACCACATAATAAAGCAATAAACAGATCTGAATGCTTCAACCTAGTGAATCACACTAAGAAATATTTACATAACTTTAATTTCTAGTTCTTAAAGGAAATCAATTTAAATTAAAGTATAGTGTGGTTGTAGAAGAAGTCTGTGAACTCTTGCAGGTGAAACGGACCAGGAACCAAACACTCCGAAAGCTTGGGAAAAACCATAAGTATTTCGTTTTAAATTCACTACACCACTGGTATTGTAACACAGAACAAAAACTAACAAATAATCTGATAAGCTGTTTTGGAAAAACAACAAAAAAATTTATAACAATTGTTAGTTCGAGTTATACAGTAGCAAAAAAAGTGTCATGTTTAAAACAGTTGATACAGCTGCCAATTTAACGTTCCAGTTCTCTCGGCTGCTTATAAGATCTTGCTTGAAACTATATTTTCCCCAAGAAAAATACATGCTAACTTCAATTATCTCTATTCCTGTAATAATATATCATTATCACTGTTAAAACGACGTCCTAACAATTATTAGCAACGACTTGAGTAAGTATGAACATAATAAGAAGTAAAACTATCATTAAAATAAAATTATATAATTGATAACCTTATTATACCCGTAAGTGTGTTAAAGTGTAATGTTTAATTATTGTAAATAAATTAGTCCATTGTTTCTTGTTTTTTCCCATGCATTTCCTTCTGGCTGTTCCGGACTGTATTTGAATTGATGTTGCTCCTCATATCCTCTTGACTTGCTTATTGTTGTCTATTCTCGCCAAATGACTAAAACATTTTAGTTGTCTTTCTATGCTACATAAGGTAAGTTTTATCTCAATCGGATGAGCGGTACGGCAGCTTGTAAAATACGAAGAAACAAAAATTAATTTGTATATAATTTTAATTTTAATAGTATGGAGATCTAATATTTCTATATTATAGGGTCATCTATCATTTATTTTGTGAAAAAGCTCCAGAAACTTTCTAGCTTTAATTGATATATATATGTATGTAGCTGCACACTAAGAAGGTTAAAGAGAATCAAAGCCAATAATTGTGAAACATACCTTACCTTCCAGAAAATTAATTCAAACCTTAATCTTTGCGTAGGTTTACCGGAATCTGTAGACCTATTTCAGTTTCAAGCTATGGACATTTTCAGAAAACACTTGCGAAATTATATTTTGAAGTTTTGAAAATGGAAGTTGGTTTGAAGACAACACTATAAACGCCAGACCCACATTTTTTATCACATGCCAGCAAATATTTTGGTGCTTGCGGTTTTTACTATTTTTAAGTATGTTTATTTCAGAGCAAAATAATTTTTTATCACTGACTCATTGAAAATCATTTTAATTTACGAAGTAGAAAATATACATTCATTACATATCAACACACTAATAAATTGCGTCCCATAAAGCACTCCCCGCTGGATTAGGTCCAGATATAGGACACCTCATTATTTAGCACCTAATATGTCAGTTATGCCACTAAATCAGGTAGTTCCTAATCCTACTATTCAGAATATGAAATCAACAGATTAACTACCTGTAACCCTTAATAATAGTTTAATGCAATGTTAGGTAGGGTAGGTATAGTTCTTTTCAAGATCTAAGAAACTGGCTTGACTTGACATGCAATTCTCTTTCATTGCAATATTGCTGCTAACTCAACCAATAGTACAAAGAAAAAAATGTGAAAAAACTCAAAAAATAATGTATTGAAACAGTATATAAAGTTTATTATTATTTAAAATGAAGATAGCGAAAGTGAGAAAAACTCGGAGCAAAAAAACCAAGTGCATCGAAATGCAGAAACTGATCAGCTGGAACTCAACTGCGCATGCTTTCGATCAAGAAATCTTGCAATAATACAATTTTTAAATTTAAGAGTATCTGTTTGTTTTGTTTAATTTTATTAAATATTTGTCGAATAAATATTTACCTACTATTTTGGAATAAATAATTACTATTTAGTTGTTTTGTATTATTTTTTAACTGTTCGGAAATTGGACCAACAGGCCTATAGGATATTGACACATTTTCAGCAACAGATTATAGCCCAACTGAATGGTCTATGCCCAAATTGTCCTACAATTTCTTTAATTGTGATAAGTAAGTGAATAGCAGTGCATTAGTGTTAATATTTATAGAAGAAAAATTAATTACCAGATTTAACACAGGATACTTCCACTCCACATGCCGAAGGATGATGGATGGTTTTTCCAACCTCAGAACCCAACAGCTTGACATACTCGACTAAAATCAAAACAAACATTTTAATTTAATCACATTAGGTACATATATATCATTTTTTGAGTGAACATTTAATTAATTCTAATAATAAAATAACTTTAAAACGTTCTGTTTCTTCACTAACTCAAATGGTTCAGTTTTCTGATCAAATATATGAACTTAAGGTGCTAGAATTATTCAAGTCGCTATAAGATGGTTATAAAAGTTTGTTTGATAAAATGGCCGACATTAATTTGAAATTGGATTTTTGTAGAAATAGTTCCATTAAATGTACGATTTTCATTTTATGTCTTCTATTATGTTTAGACCACAAGAAATATGCAATTTCCAAATTTCCTAAATGTTTCTATACTTTATATGTAAGATATAAAAATAAATTACCATTCTAGAGACAAACCAGTGTACGTATGTGTAGTCTATGAATTTAAAAATATTATTCAATATAGCCGCACGCGATTACATACTCTGTTCAGGCTTTACTTTTTGGCAATCAAACCAAAGTAATAAAACTGCCAGACAAATTCGTATCGTTTAGAGAACTGAATAACAATAGGAATATTTCACAGTAGTAAAAATCCAATGTAACTTCTAGCATAGTAGTAATTTATTTATGAAAAAAACGGGAAAAAAGCTGACATTTACATTTTATATAACGTCGTACATATCGTACATTTTTACGAAATTGGGTAATTATTTAGAACCAGTGCTGTATCATGCTTTTTATTACTCAATAATGTTATTTGACATTATTTTTAAGACGCTTGAGGTATTTTCCTATCATAATTTTGCAATTAATAACATTATTGAGCAAAAAAATTCCACATATATCCAGCTGCAGCATGAGAATGAAAAAAATGACAATCATAAGTAACCCTCCAAGTAACCTAACCTACCCATATCCCTCACTCATCACTTGTACTGCATTATTTGTTATGATAAGTGTTTTTTATTATTTTTATGGGGTTTTAACATGTCCCCCAATATTACATGGGACATCATTTGTTAATGATGCCAATGGCTATAAAAAAATGTGTACCAGTTTTGAGCAGCACAACAAGTCTGATATTATTTATAACAGTAAAAATTAGTGATAGGTAAAAATAATATTTGAGATATTTGTTTTAAATAAAACTGAACTAATAATATTTTACTATGTTTAAGTGAATTTTTAGAATATTTATATTTTTTTAATAGAATATCATTACTTTTATTTTTCATTAACATTAACAAATTTGATGAGCACAAGATTTTTTTATCTCCATATATATTTCAATTCAATGAATTGTTGGGTTATATAAGTAACTGCAGGAAACAGAAGAGATAAGCAATAAAATCCTGCCACTAAGTGGTTTTTTGAACTAGATAACACCACATTATTTCCTTATAAGATGACACCAGATTTTGTAAATAGACTTTTTAGTATTTAAAACTGTTTGAATTCAAATAAACTTCTACTTACTACCTACATGTATATTAACAGATACTAGTTATTAATAAATGCATCTCACTAAAAACCCAAATTTTTGCTTGAAATTTGTTTTAATGAATGGAAAATTTTAAGCTGAAATATGTTTTTACTTATTTCCATCTTACCAAGTCCCCTTCCTCATTACATATGACTAAGTCACAGTTCTCAAGAATATGGATAATGTAGAAGGTATTTTTGTATAAAAGTACTTTGAAGTTGGTCAACTATTTCCTGAATTCTAATGAATTAACCTTGACTGTAGATTTACATATATAGGGGAAAAACCTCCAAAAACTAACCTATGCTTTTTAATAAGCTGTATGGTTTAGTTGTTTATTTTTAGAAGACCTAATAGGCAGGAGCTATTCAAATAAACAGCAGTAAAAAATGCCAAGCATGCATGAGCTTTGATCCAAGAAAAAGTCATAAAAAAGGATATGCAGAACAATATGTTTTACATATTCTTAGATGTTATACAAAGGAAATACCTGTTTTTCTGTAATGTATCTTGATATTGTAATGATAATGATTAATAAAGATTTATTGATACCTAATTCAATTGTCAAATAGTTATGTACTTGTTTTTATAAATTTTTACATGAAGTTGATTTTGAAGTAGCATAATTTGAGGCAATAAAAATACATACTATTAATATTGTAGGTGAAACACAATAATAATGTTACTTGCTAACAAAAACTAATGAGAACAAAAAAGGAATATGTTTAAATGACTTAGGATGAATGAAAAATTGTAAACAAAACAATGTACTTAGTTGTCAAAAATACAACAAATGTACTTATGGATCATGTATAGGATGTAACATAGAATAACAGTACCTGGGACATATCCTACATCATTGGTTCTTCTACTATAGGCAAATAACCATCCAGGCCGATTAGATTGATTGGTTTCAAAAGGACTTTGGACAGACACTTCAAATACATCTCCTTTTTGGAAATTCAGGTCTTCATCATTAGAAGAAGTAAAAGATTTAAATGCTTGGTATAATTCATAATCCCCCATTTCAAGCCAAAATCGGACACTCTCACACTACTGCATATTATCTGCATAACTCGCAATTTGATCAAATGTAGTATGTATGTATGCAATATAGGGTAATAGGTCTGTGACCTAAAAGATCTATTTAATTCGAAAAAAATGTATAACTATTTATAGCGAGCTTTTTGCACCCCATGTAATTAAACGTCCAAAAATCACTATTCATAATTTCTTTTTGTATATGACTATAAAAAGTCACTGTAAGAACATTCTACTTTTTCAAAATATCAACTTCAAAAGGTAAATAAAAATCACAAATCAACTTAGGGTGCTTTTATCTTCTGGAAGTAACATCAAACCTTGTTTGTAACACTGTCTGTGCTGTTAATTATCAAGTAGAATGTTGCTGGCAGGAAATGGATTTAAAATAGAACTTTTTACATCATTTTTTACTTCATTTTTTACATCACTTTTAACGATCTGCACAAACAAAACAGCAGAAAAAATAAAAAATGGCGTCAACGTCAAGTCAAGAGATATCAAAAAACTGTCGAATGTCAAACATTTACCAACATAAAGTGTTAAGAAATTATATTACTAACATTTCAAATATGTATTAAAAATAGTAGTTCATTGTCGTGTCCGTAGACCAAACTACCAAAGTTTATAGAAAATATAACAGCACATGTCGTCAATACTAAAAATAGATATTATGCTGCAAAGTATTTGAAAGGTAAATTCAGTTTTGAAATTTTTGTAATTCTCAGTATTGTCACAGGTCAATCTTTTAGCTTCTTCTTCCCAATTTCGTCAATTTATAACACGTATCTACGTTTGTTACCCTAATCATAGACAACATACACTCTAATATTGTAAAGGTTTCTTAAGGTTGGTCACAATTTATACTATTTTGTTCTAGTAATCTGTGAAACTGTGATTTGGTTAGAACAAGTTTTTGTAATCGAGAGAAAAATCGGAAATGCTTCGATTTATTTAATTAAAATATAACGATTGTAAGGATCGTCAATTATGTTTTAACATTATGATGGTTTATAAACAAATCTACGCTAAATTATCGAATGAAAAAAAAAACATATCTTTTTGCATTTTAGTAGGCGTTAATTTGCACATTTCGATAAATATAGTGACTTCACACTCTTTCTCGATTCTCGAATTGTCATCATTTACCGTTCATAAGTTGACACTTGACTTGTGTTTGTGTATAATCAAAGAAAATCAAAACCAAGGTAAGTTATTTTCCATAGACAAAATATTATTTCTCTATGTTATTTTCTTTCTTTGCTAATTAATTTGATGCTGTTAGTGATTTATTATAAACATTTATGAATTTATAATCAATGGTTTTGTTGTAGGTTATGCTAATATAAAGAAATTAATTATTAATGGCACATGGCTTGTTTTTGGTCTAATCAAAAGGGAACAAAAATAAACATAGTTTCTACCAAGGAAAATAATAATATAATATTTTACAACATAGTAGTATCTGTTGGAGATTTCAACTGGAACGTAGAACATCGCTACAGCGAATTTTATGAACTACACAACCAACTTGTATTAGATCATGGACTATCAAAAGATATCTTGCCATCCAAAAAAGTTATTCGAAATAAATGTCCAATTTTCATTGAAACTAGAAGAAAAGGTCTCGAGGAATACTTACAGAAAACTTTAGTATTTTTAAAACTGACAATGCCCAAAGTATTTGTAGATTTTTTAAACTTCAATACTTATGATGTATTCTTTTTATTGCAAGATCTGGCACCAAGATTATTTAAACAATATGATTCAATGCTTACAAAAGCACCCATGTTTTACATGACAGCTTTAGAAGTAAGTTATATCTATATACTATCAAACATAGTATGGTTTGTTTTACTACTTAGTATTGCTTCATGATTAATTTTAAATTTTAATGGTATTCACTTCCATTTATCTCCTTTCTTGTAGTGAGTTCCAAGAGAAAAATAAAAGCAGTTCTTTTAAACATGAAAATCAATAGATAACGAGTTCCCCTACAGAAATATAACATACTACTCTATGGGTTTCACAAATAACATTTTTTATAATTTACTCATTGAATGTTATTTGTGAAAACGGTAGAGTAATTTATGTTATATTTCTAGAGTGGAATTTGTTATTTATTGCTTTATTTTACAATTTAATTGTTATGTTGGAATATTCACTATGCTCTAATATAATATTAACAAAAAAATATATCTATTTCAATAAATTATGTATCTTTTTAGCCTCATGCTCTATGTGAGTTTTTGAAAAAACCATTGTTGGCACAGACTGAAAGTAGTTTTGATATTAGTCCAGTTTTAGATACATTTTCTCAACTTCAGTGTGTTACTATTCGTGGAGAGTCAAAACCATATTTACAGAGTAATATTGTTTTAAATAAGCTACCCTTCGATTTTTCAGCATTTAAAGTGAGTAAAAAAATGTATACACAATAATTTTTCATAATACATTATATATGTTTTGTTTAAGGTTTTGCATACGCTAGTTCTAGAACATATTTCTTTTGAAAATATTACTTCACTTGGAAATTTACGAGACACTGTTCAAAAGCTGCAAGTAAACAACACAAATGTAACTTCAATTTCCCAAGTTTTACAATGTGACGTAATCCACAAGGATAATATTGAAGGAAGTCAGGTAATGCAAAATGTTTTTATTTCATTTATCTTCACTGCAATTGGGCTGACTAGTTTTCTATTATTCCTAATATAAGTTCCTGTTTTCTTAATCATAATTTATAATATTTGTTGTATTTTAGAAGTGGACTGTATTGGAAACACTTGATTTGAACAATAACAATATAACAGAGATCGATGCCACCATAAGGTTGGCGCCCAAGCTATCAAATTTAATATTAAATGACAACAAAATTTCAACGATAACAAACTTGTCTCATTTACCGAATTTATCACATTTGAGTCTATCTAACAATTTAATCACCATATGTACTGATTTAAATACGAAAGTTGGTAATATCAGGTCGTTAAACCTTTCTCAGAACAATATTTACACTTGCAAAGGATTCAGTAAATTATATTCTTTAGAAACACTTGATTTGAGTAGTAATAAAATTACAAACATAGAAGATACTCAGTTTCTTGGAGATTTGCCCTGTTTAGAAAATTTAATGCTCACAGGCAATAATGTAGCCACTACAGTTGATTACAGAATAAAAGTTTTAGAATATTTTGGTGACAAAGCTAAACAGATATGCTTAGATAATGAAAAACCGTTACAAGCCGAGCTGGATAAAGTATCTATTTTAAGAGCTTTAAGAATCGTTAAAGAGGGTAAAACTCCTAATTTAAAATCCAATTTTACACAGTAAAACAATGGTCAATAATTTGTGCATTCACACCACTTATAAACCTTTATCTTGAATATACAATGTAAAAAGAACCTATATGTAATGGACAATTTTCATTCTGAATACTTGATATTTCTTTCAATATAACACTATAGTATTTAAAATAATTCTATAGAGTAGAAAGTATTATTTTACAGAGCTCTACATATTTGTTTTTTAAGATATTTAATTTTTTCTTAGGAAAGTGTCGACTATTTAAATAAAATATTCAGAATACCAATTATTTGGAAAATGCCCAGTGTCGTTTCTATATTTATTACTATTTTATTATATTAAAGATCTGCAGTTTAAAGTCTGACATAACAATGAGATTAGCTTAATAGAATTAATTATATCTCCATATGTCAATAAAATATTGAAACACATCAAACCATTTATTGTGATATACCTATTATAGTATGGGTACTTATCGTTTTCCGTTTGCGGACCGTACTAGAAGTATGGGCCCAGAGCATACACAGCGCCGGAATCGAGTACACTTTATTGTTTAGTATCAAATATCTTGAAGACATCAAATTTATGTCTAACACTAGTAATGAGTGTACATATCTATATGAAGTACTACTACTCGCCTGAAAGAAATCGCGCCGCAATTAAAAAATGAATGGTTTAAATTTTTGATATAAATTTCAAAATATTGGTCCTATAAAAAATGAAAATCGTATCTTGAGGAGGTAAACTAACATGACTAGTGTAAATAGTCAACGCTCTTTTACGTCAGACATTTGACTCAAGTGTTAACATATAAAAATGATTTTGATATGTAATGTCTAAATGTCCTGAATAATTTTTAAAATCTGGAATAGCTTATGTTGATTTGTAAAAACTAAAAACTGAGTGCTTTCATTGATGTTTACACAAAATTTATATTATAACTGCGATATATGCAAAGATTATTTATTCCAATATTGTTATATATTTTGAAGATGTTTATATTGTAAGTATCTGTAGTGTAATATACATATATTTTTACTAAATTAGAAACACTAATATTATAGATGTATATATTTTGTTCATGAAATTTGTTGAAATAAATATTATTATTTTATCATTTCTAGTATTTTTTAACCAAATAACATAGACTGCTCAAAAAAGCTGGTATGCGTTGAATTACTAGAAAGGCAAGTTTATTTAACCGTTAACCCCTGAAACAACCTTACAAATACAATCGCAAGTCAATTTAAAATATTGTTTGCGCCTTAGTATGTAAATTTTGAACCTTTTTGTCGTCCTAAGGACGTTATAAAATATGTAATCAAAACTATACAGGTGGTTTCAAAAAGGTGTCCCGTTGCGAAAGCAATTGTTTTATCTCGATTATGTATATGTAGTAATAGTTCTTCAGGAAAAACACAAAATTTATAAACATATAAACGAAACGCTTCAATTTAATTCCTTAACAACGTTTTTTATTAATCACAATTTAAAAAGTAGGTAGAATACTACAAGTACTGATATATGGAATATTATATTTCATTCACACCAATTTAACTCATGATTGTATAAGTGGTTGTCTACATCACAGATCATCGACTACATTTCCTATTCAACATTGTATTTTCAAACTGATTTATACAAAATAATTTCATCAATTTTCACTGGAATTAGTATTATATATCCTTGTATTTGGAATGTATTCTCATTTCTAAATCTGATCAATTAAATTGATCGCTGGATACAATGAAAAGAACGTCCGAAGGTCAAATATATTTGACATTTTATTGACTTTGAAAAATTTGACATTTCACACTTTTAGATCATTTCAAAATATTGCCATTTCACATTTTCAAATGTAATGAAATTCCTGTAAGTTCCAAATTGTTAGTGCAATATTTCATAAAACTATGCGGGTAAGCCGCTTAGACGTATTATACAGAAAACTACTATTAACCAAATTTTTTACAAAAGGATGGGGTGCTCCGGAGAAAATGCATAGGTCAGTTCTTGATAAACATAACGTTTATGATAAAATAGAGTGACAACGTTTTAATTTTGTACTTTTTTCTAGGCTGTTGGATTTCCGACATATTATATCTAATAGACAAGCATGCTACAAGTTAGTGCCAAAAGATTATCCTATTGAAGTAATAAATGTAAGTATTATCTCTGAAATTTATGTGAATAACTTGGGCAAACTTTTTTGGTTACAGTTCACACATTCTTAGATAGTATTACGGTGTTTTAACATATACTTATGATAATTTGCTTAGCCTAGGAATCAAGCTAATATGTTACATTTTCCGTAGCTCTAATAGCTTGAGGTAAAAATTTAGGAACTATAGAAGTGTATGTATAAACGCACCACAATATTGTTTAATGTATTTCAGATAGTAAGAAGGTCAGATTGTAGAATAATAGAAGGTAAATTTAGAAGCCCTTTTGCTCTACATTTACCTGATTTAGTACCTGAAGAAGTCAAAGATTGTTATTTTCAAATGATCCTGCCATTAAAATGGAAAAGTAACTATAAACCAATATGTATTCATTTAGCAGGAACAGGTGATCATGTAAGGTGATGGGTACAATATACATGTATTAGTAATTATTAATTTTGAATATTTGTAGTATTTTTGGAGGCGTAGAAATATGATGGCTGAACCTTTATTGAAGGCTGGAATTGGTGCTATAATTTTAGAAAATCCCTACTATGGTGTTAGAAAACCCAAGGACCAAATTAGATCTAGTGTTCATTATGTGTCTGATATATTTGTAATGGGTGGTTGCCTTATATTGGAATGTTTAGTTCTATTAAATTGGTGTGAGAGACTTGGTTTTGGACCTCTTGGCATCACTGGTATTTCTATGGGAGGCCATGTAAGTATTTAAAATATTTTAATACGTCATTTATTAAATATGTGTATATTAGAGTCACAAAAATACCTGTTTGTTAAATCAACAGGTTACTGAAGTTTTTATCTTCCAAAAGTTATAACATTGTAGGTCATGTATAAACAGGAAGTTATAGTTACCTAAAATTATGTATAGCTTAACATTATATGAAATGCCAATGTGACAGTTTAATTCTTCTTAATTATTAACATTGACCAATAAATCTTTATACTTTGAAATTTCTTTTTCAGAGAAAGGGTTCTAAAAATATGTGGTATGTTCCATACTTTTGTAGATATTTACATCTTTTTATCAAGCTATAGATCATTTTGGTTTATTTTTTTTATTAATATACCATTTAGTGCTAATTCTGTAACATCAAAATCATTACAGGACTTTTATATATTTTTAGTTATAAAAAATTAAAACAATTTGGCCATTTTTTGTTATTGCATTTCTTAATATACTGAGAAAACCAAAAATGTATACTTATGCTGAATGTTAGATTATTCTACAGTTCATCATGAATAAAAAAGTTTCATATTTATTTTTAAAGGATTGAGTTTTTAGCTTTCAATATTCAAGATTTGATTGTATCCTCAAATAAGGCATGTTCCATTTACCACGTTGTGTCATGTGACAGTCGCCCTGATGAATATGATGATAAACAAGTGTTCTTTGCACAACGTGTGGTTCTAATTGTTACTTAGATCATGTTTGAGTTCATTTAATTTTATTTTGGTATTTTCTTTGACATTGTTTTAATTGCTTAGGAACATTATAAACTATATCTGACTGTTTATTATAATAAAAAGGATCATTAACTTAATACAAAGCTACCAAATTACAAATCTAAAATCTATCGAAATAATTGTTTATCCTCAGGGCAACTGTCATTAGTGTCAACTTGTCAGTTGGTGGACATGCCCTATTGTGGCTTTCTTAAATAACCAGAAATCATTACATGCTTGAACATTTACTCAAAGAGAATAAACTCACTTAATTCCTCCTCACAAAATGTATAACTCCTCTGCTAGTTCTATTATAAACATAATCTATAATAACATAGTTTAAACCGATTTTCCTCTTACATTTTAATAGACATTATTAAAGGTTCAGTATAGAATTTCTCATATTTTCAAGGATTTTTACTTCACTTGCAAAATTCTGTGACTAAATTGAAACATTTATGTGTCTTTGTTATGTCTTGTCAGTCTGTTTTCATAGTATTAATATATGCGACTTGATTACATGTATGTTTTCAGAGTATATTAAGGCAATATAAAAATTATATTGGTCAATTCATTTTTGAGTGCAAGAAAGTTTACAAAACTTAAAGCTTTTAGTTTTTCAGACAATAAAAAATGCATTAGAGCCAAAATTTAGCCAGAAAAGGGGTAGAGAAATACAATATTCTACATACTGGTAAGTTTTAAAACAATTTGAATTATTACTATTATTGTAAATATTTTTTAAGTGTTTACAATGGGGTAATAAGTGAAAATCAAGTATATTGGTTATAACCTATAAACCTATAAATAATATGTCTTAATTAATTTTACCCCATTGATTCTTATTTATATTTGAATGTTTAAAAAATATAAATAGACCAATATGCTTGTAACATATGATAACCTGAAACACACATACCACATAGTTTTTGCATGCAGAAAGATGTTTTTTATACACCGTTTCAATGGTATCTGAAAATTTAAATTCTTTGCAATTTTTTTTAAATGGCAATTTACGAAAGGTAAATAAGTAGTTTGAAAATTTTAATTTATTTAAAGATATTGTTTATAGTTAGATGAACAATATTCTCAATTTATTTTCTCTCCTTTTCTGGCACAAGTGTAGGATATTTATTTTATTTTCATGCAGTTGAATTTTATTTTATGAAATTAAAGCACATTTCTTTAGATGGCTTCTTTGGCAGCATCCAATTGGCCCAAACCTTTAGTGCTAGTTCCCTGCTTATCATGGTCTACTGCGTCCTCCGTTTTTACTGAGGTAATTTATTATTATGTTCTGGTACTCAAAGCATAAGCTTCTTATAAACATCTTTACATTTCCCAGAGTAATTTAATACACTTCAAACATCAACATCTCAAAGCTGTTAGATATTTATATTAGTTATATTTCCTTTGAATAAATATTAAATAGAGTAATGAACGAGATTTATTTTGCAATATTTTAACTACATATAAAGAGCTACATTAAAAAGGGGAAACGTCCATATATTGAGTGAGTCATGAGGAACTTCACATTTCTCTCAATACTAGGTATGAGAATGTACAGTTTCTCATGTCTCACCCTTTATAAAAGGTTACAAAAACTTGTGAACCACTTGGAAAAATATTAAATGTGTTAAAATACTATGAGAAACGTGATTGAAAAAAATGTGCCTGTTTAGTTTTAAAACTGATTTTTTTTTAAATATTATTTTTATGCAAACCAAAATTGAAACAATCTAATAAGCACTAGTAAATGAATTATAATTAAGATACAAAATCTAAATTCAATTTCATATGTTTGCCTAAAATAAAATTTAAAAAATGTAATTTATTTATTACAATTATTAATACTTTTTTTAGGGCGTAATGAGTGAATCTATAGACTGGGATATGTTACAAGCCCAATATGAGACCAACAAACTGTATTGTGATGCTCTCTCTAAAAGGTGTAAAATTGTTGATAATCCTTTTGCTTGTGATTTGAGTCGAACTGTACCAGGTAATGCTTTCAATAAAACAGTGGAAACGAAATTTGAAACAAGTAGGTTCATTGAAATAAGTATTTTTTGGTTAAAAACAATATTGGCTTCATAGATGGCCAGAATCCATACATTCTGCACTTAAAAACTGGATCCACTTGTGTGTTTAAGTAGATGTCATATAGCATTCTAAACTCACTATAAAAAGTCCTTTTTCGAATGTATATAATATGTTTCACACTGATTTTTTTGTTCTAGAGGGCGCGCTAGACCTTCCTATACACCTTTTCGACGATTTAAATGTTACAAATATAACACCTTACCAATTAATACATTTTTTAAATTGCTCAACAAATTGCCGTGACATAACTTACAAAATATCTAGTCAAACAAAACAATTAATTGCGTCGAAAGAATTTGCTCTACTCAATTTACTAAAAGAACCACCGCCTATTGGATATAGTAAAAAAATGAGACAAATAAAGCAGAGAACTAAAGAAGCATTGTGGTTTATGCGAGGAATCATGGACGAATGTACTCATTTGAAGAATTTTTCTGTTCCTTATGATACATCTTTAGTAATATCTATATGTGCGACTGCAGATGGTTATGTTCCAAGGAGTGGAATATCAAATTTAGAAGATATATGGCCTGGAGTAACAGTAAAGTATGTTGACTGTGGCCACATTGGAGCTTATGTTTGGTACAGAAAAATTTTCAGGTAAATAGTAATTATTATTGAAAAAAACTTGTCAGCTAAACGGTATTATTTTCGTATTGCAATTACGAATTTTCTTCATTCTTTGCTATTCTGAGCTAATTCCTTTGCTTCGTCCCATTTTTTCCTCTTATCTAGTAATCCAGCTGTTTATTCATCCCCAGATGTTTCTTAGTCTGCTGCTCTCTTTATTTATCACCTTTACTGATGTTTACTATTTCTTATTACTTATCATTTCTCGTCTTAATCCTCTTTTTGCTAATATTTTACTCTATCAAAGGCTTTTTCTAGATCCAGGAAAGCCTCGAACTGTTTAATTTTTTCTTGTGCTTATTTTTCTATTATACAGTATTTATATGGCATTATATGCTTCTTCCACTTCAGAATCCTCTCCAGTACATCTTCTACTGTCGACCTGATTCTTCTCTTCACTATTTTCTGTATCATTTTTGTCCAACGTTTTTAATTCTGTCTGATGTAATTTAAAGTTATTTTCTTACCCGATCTATCTTTTCTTTACTTATTTTTATTCCTGCATCTTCTGTTATATTAATTTGGATTTGTTCCTCTCTATTTTCTGTATCAATAAGTAGTTCCAGATAATGTCCTTTCCATCTTGGCACGAGTCCTTCTATTAATGTTTCGTGGTTTTTATAAAATATGTTCTTTTCTGACTTGGTTTGGAGTCTTCTTCAATTGTTTCCCCAAATACTGCTTTTATTGGCTTTTTAATTTTGTTGATACATAATAAACCTAACCTAATTCGTTCATCCACGTAGGTAACCTGTTTCTGAATGTTGATATTGATATAGGGTAATTAATTATCTACCACAGGTAAATGGTAAATTGTTGTGATATTTATCACTTAAAAAAATGAACCCATTACAATATTAAGTATTTGGTGTAATAATAACAGAACATTTTGCCACCATCGCAAACATTGGTAATTACCTCTACTAGAGACGATCCTACTTCAATTTACATTTGCAAACAATATTTAATTATGTTGACTATAGTTGACGCAACTCTAATCCTCCCTTCGATACAATTAAATACCTCTCTTGTTGACAAACACGTGGCAATTATTTTTAGATACAATATAAAACAAACGTTTACTCAGTACATTGTAGAGAATGTAATATATCACGTTTTAATTAGGATACTTCTTTATAAATTACTGTCTATTGGCAAATTTTCAAAATAAATAACACGGTGTACAGGATCGGTGCAAGTCATGTATTTCGTTCTGCTTTCATTTATTTCACTGCGTTTTTAATCACTGCCTCTGTCATAATTTTTGTTTTCAACTAAAGCTATATCATCGACATATACAATAAACTGTACAGGTTTATTTATTATTATTTCTTTGTACCCTTTGTACAAATTTTGTAAAGGCGACGTTAAATTTGTATTATCTTTAGATGTCGTTACCACTTTCTGCCGATTTTTCAATGTTTATCAAAACCAGTCTAATTAATTTTGCTGGAATATTACTGGCTTACATTCATCTACTAAATCCTGTTTTATTGTTTTAGGGACGCTATAATAAACGCCTTTGAATTGGCAAAAAAAAAAATTGAACCTCCATCACCTTCATTGTATGAAATTTGACAAGAATTGGGAGAGATATCTCCAAAATTAACAACCACTATAGATGCCTTCCTTTATATATACAGATAGCGAAAAAGTTTAATAGGTCATACGATTTACACAAGTACGACAAGGATAATATGAACAACACTATTTAAAAGAGAGAGACAAGAATTAGTCTATGTGTGAAACTCACAATTAGATCAGTCCTCTCTACCTAAACAGGTGGGCGTGTGTACATTGCCCTTGTTACTTTTAACTGTTGTGTTTTGGTAGAGGGGACTGATCTAATTGTGAGTTTCATACATAGAATAATTCTTGTCTCTCTCTTTCAAATAGTGCTGTTCATATTGTCTGTGTAATCTATTAAACTTTTTCGCAATCTGTATATATACACATATTATGTAAATATTGTATATTTCCAATCAAAAGAAATCGACAAATTTGTGATATATTTCTAAATAAAATCTATTCGGCCTATCAGTTTTTTATTATAGTTGTCACAATGTAAATTTGAATTTCATTTTTCTAAAAGAATATGATTCAATTTATGGTTTACAATACCACATTTTCCTTTACTCTACTAAAAGAAAATCTAGCACCATTTGGCTTCTGCATTTGAACTAGAAAACAACCATTATGTGGCAAATTGTTAAATGGCCAATTTGTATATTTCAATTGATGGAATTGAATAAATAACTGACCTGTAGTCGTAAAAGGGAACGTCTAAGCAGATAGCTGTTGGTACACACATTGATCAAAAATATCCTCAGAATCTGGTGCAGGTGTTTACGATTTGGACTGGAATTCAAGGATTCTATGCAACTGTAGTTTAGGTAGAAATTTAGGTAATTGATAAGTGTGTGGGGGGATTGGAGAAAACCAATCCCACAAAACAAATGATTTTCTCGGACAATCAAGCGGCTTTAAAAGCACTTAGGTGTACCGTATAACGTCCAAGTTCATATCGAATTTCAAAAAAAGGCTCGCCCACAGGAAGACCCAACAAAGTATCTGGTTTAGATCCTTGGGAGTTCTGGTATAGATGGCAAGGGAGTCGCAGAAGATTTTCACGAACCAGACTGCAAGAACAATTTTAAACTTATTGCATAATTTACCAGGATTGGATCATTTAAAAACCTTTATACATCGTTCGAAGAATGTCTATCAACAAGTGTTAGACTGTAGTAGGCATGGCCAACGTTATCTAATGGGCCACTGTTCTCTGAATCATTATATAGTAAGACTTGTACTTGTCATCTTTGTCTGGAAGATGATGAAACACCAGATCATATAATTTGTGACTGCTCCTGTGACTCGGATAAGTTATCTGATGTTTGGCAGCAAATAAACTAATTGGCATTGTTAAAAAGCTCAATTTGTTAGGTGAAATATGAATAAGTGTGTAGACTCTCGCAACTCGCAGTAGAGGATCTAAATATATCCACTAATCTAATCAAAAGAAATACTTTTAGCAGCAGAGATTACTTGGCTATTATAATGGACGTTTTCAGTGGAAATCTGTATAAAAATAAAGCGTTATCAAGAGCAGTTTTGGTTCAGATAATCTTGCCAAACAGTAAAATGTTTGAATAGCATATGTGCATTAAATTGGGACCAACTCAATTATTGTATTATTGAAAATAGCTCTGCGAGATACTGGTTGCCTACTAATTGTCGTCGCTTACTATCGATTTTTCTTTTAATTAGGTACTTTACGAATTACCACTAAAGAGACTATTAATTAATTTAAGGAACATAAAATGACTTGATGCATGGTTGTTGAATGTCTTTTACTTTGTTTGTAGAAATAAATACTAATCTATATACGTGTATATGTAATAGGTAAAACTTGAAAAAATCAAATAATTACCCATCTTTAATATACCTACCTAGGTACACAAACAGCATTTTAAGACAAAAGTATGATTAATATAAAAGAAAACAACATCAAGGAAAAGTTACGATGAAATCCTAAGACATTTCTTGCTTCCTAAGCATACCTAATATAAGGCTATAAAAGACGACAAATCCTTTGTCTATCGTAAGTATGAACAAATTAATAATATTGTACTACAGTCCTGCATCTTGAAATAATTTGAAACGTACCTATTCAATTATCAACTACCCAATTACTTTTATACATATACCTACTTTTTGATGTTGGCTGTTGTTAAGACAATGGTAAATATTACAAACAAGTGTTATTATTATCATAATTTCTTTTTGACGCTATTACTATTGGAGAATATATGTTAATCACCATAACTCTTTGTTAACCTGTAATATTTTCTGCAACTGTCTATTATACCTGTTGATTTTTAAATCACCCTCTATATTCTCTTTTGAATCTGGTGCCTACTTCATGTAAATTTTATTTGTTTATTTTGGTATTTTTATGTGGGTTGTGATTGGCGTAATGTATCACGTGTTCCGTGACGTTGTCACTCGTAGACAAAGATGAGCGCTGACTGGTTGTTTGTTGTTTCGTTGTTTGTAACAGACTGTCAAGTCACGTACGCCGAAAAGTTGTGTTTGGATATTTACGTACGAAGAAATTCGTTTTAATAGTTAACACGAGTAAAATAAATCGCTTAAAGAGCTGATATAGTTCAGTTTCTTCGTGTTTAAGAGAAATTTAAACATGTCATCTACAAAATCAAGCGTAGATGATCTTCTTGGAGGTAAGATTCATTGTTTATATTTCCATCTGGTATGTCACTTTTAGTAGCTGTATTTACGT
This sequence comes from Lochmaea capreae, assembly GCA_949126875.1. Classification (NCBI taxonomy): domain Eukaryota; kingdom Metazoa; phylum Arthropoda; class Insecta; order Coleoptera; family Chrysomelidae; genus Lochmaea; species Lochmaea capreae. The sequence continues at coordinate 4,634,752 of OX421402.1, forward strand.
CTGATTTTGATTGTAAATACGTCTTATTTCTTCGTTTTAAAAGTATGATATTTCTAATTTTTATTATATTTAAAATATCGGAATGCCTTACTGTGATAAAACGGATAGAAACGGTTTTGTTTACTTTTATAATTTTGTCAAATAAAATTTGGAAACTCTCTTGATATAGCAATAATAACAAAGCTATGTATGCAAATAGAATTAAGTTTAAAGTGACTGATCATTCAAAATAGAATAAATTCGGGTTTACTATAGGTACCTATAACAAACTATATTTATCATTATTCAGACCTTGCTATTTAATAGTGAATACTGATGATATGTATTATGTTAAATATGCAACTATATTTCTGAGTGTCATTGACTTTAATTAACTCCAACTTTCATTAGACTTTTTCATAAAATTTATATGATGTTCATGTCCAAGGTTTGTATTGGTTAACGGCTCTATAATTCTAAGTATAAACCTTCAGGCTTAGCACACACAAACATTTATTTGCATGCACTAAATTTGACAGTATTTGCACACTTTTACTTAGCCTTAAACCTTTGATCAACAAAAGATGATTTATTTACCAGTACAGATGTTTGAATATTATGATTGTCCTGAAATGAATTGAATTAAGCATGAAATTTTACAGGTTTCGCTAAATATTAAGATACATTGGTACTCATAAGCTTAACTATTGCTGCATTAGAATCTTATTTCTAAAATAACTTTTTGATAAACGCAGTAAATATTTTTGTATGTAAATGGTTTCAATAAATACAAATTTTATCAAATCAAGTATTATTTTTAATCTATAAAATCAGAAAGATGGAATGACGAAAACAAAGTTGGATGGATGTCTGAAATTTAACAACAAACTGAAGCCATAATTTTTAATCCTAAAGTAATTTACATGGTTTTATATTTACTTTCTGTTTATTCATTTTGCTTTTTAACTTAATCAGTATTTATACAAAACTTTGAAATAGGTATACAAAACAAATGTTCCTTATTTATCAACAATAAACCACAGTTTGTTTTAAACTCTTGAATAACATACTTGATACTGTTATCTTTATACAAACTTCAGCTTTACCTTTCCAAAGTAGCAATATTAACTGGCAAAAAATGTATAGTTAACTCGGCCTCTTTACTAATAAAATATCTCTTTTCAAAATTCATAGAAGGTGTTATTGGACCAAAAATATTTTTTAAATTCAGTATTGGTTTATTAGATCTATTTACAGAGAGTTAGTTTCTTCTTTTGATCAAATATATTCTGGAATGAAACATTGTAAAGAAATAATTTAAAAGATAAGTGGTACATAAAACTTTGATAGATTTTTATTTCGCTTATTAATATCCTGAACTGGTATATATTTGCTAGTAGGTACAGACCCAACATACAAAAAATATTTGAAATATAATTTACTTTAATTAACAAAATAGTGTTGAAAACAAATACTATTTGCATAAAACAATTATATCATACAATTAGTCAAAAACTTATTTTTTGTTTGTGTATTGATTACACTCACAACCAGTTTCAAGAAACCTTTCTGTTAATTCAGAGGTTTTTGAAGTCATTGATTTGAAGAGCTGGCTACATATTTTGAAACCATTTCACTGGGATTCCGAATAGAGTAATGTAGACCAAAAGTTGGTGACAATAAAACATCCAAATTTGATTACACATATAATTTAGACTTTCATTAATGGTTGTTTTGATGCCAGTATGTGGAAATATATTTATGTTTGAGAACTATATTTTAAATCACCTCATATGGTAATATTAAACTTTTCTTGAAAGCTTAAATAGAATTTGTACAGTTCTGAGTTAATTTCTTTTTTGTTTTAATAAATTTTTCAGCTACAAGACAGTGGAAATAATGAACAATTCCTTTTTGTTATCCTCACTTCAAAAATCTGTCATGGATATTAATACCTATTATTATGCTGCCAACAATATAATGAAATTTGCTCGTCAAACTTGTTTGTAATCAGCTTTAGAATAAAAAAAACTTCATAGTTTTGTAATTATTCGTCAATTATTATAAATAATGAATAGACAACGCAGAATTGCATGTATCTCAAATTTAACTATTTTTTTTTCACATTATAACATAACTCTTCAGATAAATCTAATATTTCAGTTTATAATAAGTGAAGAAAAATATGTAAGCGGAATGTGAGCCTAATTTGTTTCGAAAGTAACTAGGGAAAATATTAATGTTACAATTTTATTATAATAAATGTACCACTGTGGTGCTTTACCTTATTAAGAAAATTTTGTTTCCGAATGGGTTGAAATATGCCCACTTTATTCCACCCAAATCTTATGCTTGCATAATCATCAGTGCTAGTGAGTAATAGAAATCTCTTAAAGAATGCGGTCTAGATTGTGTTTGTCCTGAATTGATTAACCATATATGAATTGACACCCACTATCATATTAACAAGTGCATCTAAAGAACGTTCATTTTCTACGCATAAACGAATAAAAATTTTTATTCCGACTCAGATTTTGGACAAACAATTTTACTTTCAAATGATGGGTATGCATTTCCTGTATGGATCTTTTTGTTAAAGTTATATTTTACATAATCAATAATTTTCTACCATTTCTTTTTTTTTAATTATCGTGTATGTGGTCTATATCACGTTCTTTACCTAGATAAATTATCTGCAGAATCATGGGTAGATGTCAGTGCAGGATCAACGTGTGGATCTCAAAACGGGGGTACTCCTGGATCCATCACGCACACCCTTTCCGTGGAAGACTATTTACGATTACTTAAAGAAGCCCAAGAATCTAACCAATCATCTGCTCGAGTTTCCTTGGCTGGATCAAGACGGGATTCCCCGAGGAGCAGTCCAAAGTCTCCACCAAACAGTCCCGTACAAGGCACCGCTATGAATCTTGAATGGCAGAATTATTATATTAATTCCGAAACCAAAGAGGTGAGTTTTTAATTTATTAAATAACTTATTTTTATAATATCAGTTTTACAAAAAAAGGGGAAGGGCGACTATAATAATTATTTTTCCTTCACCTTTATTGTTCAGTGCACGCTTCGTTGGGCCGTTGTTGCGTGTTCCGGCTAGACGATTGTCGTTTTATTAGTTTTATCGAATAATCAAGTTATTCCTGCCTCTCTATCTACATTCTGACAATATGAACATCTCAATGCTTATTTCTCTTATCTTAATAAATATATATAATTTTGGCTTGAATGGTGGGTTAATTTTGTGTAGGTTTATTGTCGAACGTTTTTGTTAAGTGCATGAAATAGGAGGCTACATTTATATTAATCAATGTAGGACGTTACTGTACTTAAATTTAAGATATTTGTCCTACATAACTTACGGTAGATACCAGCAAATCTTTTTAGTTTCATGAATAGCAACAAAGCATTGAAGAAAGTAGTTAATTTTTGAAATGGCTACTTGTTATAAGTTTAAATACACAAAACAAACATCGTTTTTTTGTAAATATTGGAGCCACTGACCTTGAAGGTAGGCGTATCAACGTCGTACATAAACAGTGTTATTTTGTTTCAAATGCGTGTATCGGCTAATATTAGGATCTCGTCGTCTATTGTTTGATCAGATTATCTTCTTTTCTACAAACTAAAGTATAAATAAACAAAGTTGATGTTAACTTAACCTTCGTTATAATATATTTTTATTTTCTTTGATTTTATACCTACTAGCTATAATACCCAGCAGCAAATTTAACCCACCGTTACACTTTGAAATCGTTATACATTATTGAACAAAGAGACACGTTGAATACCTACAGGAATAATATCAAAAAATTACTAAAATTTGATGGGACATCCCTTATGGAACATCCTGCATTAATTATCTAAGGAAAAACGGATGAACTGAATTATTTTTAAAAAGGTAAATGCACTTCTCTGACCTAACCAAAATTAATCGACATTAAACAAATAGATTTGTATAAATGTTTTTGTTCTCTCGACATAAACTCGAGCATGAATAATAAATTAGCTGTAAATACTTTAGGTTTCAAAGTGACTTTCATAATTAATATTATAGAAGTACCAAACACTTGCAAGCGATTTTTGTTATTTTTATCAACTAAGTTCAACAGCCGTAAACGTTTTTGTTTTCTTGAACAACTTCAAACTCATTTGCTACATTAAAAGTTTACTCCCATTCATTAATATGCTTATAAAGCTGTCAATTATGAGATTCTTGACGTAAAGTTGATCCAGAAGTGCTGAATGGAAAAATTGAGAAGCTCCAGTGAAACACTTCTATTAAATTTTGACAATTCTTTTGGCTTATTATTATCAACTTGAGCTTATAGTAAGCACAATAAACTATAATATTAAGACGTGTCGATATAATTTTGTATTTGCGCATGGTCAGTCGAGCATAACATGTTTATTTTTTTTGTTTACTATGATAAGAATCATCGGTTATTATTAATTTTAATATGTGTAAAAATACTTTTGTTAGTATATTTATTTTGTGATTAATATAGCAAACAAAAGCATCGCCTTTATCAGTCAAATTATTTACGTAAAAAACAAATACATACCAGGGTCGAAACAAATTTTTTTTATTTTAAGGAGATATTTAAATTTTCTTGTTTTTCAACTCTCTATTAGTCTTTAAGAAGAAATAGAGATTTGTAAAAATCAAAAGTTAGGAGGAATTGCAATATAACTTAGATATAAGTAAATAACTTTATCCGTAGAAAAGTCGAAAACGTGTCGCGGTCACATACAGTGTGTTTTAAATGTTTTCTTTTTCGACAGGACAACCATGGAGTCTGAATAGAAATAAATTTCTGTATTGTTGTCTAAATTTGCGGTTCTTATTTAAAGTAATCGGATTCCACACAAAAAATTAAGCCTTAACCTTGACATTATGCGTCAGAACAGCAATACTTTTCGCGCAGTAAAGAGACTCGCTATTTTGGACGACCTGTTTGTGTTTAAAATGTATAATTTGGCGAATTACAATAATCCTATTAGAACACAAACGTATCTTCAATAACCTATTTGGCATTTTATCAATTTACAGAGAGTATTAAAACTAACAGAAATATTTTTGTTGACATTTTTCTTAAAATGTATAATAAATACATACCTAGTTAATAACAAATAATGCTTAATTTGATAAATTACTTTATAAACGGATTAGTACTGAATTTTATTATTTACATTAATGATTTTTTATTATATACGTATGAAAATACACCAGTTAAAATCGAGTTACTTGTAAGAAAATTTTATTAGCTGCTTTTACATCTGTATCTGTAGAGTAGGGAGGGGGAGTTAGGCTCACAGCACTTAGGCCGCATGTGACCCATTGTATATCCTCCCGAAGAGTTGTCTTCCTAGGTCATTGTCCATCCTGTCCTTTCCAGGACGGTGGACAGGTCAATAGGACACATCTCCTTTATATCGGCAGGTGTAGGCCAAGACTCACCGAACACACACTCTCTTATTGACGATAACTCCGGGCTCTCGCATATAGAGGTGTGTCCACTAGCCCCATTGTATGGATGTGTTTCCTTAATTGACAGTGGCCAGTCAGAAATCCTACCGTTAAACATAGGTTTTTCCTGGTCATCGCCAAATATTTTTTCGACTCCAGCTTCCCAGGGTGATCCTGGCAAGACTGTATCCCTTGATTTCATCCCATCTCTTTTACATATTACGTCAAATAATAAATACCATAAAATCTAGAAAATAGTATTAATACTTTCCTGGTTGGAATCGTTATGGTACACTGTTTTTGATAATTATTACCTTAAAATTTCCATTAAATCTAATTGGAGAACGAAACTATATTTACAGTACCAGCTTGTCTCTGACTAGTTAATATTTTTACATTTACCAGAAAACTCTAAACGTAAATTCCATTCCACAATAGTATATATTGTGTCACAAGGGCAGAAAATCAGCTTTAGCATCCCGAGACTATTAGATGCAAAAGTGAGCGTAGCCAGTTGATAGTTAAGGGCAGCTAAAGCGTTTCCTGCATGTGTGACACACAACAACTGTTTTTCGCCCTATTTTCGGTTTAATTTTTGTTAGGTTAGATGTTACAGGTATACATAATTGTTTAACGTTCTACGATAAAGACCTTCTGAGATATAGCCGTTCACCTCTATTAAAACTATTTCTCTTCGCTCCCACTTTGTTACATTACATTTTTATTACATAACAATAACACGGAATGTAAAATAAGTATTGGTTTTTGTAATAAAAATTTATTAAACGAAGACTAAATACTCGTCAAGTGATAAAATACATTTGTTACCAAGCAGCAGTGGTAACGTTACAGTGAGCAAAAGGAATGTAATTTATCTCCGGCTGTTTAACAAATAATATTAGCAACGCAGTGGCATGCTTTCTTTTTTTTTCTATTAAATGTATAAACAAAAAGATTATGTAATAATTACAAATATCGATCGAGTGTTAATTTTCTTCTAATGTGCTTAATTAAATTTGTAAGCATGAGAGATCGAATGGGAATGGTAGAAACAATTCCACTACATCTTGTAGTGTTGATGATTTCCGAACATTACTAGTACTTTACGGCGGTAAAGTTACTTCCCTATTTTAATAATTCAACTTAAAAAACATGACACTTCAAAAAGTAGTAGAAATATTTCAAAAAATAATAATTTTTCGTAAAATATTTGTAGCGCTTCTAATTGCTATGCGCTCCCCTAACTTCCCCAACCCATCATTCGGTAACATGAAAAGAGTGGTGCATATTTTATTAATTGTTTCATAATAAAATGATATCGTGTGATCGTAGATAAAATTTAGTGTGTAATTTGAGCAGTAAGCTCTTTGTCGCAAAGTAGCACTACTTTCTGTTCTTAATACACAAATAGTTCATTTTTGCTCTCCAGTGATAAATTGGTTGAATAGAAAGTAGATGTTGGTCAAAAAACAACAAATCCTTCTACTAGGGATTTTATATAATAAAATATTTCCATCACTCTGATTCTAAATTGAATAAAGGCGATAAGTGTAAAGTGTATTTAACATTTGAAAAACATTCTTATCTTCTTGTTTATAATAAATGTTGAGTCGTCAAAACATTATATACAAAGATATTGGATAATATTGAAAACATGAACTTTAATCACAAGAAAGGAGTTGACGTAATAAATTACCATTTTGAATGGCACCCAAGGGTCGTTTCACTCTAAAATGTCGTTCACAGTTGGTTTTTGGACGGATCCCAATCTGGTAAAATATTATCACTACCAGTATACCAGCTTACCTAGACTTTTCGATACACAGCCATTGTAGTTTGTTAATATCTAGGTACTAGCATTGATTGCCTTTAGCATATTTTCTGAATACCTTTTACTCCATAAGGTTATCTTTGTCCCATGGCTAACCCTTATTTGTCGTACTTTTGGTGATACAAAAGAAAATATTCTTAATAGTTAATGAGGAAATATTATATGAACGAATCAAAAACGAGCAAACGCAATGGACGTTCGAACGATATACAAAATATCAAATTATGTTTACAAAAGCGTGACGTCACACGCTTCTTATCGGTGTTTGACCTAGGATGGCTAATTATAATTTTTTGTATTTATATTCTTACAAAAATAAATATAATCCTGAATGTTTCCATTTTCCATGAATCTATATTATTTATTTGTGCGTTTTGTCATTTCTAGTTTTCAAACAAAAATATTGACGGTATTCTTGTCAACTAGTAAATAGTTTATATCAAATAATTTCGGTATATAGTTACTATTCAGGAAGTAGCAACAAATATATGCCTATATATATATTGATAATGTTATCAAAATATAATTTTCCTCGTTAAGTTAATTATTATGTATCTACATTAATTGCTTATTTTAATATAATCAATTTATAGGAACAATGCCAATTTTTTAATATTCTTCAAATTGCATGGAACGAAACTGAATTGAATATATAACACCAAAACAAAGCGTCAATCTCTGGATGAATGAATTTTACCATATTGTATACCATAAACCAGTTGAAATCCAACAACTTATATTGATTTATCAACTGCAATAGAAACATATGGCCCGCACATTAAAAACCGTGTTTAGCTATAAACGACAATCTTCGCAATTCATTCCAAATTGGATAATTGTGTTGCTGTATATAGTTGAAAGCGAAAATCTACTTTCAAAATAATTTGTGTTTCTTTTAATAATAACACAAAATAACCAGCTGAAGTGTTAGAGAGGTATTCTCGAAAAACAGCATATGCCTAATCAAAGGAAAAAGTAGGCAAGGCTTTTGCAATTGATTCTCCATCCCAGTTAAAAGTAGCTCATTTAAATAGTTTATAACTTTTATAGGTATGACGAATCTAATGCTCTGAGAGCATATGAAAGCGACCTGCAGATTCCTTGCAGTGGAATTAGTATCAATATTTTCTAAGTGTATGACGTAATGAAACTCGGAGAGTGATTTCCGAGCATGTAAACCGAAAACACTAAGAAACATACAGTTTTAATGTATCTTTGGTTGTCTATTTCTGATCATCGATATAGACAGCGACATCTATTGATGTAATTTAGAACGCGCCTAGTAGTGAACAACAAATATTTGATTATATTGACTTGATTAGTAAAGACCTTATAAATGTGTATCATATTCTAGGAACCTCACTACACAAAATTTTCGATATCTGCACAGGCAAATATCGATTTCCAATTGTAACTTGAGTTGGATGAGAATTAGATTGTTTTTTGATTTAATTGTTGCTATAAACTTAAAATATAGTACACGTAGAAGTAGTTTTATTTGGTATTAAAATAAAAAATGTTTAGAAATCGTATTACAACGCCTTGAAAGTAACTTCCTTTGTAAATAAAACTTAAAAATATAATAAGATACTTTTATCATCATCTCATTGTTTTTATTTATTTATTTTTGGCTATTTATAGCATTACAATATTCGATTATTAAGTTTCAATCAAGAAATATATAACTAGTACTCATATTTTTAATTTAACAATACACAAAACATTGTAGCATGGTTTTATTGATTTTTTATGAGCTGAGGAGATTGACATTGGTGGCTAGACAGACCTGGATAAAATCTCAATTTACAGGCAAATGATTTAGTGAACGACCGGTTCATACCTACTTGTCAGACATCGTGCAAATTGATTTTTTTATAGTTCTCGTTCTGAGAGGGAGTACTCAACGAAAATGTAAATATAGAACAAACAAAGCAATTCAGTTTCGGTAATCTGATAGTTATCCATTAAATTGCATTAAACCACTTGTGACGTTATAATGAATATACTTTTTCAATATCGGAAATATAATATTAGTTACAATTAGTCATAAATTTTGTTTAAAGGAAAGACAAATGGTTACATTATTATATTAAATTCTTTAATTTATCATTTTTTAATTGTTGAATATTGTGTAACTGTCACGGAAAATATGTATTAAATGTCAATTTATTTTAATATCATTAACAATAAACGAATGTGTTGGGATATTTATACCGATGTACTTGAGAAATGTTTATTTATGTGTGACCCGGAAACAATGATAGTTTATTTAAAAATAATGAGCACCTTGTTTACGTAAGTGCAATCAAATATACAAAATGGTCAGATTAAAACCAAAAATAATATCAAAAATATGTTAATGAATGTTAAATCAATTGAAATACATGTTTCTACATATTTTCCTGATCCTGAATTCACATTTCAAATAAATGGTCCAATTTTATTTTGATTAAATAATGAAATGGCATCATGGTAATCAAGTTGCCATAACAATTACAAACGTGTTATCATACTAGTTATTCAAACAAAACAATTTAAAATGCTTATAACTTGTTACATGACATTTTTTTTCAATCGTGTAATGTCATTAATATTAATTACATTGATATTTATACGAAAGATATTCACTTTTACTAATCTACATCTAATAATATTTATTAGTAATTTTAAATACAGTAAATTGTGGGTGAAAACCGCATCTTAATGTGATTTTTAATTTTGTATGGATGGAAATTGAAATTTCACGTTTTCCTATTCGAAATGATTCTTCGCAGATCGCGTTTTACGTTATCTTTATTATTCTAATTAAGTAATTAATGATTTAGAATGTATTTATGGATTTAATTGGCTTTACTAGATTTATGATCAAAAAGTTAACTTAACGTTTTATTAAATTTTAACAAACACGTGTAAGGGTTTGATTTCCATTTTAAAATTGATAACAATTTAAACATCGCAAAATTATTTTCTCACAATCCAAGTCGTGTTTTTTAAAATATTTTTTTTCTTTTAGGAATCGGACTCGGAATTTTTCAACAACTGGAGTAGTCGTCCTGATCAACTGCCTCCAAAGAACTGGACTTTCCGTCCCCAAAAGAGAGATCTTCTTAGCATCCGATATGCTCGCGTTGGTAATAATAGTATTTTCTCGCGTAAGGGTCTCTGTACCTTATTCCTGACTAATCTCATATCCCTTTTGCTTGGAACTGGAGTCGGTTTGTGGTTAAGTAAACACGGATTTTTTGTTCCCGCCATAAAGGTACGTTAAGAAAACCGATAATTGTCAGTGTTCCAAGCTCGTTAATTAAAAAAAATTAAATATAAGTTTTTGTATGGCTTTTTTATTCTTGTGTTACAAGTCCGTTGATTTTGTATAAGAAGTATAACCTACATTGTATATGTAATATACATAGTTAAGGTTATAAACAGAGTTCCACGTTTGAATTACATAAATCAGTAAACGAATTTACCTTAAAATTATTATTAATAAAGATTTTTAAGGGTATCAACTTTTTCTTATCTTCGTTTGTAATAACAAATTTACCCTAAGTATTATCGGTTAATATAGAAAGTTCAGTTACTGTATACAAAATTATTATTTTAACCTTGACATATCTGCCTTGCCCTTTGCCAGTAATCAGAACCAAAATTAATTAAATACAACTGTGAATTTAAACTGAATAAAGTACTTGACAAACACGAAATCTGTATAAAATCTTCTTCATTTAACATTTCATTATGGTTAGCATACATTATTGAAGATATATCAAACAGGTATAATATTTGGTGGAAGATTTAAAGCTTGTAAGTATTTTTATTCATATATACGAGTCAAGTAAGTTAAAATACTAATGCTAGTTAAACTGTCATTCCTCTATTAACCACCAATCATTCAATAACATCCTTAGCAGTCTAATTCTGGCATCCGACTTGATAGAATAAGTGTAGTTTTTCAGTAAAACTTTTTATTGCACTATCAAGTCTGGTTACAGGCTTAGACAACAACCGTTTTTAGGTGAGTTGTGATCCAGTTCATCATCGTAACGTTAATTTTTAGAAAATTAAATTTTACAATAAAAATAAAAAAATTACACATGCTATAAAGTCCAAATTTAGACAGCCCAATGTTTGCTCATTCTATATATCATTTTTTACCATTTGGTGTCCAGTGGCAAACACTCCTACCTGTAATTTTTGGGCCTGGAGTAGGTCACAGTTGTTCCCGGTGATGACCCTGGACATCTGTGAAGTTTTTTTAAAATTTGCTATACATAATGATATGTAATTGATGGAGATAATAGAACAGACTTGTGTTGTGTTGTCGAAACTCAGAACAAGCTTTATATATAAACAGACGCAGAAAAATTTTCATGTGGAAGTTCAGTTGTACGATCAAATTTTATAATACATACACATGTGTACATATAATTTTGAAATCAAATAATATCTAAAGTATTCTGAATATATTTCTACAGACAAAAAAAGCCTTGTTTCCAAATTTGATTTTTTTTAAAAGCTTGTGAACGCTGCCTTGTGATGAGACTGTTGTACTTCTAAAATATAGTGGGTATTGAATGCCACTTTGAATGGCTTATTTTGTATGTTTATTAGAAAAGAAAACTCAAATTTCATATTTATATCTATTGTTACTTTTCTTAAATATAATTAATTTATACTAATGTTAGATATAGCTATGCTATGAAATTTGATTTACCTGTGGTTTATGTATTGAATAATTCAATCATTATTGTTCATTAAAAAATGAAGGAAATTTAGTTTGAACAAACAATATTTTTGTACAAATTCCAAGTAGTGCAAGCAAGTCAACGTTCTAAATCGTTAGATGTACAAAAAAAAGATCTCTTGATATTAAAACTGCAATATTCATATTAAACGGGCGTGGTACAGACGTTGCCTTAACGTGGCGGAGACTAACATGTGAAATGCACACAGAAGGGGCAGGATAATGACGAGAAAAATCACAGTAGTGATGAGAATAGGTTGGATGTGGTGAACTTGCAACTTATCTTGTACACGAAGTTTTTTAGCAATTTTCTGACAGGCCTGATCGTTGACACTTCTAATACAATAATCTTGACGACAATTTTTTCAATTTCCTCAAAAAATTTAATATCAATACTGTAAGGAGACGTGACAAAAGCCGTTTTTGGTGACACGTCGCCTTTGTACATGAACGCGGAAGGGAAATAAGTATGTCCCTGACATCCGTTCAATCTAAATTGCGACTAAGGTATATCGTTTCATTTAATAATTAGTTAATCCTTTAAATTCATTTTATACTCGTGCGCCTTTTCAAAATATAGATTGTCCCACAACGAATTATATTATCACTAAAGCAGGATGGAAATATGGAAGTTATTTTCTAAATTCAATGTAGATGGTCTAGTAATGACAAAAATTAATATCAATGTTCATGAGAAGGCCTATGAACTGAAATACACCTGGCTGATTTGGTGGTTGCGCAGTTTCACGAACAGTTTACGTAAACTGTTATAGTTAATTTTAATATTATACATAATCACTTTTAAATTAATAAAATTAACTATAACATATTCGTTTCTCTGCAAAGTATTTTCATCCCAACTGAAAACACAAAACAAACTTGCATTATGACAGGGTTGCAAAATAAACAGCGATTGGCAGGAAAATGGAATCGTTTCAGTAGTTTTTCTCCTGCCTCCACTTTTGATGAATCAACGTCGCTTACATCAAAGTGATGGTCGTTATTTTTTAGTGTTTGGAAGGCAATCTACACTTGGATGGTTCTTCTATAACGAAAGTTCAAAATGATAACTGTAAATACAATTATTTTCTAATCACCAGTGCAATGAACAATATTGGTTAAATTAAATATATGTATATCATTATCAGTGTAAAGTGTATGTGGCTGGTAGTATAAAATGGAGAATCATTTCTAAAATTATTCTTTTCTACCAGTTTTTGTTGTATCTATTCACCGGTGAACGCTGGATGTCGGTTTTTTGAGTTATTAAAAATTTACTTCTAGACTTAGATTTACTACTTAAGGATGTCGTGTTTTGAAGTAATATGAAATAAATTTTATAAGGACAACCTTCTTTTTATGTCTATCCTATCCATTTACAAAAATAAAATAGTGAATACTGGGACTGGGTAACAAGAAAACGAAACTATTTTCAAAAATGTATTTTATTTGTAAGACATAAATGTTTGTAAATAGCATGGTAAATTATATAAATATATAAAGTAACTATAAAATACTTGCAACAATAATGGCAATTGTGATAAGGTACAATTTGTATTGTATAATATAATATATCATATTTATGGGAGGAATTTGAAATTAAGTGATAATGCCTTTGATATAAAAGCAAAGTAGTCGGTAATCTCTTCAATCTGAAACAACAATTTGTAAGTTATTGATTTATTCAATGTTTATAGTAAGTGATGGGGAATCAATTATTTTATCCCCAAAAGGTTTTAGTTTACTTTAATACAAACGCTTACAATTTTGGATGTTGGCTTTCCTGCTCCATGACCAGCTTTAGTTTCTATACGGATCAGTAACGGTTTATTCTGGAAATGAGACTTGCGAGCTCTGTGGTGTAGTTCTGCTATGAACTTCAAAGAATGTAATGGAACTACTCGATCGTCATGATCAGCTGTCAACAAAAGTGTTGCTGGATACTCTTGACTTTCATCTGCAGACAAAATTAATCAAAACGAAATTTTCAACAGCTGGAAAGAATACATACAACAAATGCATTATAATATTAACTAACCTTGCGGTATATGAATATTATGCAAAGGAGAATACTTGTACAAGTAATTGAACTGATCTTCTTCCTCCGAGCAGCCATAATCCGATTTCCATGCATAACCTATGGTAAATTTATGGTAACGCAACATATCTAAGACACCAACTTGACAAATGGCTGCTCCGAATAATTGAGGGGCTTGGTTAATACAAGCAGCTACTAGTAAGCCACCATTAGAACCTCCTTGTATGATTAATTTATTTACTGAAGTATACTTTTCTTTTACCAAGTATTTCGCTGCATATTGGAAATCATCGAAACAGTTTTGTTTGTTGCCAAAGCGACCACCGTTATGCCAGTTATCTCCATATTCACTAAAATTTTTAATGATTCGTATGTTTACTTATCGCAATTACAAAAAGTAATTAAAAAACATGCAACAAGAGGTAAATAATATAGTTTTCTACAAAACGAGATGAAGAACATACAAAAAAGTACTATAATCAGTTGTAATTTTCGAAGTAGAGATGAAACTGGGTACGGCAGTTAGAAATGACAGGTAAAACAGTGCTAGATGGAAAAATAAGGTGACATGAATTAAAGGAAGTTAGTGACATATTTTCATTCAACAGTCAAGAGTTTTGTGTATCTGGTATTGGATTTAGAAAAAAAGATTTAGTTATTGGTAAAGATAACGACAAAGAGCGAAGACATATTTCTCTTCTAACATTATCACCTCATCCAAATCAAGATCCATACACATTAGTAAATTCGTATTTGAAAAAAGTATGCCATGGTAGAGTGCATCTTTGAAAACTCCAAGTTACATCACTTACCTGGTATCTGAAAATTAAAATGTGAAACATCACATAAATTGATTCAGATCATAATAAAAACCAATTACATTCTATTGGCGTTAGTTGTACTGAGATAGTAGCAGTTAATTTTGTACCAGAACAAAACAAATATCATCTTACTGAACTGATTTATTATTTTCTGAAATCAGCATTCAAAAATTTGCAAAAAGATTTTACTTTCAACTTAGATAAACAAACTTAACTCTGTAATACTTACCCGCCTCCCCTAATATTTGCTAAAGCAAAAATGCCATCAAAATTATTTATAAATATGAGACGACTAACTCCAAACGATGGAGTTAAATTAACGTTAAATCCTCCATAACCATACAACAAGCAGGGTTTCGTGGCATCTTTAACCAATCCCTAAAATAAACAACACATATACATAAGCCGAATGTTTACCCCTATATATACATTCATATATACCTTTTTGCTTACTATAAACATCGGAATCTCAGTACCATCCTTGCTTTTATAAAATACTTGCTGCGTTTCATATAGCGAGGCGTCAAAATCTCCAACTTTTGTTTCATGCCAAAGCTGCAAACATTTCAACACATAATAGTAAATACGTTAACTTGGAGGAAACTTACTGATTCTTTAATTTCGTTGTCTTCAAAATTTACTTTGTATATAATATTCGGGGTCAAAAATGAACAGAAGCTATAAAACATCTCTTTGTGGTAACGTTTACCTGATATTACAGAAATAGTTCCAACATCCAATTTGAAATCATAAATCTTTTTACCAGTCTTTAGGTCATATATACTCATGGCATTCTGCAAGAAAAACCAAATAACACAATATTATGTGAATTTTGCTACATTGTCAAATATCAATACAAGTGGAAGTATGGAATTCAAAATCTACTGCTATTCAAGTAACCATGATCAATAAACGTTCACCAAAATAAATTTCAGAGAATAATTTTTGCCTTTATTCTGATATTTGGAATAGAGAAACAGAAAAGTTACATAACAAAGTGAGCTCAGACACAAAGTATAACAATAGTTATTAGATTCAAATAAGCAATACAAGTCGACTGTCTCAGAATATAAAAAAGATTACTTCAACAAAAAAATTACCTTTACATCCCTGAGGTAGCAAACAACTATCATATTATTGTTAATAATATGAGCCCAGTCTAGGACGTCTTTAGGGTGCTCTGGAATCAAATCCACCCATTTATCTTCTGAAGGATTTTCAAAATCTATAACAATTATTCTGTAGTTTGGTGCATTCTTGTTTGTCCGGAATATGAACTTCGAATCCAAATTTGTTACATACTAAAAGAGAAACGTGAAAATTCAATTGTATACAAAACAAATTTACCTATAAAAGCTTATGTCCACTGACAGTTGGCACTGGAGAAAACAATTATTTAGTAAGACTTGTACTTTTGCTGTTTGGTAATGTTTTATTATAATAATAGATTTTAGGAACACAAAATACTGTGCAAAAAAGCTTTGCTTATCCTCAGGTCAACTGTCAAAATAATTTGTGAGATAACATGGACTTGCCCTATTTGATTAAAATGTAGCATTTTAACCAAGTCTGTTGTTATTAATGGTTTTTGTATTTTTATACCAAAAAGATAGTATACTTTCTTTAAATAAAAAAGCCAATATTGGTATTATACCTCATAATCAGCATCTAACTCAGTAACAACAGGAGTAAGTTTCAATTCTCCATTAACATTCCGTTTATTATTAAATTTAGTAAAATATAGTAAATTATTTTTACATCCTTTAATAGGAGTAACAACTAAATAATTTCCACAATCGCTAACATGTGCACCCCTGAAACAAGGAAGAATTAAAAATTACTAACAGAAGAACCATACAAATGAAAAAATTCATTAATGTACATTATGAAGCAATGTAATATTTTCGTATATACAATAGGGTTTAAATTGTATACATTACGTACATTCTAAGTTGCTGATCTTCAAATTCAACAGTCATAATGTCTTCAGACTGATCTGTACCTAATCTATGATAATAAAGTTTTTGGTTTTCACTGGATTTGGTTTCAGAACCATCAGTCTTACCAGTTTGGTGTAAGTACCCCTACAAAACAATAAAAAGTATAGTTGAAAAATTCTCAATTTGTTAGAATTACCCCATAGAAGAAACCTTTGTTATCATGCATCCAAGTCATTGGTGAATATTTTACTTTCTTCAGAATTTCATCATAATCTTTACCTGTAACAAAATGAATATATTGTAGTTATATTATTATAATTGGAATACACAGTAGGAATGTACTTAAAACTTACCAGTTTCTACATTTCTAAATTTAATCTCAATCCAATCTGACCCACTAGCACTTAGTCCATAAGCAAAAGTACTACCATCTTCAGAAAATGCTGTACCAGACAAAGCAACTGTTCCATCTTTAGAAAAAGTATTTGGGTCTAAGAATACTGTAGCTTCTTGATCCAGTCTGTCTTGTACAAATATTACACTTTGGTTCTGTAAGCCTATCAAGAAATTGAATTAATGACAAACTGTTGTTACAGTTATGAAACATGGAATGGTATATTTATATAGCAGTTACTTTCTCGCTCACCAACTAAAATGGCAAAATATGTACACTTACCTGTATTTCTGTATTGATAATATTTTTTTCCATGACGAAATGGTGCAGAATATTTAGGATAATTCCACAGTTTAGTAATCTGTTCTTTTATATCATTTTTATACGGGCATTCGTCCAAAAATGGGCCAGTAACAGCATTTTGAGAATCAACAAAAGATTGTGTTTCTTCACAGTCTGGATCTTCTAACCAACGATACGGATCGGTAACCTTGAACAGGGTTTATAAACAATACAAAAATCTATTACTTGATAATACAATACCTCAGTTCCAAAATAATTGTCTTTGATTGATTCATCTCTAAAAGCTACAGGATATTTTAAAGACATTCTTCTTGTTAAATAGTATACTAAATAACGCCTAAAATTTAAATAAACAATACAACCTAAGTGTCTAAAGCAATTGTTACCTATTTTTCAGGAGAAAATGCATAAATGATAACAAAATATGTTAAAAAATTGAAATCATACCTATACATTGAAATTAATTTTGTGGTTATGCAAATTTGAAGTTTACTTGACACATTTAATTTAAGTACTTTATAATACGTATATTAATTGTACGCATCAGTTTATCCAGCCAATAACAATTTAGTATGTCCAAAGTGTGGTTTGAAGCAGCTTTGTAATTGGTTGAAAGCATATTGTATAAAATACAGAAACAGTCCTTAACATAATCTACTAGGGAAAGTGGCTACTCGTCCGATCAGACAGAAGAATAACAATTCTTATTTTAATGGTCCAAAACCAAAAGCTTGAGTGGATTGACACAAAATATTGATTACTGTAAAATATTTCACAAAGTAACTTCTAATAAGTTCTTCCCTCAAACTGTCTAATAGATTTTTAAAATTATTGTATGTGATGTTTGTTTTGTTGTCTATCACGTAGGAATACATGCATAACTTGTTAACGTTAATAGGAAATGTAAACAAAGTATCAAATCTTGATGATTCTATTCAAAATAACTTATGTTCTTTAAGTGTACTTAACGCATATTATGCAGTTTTATATTAGAGAGATATCGGTAACCCAAATTAGCGCATAGAGTTATTTTGACATTTAACCTATGCGCGAGTCAGACGGTACTTGAAATGTTTAGGTAAATTATCCCTCAGGATATAGCCCAAAAAAGGAAGAAGTTAAAGGTTATGTATAAAGATTTGGTTATATAAATGTTTGTTGTGTATTTACCACATTTGAACAATGACTATATAAAAAATACCGGATATGGCTAAGGCAAACACAGAAATTTAATTAAAAACTTGCAAGATACAATAACAATAAAGCTAGGTAAGTCAGATTTTCAAATAACGCACAGCGCGTGTAAAAGGTCGCTTCCGATAAAATTGAAAAACCGCTTGACGTAAAACCAATACCGCAGGACTTTAATTACGTTCATATGCGCTATTCATTTTACCGATAACTTTCTATTATTTACTTTGTTTACTTTATTCGCATCGAATTTTAAAAACATTTACTGGTAGGTAATCCTCGGTCCTCCCATTGCAATATACGATACGAAGAATACAATAGACTGTTTAATTGAAATACGACGCAGAATCTCTGATATTTTATAAATATCAGAATAAAATAGCACTCTGACTCAAAATATCCGATAAAAGAATGCAATTTTTTCAGTAAACAAAACATTTTTGGCAAACCTATTTATTAAATTTTATGAATATTTTAGAATCAATGTACTGATAAATAATTATGCCTCGTAGTTAATATCAGACATTCTTTACAAGTTTTCTTATCCAAATATTTAAATTTTGTGATGTTATTATACATATTAAGTTATGAATTTACATTCCCTTTATCAACGCTCAACAAATAGAACGGAAATGATGCAGAATATTATAAATGCAAATGCGATCAGGAATAACAAAAATATATTTTATCATTGTTTTCCAACACTGGAAGTTAAGTTGTGCCTAGAATCAAAATAATTTTCATTTGGATGATAGAAATACGTTTTTGCAGTCGCATTAATCATCATAAAAATACATTCCTGTGAAATAAATAAATATATACAGAACCGGACTCATACTTCGAATGTTTACGTCTACAAAATTTAAGATTGGGCCATTAAAGATATTTTAGAGAGCAGAAAATTCATATTATATTCAATTTTTAATGCTGGGAAAAGGTCATGAAAATATAAATAGAATAATTTCAAGACATTTTCTAATGTCACTATGTGGTAATAAAGTGGTTTGACAGTTTCTAACGGATTTGTTTCGATTTTGGAACTGTATAAATAATTAGATGAGTCCAAAAATCACTGATACAAAGAAGTTAATTAAAGTTTTGTAAAACAATAAAGTCTTTATAATGGGAATATATTTCAATTTTAATTTCATGTTTTATAAATTACTCAAATAGTATATAGAAACTCTCCAGTACATCTCTGTACACTTTGGTAATTAACACAAATTAGAAATACACGCTGAAAATTGAGTGGTTTATCAAGCCGTAATAAGTTTAATTAAATTGAGATTTTATTTTGCAACTTTATTCGAGAGGCCAAAACCTATAAAGTATTAGATAATTGTTATCAGTACGACTTCTGTTAATTATAATAATCAAACACTGATGTAGGTATTCATAAATTTACGATTTTTCACACACTGTGGACATGGCATACGATCACTATTATTACGATGTGTTGAAGCCCTTTTCGCACGTCAAAAGTATTCAAGAATAAAAAAAGCAAAAACTCGTATTTTAGCCGTTTTAAAATGGAGAAATACCGTGTCAAATTTAAGTTGACATTGCCTGTTATCGCAACAAACGTGACATATTCCCCAACGTTGAAAATATTTTTCCTATTGTAGCATTTTTTTAGTCTCTGGGCTGGCCTGTGGGTATTATGCCCACTTATTATATTTATCCAAATTTTATTTTGGTACAGCTATGTGTTTCTTATCAGTGTGTGCTGAAGGTTATTGTAGTTGGTTATCTATGGTTATTGTTACGTTCATTACCATAGAAACAACAACAATAAGCAGCGTAGGTCTGCTGATGAATGGGAACTTTTTCAAAATAAATCCAAGCTTTCCTTTTTCAAGGTATTAATTTGTCATTAACAACAACACTCACATTGTTATTAAATCATTAAATGGCTATGTCCTTTTATATATGTTGATCTTAATATTCAAAAATAAAAAACGAGTCCAATAAAATTATCTTTGTTCGGCAGATTGGATGAATACGTTTAAACCGGGTAGGTAGGTGTTGCCATAAATCCTCGACACGCAACTTTCCGTAGGTATACAATATACAGGGACACTCCTTAAAATTAATAATTAACCAGCTCTAACCACCTACCAAAGAATACTAGATAATTACATTTCAGCATGCATCAACCTTTTAAAAAAAGGATTTTAAAATAGGTACTCGTACTAATTGACTCGAAAATATCTTGTTGTTGAAGTAGAACAAATGGAATGTATTCAATCTACTAATAGCTTGATTTGAGTTAACTACTGCCCTTCAATCCAAGACTCTCCAAAAGAAACATACTCATAGTTCATAATTTGTTTTACTTTCTGTAACAAAATATTTTTTTTTGATAAAGCTTATGCATTTATACTTCGTGGAGCAGTCTTTCAAAATCAGTCATCATGCCTATTGTCATGTAATCTTTTTTTTTCTGCCTGTTGCACTCATATATGTAATAACCATTGAATACTTTACTCAACTTGGCGGATGATTGTAAAAGCATCTAAATAATTAACTGCCAGTATACCTTTCAGGTTATTAACAATTTAGGCTTTATTAGCAGATGTTTGTAGTCAGGATTTTTGTCCACATTTGTAAATTTATAAACCAAAACATATTCAAACGCCAGCCTTGCAGGAGAAAATTGATTTTTCTTTTTAAAAAAATGTTGTCACTGCGTCAACCCTGCCAGATATTAAATTATACACAAAAACGTATCTTTTTGTACTTCGCATGTTAGTCAATGTGGCTGCCAGCTGTCAGTATATAAGCTACCAAACCAAAATTAAATGAAATTACAGCAATAAAAGCCACTAACGTAAGCAGGCAAACTTCAAATTGTGTTAAGTATAAAATGAATTTACAAATCGATTATAAGAAGCATGGAATCTCCAATATAAGTAGAAAAAATGACCTCTGGATAATGTATAAAATAAATCGCGAAAATCATTGGAAGAAAATATAATCTTCCAGGCACCTGGTAGTATGTCATACCTGGAAATTAGAATAAACGGGCAAAATAAAAAGTGGTAAATCTGTTGTTATAAATTAATTAATGTAATAAGTATGTTTCCATGTGGAAACACATTTTAATTCTTATCTACAATTTATTATTATCTCTATAAATAGAGAATGTATATAACAACGAAAATGAATTCAACTAAAAAAAAACAGCAAATTTGTCGCACTCACCACAATGAATATAGTTACCCTAATTTTATTCCACCCTCATCATAACATGCCAATCACGTTAATACACGAGGGAACAAATATCGATAGTTGGTTTTTCCGTATATATATCTATCATTTTCATCGCATTTTGTTTTTTCAGTTGTATCTGGGTGAATTCGTTATATATATAAACAAAAAGGCATTTCTAAATTGATACAAACAATATGTGTCTAAGTATGTTTTAGGATTTGTAATTTTATCTCGTATATTTGTCTAAGACTAATGCAGGCCCAAAATTTATATAATTGTAGTAAGTTTTAAACAGTTTTGACAAATCAACCAAACATATATTTAATGACCACACTCAATTTTATAATTTAAAAAGTATTGCAGTGTAAGTTGGAATAGACATCAGACATAAGGTGTAAAAATAGCCGAAATTATTTTGATCAGATAGTCGAAATGTGTAATAAATGAAGAAAATTACTCGAGAGGTACCTAAAACGCATTCCAACGTAATCGAGTGTATTTTCTAGTTTAATATTACAATTTCCGTTGATACTATCAATGTCAGTGCAATTAAATCGTTTACAGGAAATCATAAACCTTGATATGGTTTACGGTGATCATATTCCTTTATTGGATATATCAATATCGACAATAAAATCTCAATGAGTACATTTAATAACAAATAATTACAAAATCAATAGTCTTTTTACCCTAATACGCAAGAGAGCTTTTTTAGGTATCTACTGAATAACAGGAATGGAAAATTGAAAAGAAATTCCGCTTTTAAATACGCTTAAAAAGTTACCAAATAATGAAATAATTTTAAATTCAAGTTAGTGATAGTTGAAAAGTATGTTTTAGCAAAAAATATTGTTTTTTGACTCGGTTTTCCTGGCATTCAAAATGCTACGGATTTGGTACAGCTGCGTTGATTTAAGAATTTTAGTTGGAACCCAATTAAGAAGTTGCGTGGCGTCATCCTCGTATTGCGAAAGGTTTGTTTAAATAATGATGTGCAATGATACATTTATACTTTCCTAACTTGGTGTGTAATTATTCTTACAGTTAAAGGCACAAATGGTTATACAGGAATTAGGTAAAGAATCCCTCAACAGACTGACAAGAGACAACAAAGTGTCTCTAAATGCCGGCACATGAGGGGATTGCAGGTAATGAAATGGCTGACCAGTTAGCTAAAGAAGGCTCTAAAGGAGACTTCATAGGTCCGGAACCGTTTTGTGGAATCGCAAAAGATTGCATACGTGAGGAAATCGGGAAAAGGCTAGATAGGGAACACCAACTCAAATGGAGGTCACCTCCATACAAAGAGTTTACTGAACAAGGTAGACAAGGAACTGTCAACCAGGCTATAGAAACTGAGTAAGAGACATTTGAAGACAGTTTCCGACCTTGTGACTGGACATTGCACCCTAAGGAAACATCTGCACAAAATGGGCAAATGGGTGAACCTATGTGCAGGAAATGTGAACTCTATGATGAAACACCTACTCACATACTCTGCTTCTGCAAGAACTTACATGGACTTAGACAGAAGCATTTTGGAGAGGAAATAATACAACCATTACAACTACTGAAAATCCCTCCAGTCAAACTAGTGACCTACATAGAAGACACAAAAGCTTCTGGAGTGGAAGTAGATAACATGGGAAATGGTACAAAGATTCATTTCAAGTGCCTGGGCTGTTGAGCACAACCCAATAGAATGAATAAGGTCCAGTTTAGAGAACCCTTAGAGCAGGCCTGCCGCTCAGCCTTTGAGTTAGTGAGAAATGGTTAGTCACAACATTGTAAAATACATTTGAACGCAACAAAAAATATATTTTTGGTTATAACTAAAGTACCTAACCACATAGATTCTAAAAAATTCTACCTTTCTACCTACAATACTTCTACGCTTAAACCTATTAATTAGGTATGTTAAAAATATATCCAAGTTTTAAAGTAATTTTTAGCTTTTTACATAAAATACCCTGTATCTCAGAGTAGCATATTTTATTCAAGTGTTATGGTTAAAATATTTTTTCTTTTTAAAATATTTAACTAGTTATTAATGAATCACCCTTGGTTGATACACACGCTGTAGTCAGAATTCTAAATAATCCTAATTGTACATATTGCTCATATAAGTATGTGCACTTAGAATGTACTGACATTCTCATCTTATCAAATGATATACTCCTAATGAATAATATATATTGTTTTTAGCTGTCACTTCTGGAAAAACACTGATACACGTTCTAAGAACGCTTCAACATTCCCAGTAGAAGGAATTAAAAATAATTTTATTTTCGGTAAACTTATTCAGTTGACAAATTTATTTTGGCACAATATCAAATGTTAATAAAAGATTTATAATAGGAATAAAGGTTTTATCGATACCTATGCCTGAAATTCTACTAATAATTTCTTGAACGTGCTCAACTATTCTTTGTTTCATTGGATTTTTTTCCATGAGTGAATTAACCTGAATTGGAATGTCTGAGGGTTATTTATAGAATTAAATTCCTTCAGATAAAGAGAATCTGCTAGTTGATATGCAGCTATTTACAGTACTTCATCACATCTGATAATTTAGTAGGCCACTTCAGAAGCAATGGACACAAAAAGATCATATTCAGTTGAATGGACCTTTATCGAGAGAGATGTGTATCAATTATTGTACCTATAACAGGAATAATAATTCTTGAAATAGCCTATTACTTTATCGATAGCTGTTTTGTAATGTTCGATTCATTCATCTTATTATAATATGTACTTATATGTAAAGTTGATTTTTTTATATTCATTTGAGACAATTAAACGATTGTCATACAAACACAACCTAATATAGAGAATAAGGAGTAAAAAAACTGGTTTATATCGGTACCTAAGTATATCCTTGTAGGCGCTTATTAGGTATAGATTTGTGAAAGCACATGATTGTTTGTTTATGGCGAATGCGCCTTGTTAACGGTTTGTATAAAACTTGCAAAATAACTATGTTCATGAGTCATCATGAAATTTCTTATACTGTACTGCAGCTCTCCGTCTATGGCCTTGCTTAACCCCCATAAACAAAACAATGATTTTAAATTACCAACAACTTCGGTCAATACTCTCTTTTTATCTTTGATTTGATACAAAACAGGAAATGTGCAAAGTGTCTATAAAACTATGATGAACAAAGTCATTATGATAAACCTTGACTCTTCGATGAATAGGAACTGTTTGTTTAATGCTTGTCATATGTGATAGATCAATCTTACCGTTTTAAATAAATCACTTGACGAAATTCTAGGAATTAAAAATTCACTTACCCAGTGACTCACAAATGGACTTCGCTTGGTGATCTTATATTATTAGATTTTGCGAATATTATGAAGTGAAACTCATTCGTTACTGATAGCAAATTAAAATATTAACGACATATACGAAAATATACTTGATATGAGTGTTATGTAAATATCATTTTAATGCTTTTATTTAATTTTTTTCTGATAACGCATAATAAGCAAGAAATGTCTTCTCATTTTTATTTGACTTTAGATCTACCTTTCACGTCGTTTTTATTCGGAAAAACGTCGTAAAAATAGATAACTTCAAGTTATAACAATAACTAATAATGAGCTTTATTAAACGGAGTAGATACTACCCTGTATACTTGAATGCATTTAAATTCACATTAATTATTAGCAATTGTTTTGGCAATATGAATTTAAATACTCTTTTAAATAACGAAAATATTATAATTTGTTACTCATTAAATTCCACCTTTCTTTATGTTGAAAACTGAAGCAATATTTATCAAACGAAATGTTTCAATAATTATTCATGGTTTTGAACAATTGTTAACAAATAGTTACTTATCTCTACTACAAATAAAATCAATCATGATAATGTCTCATTAATTTCGATAAAATGCAATGTTTTAATAATTTGTGGGAGGGGCCTTAATCTGATTCATATTTTTGTAAGTTATTTATGAACATTTTCCATAAAATTTGTTTATATAGAATATAATTTTAAAAAAATGTGTTCACTTATGAAACATTTTCATTCATTTCTTATCATTAAAGCAATACCTTCCATAGTTTTTCATTTGTCCCCTGAACCACATACAATGTGACAATTTCATGTCTCGGTGCCTTTCGCAAATCAACTTATGGTATATAGTACACTAAATTCATTCTTTTAGTATCTTGTTTTACTAAACGGCATTGATTGACATCAGCTTATAATTTATCCTGTTTACCTTGATTTTTTTTTTAACTTCCTACAAGCCAATATTCTTACACCGATACATCTTCTGCAAACGCGAATAACTTTTGAAAATGTAAACATGGTTTTCAATAATAATACACTATTTTTTAATATCAGTATTTGATGATGCCGCAAAACTGTATTGAAGGTGGGTACGTTGGGACATTAGTGAATTGATGGAAAAGCTATTATGTACCTATTATTTTCAAAAACATATCAAGTAATTTTTTATTCTAATAGCACAATTAGTCATATTTTCTGATATTCCTCGTATAAGACTTGGAAACTTACTTCATAGTAGCATTTTGGGTTTTAAAACATAAAGAATAACTTTTTTGCATAAAATTTATTAAAAAGTTTCCTATATGCTGCAAAGTCAAGTGAACACATTCTACATTATGCAGTTTTAAATTCATAACATACTGTTCTACTGATTAGATATTCCAAAAATTTTATATCCGTTAGATATTTGTCTGTAAACTTGATCTTGAAGGACAAGGAGTCGTGACCTTGAGCGTTTAGATGACCAACAAAAGTGGGAATGCCTTTATTCCATTTGTTTTAAAACAGTAGAATAGTTCATCTACCTTTGCATTACTCATAATGTACCAAAGGAAACTTAGAAAGTTATTTCTACTCATTTGATATGCTTAAGATAGATATATCAGGAGCACTTGAATCATCAAATACTTATTTTATGTGGTTTTGATCACACAATTTATGTCTAAAACACTATACATATACAATGTATAAAATACACTGATTTATTGACTCCAGTTTATATTGATAGAAAATGTTATGGTTCAGTTTTGAATTTAATACAATCATTACATATTTTTCAATACTGCTACTAATATAACATTTTTATGGTGAGTGTGATACATTTTAGAATCCATCCAATAAATCTTTTGAAGTTTTTCATTCGTTTCAAGCATATTTCTTGCTTTTGCTCATATACCAAATTCTGTAATACTGTATCCATTTGTGAAAAATACTTGGATCATAAAATTCTGATACCTATTTTGAAAAAGTATAACTAATAATTCCAATAATTCAAGACATATATTAAAAAATGAATAGTTTGAGGTATTTTGTCAACCATATCAGAAAATTGTTATAAAAATTGATTGGAATGGTATGGATTAGAACTATCTTTGTTAATATATCTAAAAATTGAATTACGAAGATTTTAAAACAGCTACCTCAACAAAGTACAGATGATTAGCGTGATATTATAAAAACAACTAGATGATTTAATTTATAATTTATTACAAAATTATCAGCCTTTTTGAAGAATAACACATGTAAGATTAGAAAAAGCACATGACAAATACATAATTATGTCAAAGTATGTGACTTTATTAAAATATACACAAACAATAATTGAAAATTGACCATCTGCCATAAATGTCAGGAATTTAAGTATATAAGTATAAAAATACCATTATTAGAGTGCACAAAGGCATAAAAGTGTTTACGATATTATAAACCAGTAAGAACTTTTATCCAGACTGTTCTAATTCTAATTATTTTTCTTTACATTTTAAATTTTTCCTCATATTTAAAAATGTATGCAAATTCAATTCTGGAGAAAAAATTTAAGAAAATAAAAAAAAATTGGTGGCACTCCTATACTTTCATAGAAAGAAATACAAGAACGACTTTACCTGAAGTTTCAAAATTTAAACTAAAACCACATATTAAAAGAAAAAATTTTGATCAACAGTGTATCTTAAACACAATTACCATAGGATGGATGAGAAACCTCCTGGAGGTACTCTGGTTTTTTTGGGAGCTTCCTGTCCATTTTTCTTTTCATCTTCTTTATTTTGGTGAGAGGGTTCAGTATTTTCATCAATTATATTTCCGTTGCCATTGTGTTCCCCATTTGCTTCTTTTTCTAAATTATTATTTGGTTGTTCTTTTTCCTTAGGGATGATATCTTCGTGGCCGAAACAACTAGTGATCGTAGTTGGAGGAATATACCTTTTTTTGGTAGGAGTAATATCAGTATCAGAGCTAATACCAAAAATATCAGTATGTCCACCACCTGGTGGTTTGAGAACTCTGCTAGAACTTTTTTTCTCAGCTAATCCAACGTTGAAACTTGTAGAAGTCATTCTAAAATAAGAGAATACACTAAGTACCAGTGATCAAAGTCAAATATTCACTTTCTTACTTGTAATTATATTTTAGTTTGAAGTTTCTGAAATGCTATTGTTTTAATGCCGGATGACTCACTGAATCTGCAAGAAGGGAGAAGTTCACTTATATGTAACGATCGCAAAACACTTACAGGGTAATTGAGAAGTGAAAGACTAAAAGCACTACAATTTTTTACAAAATAGACAAATTTGGTTACCTTAAATTTTCACGTCTTACAACTTCAACTGACCGAACCTTTCTAAACTTTACGAGACGGTTAATTTTTGTTTAGTTTAAAATCAAAATGAACTTTCGACCTCGAACATATCTCTCTCTCCCTACCAATCACAGCAGAGATAACACAGAAACTTGCAAATAAAAAGAAATGAAAGAGTAATGGCGTTCCAGACATTCACCAATCGGACAACGACCTTATGTCACATGACCTTAATTTGCTGTGTTCGGCGCTTGTCAAGCAGAATGTAAATACACTGGAACTTGACAGGCGCGTTCTTTTATAATGGTACACATTTCAAACAGACGTTATAGTGCTAAAATGAAAGAAAATAGAAAACTGGTTATATTTGTATCCCGAATTTTATTTTTTTTATTGATCTTACGTTTATATTAGGAAAAATGTTTATCAATAATAATAGCAAAAATTACGTGATTGTTCTTGCATAACAATTAAATTAATCAATTAACCACATTATTTGCTATTTTTGTTTATAACTGGAAACGTTTTATTCTAATTAATTTTCTCTTAACCATAAACAAAAGTTATGACCACATTCATAATTTGTTGTAACGGGAAAACCAGTTAATTTATTTAATATATCGAAAGTATGCAATATGTAAATTTTAAAACCAAAAATAACCCACTGGCAAAGTTGTCCGATAAAGTATTAACGGTACATAATTGGTAGCAAAAAATTCAGTATATTCCAATCATTCATACGAGAAATAATAACAGCATATGTACATCTTATAATATATTTAACGCTCAACGACGTAGAAAAAAAACTGAATGGATTACTTACCTTTTCTACCGAAAACTGAACAAGACGGTAAATGCCTTATTCATTGTTCCAGTTATCCTGGTCAGCTCTTCAAGTGATGTATGTATGTATGTATTTTTGGGGTAACATTCAATGAGACCTAAAAGATCTATTGTGCCCCCTTACTTCTACCTAGTTCCTGAGGAAAGTCTCAGAGACTAGTAGCTCCTTTAGTCCTATTTCCCCGAGGAATTTTAGGATATCTGCAGGCTTCAACTTAGGTAACTGTCCCTCTTCTATCCAGTAGTCTCCCAGGTGCTGTGCCTTATTAGGATTCTGAATTGCTGTGCAGTTCGCAAGTATGTGGATGGAGGATTCTTCTTCCATTCCACAAAACCTACAATCTTCTTCCTCCACTATTTTGAGCTTTTTAAGGTGCCCATTCAGGCGACAATGTCCCGTTAGGATTCCTGTTAAAACTCTTAGTGCAGTTTTGCTTTGACTTATGCATTCATTTGATCTCAACAGGTTGTAGTCACCCAGAAGAATCTTCAAGTGATAGACACTATAGCTCTCGAAAACAATCTTTGAACGTTTCTGTAAAGTAAAATATTTCCACGTTTTTTTACGTTTGGAAACTTTCTTTCAATTAGATTACGAACTTCAAGTATTGCATAAAAGATAGAGGACAGATTTGGACAAACATTTAGCCAAGGTCCTCCCACATTAGGGTCCCCCGTCCAAATGCCTTTATGGTAAACTACAAAACAATTCAATTTTTTGTTTCTTTGTGCTTGGGAGCGTAGAATACCCCAGTTGCTACCCTGAACCCAAGATGTAGCATGAAAAACAGCAAACCGATAAGTAGTAATTACTTAGCTATTCATAAACGTCATTTAAGAATTGATTTGAACATTATAGTAGTGGTAGAAGTTACATCTTTATCGTAAATACGATCAAATGCTTCAAAAATACTTGGATGCTACTTTAGAGCCGTTTATTGAAACTATCCGTCTGGGAGGTATTGACTTAGGTATACTTCGTCGCGTTCAATGTCGAGTATATTTTTTGTAGATAGCATCAGTACCTATGTAGTATTTTTTTTAATTTTATATTGAGATCATGTCTCCGACTGTACGATCCTACCCGGCGATACGTTATTACCCTTACGAACGGCTACAGCTTGCTGAAACGCGAGACAGAGTCAAACAATAAAATTTCCATATATATTTGTGTAGTAAGTTTATTGATTTCAAATTCTTTTTGGAGGCAAATTCAATAACGCAAACATTAAATTTTATAAATCAATAAATAATACGATTCGGATTCGATTGAAAAAAATAGTATTGATATTCGTGACACAAATTAAACCACCTTCTCTCAATATATTTTTCACACTTAATACACTATAAACAAATTCAAAGCCCCTGGAATACTGAAATCAATCTCCAAATTAAGTGTATTGATCAGCAGATCAGAATTGCATCGCATCTAGAGAGAACAACTAACTTTATCTCATTCACTGACAATATAATAAATATACGTGCATTTTGTCAGAAAATGGTTAGCAAACACTAGCTTTAAAAACGATATATAACATAATAATAATATAGGTTAATATTAGGGTCCGAAATAATGTTTGTAACAATTATAACGTATATTTAACATTATTCTATGTTACTCGCAACGTGGACACTTCAAAGTATTTCATATATTATGTGTTAAAATATCTACATGAAATATTGGAATATGATACAACTAAAAGCGTTATTTAACCATTTCTGAGCATTTTACATACTTATAAAACATGTAATGGTACAATTCTTCAACGTAATGATTAGTAAGAAATTGTAGAACCTCAAATATTGGTTCTAGTGTCATTATATAAAAAGTATTTCACCTACTTTGGCTCTGCACGCTTCAACACCTTCGACTCATATTTAATTTCTCTTTGTTTCCTCAACACAAGTGGTATACTTTAAAATTATTTCCGTTTTGACCAAAAACAATTCATCATATTCAGATTTCATCATTAAAATATACCAGATACTATTTAAATCCAAAATTCTGGATTCAATTAGTGGTCCCAGAAATTCCTAACTTCAGATATCCCAGGTAAATGTTTATCTTACTTCATTACTGAAACGAGGGTCAGATGAAACACTTACAACAAAGTCAGAATTCCAATAGTATCCCTATCCTTATTGAACTGAGCACGCCAATAACCGATGCGTTGACAACCCAACCATACGGGCTACCTACCGTTACGTGTTTAACTTGCTTTAGAACGTAACTTGATACGTTATGTATACGTTTACGGATGCCGCTAAAAACTTACAATTGGTTTCCAGTGTGTAAAGAAAACTTATACTTATGCCTGTTGTATAAAAACTTATGATGTTTGTGAGTCGTCAAGTAGAAAACAATTAGGAATGAGGTTTGGAAATTATTATTATTTACATCAATTAGAATTTAATAATTAATAAAACCAACGCGCTAAAGGAACTATGTATTAAATCATTAAAGCCTGTAAGGTCAAGAAAACTCGGCCAGCAGTAAGTTTCTTGATTACTTTTTCTTGCAGGATATTACTTTACAATCCTTTTGCTTTAAATTTGTTCAAACTCGAGTTAGTAAGATTAGTACAATGGTTGAATCTTCATTCAAGGGAAATAACAGAAAATCCTCGTCATTAAGTAATATTAAAAATACCTATATGAATTGTAAACCACATTTTATTAATAAAATGCTGAGAAATGTTTAAGAAACGCTGAAAAAATTCGAACCCTAAATGTGTATACTTGAATACACGAATTTTGAAAACCAATTCTGAACTACTGTCTCCCAAATTCATTTTCAGCCCACGAAAACGAAAATGGGTAGCACTGACTCGAAACATACAGTGCTCAAGCAATAACCAGAATTATACATAAATACATTAAATCATTTCATATAACATCATATTTTTAATGAAATCACATGAAATAAAAAAAAATAATTCGTAGTTATTTGAATATAAATTATGCAATTTTTACATGGCCACATGGAACTCATGTATAAATGTTCTGTACCAATGACTGAAAAAAGCAGTCACTAAGGAAGATGCAATTCTAGAAAGGGGGGCCATTGGTACAGCCTACGTAGAGTTCAAAGTTTACTTCTTCACACCGTTTTGGTGCACCGGGCCTTTGTTGGACACCACTGGGGGAGCACTGAAAATAAATACAATTTCAATCGAAAAATAATTTTAATACTGTTAATTTTTATATAAACACACAGGAACTTACGTCAAAATATTGAAGCAGACATTCACGGAAATTATAAGTAATTTACCTACTTGTCGTTCCCAGGAGGTCCACCGGAGACGTCTTTAGGGGCGATATCTAGACCCAATTCAGAAAGAACCTTGAGAGCCTCTAAAGCGGCCTTTTCATGTGAAGTTTCAGTTGTTGGTCCTTCACCATGACAAACTTGAGGTGGATTAGTGCTCAGAGACACCAAAGTCAAAAACATTTCATGATTAGCTTTGGGAAAATCTGAGAATTGTACTTGAATATTCATCAACTGAGCTAAGTAAAGCAGCTTATCCTTCGAACGTACGCCCTGCAAAAATTAATCCGTCTGATTGATTTAAATTGATATGTAAATATTCAAAACCTATTATTGCAAGTACCATACCAATTTACGGTTCCATTTCAGCTAAAAAAATTGTCTTCTGCATTTCTTCTAAGCATCTGCAAATCTATCCAACTAAATTATGATTAGTAGTAGTCCTTAAGAAACGATTTTCATTTTTAGACCGAGAAATGAAAACTTTATGAGGAGTAAAATCGAGTGTTAAACTATATACGTTAAACGTCATTTATTTAAATTTCACAGATTTTTTGATAAATTATTGTCTTTATAGCAAACCGCGAAAATTAAGAATTGTAGGCGCAAATTGTGACATTTCTATATGAATAACCTCCAATAAGAATATTTTTTTCATAGGACCAATATTTTCAAATTTATATTAAAAATTTAAAGCTTCAATTTTTCAATTCCGGCAAAAAACTTGGCAATAATGATAATAAAAATTATGTCGTGCGCCGGAGCTGACACACAAGTTTTTATAAATTTCCTTCTCTTTTTGATGCCTCCAGAAATCTTGATATAAATAATTGAGATAATATTGTCACTTTGGTGAATTTTTGGCAAATTCGGATTATACTGGAAATTTAAGTGCAGTATCTTAGGGGTTTAAATTTTCTATGATAATATGCTGAGGATGTCACGTTAAAAACGAGAAGGAAAGATTTTGATTATATGTACAGTTTAAGAGTTGTTTTGTAAAAAATGTTTTTGCAAAATTCTAGCATTTTGACATCTGATAAAAGTAAAATAACATACACTCAGGTGCAAAAAATTCGATCCATACGATTTTTTCAATAAAAAATTAAGATCTTTGGATATTAAACTTTAAAATAAGTTATAGATTGAAAAATGCGTATTGAATATCAATAAAACCCATAGTTTACAGAAAATAAATCTTTATTTTATAGAGCCATTCACCATAATACAGAAAATTGAAAAATGAATGAAAACTTCTTGAATAAAAAATGGCAATACAAAAATGTGGTGTATGCAGTGATAATTAATACCTAGTGTTTCCTCCTCGGGCCCTTATAACAGCTTGAATACGGCGTGGCATCGAGCTAATCAACCTATGGATGTCAGTTTGGTCCAATTCTCTCCATATTTCCTGAAGAGCCGCACCAAGCTCAGCCAGGTTGTTTGGACGAGGTATTCGTGCTCGATATTGCCTTCCCATTATGTCCCACAGATGCTCAATTGGATTGAGATCAAAACTGCAAGCTGGCCAATTCCCACCTCTTCTAAATAGTCATTGACGATCCTAGCACGGTGCGGACGCGCATTATCGTCCATGAAAAGAAAATTGGGTCCGATGAACGGGGCAAAAGGTATCACATGCTCATCAAGAATGGTCGTTATGTATCTTGCACCCGTCATAGAACCGCCATCCACG
Source organism: Lochmaea capreae (assembly GCA_949126875.1). Lineage (NCBI taxonomy): Eukaryota > Metazoa > Arthropoda > Insecta > Coleoptera > Chrysomelidae > Lochmaea > Lochmaea capreae. The sequence goes on from OX421402.1 coordinate 4,669,099, forward strand.
ATAGCTAGGTCAGTACGAGCTCCGTAACTTATACCACCCCAAATCATCACTGAGCCTCCTCGATAGCTTATTCTTTCTGCAATATTGCACTGAGCAAATCGCTCTCCTTGCCTCCGCCAAACTCTTTCGCGGCCGTCTGGTGACCTCAAGCTAAACCTGGACTCATCTGAGAGCAATACACTTCGCCAGTCTGCGTCATTCCAGTTTTCGTGTTCTCTTGCAAAGGCAAGTCTAGCTCTGCGATGCTCTACGGATAATAGTGGACATAGGGCTGGTCTTCTGGATACTAAATGAGCTTCAGCAAGTCGACGTCGAACTGTCCACCTGCTTACATCCACATTTCTCACTTCATTCAGACGATTGGCCAGTTGAACTGATGTGTTAAGCCGATTTCTCAAACATGAAGTTACCAAAAATCAGTCATCTCGTTCGGATGTTGCCCTTCTACGACCGGAACCTGGCCTCCTTGTGAAGTTGCCGGTTTCATTGAATCGCTGAACTGCTCTTTGAACCGCCGAACGACTAACACCTAACACATCAGCTGCATAATACTGGCTACGACCATCTTGAACTAAAGCCACCGCTCTAGCTGCATCCATCGGAGTTAAGAACCTTTTATTGCAATTAGAATTAAGAATGCAACGCGTTTTCACACTACAGGATCACTAAGGTAACCCGGGTTGAAATAAATGCAATAAACAATGATTTATCTTTTCGCTTATCGGAATAATTTTTTCAAATAAAAACATAAATGCCTTTGTGATAAAAAATGCAGAACTAATATAAACATTTGAGTTTATTTCGGATATACGAGGGCATATCTAAAAATACATATGCCATACAATAACTTGAGAGTCGCAAGACTTAAAATAAATGAGAAAAAAGAAATGGATCGAATTTTTTGCACCTGAGTGTATATAACACTGTAACTCCCAAAAAGCAAGAGCTCGCTCGAATAGGAAACTTTCCATTTGTTTTTAAATCAATTATACCCGTAAGTTACGTCAAAAAAACAACCTAATCCAAAAGAAAACAGTTTAAAGTATAGGTAGTATAAATTTATAACTTACTTGTATAATATTGGATGGGGGTTTCATTTGAGGTTGTTGAGTGGGTATCGGCTTCTCCATATTATCTTTTTGTTTTTGGAATCCAGCTTGTTCCGTCACCAATAGAACACCTGGCACCAATTGTCTACCACCACTGCCGCCAACAGATTGTGTTGGTTGAACGTCTGGAACTTCTTCAACGAAAGTTACTTTACGACTTTTGTCCATGTTAGGATGCATACTTGAAATATCGTCCTTGTCTTTAACCATGGGTTTGGTTGGAAGTGTAGCATTGTTGTAGCCAAGTTCCATGAGAAGAGCTTCTGCAGCATTGCGTTTAGCAACCTGTAACATGGAAATTAAAATTACTCCATCAAGTTTTTTAAACAATGCATTTGTTACTTTTTTGTTGGGACCAACCCCAGTGCACGAATGACCATTGACAGAAGCTTCAATAACGAATTCTCTACGTCTTGGAGCTCCACGTTCTTCCAATACAGTGTAAACTGGTTCTCGTTCCTTGTTAGCTTGTTGAATTTGGATTAAACGAGATATGGGATTTATTTCTTCGGCTACTTCGGTAGACTTATCCGTATTTACTTTGATCAAGTTGCGAGTCTTCTTCTTATTTGTAACCCGTTTTCTCTTCAGCTGCGCTATATTGATGACATTTGGCAAAGGTGGGAGTTTCGATAATTCTTCAAGCATCTTCTCAGCAGCACGTTTCTTAGATATCTTCTTTCCATTGCCCTCACCTTCTGCTAAGAATGTACCTACGCGACACTGGGTTATGAATACCTTCATGTGTGGGGGACCCTAGAAAATTTTACTATTATACTATCCATACTATCAAAATATAACTGGAATAAAGGAAATGTAAACACTAAAACAAATTGTTCTTGAAAAGGTTAGGTTGTTCAAGTCGATACACCCGGTAGTTCTATAAATAAGTTGGATTAAAATATGTAAAATTTAAAATAAAACATATAAAAAACGGTCTTTGCAGACCAATGCTTGAAAATAGTTGTGAAATCATCTACTTACCTTTTCGCTCAAAACTTCAAAAAGTACATTTAAGTTTCTTTTCAAAGCAATTTCGTATACAAGTGAAATCGGGGATTTCAAATCAGAGTTAATGTCATTTACACCACTGCCTTGCTGAACTGTTTCATTAGAGATCTGTTGGGTGGAATCAGGAGACAGTGTTCCCTCGCTTTGTTCTGGATCACCTACATCAATTAAAATTGTGTCACTTTGGAATTTGCTAAATTTATTTCTTCATTAATAAGGACATTACATACAAATTTGGATCTAGAAGACCAGCTGCAATATATAAGAGTGAACCCTGAAATCTGATTGACTAGAGGGAGACATTCAAGATAATAATAAAAGATACTTGGGAGAAAATCTGTAAGAATGTAATAAATAACATCTACGGTTAACAATAAATAGGTTAATATTACAGTGGACTGCTCAGAAATAATAAAGAAAGGTATGGAAAGTAGTCTGGCAAGTACCAGATTGTGCAAAGAGGTGATGAAAAGAAGCAATCAAGTCACATCTATAAGAAACGCGAATCAGTGTGTACAGAAAATAGTGGAATGTAATGTGGAACAATATATATCATAATTTTAAATTATTTACCCAATTGTTTGATGTGTTCGATAGCTTTAGAAGCAGCATCATGTCTTGCAGCTTGGACAGTATATCCTTGGCCTGGATATTCCCGTTCTCCAACTCTCAATCGAACCGTATATGGATCTCCGGGGTTATGAGGTGCTCCAGGTCTAAACTGTCCATAGTACCGGTTATCATGGTATGGATAATGACCTCTAATATTACGGCGAGCATCGTAACCGTAACGTTGAGGTTGCGTTTGAGCGTTGTAGAGATTATGACGAGGATAGTAGCCAGGTTGAGTTAAGTAACCCTAAGAAAAAATAGGACCATTCCAAACTGGTGAAAACTAGAGGTATACAATGATGTAGAGAAAAGTGAAAAAATAAATATGAAGATTTTAATACAGGACCCAACTCTATGTGTTCCATGAATAACAGTCATTATAACAAAAACTAATCGTTTATTAACGTTATTACTTTACAGTCTTTCGACCGTGTAAACTACAGATACCTACTAGATGTGATTTCATGTCCATCTAACCTAATTTATCTTTACCCAAAAGTTCCTTAAAGATTACTCTGTATTGTCAGTTTTTTTAGCATAACTCAAAAAAACTGCGACCTGCAAACTACAAACTTGGTACATTCTATAACTCTGCAGTGATAAATTGTTCACTATAAACCCACGTTTTTAACTGCATTAAATATTTTGTAAAAAAAAAGATTTAGTATAAATGTATGGATAGGTATAGTAGGTAATCGTCATTGAACTACTGGAACCTGTAGTTTCCTGGTCGTATGACAGGAAACCTCAACTTGTTAAAAAATAATTTACCCGATTTCGAGCACGATGGTTGCTCTGCCCAAAACATTTTTGTATGATGTAGTAACAACGATGATAAAGGATTTCTATTATATCTTACATTACTTTTTGAATCTTAGTAATTTGAAAAATAACTTTTCAAACTTGTTTGATTACAAAGAAAATCAGTTTCATTTTTTATTACTCTTATTCTTATGTAACCATAGTTCTTGGTTTATTAACTTAAATATCTTTATTAATATCTTATAATAAAACGATCTTTACCTATAGGACATTATCGGTAACAAAAAATTGTCAATTATCATTAACCAATTACAATTATTCAAAATGTTAAGAAACTGAATTGTAAATTTGTAAAAAATCATTCACTCAATGACTTATTTATCAAAAATTTTATAGAAATAATTAGTAGTTACATGAACACATTTATAGAGGTACTGATACCTGTCATATAAATTAAAATAATATGGAAAATGAGATAAAACACTTAAAAAACGAGTAACTATTGGTAACTACTTACGATAATAAACATACCAATAGCTATGTTCGTTTTATGTAGTACTAGTACTAACAAAATTGGTGGTTTCATGAAAAATTTTGAAAATATTTATATTTTCAATATTTTACGACAACCACCAGTGTGAAAACATAAAAGGAAACAATACAGGAAAACGGACATTTAGTAAAAAACGGGTTTATTAGAAAACTGTAACTTTTAGATATTATGAAAGTTACTGGTTAAGTTGATGTACAAAAAATATTAATATGATATGAATTAGTTTATTACCCCGTATTCCACAATACCTAAAAGAACCATTTTTCTAAATCTCACTTGCTCAGTTGTCCCTCACTATGAACCAGATCCCAATTGTAAATAAATACTAGGTGTCCCACAATTATGCGTACAGTACAGGGTGTCCCAAATTTAGTACCCCCACTGTTAATCTTAAAAAGTAGAGTATAAAACCAGACATTCATGTTTTTGTTATATAATTTATTATCGTGATTTTTACTATTTACTTAATACCTTATAAATACAGGGTGCCCCATGAGGTCAAATTGTATTGCATGTAAAGTAAATATGTATAGACTCGTTATCATCTCCCAAGTTTTTAGTACAAATTCCTAGGACAATCTTTATTTCTTCTCTAGGATTAAATATCCCATGAATAAGAACAAATCTTACATATATTTTTTCAATTTTTATTTTCAAAATACTTGAACAACCTTGATCTAAGTCATTATATAAATTCAAGATATCCTCAGCCATTGAATTTAATGCAATCAGTGTTATTGTCTATAAGCCATAGATAACACTGTCAGCTGCTGAATCTTGAATTATATTACATAATAAGATTACAATAGGTAACAACTTGTGATACCATTTGTTGTGTCTATACTTCAGTGCTGTTAAGCATATTTTAAAATTCAATTTTTGCAGCATTGCAATAAATAATATCTATTTACAGGATGCTTCTTATATTTCATGATGGAAAAGATTTGATGAGGTGGATAATTGGAACATTCCACTGCAACCTTTGCAGATCTATTGTGGTTCTCTGAGTAAAGAATACATTCTCAATACCAACTCTTTTTAATATAGCCAATCAACATTAAGACTGAAACTTTCATGTAGTTTATTTCCTGTGCCTTTCCATTGCACAATACAAGAAACCACAAATTCGTCATCTAATAGTTATTTGAAACTTATTGTTACCTATACCTTGTGACTGCTGCATCAATCTAGTCATCCACTTTTAGCTACTTGATAAGCTTTTGATCACCTTTTTATAGGATGCTTCTTATATATCATTATATGTTTATCAGTATAATACAAATGAAATAAATACCTACATCTTCTTTGATTAAGGTATTCCATGCCTAATTTCAATGATAGGATTACCAAAAATACAGTTTATAAAGAATAGTGTAAATTATCATTAATACTGTTTGCATCTTTAATAATTTGCAAAAAAGTAGAGCAGTAGTTATGAAAAGAAGCAATTTCTCAATCCACAAATTTGGTACAGCCTGTACATTGAACATACATTCCTAGTACGTTTTTTACAAAAAGCTGTAGTTTAAATGAAATATGTTTTAATATTAATTAAACCCCTTGACCAAGTTCATATAAAAATTAACGCAGAATGTAATTTTAACTCAAATTAAACTGGGACACCCGGTACATTTATATATCGATATTATTTTAAACATTTAACCGATAAGAAACTGAAATTTACTGAACTGTTACTTTCAACCAATTTAGATCAACTTCACGATTTGCGTGCCATTATTCCATTAAAACTTAATCAATTAATACCACCGATTGGTAGTTATGCTTTGTAAAAGTTTGATTACACCAGAAATTTTCATTCATTACATTTCCAATTTTAGTTTTTACCACTGTATTGTTGCTTTCTACGGATTTCCTGATTTCTGTTTCAAAAATAATGGTTTAATTTCTTAAAAATATATATATAGAATACCTTCCGTAAATATATTTAGACTCAGAACAGTATGCAATTTTAGATCAAAGTTAGATTCCAGCATTTACCCTTTTATATTTAATTATTTTAGTTTTTCATCAAAGTTGCATAATTATATCCCAATTGAATCAACCGATTCCAACTTTAGGACCTTTTCAAAATATATTTTTCTTATACGACGATATTTAACGCTCAGCACCGCACGTCTTATACAATTAGTAAGGTTTTAAGAACCAAGCAAATTTTAACAAATAATTGATTAAAAAGTGGGAATCGATATGTCTAAATTCTGTCTTGTAGATACATCCTTAACTTTAAAACCGCATGAAATGCTATGCAATTATCCATCACACTCTTTTAAAATAATCTTATTTTATAAAAAAATTTACAGGAATTACAGAAAAAAAACTTAGTTTCTTGTGAAAACATAAAAACTAACAGTAGATGGGGGGATTACAGCTGATGTGTTGGCAGTACAGTTAGCTAAAGAAGGCTCTAGGTCTGGAACCGTTTTTTGCAATCACAAATGATTTCATAAGAGGGGAAATCCAGAACTGGCTAGATGAAGAACACCAATTCAAAAAGAAGTTGACAGAAGGTCACCTTCATGCAAAGACTTTAATGAACAAGGTAGACAAGAAACTCTCAACCAGGCTGTTGAAACTGGGTAAGAAACATTCATGTGTGTGATGGTAGCAATGGCATCAGCTCTCGCTATTTGCCACATACTATCAATATTAGTTTTCTTGACAAATTTTACTATTAAGTCAAAAATATTCTTATTTCCTGTACCTAACAGAGTTGGTAGTTGTATATGAAGACATACCAACCTGGTCACTTTATCCAGAGAAAACGTGTACAGAGAATGGGAGGAGTCAGTGAACCTATGTAAACCAACTTACTCATGCACTCTTTTTATTGCAACTCTATGTTTAAATTAGACTGTTGCTGGTATGTGGACATCATAAATTATAACACTTGTACTCACATAAGCTATCTTTCTGTAATACCTTTTCTAACTGAAATGCGAGTATGTGATGGAATTTAGTGATATCAAGCAAATTTTGTGGTGAAAGTAACAGTTTTGTAATGATCTGCTGTTCAGGTTTTCAGTTAATCTTACCTGATGTGGTGGGGCACCCCCATTTTCAACAACGTATATAGTGCGTTCCCCCCTCTTCATAGCAAGAGCATTGAGTTCAACAGTTGGAGTAACAACTCCTGGATTAGTTGGTCGATTTCCTGGACGATTTCTTACCGTTTTAGGTGGTGGATGTTTGAATTCGGTTTTAGCTAAGGCTTGAGCGGCAGCTGAATGCTGCGCTTTTTTGATACTGGGCCCTTCTGCTTCATATTCTTCATTACCGAGTTTCAAGGTAACTGTGAATATTTTCTTATGGGCAGGTCCTTGCTCCCCAGTGAGTCTATACTGATGTTGGATTTTGTTGTATCTTGCTATAGGTACAAATGTTTCAAGTTAAAAACATTTGGTTCATTATTCACTACCACTCAAATGTTAGGTTCGTTCCAACTGGGGATAGAACCGTTATAGGTATAGTGCAAGTGCTGCATTTCTTTCACATTTCAACTGATTATAGTATCGTTCTTGGTGCTATCCAAAAACTACTTTCTGGAAAGGGTGATAAGGTTGATGTGCCCCAATTCGAGTTTGCACACTATACAGTAATTGATACGATTCCAGATCAGTTGGAACAAACCTATTATGGACATTCATACATGAATGAAAACAAAACCATTGTTAAATTTTACAGTTACCTGTTTATAATTAGTCTTTTAACCTAACGAATTCTTCTCAACTTTCCCAAAAACTACAAATCCTATATCTTATTCAACAGGTTTTTAAATAAGCAATATCAAAATACCCCTTAAAAAATTAAATAGTGATGACTTACCTAATTCATTCACCAAACACATTGGTGTTTTTTCTTTTATGTTTGCCAAAGTAGAGTTGGGCGTAGACAAAGTATTAGTGTTTGAACAGTTCTGATGTTCTGTACTGTGTTGATCTGCTTCTGTAGGTTGGCCAGTGTTTTCATAGTGATAGACTTGCTGTTGCATACTTGCCTTAGGCTGTTGTGGTTGCTGGGGGATAGATGTTGTTGTTATCAAAGTTGGTCCAGGTCCAGGAGGCATAGATACCAAAACACCTAATAAAAAAAGTTTATACATGAGGCAAACATTTCCTAGATACAAAGAGAAAATAATGTTAATGCACTGATTGTTCAAATATGTGGTAATATATAAATAAGTCATTTAAAACCATCAGTTTATACTTTAGATTTTACCTACCAGATAAATATTTCACATAAATCATCATATATTCAAACAAAATATAAACAAATAATAAGAATAATTGTCAGTATTGGATATTTTATGGTTCATAAAACTAGATATTAATTACCAGCACTTAGTTACAATTACCTACATATAATTTATATTAAATTTTTTATTCCCGATGCCAATTATATATGGACATTACATATCCCTGTTGTTAATTCAGTTATATGCATCATAATTTCAAGCAAATATGTAAATCATACTACTTTTTTTAGTTTAAATGTGTATTGTTATAGTGAAGGCATAGGAAAACTAGTCAAAAAATCTATAGGTAGCTAGAGATCACTTACCAGTAGCTGGCATACTCATCAGCATTCTTTGATTGGGTGGTGGCCCCATTTGTTGCATCCCCATCCTTAAATAACAATAAATAAATAAAGATTGCTCAAGTATGCAAGCAAACATTTTTTTATATGATGATACATGTAGATCTTGAGACACTTACCTGGCATTTCTTTGCATTCCATTTTGAGACATATGATGATGTTCTTGTAACATCATTCAATTTTGAGAAATAATCAAAAGTAGGAAATCAGAAATATCTGTAGCGACCTCAGTAGGGAGGAGTAGATCAACAAGACCAAGACCGGTATAACTTATTCCAAAAACTATTTGTATATGTCAATACTATATCCTTTTTAAATATGTTCAACTGTTTCGATCAATCTAAATGTATTTAAAACACCACTACTAAATCTTTAACAAACGTTGGCAAACAATAAAGAAAAATCAGTAACTAACATGCGGCCATGTTAGAATAATCGCAAATGGTGGAAGTTGTTATTCTAAATTGCTCCTAATGAACATCACCTACTTTTTATGATTATGCGCATTGTCGACCAGTAACAACACTTACTTTTATTTTCGAAATCATTTATAATTTGAAAAAACTCATGTACAATTATAGAAATAGAAATTATGTACCTACATCAAAGGAAATTATTTAAATTTTTCATGGTTTTTTAAATTTTTAATTCAATAGTTGTACCTGGAATCTTTACGGAAGTGGCTACTTATCATATGCTCCGTGTTGCTATATGGATGAATACCTTACAAATTATTTAAACTTTAAAGTAATAATATAATTTAACTAAAATATCTTGAAATAACAGAATTGGTAATTCTATAATTGTACAATAACATAGTGTAGAAGTAACAAAACAACTTTTTCTAAAAATCAAATCCATCAGTTTGAGTTAACGAGGACTAGAAATGGCTGACATATGTATCAATTTTCAAAAGAATCGGATTTGAAACAACTTTAATCAAATAAAACTTGGATTATGAGTAAAAAATAAATAAATATATTATATATAATAATTATTATTCCGGAAAATCGACCAACAGTCACTTCCATATCCCTGACCTCTGATTTTGGCTTAAATACCTATATAATATGTGGCCCCAATTTGGCAAATAAGTTTAATTGCAGGGATTACGATTGTTAAACTTTGCTTCTGAAATATAGCTATAGACAGACGAACGTTTTATTTTCCCAGAAAAGTAATTTTCAATTCATTTTCTTACCAGGAGATTTTGTCTCTATTGATTATTATTTATATACCTAGGTATCTACCCAGGGCCGGACCGTGACCTTTGGGGACCCTGGGCTAACGATATCTGGGGACCCCACGAAGTTATATAAATTAGTCATTTTCCTAAAAAATGTTTTATGCGGAAAATTTAACATTCGAAACTTAAAGTTTTTTTATTTCACACGGAAATGCATTATAAACTTAGGTAAAAGTAGTTAAAATAAACAGGTACCTTCTTCATCTTTGGTGAACAAAAAATTAAAGCCATTAATTCTTATTATTTTGATTATATGCATCTTTATCGGTTTATCTTAACGGGAAACGCGCCCCCCTGGGCTGCAGCCCATACGTAGATCCGGCCCTGTATCTACCTATGCGGTATTTATAGGTACCTCTGGTTTCATATACCAAGTTTTTGGAATTCCTGTACCTACTTGACGATTATTTTACATAGAAAGTAAAAAATTTAGCGGTTTTTTAATATTTATATCGACAAGTCGGTTATTTACTACCACATTGTAAATTTTTGAATAAAAATCAAATTGCCATTTTATTTCGAATTTGTTTGTGTACTGTAGAATACGTGACGATTTTTAGTAGCCGTAGCTACTACCAGAGAAACTACAGTGTATATCAGGGTGCTTGTTTGTAAATTATTTTTTCCTGGATATTTGATAACCAAATGAGTCAAGTTTGTATTTTTGACAAATTATTTTTAACCTGCTGCCCTTATTAAGTTAAAAAACAGCATAATTCTAATCCTGTTTTCTACCTAATAAGGGGTTCGTGATTTATAACAAATAAAACAATAAATCTTTATGAAATGTTATATTTTTATGTTATTGATACAATAATGACAACTAAATATCAATTACTTTAAATAATAAATTGAAAATTTTATTTTTTTATAACTCTACTAAGGACACCATTATGATGTCCTTAGTAGGGTGTGTAGAAGTAAAATGTGTTCCCAAACTACATGTCGAAAACTCAAAATATTGTTAGGACTTCATAACATTTTTTTTAAAAAGATCATTCGTCACTTGGTAATAAAAGCAGCATGTGAACTCTGTAACAGAATAGAAAGGAAATTTCTTTCTATGCTAGGAACACAAAACAGTCTAACCCACAAAACAGAATAAAGGTTGGACTGTTTTGTGGGTTAGACTGTTTTGTGTTACTAACATAGAAAGAAATTTCCTTTCTACTCTGTTACAGAGTTCACGTTCTGTATCAGATAAGGTGTAGAAGCAAAAACAATCATTTGTTTGGCAAAGCTGTTAAGTAGTCAGTCCTAAACACACGATCCACAATTTTTATTGGAGATACAGTCATTATTTCAATGTACAGTATAAAAATTACACTTACACATATCAAATTGTACAAATTTAGTAAAAAATTTTATAAAAAAAATGAATCAAGTATTTATATCATCAGTATAAAAATTACACTTCTGAGTATTCGACAAGCAGTTGAAACAAAAAGTGGGATATCACGTGGTTAAAAAATCGCAAGATTTCATATATACTTCTAGCGGACATCTCCGTTTTAAAAAACCAGTAGAGATTCTTTTTTATAATTCTGCAAAAGCATCTATCCATTTTATTAATTAGAGGATCTAAAAAATATAATATATATTTATAATTGATCTAAAATCATACAGTTTCAATGAATAACAATCTGTAACAAAATTAAATAAAGCACAATTCAATGTAATAAAAATTACGATAATAATGTATAAGTAACTAATTCTTGTATAAAGTAAAAATACTTGTTCAATTATTTCACAATTGATAAATATGGGGAAACGCACTTTATATTATGTTTCCCTTCAACCGTCAAAACTCGGCACTTGTAAAAAGGTATGGCATATAAATTACTAGGAGTGCATAGATGTAAAAATGTATTTTGTCCTAACTCCCTGTAGGATGCTGCAACTACAGTAGGGGATGTAAACTGGTGCTAAGATGTAGCACCAAGCCTTATGAACATTTTGGTTTTTTATTCACATTATTAAAGAAGTTATACGCTTTTAAAGGAAACCCTTTAAACACAGTACAAAAATTCTCATGTAACAATCAAGCCGATTCTAAATAGATGTTAAAACAAAAGGCCAATATCTGTTGGGTGTACCTCAAACAACAGTCTGAGTTGACTGAAATCAGTATATGTAAACAAGAAACTACACCAGGAGAGTTGGTTCATGCAGAAAATGTAAGACAAATGCAATTGTACAGCTGGTTAGGCAAACTGTGCCTGGGGTTGAAGTCAGTGAAAGCACAATACGACAAAGACTTCGAGAAAGTGATATTTGTACCTCGAGTTTTGTAACAGGGCTCCACGTATTTATACAAAACTTAGTTACACACACTTGATCTAGTAAATTCAGCATCAATTAATACACATAATAGTTAATTATATAAAGAAAAAAGATATTTAGTCATAATGCATTATGATTAGATTCCATTTAAAATGGAAATAATTCAGCTCGTCAAAAACCACTTTTACCTACTATGCTAAAAATTAAAAATCGTCACAATATATTCAAGAGTCTGTATAAATCTGCACTAAAAAATACAAAATGCGATTTCCTAAATTAATACCGCATAAATGTTTTCAAACTGTGGCATTAGTTGGGTAAGGGTGATTTGTAAAACTCCACCCCAAATTTGTTTTTAAATATGAAGGTGAGGAGGAGCTTGTGGTGAAGCTACAGCTGCTGCTTGAGGAGATGGAGGTGTAGGAGTTGTACTTGGTCCAGTTTCTGTAGGCGGGGCTGAATGTGTTGCTGGTGGTTGTTGAGCGACCCATTGTCCTTGTTCAGCTTGCAACCTTTGATGTGCTTGTTGTCTTGCTCTAAATTCGGCAGCTTTCAATTGTTCTAAATGGAATTGTTGTCTTTCAGTGATAAGTTGCTGTCTTTGATATTCCAGACCTTCCCTTTCTCTTTCCATAGTAGTTTCTAGTTCTTCAAAATGTCTCAACTTAATTTCCAGCTTTTTCATTTGGGTCTCGACAAGAAGGGCTACTAAGGATTTAATTTTTCTTTCTTCTACAGCTGCCAAGTGTTTAGCTTTAACAGCTGCCGCCGATAAAGCAGCCGCTGCTGCACTTTGCATTTCACTATCTTTGACTTTTTCTATTTTGTTCTCAGATATATCCATTTTTTCATCTTTTTCACTATCTGAAGTTTCTGATTTTACTTTATCACTACTTTTGTCCTCTTGACTTTCACCATTCTTTTTCTCTTCGGCAGCTTTGTCTTCCTCTTTAACATCTTCCTTTTTGATTTTATCCTCTTCTTCCTTTTCGGGTACTGTGCCTGCTATACCAGTTAGAGATAAGTTTGCAGCAGGATCATACTTACCATCAGCATTTGAAGCTTCAACGTTCTTTAAATGAGCATCCATGACAGAGGCAGGTACTTCATCTTTGATTCTAGCGAATTCATTCATAGCCGATTTTGCAGCTGCCGCAGCAACTCTAGGATCGACTATAGATGCTAAGAAGGCAACTGTAGACATTATTGGATTTCCTGCTTTACTAAATGGAATAGGTTGATATGCTAGAGGTCCTAAGGCACCTCCAGCTTCTGGATCTTCCAAGTATGGGTCTTCAATAGGTAGCCTAAGAAAATGAAGGATACATTCATCTTGAGTGCGAGATCCTACATGTTCACACACTTTATTCCAATCATCCTTATACATTTCTAATCCTTCTAACAGTAAAAGTGTTTCTTGTTCAGTCCAATCTCTCGTTAGAGACGCTGCACTTTTGTTTCTCAAAACAGCAGGTTTCTTTGCATACTGATCTAATTTAAGACCAAAATTAGAAATTTCCGTTGCATTTTCTGGCTTCTTAACATCCTGAACTTTGTCAAGATCCAGTAGAGTTTTGGCGGCACTAGGCTGTGGCGTTTTAGGAGGGTTAATAGGTTGCAGCCCGGATGGTGTATCAGAAAGAATATGAAAATGAGATGTAGGTGGTGGACCCATGGGTGTTGGCCGCGAATCTGTATCAACTTGGTAGTTTATCAAACCCCACTGTTCTAGGAATGCATGGACTCTCATTATGGCACAAACATCTCCTGCCAGGTTGCGTCTACAAGCTGTACTAGTTATATATTCTGTTGGATTAAGCCGATAGGTGTCAACCATGAAATTTCTAAAAAAAATACAATATCTCAAATACAAAACCAATATTTATAGACCACATTTAAAATACATGCTATAAGTAACAAAATTGTCACTTATGGAGGGTAAAAATTAGTAAATATGTTCAGGATTTGAAGAAATTAATATTATTAGAAAAATTGAAGACATGTGAAGATATGAAAGTTAAAAATTGCCAAATAATTTTCAAACCCATACCTAATTCTTTTAGTAAAAAAATATTGTTAGGTATATCAAAAAAATTTAACCAAGACATAAACATTATACAAACACAAGAAACTGACTGAAACATTAGTGTTTGCCACCAATATATAAAATAAAGTTTCTTACCGGTAAGCTAAATATATCTCTGGTGTTTTAGATTTGTTTCTTCCATTAAAAAATTCAGGCATTGCGCGCTTCTCTACCTCATGTATTGAATTATAGTCAAACCAAGCAGAATATGAAGGGATAATGATATGATGAGTTTGCTCAGTAACATTATCCTCCTGTCCATCATCCTGTGTATTAGTATCACTATTTTTACCTGTTTGGGAATCATCACCTCTTTCTTCACCTTCTTCTAAATCAGTAATAGATCCTCCTTTCAATGGTTGTAATTCATGGTCTTTCTTAACAGGTTGATTTGAGGGTGGTGGTGTAGGATTAACTTCAATAACATTAGGTTCTGGTGTTGGTTCATCCATATCTTTTGTCAAATCTTCTGATTCAGGATCCTCTGGTCTTGTTTTCTTTCCCACAGCAGGACTTCTTCCACTTTTTCTTTTTCCAACTTTTGATGGAGGAGATGGGGAACGTTTTCTTTTACCTTTGTTCTTTTTGTTTCTATCCTCTGAAGGATTCATTAAATCTTCTACTGACATTAATCTGGGATGTACTTTCTTCACCCCATTCTCATCTACTTCATAATCTTCTTCTGACATCCATTCATTATATTGATCGGTTTCATACACCCAAGTACAGCTTACTCTCCACGGACCTGAATGTGGACTAGGATTATTTTCAACTGAAAGTCCTTCCAATCCAGCAGACTCCAAATTGACCCAAGTGTCAAAAGAATTTGGAAAGTAGTACCAATGCATCATGACCATTTTATCTCGTTTGGAGAGAGGTCTTCCATATTCATCTTTAAGTGGATCAACTGAGCCATAAATTATATGAGTAGCTGTATCTTCGGTTTCTACTACTTGTCCATTTCTTTTTCTAATCATTTCCTTTACTTTTTGAGCCACTGCCTTATCAACTTCTGGTTTAATGAATATAATTGGAAGGGTATACAGTTTGGCAGTTACAATTGCCTTTTCCATGCTTTGAAACATTTCATAAACACGTTCAAGTTTTGAAACATTCTGAAATTGAAAATGTGTATGCATCAATTTAAACTAAATGTTATTTTCAAAAATTTAAAACAATAAGGACCGAATTTGAGAAAATATTGCTCTCATAACTCAAACTAATAATATATTACCATTAGGTCCCTATAACTACATTCAAAATTCTAGTTTAAAATAAGGAAAAACTATTACCTTTCCTGATGGTAATTCAAATTTTCTCCAACCATGTTCACTTTTAAATTTATAAGCTGCTAAAAGCATATGACAAAGGCCTCCTCCTGGTTTAAAATCCAAGAAATACTTTACCTACAAATAAAATGATACATCAAGCAATGTAATATACAATAAAAAAAAAGAAATGTATTGTTGAATGTGTCGAAAGTTTGTTTAAATACATTGTAAAATAAATAATAGTTTTAAATTCCTTCAATTGTAAATTTAGATAAGTTTTTATACAATACTTACTGGTATACGGGTCATAGAAGGCTTCTGAGCATTCTTTCCCAAAAAATCTTCTTGAAATTGCATAAATTGAACTGTAGTTGTGGATAATGACTTATTTGTAAGTGGTTCATTTTGGACGTACTTAAATACAATAGAATAATATTTAAAATGCATGATCGACTCCATATTATACCACTAAAATGTTATACTAATTTATAACCAAGCTTACCTTTTTCCCATTTTTCTGTAACCAATTTTTGACTGCTTCTAAAGCAGTGAGTGTTTCTGGGGACTCAAAATACTTCACATTTGGTCCCCCATCCATTTTTGGTCCTATAGCCAACATCTTAACAACGATTTGAAAATGAACGCCGAGGTATACAAAGCCGATTAAACACTTATAACATTGATAATACAAAAAAAATATGTCTCTTATGAATAATTGTCAAAGCTGGCATACTATATTATAAAATATACAATAAAATAATTCCCATAACTGATATTATTAAAAAAATATTTAACAATTTGTCACAATTGTTTCTCGACGATCACCATTTTTTGACGTTGAAGGGTTGAAGTTGAAGTTGCAGGAATAAATCTAGGGAATTTTTAGCCAACAGCCAAAACAAAAATAACTAAGTATATAAATCGATGGTTTTACCAGTGGCGTGCAGGGTCCCACACTTTAGGAGATTTGTGTGGTATACACAAAGGAAGCAAATAAAATTTTTTATATTGTTTTTAGTTTTTACCCACTAGGTACGGACAACCTTATTATTGTGCTTAGCAGCTACCACTAGCACATAGCTTGGCTACAGGCATGAACTATCGCTTGAGAGGTGGGCTTTTTAATTTTTAAACTTTCAGGATATGCGTAAAATTTTGCGACAATATTTGAAATTAAATTATTTTGTACTCTAGTAATATTTGTTGTTACGTCAGTCTTAAAATGCTAAGAAATAACATTATTGTGCTAAATCGTTCAGCTGCAAATATTGTATTAGGTATATAATAATATATTATAGGGAATGATGACAGGAAAATAAAAAAAACCCTTTTGCAAGTGGTAACATTTTCAGATAAAAGATAACAGCCCTATTGGTCTGATAGATTAGAATGGTTAAATTACGGTAATATTACCATTTCAGATTTCTTGAAACACCGGATTCTTCATCATATATAGAAGTTTTAATAATTTTTTATTAATTTTAGCATCTTTAGGTGATATGCATATTATGCAAATTGTGTTTCCGTTTAATTATTAATTAACATAATTTAATTTCTTATTTTCTGTTATTTAAAATTCTACGTATTCAAATTATATTTAATATAAACTATATATATGTATAAAATAACATAGCATTCAACTGATTTCCAGCCTATTTATTTAAATTAGATCAAATACATAATAATTTATTTTTCTACAAACATATTTTCACTTGGGCACAGTACATTTTTCATTCAGTTCGAGAATTTTTCACATTCCACCAGTTTTTGAGCCTCATTCTGAAACAAAGAAAAAAATAGTTATTCGTTATTTTTTAAATCCATTCTATTAAGAGTTAAACTTGACAAAATGGTAACTAAAATAGGTACTTCTTAATAAAATTTTTATAATGCATATTCTAATGAAGGTACAGTAAGTATTTATTTCGCAGCTAACAGATGGAAACATATTTAGTTGCTGAAGATAAATCTGAATGTTTTGCAATGCTTGGTATATCATCTAAAAAACATATCAGCTATTATTGTGAAGGACTTTTATTTCTACCTCAGGTTAACTAAGATGTCAACTATTTGATGTGACATGGATAAAAGTTATTAAAAGAAAAAGTATTTTTATTTCTAAAAGATTATGCTTATCTTACTTACTTTTGTTAGTTGTAGATGTAATAGGTATGATAAAATAGGAATAAATTAAAGTTTATATTAATTAATTAGAATAAACAATAAAAATGTAATAGTCATCTCTAAATTTTCATTAACATTTTTTTAAGAAGTAAATAGTATATTAAGCACCAAGAGTCAAAAACGTTACTTTAGTCATGAGTTTTCTGAGGCACGAGTGACTAAAGATGTTCTTGACATTGACACTAGGTGCTTACTATACTTTTTCTACGCCCGCAGGATCTTAATTATATATTTTAATTAAATTTTCATTGAAAAATCAAATGACACAGACTACAAAATTATCACGGAATATTAAGTACAAATTACAGAAGATATACTTGATGAGGAGTTTAAGAAACAAAATAAATTAAAACATACCTGAATAATTTTATAGATAAGCATGAGTGTATCCATATTTTCTCTGCAATTGTTTTCATTGTCATCACCTGGATTGAGAGCCCTTTTTCCCCAATTAGGGGAGAAATTCACCTGTGCCGTACAGAATGTAATAACCACAACGATAACAACAAGAATAACTTTATACATTTTTGTAGTTGAAGTGATTCACAAGAAAGATCGGACACGAATGTAGTTTTTCGAAGTTCTGGAGTAACTTTTATAGCCAGGGGTGCGTTTACTTTAATTGTCCGCTCGACTAGTCTGCTCAGATCTGTTGTAACCCCCGCCAATCAATTTAATTGGAGAAGCCCTTCGGTAAATATAGTAACAATATCAAGTTCGAAGCATTCAGTATACTTTTTAAATTGTCCATTTCCGTTAGAGAAACACTAAAAACTTTTCTATTTCCTCGCAGTCGATTAAAGTTACAAAATTATTCGTGGAATTTGTGGAAGCCACATTTGATTAATTAAGTTTGGCACACAAAACAAAATCACTGTTATTTTTACTAAATTCGTTTTTAATGGAACCTTTTTAGAGTCAAAGTCGATATAATTTTTCTATACCTTTTTGTGTTTTGCAAATACCCTTGTATTTTTTTTTAATTTTATAATTTACTTCGAGTAGTGTCATCATTAAGCTTCATCTTTAAGACAGTGTTTATGTATTTCATTAAGAAAATGATGAGGTTAATTGAAAATCGATTAATATTTTGCTAATAGAATTATTGACGGATCAAAATACGTTCAATTTGTTCTATATCAAATGCAGCCATAAAAATATTATTAGTCTTTATTGCCGTGAAAGAAAATGCGAATAATCCTAAAATGAAGAATTCACCTCTTCTATTACCTTTATTATTCAAAGTTAAATAAGCATGGACATTTTCAAAACGATTCTGCAAAGAGTCATCTTAATTTCTGTTCTAATAAAGTAGGGCCAACCTAATTTGCATACAATGGAAAATCGAGTTTGGTGAATGAAATTAATGTAACAGCGGCGTTACTATATAGGAAGTTTATTAAAATAATGAGTATAATAATAGATCATTATAATTATAGAAATGGGATCCATATGATTCACCAATAAATTTATAATTAACTTAAAACGATATGATTTTATTTCCTATTATCATTGAAACTTCCATTTGTAAAATATTGTCGCTATATTCACCAACAAATTATTTTAATAAACGTTATTAGCTTAAATTTGTATTTTTAATATGACCTGAATTTGAGCCGGATTAAGGCCGTAGTTATAATAAATAAAAGATAAACAAAAAAATTCAATAAGGTGGCGCCAGACCTATTTAACGATTTCCCAAAATACCTGGTATAATCGTACCGGTTGTACGTCGTTGTACGTCGTACCGTTATATATCCTTTGTTACATAACTTCTCTTGAATAAGTCTCATATAAATTAAAAAACGATTCTGTATAATAGTCAATAATTTATTAGTATATTGATCACATTTTTATCTTTCTTTTGAATACTGGTGTATCTTTTCGTTTTGTCTAAAATGTATAAATTAACAAAAAAAGGCGAATCCAATTTAAAAATAATCAGTTAATCAAAATTGGGAGCAGTTGTCAAATAATAAAAATAAAATAAAAACAAATCCATCTTCAGCAATCACAACAACTAAAAAGCAAAAAATAAATAAAATTATATACCTTACTACAACGACTATAACAACAAACTTAAGCAGGCCATCACCAGGGTGGGTGGTAGCTGGGGCACTAAACCCTATTCCCCCAAATTCCTAGTGCCCAATAAACAATTAAATTGTTTTGATGTAGCCGTAGAGGTCTTCTTTAAAAATTAATTAAAGACTACACAAATGACAGACTAACTTTTCATCAAAAGCTTATTTATTACTTTCAGACGCATCGGGCAGGTGATTGGTAGCTTTGTTTACATTGTACTGTAAGTAGAATACCCCATTAAATATAAGGGAGCATCGTCTAAAGTGTCCAAATGTAACATGGTGTCGAAGTTATTTATTTGATTGATTTGTACGTTGTCACCAGTCAAAGGCTTATTCGAGTTCACAGCACCTCGGTCTTTAGGCTTTTTGTACTTAATACAATTATTTATTTAGAAGTCTGTTTAAATATAACATTTCTTGGTTGTTTAGATATATATGTATAGTACAAAAGACAAACGTTTAATAATGAAAAATTTACTGTGAAAAGGAATATAAAACTGGTAAAACTCTATAATTCTCATAATTTTCCAGTGCAATAAATCCTTTTTGTACCTACTATTTTCTACAACTGAAACAAATATATTTTGTATAAAAAATTTGGAAAATATTTTGCCATTTATTTGGAAATACGTCAAAAGAAAACCTATGACGTTTGAGGCCCGGACAGCAAAGTTAAATCCAATAAAAAGTTTATCTCGTTAAAGAAGGAGTTCGGTAGAGGCACATCCGTTTTATTATGTTACACACAGATAACGACAAGTAATGAAAACGAAGGTAGGAGTAAGTATACAACATTTATTTGTTTTAATAGAAATTGATTGTATGTTTACACAAACCGTTATATTGGATATAAAATAAGAGTTACAAATACAAGATTATTTTGTTCAGAATTTAGAATGTGAGCCATAACAATTTTTAAAACGAAACCTTGTAATCGCATCATTTTAAGAAACGTATCAACAACTAAATCATTACATACAAGTAAGCCTAGGTTAAATTCATTTGCAATAAATAATTTTAATGGAAATTTATTTTAGTGTACCTACACTATTTTCGCAAAATTGAATATATAGTATAGGTAGTTCAAAAATATTATTTATAGGTATACTTCATTCCAAGATATTTCGTTTTGGCTTATGCCAACATGATTGATTTAAGACCAAAACCCACTGCAGGTATAGTTGTTAACAGGATAACAATAGCACATCAGTATCGTACTCGTTTCTTCGAAAAGCGAAAAGATAATGCCTAATAGTATGATTATTTTACAACTGAAATATTTGGCTGGGAAAATAATGTTTGAGATTCATTTATTTAATTATTCTATTATTTATTTGTTCTCCGGAAGATAAATTTCCGAATTTTTATTTTTCAAGTTAAAAGTATTTAATTATTTCTCACGATAAATCGTTTACCACCTTATCTATAAATATTTGAATCTGATTGTGTAAATATAAAAAGAGCTTTCATTGCTTGTATCTTTGGGCCACCCTGTATGTTTCAACAGTATAATTCCAATTAATAAATAAAAGTTAAATTTGTTTTTGAAAAATTTAGTAACAATTTTTGACATGAATATGTACGGTTAATTACACCTAATTTAAATTATATAAAAGATACAGTGAAAATTCTATTACATTTTCGGTGAATTACAACTTCACCAGAATTTACACCCTCGAAAACTAATTTTAATAATAGTACGACTAAACATAATTATTCTTAATATGGCATTTATGTTGATTATTACCAAAATCGTACTAATATTTAAATGGATGGATGAATCGATATTTTTAAATATTCAATACAAGAAAGGTAACGCGCGACTATGGACTATGCTGTGTAGGCGCAGAAATAAAATTTATTTAGTTCTGTGGTTTGTGAACTTTCAGCGCCAGTGATACCAATCACACATGCTTACACCAATTTAAAACTATGGCTGCGTTTGCTGGTGCCATGTCTGTATGTTATCCAACGAGCTAAAAGTAGCTCGTTGATGTTATCAGTGTTATCTATGGTGTCATGTTAGAAATATTTAAACGACACGAGTTCTGCGAGTAATAAAATTATTGATCATGGTCGAAATTAGCTATTCCGTTAAATATAATCGACGCACCAAACAAAAATTTTAAACCATTCAGTAGTACCAATGATAAACATGAAAAAACCACCAGAAATTTTGTTTTGTTTACAATTAATTTTGAGGTTGACTTCTGACTTGTTGACTAATATTGTTGACGCTCTAAACTGGGTGTGCCTTTGTTAGTAAGGTATATCTTAGTTTTATGAATTTAATTATTGTATTAATGAAACGTTAATTTTTCTCGTTTTTTAGGTAGTACACATAACCACCCGAAAATGGTTTTATTAACATCTTGTTGGTCTCCATGTATTTGGACTGACAATTTAAAATCTGGATGCAATGCAATTGCATTTTATACTGGAGCGATGAGTATAGTATTAATAACTTTTATTGTATTTGACATGACTGGTGGAGATTCCACACAATTGTACAACCCTCTATTTGAAGCAGATGTTCGATCATGTAAGTAGATATATAAATGGTATTGCATTTGTATTCGTTCGCCGTATAATATTGTTTTAACGTTCTAAATACTCGTTCTTTGCAAATCATTACATTTATATGTGCTTCTGTGATGTTTTTTGTAGCTATGCAAATCATAGGATCCCTCCTGATTATCTATTTTATATTTCTAATTGGTGCTGCTGTTTCCCTTGTGTTTGGTATTAGGCGGATGATTAGAGGCTACATGGTCCCATGGATGGTTGGTTTTGGCTTGGCTATTCTGTTTCAACTTGTATTTGGTTTGTGGTTGATTGGAGGTTATTATATTTATGTAAGTTACATTATGGATAGTGCTTCAGTAGAAGTGAAAAATAAGAAGATACATACTCAATCGCAAATGTTTAATTCAATAGTGTTTTGCAATTATTTCAACAATGCTATCTGCATGGTGAAAGGAGCATGATCATGTTCATTCATTCGATTGGGTTGTGCCCAGGCACTTGAACTGAATCTTTGTACCGTTTTCCGTATTATCTACTTCCATTCTAGAAGCTTTGTGTCTTCTATGTAGGGCATGATCATGTTGAGAGTTCACTGTTTTATGTTCATTTACAATATTATATAGGCTACATTTTTGGAGTATGTAAATAATGTCTAGATAATATTTAGTTCATATAAAGAATTCATTTCTGTTGAAATATAATTTACAAAACCTATTTATTCTAAACTGTTGCAGTTTGCAATAATTTTACTGAAGATTTATGAATGCCATTATTTATGTAATGTATATTTATTTTCAGCTTGACACAGTCCTATACTCTTTAGTTATATGGTGTTGGATGGCATACAATGTAAGATTTTCATGGATTTTAAAATTATTAGCAATTAATGTGTTTTATGTTTCAGGCATATTGTTGGCTAGTGGTTTATTCACAGTACAAAGTCATTAAAAAGTTGCAGTCACCTAATATTGAACTTTTGTGGCCATAATTTGAAAGATATTAGTTTTAAACATTTTCCGTCCATATATATAAACTAAAAATTTGTTTTTTGTTCTTTTATATTATATTAGGAGTTTTTAGTGCCTTATTAGAAGAGTTTGGATGTATGTTTTTTTTATATATCTTTGTATTTTTGGTAACTGTTTTTTCTTTAAAAATAATAGAAAGTAATATTTCAAATATTACGGAGTGTTTCTTGTTGTACATTTATGTACAGATTTCCATAAACTGTATAATTGATACTTCGGCTCAGACATAAATACCACAATGCTGTATTATGTAATAATTGAGAAAAGTAGACAATGTCTTATTCTCAAAAACATTGGTGGAATCACCAAAAAGCAACTTCAGAACTTCAACAATTTGTCATATGTTTTTTTTAGTCAGTAGCACTATACGAGTTGTCAAAAACACCTTTGAATTTGACGAATTTTCAAAAAATCAATATTGGGTAAACAGTGGGTTTACCCAAAACATGGCAAGTGATCAACGAGTCCAATTGGTTGGTATGGAAACGGGCTCAAAGCTGTTGAAATCACATTGTATGTGATATAACATTTTTATTGTGTACAAATTTCTAGAACTATGACAGGTAAGTACTTACCAAGTTTTTTCAAAGTCCAGAAACTTAGCATGACCCACTTAGTGTGTGGCTGGCTTCACGTTTGGATATTTTATGAGCTGTTGCCTTTGTATCTATCTTATAAGGATAAAGCAAAAACAAAACTGAATCATAAATCTTTTATTGGTGAAAAAGCTTTTATGCTTAATCGGCAATAAAATAAAAAGACCAAAATACTGATATGTAATTAATAAAAATATAAATTGAATATAACACGCTGCTGGTAATTGTCCATAAATAAGGGAAGATAATATATATTTATATGTATATATAGGATCAATGTATATTATGTCAAGTACAATTAAATTCAATAAATATACAATAAAAATTCGAGCTCTATACAAATAGCAAAATATTTAAAAAAATTTACATCTCCGAGTATGAATAACTAACTATCATTTTCTTCATCCAAAAATTCAACATGGGTGAATGGAAAGTATCCAATTTTGCCGTTAAGTTCTCCTTCCCATTGTCCATTTATATTAGTCTTTGTGACAGTAATAACATCGCCTATTTCTAATTTTAAAGCAGTATCATCATAAGCATTCGGAATTCTTACTTGCTTAACTCGAGCTTTGGCAGGTAGCTTCCGCTGGAAAAATAGTTTTTTAATAATACCAAAATTCTAACAGCCTTGATTACCATTAAATTCATTTTTAATATGGTTTTCAAATACATGCAGATTAAGCTACCCAAATTTCATTTATTTTTAATCCAGAATGGATTGTTTTAATACTACTTTAAAGGATTTTCAATAACTAGTGATAATTAATAAGTTTTCTCCATAATATCTGTTTCTACGGATTAACCACAGGGCACAATCCGCCCCTGGATTTCTGAGGGTAATGTGGATACATTTATATCGTCAAGATATATGTAATCAATCATTAAAGTTTCCTAGCGATCCAATGTACACTTACCAATATACTTATGCTTTAATCATGGTTACTTTTACACAATGTCTTATCTGTTTTGCTTGGAGGTCATGACAATATAGATAATTAATAGTAAATAACAACCATAAGTTTGTTGAAAAAGGTTTTATGTCCTCAACCAATCAAATAGTACATTTGAAGGATTAAGGAGCAGGCCAATAAAGTTGACATGCTAGACCCAATAAGTAAGTAGTGAAAGTCCTCAAGGATTCATCAGGGGCACTAACACAAGTTGACAGTAAACTGAGGTTAACTTAATTAATATTTCCAGAGGAAGACAACTTTGTAATGTAAAAGATATGAAGATAAGGTGAATGATAATCAAACACAAAAATAGAATGTCTATTTTAAGAGATGCAATTACAAACCTGCATTTGGTTCCTTTTGGCTGCTTCAGTCTGTAAAGAAATATTACTAACTGGACCCCCTGATCCAGGTCTGGGAATTTCTACAGGAGAGTGGTTTTCTTCTATCTGTAATAGATGAAAAAATAACAAACATAACAACTATATGCAGATTGTTTCTTTTATCATATGGCAATGTTACTTTATTCTAAACTAATAGACATAAAGACGATTATCCATAATAGTTACCTTTTTATCCATTCAATATTCTTCATATTTATTACGGTTTAGAAAATAATATTGATAAAAGATATTGTATAATGTCAAAAGCATTTTAAATATTAATATCTCGAACAATTCTCTCCTGAATGTCCAAGATAATAACAAATTTCCTTTCACATTAGTATGGTATTTAATTTAATTCTAAAATTCAACTATAAGTTGGACTGGAAGGTATCTAATTAGTGATACATATCATAGTTGTAATAAAATTTATAACTTGAGCCTCCCAATAAAATGAAATCAATTTTATTAATGTTACGTTATTGAATTTAGTGTACTATTTAAATTGAAACCCATGTGATTAGTCCTTAATATACTCAACTCAAGTTAATGGAATTGATAAATAATATATATATATAGCAATTTTATCTCGCTATATGTATTTACTAAACATCCTTAGTAAAAAAATAATACATAATTATCTGTGTAAGAAATGTTGGCCTTGGGTTTAGTTGGCAATTACTGATGGAAAACTTACTTCAACATCAATAACACTTATTAATATTCAATTAGTTACTCAGAGCAGCAGCATTATTAAAATTAATTATTAGGGGTACAAACAGAAATGATTGGGAACTAGCAACAAACAACTGTGTGTATAAATTTCAACAATCTAACATGTTATTGCTTACTTTTTGAACATATGGTACAGGAATTGAACCAGTTCTACCATTCTTATCTCTAGCAGTCCACCACTGTTCTTCATCTTTGAACAATATTGTTAATACATCTCCTTTCTTAAAACTAAGATCATCTTTTTCCTAAAAAATGCATCATAATTAATGTATTGCTGATGGTCAAACTATAATGTCTTTCAAAATTTAATAAGAAATGATCATTAAGTACCTTACTATCGAAGTCAAACTTTGCTATAACTTTTTCAACCTTCTTACTGGCAGGTCTAATTAGAGGAGTGGTATCTAAGTAGTGTACTTTATAGAAGCATAATAAATCTGGTATATTTTTAAAAAAATTATCCCCAATTTTGTAGCGTGGTTGATCTTGCAGCTGAGTTTTATTTATTATATAATGACTAACTTTACTATCCTCCCTGAAACAATATTTTAATTCTATAGAATGGTGAATGTATACTATACCCTGTACAATTTATCAAATATTCCTGTTTCTTTGTGTCATGTTTAGTGGTGTATTTTACAATAAATTGATTGCCCTTTTTATAAAATGAAAGGATTTTTGATATTTACTAAAATATTTGGACACAGGTATATTTAAAAACAAATTAAAATAATATTTACCTTTTAATAAATAAATTCATTTCCAATTAAAATTGCTTTTCAAATTTGTCATGTACATGTATCCTAATAATTGTTTTTAATGAATAAATAATGTAATATCAACAACTACACCATAGAAACATTTTGGGACCTTACAAATAATGTACATTAGCATGGTATTTGAAAGCAAAACAGAATATTTCTATTATGGGTAGTAGAATATACAGGTTAATATTAAAACTTCATTTTTTTTTAGAAATTCTGAGTAACCTACAAATTTATCAATGGATAATCTTAAAAATAGGAAAGTACTACCGAGTTTTTGCAAAATCAGTCAAAACTTGTGGTTCCTAGTTCACCAAACCCAGAAATTTGTATGATACTATCAGTCTGTACCTTGTTAAGTTTAAAATAACTCAGTTGCTTATTCATCAAATTCTGAAACTTACACAATAAAAATTGTGATTGAAACATCGAAACTTTATTTGGATAAACACATGGTGAGTAATAAATAATATTATGATTTATGTTACAACTTGGTTTGAATTATGACCAAAACAAAAAAAGTTATGTCAAAACTAATTCAGTTTATAATTCAGATAGGGGAACAAATTAAAAATATAATATTACTTACTTGACACATAAAACATAATCTCCTAAACAAGTTGCACTATCTCTTACAAGGAACACACCACCTTCTCGTTCCTCCATGAGTAAATTTGTTGCTTCATGTCTGCCTATGGCCCCAAAGTACCAACTAAAACATTAAATTTCAAATGGTTCATATAATAAATGCTTTTTATTACTTACGAATCTTTATCCTCGTGATCAAACGAACTAGCCATACTCACAAATTTATTTTCTAATTTCTCCTTATGACAATAAATTTAGCATTTTTGAAGTTTGGACCCACTTAAAGAACTAAGTTACAGAATACATTATATTATTGAAACGATTCACAAAGATAATACTAATTAAAGTACTCATAAAACTATTCTTATTAATAGTAATTGTTTTCAATTAATATTTTTCGGTTAAATCTTTTGAAATTTCCTACATTATTTTAGTTACCATTAGTTAGGCTTGGTTTCGAAAATGTTACTGTTAGGATTTTGAACTATTAATTAAACTTATTTTGTACTAAAACTATAAAATATTAATTGTGTTATTAACGAAACCCTTCAATGTCACTAATATGGCGACTTCTAAATCCTAGAAATCTGCCATTAGTGTCAACGTCGTCCGTCATGTCATTGCGTGCGTTTCTTTAGCCATTTTTCCATGGAGGTTCTACCATGTTATCTGTGGTTCTACCCACATACATTTTTTTAACTAATAGGGCATGTCTACCAACTGACAGTTGACAATACCCCTGAGGAGAATAAGCCATTTTTCTTTGAACTTGACCACACAAACCGGGTTAACTATAAGTTAACCAGTCAATATTCCTCGACTTGTATTCCAAATCCAAACCATGACGTAACAGTTAACCAACCACCCTAACCAGTTCACTGAGATAGTTTGACGTAGTAGTTATTTTATTGGAGGTTAGGTGTATGTTAATTTCAGGGTTTCACCCCACAAACCGTTATGTCATAATAGTTAACCCGGTCTGCGTAATTAAGTTCAAAGAAAAATGGCTACAACTGCATACCTATTAGTGAGGAAACTTCTAGTAGATGGCAGCATCGAACAATATTTATATTGATTGACATCTCTTATCTTATCCGAATATTCTGTGATTTACATTCCTGGAAATTGTCATTTCTCATTGTATTCTTTTTACGGAATTTGCTGGAGCAAATCAGTTGCTATGTTCACTTAAATGCTTTTGCGTATTTTTTTGAGCCACTAATTTTTTCTCATTTCGATGGACACTTTTTATATACAGAGTATGTGCTCCTTATATCTAGTCCTAGTCTCCCGGGAGTGACCTCTCTATCATATCCTAGTTAAAATTGACATTTGTTGTGTTCTTTTTATGAAATTTGTTCGAGTAAATCAGTTGGGCACTGTTCACTATGGAGGGTAGAGGGAAGTTCTTAAAATCCACCGGTAGATTCTATCGATAGATGTCTGTGATATGTCAGATAAATGTCAGGTAGAATGTAGTTGATCTATCGGTAGACGATTATAAGAACGTGATTTGTGATTAGTATTGACGCATAGACGCAAATAAACTTTTATTCTTTGTATTAATTTTTAATTCGATACAAAATTTCACCTCATAAAAGCATGACATACGTATTTAGGTCCACCATCACTTTAAACATTTCACCATTATAGGATATTTCCATTTCATAATCCATTTTTATTAACAAAAAAAATAATGTATAAAATTTTTGACACAACAAAACAACTAAACTCAATAAATAAAGCTTATTAATTGTCATTGCGTATGATTGATGATGATTGTGCATTCCCCTTCCAAATCTACCAGATTTATCGAGTCTCAAGCAGTATGTTATCTGTGGTCTCAAGGTAGAAAGAAGTTCGATAGAACTATCGGTGAATTTAAGAACGCTGGGATGATTCTCTCGACAATCTATCGGTAAATTTAAGAACGGCTTAGGTAGACACCGTATTTACCGATAGATGTATCGGTGAATTTAAGAACTTGTCTTAGGTTAGACCCTGCATATCCACTAAAATGCTTTCGCGTAGTATTCTATGGTCGACGTTTCTGGAAATTATCATTATTATTTCATATTTGACAAAATGGCGTGACGTGTTCGCAGAGAAAATAGCCGCTTGACTCTTACTATTTTTGTGCCCCCGTATTTATTTTAAAGAATTTTTCCGTGTATTAAACTTTTGGTAACGCTAGTAATATTATCGATCAGGATTACACTTGATACAAAGGCGGTAGAAAAACAGATAGGTATGTTGAAAGTTGAGATAGACTTTAATATATTATTTGACACCTTTTTATTCATGTATAAAAACTACAATATACCGGTTCACTCCGTTTAATCATCATGTGAAAATTGTTAATCTTAATATTATGATTATATTACATGATATTAGGGAACAAATAAGGTATGCTAAACTATATTTAGGATTAAAATTATAAGCCTTTGGAAAAGCCAATGAGCTCCTTCCAACACGATTTCTTTGTAGTAATTGTAAATATTAATAGTTTTCATTGATTCAGTTGCTTCAATAACCATATTACCATTTTCATTGGACCAGTATAGGGTATTGTAGAACAACAGACGCACAATAAGCAATTATAGGAGCTCCCTTATTACTTTTAACGATTTTCTGATTCATTATTAGTTGTCCTTGGTAAATCTTATTTGCAAATTCAAATAGTTCCAAAGAATAACATACTGCTGCTAGTTGAAACCCTTTTAAAGGTATGCAGCTGCCCAGGCACTAATGCATGTTTGGTTGCTTACTATTGAGTGACCTCTCTATCATCGGAGTATTCTATGGACAATTGACGTTTCTGGGAATTGTCATTATGAGTTGTCTATGATCAAGATTTGGGATATCTGTGGTCTTGATAGGTTATCTATGGACATGATTACATATTTGTCATATTTGAACAAATGGCATGGCGTCTTCACAGAGAAAAAAGACGCTTATCTCAGGAGCGTCTGAATGTAGTTCTGCACCAACGTTGCCAAGTGTAGTCCTAAACTGAAAGGGCGCCATCGAGTATCTCCGGTGGCGCTCGGCTTTCATGCGACGGTTCTAAAGCTTTTAACCTTCTATACGATATCATTAATGTGTGCAGAGATTAGCCCAGCGTAAGTGTGCTGGGCTCCTAACACAGAGGTACCAGGTTCGAGCCGTGTCCGAGTCAAGATATTTTTATTTTTATTTTCTTATTGTTTTTTTCAAAAATTGACTAAAAATACGAAGAATTTTTCGATTCGGATTAGGGTAGGGGGTAAGGTAGGGTGGTTTTGGTTAGGTTATTATTGAAAATTATTATAATAATCTGTCAATTACACAATTCAATTTTTCGATTCGGATTAGGGTAGGGGGTAAGGTAGGGTGGTTTTGGTTAGGTTATTATTGAAAATTATTATAATAATCTGTCAATTACACAATTCAATTTTTCGATTAGGGAAAATGTATCTATGCATTCGTGAGTTTTCCTTTTTGTATGATAATTCTGTATTGTAAACTCGAACAATTTTCAGTACGTTTTGCTAAACATAATTTTAAAAATGACAAATATTGATTTCTTAACACATTGCTTTTTAATCAACTGTGATAAATATCATTATTAAAATATTTTTACTTTCCAAAACACAAACGTTTTAGTTTAGGACTACACTTGGCAACGTTGGTGCAAAGCTACATTTAGACGCTCCTCTTATCTCTTACTATTTTTGTGTAAGCGTACTTATTTTAAAGTTTATTAATATTATTGTTCGGGATTACACTTGACCCAGATGCGGTAGAAAAACAGATAGGTATGTTGAGTTAGACGGCAATATAATATTTGATAC
The DNA here is from genome assembly GCA_949126875.1 of Lochmaea capreae. Taxonomy (NCBI): domain Eukaryota; kingdom Metazoa; phylum Arthropoda; class Insecta; order Coleoptera; family Chrysomelidae; genus Lochmaea; species Lochmaea capreae. Next base: position 4,700,326 of record OX421402.1, read on the forward strand.
CTTTTTCTTCATCTAAAAAAACTACAATTAATATATAATATAACTAGCCCAGTTCTCACCGTTTAATAATTATGTGAAAATTGTTTATCTTAATATTATGATAGATAGCCAAGGAAGAAATAAGGTCTGCTAAACTATATTTAGGATTAAAATTAATAGCCTTAGAAAAGCCAATCAGCTATTTCTCCTTCCAACACGATTTCTTTGTAGTAATTGTAAATATTTTATTCTATTTTAGATATATGATGGTCTACAAGTTTTCATTGATATAGTTGCTAACCATAGTACCATTTTCAGTGGACCAGGTATTGTAGAACAACAGATGTACAATAAGCAATTATAGGAGCTCCTCCAGTCTCAACTATTTTCTGATTCATTCTTAGTTGTCCTTGGTAAGTCTTATTTGCAAATTCAAATAGTTCAAAAGAATAACATACTGCTCCTAGTTGAAATCCTTTTAAAATTTGTTTGTTTTTCTGGAAAAGAAAACAACATATTTTTCAAAGCTTATTATTATGATATGAAAATTTTAAAACATCAATGAAGTTACTGCATATTTTAAAAAATGCGGGACTGCAAGTAAGCAATTGCAAATATTCTAATATTACCCTAACCAAACTTGAGGAGCATATAGAGGTTGTTTATTGAAAATTATATCTCGTAATAGAATATAACTTTGTTGCTTCAATTTATGCCAAATATGTGTATAAAATTTAAAATGGAATGTGTGTTTTATTTTTAGTTATTTGATATAGAATTATTTCTCTTCAAGTCAAGTTTGGTATTCTCTTGTGTCTTGAAATATTGTGAATTTAACTGTTATAACAAATTAATAGTTTCAACCCTTCCTACATGGAATCTTATTTCTGAAATACAATCAATTATTGTATAACCTAGTATAATTTCATTTGGACACTGTATTACAACTATAAGCAATAAGAAGGTATTCGACTAAACAGACAAAAATGCATGTTTGGTTGCATACCTATTAGAGGTAATTTTCTGATGAATGACAGCATCCAACAATATTTGTGATGATTGGTAAAATAGCCCAAAAAAGGAAGCAGAAGAAGAATATTTGTAATGAGTGACCTCTCTATCTTGTAGTATTCTATGGAACGGAAAATTGACATTTCTGTAAATTGTCATTATTAGGGTGCGTTCAGATGCTTTGTCTGGAGATGAAAAAACATGGTAGAATTCTTCTTGGCTGTAGCACAGAATACACCAAGTTGTTTGGTGTATTCTTTGGCTGTAGTCTTTGACACGAGACCTACCTAAACGCTTTGTTCAAAGTAAGTGAACAGAGCAGGTAATTTGCAAATTCCGTAAAAAGAACACAACATTTGATTTGAAATGGCGTGGCGTCCTCACAGAAAAAAGAGCTTGTTTTACTATTTTTGTGCATATGTATTTATATAAAATAATTTCTCCGTGAACGAAACTTTTTGTAACATTATTAATATTATCGTTCCGTAATTACATTTTATCCAAAGGTGGTATGTTGAAATGGACGTTAGGTAATATATTAATTTGATTCTTGTTCTATAAAAACTACAATATATAATATTACTAAAGCAGTTAATAATCATTCACATCTTTCAATCATTTTGTGAAAATTGTTCATCATGGTGCTATGAAGGAAGAAATAAGGTAAAATTATTAGCTGTAATTAATCCAATTGGTTATTTCTCCTTGATTGATTAATTGATTGGATCAGCACACCAGTCAAAGGTTTGATGTCCTCGGCACCTCAGCCTTAAGGCTTTTTGTGCTCTTGGTTGTGCCGTTTATGTGAAGAGACCAGAAGCCCTTATCAGGCTCAGCAGACTTTTCACTAGGTTCTTCTTGGAGAAATCCTCCCTTGGACATTCCAGTGAGATAATGCTTCACAATCAAAGATAATGTGAGAGGCTGTTTCCTCCTCTTCCATTCACAACCGACAGATAGGTTCCTCCCTATATATGCCGATTGTATGCATGTGCTTCCTTAGAGTACAGTGACCGGTGAGTAAACCCATCACCATCCTTATTTGGGCCTTGCTAAGGTTTAGTATTTCATTGGTCAGCTTCTCCGAGGGTTTTTTCACCAGGAGTTTGCTGTGTTCCTGTTTTGGCACGTGTCTCCAGTACAACTGGTGTTTAGTTTGAGTCCACCGAGATATACAACCACGTACAGCAGTTTTGGTTATCCCAAATACTGGTTCAGGACCAGTGAATGCTGTCTCAGACCCCAGCCTTGCTTTCTCCTTAGTACATGATTTCATTGTTTTAATTGGAAATATTTTTTTATTTTAGATATATGATTGTCTGCAAGTTGTCGTGGATACAGTTGCTTCAATAACTAGAGTACCATTATTATTGGGATACAGTTGCTTCAATTACTAGAAAAACATTATTATTGGACCTGTAGGGTATTTTAAGAGTTTATATGCAGATGTACAATAAGCAATTGAAGCTCATCCATGCTTGACTATTATATGATTCAATCATAATCCTTGGTAAGTGTTATTTATAAATTCAAGTAGTTCAAATGAACATACTGCTGCTAGTTGAAATTATTTTAATATTCGTTCGTTATTCAGGAAAGAAAAACACATTTTTCAAAGTTTATTATTGCTTGTTTTAATAAAGTTCGACAGTGAGTATACACAATTCTGCATATTTTTAATTTTACCATGAAACTGATGGACCCTTGGTCATTTGAATTTTTCCCAAATCTACACGCAGATTAATTTCTTGACGTTTCATTCCCAAATTTAACAAAAATGGAAAATAACATAATTAGTTACAACTATCAGAAGTTGGAAGCTTCTGATTATGTTGATTTGTATTTTTCTGTAAATTGTATACACAATGCACTTTGGGTTTGGAAAAGAGCATAACTAATGGTGAAAACTGGAAATTGCTGTTTTATGTTTTTTTTTCTAACTCTGTATAATGCCGGTACAAACATTGTCAATACTAGTTGCTTTCTTTATATGTAAAACAGTTTTGCTGATGTGAAAAACTCACTAATTGATTTTGTGAGCTCTGTAAGTTTTTTTATTTGTATGTTCAAATGTTTCAGATGAATACAAGACTTAGTAACAGTAATTTTAAACTTGGTGTGTTTTTCAGGAAAGTGAAGGAAAAACAACAACAGCATGGCAATCTAAGTTTATTTTGTTGGAATATGAAAATATTGGGACAATGCAATGGAGGAACTACATGTTTTAATAAGATTCAACTGTAAGTATACATAATCATTATTGATATTCTAACATTACACGGAAGTAGAAATAACAATGGAACTAAGCAAACAAAGTTTGTTTAATGAAGAATACATCTCATTATAGAATATTATTTTGTACTTAAGCTTTGTCAGTTGAATTTTTCCAAAATATATCCAGAAATTAGCTAAAAACAAGACAATAAACTAAACTTGCATAACCTCAAATGCGGTAGTGTCAAACTCAACTTTTAGTATGATCAGTTATACACGTTACGTCAATTATATCGTTGTCTCTTTTTACGATAGAAGATAGTATGTAGAAAATATGTGTTGCGTACTTGATGGTAAAGCTCCACCATTTCTACTGTATATGATTGTCTGCAAGTTACAGTTGCTTCAATAACTGGAGTACCATTTTTATTGGACCAGTAGAGTATTGTAGAGTAGATGGAGTTTATATAATGCAGATGTACAATAAGCAATTAAACCTCCTCCAGGCTTAACTATTATCTGATTCAGTCATAGTCCTTGTTACATCTTATTTATAAATTCAAGTAGTTCAAATGAACATACTGCTGCTAGTTGAAATCATTTATTATTTGTTCGTTTTTCAGGAAAAGAAAACAACACATTTTTCAAAGTTTTTTATTGCGTGTTAATTGTGTTATAATAAAGTTTAACTGTCAATATAAACAATTATGCATATTTTAAATTTTAACCTTTGTCAGTTAAATTTTTCCTAAATCTACAAGCACATTAATTTCTTCTTGACGTTTTATTACCAAATTAAACAAAAATGGAAAATAACATAATCAGTTACAATTATTAGAAATTTGACCCATCTGATTATGTTGATTTGCATTTTTCTGTAAATTGTTTGTTCGAAAAGGTACATATGGTTTGGAAAAGGGGATAATTCGCAGTGACCATTAGTAATTGGAAATTGCTGATTATGTTCATTTTTTGTATATACTAGTAGCTACTTTTTATGGAAAACATTTAAAATAATTATGGTTTTATGAAACTGGATATATAGTTTTGCTGATGAGAAATGCTCACTGTTCATTTTGGTGCATTTAAATATGTAACATTAGTTGGTTTGTAGTGGATTTTACTCATCCTGTTATTTTTTTAGAATCCCAGACGATATCGTTAGGAATAATCCATTGGATTGAAGAAATGGAGAAGACGAAAAAGACTAATAATTGTATTTTACTGATTTCATATTGTTTTTCAACATTTATTGTAGTTATTGTAATTCAAAAAGAGCGAAGTGAAACCATAATCATAAAATTATGGTGTATATAATAGGACTGTTCATGAATTGTTTAATTGGAATTGGAAGCTTCTGTTTATGTTGATTTGCATTTTTCTGTTTTTGTGTACAAAAACGTACATAGAGTTCGGAAGTGGGCATAGTTGACAGTGACCATTGGAAATTGCAGATTATGTTTTTTCTCCAAACTCTGTGTATAATATAGTACTTACATCGACATTGCCAAGTTACCTATGGGTGTATGTGGATATGTGCGTTTGTGTGTAAGATCAAATTTCAGAACTGCGATTTAAAGAGAATCTAAGACAGGAACGTCCGTATCATTGGTGGAACATATAAGGGGTACATTATTTCTCCACCAACGGCTTAAGGAGAGGCTGTAGCGCAATGGTTAACCATTAACCGATTTTTAACCGCTACACTACAAAACTCCCTTAATCGCTATTTTTCTTACAATACAAAAAAGGTATATTTTCTTCAACAGATGTCACTGTCATAGTTACAAAATTATGACATGCGTTCCTTATGGTCATACGGACGCTCCTGTCAATCAAAGACAATCCAATGCCTAAAATATCTTGTGAAGTGTGGTCATAAGAATTGGTTATACTAAAAAGCTCCCTTTCGAGCCGACCGAACTTGAGCCCCAGCGTGCGGATGTTTCCGCGCTGGTGTGTTACTAACCGAAGGGTCGTTCTTTCACAAAATGTGTGATAAAACCCTTCTATATGAAGCATCTCGAAAATCCCAACGGATCTTCGACGCGCCATTTATGATCCGAGCAGAAGGGTCCGAAGGGGGACGTATATGGTCATATGATGGTGCCCTCTGAAGGAAATAACACATTTTTAGCTTTTTTTGTGTATCACAATGTTTCACCATTGCAGACTGACACGTCCCTAAGGCGATGGTGTAAAGAAGGTGTCGTTTTCATTTTCACGAATGATACGGACAGCTCCAAAGAAATAGGAGCCGTTTTAATGAAAATCACCGAGCAGCTTCCAATTACTAATGGTCGCCACCCAATCATATCGTTAAAATTTGGTCTTGCGCACAAACGCACACATCCAAATGCATAGGTAACATTGGCGATGTCGATGTAAGTACGGTATTATAAACAGGGTTAGAAGAAAAAACATAAACGGAAATTTCTAAGGGTCACCGTTGTATGCATGTATCTGTAGAGTAGGGAGAGTGAGTGTAGGCTCACAGCACTTAGGCCACATGTGACCCATTGTACATCCTCTGGAGGAGGTGTCCTCCTAGGTTATCGTCCATCCTGTCCTTCTCAGGATGGTGGACAGGTCATTAGGAGACATCTCCTTTATATCGGCAGGTGTAGGCCAAGACTTACCGAACACACACTCTCTTATTGACGATAACTCCGGACACTCGCATAGGACATGCCTGACAGTTTCATCTTCCTGTTCACACATCCTGCATAGAGGTGTGTCCACAAGCCCCATAGTATGGAGGTGTTTCCTTGGTTGACAGTGGCCAGTCAAGAATCTTACTGTTGAACGTAGGTTTTTCCTGGTCATCACCAAACATTTCTTCGGCGCCAGCTTCCCAGGGTGATCCTGGCAAAACTGCATCCTTTGATTCCATCCCATCTCATAAGGGATTGAGCATGGGTGTAACGTTTGGCTAGTTCCGCAATTGTCGAAGTCGTTAGGCCGTAAGTGTCACTGGGTCCTAAAATTTTTAGTCCAGCCGCTTCCCTGGCTAAACAATCGGCAATGCGATTTCCTTTACTCCTGTCGTGCCATTTAACCCACCTCAGGATAATATTATCTGCCGAGGCGGTAGCTAAATCTTGGTAGCATTCTAGTACTAGCTCCGATATGTATGCATGTATTTTCGTAGGTTAGGATAAGATCCAACGCCACATGAAGGTATGTGAAACTGTCAATTTAATAGATAGTGTAAGCTCGTAAGATTACCTGTAAATCTATACTTTCAATAAAAGTTTATTTAATCATTGTATTTTTATTTACATTTCCGTTTGCACTCTAGAGATGGAAGTGGGAAAATCTGAAAAATTAGTTCACTTTTGTGGGAATCACAGAAAAACAGCGCCATCTATGAAAAAACCCATGAACCAACAAAAATTAGTTCGCAGGTTTTTTGATAGATGGCGCCACTTTTATGTAAATCCCAGAAAAAAACAGCGCCATCTATGAAAAAACCTATGAACTAACAAAAATTAGTTCGCAGGTTTTTTGATAGATGGCGCCACTCTCATGTAAATCCCAGAAAAAACAGCGCCATCTATGAAAAAACCCATGAACTAACAAAAATTAGTTCGCAGGGTTTTTGATAGATGGCGCCACTTTTATGTAAATCCCAGAAAAAAACAGCGCCATCTATGAAAAAACCTATGAAATAACAAAAATTAGTTCGCAGGTTTTTTGATAGATGGCGCCACTCTCATGTAATTCCCAGAAAAAAACAGCGCCATCTATGAAAAAACCTATGAACAAAAAAAATTAGTTCGCAGGTTTTTTCATAGATGGCGCCACTTTTATGTAATTCCCAGAAAAACAGCGCCATCTATGATAAAACTCATGAACTAACCAGCGCCCCCTAGCGGAATTCCTTCGAACTAATGAAATTCTTACTCGATGATGCAGCGCCCCCTGGTGGGGTTCCCTCGAACAAATGAAATTATTGGCGAGTTTTGTGCCCCCTACCGGAATGTAGTAAAGGGTAAGGAGAATAGGTAAATTTGGAAAAACAAACGCATATCAGAAACTATACTTTTATTAATAATATAGATACAGAGAGTTCGGGAAAGGGACTAGTTGGAAGGTGGACATTACCAATTATGTTTTTTCTCCTAACCCTGTTTATAATACCGTACTTACATCAACATCGCCAATGTTACCTATGCATGTGGATGTTTGTTTGTCTGCAAGACCAAATTTTAACGATATGGTTGGGTGGGGACCATTATTAATTGGAAGCTGCTCGGCGAGATTCGTTAAAACAACACCAGTTTCTTTGGAGCTGTCTTCACAAGATCTCGTTTATCAAATCAAATTTTTTTGGCGTTGGATTGTCTCTTATACAGTGTGTAAAAGCCAAATGGAATAAATTCATTATTTCGGTTACTGTACATATTTATAAAAAGTCCCGAAACACGTCAAATTTAAATTATAACTTGACATTCTTTAACGTGAAAATGCAACCCCTACCTTCAACCCCCTTAGAATGACAGGTACAACCCCCAATTTTTTAAATGGGAAGTATAGGCTTGTGATATATCATTTGAAAGGTCTCTTCATTCTCTATTCAAAAATGTTATTGTTTTTAAATTTAATGCAAAAATTAATATCATGTTGTTACCGAAATTCGCTACATACAATCAAAAACTAAAATGTAATGCAAAACGTAATAAAATGTAGAACACGAAAAAGAACTATGAATGTTAATGAAGTAGATGTTCAAAATGTTCTCCGCGAACGTCTTGGCAACATCCTAATCTCAAATAAAACTGTCTTCTAACATTATTTAACATATCAGGCGTGATCGACCTAATCGCAAGCGTTATTCGTTCTTTTAAGTCATTTAAATCAGAAGGTTTAGTTTTGTACACATGGCTCTTCACATATCCCCATAAAAAGAAATCTAATAATGTAAGATCAGGTGATCGCGCTGGCCATTCAATCGATCCTCGCCTCCCTATCCACCGATTGGGAAATATTGTATCGAGGTACTGCCGGACATTAAGTTGGTAATGTGGTGGTGCTCCATCCTGCTGAAACCATATCGTATTCGCTGGAACTTGAGGATTACCTGGATCAGGATATAAATTTGCCAACGTTGGAATGACATCATTTTGAAGTAGTGCCAAATAATTGTTGCCATTCAAGTTGCCCTCAATAAAAAAGGGACCAATTATATTGTTCCCTACAATCCCTGCCCAAACATTAACCTTTTGAGGGTATTGAGTGTGTTCTTCTCTCATCCAGTGAGGATTTTCCGTGGACCAGTAGCGGCAATTTTGCCGATTAGCATGACCGTTAAGTAAAAAAGTACACTCATCAGAAAACATAACGTCTTCTAATTGGATAATATTGTTATCCAACATGTCCATCATTTGCTCACAAAAAAAAGTTCTATCAAAATCGTCTTCCATGAGCTCCTGAGTAGGTATCATCTTATACGGATGCAATTTATTTTCTTTTAATATGTTTGCTATCGATGTATGGCTAGCATTGAATGTAGTGGATGCCTGTCTACTCGATGTATGTGGGTTTTCCTGAAACTCAAGCAACACATCTAATTTGAGTTCATCACTCAGTGCATTAGCAGCTGCTTTTTTTATCTGCCTTACATGACCAAACTCGCGAAACTGCTTTTCTATTTTACTTATTGTTCCTTGGGATATAGGCGGTAAATTAGGAAATTTCTCATGAAATAGGCGAGTTACTTCCTGTTGTGTTCGGATGTTATCTCCGTAACCAATCATTTGTAAAACTGTTATTTTATGCATTTCCGTTAATCTAACCATTTTTCAGAATTGAATTGAACAAACTTTATACTTAAATTACAACAATGACAACTTAAATAAAACAATTTACTACTGCTTGTTAAAATAGCGTTGCCACGGAAATACTTTAAAGTTTTTTAATGGTTACCATCTAAAAACCACATTGCTACGGTTTTTGTTCACTTTCTCATTATCAAGACCTAAACGGGAAATAAGTTTTAAGTAATATTGTAATAAGTTCCGAGTATATTTTAGCGAATTTCGGTAACAACATATTAATTTTTTTTATGTTAATTTTTGCATTAAATTTAAAAACAATAACATTTTTGAATAGAGAATGAAGAGACCTTTCAAATGATATATCACAAGCCTATACTTCCCATTTAAAAAATTGGGGGTTGTACCTGTCATTCTAAGGGGGTTGAAGGTAGGGGTTGCATTTTCACGTTAAAGAATGTCAAGTTATAATTTAAATTTGACGTGTTTCGGGATTTTTTATAAATATGTACAGTAACCGAAATAATGAATTTATTCCATTTGGCTTTTACACACTGTATAGACACAATGGGACGAAATTAAGGAAGTTTTGTAGTGTAGTGGTTAAAAATCAGTGTATGGTTAACCACAAATCCGATGTTTAACCATTTCGCCACAGCCTCTCCTTAAACCGTTGATGGAAAATAATGTACCCCTTTTATGTTCCACCAAGAATACGTAGATTCCCGGCTTTAAACCGCAGTTCTAAAAGGGGCCCCCGTTTTATGATCCGTGTAAGACGCTTGAATTGAATTTTACCAAATAATTGATTTGATAAACGGGAACTTGTGAAGACAGCTCCAAAGAAACGGGTACCGTTTTAACGAAAATCACCGAGCAGCTTCCAATTACTAATGGTCGCCACCCAATCATATCGTTAAAATTTGATCTTACACACAAACGCAAATATCCACATACACCCATAGGTAATATTGGAGATGTCGGTGAAAGTTAGGAGAAAAAACATAGTCAGCAATCTCCACTTTCTAATGGTCATCGTCAACTATGCCCTTTCCCGAACTCTATGTACGTTTTTGTACATATAATTTACAGAAAAATACAAATTAACATAATCAGAAGCTTCCAATTTCTAATGGTCGTAACTAATTATGTTTTGCCATTTTTGTGTAATTTTATAATGACGTGTCAAGTTGGACAAAAAGGAGGAAAGAAGAGCAAAACCTACCCTCACTATTATTCTGACTCTAGGACTGTGCATTTAAAAATATATCTTTATCGATATAACTGTGAATAATAGATATACATTTTCCTATTATTAACAATACATCAATTATTATTAAATTAGCAAAAGTATTCAAGAAAATTAAACAATTCATGAACATATCGATACTACATATTTTTGTTATTATATACAATACAATTGATGAACTATCATCAATATAGCCCAGTCCTAAAATATACACCATAATTTCATGATTATGGTTTCATTTTGCTCTTTCTGAACAGCAACTACAAAAAGTGATGCAAAATGTTATAAAATCATAACATATAATTATTCAAGTCATTTTCGTCTTCTTCATTTCTTAAATCAAATGGATTATTCCTAACGATATCATCTGTGATCCTAAAAAAAATAACATGATGAGTAAAATCCACTACTAACCAACTGATGTTACATATTTAAATGCACCAAAATGAACAGTGAGCATTTCTCTGAGCATTACTCTGGTTATTGAAGCAACTGTATCAAAAACAACTTGCAGACAATGATATACAGTAGAAACGGTGGAGCTTTACCATCACGTATGGAACACATATTTTCTACATACTATCTTCTATCGTAAAAAGAGACAACGATATAATTGACGTAACGTGTATAACTGATCATACTAAAAGTTGAGTTTGACACTACCGCATTTGAGGTTATGCGAGTTTAGTTTATAGTCTTGTTTTTAGCGAATTGTTGGATTGAAAGTGGATTTATTATTAAAATCAGTTCTTGTAAGAACTAATTTGACTTTTTATTCCATTTGACATTGGTAACTATAAATATAATACATTATCAACTTGTTAGCTTTTGCTTATTTAACTACTTATTAATTTTGGACTTTGTAACTTATTCACCCAGTATATCGATAGTTTTAATAAATATGTCGATGTTAACCATATAAATGAAAGAAATACAATTAAAAAAGTTAAATTTCTTGTTTAATTACCAATACGTAAAAGGTCGACCTTTGGAATATTAGTCATAACGATCATTTCTATTGAGTTGACAGAAGTTTTGATTTGATTCATATGAATATTGTTGCTGACGTAACAGTCACGTGATGGTAAAACTCCACCGTTTCTACTGTATCTAAAATAGAATAAAATATTTACAATTAAAACAAAGAAATTATGGTCTATAGAGAAATAGCCAATTGGCTTTTTTACAGCTAATAATTTCACCTTATTTCTTCCTTCCATGCTATCTATCATAATATCATGATGAACAATTTTCTCAAAATTATTGAAGGGTGTGAATGATTATATATTTCTTTAGTAATATTAAGCACATATTGTAGTTTTTATAGAAGAATAGAAAGCTACCAAATCAATATATTAATGTCTATTTCAACATACCACCGTTGGATCAAGTGTAATTCCGGGAGGATAATATTAATAATGTTACCAAAAGTTTCATTCACGGAAAAATTATTGCTTGATGCAGGCATCTATTAGAAAGTTAGCTTTCTAATAGTTATGCAACCAAACATGCATTACTGCCTGTTCAGTTGCATACCTCCTTGTTGCTTATAGTTGTAATACAGAGTGTCAAAAAGAAATTATACTAAGTTAAGTTCACAATATTTCAAGACTCAAATAAAATGCAAATATTGGAGGAAGAAGATAGAACGAATAACCTATTTTAGATTTATCCAAGATATATTTTGGAAAAATTCAACTGATAAAGCTAAAGTACAAAATTATATTCTAATATGAGATGTATTTTTCATTGAACAAACTTTGTTCAATGAAAAGGTCTATTGTTATTTCTACTTCCGTGTAATGTTACAATATCAATAATGATTATGTATACTTACAGTAGAATCTTATTAAAACACGTAGTTTCTCCATTGCATTGTCCCAATATTTTCACATTCCAACAAAATAAACTTAGATTGACATGCTGTTGTTGTTTTTCCTTCACTTTCCTGAAAAACACACAAAGTTTAAAATGACTGTTACTAAGTCTTGTATTCATGTGAAACATTTGAACATACAAATAAAAAACTTACAGAGCTCACAAAATCAATTAGTGAGTTTCTCACATCAGCAAAACTGTTTTACATATAAAGAAAGCAACTAGTATTGACAATGTTTGTACCGGCATTATACAGAGTTAGAAAAAAAAACATAAAACGGCGATTTCCAGTTTTCACCGTCAGTTATGCTCTTTTCCAAACCCAAAGTGCATTGTGCATACAATTTACATAAAAATGCAAATCAACATAATCAGAAGCTCCCAACTTCTGATAGTTGTAACTAATTATGTTATTTTCCATTTTTGTTAAATTTGGGAATTAAACGTCAAGCAATTAATGTGCTTGTAGATTTGGGAAAAATTCAAATGACAAAGGTCCATCAGTTTCATGGTAACATTAAGAATATGCAGAATTGTGTATACTCACTGTCGAACTTTATTAAAACAAGCAATAATAAACTTTGAAAAATGTGTTTTCCTTTCCTGAATAACGAACAAATATTAAAATAAGTTCAACTAGCAGCAGTAGGTTCATTTGAACTACTTGAATTTATAAATAACACTTACCAAGGATTATGATTGAATCATATAATAGTTAAGCCTGGATGAGATTCAACTGCTTATTGTACATCTGCATATAAACTTCTAAAATACCCTACTGGTCCAATAATAATGGTACTCTAAGTTATTGAAGCAACTGTATCAAAGACAACCTGCAGACAATCATATATCTAAAATAGAAAAACATATTTCCAATTAAAACAATGAAATCATGTACTAAGGGGAAATAACCAATTGGCTTGATTACAGCTAATAATTTTACCTTATTTCTTCGTTCATAACATTATAATGAACAGTTTCCACAGAATGATTGGAGGATGTGAATCAGATGTGTTATATATTGTAGTTTTTATAGAAGAACAAGAATCAAATTAATATATTAACGTCTATTTCAACATACCACCTTTGGATAAAGTGTAATTCCGGAACGATAATATTAATGTTACCAAAAGTTTCGTTCACGGAGAAATTATTTAATATAAATACATATGTACAAAAATAGTAAAACAAACACTTTTTTATCTGTGAGGACGCCACGCCATTTCAAATCAAATGTTGTGTTCTTTTTACGGAATTTGCAAATCACCTGCTCTGTTCACTTAAATGCTTTTGCGTATTCTTTTTAAGCGCTCGCTTTGAACAAAGCGTTCAGATAGGTCTCGTGTCAAAGACTACAGCCAAGAAGAATTCTACCATGTTTTTTCATCACCAGACAAAGCATCTGAACGCACCCTAATAATGACAATTTACAGAAATGTCAACTTTCCGTTCCATAGAATACTAGAAGATAGAGAGGTCACTCATTACAAATTTTCTTCTTCTGCTTCCTTTTTGGGATATATTCTGAGGGATATTTTACCCATCATCACAAATATTGTTGGATGCTGTCATTCATTAGACAGTTACCTCTCTAATAGGTATGCAACCAAACATGCTTTTATGTCTGTTTAGTCGAATACCTTCTTGTTGCTTATAGTTGTAATACAGAGTGTCCAAATGAAATTATACTAGGTTATACAATAATTGATTGTATTTTAGAAATAAGATTCCATGTAGGAAGGACTGAAACTATTAATTTGTTATAACAGTTAAATTCACAATATTTCAAGACACAAGAGAATACCAAACTTGACTATAATTCTATATCAAATAACTAAAAATAAAACAAACATTCCATTTTATATTTAATACACATATTTGGAATAAATTGAAGCAACAAAGTTATATTCTATTACGAGATATAATTTTCAATAAACAACCTCTATATGTTCCTCAAGTTTGGTTAGGGTAATATTAGAATATTTGTAATTGCTTACTTAGAGTCCTGCATTTTTTAAAACATGCAGTAACTTCATTGATGTATTAAAATTTTCATATCACAATAATCTTTGAAAAATATGTTGTTTTCTTTTCCAGAAAAACAAACAAATTTTAAAAGGATTTCAACTAGCAGCAATATGTTATTCTTTTGAACTATTTGAATTTGCAAATAAGACTTACCAAGGACAACTAAGAATGAATCAGAAAATAGTTAAGACTGGAGGAGATCCTATAATTGCTTATTGTACATCTGTTGTTCTACAATACCCTACTGGTCCAATGAAAATGGTACTATGGTTATTGAAGCAACTGTATCAATGAAAACTTGTAGTCCATCATATATCTAAAATAGAATAAAATATTTACAATTACTACAAAGAAATCGTGTTGGAAGGAGAAATAGCTCATTAGCTTTTCTAAAGGCTTATAATTTTAATCGTAAATATAGTTTAGCAGACCTTATTTCTTCCTTGGCTATCTATCATAATATTAAGATAAACAATTTTCACATAATAGAAAAAGGTATCAAATATTATATTGACGTCTAACTCAACATACCTATCTGTTTTTCTACCGCATTTGGATCAAGTGTAATCCCGAACAATAATATTAATAAACTTTAAAATAAGTAAAATAGTAAGAGATAAGCTTCTTTTTCTTCTGTAAACACGCCACGCCATTTTATCAAATGTTATTATGACCATAGATAACCTATCAGGACCACAGATATCCCAAATCATAACCACAGATAACTCATAATGACAATTCCCAGAAACGTCAATTGTCCATAGAATACTCCAATGATAGAGAGGTCATTCAATAGTAAGCAACCAAACATGCATTAGTGCCTGTCCAGTTGCATACCTCCTTGTTTCTTATATTTGTAATACACAGGGTCCAAATATTATACTAGGGTATACAATGATTGATTTTATTTTAGAACTATGGAAAGATTCCACGTAATAAGGGTTGAAACTATTAATTTGTTATAAGTTAAATTCACAATATTTGAAGACACAAATAAAACTCAATCATTGGAGGAAGTACATACAACAATAGACTGGAAAAACAAACAACAAAGTTGAAGTACAAAATTATATTCTAATATGAGATGTATTTTTCAATAACAAAACTCTATTTATTTAGGTCCATTACTATTTAAACTTCCATGTAATGTTAGAATTATTATGTTGGCGAATGGACTTAGTATCCGCAGCCAAAGGAAACCAAATCACACACATGTAATGTTAGAATATCAATAATAATTATGTATACCTACTTACAGTTGAATCTTATTAAAACACACATTTCCTCCATTGCATTGTCCTAGTATTTTCATATTCCAACAAAAAAACTTGATTGACATACTCTTGTTTGTTTTCTTCACTTTCCTGAAAAACGAGCAAATTAAAAATACTGTTACTAAGTGTTGTTATTCATCTGAAATATTTGAGCTTATAAATAAAAAACTTACTGAGCTCACCAAATCAATTATTTTCTCACAATGTGTGTACCAGTATTATACACAGAGTTAGGAAAAAGAACACAATTGGAGATTCCCAATTTCTAATGGCCACTGTCAATTATGCACATTTCTTTCCTATTTGTAGGTACCTTATTATGCAAACAATTTACAGAAATTGCCAATTAACATAATCAGAAGCTTACAGTTTCTAATGGTTGTAACCAAGTATGTTGTTTTTCATTTTTGTGTTGAAAATATTGTGTATGTACACATAATATAATATCATAGGATAAGTTTGTTTCATTATCCTTTATCGTGATTTTAATGAAATTATTAGTGTCGGCATACAAGCCCTCACACATTTTAAAGGCTCTTCAAAATAGGAGCGTCTAAATGTAGTACTCTTTACCAACGTTGCCAAGTGTAGTCCTAAACTAAAACGTTTGTGTTTTGGAAAGTAAAAATATTTTAATAATGATATTTATCACAGTTGATTAAAAAGCAATGTGTTAAGAAATCAATATTTGTCATTTTTAAAATTATGTTTAGCAAAACGTACTGAAAATTGTTCGAGTTTACAATACAGAATTATCATACAAAAAGGAAAACTCACGAATGCATAGATACATTTTCCCTAATCGAAAAATTGAATTGTGTAATTGACAGATTATTATAATAATTTTCAATAATAACCTAACCAAAACCACCCTACCTTACCCCCTACCCTAATCCGAATCGAAAAATTGAATTGTGTAATTGACAGATTATTATAATAATTTTCAATAATAACCTAACCAAAACCACCCTACCTTACCCCCTACCCTAATCCGAATCGAAAAATTCTTCGTATTTTTAGTCAATTTTTGAAAAAAACAATAAGAAAATAAAAATATCTTGGCTCGGATACGACTCGAACCTGGTACCTCTGTGTTAGGAGCCCAGCACACTTACGCTGGGCTAATCTCTGCACACGTTAATGATATCGTATAGAAGGTTAAAAGCTTTAGAACCGTGCGCGCTTCGCATGAAAGCCGAGCGCCACCGGAGATACTCGATGGCGCCCTTTCAGTTTAGGACTACACTTGGCAACGTTGGTAAAGAGTACTACATTTAGACGCTCCTCTTCAAAATGAATATAACAAAATCATGGTTTGAGGTTATGATCAACTAAACGCCAGTATGTTATCTATGATTGGAACCATAGATAACATATTGGAACAGGTTATCTATGATCGAAATTACGACACCACTATCGGTAGTGCAGTTAGTGGTACAGGGGGAAACGATAGTTTAGCTCTGTTCAAAGCTAGCGTTTAAAAAAATACGCAAAAGCATTCAAGTGAACAGAGCAACTGAATTGCAACAGCAAATTTCGTAAAAAAAAACATGAAATGTAAATCACAGAGTACTAGGATAATATAGAGAGGTCAATCAATACAAATATTGTTCATGCATCCATCCATGGCCACCTCTAACACAGGTGGCCATGATCCATCTACTAGAAGTTACCGTTCTAGTAGGTTCGCAACCAAACATGCATTAATACCTATTCAGTTGCCTACCTCATGTTGCTTATATTTGTAATACAGAGGGTCCACATGAAATTATACTAGGTTATATAATGATTGATTTTATTTTAGAATTATGGAAAGATTCCATGTAGTAAGAGTTGAAACTATAAATTTGTTATATCAGTTGAATTCACAATGTTTCAAGACACAAATAAATTGGTCTTTTAAGAATTGACTTAAAACGACTAACGCGTATTCTGAATGTTTAAAAATTCTAAAAGCCCGCGTCTTAAGTGATAGTTCCTACCTGTAGCTAAGGTAGGCGCTAGTGGTAACTCTAAGCCACAGAACGCTACACGTTTAACAGCTCTCTTATTATTTATTTCTCTATGGTGCGCCATAGAGAAATAATATGCGCTCTACTCCTACTTTCGACTTTTCCATCTTTTTATAGGAAACAGGGCCGGACCGCGACCTTTTGGGGCTCAGAGCTAAGATATCCGGGGGACCCACGAAATAATTAAAATATTTGCCATGTTTCTAAAAAAAGGATTATGCTTTAAAATTAAACATACGAAAGGTTTTTCTATTTCAAATGAAAATACATTATAAACTTTGGTCAAAGTAGATAAAATAAACAGGTACCTTCTTTATCTCTGGTAAACAAAAAATTACAGTGTGACTTATAGAGGTCCGCCGGCGGAGCTATGAATTTAAAATTAGAATTCCGCCTTAACGGCCCTTCCAGTTTATTCTGGAATCCACCGTGAACAGACTAAGTGGTTCTCGCCTAGTTCATTGAAAGTAATTGATAGGTAGGTATATCAAAAAAGCATGTTTTTCAGTTTTCTAACTCAATTTTATTAAAATTATTTAATTTTCGATGGTCTTTAACAGGTAGTTAAGGTCGTCGACGCGAGGGAAGCTGTGCCACAGCTGCTGTGGGTAAAAACTAATCTACATCATAGATAATGATCTACATAACGAAATTACATGCCATGTATGTACACCACAGATAACTACTTACACTACATACTTACACTACAGTCGTACATATTTTGATGGATATGTATATGCAGTCATGGACGTCTATATCATTGGTACATACATATAATCTACTTATTTACATGCTATGTATATTCACTGAATGTACTTGGTTTTGAAGAGAACTAAACTAAACCCCTGGGCTTAGTCAGCCACTTTTGCTAAAGGCATACTCTTCTTTAAAGCACACTTCGAAATTGTATCTTTCGAAGATATGATCTTTCTTATTGTAGCTAACCATTATATTTTATTACTAAAATTTATCATTAAAAAATAGGTATAGGTAGGTATCCATATATGTATATTGTAGATTCATAGTATATACCTAGTAAAACGTATGTACATTTGTGTATACATATATTAAAATTGTACATATAGTACCTACTCTGCTATATATACATCCTGATATATGCAATGCATATACATTAAACAAACAGTACCTATAATGTACATACATTATTGGATATTTATATTCTATTTTATGTATATGCCTGGATATTTTTGATGTGATATGTATATTCATAATATATATTACATCTCCAACGCGTGCTATTTGGGAATATAAGTTATAAAATACCTAACTAGGTAAAACGGTGCTTCAAACTTGCATTATAAAAAATAAAATATGGAATACATGTGTATTTCTGTATGTACTTTTAAATTGGATTTTAATGATGTTGATTGTGAATTAAGCAATATACACAAAACAGACAGAAAAAGTATTTTCTTATTGAATCTTACCTGTAGCCGAAAGCGGCCATAAACAAAAATAGTTAAATCATTAATCAAGTTTTTCATATTATAGTTTAATTATTTTATTTTATTTTATCAGGATATTGAGAAATATCAATTCGTAAAACGCTTTAAAAAATGTGAGATTTATCAATAATACAAATTAATTGTAGGTACTCAGTGCCAAATCAGTGCAAAAAATCTAATCAGAAGAGGCGGGGAAACTGCTAAGGTATACAGTCGTACAAATACACATACTCAATCGTGCTCGTTTTCAGTTGATACCTACGTTACACAAGTATTGTGAGTTTGTTGATTTCAGTGCACACATGATATGAACCGGTCTTATTTTGCAATAAACATCAAATGTGATCGATTGCTGTGTATTTGTAATAAAAGGTTTGTGGATGTATATAATTAATATTTACAAAATTTAATAATTGAAAATTATTTCTTAATGGATGTCATGCATATACTGTTTTGTTTTTGAATGTATAAAGAGGCGCTAATTAAAGCACGTGTCGAGTATTCGGTATTTTTAAAATAGATCCTTTCGTTTTGGTTTTAACCGCAAATTTTCTGCATACCTACCTCTTAAGAATGAATTTTAAAACAGAAATAGATTGTCATCAATTTCTTATGGTACTTATTTATTACCTATAATTTTACTTTGTGATTGTTATAGATACATTGAACTTGAGGTAAAAACATTAAAATTAGTAAAAAGTATATTATATCTAAACTATTAATAAAGGTATTGATAATAATAATTATAGAGGTATTAATACTGTTTAGTTTTCAAGAAATTAATGAACAAAGAAAACGTTAAAATAGTTTCATTTTTGAAAAAATGTGTCATTTGTTTTCGTAAGTAGACTCCTCATGATGACTTTTGTTTATTGTTTAACCTAGTCTTAGGTAAATACCTACAATTGTTTAATTAAAAATCTTTTGTAACAAACATGAAGACAAATAAATATTTTATTGATAATAAAAGGTTAATATAAACATAATTTAGAATACCTAGTGTATGTCATACCAAATTACCTTTAATCTTTTGTGTATAAATAACAAAACCTAAAATATAGTACCTATAAGCAAGGCAAAATTTTGAGAATAAAACATTTTTGGAATATATTTTGTTTTAAAAAAGTTGTTCATTCTATTTCATATAGACACGCATATAGAGAAGTCCAAAAAATTAGGATTACCTATTTATACTGACAGTTTTTAACTAAAATAAGGAATACCTTGAAGTACTCTTATTATAGTAAATTAGAAAAGGACCCACCCAGAAGGCTCAAAAATATTTTATGAATATTGGATATTCCATCATCCTCCTATAAAAGACTAAGGATATCCAAAGTTACCATGAATATATCTTTTAATCCCCCAAATGAAAATAAACCAAAAGCGTGACTGGCATATATTTTTGCATATGCTTAGCACATGCGTTTTGAACACTATATAGATGATATACCTATACATAACATACAGATCGTCCAGATTCAAATATGACGTGACTAACTTATTAAGCCAAACAAAATATTTGTCTTGAGCTAAATCTTTCTTTTTTTCTTACGAGAGCATTGCAAGACTGGAAATTATCCAAATGAAAAAATATGTGTGGGCATCCTTTTGTACGTTTGAATCAATGAACTGAAATTATCTACCAAGTATTAGTGGATACAGTATGAAATAAATATACCTGTTTTTTGAATTTACCAGGACTATGCAAATATTATAGTATCTTATAAAAAATTAAGCAATAAAGTAGGTATATTCTAGCTATGATTAATGTTACTTAATAACGTTATTACTGCGGTCTCATATTTCTTTATATATACCTATTTATATTTTTTTATCTCAAAATTTGTGAATAAAAGTAGGTTATTGTGATTCAGATTCATTTAACATCCAATAAATAAAACGATTCCCAAGAATCGAGTATTTACCGAAACACTGTAGGAGTATACTGGCCTACAAGATATTGGAATCTTCATAATCTACAAATTAGTAAGTGCCGGTAGTATTTCCTAGAATGAAGTGGTAATCTAAATTCTAAAAACAACGTTAAAACTTAACGCCCCCCTATATTTATATAGAGTGTGGAGGTAAAAACAGTAAATACGGTGTTGTCATTTTTGGTACATTGCAAAATATACAAGAAATAACAAAAAATTTTGTATTAACACGATGAACAAAAGCTGACAGTAAGAATAGTAAAAAAAATATATTCAGTAACAATTTTTCTTGTAATTTGAGAATTTTAAACAGTTTTCTCGAAATATTGGCTGTATATTTCATAAAAACTATATTAATGATTGTTGTTCCCAGGGTAAACACATTTAAGTTAGCTCTCTACTCTAGATCATGTTTTAGTTATTATTTTTAGTATCTAGTTTATTTATTCCCCGTGCTTAAAATGTCAAAATGCAATATTTATTTGTTGTTAGAGTCACTTTAGACCAAATTTTAGTTATGTAGGTTTTTCAGTCGTTCATCAAAAATGAAAAAGATGTGTTTGTTACAAATACATGTTACGCATTTACAGGTATCTTCGTTAAATAGCAGATATGTTAAATAGCAGATATGTTTCCTGTTTGTTTATAATAAACTTGTGATTAAATCAAATATCTGTCTATAAACAAAAAAAATAAGGTAGGCAGCATGTAGATAGAAATAATACAGAGCAATAGTCAAATCGTGGGCAGAGTCGCCTTTCGACAAATTGATCTGAATTGTAATCACGAACTTAAATATAAAATATTTTTATTCTTATTTAATTTGATTTTATTAAGAATTTATTCTAATTAACCACGCACATTTCACACATTTGCATTGGTTTTCTACGGGGATACATCAAAGTGTACTGTACAATTTCCTGTAAATCTGTGGAATTTCCTAAACTTATGTAGGAAAAGTAATATTATTGTGCAATGAATAATGTTTTGAAACAAATACACAAACGTAAAAGTCAAATTTAGTATTTTTTCACACATTTCGTTATCAAATATTATTTTTAATACGAGCACGTTATTGATTACTTACGAAGCGTTAGATAAAGGATTTTTTATTATCAAAACCTTTGTCAACAAGACATGTACGAACAAACAATTTTAAGAAAAATCAACATAACAACATTATAACGCCTTGCAAAGACCGCTCAACTAAGAATAAACAACTATTTCTCGGGGCCCTGACAGACATTGAAACGGTCATTGTTTTTTGAAAAATAATTTTCAAAAACTTTGTAAGAAGTTATAATAGTACAATCTATTATCTTCGATATTTATATTGGTAACACTGTAATTAAGAACATAGGTACTATTTATTTAAAATTTTGACTCATTTTATTTTAGTAATAGGTATTAGAATTGTGCGAATGATAGTAAGACATAATTTATTCGCCCTGTAAGATTGAGAATGTACGTCCTTGGAGTCGGTAAAGTGTATATCATTTTCATTTATTGCGAGATACAAGAGTATCCTTTTAATATATTCATGCAGATTTGTAATTATGGCATTTGATAATTTTTACATAGCGCCTCTGTCGATATATGTTGCAACACTGAAATTATGCCCATATGGTTATTGAAGCCGCCAACGGCCTACAGTGTTTACATCAAATACATGAAGATTTTTTTTAGGTTGATGGAACACGTGATAAATGTATAATATCTTATAAAAGAATTCTAGATTTTTTGTGTTAATTTTGTCTTCAATTCTTGAGGCAAAAGATAAAAAGATCAACAAACAATCTAGACAAATCTATAAATGCAAAGTTAGTAACTCTTCTTCTTTCTAAATTATCTATGAATTGAAGTGATGAAAATTTCAACTTCATATATTTCAAATATGTCATTTTTTTTAAATTGGAACTAGAAGACTTTTTACGCAAATTATAAGGATGATATCTTTGTAAGGATTAAAAAAACCTAATGGAAATTTAAATAGGTATACCTTTTCAAGATCGGATACAGTAATAAACAGTAGTTTCTTTATTAATTATTAGATATAAATAACATTCGTGTTGAAATATTATGGTAATGAATAGCACAATTTTTATTTCGCCATATTCAGTGGTGCAAATAACTCATAAAATGTCATTGTTGCAGACATATGATTTTATTTCTTAACACAAAAATAAATTGAATTAAAAACCTGTTCATGTTTATTTACCTCTAATGTGGGTTTTGCTGTCGCTCAACAGATTGCCGTATATAAATCGAAGAAAAAAATTTGTTACAAATGCTTTATTACAATTTTTTTCACACACGGGTTCTTTATAAAACTTATAATTGCATAAAATTATATTATATTGTTTTAGTATTATCTGGATCTATAAATTATGCAAAGTGGTTATTAATTATATCTATACTGTATATATAATATATGTACCGTTAACAGCGTACCTACTTTAAAAAATTTATTCTGAGATCAAATTATACATTTATGTATAAATTTGACAGTTTACCACCAGCTTTGCTGGCTGGATATATGCCATGCTCACAAATAGAACAGCCACTATATCTCTTCAGGGCAGGATGAAACCATCAGCTTTAAGGTTTCCTATTCGGTCACTCATGATGACTTGCTGAGTGATCCCAAAAGAACTGCAGGAGTTTGCAGATGACCTGGTTATCACGGCAAGGACCAAGACAAAAAGAGTAGCATATAATATTCGTTGGACGATGTTCACAGTTGGTCCAAAGGGAAAAGATGTTTGTTAACCTTAGCAAAATAGTAATAGTTCCTTCACTAGGGCAATGAAATTGGACGACATTCCAAACATTTTTCTATGTCAGACATCATGCGGCTTTGACACCACTTAGCTCTTACCTTGTTACGTAAAAATTGGTATCAAAGTGCCATAAAAGACTCTCCTCAGTAGGAAGACTCTACAAAGTGTGTCTGATGTTGATCCCTGGCCTTTCTGGTATGAATGGCAATGAAAAAGCAGACTCCCTGGCAGGGGGTTTTATCGGACCATAACCTGCAATTGGCATCTCATAAACTTTTTCCAAAAAACATTAAATACCTGGACTGCATGAAGACTCAAGACTTCTGGCATTATTTATCAGGATTGGCCTCTTTATACATCCCATGAAAAATGTCTCCAAACACGTGTCTGTCGTCTAAATAATCAATCCTCTTAGAAATCCAAGGAACAAACTCTTTATGTACCAATATTATTTGCTATGATCTTAGTGAAATATCCATTTAATCCGATTTGAAAAAATCTAATAATAATTTCATAGTTTATAACAAATTTAATTACACATTAATTGATAATGGTGGTCATTGTTTCAATATAAACGGAAGAACGAGGTATGTGACCTCAATTTATTATAGGATTAGTTACATAATTATAATTTTCATAAGTTTCGTCAAAAAGAATTGGAAATTAAACAACAAAAATAGGCACTTGCCACGCAATTGTTATTTGTTATTAATTAAAAGCTTTTCGATTTACATTTTTGTTATTATGATCATGAAATCCAGATGAAAACCTACGTTGACGTTCTCGCATTTTAAAATATTGTTTAGAAGGCTGTTTCACAAAAAAAAATAAATTGACTCCCGCGTCCCACTTACCAGCCTACATAATATAAAGTAGCTGTTTATTCAGTACAATAATAAAGTGAGGAAGATGTAGGTAATAATGATGTATGGTTGGCACCATCACCATATATTTAGTTGCTTCGTTTATATGATCCTTATACTTTGGTTTAAAATAATATGTGGTAATACCTAAATAAATAGTGGATCAACAAGAAATACTTGAATTGTATTATTTGGTTTGTTTTTACTATTTTTATTTTCGTTGGTGTTCCGGCAGCCGTTATTAACTAGTGCTTCTAAAAAATTTGACAACTAGACAATGAATGGAAATATTTTGAAATTGAAGACTGCAAAAAATGGTTGTAAAATTTTCTAATGACCCATTCACAGTAGACTATAATTAACCAAATTTGACCATATTCTGATAAAATGTTAACTACATATTTCTCTGGTTTTAGTTCTAGAACGGATCTAGGTATTAAAGCAGTTTAATATATTATGTTCGCTGAATCCCATTCATGTCCAATGATCCCAAGCACCTTTGCAAATACTTTCTGGAACATCTTTAATGTACCAAACGATGAGAATAAAAATATTCAAAAAACATTGATTTCCCATTAAAAACAAACCGAATATCATATGAACCAAATAATTAATATACCACAAGGAATGTACAGAAGATATAAAATGGACATAAAAACTTTAATGAGAATCTTATTTAGATTCAACAAATAAATAGCATGCAAATGTATTTAAAATAATCCACATTTTGTGATTTTCAAGTTATCGTGAGTTTGATGCTAGAAGCTTATATTTTATAGTTCTATGACGCAGAAATAAATAAACAATATTTTTATAATGAGTCAGGTTGACGTTACTTCCGATTTTTATTAAATTTTGTAATAAAATGATGACGAAAGTGCTGATTGTGATTTGAAAAATGCATAACAGTTACACTGGAAAAATTACCTACAATTTTTCGAGTTTGTTTTTATGGTAGGTACGTGTACACTATAGAAAATATGATGTCGTAAAAGCTGAGCTCTTAAGCACTATTAAATATTGTTAAAACTTTATATCTCATTCGTTTTCAGGAATAAATATTCATTCATTGGGATTTAATTATTTGATGTCAAGTTACTTCCCGACCACTGTAGTATGCTTGCATTGGAATAGACAACCTACGCCAACTCCAATTAGCACTGGTCGTGCAAAAAATACTTTTTTTTTATTAAATCACTAACAATAATTGTAGGTTACTATAAAGCACCTCAAGTGAGAATCTGCATGCTTTCATGATGCAGATTCAGATGGAAGAAATAAATATCTTCAACTGAAACAAAATTTATACCAAAATTAAACAATAAGGAATGTCAGCAACTGTCTATTAAAAATGACAATAACTGACAAATTGCTTGATTTGAGTGAATAGTTCTTTATTTAAAAATGTTGAGTCTTCAGTTTACTGGATTCTGGAATCAGAATTGTCAGGTTTGGTCCTAAAATTTCGGAAAAAATATCACTATGAATCTAAAATGACCATAAAATGTCGATCAATCTGCACATAGGGTATTAAAAATGATTGAAGCAGGATATTTCCTCTAGAACCCTCCCGTAAAATGTATCCCATGAAAAATATGTAAAAAAATGCTCGCAATGCAGTTCTTCTATAAAAAGCTATGAGATCTGTTCGGTTAACTTATTCAGTAACTATCTATGGGAGCATCTATCCAACAACGTTATTATCTAAAAAGTCATCAAACAGCATTTTATAGGGACTGCATCAATATTAGACATATCTTTATAACTATTTAATAATTAGACATACCAATATACTAATTAAACAAACAAATTTAACTTTTAAATTATTTTAATGGCTTAAGATTATTTTTTGGGAAATTTTTGTTGCCGTTCTAATTTTGCTGAAATTAAACGATGGCAAATTCCAAGAAACAAGATTTTAACCGGATGTGCCTTACGACGTCTACAATTTCCTTTTTTATCTCAATCCGAAGTGAAATGAGTAACTGGCCTAACGGCGATTTATTTTAAGCTACACCTTGTACATTATCTGTGCTACATATAGATATTTAGTCACTTGGAAAACTAAAATATCACTTGACATCACGAAATTGCAACGTACGCCAAAATGAATCCAACAGTAATAACTGTTTTGTTTTCTTTTGTTTCTTACTGAATTCTTATATGTAATTTATCGATCATAAATTATAATATATTGATGATACAACAAAACTGCCAGCAAATAATAAATTATCACGATTTACTATAATGAGAAACTATCCTTGGAAATTTAATAAAATTTCTTCGTGATCAGATGTTGGTATAATGAATAGAATTATTAAACGGTTCGCTATAATTATCTGCATGGCAAAAAATATTTTCAATGTGTAAATAGTAGACTGTCCGTACAAGTGCGGAAAGTAACTGTTGATAACAAAATATACCTGTTTCTTTATCTTTTATTTCGAATGCAGTGTCGTAACAATGTATTAGGTTAAATAAAATAAATATGATTATGTTCAATGTAATCTGAGCACTATAATCATTAATAATTAAAGAATAAATAAACAATTTATACTTGGAAACAAAAATAATACTCAAAAAACTTTTGTATACCTAATAGAATACAACCGCAAACCCAAAAGTGTCACCACTCAATTCCCTTGCTTATGTTAAAAAATAACTTCTCCTATACCACACAATCGGGGTATCTTTTATTATTTGAATACAAGGTGAGTCATTAGGAATTGTCCAAACTCCTATCTTAGTATTAGAATGGTGCTCAAAGGAATATACTCTAAATGAAAAACTCTAGTCCAGCTTAAGGATATTGAACTGCGTCTCAACTCAATCAGTTTCTGGGTTACAGTTGAGGAGTAGTTACTTTTGATCGTTTTTCTTATTATATTTTTTTTAATTTTCAGCGACAGAAATGCGACTGTTCAAACGACGAAGTTCTGATCCAAACCCGCAACTGGAACATTTATCGACTCTTTCTGAAAACAGTATCGAAAATGGAGATGAAGCTTCGAAATCATGTACGTTATTTTTATCATAGGATCATTATATTGCGGGTGTCTGTGTCATAAAAGAATTAGTCACTTTTATCTCTGATTTATCAAATTTATCAAAGCGGTGGCGGAGACTTACCGTCTATTTAGTGGTCAGTTGTAGTAAAATTGGTTTGATAACAAATCATTATCATCGTATTTAAAGAAATATTGACTAATTATTGCTTCATATTGTGACCAACCTTGTTAACGAATACATTATCAATTGTGTTACGTATACTTAAACAGTTCTTATATGCCGTTTAAATTGTTGCTTTATTGGAAATCAAGTATAGGTTAGTACTATCAGCATTTTTTAACTATTTAACTAAATAAACGTTTTTATTGAATTCCATTCTATCCACTCTACATTTATATTTTTCGGTATATCAGTGTATATTATTTTTATAAATCACACTAATAAAACTGTACATTTTTTAAGTTCAGATGTAATAAGTAATTCATTAACATTTTGCTCTCCACTACAAATCATAATTTTCCATTTTCATTTCTATCGAAATTTTCTACTCGATTACAGATCTACAAATCTCACAAAAATTATTATCAAGAATTTTGTTTATGACATATATAGGATAAGTTTTTTCTTTGTTTGTATTAAACTTTTTAGGACACACTGCACATAGTTTCGTGAACATTTTCTAGTTAATCCTAACCTTTTTACAGAAAATTTCTTATTGAATCACCATATACAGTGTGACCCATTTTGTTTGGAAGCACCCCTATAAAATCCGCATTTTTCAACCGATTTTGATTTAGTCTTTTTTGTTAGATTCAGTATCAAAAACAGAATTTGAGCACAAATTTTCATACCATAATAGCTATTTTCAAGGCCCTCTACGTTAATTTTTCTTTGCCAAAAAAGACGAAAGTATATTAGGAATTTTTTTTTCTCAAATATGACTACACCACTGGATTTAGAATCATCACAAATGTAAACTATCAAAATTTTATAAAAAAAGTTTTATTAACAACAAAGTTATCACTACATGAATTTGGAAAAAGTTGTTTTCTAATTAATTTTTTACTAAGAATGTAGACACATTTTAAAAATGGCAACATGGTTAACAAAAACTAGGACTCAAACATATTGCACTGTAAAAATTCGAAGCCGATACCTAACCCGTTCTGGAGTTATAGCTTCTGAGAGTAATGTAAAATTGTGCTAATGTGACGAAAATACAATTTAACACCAAATAATACATTTTGATTATTAAACTACTTAATAATAATTGAATTCTACATTTTTGTAGCCTCGACTAGACCTCCGTTAATTTCCACACATTTCTCGTATCTTTTGCGACTATGTCTTAGCGCTTTTTTATTTCATGTGGCGTTATTCCAGCACACGCCTGTCGTATTCTGTCACACAGTTCTGCTCTATTCCTTGGACGTGTCTTATACACTTTTTGTGTCAAAAGCCCCCACAGATAAAAATCCAATATAGTTAAATCGGGCGATCTAGGAGGCCATTCGATTAACTCGTTACCGCGACCTATCCAACCATTTGGAAATTTTTCGTTAAGCCACTGCCTGACAATCCTAGAATAGTGTACAGAACAACCATCTTACTGAAATATCAAATTTCTTCTTTCTGCTAGTGGCAGTTCGTCAATCACTGCGGATAACTCACCTTCCAAGAATTCCATGAAGTTATTGGCATTCATGTTACCCTCAAAAAAGAATGGACCTATTATCCTGTCTTTTAAAATTTCGGCTTCGAATTTTTACAGTGCAATATGTTTCGAGTCCTAGTTTTTGTTCACCATGTTGCCATTTTTAAAATGTGTCTACATTCTTAGTAAAAAATTAATTAAAAAACTTTTTCCAAATTCATGTAGTGATAACTTAGTTGTTAATTAAACTTTTTTTATAAAATTTTGATAGTTTACATTTGTGATGATTCTGAATCCAGTGGTGTAGTCATATTTGAGAAAAAAAAATGCCTAATATACTTTCGTCTTTTTTGGCAAAGAAAAATTAACGTAAAGGGCCTTGAAAATAGCTATTATGGTATGAAAATTTGTGCTCAAATTCTGTTTTTGATACTGAATCTAACAAAAAAGACTAAATCAAAATCGGTTGAAAAATGCGGATTTTATAGGGGTGCTTCCAAACAAAATGGGTCACACTGTATATGTAAAGAATTATTAATTTGAAAATTTTCAATAATAAAGTTTTGGTAGTAAATTTAGATAAGAGTGGAGTTTAGCATAAAATAAATAGTATTTATAACTAATCTTTTCAAGTAGGTAATTAAGCTTATAAATATTTACTATTTACCTAAGTTTTATTTTCATTTTATTTCTATTGACAAAATTTCTTATAGATACCTACTTATTTTATGCAGACCAGTATATTTCTGATTTTAAAAGAATTTACATCGGTAGTATTGTCTCTGCGCATTTATAAATTCCCATAAAATTTATTAATTGTTTTAACACATCATATTGTTGAACTTTAATATTACTGTAGGAGTATAAAACCTGATTTCATCGTGGTAGGTAATAAGTTTCTTTATTTCGTTTTTATGATCATTCTTTCAATGAGTTATAAACAAATTTAAATCAATAATACTAAATTCCGAAACAATAGGTGTATTAGCAGCTCGTAACTATGTTGTATTAAAATTGGTAAATATTGTGACTTATTTAATCGCCCGTACGTAAACAATTTTCTCACAAAAATGTTATTTTATTTTCCATTAACATTTTATGTATATTTCAGCCTCTCTATAATCCTTTTTTCTTTAAATTATTTAAATCCTAAAGCCGTAGATACGCGTTCCGATTTGCTCCGGTTAGAAAAAGTGATATTCTATATTTATATGCAATATTTTGATTGCTCTACTTTATTTTTAGATCTTTCCACCTGGGGAAGAACTTGGGAAAAGCTTAAACGCGGCGACTCTTCCGAACAATTACTTTCTACCACAAACAAGAAGAAAATGTGGTACCCTCTTAAGAAACATGATGGTACACCCTCGAGTACTTCTCAATCTGCAGAAGATAAATCTGAATTGAGACTGTCTCAAACCGACTTAAGAAAAATCTACGATATGTATCGGAATATGAACGATAGGGATAGAAGTGAAAAAATTATAAAAAGTAAGAGAAAAGCTAGATGTATATCCGATAATTTAGAACTTAGTCAACAGCAACTACTAGATTATTTGATTCTCATGAAACCAAATGCTCATGAACTCGATAAAATATTCAGTGAAATATCCGAAGAGCCTCCAAAACACGAATCGAAAAGATTAGTAATGGTATCGGAAGAAAGAAAGTCTAGAACATCTAAGATTAGATCAATGTTTTCTAGATCTTCTAGCAAGTCTGACGATGAAGGTGACTTGAGGCTACACCCTAAAAATTCATCTACAGATAGTCTTACTAGTTTGATTAATTTTATAATACCCAGTAGAAGATCAAATTCCAACAGTTCTCCAAAATTACCAAACAAAATTAAATCAGATGAAAGTGGATATGGAAGTGATTCTACTAAGACTATTACCAGTATTGATTCTCCCATAGGATCCTTAAAATCTCAGAATAGTGCAGTATCGGAAGAGAATGCGACAGCTACTGCTAGTGATTATTATTACGACGATACCGATACGGCAGAAGAAGATAATAATGATCAGGAAAGTACAATAAAAAATTTCTTTAGAAGGCCGTCCAAAAAGAGATCTCGATCCCGAAGTCAAGATAACGATTCATTAACAAGACGAAAAACTTTTAAATTCAAAAAGTCACCTGTAAAAAGTAAAGAGAAACTTAAAATGTCTATCGAAGATTTAAGCCAAAACTGTGATAAATTAACAATAAGTACCGAAAACGTAGAATTAAGATCTAAAAAAAGACATTATTCAACCACAGCTTATTTAGAGAAAGAATATAAATGTGTGAAACTAAAAGTTGGGAGGAACGAACATTTGGGGATCAAAATTGGACCAAATTATGGAAGAGATTCGATAATAAGCTACAGCATTACTGATTTATTACCGAACTCCATTGCCCAAAGGTAAAACATATATTTATAGTCAAAAACATAGTCTTATTACATAATAGTTTTTTCTTATATTTTCGATTCTTTGGTACAACTTTTAACAGCTAATTCAAGTGTCACTTTTTAAATACTAGAATTAATTAATTTTGTCTCCATATTACTACCATTTATTTTTTACTTTAGTGAGGACTCTTATTCCAAGTTAAATTGATAAATTCTTAACTGTTTTTCTTTTATTTTTTAGAAATGGAATTCTCAAAGTAGGAGATGAAGTAGTAAAGCTGAATGATCATCAAGTAAAAGGTTGTCCTATATCCGTAGCTAAAAGTTATCTGGAAGCAAGAAATGGAGAAATTAAAATAACAATATGTCGAAAACATTCCTCACAAAAACCGCTGATTAATAAGAAAACCCCTACTTTAAATTTGAAGGATAGTATTGCCCAAAAAATGGATAACGTACCAACTTTAAGAATACCTTTACTGAGTCCAACCAGAAATACTTTTAATGTAAAAACGGAGGTGCCTAATATTAACAACTCGAAGTGTAGTTTGTCATCAATGTTGAATATGAATAGCAGTCCACCTATAACATATGTTGGATTATCTGACATACTGAACGATAAAAACGATGACGTAGAAACTAAAGTTTCCTTCAGTGAAAAACCGAGGACAGACGACGACATTTTTAAAAAACCTTCGGATAAAAGAAAAAAACAGCTCGATCAAGATTCCATTACGGGAATGAGGAAATTCTCTATTTCAACAGATTTGTATACCAGAAAAACTAGTACAACAGGGGAAAGAACCAGAATGGAAAAGTTTATACCTGGTTACAAAAAAGTTGAGTTTCACAAAGGACCTGGATGTAAATCTCTTGGATTTTCTATTGTTGGAGGCAAGGATTCGCCAAGAGGACCAATGGGGGTATATGTTAAGACAATTTTTCAACTGGGTCAAGCTGCTGATTCTGGAATAATTAAAGAAGGTTAGTTGAAAATTACATTATAATTAATTATCATTTTTAATAGTTAAAATATATTTTTAAATTTTATAGAGTAGAAGTATAAATATTTCTAAGATTAATATCTTTAGTTTTTTCACCGATCTTGGCGTGGTTCATTTAGCAAGTTACAGATAACTGAAAGGAGGAATAGTCGAGTCGACTTAATGCAAGGATTGATGACGAATCGCCAAGATCCTGAAATGAACATTACAAACAATGCTTAAATCTTAACAATGTAGTTGATATTTACTGTAATAATTTGTTTTAGGAGACGAAATTATTTCAGTGAATGGTACTTCCTTCCGTGAATTGTCCCACCGTGATGCCGTGAGTTTCTTTAAAAGTATTAAATGTGGTAAAGTTGAAATGGAGCTTGTTCCGCGGCAGAATCATAACAAGTTTTCAAGTTCTTTGTAAATTGGTGTTTTTAACATTTGGTTAAAAATCTATTCTTTGCGATTTGTAGCCGATTCAAAGATACAGATAAAGGATACAGTGAATTTTGTAATTAAAATGTAAATATTTGTGAATGTATAACTGTACAATTTGATGAGATATTTTGAATGAACTTATCGCTGTGCTTTGTAGGTATGCTGTTTCGTGAAGATGTATCTAAAACTTGTGAGTTTACAGGTGACGAATATATTTTTAATTTAAGGGTGGTTGTTATTAATTTCAATTAATTTTAATAACGAGAGTTTTTGTCATAAAGTGCCATATAATTTGGGAAATTTAGTATAAAAAATACGTACTAAAATATCAATAATATTAATTAAAAATGTATATTTTTTATGAACAAACAATTGTTCTATGAGAAAAATACAGTGCAATTGACATTATCTTTAGTTTAATTAATAAATTTGTTATTACGAACATAGATCTAAAAGCGATTAAAAAAATTGTAATATTTACAGGGTAATCAATAAGTACACGTTTAGGAGACAGAAATATCAATATTTTGCTAAATACTGCAATGTTTAAAAATAAAAAATCGATAATTTTGAACCAAATCGTTCAATATTAATATTGGCAGCTTTTCACTATTAACTTTGTTTATTTTCTGTAAACGATTAATCACAATTGTATAGTTATAAGACTGATAATAAAAGTGTTAAGTTAGATTAATGTGAATACCACGAAAAATAAATTTGTAAAAAGTTTGGACTTACAACGGTGCTATTAACTGGCAACTAATTTGCAATTATGTAATTATATAGGTAGGTACATACTTTATTTATGGTAAATGTTTTGATGCTATTATCAACAGTCTTATGCAATGAATATTACTGGTAGATTTACAGATTTTAGTAACTTAAAAAATTCTATTAATGTATAAAAAGGGAACGGCGTTATATATTTTTTATATTAACGTGAGAATATTATTTCAGGATCAACATAAATAGTATTTCTTCATCATTAACAATAATTAAAGTTCTGTCTTATGCTACTCATATTGACTACCAATTAATAAGCAGTGATAAATAGATTTGTTTCTAGGGGGTATTTAATTCAATTATAATACTTTTTACGAAAATAAGCTATTTTTTAATTGATGTAGGTCCCTATTTTTGTGAATCAGGATTTTTTTAAATAAAAAGTTACATCAAAGGTGTTGTAGTAGTTGAAAAATATACATAAGACTGTTTATAAGTGCCGACTGTCATGTGTACTAAAAAAGCAGAATTACCTACAGCTTGTCAATCCTAGGAAGAGACGTGGAAATGTGACGTGCTGCGTACATGAAAGATAGAGAAAGTATTCTGAGGAAGAGAGATAGGCGGAAATGTATATTCACCTGAATGTACTCTGCGATTTTTTCTCTTCAATATACTTCTGACAACTGACGAATTCAGCCGCTGTCCACTGCGCCTCTTCCTACATTTAACAAGCTAAACTAGATTTTTGATTGTTTCTAGCTTTCGAACTTTTTTTCTAGAAATATAATGACACATGTTTACGCAGATATGGTTAAAGAACCAATAATAACTTCATCCAATATTTTGTACTTCATTGAAATGAGATTCGAATTAAGAACCAATGTACCTTAAGTTTAATAATTGTTACCAATAAATAATTGTAGTTCGATTGAATATTAATTATTACTTTTTTAGTTTTCATGATAGTTAAATCAGTAGGTATTTATTTTCGATACGGAAATTTTTTATGTTCCAAGTAGTGTGCATTTTTATGTTTATTCAGTTTGTACAATTTTATAAAATATTGTTACTAATACATTTAATAAAATAATTTAAAAAAAAGTTATTTTTATAAATAAAAAAATAAATTAAAATAACTAACAGCACATTTGTTTTATTCCCCTCCGATTTATAGGTTACACATTCAGTCGTTTTTAAAAATTCAATAAGTAGTTGAGAATATTCACCAATGTCAAATAATTATTTGCGAGCCATCTTTATTTCACGTAGGTACTAAAACTTAAATACCATAGAGGTTTAGTCCTCAATGGGTTTATAAACGAGGCTTTAATGGCCAACTTCACAATTCAATTTTTTATGTAAGGCCCTTAGAATTTGGAGGTCTTGGGAAAATGGTCCTGGTGGCGACCCTGCTGTTATGAAATATTAATATCAGCTGTAAAATTGGTTGCCTACATATTGGTTTTTTATTATGTGAAATAGTATATTGTATACCTAGGCAGTAAAGTGGCATTTTTCAGGCCGAAAGTAGATATGGACATATAGATAGATATAGAGCCTGGCCACTTCTTGAGGCCTGAAAAAGCAGTTTACTGTCGTGGTTTACACATAATAATTTTTTATCCTACACAATAATTATTGGTAATATTTTTTCTATTAAAATTTTATTTTATAATATGAAATTCATTACCGTTTTTATCCTACACAATAATTGTTACATTATTTCATCTGATTCAGGCTCCATAACTGACAAGATAACATCAAACAAATATCAAAATATGACAACTTATGATTGAATTTGCAGACATTGACAACTACACAATTTTATTTGTATACTAACGTTTAATGGTGCACCACAACATGTTGTTTATTTTAAGCGATTCTTTTTTGTTTTTTTCTGATTATGATGTGATTGTAATCGCTTATTACGCTATTTTAAGTGGGATATCAATCAAATTAGCAATTTTTATTTAATTTGTCAATTGGGGCGCCAGAGGCGTGGAAACGTAAAATTTATTTTCTCCGTTAGGCATAGAAAAGGTTACTTTCTCGCCTCCGTAAAGCTGGTAAAATTCAACTTTCTCATAGTGTAGGATAAAAGTAATATATTTGTTTCTGTAAGTTCCCCATATACTTTCGGGTAAATATTCTGAATTAAAATTTTATTTCAAATAATGAATTTTTCACAATGTCTTCGGATTATTTTGTACGTCTCGGATCAAAATAT
Source organism: Lochmaea capreae (assembly GCA_949126875.1). Taxonomy (NCBI): domain Eukaryota; kingdom Metazoa; phylum Arthropoda; class Insecta; order Coleoptera; family Chrysomelidae; genus Lochmaea; species Lochmaea capreae. Next base: position 4,736,238 of record OX421402.1, read on the forward strand.
TCTTTATCTAGTTATATTATTCAATTGCAACTTTTAGGAATATTTTTTGTGAGTTTATTTCTCTATAGTTAAACCTGTACGCAAAGTATACTTTAAGTTTTTTTATTTTTAATAATTCATAAGTTATAAATAAACAGTCTTATTAAAATTGTAGACTTTATCGATGTGATATCAGAATATCTCATTATTTCTAGCTCATTTATTTTATTTCTACCAGTTCAATTTATTTTCTTATTGTGTAAAAGTCGTTTGTTTGTGTATCGACAGAAAAGGAATTATATAGCTATTTTGTAATAACACTGCTAAATTGTGTTATTTATATTGGTATATAGTAATAAAATACTTTGTAAATATCTAGGTAGGTATTTAAAAGTATTTTCTCCACATACCTACTATATTTTAGAGGTAAATATATTCATTTCTATGTAATTAATACTATAGCGACATACTTTATAATGAATAGTTAATTTTTATCCTGGACCATTAAATTTAATGTAAACAAAAACAATTCTAAAAAACGGGTCAAAAGCTGGATCCCAATTAACTTAAAACAGCGCGTAGGTAGGTACCTATGTTTGGCCGACATGTTTGTTAAGAGGGGGAAAGGGATCTAATTTATTTGTATCATCTGATACGCCCATGGTCACAGGAGTTGATAAATATTTCAAAATTAAATTCCACTTATCAACATTTTTAGTTAAAGTAGGACATTGCAGTTAGTTGGTGTTTGAAAGGAGTAAATATTGCGAATCGGACTACCTATATCTAATATAAAATTTAAATGGTCAACAATTTTGAATCAACATGACAGGTAGGCATACGTTTCTTTCGCGTCTGCGCAAAAGGTATATATTTGTTACTAGCTGGATTTAAAAGAAAATTTGTCAATAAAACTGGGTTCACATGAAAACTAGTAAAACGATTTACTAATAAAGTAATGTATATATTATATAAAAACATTTAGTTTAAGATATTGAAGTTAGAAATAAGTGATTGCTTGTTGGTAAGTGTATTGTTTTTATGTACATAACCTATATTTGTTTTTCTTGAATGATAATACGTTGTTTATTCGATTAGTAAAATATAATCTACTTAATTTATTATTGTTATGAACCTAAGTACTGCCAAGTTTCTATTTTAATCTAATATAAACAATACCAGCAGCTCACTTTGACATTTGACAGATGTTATTTTAATTGTTAAATATTTTGTTTTAATTTTATTTTTAGTGTTAGCTCGATACCTACCCGATTATTTTATGGAAGTTCAATAATATGAAGATCCTATGATGTTACACCAGTAAATTAAGTTAAAATGGAATTAGGAAATTCAAGTATTCTGCATATGGGAGACATCGTATCTCTATATGCAGAAGGAAATGTTTGCGGATTTTTAAGCACTTTGGGGTGAGTTAATTCACTGTACATTTAAAAATTGTAATATAGCTGTGTTTAACTTTCTAATACTTGATAATTTACTGTATGAATCCAGTGAAGAGATATACAGGTGAAATAATAATATTTTTAATAATACATTTTAAAAGAGTTGAGTTATATGTTGTAAGTATTTCAAATCAATTTATTTAAACTATTCTGATTTGTTATATTATTGTGCTTTCATCTACTTTTTTCAAATGACGTTGAAATATGTACTCCAAAAGTCCATTGTAGTTTAATCAAGCCATTTTCATTGTGGAATTCATTACCTAAAGTATATATTTGTAATTTTAAATTAATAAGGAAATTCACCATTGATCGTAGAATGCATCACTGCATTCATTCAAAAATAATAATAGCTATATGTTTCATTATTTTCTAAGCATACGTACTCTAAACCAAACTTTATAGGTCTATATAACTGAAGAGACTCGCTGAAAGATAAACAATTTTCTTTTTTGTGTTTAGTACTTCTAAACATCTGAACCTTAAACATATTATTTTATATTTAGTATTACTTAACTACAATTTAAATTATATTCAATATATTATAATGATACTTATAAAACAATAATAGAACTGATTATTGTAATCATTTTTTCTGCAGAAATAGACAATGAATCATTTGATCGAGTGTTAAATCTTTTATTGGTACATAATTGGAGTATTTGTTTATTACCTACATAAAGTTTTAAACATAATTAATAAAATATTTCAATAAACAGAATAAGGTTTGAATTGAAATTATTTTCACATGTACAGAGTGTTCTCTAAAACTGTGTGTAAAAAGATTACTTACTACATTATTTTAAATGGAAAAGTATGACCTTTTAAGTACTTGAAGGTATCTCTGTACAATTTAACCCTAATTTTTTTCAAGTGATCATCACAAAAATATCCAGAGAGGCAGCATCCAGATGCAAGAGCATTTTCAAGAAAGGTTTGATTAAACTGAAAATGTTACTTATGAACATTTAACTAGTTGAAAGATTGTTATGCACACGAAAATTCAAGTACATGTAATATAGACATGCATGACTAGATTGAGGTGTAGACTGATTTTCTGGAAAAATATCTAGAATGTTTTCACTTTTATGTACTGATTTTCCAGCTAATTACTGCTCAGCAAATTTGATATTATACTTCTGTTGTAAATGTATGCTTGAATATTTTATTTCGCAAAAAACTGCATTTACTTTTTTTACATTGAAAAAAAATATATTATTGCTTTTTTAGAGATGTTTCAATCACAAAAAGCTTTATTTCTTCAAATATGGCAATCTACTGTAACAATTAATTTACATAAATATCGATAACAGCGACTTTTAATTAAGTACTTTTTGTATTGTTCAGTTTCTTAGAAAAGACAGTGAAGAATTTACAGCACTGTATTTGTTATAATCCCATCACTAAGTCCTGCAATCACGATGGGCCTAGGTAATAAATAACTGACTAGATAAATATTTAATGCACATTTGTTATCAAATTATGTATTTTATAAATGTTAGTCAAAACCTTCAAAATTTTATATGCTAAAGACAAAACATCCTGAAAACAGTTCAATTATTTCTTATTAAATTTTAAATAATTAATTTAGGGATCACCAGAAGGTTCGTCAAGGATAACGGAATTTGTAACCTAATTATTAGAGATTTAAGAGTGATAAGGGATTGTAATTTGGTTTAATAAAATTTTAAATTAAGTCAACTGTAACCATTTAATTTTTGTATTCATTAATATGCCTAAATTTTTGCTAGATGGGAACATATTTTATATCTACACGATACGTTTTATGAAAATTAACTTTGATTTGAAAAAATAGAAATTAAGTTCCTTCAATTCAAGCTTTATTTGAGTAAATTTTATATTAATTTTTAGTAATAGGTACAAATTTTATCGATACGATAGGGAAATTCCGTTTGATAATAACAACAAAAATTTAGGGCTGGAAATCGTATTATAAATTATTCATATTTATAATTGAGTATATTTGATTAATGTTTTTTCAGTCTGACGAATGTTATCTTGTGTTGTTATTCACGTTTGAGGTTAGGATGTGTTCACAGATAGGTAAATCTGGACAACATATACGATCATTCTTTTTCGATTCATCCAAATTGACTAGTTTTGATTCTGGCAATCAATAAATCACGAGGGATTCTCCGTTGTGGTATTACGTTTTCTCATTTCCTTGGAAATTCACTATTATTTGAAATCTCTTCCTTCAATTTAAAGATAAACTTTAAAACGTAATTTTGTTCATTGTGGTTTTATTCAAATTTCGACAAGTTTGCTCTTTTTCGTCTGTTCAAAATATACAGAAACAAAGCGTGTTCGCTTATATTGGGGAAGTGTCATGAATATAATATTTATTCCTGTTTTCAAGCTAGAATTTATCAAAAGCTAAACATTAACTCAGATTGAAACTAAATAATAAGTTCAAATGATAAGACCTCGTTAATTCAATAAACTGGTTTTACTGTCGTATGTTTTTCAACTAGTAACCATTGGTATCAGTTTTGATTTCTTTATATCCGGTTGAGTTGTAAAAAACTTTGTTAGGGTTTATCGAATAAAAAATTTCTTTTTAATTGTATTTAGTTATCAATAAATAAGAAAACGAATTTGATTTTGTTTGTACATGAAGAAATATAGTTTTTGGTGTACTATTTATTGCTTGTATTTAGTGCAATAGTAGCAAATATACATTAATACATCCCCGACAAACACAGAGGAATCATATATTTATTGAACAAAAGAAAATACACACAAGATTTAAGCTGTCTTTATTTACTACGAATTCTATATATCAAGTAGACAATTTGAATAGATACTAAATATAATGCAGAACAAACCCTTGTATTTTGTTTCAAGAGATTCAAAAAACTACCAAAAAAGACTAATCGTTTTTCATACCCACTTACCATTATTTTAATCTGCCGTTAAAAATGAAAAAGGAAAAAACGCTAACAAAAATATTGGAAGTTAATTAAAAATAGAAATGGTCCCATTGAAACTAGAAAGCAAAAGAAAACAGACCAAGATGGTGTAGGCACATAATTAGTTGATATTTTTAGTGCTGGTTAAATATGAAAAATATAATTCATTATCTACAAGATATGTGGTACTGAAGACAATAAGATGAGAAGATAATTTTTTTAAACATGGAGAATTTAACGTTTTTTAAAAATCATAAATAGGTTACTAAAGAAAAAGAAAACAGTTGAGGAAAATTATAGATCTGTTATTTGTATGAAAAAAGTAAATAGAAGTTTATGCATAGCTATCTCTTCAACGTTATATACTATATTGATCCTTGACTTGAAATGCATCTTGCCTTAATTTCACTATACATATTTCACTAAATTTTGTTTGATATGCTTTTATAGATAAAAAATGTTTTATTAAGTTTAAACACAGCCCAAAACTACTTAAGTCGAATTTGCGTATATGAACAAATTTATTTCAGATTAGTAGATGACAGATGTGTAGTATGTCCTGAATCAGGAAGCTTAACCAATCCACCGAAAAAGTTTAGGGACTGTTTGTTTAAAATATGTCCCATGAACCGGTACTCAGCCCAGAAGCAATTCTGGAAAGCTGCCAAGCAGAGTATGACGTCCAATACAGACACAAGCCTTTTGAAAAGATTACATGTAAGTAAACAATTTTAATTGAAAAAAAAATTCATTGGCATGTAATGTGCGATACACAAATTGATTCTATTAATTTTGTGCGATTTATAATGCACTTTTTGTCTGTTGAAAATAAGTATAAGAAAGATGAAAGGATAAACAGAAGAAAAAATATGTCTGAGACAGTTTGAACCGCCAACATCGTGATATTAAAACGCCTTAGATCAGGTTAAATTCATTTTGAATTGACCATAATAGCTGACATACTTATTTGAATCATTGTGATATAAAATGAGAACAATGACATACAGATTTTTTGCAATTTTCTTCGTCGGCTGTTTTCTGCCAATTTAAAATAATCGTATTCATTTAATACCGTTATGGACATTACATTACTTTTATCTTGTCAGACTTAAAAATAATACATTTATTGTGGTAACTGATTTTAAGCACAATTCATATATTATACCGAGTGAGTCATTAGGAATTGAACACACTCGTATTGAAGGAGTTACTAATTTTTGCTTTATTTTTGAAGTATTTGTCTCGTTTTGATTAACTTTGTTTTTGTTATCTATTTGTATACTATCTTGAATATTTATTAGTTTTTCGAAACTATATGCGTGGTAAAATTTTTAGGCAGAATGTACAGTCCTTGTATACAAAACGCTTTAAAAAGTATACTAACTATCTAGAGTTGCGAGATTGTCAATTCTTACTAATGATATCATGACTGAATTTTTTCTCCATTGGTAAAAATCGACGATTTCTGTCTTCAACATTTACATATTTTGCTTCGGATTTAATCTTTACATAACTCATTATGTACTATGAAAATATATTGTATACAGTAAATTTTATTACAGCATGCCGCTGAAATCGAGAAAAAGCAAAATGAGTCTGAAAACAAAAAATTATTGGGTACGAAAGTTCAATATGGAAATGTGGTTCAGGTAAGTTTTCTAACCGCTATTTAATTGGTAATTCTATCGATATAAACCGTACTTAAAAATCCTTTGGTGACCCGATTAAATGTAAATGTATATAAAATGGTTCATATAAAGCTCCACAGTTGATTTTTCATAGTACGGCCTGAACTTGCTATTTTAATGCTTATTGTGAATGTAGAAGAGTTTTGAAACTGTATTTAATAATTAAATGGTTAAAGTGTTTTTCTCAAATTTAGTTAGTTAAATAGAATAATTTTTTACCATTTGAAATATATTTAAAAATATGCAAAATGAAATCAATATTTCTACATGAATAACTTTCGATCTTCTCGTCCTAATCTTGCCATATATACAAGAAAATTGGATACTTTATCTGATTTTCGCGGATTATTGATATCATGTTACTTTTTGACTTGTCCATGGACACGATATACAATATATATGTGATCATTTAGATTTTATACCTCCAGTAGGTATTTCCAAATTTAATTGGAAGCAAAATAAGAAATTGACATTTCCATTACAAAATAAGAACTTTTTTATAAAATGTAAGTAGTTATTTGTTCCCCATTGTATATTTTCAATAATAAATCCTATTTTTCTGGATAATTTTTAGTTACTGGTTCTAATATGTATTGGGTGTAGCTTTAACTGTAGGTCTTGGTACTTTTTTTACGCGTTGAAGTAAACTTAGGCCTTTTTTATTAATTGTCATAATACATTCCATTTTTTGATTATACAGGGTATTCAGAAAGAATAGGCCAAGCTTCAAAGGTCAAAGTTGATTTGCATTTCCATTTCATTTTTTCTTACAGGGTAGAGAAAATTATTTCAATATCTTTACTATAATTAAGTTGTTTTCTTAAGTAAATATACCCTAATTTTTTTAGTTTATACAAATGAATACCTGCTTACATAGACATTTTTGGTTGGGTGGGTCTATGATTAGGAAAAGTATTTCTGACATCGACATTGTATGAAAATAGCGAATTTTATCACACAAAAATTCTCCACCCTGTATCTTATTAACCAAGTAAAATTGTTTTACTGCACATCACGTATATGATGACAAAAAGCATTGAAATACTTTTTACTTTTGGAAATATTCGATTTTGTTTGATGTAACATTTTTGATTGTTAATAACCTTCAAGGTTGATGCGTTTTAGTCATAATACAAAAAAAATCCTACTGCTTAGTAACCTATTTATAGTAACTTTTCATTTCGAGTTTGAAATCTCCGATAAATATTAGCAATTAATTTATATTTCGCGGTCAATCTTTTGATTAATTTATTTTATAAATAGCTTTTAGTTCGTATCAGAAAACGTTTTTATCACCGTCCTACGTACTGTGCTAATCTGCATATTGTTTGTTTTCCTTTACATAATCTTAAAAACAGTTGTTTTTACAAATTTTCTTTGTATTGTTTCACTCATATATATAGGAAGTTCCAATGTTAACTCAAGAAATAATATTAAAACAATAAAAAAAGTTAATTTTACAAATTTTCAGCACTAAATTACCAATAGGCCACATTATCTGAGTGTCCCCAACAACAACTGTTCATAAAACAATTCAGACACATTTAAATTATTTCCAGTCCAGTCCAACTTAAACACCGTATAAATTTCCTGAAGAATAAACCATGTCACTACCAAAATATTCAACAATATTAAGTTATATTAGATTAGATATACAAACCAAATGATAGATTCAATAATAAAAAGAAAACGTTACAAAATGGCAATAGATTTGATCTATCCAAAACAACTCGCAGACAATTCAAATTATTTCTGTTTCAAATAAAATTTCAGAAATTATTTCAAATGCTTTTCCAACATCTAATGCAGTGTTTAAAACATATAAGAACGTTGGTTCAATTTTAAGTAATGTTAAAGAGAAGACGCCCTCACTTGAGAAATCTGGTGTCTATAAAATCAACTGCTTTGAATGTGATGCAGTATATATTGTCAAACAAGAAGAAATCTTAATATAAGGTATAGTGAGCATCTTGGAGCCTACAGAAACAAGCACCCTGACAGATCAAATTACGTAAAACATTTGTTAGAACAAAACCACAAACCAAATTTGAACAATCAAATACAGTTACTACATGACTGTCAGAATTATACTAAACTTAACTTTTTAGAGTCTTTAGAAATAAGAAGGTACTCCACTGATCCTCAGTATACTCTTGTAAATGAGCAAATAGATACTTTACAATCTCCTTTGTTAGACTGTTTGACCGGTATATTTTAATGTGTTTCCACCTATCTTTTCTAAATTCTGCTCATCGCGAAAATATGTACATATATACTCCTTTTAACTTAGCTAATAATACACTTGTTTACTTTATTTCATTTCACTATCTATATGATACCTATTACTATCCTACCCTAAAAGTATTCCTTCCATTTTCTTAGTTACATAATAAACAATGTTTTCATTCCACCCCTTGAAAATGATGTATAAACATCGAAACCGGTCGGGTCTGTTTTTTGTAAAACTTATAAAAAATATTGTGAAATAAAAATAATGAGTATTTTTAAACATTGATATTATACTTAGTACCAATTTTGTTGTTCAGAGCTCTTACAAAACCTAATTACTTTTAGTTACTTCACCTAAAGTCAAACAAGTACTTAACAGTCAACAAGCGACTGCCTGCGTTACTAGAGAAAAATGCTATGAGAGTGTACTTAGATAGTAATGGAAACGAAGGATCTTGGTTTTATATTTTGCCTTTTTATAAGCTCAGAGCGACGGGTGATAATATTGTTCTTGGTGATAAAGTAATTTTAAATCCCTTAAGTCCTGGTCAACAACTTCATGTTTCTAACCATAAATTACCAGATAACCCTAGTTGTAAGGAAGTTAATATTGTCAATGGTAATACATCTTGGAAAGTTACTCTTTTCTTGGAACATAAAGAAAATTTGGAAGACATTTTAAAAGGTGGAGATGTAGTTAGACTATTCCATGCGGAACAGGAGAAATTTCTTACTATGGATGAATATAGGAAACAACATAATGTATTTTTGAGAACTACAGGACGTACTAGTGCTACTGCAGCTACTAGTAGCAAAGGTTAGTTCAAACGTACTTTCAAGCTCTACAAGCAGTATGTGTCTCAGTCACTTATATCTCTCAATGTTTTTATATAATAAGAAATGATGTTAAATATCTGCTTTTAGCTTTATGGGAAGTGGAAGTAGTTAAACATGATCCTTGCCGAGGTGGTGCTGGTAATTGGGATTCCTTGTTCCGATTTAAACATTTAGCCACAGGACAGTACTTAGCTGTAGATGTAGATACTGATCATGTAGAATTAGAAGAAGATAAAAATAAAAGCGAATCTGAACGAACTACTGACAATCGTAGATACCATCTTGTACCACTAGGTTGCCTTTATGATATAGCCACATTATTCGAATTAGATCCTACTAGTTTAACAAGATCCGATTCTTTGGTACCACAATCCAGCTACGTACGATTACATCATATGATTACAAACAGTTGGGTACATTCAACTTCCGAGTCTATAGATAAGGATGAAGAAAAACCTGTTATGTCAAAAGTTGGATGTGCCGTAACTAAAGAAGATAAGGAAGCATTTGCTCTTGTTGCTGTTTCCCCTGTTGAAGTTAGAGATTTAGATTTTGCAAATGACGCTTGCAAGCTACTATCATCTTTATCCGTCTTACTAGAACAAGGGACTATATCACAAAATGAAAGAAGGTAAATTTCTATTTATATATATATATTGTAAATATATTGATATTTAAAATTGTTACAGATCTTTAACAACACTTCTCCATGACATTGTGTATTTCGTTGCTGAACTTGAAAATGAACAGAATAAAGCAGAAGCATTAGAATTAATGGTAACAAATCCAAATCGTGATCGGCAGAAGCTTCTAAGAGAACAGTCAATTCTAAAACAACTGTTTAAAATATTACAGGTATGATTATTTCACCAATATCATCTAATTCTATTTCTATCAATTTTCAATTCACCTAACTTGTTTTTTAGTCAACATTGATACATTTATGTAAATATTAGTGATGGAGATTTATTTTTCAAGGGTCCGTTTTTGGATAATGGTGGCGAAGGAGCATTTCTGAAAATAGAGGAGCTGAACGATCCCAAACACGCTCCTTACAAACACATATTCAGACTTTGCTACAGAATTTTACGACTAAGTCAACAAGATTACAGAAAAAATCAAGAATATATAGCAAAACATTTTGGCTTTATGCAAAAGCAGATCGGATACGATATTTTAGCGGAAGACACAATAACTGCACTGCTTCATAACAATAGAAAGCTTTTAGAAAAACATATAACTCCAGCAGAAATAGAAACTTTTGTAGGTTTAGTTAGAAAAAATATGAGCAATTGGGAATCTCGATTTTTAGATTATTTATCAGATCTCTGCATATCCAATAAAAAAGCCATACCAGTAACGCAAGAACTGATATGTAAAAGTGTTCTCAGTCAAAAAAATTCTGATATATTGATAGAAACTAAAATGATAAACACTCAAGTTGAAGTACAAGAAGTCAACGAAGATGGTTCAATAGATCGAGAAGATGAATCTCTTATTACAGACGAAGAAGAAATACAACTATCTTTCGGAAATCCCTGTAGAAATGTTTTCCTAACAGATCTCTGTAGAAACGCAGGATTAGGAAGTAAAGAAGATCAAGCAATTCTAGATTACTACAGACACCAGTTAGATCTATTTTCAAATATGTGCTTAAATCGACAATATTTGGCTCTTAATAACTTATCTCCCAGACTTTCGATCGAATTGATATTGAAGTGTATGTCGGATGAAAATGTTAGTTTCGATCTAAGAGCATCGTTTTGCAGACTTATGCAGAATTTGCATGTAGACAGGGATCCCCAAGAACTTGTTACTTCCGTGAAGTATGCAAGACTTTGGTCAGAAATTCCTTCTCAGATGTCGATCTCAGAGTAAGTTATTATAATTGATTTGCCTCATAACACTTACCATTAGCAATGGCAGAAAGACATTTTTACAAATACATTAACTTCCTTTACATTTTTTATCGTTTGCCCATGGTAAATAGAAATAAAAAATTTGATCCTACACCTTTGATACGCTAATGAAAATAATTCTAATTAATTCCACTATTTAATGAAAAAATGTATGAAAATTCTAATAACCTTGTTGATAATTCTTTCGATATTGACATAATATGTTAGTTTAATTTCTATGAGTAGGTTCAGAACAGTAAAGTTGACTCTTTTTTAGCTACGATTCGAATAAAACACCGAACGCTAATAAAGAAGCTGTTAGAGAAAATTTTTCTTCGACGATTTCTTTTGTTGGAGAGTATCTCTGTAACGTAGTTGCTAAAAAATGGTCTTTCGCTGATCAAGAACAAAATAAGTTAACCTCAGAGGTATAGTATATGGTGATTTTTGTGTTTTGCGTGAGAATTTTAACAATTGAAATTTCAGGTGGTGAAATTAGCTAAAGAACTAATTTATTTTGGCTTTTATAGTTTCTCAGATTTGCTTAAATTAACAAAAACTTTACTCAATATTTTGGACTGTGTGTCTGAGAGTGATTTTTTGGATGGACGTGTTCCCACGGTAGATATTGATTGTAAGTATTTTTTAGATATCGACACACACTATTGGTATTTATTACATTTAGTGACTCATTGTCATAGATAATAAAAAAATTGTAATACTTGTAAAGGTTAAATCGACATTTCTAAACTAAAAAGCGAACTGACAACTGAATTGTGCTTTTATATTTATATTTAACTCGAGCTCTTATTGAATGAGAATTTCTTTTGATACAGCAGGAGAGCCATCACCAGAGAGTAGAGGTATTTTGTGTAGTTTGTGTCTAACGTGTTATTTTTTCATGATTGTATTCTCTAATTTGATTGATGTAAATATTTTCTTGTGTGTGTGTATGCACTACCACTACGTTTGTAAGTATGTAGCAGATCTTCTAGAAAAATATATATTAGATATAATTTAATTTGTGAGTGTAGCATGGCACTTATTATTTTACTGTTTATGTGAAACCTGTATACTTACACTTTCCACTTTTATTGCATCATGCACTATTAAAATGACACGAAAATTGCATCTGAGACGTTCCACCGAAATTGATTAGAAGAAAAGGGTCACAACTCACATCAGATCTTTTATGTACATACATGCATTGAAGAGAATAAAACAGAAACTTTCCTTAAACGTACTGAATTCACTTATTTATTTAAACACACATGTTGTCAAAATAATGTAAATATCTATTCAACAATTTTCTTTTTAAACAGCAGAAGGTGGTGTTTTAAGAACCATAGGAGATATGGGAGCAGTTATGACATCATTAACTTTAGGATCAGTAGGCAGAGGAGGTTTACCAAATAATTCTGTTTCGCATGGAAAAGTTACGCAGTATATGAAAGAATATCCATTAGTTATGGACACTAAACTAAAGATCATAGAAATATTACAGGTTTGTTCTTATTTATGATTATCCTTATTGTATAATTGGTTTGCATTATTTAAAAAAAAATTTGTTTTTAGTTTATTTTGGACGTTAGGCTGGACTACCGTATAAGTTGTCTCCTCAGTATTTTCAAACAAGAATTTGACGAAAACGAAAAACAAACTACTAGCGCGGATGTAAATCTGAGGCAAAAGAATATTGATCTAGATCGAATAGCCAGTCAAGCAGAAGGAATATTCGGTAGTAGCGAAGAGTGTGCAGTCCTAGATTTAGATGGACACGGCGGAAGGACATTTTTAAGAGTCCAGCTACATCTAACTATGCATGATTATCCTCCATTGGTATCAGGTGCATTGCAGTTAATGTTTAGACACTTTAGCCAGCGCCAAGAAGTTTTGCAGGCGTTTAGACAAGTTCAACTATTAGTTTCTGATAGTGATGTTGAATCATATAAACAAATAAAAGCCGATTTAGATGTTTTAAGGCAGTCTGTAGAAAAATCAGAACTTTGGGTCTATAAATCAAAATCTATAGAGGATCATGCTCCAACTAAAAAGAATAAAGACGACGAAGAAGAAATTCAATCTACTAATAAGCCCACTACTATGGGTGTTCTAGAGAAAAAAGGCTCGGCTATAAATCTAGACGTAGGACCTCCGTTACATCCTTACCAAGCAGATGAATATAAAAAAATACAGCAGATATTAATAAGAATGAATAAACTGTGTACTCAGGGCTCAGCTGGTGGAGTTATTAAACCGCAAAAACACGAACAGAGACTGTTGAGAAACGTTGGTGTCCATACAGTTGTTCTAGACCTTCTACAGGTTCCCTATGACGAAAAAGAGGACATAAGAATGAACGAACTTATGCGACTTGCTCATGAATTTTTACAAAACTTCTGTTTGGGAAATAAGCAGAATCAAGTGCTGCTTTATAAGCAATTAGATCTGTTCCTTAATCCAGGGGTAAGAAAAAACCAGATTTAGGGAGTATCTGTGGTTATAATTATCCTTCTAATATTTCAGATTCGTGAAGCTCAGACTGTATGTGCAATTTTTCAAGATAATTCAAAATTGTGCAATGAAGAAAACGAAAAAGTCATACAACATTTTGTACATTGTATAGCAACACACGGAAGACATGTGCAATATTTGAAGTTTCTACAGACTATAGTAAAAGCAGAAAATAAGTTTATTCGCAAGTGCCAAGATATGGTGATGCAAGCGGTATGAATCTTTTATTTTTATTGAAATATCTCTTAAGCTCAGGTCACACTAAGCTGCTGTTGATCTGCGTCTGGAAGTCTGTGGTACCCTTTTGGTGTCTTTGTGTGCGATACAGAGTGTTTTATGACCTTGTTCTCGAAGCAAAGCGATCATTTATTACTTTGTTACTGTCAGGCTCGGCAAATAAAGCTGTTATAATTGAATTTTTTTATTTGCAGTTGATTAATGCTGGTGAAGATGTACTAGTTTTTTACAATGATAAAGCTTCGTTCAACCAATTCATAGAAATGATGAGGTCTGAGCGCCACTGCATGGATGAAGGAAGTCCATTGAAATACCATGTAGAGTTAGTAAAATTACTTGCTTGTTGTACGATGGGCAAGAACGTTTATACTGAAATTAAATGTCATAGTTTACTACCTCTAGATGATATAGTTGCAATGGTTATTCATCCCGATTGTATACCGGAAGTGAAAGAGGCATATGTAGGTTTTCTGAATCATTGTTACATAGATACAGAAGTGGAAATGAAAGAGATTTATAATTCAAGCCACATGTGGACGCTTTTTGAAAAATCTTTCCTCGTCGATATGGCTGATATAGCAACAGCTACGAACGACAGGAAACATTCAGATAAAGCTCTGGAGAACTACGTTACGAATTGCGTCATGAATATAATTACTACTTTCTTTAATAGTCCTTTTTCTGATCAAAGTACCACTGTTCAGGTATGTACAATGTTTGTTACACAAAAAAAGAAAATTTCCTTTCCTAAAAAAATCTTTGTTAACACTGCATGTGCTTATAAGTTAGTTTTTGCTTTGTTTAATTTTTCATTTAGTTGGGTAGATATTGATAGTAATGTTCTAATTTTTGTTCTTAACCCAAAAATACCATTATTCAAACTATCAATATGGATTACCTGCTTTTATGGTGTTTTTTTGGGTATCTTTCTTATTAGAAACATCTGCATGAAGCGAGGGTATTTTGGAGCGACTCTACAATGGATGATTACGATCCTTTCTCGGGTAATGTTCAACTCAAACAATCTCCATTACCTACTGACGTAAGTAAATCATCTGGTCTAAGAACATGAAACTTAATAAATGTTTAAGCTTGTACTAACCTAAAATTTTATTCACTGATATTTTTATGCTAGAGTCCAACTAAATCTAAGTAATTAGTTCAGAACGATGAATTTTTCTCTATTCCATTTACAAATAAAATTTTAGCTCAATATTATGATTATTTCCTATCGCGGAACTATGAATATGGAACTGAAATTTTAGGAGGATATTCTCAAAAGACTAGTTTACTAGGAAAAAATTTAATAGAGAAGGGTTTCCGTTTTATGAGTCATACAAGTTACGAAAATATTCTAAAATCCACTTTCTGAAACCTAAAGCTACTCATGTATGTATGTATGTATTTTTGGGGTAACATTCACTGAGACCTAAAAGATCTATTGTGCCCCCTTACTTCTAGAGAGTCTCAGAGACTAGTAGCTCCTTTAGTCCTATTTCCCGCAGGAATTTTAGGATATCTGCATGCCTTAACTTAGGTAACTGTCCCTCTTCTATCCAGTAGTCTCCCAGGTACTGTGCCCTAGGATTCTGAATTACTGTGCAGTTCGCAAGTATGTGGATGGAGGTTTCTTCTTCCATTCCACAAAATCTACTATTTTGAGCTTTTTAAGGTGCCCATTCAGGCGACAATGTCCCGTTAGGATTCCTGTTAAAACTCTTAGTGCAGTTTTGCTTTGACTTATGCATTCATTTGATCTCAACAGGTTGTAGTCACCCAGAAGAATCTTTGATTGCCTAAGCCCTACTAGATCTTTCCAATTGTCAGACCTTCTCTTTTCTTCGGCTTTACCTATTTCTTCCAATATTACATTGAAGCTGATTCCGCAAAAGTGTTCCGGCCCCCAAAAGGGTATTTCAGTCCCCCTCTTCGCTAGTTCATCTGCTATTTCGTTTCCTTCTATTCCAGTGTGTCCTGGAATCCACAGTAAGGTGACTATATTGTTCTCGCCTAGTTCATTAAGTATGCCTAGGCATTCCCACACCATTTTGGAACTGATTACACAAGAATTCAGCGCTTTAATGGCTGCTTGACTATCAGACATTATGATAATCCTTTGCCTTCTATATCCTTTGTCAATATTGAACTGGGCACACTTTCTTATTGCGTGAATTTCCGCTTGAAAGATACTTGGGGTTTTAAAGCTACCAATATCAAACGTTGTAGTGTCCATCAGTCGATTCAGGGGAAAATTGTACACACATGAGTGAAATTTTGAGCATTAACAGAGAGTAATTCAAATTGCGGAATATTTTCATTTTGTGGGTCGACAAATCAACTGGCACAGTCAGTTTTTTGATAAAATCATTCTTTCAACTTCAAATAGTGTCATGTAATTTTCAACAAAAAAGTCTTGTAAATAACACAAAACTGTAAATATTGAACTGAAATTTTTAACCATAACCTAAAGATTTTCTTCAATATTTCCGGCACTTAATAGGACATATTAAATATTCTCCTTTCCACTCAATGGGATTTAACATAATTAAATTTTATGTGATTTTAAATCTTACATTAGTAATTTTAAGATTTCGTTGGATTTACTATAACTATGTTCAGTGTTATAGAAAGTTTTATTATTTATTTACTTTTTTCATTGTTTTGTTGATTTGTATGAAGTACAGTAAACATAAGGAAACACTCTTAAAAGGTTAGATTTTTATTTTTTAACTAGATTATTCAAATTTGAATTACTACCGGATGAAATGTACTTATGGCAAATGGAAGAGTAGAACGATTGTATACAAACACACAATTGACATATTCAAAACAGAAAAACACTCAACAACATTCAAAAACTCAATTTCACCAAAAAAAAAAAACACAAGAACACTCAATTATACATAAAAACAACAGTCTTGTTGAAAGCATAAAAAATAACCTCAGAGTTTTCCATATGCTGAAATTAAAATGCTTTATGTTTCATACTTGCAGAACATACATCGACCAGGTACTTTTAAGTGTTAAATACTGAATTATTTAAATAACTTTTTTTTAGTTTTCAGTCAGTTTTATTTATACAAGTAAATGTAAAATGGTTTTATTAAGTTTAATTTTATTTTTACTCCAACTGGTCGAATATGTTGAATTAAAAGTAAAGAATGTATTTTAACTAATTGTATAACAGTTTTATAAAAATAGTACAATAAAATAATAATACATCATAATATGTGCGGATTCCACTGTTTGATTAGCGACTGTCGAAATACAAATAATTCCATTTCTATTATAGATATTGACTTTTGTATTCATAATTTATATATTTTTGAGTCGTACTGGATTCTTGTATTTTGACTGTTGCTTTATAATTCTGAAAAGGTATTAGTTTTAATCTCTGGTATGTTAGTAGCAAACCAATTTCGCTGCTAAGTTTCCGGATCCTCAAGTAGGTATCATTACTTAACATACGTCCATTTTTGGTATTTTGAATATTTGTAGTCAGTGTCTTAATCTGTTTAGATTGTATTTGTCTATTGAATTAAAGTCTGCATGCCATAGTCTACGTTACCTAATCAGCATCAGAATTAGTATTGAACCGTCCAACATTAGATACAATATTAGTTGCATCATAATAACTGAATCTACAGATTATATAGTTTGTGAGAGAAAAGGTGTTGGTGTTATCGACAATATATATTCTTCCTATATTTTTTATAAGAATGAATTGGTTCTAATATTTCTCTTCCATATTAACTGGGACTAACTATATAAAGATAGTTTTATTCTAAAATAAAAAAATTACTAGAAATTAAGAAATGTACCTTTTCCCCGACCATACTAACCTTACTAAAACGTTTTTGTATGGAGCTTTTAATGAGTGGTAAGCTTTATATGTTCAGCTTTTCAATAATTTATTTTATTAGTGTAATGAATATCTTCTGTAAGTTCCTTGTGGCATTACTTATTCTTTTTTCTTATTTTTTTGGTAATCAAACCACAATAATGTTTTTTATTTTTTATTTCGACGTTTCGGTAGCGTTCCAGCTACCGTTGTCAAGATTAACTAGTATAGAAATAATTTTTTGGTCCCTATCTGACACAACGAAAAAATTTGACAACTAGACAATCAATAACATTTTAGAATGGTTGTTAATCACACTTCAATACACAAAATCACCAAACTGAGTCATACATATTTTGAAAACAAAAATAATCATACACAAAAAAGTAACAACAAACGCGTTTTTATTAACAAAATTTCCAAAATAAGCGAAAAAAAGCGCTATCCCAATAAAAACCGTTCCTGGAACGTGCACTTCACTGGATTCCATTTCTAGTGGACTACATATCGTTAGAATGTCATAAAATAAAATATTTTATTTCACATTTTACCAGAGGTGTGATCTACTATGCCTTAATAAAATTTGACAACAAAGTTTTGTAGTCTTAAACTTCCAAATTTTATTGATTGTCTAGTTGTCAAATTTTTTCGTTGTGTCAGATAGGGACCAAAAAATTATTTCTATCCTAGTTAATCTTGACAACGGTAGCTGGAACGCTACCGAAACGTCGAAATAAAAAATAAAAAACATTATTGTGGTTTGATTGCCAAAAAAATAAGAAAAAATAATTAATTAGCTAGAAATATGTAGATTTGTTGGTAAATAAAACTTATTAGATTATTTTATTTAATATATAATTCAGATTTTCATATTTTTTCAATGAAATTTCAACTGTTTAATAACGCAAGAGCTCTTGTATCTGGGAAACCAAAAGACCCAATGTTTTCAAAGCCAAATTATGCTAATAGTTCATTTCCCTTTTTGAAGAATTGTATTTGATAAATTTTATGGTTTCCGAGATATGTTTGTCGTTAGTTAATGATTCAGTGTGTACGTTGTGCCAAAATTTATTGATGTACATAAATATTTTGCTTATTTCAAAAAACGTTGTAGCTGTGGATACTTTTTTGAACTTAACTGCCCATATTTAATTTTATATTCAATAATACTAGAAGTGCGTACAGCTGTACACGTTTTTTAATCAATGTCAATGTCATCGTTACCATTGTTTTTTTTATATAAATATATTTTGCAGACAAGGCAACCCATTTTTGTACAGCTATTGCAATCAGCATTCAGAGTATCTCAGTGTCCTTGGCTAGCTGCATCACAACGCTTTAATGTTGAAAATTGTATTCGTACCCTCTCTGAAGTTGGTTAGTTTTTAATTTAAATATATTTTATTCATATTAATACGCGACAATTGGAAATCACTACGTCACTGGTGTTTATAATATTTTGCGATTCATTAAAGTGCAACATTATATTAGACTATAATAATTTTAATATTTGAATCAATTATTTATTAAGTTTTCGAACAAGCGTTTCATTGGAGTATAAATAATTATAGGACTCCTAATGTTTCCTCGACACAAAGATCCTAACATCAATTAGGAATTTCTTAGTTGACCATCATTTTTCGAATAATCACTTTATATAATATACTTTTAGTAAGTTTACATTCTTAATATCTTCTATAAGTTCCTTGTGGCATTACTTGTTATTTTTTCTTATTTTCTTGGGAATGAAACCACAATATGTTTTTTTATTTTTTATTTCAACGTTTCGGTAGCGTTCCAGCTACCGTTGTCAAGATTAACTAATAATGAATTAATGAAAAATTTTTTGGTCCCTATCTGACACAACGAAAAAAATTTGACAACTAGACAATCAATAATATTTTGAAGTTTAAGACTACAAAACTTTGTTGTCAAATTTTATTAAGGTCCATTCATAGTAGATCACACCTCTGGTAAAATGAGAAATAAAATATTTTATTTCATGACATTCTAACGATATGTAGTCCACTAGAAATGGAATCCAGTGAAGTGCACGTTCCAGGAACGGTTTTTATTGGGATAGCGCTTTTTTCTTGCTTATTTTGGAAATTTTGTTAATATAAACGCGTTTGTTGTTACTTTTTTGTGTATGATTATTTGGTTTTCAAAATATGTATAACTCAGTTTGGTGATTTTGTGTATTGAAGTGTGTATCGATTAACAACCATTCCAAAGATAAATCATAAGAAAACCTGGATAAAAACTTATGATGCTATCCTGATAACGCCGGTAATTGATTATTGGAAATTTCTCTTTCTAACATTGGTAACCAAATTTGACTACATTCGGCTGAAATACTAGCTACACATTTATCTGAATTTAGTTGTATTAAAGCACTTTCTTTGATTTTTCGTCTTTTATTATTGGGCTCTTTCAATATTATTTTTGTCGAATCCCATTGAATTTTATGCCCCTCTTCCCAAGCATGTTTGCAAATACCTGACTTAAAGAACTCCCTATCTTTGATATACTTTTTATGTTCATTTATTCGGACTTTCAATGGTCTAGATGTTTCACCTAAATAGAATTTGTCGCATTCACAAGATATCTGATATATGCAGTTTTTTGAAGATTGTTCTTCATTTTTTGGCTTCGTTTTTGTTAGAATAGATCTCAACGTATTGTTAGATTTGAAGCTAGTTCGAATATTGAATTGATTACCAATTTTCTTAATTCTTTCTGATAAACCCTTAACATACGGTATTGTCAAGTTTTTAAAAATTATGTTAGCTGAATTATTAATATTATTGTTATTGTTATGGGGTATTAACAATGAGCCCTTCTCTATATTCTTAATTTCTTTATTCACAAATTCTGCCGGGTAATTATTGGCATTTAAAACATTTTTCAGCAAAGTTTTCTCCTTTGTGAATTGATTATCGTTAGAACAAAAACGAAGCCAAAAAATGAAGAACAATCTTCAAAAAACTGCATATATCAGATATCTTGTGAATGCGACAAATTCTATTTAGGTGAAACATCTAGACCATTGAAAGTCCGAATAAATGAACATAAAAAGTATATCAAAGATAGGGAGTTCTTTAAGTCAGGTATTTGCAAACATGCTTGGGAAGAGGGGCATAAAATTCAATGGGATTCGACAAAAATAATATTGAAAGAGCCCAATAATAAAAGACGAAAAATCAAAGAAAGTGCTTTAATACAACTAAATTCAGATAAATGTGTAGCTAGTATTTCAGCCGAATGTAGTCAAATTTGGTTACCAATGTTAGAAAGAGAAATTTCCAATAATCAATTACCGGCGTTATCAGGATAGCATCATAAGTTTTTATCCAGGTTTTCTTATGATTTATCTTTGGAATGGTTGTTAATCGATACACACTTCAATACACAAAATCACCAAACTGAGTTATACATATTTTGAAAACCAAATAATCATACACAAAAAAGTAACAACAAACGCGTTTATATTAACAAAATTTCCAAAATAAGCAAGAAAAAAGCGCTATCCCAATAAAAACCGTTCCTGGAACGTGCACTTCACTGGATTCCATTTCTAGTGGACTACATATCGTTAGAATGTCATGAAATAAAATATTTTATTTCTCATTTTACCAGAGGTGTGATCTACTATGAATGGACCTTAATAAAATTTGACAACAAAGTTTTGTAGTCTTAAACTTCAAAATATTATTGATTGTCTAGTTGTCAAATTTTTTTCGTTGTGTCAGATAGGGACCAAAAAATTTTTCATTAATTCATTATTAGTTAATCTTGACAACGGTAGCTGGAACGCTACCGAAACGTTGAAATAAAAAATAAAAAAACATATTGTGGTTTCATTCCCAAGAAAATAAGAAAAAATTTACATTCTTACATGCTTCTTTAAATTACAAAAAAAAACTGAAAAACGTCGATCTTATTTAACTTTCTTGTTAAACTAAAATTCCACTTTTAGTAGCAGTTTCTTTTATCCTCACTACGTTACTTATATTTCCCAAAATTTAGAATAAATTAAAATTCAACAGCGTAAAACAGTGACGTATTTATTCCATTAGCAACGTATCCATACTAATGTCGAATCTTTGATTGCAGCTAAAAATAGGGGTATCGCTATACCATTGGATTTAGAAAGTCAAGTAACTGCTATGTTTAATAGAGCAACAATTTTAACTAGACAGACTAGTAAATGGTTACAGGCTTCTAAGGCTCCGAAAATGGAGAGATCACAATCACAGGTAGATAATGCGTTTCTTCTTCTACCATTTACATCAATACAAATATGATTGACTTATTTTTAGATTATGAGACTGGATAGAAGTATTATAGAAGGCTTGCAAGATATCGTATCGGTACTAGAAGATCAGTTAAAACCTTTAGTACAGTCAGAACTTTCCCTGTTAGTTGACGTGTTATATAGACCGGAATTGTTATTCCCACAAGGTACTGAACCCAGAAAAAAATGTGAAAGCGGTGGATTTATTAGAAGGTAATTATTTATATCAGAATTATTTCAATTTTCGGTACAAGATCTTGAGTCCACTTCTACATGTTGAGAAATCTGGTAAGTCAAAGAAAGAACCAGCTTTATCTCAGCAGAGCTACACGAGTTGACCTTAGATCTTATTCCTTGGAAAAACATTAAGTTTTCTATTAAAATTTTTAGATTAATCAAGCACACTGAAAAACTTATGGAGGAAAAAGAAGAGAAGCTTTGTGTTAAAGTTCTGAGAACGTTGAGGGAAATGATGGCGATCGATTGCGAATATGGTGAAAAGGTTATAAATTATATAAAAATTTTATTTTTCAAATTTAAAACTGACTTATTTTTTTTCACATGCCGCTTAGAACGAAAAACAGTCTGAAATTGAAATGGTATGATATTGAAGTTTTAAGTGTAGTAGTAGTTTAGTGTGGAGTTTTTGTTTTTAGCCTGTTTTAGTTTTTGTAGTTTTGCAATAATGCGTAACATTCTTCAGGGTGTATAGCTCAACTAATTTATTGGAACGTAAAACACATACATACAAACTTTGGCAACGGTAAAATACGTCATATGAAGTTTAACTGGAAAAATATTATAATAACTTACTTTTTATAAAAGAATGACTGTTTCTGAACACTTACTATTTATTGTATTTTATGCAATTTAAAAAAAAATAGATTTAAAATATTTAAAAATTATACAGCCAGCAATTCAAATGCATAACTGGAGTGTTTTCTTTGATGAAAGCCTGAAATTTAAGAACTGAAAAATGTCTTTTGACTTGTATCTAATTTAACCCGTCAAAATTTAGAATTTTCTTTTGCTAGTAAAAATGTATTAAACAGCAAGTACAAAAATGCACAACGCTATTTTATTCTCTTAGATCATAATCTAAAAAAACTTGAATATCTAATCACATTCTCATGAAATAATAAATCAATGTTGTGGCTCATCATTTAGATAATTTTTTATTGTATTAAATAAAAAGTAACATTCAATTTGTCACAATTCAATTCAATTTAATTGATAGGCTGCTTTTATTGTCACTTTCGGTCTAATATTAATTACTTTCATATAATAACGTTTATAATCTAAGTGTATTTTAATATGCTATACACCCTGGTTATTTGTGTTTGAAGTCAGAATAACCATTATTTGAATTCATATTTGTGTTTTATTTTCATTAATTATTAAGAAATTTTTACAGGGTGATGTTCTTAGAAACAGTCTACTTGCGCGATATTTTGGAAAAGCTTTTGTTTTAAATAACAATTCGGTGGAATTGGGTAGTGCACTACTTTTGCCTGCGACTCATGGTCCTGGAGGTATGTATATAGATCTGGTCAATTTTTTACCGACCAAACCAGAAATTAGTCCAACAACCCTCTATGTACTTAATTACAGTTTCCTGTAAAAAATTGTCATTTTAGTAAAGCGTGTTATCAATAGATGTAGAAGATAATAGTTAAATACTATTATTACGTCTTACAAAGTACAAAAATACTTTTCAAAGAGCAGACCGTTCACTAAGAAGCAACAACTACTTCTCTGGCTATATACCACGACAGACATTGAATTACATATAGCCAGAGAAGTAGTTGTTGCTTTTCAGTAGTATTTGAAAAGTATTTTTCAAAAACTGTGTAAGGCGTTATAATAATGGTAATCAACTATTATCTTTGACATCTAAACCTCTATGTGTATACCGTTCCTTTATGGTCGGTGAATAAATCACTCAAAAGGACAACAATACATCTTGAGTTTACTTTAATTTTTAGCGAAAATTTTAAGTAGAGCAGGAAGAACATTACATGAAGTACAAACACATCTAGATAGAGAGGGAGCGTCCGATATAGTCGTAGAGTTAGTTATTAAAAGTGGAAATTCGCCGTCAATATTTAGTGAAGCTGTTGAATTAGGTATTGCCCTCCTTGAAGGGGGTAACCCGATTATACAGAAAAGTATGTTCAATAAATTACTTGGAGGTGACATGAGCCAATCATTCTTCAGGGTAGGTGACTTGAAAGAAAATGAAAATGTGAGTTCGAAAGCTTATTAATTTTTAGGTGTTCCATGACAAAATGAAAGACGCTCAACAAGAAATAAAGTCTACAGTTACTGTGAATACTTCGGAATTAGCTGCGAAAGCTCAAGAAAATAAACACGATAGCAAAGAAGGTGACAAAATGACTCAAAAATCCGACAGTAAATCAAACGGAATACTTATAACACCTGAACTGAGAGACGAACTAAGCGTTGTAGCTGCAGAAACCAATGCTCAAGGAGAAGACGGTGTAATTGCTTCCACAGCATCTTCATTAGAAGATTTATTAGCTGAAAAATTTGAAAAACAAAGGGAACGTGAAGACCCGAATGCTTTATCTAATAAAGTGTTGATTATGCAACCGATTTTGAGATTTTTGCAACTACTATGCGAAAACCACAACTCATCTTTACAGAATCTTTTACGCAATCAAAATAATAAAAGTAATTTCAACTTAGTCTCGGAAACCTTGATGTTTTTGGATTGTATATGTGGATCTACCACAGGAGGCTTAGGACTCTTAGGTCTATACATCAATGAACACAATGTTTCACTTATAAATCAAACATTGGAAACTTTGACAGAATATTGTCAAGGACCATGTCATGAAAACCAAAATTGTATAGCCACACATGAATCGAATGGCTTGGATATTATAATAGCATTAATTTTGAACGATATAAATCCATTAGGAAAGTCCAAGATGGAGTTAGTATTAGAATTGAAGAATAACGCTTCTAAACTACTACTTGCTATTATGGAAAGTCGTGGTGATAGTGAAAATGCCGAAAGAATCTTATCAAACATGATTCCAAAACAATTGGTTGACGTTGCTTGTAACGCTTTTCATCAAGAAGAAGAAAACAATGCTTCCGATGATTCAAATGGTGAAAACATGGTATCCCCAAGAGAAGTCGGTCATAATATCTGGATTTTATGCCATCAACTCGCTCAACATAACAAAGATTTGGCTTCATTGCTCAAACCATCTAAAAATGGAGATCCGAAAACTAAAAAAGCTGTGGATTATTATGCTCCTCATACTGCACAAATTGAAATTGTTCGACAAGATCGTACTTTAGAACAGATTGTGTTTCCTATACCGGAAATTTGTGTGTATCTAACAGATGATACCAAGATTCGAGTTCTTAATACAGCGGAGAGAGATGATCAAGGTTCTAAAGTTGCCGATTTCTTTGATAGGACAGAAGATATGTTTAATGAAATGAAATGGCAAAAAAAACTTAGAGGTGAGTAGTTATTGATAAATTTTCAGTTTTCGTTTTCTAATCTATTATTTTCAGCACAAACGGTGTTGTTTTGGATTAGTAACTATATGTCGTTATGGAGTAACATTCTATTCAATTGTGCTGTAGTTATCAATGTAATCGTGGCTTACTTTTACCCATTCGATAATGTCGTTCCAAGTAAGTTTGTTTTTAATATTCGTACCAATAGATGAGTGTTTATTAATGTGTTAGAAAGAAACAAGTATTTTTGATAGGAATACACTCTGTATATTTTTTAGCTATCGATTCAACCATCAATGTACTTATTTGGTTTGCCATGCTGTGTTCTTTCGCAATAGTGATAACATTACCTCGAAAAACTGGGATTCGAACGTTAGCAGTTTCTACAATTCTCAGACTGATTTGCTCATTTGGTCCTGAACCAACACTGTGTATATTGGGTATCTCAACTATTTTACTAAAGGGAATACATCTAGGTAGTATAATAGGAAATCATGGTACACATACTAAATCGTATCAACAAATGATTACCGATGCGGAATTGCTGTATCATGTGGGATACTTATTGTTTTGTATCTTGGGACTTATCACACATCCGTTTTTCTATAGCGTCCTGGTAAGTTGGATTTCATCTTGTAAAAATGTCCTTTTAATAAGATATTTGCTTATACAGAGTATTTTTTACTTTAGTCAAAAAAATCCGGCCACCAAAAATGCAGAAGCTACAATAGGTAGTGTCAATTGGTGCTCAATTGTAGCACCATGCTTTATGAACATTTGGGGTTTTTATTATGCCGGTTTTAAGCAAATAGGATAAGGTCAACGTCTCTTTCTAATACTTGTATCTCTGTTTTTAATACAACTGTGATTTAATATGTATTTTCACTATTTTTTAGTTGTTTGATGTTGTGTATCGCGAAGAAACTTTATTAAATGTAATCCGTTCAGTTACTAGAAATGGTCGATCGATAGTGTTAACAGCAGTCTTAGCCTTATTCCTTGTATACATATTTTCAATGATAGGATATGTTTTCTTTAAGAACGATTTTATAGTCAGCGTAAACAAAAAAAGTAAGTCTGTTCGATAATTATCTTTTTCCTTTGTTAAAGTGTTTGTGATACGGAAAATCAAGTTATATATTGAATTTTCATCTAATTTTTTAGACGAATCATGCGAAACCATATCTGAACTTACTGGCAAACTTTATGAAGAAGACGAAACTGGTCAATATTGTGAACTTGTGGATCCTGGTAACGAAAGACAAGAACGTGCCTGTGATTCTTTAAGAATGTGTATTATTACTACCCTAAACCAAGGTTTAAGAAATGGTGGGGGTATTGGTGATATTTTAAGAGCCCCTAGTAGTGAAGTAAGTTGGAAAAATTAAAGAAAATACATGAACTAATAACGTTTTTGAACTTTTTAGGAATCATTATTTTTTGCTAGAGTAGTATATGATTTGCTGTTCTTCTTCGTGGTCATAATTATTGTACTTAATCTTATTTTTGGTGTCATTATTGACACATTCGCCGATTTAAGATCCGAGAAGCAACAGAAGGAACTGATTTTAAAAAATACATGCTTCATTTGTGGTAAGTACTTAGTATACTTTGGTGCATGATGAGAGGCTGCAGGTGAACTAACAAATTTATTGACAACATACTAATAGTGTTAACGGTTGCTATGGCTTGAATATTAAAAATAACTAAACCTTAATCTAAGTAAAAAATAACTGCATGCAATGAAAAAAATTTCAATCTCTAACGTATTTATTGGATTTTTTTTTAGACTTTGAATGATTATCTTGTTATGAAGTATTTTAAAAGTTGTACTTGTAATTATTGATCTTCATGCATTTTGTTCATTAATAGACTGAAATTCTAATTAAGTATGAAATACTTTTTAAACTAGGTTTTTTTTTAGTAATACATGTTTGTCTAAATTCTTTGATTTTTAAAAAACTTGTATTCAGCTTGTCAAAAGTAGGAAGAGATGTGGAGATATGAGGGACTGCATACAAGATAGAAAAAGTATTTGGTGGTACGCGCTGCAAAAACTATACTTTCACTGACTTTACCCGTCGATATACCTTTAACAACTAATTAATTCAGCCGCTGCCCATTTCGCACTAGGAGGGCGTGACCACATTTAAAAACTGACATTTCTTCCAACTTTTGAATTAGAGCTTTAAAAAGTATAATTCACTAAAAAGATCGAAATGTAACAATATTAATATTATATCCTTATCAAAATTGGAGTCAAATTGATGATGTTAGTTCAAAGGGTTGAAACAAACAATGTCATTTTATAAATCCATGATAAAAAATAAATAAGTTAACTGACAGTTCATCTTACAGGTTTAAACAGATCCGCTTTTGATAACAAGGTTGTAAGTTTCGAAGGTCACATAAAATGTGAGCATAACATGTGGCACTATCTGTACTTTATAGTTCTAATAAAAGTAAAGGACCCTACTGAATTTACTGGTCCTGAAAGTTACGTCAACGCAATGGTTAAAGCTGCCAACTTAGAGTGGTTTCCTAGATTACGTGCCATATCCTTAGCAGCCGTAGAAGGAGAAGGGGAACAGATTGAGTTTAAGAGTCTTCAGGCTCAGTTGCAAAAGACGGAGGTACTAGTGACTACTTTAAGCCAACAACTCATGGAGTTAAAGGATCAGATGGCAGAACAAAGAAAACAGAAGCAGAGATTAGGGCTTTTGAGTTCTAATTCTGCGTATCTGCAGACTTCAAATCTGTCTTAGATGCTAGTCTTTAAAAAAGAAAAATGATCATTGAGGCACTCTGTAAACATT
This sequence comes from Lochmaea capreae, assembly GCA_949126875.1. Lineage (NCBI taxonomy): Eukaryota > Metazoa > Arthropoda > Insecta > Coleoptera > Chrysomelidae > Lochmaea > Lochmaea capreae. Next base: position 4,764,471 of record OX421402.1, read on the forward strand.
TTAAGTAAAATTAATAAATCTGACTACCAAAACCCAAACTGAACTGTTTCTGGAGGAAGTTTTTTACGTTATATTTTTTAAAGAATTTTGAATATTTACCAAATAAAACTAGGGTTATTTTATTTAGAATGTCTACAGATTGATTTGTCAGGAAGTATATCTTTCAATGCTCAAAACTTCAACTTAGGATATGTAGAATAGATTCCTAGCCAAATGTTCGATTTTTTGAGTTTTTGGGCCATGTTTTTATTTTTAATTTCAATTAATGGGTTCTGCTGTTTTAATTTTTAATCTCTTTATATTTAATTTGGTCATGACTATTCCTATTTCGTGTGATTAAAAATATTGCACAAGTTTAATGTGATGCAGTTCCTTTTAATTGAAATACAATTCTTATTTTATTATTTTTAAACGTTCCAGTGATATATATACATATTTTATTGAAGAATTTTTGTTTTATTATATTTATGTAAATAATTGTCCAATATAATTTTGTTTATTAAAGCAAATAATTATGTAATGTTATTGATACTAGTTGTCCTACAAATGCAATAATAACAATTAGAAACTAAACTTTTTGACAATTTGTTCATATATGAACATACAATTCCATGTTTGGGGGATCTGTTATTTTATAAATCTTCTAATTTACCAGAGTATTCATTTACTGTTGAATTGCGTAAAATATGCCAAAAATTGTAACTATTGGAGATATATTTTTAAATATAATATAAAAAGATTCTTGTGGGACACTTTATAACAAAACCATAAATATTTGCGAACGAATCTAATCATAGTCGTATGTTTTGTTAAATCTCTTGATAGATCTGTTATATAATTTTTCTACAACTATATTTAATATTAGGTCGAGTTTCTTGAAGAAATTAAAATTGTATTTCTTGTAATATTTTCAAAAAATTATTTAAAATTGAGATAAGTAGTGGTGGATCCTTAAATACTAATGTTGTATTTCAGGTAAAAATATTTACTCAAATTCATTTTTCGGAGTAGGACTGTCGCTTGGAATAGTTTATTTGACAAAAATGATTCTAAATTGTTTTAAAACAATCCTTATGATCAATTTACGTCACTTTTAAATAAGTTGTACTGGTCCAAATAGTTTTTCTCCAGGCGAATCATCACAATGGCGATTTGGATATTTACATCCATTTTCTGACTGCAAAAATTATTTTATTTATTATGTGATGCCATAAATTACTGTCGGCAATTATATTTCGGTACTTCTTTATTAGCTTATTTCATTATCTCTGGATTAGTTGAAATAATAACATTTCTTTTTACACCACCTCGTGGCATCTACGATAAATACAATTGTTAACGAAAATTATGAAACCTACCTTTTATCAATGTACCACCCCAACATCATATTCAATTAATTCCATTTTTCAACCAAATAATTTAAAGTACTGGTCCATATACACTAAATTTTTATTGAGTCAAAGTAGGTTTTTGTGAAAACCTACTCTAACAGAAAAATATTCTAGAGGGAGCAAACTTTATAGATTCCAAAATAACAAATACTGACGACGGAGAAATTAAATTTGGTAAGTGTACAGATAATTCAAATTCTGATCAGCAATTAGCCACTTTGAAATCCACATGGACGAAAAGCAGCTACATAGAAGCCACTACAACGTATTTTTAGTCTGTAGTGAAAACTAAAAAAATATTAACATTGAGTTTAAGGACCACCTGTTTAAACATGCATTTAAAAATCTATTAATATATTTTTCTTTTGAAAGTTTATTAGTTTACTGCATGGAATGCAATTTTTTTTGTTAAATTTGTGTTCTATGTTGTGGTTATAGGGTTGTATTTAAGCAATATTTGTTTTTAAAAAACCAGTAGTGTTTTATTGTTTGTTGTAATTTGAACTTTCTGTACAAATTTTATCTCAAATAAATTTCTATATTACGTTCGTAACAGTTTTAATTTCTTACAACACTCAATGGTGAAGTATAAATTGAAGAGAATTCTGGATCTGTCGACGAACACAATTTACACTCGCTTCTTCAAACAGGGTGAGCCATGAGGAAGCTCCTACGAGGATTGCAAATTTTCGAAACGAAATTCTCCTGCTTATAACAATTATAAATACAAACAAATGGAACTATGGAAAAGCACTTTTCTATTTTCGATTATATGATATTGCTTGAAAATATATCCAGGTTGAAAATAATAAAACAATTCTCATGGAATGTAAAATTTATTACGATACACGTCATTAATATTAGATAAATGTACACATGTTACATATCAAAGTATTTATTAGAATTGTGCTTGTAGGAAATGGGTTTTACATATTTGTGTAAACGAATAATATAATTCTGTCGTTTGTGCCAGAGATTTAAGCTTAACTTTTTTCTATGCACAGTGTGGGCCTAAATTTTGTAGGATTAAAATAATTAGTAAAATAAAAAGTTTTATTTTCATAATATTGATCTGTAAATTTTGATACTGCGTCTGTTATTATTTATGGGAACAACAATGAATTGAAATCTGCTCAGCTAACAATGACGCGTCTCTAGATAGAACATCGGTGCACCAAGAAAATATTGTGCAAAATTTATACCTTTGTGAAAAATATTGATTCTATTTATGGGGATACTAACATGATAAAACAAATAAAGCGTAATGTAAATAACTTGAAATTTCACTTTACATATAATCTACAATTGTTATTTTTGAGGATGTCTACATCAATAGGAATTGCAAGATTTTACGAAACCTCCAACATTTCAATAATCATATCAAACATAATATCTCCAGCAATATCATTCACGATTTCGCTTAAAACACCAAATTATATGGGTGTAATAAATGTCAAAAAGTCTACCTACACTTTAGTGTAAGTCAGAATCCGGACACTTGGAAATTTTGATTTTAGAAACACAAGACTCTTGAAGAGCTTACAGGCAAGATACTTTTTAACAAATAACATTGTACCATTACTGTACACAATCTTACATACTTTTTTTATAAGAAACACGAAATACTAAAAGATCACCGATGAACTGTCTTTGGAATTCAATTTTTTTATTGAACAACCAAATTTAAATAGAGCTTTTATCAATGCTGGCGATGTGAACATTGAACCATGGAATTTTGAGTCTTATTTTCCTTGATTTATCATGAGCAACAACAGTTGAAGCAATCTCTAGGATGATAATTGACTTTACACATTATGTACCTAACATCTTTACAAATTTTGAATATAAATTTAATTTCTAACCAGTGTTGAGTTCTTGGAATTGAGATTTTCAAGATATATTTCATTTGATAATGTTATTTAAAACTACTGTATATTGTTTGCAGATTTAACACTAACTTGAAAACTAGTTTTCACATAAGAAAAGAAGAAAATAAACATAAACTTAAAAACCTAAAATACATAAAAGTATCCAAAAATTTAAGAAATAATTCAGAGAATTGAAAATCTAAGCAGTAACTCGAGACATTCACAATGCAATATTTTTATCTGAACATACACCCATAATAATCTACATTATTACATACACTTTGTTTATCATGTTACTGTCATTTTGAAATCTACACATTTTAGTGTCAATCTTGTATATTTCCTTTTAATGGGATTGTTTATATAAATGTTCTGAAGAGGATGACTGGTTTAAATTTAAAGGCTCATCAAATTTGTTAGAACTTATTATTATCAGCATATTCTTAATTTCGGAACAATAGCTTATGTTAATAATGTCTAAGAATCGATCTTAAATTTTACAAATAATACTGGTAAAAATGAACATGAAACATTGTTATTATAGGTATTTAAATACTGATATCGTTAAGTACACATATTATGATATTTGGTTTTATAAAATTGACAGGTGAGTGAAACATATATTAATTTTTTTTAAGCAGATTAAAACTCTTAACTATTTACAAACTTTTTTTACAAAATTTGCAAAAAAATTTCCAAAATTTGTGACATTTATTATTTGAAGTAATAGTATATATGAAAGCTTCCCAGTTACAATATTAAGAATAATACAATACTTTTTTTGGGGTTACCTTTCATATTTAAAGGTAAAAAGAAAGATAAAACTCGTCTAACATACATAGTGATTCCTGAAAAGAAATTGACCTACGCATAAAAATCCAGGATATTCAAGTATATTTAACACGTAAGTAAAACAGGCACGTACAATTAACACTTATACAATTTTTTGTACCATGACTTTGAAAGCGTGTCTTACTGATGTTTTTGTAACACAACCCTTCAGCATACTTCAGATCTTTACTTCTTGTAACATTATACTAGTTTGTTTCAATAAGACTTCAAAAGATACTGCCAGGACATATGTTTTCGGGTAATATATATAGGTACATCTGGATACTTAAATTTCGATTGTAGCTAAACCGATATGTTCCTGTTCCAAAATATTACACATAGTAGCTATAAAATACAAATACTTTTCCGCATAATGTTAGTGGATACAAACATTCTTAAATAATCACACGTCATATAAGTATATCACAGTTAACACTTTTAAAAAAACCATCAAAATACATTTTAAGGTTTGGTAGGTAATTGGTACTGCCATGTAATATTTACACAGATTAAAGAGCAGTACCCAAAAGCCTATTTCATTTCAACGATGTAGTTCTTGTCACAATACTCTTAACAGAAGATCCTCTTGTTGAAACGTGACGAAGGCTGTAGCTATTGGCACGTTCATGCATGGCTCTTCTGTTTAAGCACAATGTCTGGACAAAGCTATCCCTGAAGCTCTTTGACATGAACCCGTATATGATTGGGTTGATGCAACTAAATCAAATAATTTCATTAGCAAATGAACAAACTGAATACTTATATTATTGTTTTTATAGAAAATGACTTGTACCACGAGAAATTCTTTTATTTTGTGTTAATTACATGAAAGTTAACTGACAGGTAAATAAGTAAATCTCACTCAGTTCAAAGGAAATAAAAATGTTGGCAAGCTTAGCATAAAAAGGGCCAACATACCTATTAAAGTAGGCCATTAAGGAAAATGCATTTGACATATATTTTAGAGTTCCAAATTTCATGAAAGGAAGCACGCCATATGCTGTTAGGACGTTATCTATTAACATGGGAGTCCAACAAACTGCAAATAGCACTACGACCGTTACCAACATACATACTACTTGCTTCACTACTGTAGTATCGTCTCTGTGACCATTTTTTATTTTTTTACCGTTATTCATATGAATGATTAGCTTTTTATTTTGGGAAATATATTTTCCAGGAATGCGAGATAAGCTACAAAGTTAACAAAAATTATCGTTATTTTGGTAATAACTATTTAAAACAATATTTAAATAATTATTGTATTTTATAATGGATAAATTCCACAAAGTATAAGAAACAATAATCATTAAGTACGTTAGATCCACATAACTATAACTTACACTTGTTCACTGGTCATTGCAGATCTCCTCTCCATAACTTTCCATATTTCCCAACAAATAAGTCCATATGAGAATGCCATGATGCAGAATGGACCAACAAATATTAGAATGAACATGTAAAGTTCGTGAAACTTGTGAATAGTTGGATTATCATCCCAACCTCTGACGCAGTAATTTGACTCATTTCGTTTGCCAACAGGTAAATGTAACTAAAAATGTAAAAAATGGATCCAATGTATTTGGTACGAACTACTGGGACACCATGTATTTATTAATACACTATTGGTATTGACGAAAAACTATTTAACAACCACGCCGTATTTATATTGTTATTGTTATTTTTTAAAAGTAATCACCCTGTTTAGCATATTTGTAGTATTTTTGGCATAGTTTTATGTCAATTACAATTACAGCTTTTGTGTTTTGGATGAACTTAAACATTCTATCATGCTATGTTCATTTCATTGTATTGCATAACATAACAATATAAACTAATAATCCAAATATAATTAGTGAAATTTACATTTTATAGAATCATTCGAAATGCCTAGATTACACATACCACCCGTGTTATATATTTCGTCATTTTTTTTAAATCGTAACCTCATGTTCAAAGCAGTAGGTTTATCTACCAATTTCGTTTTAAACTTTATTTTCTTTAGATATAACTTTTTTGTAAAACACTAGAAACTGATGGAATAATTAGGTCCAGACGTTTACAGAATACAGAAAAAAAAATAAAGTTATCACCCCAAAAACATCAAAAGAAAAAGTGTTTTATATCAAAGTTAGTTTGCTCTCACTTAATCTTTTGAAAAATGGTTTTCCGTGTGTAGTTCGGATTTGTTTAAGATATTTTAGTTGAATTTGACCTTTTTGAAATTGAATTTAATTTCATTTCAACTTTCTCGTATGTAGTGCACAGTGTTTTTAGAGAACAACGTCACGAAACAATTAAATTGGATAGGCCAGCATCTACAACGAATTTGAATTTCAAAACAATCTCACGAAAAGTAATTTCTCATTAGTGTGGGGTCTTTTAGAAGACAACGCCTCTAAGTTTGTATCAAACAGGAAGTTGAAAAACGTTATTTACCGATTGGCAAGTTTAACCCCTTAAAACCTCTCAACCCTTCTTCAAAGTATTAAATAAAAACCCCTACCTTGTTAAACATAAAATTGGATAACAAGAAATATGTAAATCATCTATACTGGTTACTTTTTACCGGCAATATGACACTTTTTATTATTTACTTACAACCTTTTATAACGCAATTAGTTAAAGAAAAACATTTTTCCTCAATATGTCAGTTATAGGGTTGAGCACCATGAAATTTTTGGGCGTTTACAATAGATTAACACTCACCTGTGCTTTTAAAGTTGGTGTTCCCAAAATTATGGCCAAAATCCATATTAATAGAATAATTCTCTTAGCCTGGCTAATTGTACAAACATATTTTGCCTTCATAGGATGTACAATTGCATAATATCTGAAAAAAACATGAATCGATAAAATTATACACACGTGTTCATTTATTCGAACATATGCTAATTTTGTAAAATATATTAATTTGATAACCTTTTTAATTCGGATAAAATTTTGTATAAATTGTAATTTTCTTTGTTGAAAATTGAAAAGGAAGTAATCAAATTTAGTGTGCTAGCTCAGTACTTTTTATTCTTAAAGCTTATCTTTGTTATAGCTTTAGCAACGTTATATCTTGAAATTAAATACAAAGTCCATATATTTATAAATAATTTAATCACATTTAGAATGTAAAAAAAATCATGAATGAAAATGTAGTCGATCTTAAATTAAATGATAATTAAACGGAAATCTTTATAAATGCAAAAAAAGTTGTACTCTGTCGCATGCTTGTTTCATTTTTTGCAAATAATTCAAAAACACTTCAGATATTGGTAATCGAAAAAAAGATTCTTTCTTCAATAGTAGGAAATTTCTTAACTCTACAATTTGGAGATAAAAATGGGTGAAAACGTCAATTTATTATACACAGTCAACTTTCAATTTTATTCTAGATGTGTGTGCTGTTAGAAATTGATAAACAATTAAATGTGAAAAAACCGAAAAAATAAATAACACTAAGTTAAAGTTATACTTTTGTAAATATAATGAATTTCATATATAAACTATTAATAAAAATAAGAGCATAATTACCTCTCTATGCTTATTGCTGTTAATGTTAAGACAGAACATATAGCCGATACATACTGCATATAGTGTATTCCTTTACAAACCACAGCTCCCATTTCCCATGTGTATGAAAATAATTTTGCTACCTAAAACAAGATCCACATTAAACCAAAACGGAAGAAGAATCTTAATTCCTAAAAAGTTTCAGTTATCATACAGATTAACTGGTTTAAAATTAAACAAAATTAAGAATGAAACTTCACTGCATTTAGAGTTACATCGACAACATTGCCAAAAACTCGCAATACCTATATGTTCTGATCTGGGAATTATTTTGGTTTATTTTATATGAATGGTTATAGAGATAATTTATAAAGTACTGTAATTGACAGTTTAATTTCTAATCTAGTCTCCAATATAAAATCAACCAATACAATTGAATATAAGAGTTAATAACCTTTTTGACACTTTTTGTCTCGGTAATATGTCTGTTGAGGCACATCTTAATGCATCTTTTTCCTAAACAGTATAGTACGATCAAGATATATAGTGATGCAAAGTGATGTCCGCATTATTAAAACGTAAAGCGATAATGATCTACATTGTAAGCCCGGCTAAATTCGTTCTACCTTTACATCACGTGTTAATAACAGACGGAAAATCCAATAGTATGATTACAGTATTTTTATAAAAATAATATCCTTATATCCATCCTTAAGAGATCTTATAGACAAGCAAAAAAAGTAATTTATTTAACGATGAAATATAACAATTTAATTTGTTTAAAACTTTATTATATTTGAACTAATGTTCAATTTAAACTTGTGACGCATTTCGCTAACACAGTAGCTTTATCTTCATCGTTCAGTATATGGATCTTCATGAAGCAAAAGCCTCATCTATTCAAAAAATGTATTTACTTTATTCTTCCGTTTTTGTCCCAGATGATCTGACAAATTACAATACTCAACTGGATCACTGTAGATAGACAATGGTTGGTTGGAGTACATACACTGTGCACATGTACTGTATATTAAAGAGCAACAATGTAGAACATGCTAAATTTCGAATCGGCAAATTAAGTGTAAGAGTAACAGTATCTAATACAAGTTTAAGTTTTATGGCTATACATAAAGGTGTGAAATGAATGCTGCTTCCAGGCTACATGAAAGGCTTTAATTTTAAAATAGTTTCGACATCCAATAGGTATAGTTTGTCCCAAAGTATATCGTCTTAGCTTTTGCCGGCAATCATCTAAATACGACCATTTATGACCTTCTTAAAATAATTTTACCTGAAATGAAACCCAACAATAGTCGAGTGGCAAGGGCGGGCCATCAGAATTAGATTTAGAATACTATTAAACCATACCAATAAAGTTGGATATTGTTTTTTTTACCTGATTATAGTTTATTTAACTTAATAGTATTTAATAATCTCTCATTTAGGAGGAAAAAGAAAAAAGTTTAGAGAAATGGTCTTCACATATTAAATAAAAAAACAAAGAATGTATGATAAAAATATAAAAAGATAGATATTTGTGGATTTGATGCTTTTTAAAATAATTTTAAATAGTGCTCCACTGGCGATCTCTTGTACAGCAGCTATTGGCCATATGATTTATTGCAATTAATTTTATGATTGCCGGCAAAAGCGAAGACGATATACTTTGAGACAAACTATATACCAATGTAACTAAATTAAAGTGTGTATAATTCCAAGTAAATGTTTTTGAACATTCTGGTATATTTTAATAGTTAAACATATGGCAGTAATTCATATTTAGTTGGATGCCTATAAGCAGATTTAAAACATGGGTATCTTTACTTTGGAGTTTTCCTATATTCATCAATCCTTGTCAACATGCATTGATTGCATATTTGATGGTCTTGTTTCCAGTTGGTTCCTATTTTGTATTAAATGTTAAGACATTATAATTAACTAATAAACTTTTGCAATCAGATTTAAGCTCCAAACAATATTTAATTAATTATAAAATGCTTTGTGAAATGTAATTAAATTCTGGATATAGTAGTAAGCGTAAATTAAAATAATTGGTTCAGTCGGTGAGTAAGATACCTGGAATATACTTAATTATAAAAGTATAAAAGCCAGATAACGTTTCCATTCCAAATAAAATATTTATTTAGGCTTTCTTTAAATGAAAAATTGTGTTGCCCTCTATGTCTTAAATACCTTAACCCATTGAAATGGACCACCAACTTGAAGATCAATATGTGTGGATAGCTTGAAATTACCCTAAACAGATGGGTTCACATAGAAACATCACATAGGTAGGTGTTTTGAGCGGGTATCAATCATAGTTATGCAGTAACATTAGCTCATAATGTCTAAAATTTTCTAGCAACATAACCAACATACCTGAAATAATTCCTTCAATCTTGTATAGTTATATAATTGATATCTATGTTTTCAATGAATTTGCTCTGTTGCTATGCAGATAAAAAGAACAGCAGTTAAATAAAACATCCCATAATTAAATGGGGTAAATAAGAGTCTTCAATTACGGGAATTTTCCGATGATTACAATTTAAACTGGCAATTTCCTTGTCAATGCGGTCAGCCCTTTTAGACACCAATATTTGAATTAAATTTATCCTTGGTACTAATTTGCAAAAGGAAAATGCAAGGCATTCAAGAAGTGATTTAGAGAGACAAATAGATAGAAGATAGTCTATTCGAAACCATGAGATACCATATTATTCAAATATTTCTATATCCAGATTTGCCCAGCCTATAACGTCCTTGAATATAATTCCAAGTTGGCGAAATATATTCTTCTGGAAGAATACATTAATTTTAAAGCTTGTAATAATATTTTTGAGTAATGAAACACTCATTTGAATTTTGGAGTTATTTTGGTCTTTTATCTACAAATGACTACATTCTTTGATAAATAAGTCTTTGTAGGATGTCATAAATAATGAAGAAAGCCAAGTTTTTCATTGAAGGGATAATCAAATTTCCTACAGAAGTTAAGAAAGTTACGTATACGTATACGAAAGTTACAGAAAAAATGCTAAAAATAGACTTATTTTGGACAAGTAGCAAAGCTCATTTATTTATTTAACACAGATATCGGTATATATATATATACATGTAATTTGGAAATTTTTATCCAAAACACATTTTGGCGTCTTAAAAACTATTCTAGTGAAATTTCATTCCGAATTCTGTCAACAACCTTTACCTATCCCATTATTGAAATATGGCGCTATAAAATTAATAAAAATAGTCAAAAATGCTATTTTTTGCTACTAAACATACGAACTGGATGAAAAATATTTGTTTTCATTTCATCTCCAAAATTTACCTCTACTCTTCTTATTTCGATAGTTTTATTACTTTTCGTTTAACATACTTCATATTGGTTCTAAAACGGTTACAATAATCAAAAATTTGTTTGCTTTCAAATATTTCAATCCAGCTTTCAAAATATCTTTCAATGAGATAAGTTAAGTTTAGTGATGGCTACAATTCTCTCAAAAGCTTGTCATGTTTTCAAATAACGTTTTTATTATTCTCACTGTGTACGTAATTTTAGTGGAATACATTTTACTTGCTTTTATCTACCTACGTCACCATATAAACTATATCCTCGAATTTTTCTAATAGCGATGATACTTCTTCTGATTCTACACAATATTTTGATTAATTTAAAGAAGAAACTGGACAAGTAGAAGAAACCATTATTGAAGACTTGTAAGATTAATTAAAAAAACACAGGAAACGTTTAGTTTTTGATGAAAAATTTGTTAAAAATAAAAAAATATTTAATTTACGCAACCAAATAAATTGGCAGATATGAGATGCTTACAGTTTGTAACGTTGATGAAGCTATTAATAGAAAAAATTAAAAAGATTACATATGAAGCTACTTCTAATAAAAAGAAAAAAAACCAAGAAACCATGGGAGTTAACAGAATAAATAAATAGAAAGGAAAAGAAGTATAAATTATTAAGAAATACTGAATAATAGCTTAGTAAAAACTGTAAAAAAGAATTTGTTGCAAGCCAAAAAACAATATAAAAAAAATCTACTTAATAAAACACAAAAAAACAGTGACAGTGACAGTCAAGCTGCCCTTAAAGCACTTCAGAGCTCTAAGGTAATATCTCGGCTGGTATGGGAATGCGACGAAGAACTTAGAAGACTGGCGACGCGGAACAGTGTAACACTGGAGTGGGTCCCAGGTCACAAAGGAATCGCTGGCAATGAAAACGCTGACGAACTTGCAAGAGCAGGATCGTCAACACAGATAAACGGACCCGAACCATCGGTGGGCATTCCACTAGGTCATGGTTAAAAGAACAACACAAAAAATACTGGAAGAATTCGCCCAGGCAAATACATGGGAAGAAATTATTTATAAAAGAACCATCAGAAAAAGTAGCGAAAGAACTGCTCTCAATGAGCAGGAACAAAAACTACGCACCATAACGGGGCTTCTTACGGGACACTATCCCACAAAGGAGCACCTGAAGAAAATAGGGCTGTATATCGGAGACCTTACATGCAGAAGATGCAAAAAGGACACCGAAACAGCTCTGCACATATTATGCAACTGTGAGAAGCTGGACCATAGGAGGCAAACACTGTATGGAAGACCCCAAATGACTCCAGAAGACTTCTACAACCAACCAGTAAAGAACCTGTATGAGCTAATACAGGGAACGGATTGGCTGTAGTCAGGACATTAGGAGAATCCACAATAAGCCCAAGAGGCTGAGGTGGTGCTGGCGAAGGGACGGCTCCTTTAAAAAAAAAAAAAAACTGACTGGTGTCGAGTGCATAGTACAATCGACGTGCCCTATAACGATATTGTTGTTTTTAATAATACTGGGAATTGGTAACCCAATTCGATTTTTTTTTTGTCTTCTAAATAGAAACTATCAAAATTGTAATCGCGTGTTGTCGTCATTCAGAGTGCATCGTGATAAATATTGAATCATTAAAGATGTTAAGTTCTTAAAATCATCGCATACCAAATATTCATTTATGAAAATGTTTACAGAAGTAATCAACTTTGAATATTAATAATTTAAGTAAAATCTTTGGAAGATTGTAAACAGAAACATGTTTATATTTACATTCTAAACACTTAAGATCGTATAAACTTTTAGAGCGTTACTTTTGATAGATTACAAGTGGCGATTTTCGTTTTGAAATGCACCAAGGACAAATGAATTATTATTGAAATATTGTCTAAAGTCTAAAGAATAAGACCAACTAACCTAGAAAACAAAATTGATTGCACATAATAAATCATGACAGGTTTAGCTATTACTAAAAATTGTTTTTCATTTAAAAACTTGTCGTCGTCAGTTTATATAAAATATTTTTAAATGTGTGCTCCTATTTTTGTATTTTGGTGTTGAGAAGGTAGAATCGTTGATTAATGGTGATATTAATAGTAATATAAACTAACATTAAGTGTTACCAAATTTTAAAGAGATTATTCTTCTAAAGGGGGGATTAATTTTTTTTAAATACTGAACGAAATATATGCCTTTTTTGTCCATTTGTAGATGGATTTAACAGAGCCTGGTACAATGGTTAATTTTTTAGTACGGCAATAATGATTCCAGTTATTATAACCAGAGCCAACGTACGTGGTATTAGTTGAATAAAACAAAAAAATTCGGTGCCAAGTAAAAAATATACACTGTGTCCGTAAAGTATGGAACAAATTCATTTTTAGCTAAACAGACCATTTTAAGAAATAATCCTGAAACACGTCGATTTTTGATTTTAATTTACCGTATTTTAAAATAATAATCTAATATACAGGGTGAATTACTTTCGAGTAATGACGTCACTGTCATTTTTTTTAAATGGAACACCCCCATTTTGTCTCAATTTTCGGATTACTCTAGCTGAACTGATTCCAAAAATGTATCACATGTTGATTCCAATTGGTACAGGGTAGACAAAAATACAATAGTTTTGTGTGTGCTCATAAAGTAATCCTGGAGGTTTTGATGAAAGTTTATGGTTTCAACAGGATGGTGTACCTCCACATTATGCTGTAGATGTTAGAAGGTACCTAGATGAAATTTTTCCGAACAGGTGGATTGGTAGACGTGGACCTATTGAATGGCCAGCGAGGTCACCAGATTTCAATACTTTGGGTTATTTTATGTGGGGCCATCTGAAGAATGTTGTGTATCAAACGAAACCAGCAAATATTCAAGAATTAAAAGAGAGAATTCGAACAGCAATAAACAATATTTCTCAAGACACAATAAACAAGGTTCAACAAGAACTTGTACACCGTTTGGGTTACTGTCAAATACAGCTAGGGCTGCAGTTCGAACATTTGTAAAGTCATGTATTTCATCATATTCTGTAAGCTAGACAATAAATATTTTTGACAATATTGTTAATTTAACTAATAAAGAATGTTACGCGTTACTTTATGAGCACACACAAAACTATTGTATATTTGTCCATCCTGTACCAATTGGAATCAACATGTGATACATTTTTGGTATTAGCTCAGCTAGAGTAATCCGAAAATTGAGACAAAATCGGGGTGTTCCATTTAAAAAAAATTGCGGTGACGTCATTACTCGAAAGTAATTCACCCTGTAAATTAGAATATTATTTTAAAATACGGTAAATTAAAATCAAAAATCGACGTGTTTCAGGATTATTTCTTAAATTGGCGTGTTTAGCTAAAAATGAATTTGTTCCATACTTTACGGACACAGTGTTATCGTTGCATTAACTTTTGGAGTTCATTATTGCCTCTAAAGTAAGTAAATATTGAACACATGTTAGTTTATCGTAATACTTCGTAATACGTCGGCAAACAGATACAATCATCAAAAGCTCGGATCTGCATCCTAATACAATGATATGTTATCAATAAAGTATCAATTATCATCATCATTTAATGACCCAAATAAATTTAACATCATAGTTCAAAACGTTTTCATTCGTTGTATTTAAGGGATTACAATGGTTTTAGCTACTAAAACAAGGGATTAATATTGTGTTAACATGTCAATGGAAATAACCACGTTCTTTTGTGCTCCTTTTTATGCTTTTGTACTGATTATTTGTCTGCACAGGTAGATTTCACAGTCTTTGGTCGTTATTGTTTGTGTTCTCTTGTATGGTTTCTTTTCCAGCAGCAGACTATACATAAGAAAAAATCGAAACAATAGGGAGTTAAGATGTATATCGAAATATTATACTGGCATTCACGTGTTTTTAAAGTACTACAACAGGTCTATCTACACTATAATGTAATGTCTCTTACCTTCACGGGAATGCAAACGATGATCAAAATCAAGTCAGACGAAGCTAAGCTAGACAAAAAAACGTTAGTAACGCTTTTCATTCTTCTGTATTTAAAAGTGGTGAAGACAATTAGTATATTGCCTGTCAGGCCCAAAATAAATGTGACACTATACACAATTAATGTAGGAAGAAGTTCGTTCCAGTTGAAATCGAGATTGTTTGTGTCGTAAGTAACGTTCGTGCCATTTCCCAGATCGTAATCGTTGAATTCGTTATTTATCATAACTTCTTGTTAGCTTAATGTTCTCTGTAATTGAAAGAAATAATATATTAGATTCGGAACAATTGCATCCTTTCATATAATGATGATTAAACACAATAGTAGGATGTGTTCATATTAAAAGAAGTATTTAATTTTGTATTTGGAGATAAGTTTGAAGTTAGGTTTACTTTTGTAATGTTACACTTTTTATTAGAGCAAATAAAACTAGGTAAGGTTAACACTAGAGGGAAAAATAGATTCGTCAATTCTAACGTCAATTGCAAAAGCTAAAGCACGCGTTCGTCCCCCTAGCCGAGTTTTTCTATGGATTGGCATTCGTCCACCCAACAATTACGTTTATTAGTGACTGATTGAGGCAGACTGATGCGAACGGATCTATCGCACCTAATACACCTGGTGTATTCTTTGATTCGAAGATTGTTCTTTATAGAGGGTTTTGCATTTGAAATTTAAATCTGTATTTGGTGGATTTTTGCTGTGACCCGACCAGATCTGCTTAGTGTACGCTCACCTTTAATCTGTTATAAATATTATTACTGATATTATTTTTGTGACGAAAAAATTAAATAATTTGTATAACCTCAGAAGAGGCTTTTTATTGTTGTACTTATTCTAGGAGTAGAAGTTTGCAATATTTAATTATGGTTTTAACGTGTTTTCTGGTAATCAAATTAATTTTACAATTTCAAAACAACGCTCTACATCTATAATTTTATATTGTTGATTTTAACGCGTCGGTGATTACGCGTTAGAAAAATGTCAATTTCAGTTATTACAATGTTTGTTTGTATAAATTAAAAATTATTCATGTTCATTATTCACAAATCACACTGTTTCAATTTTAAAACGAAGTGATTAATTTAAATAAAAGGTACATTACGTAGTTGTTTATTTTACTGTTTAAATAAAATAAAAATATGAATGATTTATTCATTCTGGTGCCTGGGCCTGAGCTGTTGAGCACAACCCAAACGAATGAATGAATAAATGAGGAGGAAACCAATATACCAAAATAATGTTGTATTGTGTTTAACTTAATTTACTCTATAAACTTAAGAGCCGGAGTCTAGTCAAAACTGGTTGGTACGTAACTAATGGCTAAAGTTTATCTTTACATATAAAATGCTTTGTCCTTATTGACTGACTGACTGACGGATCCACGCACTTCCTAAACCGCTGATCGTAGAGACCTGAAAATCAGTCTTGGAGATGATTCCGTGGAAGGCTTAAATTCTATGTGAATATTTAAAGTGTTTATTTTTATTAGAAGCATACTTTATCTTCTAGTTCTATTCTTAGTCAAACTATTTTTTTTCTGTATTACAGAGCGCTGTAAATTTTAAGTTTGGCTGTCTTGAACGAAGAAAACCAACATTCCAATAGGAGAAGAAAAAATAAAGTGCAACTTCTGTAACATTAAGCACACTGAACGAAACTGGATGAAAAGTGAAATTTAAAGAATGTTATGGGATACTTGAAATCAATCAACCTAATTAATAGTACCTAGTACCTATACATTGAAATTATATGTGAATTCTAAGATGTTGTTAATTTGATAAATAATAATATATTTATGTTAACTTGCATAAACCTCTAGAACGTACAAGGGCAATTATCTTACAAATAAAAATGTATTTATAAAAGCTTTCAATTTATTCATTTAAAAAAATAGTTCCTGAAAAAAACTTCAGCTTAAAATTTTGTCATTGTGTTCTAGGGCATCTTTTTATCAAATCTGAAAAGTATTAGTTCACAAACAGCGAATTAGATAGCTAAGTAATTTTGACTTACAGCTGTCTAAATAATTATATTATTCTGGAAGTCTATCAGTTAATTAAAAACTCGTATTGTTGTTGAAAGATATATTTGTTTCGAGTCTTTTTATTAAAACAACAAACTCTCTACTATCAAACATATGCTCATTGAGTTTATTTTTGTACATCGGAATTAAGTTCAAATGGATCGCTAATATCATTATAATCGACATGCATTCTATTTTTGTTAAACGTATCTATATCAACTCAAATTAATTTATTGGTGTGATTTATTATGAATTACACATTAATTTTCCATTATTTCTTCAATACCTATGTTTAATTTTATAAAAGTATTTGAATTTTTACTAAATATAATGAAACATTCAGTACTTTTCCAGGATGCTGAAAATAGATACTAAATGTTTAAACGATTAATACAGGAAAAATAATCATAGCAAAAAGTATTAGATGGATAAAAAATTACTATTTTGTTTGCAAGTCATTTACTTTGACCGTATAACCAGCTTAAAACGTAATATCAGTGCCCTAGTCATATTCTCAAAATTCCATGTTTAGAAATACCTACATTTTTCCATTTATATTCAAAATGTTCCAGTACAACACAAACAAAAATGTATGCAACAAGAGGAGTGTATCAGAATGATATTCGAAGAGAGACGACTTAAAAAACTGTACAGAAATTGTAACCTGTGTAGCCTGTGTAAAGTAAGAAAACATATCTATATAATGGAGAATATTAACCTTCAACCATTGAACAGAATAGATATTGTATAAGGTTTGTTCCAACTGTAAGGGAGGGTGTTTGCGTGTATTTTTCATTATGATTGTATGAATCACTTCAGGAACCTGAAGTGTGTGTTTTGCGTTGAGAAGTGCGTTTATTTGTATTGTTGTGAAGCCTCGCTGTCACAACTCACTTAAAGGCTTGGTGCAATGCAATACCGTCATTCATAGTAACATAAAAATACTAATTAAAAATCCTATTAGAACCATTTTCTATTTCTACACTTACGAAGTTGCGTGTATAAATAAAACGAGAGCAGGATCAAAATATAATTTCTAACAAAAGTCTCCAGCTGCAGGGATGATTTACTGTGAATGGAGTCTAACTACACTACTGTATTTTGTCGTAATCATATTATTTCTCTACGTGTATCTTATGATAATGCTATTTTCTTTTTCAATTTTCATAAAACTGAGATTCAAGGACTGACGTTGGTTCTGCTTATACTAATTCATTTGCTTCTTTTGTATTTTCCAACATTTTTTCGGTTCTTTCTTCTGACATTTATTCGATTATAAACTATTCTAATACGATTGCATTTTAAATTTTCAATTTAGAATTGATAAATCACCATAAAATATACTAATACATTAGATTTATACAATATTCTCGCTCATTCTTATACATAGCAATTTTTGGCTCTCTTTTAAATTGTCCTCCAAACTAGAATTAACTTTGAATTTATTATTGTTATTATTAAAATTAATTTCCGCTTACCTAATATTTACTTATATTTGAACACAACGGTTTACACTGTACTATAGCCAGTCTTTAAAATGTAGACTGGGATTTTAAATCATATTTTTCGCGATTGGTACCTCTTTCAAACTACCCGCAGCAGACTTAACCTTGAATGTTGTTTTTATGTATGTAGCTATTTTAGGGTCTATTCCAAAAGTCGTTGGATGGAGCAACGAACCTCCGATCAAAACTTACAACCGCTTAATAATTACACACCGATTTTATTGCTTGCTCTTTTTTTGTTTGAGTAGGTAACAACCCATAAACGTTGTACAGTTTGGTACTTATTTTTAGAGACTTTTCTATTTTTGTTAAGTGAATTAGTTAATTGGATGGAAACCAGTTACAACAGGTCAACGATATGTCTCGCGATATTGAAGAAATTGTATAAAAAACTCAACTAAAGAATCTAATATTTTTTGGTACCTAATGTTATATTTCTAATAACCAAATATTGTAAATATCTTTTAAAATATAAATAAAGTACAATATTCATTTTTTTCAGATGGCAATAGTTTAAACAGTTGAAAAACCAAAAAAAAATCTTTAAATCTTTACGACCGCATGTCGGTGACTTTGTGAATGGTTCTTTAACAGAGATCCTATACCTATGTGTAATAGGATAAAGAGATCTTTATTTCAGAATACTTAAAAATATTTATTCAATGACATTATATAACACCTCTTTCTTAAATAAATATTTATTCGTTAATCTAAACATAACGCAACAATTGTAGGAAATAGATAATTATTATGGTTAACATCATGCTTGAACCTAAAAAATAATCTTATAAATAATGCAAAAAGGTATACAACTTTTATAATGACTACTTATAACTAGTGAAAATAGTCAGAATGATTAAGTAGAATAGTTTATGTGTTTACCACTTCGGTAGTTACTAACTTAGTACGTAAAATAAATGTTTTGCATGGAAGAATATACATGTGAGGTACCTAAAAATATATTTCCAGTTTGCTTACTACATTTCCATTTATAAATGCAAATATGTGGTGATGGTGGACACGTAAACTTTTCTAGTGTTGTTAAGGTTTCACGAAATAGTATATATTGTGTCACAAAGGTAGAAAATGAGCTTTAGCAGCCCAATCCGTAACGTCACACAAACGTTTTTCGCTCACCGAATAAACCAAAAATTGGAAAATATAACAAACATTTTTGGCATACACTGACGTTTAATTAAAAAATTCATGTGAAACGTCAAAGTAATCTAGTGACAGATGGTGAACAACTTAAAAAATCGTTATGGATTTTCCGCCCTATTTTTGGTGTCCATATGATTGGTTTTCCGGTAAGGTACGCGAAAAAATATATTAACGATGTCGCAAACAAATAAACATGGTAAATTCACTTTAAGTATATCCTTACTTAAGGTGCTCAAAGACTATAATTCAGTTAAATCACAATTTAACATTTTTTGCAGCATAATATTGGCTGTGAATAAAATCCAAAAATATGTTGGATTTTCGAATGTCACATTTTGTCACTTAGGTGAATATTTGAGTAAATAAAATTGAGGATATTTGACCCGGGAAAATTTTTCAAAGTATTATGGAAATTTAAAATGTAAAAAGCAGAGTAAAGGGGAGATTTTCCATGAGACATGACGTGAAAAAAATGTTTGAAAGGTTTTACCAATAAAACGGAAAATACTATGTAGGTAGAGTCCGTTTCAATAAGGAAGAAGCCACCTGAAGTTGCAGTCGATGCGCGACCTTGATGTCAAAACCAGCGCCATATTTAAAAATTGATATTTTAATCTAAATCAGTAGCGTAACGTTTTCACATTTTGTGGGGTAACACAAAATTAGTAGTATTAGAACCATATAAATAACTGCTAAGTGTAGCAGACTATATGAATTATTAGCAGAATTCAATTATTTTTGAAGTAATGTATACTCTTCCATATATTTTACAACAATCTGAATGCCATGAGTAATATATTGGATTATACTTTCTTATTTGACTTACCGATGATTTTTTAAAGGAATTTGGATTCCATGTTCAGCTTCAGACTCCATAAAAGTTGCAACGTTTTCAAGAATCTGTCGGCCTTCACTGTGGATAACTTTTCTTTTAACACCAACCAGTTTTGTAGGAGGCATGGTTTTAGATAAAATAAAAAACACAGCACTCACAAATAAACTAGCAGAACGTCTTAAAATATTCAAAAATGAAAAATATTCGACAGTAAATGATTGTTTCAAACACAACCTCAAATGTCAACAATTTAATTGCTGTCGGCATGAAACATCGCTTGTAACGCCAATGGCATGGAACGATCGCTCGTCAGATTTTGACTTATGCGCAGGTCGGTACGCCAACTTCAGGTGGCTTCTTCCTTAGTGAAACGGACTCTACCTACTTTTTATTCTATAAAAAGTGTTAAAGCGAGTTTATATTCTTTTTCGCACATTTGTCTACTAGCTGCTTTACGGAAACCTGACAACTATCCACGAAGAGTAATCACCTTCAACAACATTGGAGTTATTACCTGCACTGGTTTGCGGATGCAATTAAAACCGTAGAGCGTTTAATATATGATAAACCATTTAATTAAACAAACACATTATCATAAAGATAATGTTTCTTTTAACCTACACATTTAGTTGGGTAATATTTAAAAGAAGTACAGATCAGACAAAACAATTTTCTTAATAAAAAGATATATTTATGCACGTAAAAAACTGTATCTGTAAACACTTTTTTGATACCTTGTTATTTACCTCCCAGACCGAACAATTAATTTATTTCTTCAATAGCAATTATGTGTTATTCTAACTTATTGAAGCATGAAGTTCAATATCTTCTTGCTGTTATTTTTATTAGGTTCGATTTAATGATATTACTAATAAATTATAAGTCTAGAAATAAATTTAACGACTTTAAGTATTTATTAAAAAAATCTATTTTATGGATGTAAGAAATGAAAGTTCAAATAAGGTCAAAAACTTCACTATCAATTGCCAAATATAAAAAACATTATTGTAATAATTTTTATTTCTTTATCTTGCAAATAACACTTGAAACAGAGGAACTATACTACTTGTTTAACTTTATTTTTGGTTAATGTACAAAGAAATTAATTAAATAATAAGAGTAGGTATACTGTTTTTTCTCGGTACCCAAAAAACTGATAATTTAAAAAATTTGCACTTACATGTTACATATTGTTTCAGTTTTCTTAACAACTTTTGTACAAAAAGGAACTTTGGTTGAATATGTAAAATTATGTCTGAGTAGTTTAAGTTTAAAAGATGCACAACTGTTTCTTGGATAATCAAGCAGTACAAGACTTAAACAGAAGAACATTTAACTACTCGATAGCGGCATTGCTGCCAGTGGCGTATTCGCGTCACAATTCGTGTTCTTGTAAGTTTCAAATCAAACTAAATTTGTTCATTCTTTAAAGACAATTAAGTACAATTTTATGTATTTTACAAAAAATAATCCAAATATCCGTTATATACCTTACAAGCCAAACCATGCTTTGTCCAACTGTCTTCCGACACATTATTATGAATGCGAGATATTATCAGCCTTCAGTCTAAAATATAAAAATAAGTTTTTCAAAAACAGTTCTTTTTAACAGATGTCAGACTCTACGTTTTCCAAGGATTTATTTCCTTCATTTATATGGTTTGACGTCGTAACATAGATGTTTTCATTCCCCAATCTTCTACTTAGACTCTATCATTATAATTTATTGTTCAGATGAAAATCTTCTAACTAATTGACAGAACGCCGATATTTTCTAGGTGTGGAAGAATAAACCACAGTTTTAATGTAACAATTGTAAAATGTTGATTTTACTTTGCCGGTCGATCGATTTTATCTTAGCATTTAAATATACTCGTAAATCTAGCTCCTACATAATGTGTACTTAATTTAAATTGTGTTCAATACACTATTCTGTAGCGATTTGAGAAGAGTTATAACTTTTCTCTTACTTTGAACTAAAATAAGGAAATACAAAATATAACTTTCAAAAATATAGAATATAAAAGGAAAATTTACAGGGTGAAAGCAGAAATCCAGGCTACCGATAAAAAATTGTGATACAAGTCTTTAACTTAGACCTGCTATCCCCTTATATTTTTGTATTCTTTCCTCCAGAAATTTGGAAGCTAATTCTTCCCATAATAATGAAATTTTAGAAAAAGTTTCGTGCGTATTATGGATGCAGCCGAACCTGGAAGAATATCAAAACGAGTTGCATATGTTGAGATGTTAGTACAAGAAAAGTAGCATGTAAGAGATTCACATTTTATTATAGGAAATGGCCATTGGAAGAAAACTAGTTAAATGAAGTTCTAGTCGTGAGAAACGGAGGTAAGTATCTAGGAAGAAGCCTTTGTTCGAATGGGATCATCTGAAGATTATACAGGATGGAGTAGAATCTTCCTAAACGAAAAAACAGTTGTTGAGGATTCATATAGATATTAATCGGGTAATAAATTACATAGTAAAATTGTAATCATGTAAATATTTAAATTATATAAAACTGTAAAGTTGAAGTAATAGAAAATCAGTCTAATTATTTGATCTTTGACATTATTTTCCATCTGATTTGTCTCAGCGGCTAATATTGGAAAATATATAAACAACATTTATTTCTACACGATTGATTGATGTATTTTAGCGGCAAGTAATTCCGCATGTAACAAATTATTAGAGCCACTGTAGACAAAACTTCTCTTTGTGTGCCATTCGTGCAACGGTATCACGAAACCACGTAGGTATAATATATGTAATAGGTACTTACGAGATATAGGATTAATTTTTCCTTCAAACGAAGAAGTAAGAACGGCCAATCCAGGAACTTTTCTAATAAAACTTACATTTTTAAGGAAAAATGTTTATAAATAAAAACAAAGGAAATTAAGTCCAGCTACAAGCTACATACTGGCTGTACAAACATTAAGAGCAAACAATGTTATTCATCACTTTAATTACACTGTAATAAAATTGAGTTGAATTTAAACATTTGCAAACGATTTCGAAGAGCCAGGGAATGCAACGAAGATTGTTCTGATAATTTGAATACCTCGACCGTGTTTAGTAGTAATGAAGCCGTTAAAATGGAAATTGACCACGGTTTTTTAGAGAATTTTTTAGGTGACCATACTCGTTTCATTATAAAATTAATATTATTGTTGTCTGTTTGGACTAAAAACATGGATATTTATACGAAAATTTGACTGGAAAACGGGATATTATCTGGGAGTTGAAATAATTTAAGAATTAATGCATCCTCTTACTCCACACTGAGTAAATATCAATGATAACTACATGTCAACTCATCATTACACAGGAGTATGGAAAATAAGTTTTATATATTTATAAAAAATAAGGCGACGGAATACAACACACAAGGACTTGAAGGATTTAACACAAAAACACTAAATGGTTCCTTAGTGAGTATATTTGAAACGTTTTTTTGAAAGAAGTCATAGTACCTAAAAGAAAAAAGAAAAATTCATTAACATAAACATTAGTTATGTTATCCTTCCTGTAACTAAAATGTTTGAAAATAAAATTTAATGGTAAGTGTAACCGAGATCAAGAAAAATATATTTCAGCTAAATAGCGACGAAAACATTAAAAACATATTTTATGGCATGTCCTGGTGATTAATTATTTTTACATTTACTCAACTGCTGAATTTAGTTCGAGGTGTTAAAATTTTTATTTACTTAAAAGAAATAATTCCTTTTCTAAGCGAAAATAAAATTGTCCAGGCATAATCTGCACACCCTGTCACTTCTATTATCTGCAAAACAAATTTATCATTGTTTCACGTATAAACAGTGTATAAATATAAAACCAGATTAAAAATTAAATCCACAACATTAAATAGCACACGCCTGCAACGGAACAAGGATTTAAAATGAAACATGAAGAATTTTCAAACATAATGTTTTGATATCAGTTTCGTGTTTCATACAATAAAGCAGCATACAGTGAGCGTCTAAATTTTTTTTCCCTTTTCAATAGCCAACCAAGAGCTACTGTATCAAAAATCTTATAATTTGAAGTTCCTAATAAAACAGTGGTACGAATACCTATCTATCGCATAAATGTTAAAAGTGATATAAAGTATGCTCATGTGACATACGTTAGATATGTAGTTTTGTTCAAAGTAGGTGCCCTGTATTTGAAATCTCGTGGCTTCCGCATTACATTGATTTTTTGATTTTTTGCAATTCACTGAATAAGATCGGTTGTAGTTTTTTTTTTAAGTATACAATTCGGTTAACTCCTTTTCTTTTATAACAAACATGACTGCGTAATCCGGTTTGTGGTAACTCACTGGAAAGATTAAACTGTCTAACAGTAGTTTTTTGTTCGTACATACTGGATATTGATACAGTGTCATAAAAAAAACCTTACCATCGTATTTTTTTTACTATTCATTTTATAAAAAAAAATGTATGAAACTGTGTGCGTTTTTAAGGAAAATAGGAACACAATTGTTAAATAATATTACAGCACGTGAACTCTGTAACAGAATAGAAAGGAAATTTCTTTCTATGCTAGGAACACAAAACAGTCTAACCCACAAAACAGAATAAAGGTTGGACTGTTTTGTGGGCTAGACTGTTTTGTGTTATTAACATAGAAAGAAATTTCCTTTCTACTCTGTTACAGAGTTCACGTTCAGGTATAATGTAGAAATCAGAAAAAAATGCAAAATAATATACCATTTCAGAATGACGTCAATGACAGTGTTGTTACCTAATTGTGGAATGAAGGGAGCAAGAGATAAGATCTTTTTTTGGTTTAACCAAGCGAGGTGACTATTTAATTAATCTTTTTGTGCACCTCAATCTGTTACTCTTGAATCACATAACTCTTTTGTTGATTGCTTTTTTCGTCGTTTGACATTTTAATGATTAATTAATTCAATTCAGAGACAGTTTAATATATATTACATTGACAAAGTCTGTCTGGCAACCAACTGACTTGCACCACATGTCAAAACACGTAAACTTCAACTCCAGCAGATCGGCGGACCCAGCCCAATATGGCCGACTTGTCAAAATAAGGGAATTCCGATATAAGCTACGCTTATGTCCATCACTTTTCTCTTTGACAATTCCAATATTAATTACTCTCGAGCGGTTAAAATCTGCGGAAATTCTCCAATATGCACTTTTATTTATCAAAATATTTTAACACGAGTAATAAATATCCAAATGTATGAGATGATAACCCAGCGGTGACCTGCAATCGCTAATTTAAACGAAAATTGATGAAGTAAACGAAAATCTTTATTTTAATTTTTATATTGTATTTGCTCGAGATCCTTCAGCAGTTTTTTCTCCATGTCTCTTTTTGTTTCATGACTTTATATTCGTTTTGTTTTACCCTACTTAGTAAATTATGGCTAGATCAAGGAGACGAATAAATCGCCAATTTGTTCAAATACTTTTTTATTTAATAACATCATTTCCGATATAAATACTTACCAAAAAGCGTTTAAATGGAATTAAATATTTTCCATTTTGATTCGTTGTGAACGATACCTATTATCATTTTCACTTCACTCTCAAATATTAGAAAAAAAAATTGTTTCAGCACACTTGTGAACAAAATAATGATAAAATATAGCGTAAAATGTAAATATATTGTGAACTTCTACAGCATTAACTGAAGTATATCAGTACTGAAACAGTTATCTGTTTTATTCGATTTAACATTTCAACGTTGCTGGTAATATTATCCAAAACTGGGAGATTTAATCAACAATAAAAAAATGTATTATTTGTTTTAAAACAACACGCATAATTGATTAGTTATTTTTTAATGGATATATAGGTAGATCACAGAACATATAACTAGAATCCTATGATTTTGTAGTTTCTGTTTTAAAATTAATAACAAAAATACAGTAGGTAGCTACTAGCCAAATATCATTGACAATTATTTGATTCGTACACAACTGAAATAATTACACTCTATAAAAACTGTAACCCCATTTATGAATTAAGTATATATTTCAAATGAAATAAACGACGATGGACTGGTTGAATGTAGATCATCATGTTTTCATGGGACAGTATATACAAAACAACTCGATAAGTTATTTTTCCATTACTTACATTTAGGGCCAACTGCACCGTTTCTTCTTCTAAGTAATACTTTCGTAAGTGAAACTTTATTCCTTAAGTAATACTCAGTGTAATTCAACTGCACCGCGTCTTATTTAGCTAAGTCGACTAAACACAGGATGTGGACAGGCGGACAGGGATTTTGGTTCTGGTAAAAATTGAAATGTGACAGATATGACACTAATTAATCATGAAAATGACAATACAAAATATAATCAATATTGAAGTGTGTATAATATATAATCTTTGGTTTGTGATTAAAATGGATAAAACTACAAAGGCAGTGCGTGCCCACCGCGGCCCTAATTTCAATAACGACGAAAGTTTATATTTGATGCATTGTGTAGCAAAATATAAAAAAATCGTCGAGTGTAAGAAAACAGATGGGATAAGCTCTATATCCATTATTAATTCCATTTTGCTTGATTTTATAAACTAACCTCTCTACTCTATATTTTGACAGTTTGGTCTGCCGAGACATAACCTCACTTTCACATAAGTGGGACTTAAGTAGAACCTAGACTTCGACTTACGTTAAGAACGACTTACGACGCGGTGCAGTCACACATGTTTCCTAAGTGTTACTTAAATCCTTAAGTAGAACCGGTGCAGTTGGCCCTAATATTCTTAAGACCTAAAATCATTGAATTTCAACTCACGAAAAATTTCTTTTCGAGCTCCAAGTTTTTACAAGAGGCAGATACTCTCAAAAGAAGGCTTTTTACATTGAACAGGACAGTAATGGTTAGTTGGTGTAGGTTGTCAAGTAAAAATGATTTTATTTCAATTTCACATTATCACACTGACTAGAATAAAAATACACTTACAAAAGTATTACCTACATGTGTTTAATTTATGAAATAAATCATTATTCGTTATTTATTAGTCAGCCTACAGTTAGCTCCCAGAGGATATGGATCTCACATCTTAGAGGATAATTTTCTCATTATTCTCAATACATCCTCCATTAACGAAACCAAGTTAAATTATTAAATGGATTGATTCAAAGAAAGCAGACTGTAATCATATCTTTGAAGTAGAAAATATACATAAACGTGCGAAATTGTTTTCATCTATTTTAAATAAATAAAACTGAAAAAATGCTATTAGAAACACCCGGTATCTATATTGGGTAACAGCTTGTGGGATTTTATGGCTATTTTACTGTTTTTCCTTTTTATAGCCACACATCGTTTACTTCCTTCCGTATTTAAGTGTTTACTGAATATTACTTTACTTTGAAAATTTTAGGGTTTTTTTACAATTAATGTTGTTTATACCGTGGTATTAATAATAAAAAAAAATATACATTACTATGGTACATTTTGTCAGAAAATGCTGCAGCTGTGAAACTGGATGTAACAGTTTAAAATGTACCTGCCGAAAACATGGTTTAAAGTGCACAAATTTATGCTCAAATTGTCATGGTTCTGAAAAATACTCCAAAGCTGAAGAAAAAACCTACGAGGAAGTTAATGATTCAGATGAAATTGTGGATGAAGAACCAACTTTTATTCGTCTATATAAAATTCTTGAAATACTTCTTGTACCCACAGTCATTCTTAGTCGTGCTTCATGTGTTATCGTTCATGTCAGTAACAGCAAGTACTCCAAGTGCCAAAATAAATGCCTGGTGATTCTATATTAAAAAAATAAATTTTTTTTGTAAACGTTAAAAATCACATGTCAATAATCACCTCTATAATTTATCCAGGAAGTTCTAGGTAATCAGATAACTTCAATTAATTTGTAATACCTAATTCTTATCATTTTCCTCGTCGACATCTGCTCGAGCAATAACTTTGAAGAATTTTTCACGTCTTGAAAATAATGTTAACTGAGGGTTCAAAAACTTTCGGTTGCTGCTAACATAGTAACAGGTCCTATCTAATTAAACTCTTAAAGCATGTGAGGGATTTTCAATAAGCTTATACTTGGCAGTTAGTAGGATCTTACCGGATTTAAATAAGCTAAGAGACAAAATAGGAGCAGGGGAAAACTGACAGACGTCTAAAATAGAGATAGGTACTTATCTACCTCAATTGAATAAATTTTGGAAACTCAAAGCGACACAGAGTTTTAGACTATTATTTTAACGTTATTGTCTACCTTGATGCGATAAAGTGCGCGAGATTTAAAAGAAAGTTGAAAATAAAAGATATTTGTTAAAAAATGCGATCTAAAAACACCTAATATTGAGGAGTTGATCCACAGCAAAGATTGCCCACCCACTAGCAACTAGCAACATTCTAATTAACAAATATTGATTAGTTAACACCTACATTGCTCCATTCGCAAAAGTACTAGAGAATGTCGATATCAAACTGTGTAGCGATACGCCTATTCATTGGTAAATACAGGTAAAATGGAGGTGGTACTAATTAAGGTAAGCGTCCACTAGGCGGGTCGAGCCGGGACGCAATTGAATTTATTAGCTACGGATTGAGACGGATCGAACGGATTTTATTTTTAAATATTGTAGGAATAAGGGAGAATCCAGGGAAAAAACGTTATCACCAGTATCTTAGATCTCTTTGTATTGTGACACTAATGAAATTAAAGATACTTTATATTAATTTTGGAAATAATAATAGCAGGATGCTGCATATACAAATTTCTCTTACGGATCCGGATTTTTGCCTCCTGGACGCTTACCTTTATCGTATTGTCTAAATTAAACTATAATCTCAATAATTAATCAGGATCTTCCTATGAACATTATCAATTACATGCTTAGCCTAAGACTGTGAGTATGTAGCTGTGTATACTATGTAAATATTATCGGCAAATCCATGAGTACGGATAAAAGCTAGAATGATGGATATTTCCGTTGAGTAGCAGTAAATGGGTTTTCTGGCGAGTTTAATGAAAGCCGGACCTCTAAATTAAAAGTATTAGTAGATGCACATTTATTAAAATAACAAGTGTTTTATTACCAGCATTCTTGTTGTGCCTGTAAAATTTAGTAAAACAAATATTCACATGCCTCGGTAGTTTCCAGCTCGAAAACCCAGATACCTACATTCAGACTTGTTGGAGAAAATCCAGAATAAATACTTGCCATAATGTGCATTAAAAAATATCGTTTATGATCTATTTATACCGAAATTAGAACTTCTATGATGCGGATAAAAGAATTTGTAATATCTACCGTTTTTAATTGACAAACGGTTGACGTTTTTTAATTAGTATCAGAATATGAATTAAAAAATCTGCTAATGTATCAAAATTATGGATATAAATCGACTCGATATTAATTTTTCGTTTTGCCTTCGTATTTTTTTATTAAATATTTTATAAAATTTTCAAAAACATTCAATCCCCCACAATATAGCTTGTTGCTATTCATTTTAACGGAGTAATAAAAATATAAAAATAAATTCGATTTATCTTTACCCTTTTTATTTTATCCTAATTTCGGACGTACCTAATTTAAAAAAATTGTTGATTTTAAAAACTAAGTGCATGCATATATTTATTTATTTATATTTAATAATATATACCATGCTTTATTTTAAAATTTTTAACAACGATTTTTTAAAATGAACTCCCTGTATATTACCTACAAAGATAAGGATGGATTTTTTTATTCTTTTTTGGTATCACTGGATCGGTGAAGATACCGAATTGTTTTAGTTGGTCAGTTATTGGACAAATAGTTTCTAATTTCAGAAATATAGTCTAATAATAAAAAAGAATGTAAAACATTTAAAAAATCATCTGATACAACTAGACAAAGTTAGCAAATCAATAAGATAAAGAAGAATTAGAAACGGTAACTAAGGAATTAAAAAAATGGAAAAGCACATAATTATAGGGGAAATAATTTAAAAATATTAACCAAAAAGGAAGGGAAACGCTAGAAAGATATTATACAACAGAAAATGAGAAGAAGAAAACTTTGCAACAGATTTGTAAAGAGCACCCAACCACCGAAACAACAACTTTAAAAAGGGAGATCCTAAGAACTGCAATAATTACCAAGGTATCACTTTATTACGTATACATACTGTAGCTGTATATTATTGTCCAAATAATTATAAATATCCCAATTTATCCTAAATTATGACGTTGTAAATATATTCATGAATGAATTATAGATTAAGTGTTGGAACTATTAGTTTCATATATTTCGTTTGATTTATGATTTTTAACCACATATAGTGATAAACATAAAACAAATATAACCTTTCAATAATCCAAACTAAACGATATACTATCGCGTTATCCAAATCATAATATTTTCACTGATGCATCAAAAACTGTTGTCAGACCTTATCACCAATTTATTTATAATCTTCTAGTATACATCAGTACTTTTTCGGCAGAAATATTTGCCATCTGTTATGCAAAACGCACGGTAGACGTCATTTTACAAGCGATAGCCAATAAATTTTTTTTTTAAATATATAAATGCTACTGACACTTAAAAAACGTTAATTTATTATTGTAAAAGCATTCCTGGATAGATTTGTTTCTTTGTTCATCAAAAACAATCTTTCTATTTCTTTCCCCATATAAAAACAGTAAAAACATTCAAAAATAAAGTAAAATTATATTATTTAATATGTGATTATAATATTTTTGTTGTTTTTTTTTAAATAATTTATTGTTTTATTAGATACTCACTTCGATTTTACAAAATACACTAGTATTGATATTATTTATATATTTTTGTAGTCTTGATGATCTTTTTATTATTTTACATGCATCTACTACGTTGATTTCAATATTTATTACGAAAATAAAAGTTATTTACTTTTACAGTTGTTTAGAGTTTGCAATAAAGACAAAATTTTAGAGGGAACCAACATTTACAGCTGGATGGAAAAGAAGAAATTGGAAATGTATCAACAGAAGTTATTTTTAATTTATCCAATTAAATTGGTTAGTTAAAATTGTTTAATAATTTTTATTATTATATTGTATTGATTAAATAAACTTTTAAATAAATACATTAGTCTGTATATTCAGTATTCCAAAGTAATTCACGCGACATTTAAATTTGATTGGAATTAACTGAATCTTTGTAGTCCAGCAATTATTGAAATTCATTCAAATTATTGAACAAAAAATGTACCTGTATTACTAATTATATTATAGTATGTGTGTAGGTTTTGAATTTAAAAAATTTCTTCACTATGTTGTTTAAATAATATTAGTAAATTTGAAAGTTCATGCGGTGTATTATAATTTAAAATAAAAAAATTTCTACATTAACAAAAATCATAAATTCACACTTACGTTTGAATTTACGATTGAAACGAGCAGTTTGCGCGAGAAACTGAAAAAGTGAACACTATCCCACTCTGTAAGGATATCATTTCATGCTAGAAATGTGGAGGAAAACTGGACGCCCGACGTCGGGATGCTACTATATATCACCGAAGCTAAAGTGCGTTGAAGTCGCATTATCCGATAGGTCTATTCTCACTGGCAGGGGCACTTGATCAAAGCTTTGTGATTCTAACACTCAATTATGTTTGATCTAAAGGTTTAAGAAATATTTTTATACAGTTTCCTTTCTTTTTCATTAAAGTGGTTAACTGAAGGCATATGCAATCTATGTATTTTAAACATATTTGTTTTCTGAACGTTGTACTAGACAAATTAAAATTATTAAGCATTTTTTGATAAATTAAACGTCATTCTAAAATGTATGCAAAATAATTTTATTTGTTTTATTGTGAAATTAATGCATCTATTAAAAAATCGAGTTCACTTGAATCAATGACCATACCTACCAATGAAATGAATCAGATGGATGAAAACATATAGCATTTCTCATTTAATTTCCTGTCTGGCGAACTCCGCAAATTTATTTCATTACATCGGTAATTTGTCTCGAGTGTATGCGTGTGTGCTTACTAATTTAACAATACGTTGCATTTGATGGATTAATATTTCCCGATTCTTAAGCGTTTGACAATCCCTTTATATTTCTGTAGTACCTAATAGCAATTCTTTTCATAAACTCCCAATTTTAAAATTGATTTTTAATACATTGTAGGTATGTGACATTCAATTCACTCAGACCTAAAATGTATATTAGGCACTCTTTCTTTTACCCAGGAAAGTCCCAGAGACTAGTAATTGGTTTAGATCATCTCTTGAAGGAATCTTAGGCTTCCCGGTGCTGTCCCTCAGGATTCTATATTGTTATGTATGTATGTAAATGAAGGTTTCATGTTCCATTCCACATAATCTACATTTTCTTCTTACTCCACTAGTTCGAGCTTCTTGAGGTGCTCATTCGATAGGACACGTCAAAACTCTGAGTACAGCTTCACTTTTGGTTAGGAATTCCTTTGTTCTCACCTGTTTGCAGCTTCCCAGGAGTATCCTTGACTATCTCAGTCCTACTATATCTTCTCATGCAAAAAATAATGTTTCAGCTCCTCCTCTATTTCTTCCTGGAGCCCACAGTATTCTATCTGAACTTACATCATTACATTTTTTTATGGGGATATGTGAAGCATTATCTACAAAACTAAACCTCTGGATTTAAATGACTTAAAAGAACGAATAACGCTTGCGCGATTAGGTCCATCACACCAGCTGATATAAGGCGATTTCGGCACGCTTTGGTACTTTGGTCTGTCAAATACATACCAATCGATTTCGTTTCGAAAAACGATGACGTCAATCTAACTTTGGTACCCTTTTTGGTATGTCAAACCACATAACGAGATCTGCAGCACGGTTACTGAAATTGGTAGCTTTCTATCCTTGTCTCAAGTAGTTTTTGTTTCGATTTTTATTTAATTCGTTGGAACGAATTGTATTTTTTGCCAATATTCTAAAATTCTTCCAGTTTTGTCCGTTTTTTGTCTAGTAATGATGGAATGGAGTACATAAATGTCAATTTTATCAATCAGCTGATCTAATTGAGAACCAAACGATTTCGCCTGTAATTGGTACTTTACGTCATACCTGTGTCGTAGGACCTACCAATTGGTTAACCAAAGTCCCTACCAACCAAAGCGTGCCGAAATCGCCTATAGTATTAAATAATTGTTGTGTTCTTTTTACAGTATTCTGCTCAGCTCTGTTGAGATAATTTTCAACCTGAGCGGGTGACCAAAGTGAGCAGGAAATCCTAAAAAGAATGCGGAAAAATAATAAGTGGAGGAATGGGGACAGTGTATTATTAAATGGTGATGAAATTATTGTTGTTTCCTTATAAGTGCTCACACATTTTGAAACCTCTTCAAAATAAATCAAGTTCTGCATGGTTGTTTTCCTTATGGTTTGAGGCATAGAGAAATGTTATATAATTTTGTCTATGGTTTGAGGTTATGATCAACTGAACAGAGCAAGTAATCAGAACCGAGCCCCCTCTAGAGGTAGTGCAGTTAGGGGCAAGGGGTGAAGCAATAGTTCAGCTCTGTTCAAAACTAGCGCTTAAAAAGAATACGCAAATTCATTCAAGTGAACAGAGCAACTGAATTGCTCGAGCAAATTCTGTAAAAAGAACACACCAAATGTTAGAAGACAGTTTTATTTAAGATTAGGATGTTACCAATACGTTCGCGGTCAATATTTCAAACATCTACTTCATTGACATTCATATAGTTCTATACAATAAGATCACCCCAGTGTACCCTACTCACAGTTTCTATAAAGTACATATTATGGGGCATGGGGTTAAATCTAAACTTAATTTTTTTTGCATCGCTTGTGACAAGGCGTTTGACTTTCAATCAAAATGATAAATATGTACTGCTCCAAATTCAATAGAGCTGACAGCATTCCAAAGTGTAAAAAACGATATATTCCTGAGAGTTTATGTAAATACTCTACTAGAATTCTCTACTTCGTTAAAATTTTTTTCTTTTCGAATAGTTAAGAATAAGAAAATAAAAAAAAAATTCAATCCATATATTTTTGTTAGATGTGTTGGCTGGGACACTTTTTAAATTGGACAATAATTTAAATATGTAATCTTGTAAAAAATATACAAAGATTGCGACAAAGTCTTGTGACCTTATGAAATGTCGTCTTTGTAAATATTTGGCCTGAACACCCACAAAATTCAGCTGCTAAAATAGTGCGTAAGGTCCTAGAGGATATAGAATACACAATTAACACAATTCATCGTGTTATTAACGAAAGAAAAACAGGAAATCTTAGGTTAGTCTGCAAATCAATCAATCAAAGTCTTGCCCATTAGTATTCCTTCGTACAACACCAATATCTATTTTTCTCAAACGGCTACTTCAAGGGTAATTCCACACATAAATATAGAGATGGGTAACGACATGCAGGTAGAAATATTCGTTTCCTCGGTAAGGACTTGAGCGAATTAAAATTGGTAAAGTATGCAGTAATTTTGTGATTAATTTGTTCAAGTTTAGACTGTTAATTCAAAAAAAAAGTGACATAAAATCAGTTGTCGAAAAAGGCATTGAAAATTAATTGCTTTGTTGAAAATTCCAGCCTTTCTATTTCGTAAAAATAATTGAAAATTCTACGATAAACTGTTTCCATGTGCTAGAAATTTTATCTTTCGTTAAATTCATTCATAAATTTACTGCAATTTTGCAGAAACTTATCAGCAAAATTACTATATAAACCCAATTTTCTAACTAGATCATTACATTTCGTCGATCACTTCGTCTTTCAAAATGTGGTCGCCAATTGTCCTGTTATTTTTAGGTAAGCAATATTTTATTTATTTATCGCATAACTTTCCTTTTTTTTTATTTATATGTCGCTATTATATTTTTTGTGTTTGGAAAATAGTTTTTATACTTTTTTTAGATTGTAATAACTCAATTATATTTCTTAGATTTACTTCATTCTAAACAAATAGATTATGAATTAAATAATAATAATAATTTAAATAAAATGTTTGACAATGTGTAGAATTTTTTGTGCTATTAATATTTACAAAGATCACGTAACATTAAGAAGAATTTTTGACTCATTCATAGATGTATCTTTGATACATAATTATTAATTTTTCTTTATTGATTTTTGCTTAATATTTTAAAGTTGACCAAATCAAATTATTTACAGTGGGATTAACATTCGCTTCAAACCCTGGTTGGAAAAATGACAAGGAATATGTATACAGGGTTACAGGATATACTGTAGCCTCGCTAGATGTGTCTCCTCAAGGATCTGGAATTGTTTATAATACTTTACTTAGATTGCAACCACAATCAGACAGTAAACTAAGAGGTATGATCGAAAGTATTGATTTTGTTGAAGTAAATGAATATTTTCCTGATGAACATCATCAATGGGACATTTTAAACCAACGTCTCAATTGGAAACAATTAAGAATTACTAAGGCACCTTTTGAAGTTCAACTTGAAAATGGTAGAATCGTCAGTTTAATCGTCGACAAACAAGTTCCTGATTGGGAAATCAATATTATCAGAAGTGCTATGAGTCAATTCCAATTGAATACCAATGGTGAAAGACTTATCGATAACCCAATTAATAGTCTTCCTGAAGAAGGAGATTATGATAATGACGCAGTGTACCTTGTCATGGAAGATACCGTTACCGGTGAAACTGAAACAACCTACCATATTAGACCTTTACCAGACCATGTGGTTCAAAGTAGATTCGATGAAGCAAAATTCCTTGATTTTGTTGAAGATGGGAAGGTACTTGAAGTTGTAAAACACAAGAATTATTCCAATTCCAACAATTTACCTTCATACTCATACGGTTTTGGTACATTGGAATGGGGAAAACCAGCAAGTAATTTGATGGGACAATTTTTCATGAGAGATTCAAGCTGTCGTATTGTTTTGACTGGAACATTACAAAAATACACCATTCAAAGTTCTGTAACCGTCAACGTAATTGCTGTTAGTCCAACTTTGAGTGATAATGACAAAGGTACCGTTATGTCTGTTGTTAATGCTACACTCGAGGAAATCAAATCTGTAGATGACAATATCGAAGAAATATCTAGACCTGTCAACGTTGGCAATCTAGTTTATTCATATGGAAAATCTTCTAGCTCAGTATCTGCTCCTAAATCATATACTCGTGATGACAACTCCAGAAACCAGATCAGACATCCACGTTCTCTTAATAGCCAACAGTTTTCTGGACAAAAACAAGGTTACTTCAAACAAAACAAACCACAATTAAACGAAGCCCCTGAAAGCCAATTATTACCTTACACAATTGGAAACGAAGGTAAATCTATCAAACAAAGAATTAATGTGGTTCAAGAAGTACAAAAACTGGCTAAAGACGTAGGAAAACGGATGGAAGATGCTGAAAAAACACACCATGAAGAACTTTTGGACCTATATCAAACCATGATTTCTTTAATGCGTATCATGAACTTCAACGAGCTCCAAGAAGTAGCTAAATATGTATATACTACCAAAAAGGAAGGAGTTGAACGCGCTGCCTGGGTAGCTTTCCGTGATGCTGTCGCAGAATTGGGAACCGGACCAGCTTTACTTTGCATTTCAGACTGGATAAAAACCAACAAACTCTCCGGCGAAGAAAGCAACCAAGTTGTTGCAACTATGACAAATGTAGTCCGTCAACCAACCGAAGAATACATCAAGGCTTTATTCGAACTTTCTAAATCGTCAGAAGCTCAAAATCAATGGCCAATGAACAATACCATTCTATTGGGTTTGACTGATATTATTCGTAGAGTATACGTTGATCATCAACAGTCTAATGATCGTTTCCCTATCGAAGGTTTTGAATCGTTTTACAGCGAAGAAGGAGAAAAGTATATAAGACAAGAAATACTTCCGTATTTGACCGAACAATTGAAACAAGCTATAAGAAATTCTGAAACTCACAAAATTCACTCCTACATTCGTATTATTGCAAACACTGGATCTTACCTCTTTTTGAAAGAATTTGAACCTTACTTAGAAGGAAAGAAAGATGTTAGTCAATTCCAACGGGTATTGATGGTCTTATCCATGACAAAACTTGTTGACAATCATCCTGAAACTGCTCGTGCAGTCCTTTATAGAATATACCAAAATCGCGCAGATGTAAAGGAAGTTAGAATGGCTGCTGTTTATCAATTAATGCGTACAGTCCCACCCGTAGAAATGCTTCAGGATATGGCTGCTTACACTCACGTTGATGATGATGATTATGTTAATGCTGCTGTTATCAGCTCCATTGAAACTGCTTCAGATTTGGAAGGTTATCAATTCGAAGAACTGTAAGTATTTTTTTAGCACTTTAAGGCTCATTCTTATTTTCCTTTAATTTTTTAGCCAACAAGCTGCTAAAGCTGCCAAACCTCTTCTTGCACACCAAAAAACTTATGGTATTCGTCATGGAGCAAACTATCTTCGCTCTTACGTTGTTGAAGAACTTAGTAAAACATATAAACAGACAACTCAAGTATTTGGTAGTGAAGACTCGAGAATTCCTAGCGGAGCTATCTATTCTCTCAGACAACATATGGGAGGTGTGAAACGTAGGATTGCTGAAATTGTTGCTATCGTTTCTAGCGTCGATGATTTGTTCCAAGTTGTACGTGAACAAACCAAAACATTCGAGAAAAATGAAAAAGAACAAAAACAAAGATCTCAAGAGCAAGAAAAGAACCCTTGGTCGAGTCAAAATATTGCCAAATTATTGGATATTAAATCTGAAGACACTGAACAACTTGAAGCCTTCATGTTTATGGAATTGAGTCAACAATATTATATGTTTGGAGTCGATAATACTACCATTGAACGTTTACCAGAGGCTCTCCGTGAATGGGAAGAGGATCTTAAGAAGGGTAAAGATATGAACTTGTTTAAGCTAACCACTATGGAAAAGGCAATTGCATTCCCAACTGCTTCTGGATTACCATTCTTATTCACCTACGATCAGCCTATGCTGGTGAAACTACAAGGTAAAATTAGACTAACAGCTAGTCCTAGTCTTATTGAAAATGGAAAAATTAATTTACCTGACCAAATTGATGTAACTGCCGATGACATTAAATTCACTGTGTCTTCAAAATTACAAAGTAGATTATCCTTCACATCACCCTACACCCGTCAACAGCACATTGCTGGTTTCGACAAACATTCAGAATTCAACATTCCTCTTCAAATGCAAATGCAACTCAATCTTAAAGAAATGAATGCAAATATCGAAGTTGAACTCACTCCTAACCAAGAAACTCCACTTTGGCATTACATCACCGTACCTTATACCTCCAAACGTGAAGTAACCAGCTTTGAGCCAATTTTAAAATCTCAAAACACCAAAATTATTAAACAAGACGATTTACAAAATTTCGAAACAACCTTCGGTAAAAAATCTACAGGCTTGACTTTCCATGCTAAAATGTTACATTCAAGAAGTTTCTTAGATACGTTCACTTTCAGCCGCATTGTAACCCAACAAGGAATCTGGGATTCTATTAAATCTGTCTGGGATGACAATAGCATTCAATATAGCGAATTTGATGTAAGTTTCCTTCCTGAAGCATCAGACAACCGCAAAGCAATTATTCAATTATCTTATGAAAATCTATATAAATCCGTATCTGGTTCAGACTTAAACAGTGAATGGATCTTGAATGAAAACGCAGACCCTGCACAACGTCAAGAAGAGCTCATGAGCAAAACTTGTTCAGGTATTAAGAACGTACAAGTTGTTTCTGTTGACGCTTCAGTTGAATTTGAAGGTCAGAAAAAGATTAAGTACATTTTAACTGGAGCCGCTGCAAAGAGTAACGTTGATCCTAAATCCCGTTTGATCATGTCATACAAACGAAAAGGCGATGTAGACCAACACGAATTCCACGTCGAAGTTAACAGTTACATACCCAATACCAATGCTCTTGATTTAGATTTTACTCTAGAAAACGAACCCGTGGCCAACAATGAAATTAAAATCAAATTTGGAGGTTCTAAGGGATCGCTTTCCAAAATTGACATTCAAATGGATCACCGCAGAACCGAACAACGTGAACATTTCATTAAGCAATTACCAGCCTATAAAGAATGTAAAGATGAAATGAAAGTCGGTAACAAACAATTACCTGCTTGTGTAAATATAACTGAAGATGCCAACCTTCTTGATAATGTCAGTGTAAAACTTCATCATGAAAATCTGGATAAGGTTTTAGTTGATTACATTCAAGCTGGTTTCCAAGCACTCAAGGTACTTAGCATCCCTTCATTAGAAACACTTTATAGCAAAACTTCATTACAAGAAAACGAATTGAAATTTGTTGCTGCATTCCACCCCGACTTAGAGGCTCTAAATATTTCTGTGAAATCACAAGAAGAAGAAAACATTTTCCAAAATATTCCCATTACTGATCTCGCTAAAGAAATTCTCGTAGTTCATCCAGTATTCCATCTTAGAACCCGCTTGGCCAGTTACCTATATGAATTGGACTCCTACAGACGTGAGTATTTTTTTTATATTTCTATTATATTTTTCACCCATATACAAACAGACATTGTAGCTTTAAAACTTTTCATTTTTTTCAGCATTCTGCACTGTTGACAAGACGCATATCAATACATTCAGCAACCTGACCTATCCTGCTGACATATCTAAGCAATGGACTCT
Organism: Lochmaea capreae; assembly: GCA_949126875.1. NCBI lineage: Eukaryota > Metazoa > Arthropoda > Insecta > Coleoptera > Chrysomelidae > Lochmaea > Lochmaea capreae. The sequence continues at coordinate 4,804,584 of OX421402.1, forward strand.
TCTGTTACAATATATTATTGGAAACTCTTACCAAAATGAAGCCTCAATCCAAAATCAACTTAAATCTCAACCAGAACATTTTGTTATACTTGCACGTGAGAGCTCTGAATCTCCCAACAAAAAAGATGTAAAAGTAGTAGTCAGTTCTCCTGAGACCAAGTTCAAGTTAATCGAAATCAATATCACTCCAAGCCAACAGCAAGGACAGAACCAACCCCGTGTGAAGGTGGCAGTAAATGGAAAAGCAATTCAAGTAAGTGATAAGGAGAGTTATGATTTGAATGAAGGATACATCCAAATTTACTCTTTACCTAATGGAGAAGTTAAAGTTGAAGTTGCTAACGCATTCTACGTTATTTGTGATGGAGCTCGCGTTAAAATCACCGCTATTGATGGTAAATTTGAAGACCGTATCTTTGGAGCCTGTGGACAATTCACTGAACAAATAGAGGAAGATTTGTGGACATCAGAAGCCTGTATTGCACGCCAACCTGAGGAGTTCATAAGAAGTTTAGAGGTAGAAGGAGAAACAGGCAAGAAAGTAAGAGAATCATTCAGACAAAAATCAGGCAACTGTATAGAGAAAATCCGTCCTTTATACGTCGATGTAATAACTCCCAACGATTACAGAAATAAACAAGATGATTCTTCCAAATCTAGCAGATGCACCTATTTCCAAACAAAATTCCAGGAACAAAATGGTAAAACTTGCTTCACCCTCCATCCTCAACCAACTTGTAATAATCGTTGCAGGCCAAAAAACCTAGCTTCTAAGAAGGTTTCTGTACATTGTGTGTCCAGAGCTGTAGCTGATATCTGGAAAAAACAAATTGACAATGGAAGCAGCCCTGATATGAGCGACAAAGAGGAACATCAATTAATTTCCATGTCTCTTCCTGAAAGTTGTTCACCTTAAACGAATTGACGACTGCTATTTGTATTTTTTTTAGTTAGTAAGAGCATTCATAAAATGTAAAAAAAATAAGATGACATTAAAATTTATTTTGTAATTATTAAATTCAATGTTTTTTTTATAATCACCCCTATACTTTTCGCATCAACAAGGGTTTAAAAAGTTCCTGGCTGCATGGATTCACTCCTAATGCCAAAAAAAAGCGTTTAAAAAATTTAAATACCTACACATATTTCAAATGGGGTTAGAATCCAAAAAGGTTCAATAAAACTCAAGATCTGACCACAAAATGTTTAATATAACACCAACTGGGAGTCTATGCAACTATTTTCGGTAAATAATTACCATCATTAGGCTATAAAAAAAAGTAAAAAAATATAATAAATTTCCTTCATATTACTCACTTTTATTGCAAAGCGTATCAGAGTATTTTATTTGGGATTTGGATGTTTATGCAATCACATATTCTGCTTGGATGCTATAATAAAACAAAACCTTTTTAGAACACTTAAATTTGAAACTCAATAATGAATAATTTCTTGTTCACTCATTCCTATTTTTAAATTTGTTCAAAATTAATATGGTAGGATCTTCTCATCAAGCATCTATCACTGTGTTTTTTCATAGCCTGACGATGGTAATTATTTACCGAAACCACTTGCACACATTTTGAGTTTAAATTATACATTTTGTGGTCTTACCAAATTAATATTTAAATAATAATTTACTTATGGCCATATGCATCGTTTATAGTAGTAAATCCGTTTAACTAAACTGGTTTATAGATAAACGCCCTTGATGTTACCTTGGTGTGTACCGAAGGAAATTTGACAACGTCGACAAATTTAGGAACTTTTTTGTGTAAAAAACATTCTTTGATGACAATGCTTGACGTTATTTGAGTTCTGAGTACTTTCGCCTACAGTTACGGATGTGATGGTTGTTATTTGAATTCCACAAAACGGTTCCGGACTTATGAAGTCTCCTTTAGGACCTTTTTTAGTTAACTGGTCAGCCATTTCATTACCTGCAATCCCCTCATGTGCCGGCACCCATATTAGAGACACTTTGCCAGCCTGTTAAGGGATTCTTTACAGTTTTTTACCAGTCTAGATCTAGTTGTTGGGTTGCTGATAGCTTTAAGCAGAGCCTGGCTGTCAGTGAATATTTTTATTTTTTGTCGCTATATCCTCCTCTGATATTTTCATCAATACAAAGCGGCAATCGTCTCTGCTTGAAACACTGTCGTATATCGGCCAAGGCTAAAGATCATTTTCTTTCTAGGTCCTTTTATACCAGCCCCAATGCCATGGTTTGTTTTGGAACCATCGGTGATCCAGATGATTTCTCCAGAATTATCTGGGTGCATCACCTGTTCCCTGATTGGGATGATTATGTTCACTCGCTCAGTGAATATATTCTTCAGTGTCATGCTATCAAAACTCATGTGAAATATGGGTTCATCTAGTATTGTCCCAGTTGTATCAGTGTGTCGTTCTCGAACATTGTTCGGTGACCATAAGTCTCCCGATTTCAGCCTAAGAATTGCCATCATTGCCTCCGCCCTTACAAAAAGTTCCAAAAGAGGAAGTCCAATAAGGGCTTTCATTGATGCTGTCCCCGTGCTGTTCATTGCCACTGTAATACCAAGAAAGGTTTCTCTTTGGATTGCAGTTAGTATATTCACTGCAGAGGTCACTTCTGTCCTCTTCCATTAAGGCACTAAAGAGATGAGTATTCTCATCCACCATTTTGGTGCCTGAACTTTATTGTTTTGTGATGTGTCCAGTTGACATATTGTGTTGAAAAATTTTTGATATTGAACAGAACATTTTATTTTACCAACTTTCCTTCAGACTATTAACACCAGAAAATTGAGAAAGTGCAACGAATGGATGCTGGCCACGTCTCTGAGTAGAAATACCGAATTTCAAGCCAAGTACTTGACCAACACAACAACAATGTAAACGTACAACAAGGCACCAAAATGGCGGACGAGAATACCTATGTCTACAGCGCTCTACCTCCATCAGACTATTGAACCATGGGTGATCGTTGGCCTTATCGCAGTTGTGTAAAGCCAGTGAACCACCTCAGGTCTTATTCCCCAGGTTTTGACCATAACTCTTCTGCATTGCCAGAAAAGCCTAGTAGGCCTGGTAATAATTTTTTCCAGGTGTGTCTTCCAATTCAGTTGGGAATCATGGGTCACTCCCAGATATTTAACTTCTTTGGCCATTTCTAGTTCTTCTCCGAACATCAGTATTCTACCCAGCGGGATAACTCTTCTATTCGTGAAAGCAACCAGTTTGGTTTTTTTTGGATCAAGTGAAAGGTCCTCTTAGACCCTGTCATTAAAAGTTTTAGATGTGAAAACAGAAATAACATTTTTGGTTAACTTAAAAAAATTATAATGAATAAAATAAAAAAACTTTTATAACTTGATACTGTTAAGTATCTAATATAAGAGTTGGGAAAAACAAAAAAATAGGTCAATTACTTAGACTTTTAACGGAGTTCGGAAAAAAATTTGTTAGTTACCAATTTTATATAATGTTTGTCTGGACTGGTAAAGTTTGTCCAAAATCAATTGCAAAAGCCCAAACACGTGTTCGTCGCCTTTGCCGATTTTTTCCTTTGATCAGCATATGCAAACTTTTAAATTCAAGCTGAAGTTAAGATATTCTCGATTATTAATCTTACACCAGTAATCCATGACCCGCTCGTTAATTTTATCGTCTAGTACCTGTGTAAATGTCACTATAGGCTTTAATCAGAACAGAGGAAATATTTTTGACCCATAAATCACTTTTTTAATATCTGATACTTAAATGTTGTTTACTGCCAATATTTCATTATATTTTTTAAATTCTCACGTACTTCAATAAATTAAACATAATATTAGGATAGAATTAAATCTGGAACTATTGTTTCTATGCAACTAAAATTGATAAATAAAAAGCTTAAGTAGTCCTTCATTTATTATACCAGTAAATTTTTTCCGCGAACGAATATTTTTAGAGAATTTTCCGAGAGTATAATTTTTTTTATTTTTATCCAAACAATACCACACCTACTTATAATATACTGTATTGATATCTAGTTAGCCTAGACCAGTTCCATGCATAAACAAAATATTGCGTTACTATAGCAACGAACAATAAATTATTAGAAGTGTCAGTGTAAAGTTTGACGTCAAAAAAATAAACCAGAGTTACGCAATGAATTAAAAGAAAAAAGAAGTCCACCGAAATTGTGAAAATCGAAAAATTAGAGTATCGAGCCATCAACAAGTACCTGTATTTAAAAGGGTTAAGAGGTAAGCAGATTTACGAAGATATGCTTAATACCCTTGGTGATCAATGTCCTTCGTATGCGACCGTGAAAAATTGGACGCCAAGCTTCAAAAGAGGTAAATTTTCCATGATGACCGATCGGGAAGGCCAGTTTCTGTGTCAGTCCCCGAAAATATCGATGCAGTTCATGACATGATTTTATCAGACCGTCGAATTTGGCTAAAACGGATATCTGAAGCACTGGATATTTCATACGAACGCGTTCATCATATAGTTCACGTCAATTTGGACATGAGAAAAATTTCTGCAAAATGGATCCCCAAATGTTTGAATGTTGACCAAAAGCGTGCAAGGGTAGAAGCATCGCGTTCGATCTGTGCTCGATTTGAAAACGATGTAGACTTCTTAAACCGAATTGTTACTATGGATGAGACTTGGGTACATTTCTACGATCCAGAAACAAAGCAACAATCGATGGAATGGCGACACTCTGGTTCTCCAAGACCTAAGAAGTTTCGTGTCCAAAAATCTGCTGGAAAAGTTCTTGCTTCAGTTTTTTGGGATTGCCATGGAGTAATCATGATTGATTTTTTGGATAAGGGTTGAACAATAACTGGAGATTACTATTCGACATTACTGACCACTCTACGGGAAAAAATTAAAGATAAAAGACGCGGAAAGCTATCCAAAGGTGATTTGTTTTTGCAGGACAACGCCCCTGCACACAAATCTCATGTTGCCATGCAAAAAATTCGTGATTTAGGGTTTGAATTACTAGAACACCACCAGATTTGCCTCCTCCGTTCGACTATCATCTCTTTCCTCAACTGAAAAAAGTTTAAAAGGTCGTAAATTTTCTTCCAACGAGGAGGTAATAAAAGCTGTGGAGATCTGGTTTGCAGAGCAAGAAGAAAGCAGGAAGAAAGGTCTAGAGACGTTGCAGGTTCGCTGTAAAAAATGTATCCAATTAAGAGGAGAATATGGTATTTGGAAGTAGTATTAATTGCAATTTATTAAAAATATTTCTGATCACTGTCATACAGCTTTAAGTTGTTGGACTTGTCAGTGACGATATACACTAGAAGTAAGTTTTTTTCTCATACACTGAAAATATAATAATCTTTTATTTTATTTTATTTTATTTGTTGAACCTTTTAGGTACTTTAAATTCAAGTTATTCCGAAAATGTTAACATAGACACATTTGCAAAGTTAGCAAAGTTATTTTTTTAAAACGTGGCCACTGATAATATTAATTACACTTTATAGAATTTTGTTTCATTGAGAGCAAAAATTTCTCAATTATTCAAAACCATTTTCTTATCTTTCAATATAAACATCAAAACTTGCAAAGGTATGCATATATCGAAAAATTATCAATGAAGTTCAGTAAAGAAGGTTAAAATCAAATTTTGATTAAAAAATACAACAATTTCCATTCCAAGGAAAAAGTGTTTACTCAAAATTGAGTATTTTATGCTAATTTTATTTATTTTTTGTAGTCCCAATCATTTTCTATGAGCGGAGAAGACATTACAATGAAAATTGGTAGCGAGTGATGCTTTCATTTTTCTATTTAGAAATACATTACAAAATAAATTAATGCTCTGTATAAATTAAAAATGTTTCATTATACCTCCACTCGTTTGAGAAAGCTACTGTGTTAGCGAAACGCGTCACAAATTGTATTTTGAACTTAGTTCAATTATAATGAAGGTTTAAACAAATTAAATTGTTTTATTTCATCATAGAAAGAATTAAAGTTTGAAGTAATTAACAATAATTAGTCTAAATCAGATGCTCAACCAGGGTACCGTTATTTTCTTGACAAAAAAATAGACGCAATTCTTGAACAACGTCTTTGTGCTGATTTGATTAATTTCTCGCTTTAATCGGTTTTTTAAATCATCAATATTAGTTGGTTTACTCTTGTAGATTTATTCACAGAAAAATTCTGTGGTTTCGTACAGTAAATTGTTTGGAAAATTGTTCCTGGGCTGTATTTTAAAACTCACACATTTTGAACAAAAAAGTGTGCAGTGTAAAACAAGGCACACAAACATTTAAAAAGAATTATTATGCAAAGAATAATTCGTTCAAGGAATATCAGTTGAAGTGGAAAGAATTATGCGGATTAAATTCACGAACGATGTAGTTGGCTTAGCTAAAGACCTGAGTGTGATATCAAAAGTGAATCAGCGCGTCAAAGAGACCACTTTTAACAACTAACCGAGATTTAGATTTTACGGAAACGAAATGTAAAAATTGGTATTACAGGAAAGTAGGAATATTACGGCTTTAAAAAGTTCTGCTATAAACGAATAAGGACGTATAGGATAATGTCTGTAGGTGAAGTTTGTTAATTAAAAGTACAGAAAGGTATAGACATTGATTTAAAATGTTGTTGAATGAGTTTAACTTCAAATAAATGGAAAATTTTTATTATGAAATTTAATATTTATTCGTCTAGTGTTACACATTATTCAAAAAGTAAAAAGCATATAGTTTATGAATAGAAAATTTTGAATATAAAGGAGGAATGTGCCATCTGACATATAATATATTACAAAAAATAACAAAACCACGTTTTATTAACATTTATAAATTAAAATCTGTCTCCGTGCACCTCACTAGATCCCATTTCTAGTGACTTTAAAACTATAAGAATATGTTATTATTCAAAATATTTCTCTATTCCATTTTTATCAAAGATATAATCTGAATGGACTTTAAAAAAATTCGTTATTAAAACTTTTTAATTACTTTGATTGATAATCGAATTTTTCAGAAGTCTATGGCGTGCCGTTTTGGTATTTAATACCATTGTTTTAAAAGAGGAAAAAAATATATATCTCTTCTTTCAAAAAATTTTATTCCGTAATTATTCTGTTGAAGAATTAAAATTATGTCTTTCATAATGGAAATTCCTGTATTATTATTATTTTTTTACTCTTTTAAAACGATGTTATTAAATACCAAAACGGCACGCCATAGAAGTCAGTTAGGGAGAATTAAAAAAATATATAATAATTTTATATAGCGGTAACTGGAACGCTGCAAATATTTTAAAAAAGGTTAAAACCAAACCAAATAATGCATCAATCAGTTTAAAACAATTCCATCAGCAAATATTCGCTATACACCACTTACAGGGGCCTTCATTTATTTCTTACATACTGGGTGTCCCAAGGGTTCGTTCCAAAAACTTATAGAAGGCTTTCGATATAATAAACAGATCTGCACTACTCTTGTATGCGTTTTTTCATGTATATTTTTACTTATTTAAAATATACGGCTTTAGCTACGTACAATTTACCCATGAAATGTCAACAAAATCGACGTCAATCAGTTGTTTTTTTTTTTATTTTTACTTATTTTTAATTTTTGTTCATACCTATGTTTGTTAATATAGCTAATTTAAAATAAGATTTAAAAACAATTCGAATGCACTGGAAAGGCTCAGTGAAAACTATAAATAAAAACAATTACTGAAATTTTCAAAAAATCTTACACGTATGTTAAGCAGCAGTTAAACATATTATTTGATTATTATTATTTTATCTGTTACTAACTGGTACACATTTTGATTTTCATTCATAAAATTTCATATCATCCGCAAAATTGTGGAATTGCAAAAATTTATCGACAAATAAGTAGTATAAATACTCACCCAAAACCTAGACAATCACACTTCGACCAGAATTCAGTGGTGCAAGATGTGGTCGCAGATTGTCCTTTTTGTCTTAGGTAAGAATACATTTTAATTTTATTTAGTAGATATTTTTTCATAATTATAATTTTTTAAAATTTTCATTATCTCCTTAACCATAATTTGGAATATTTTTCTATTGTTTTCTTAATTTTTTTTTAGAAATATGAAACATTTATTTTAAACATTAAAAATCAATTTATATACAATTCTTTCTATTTTTTTTTAATTGTGAATAATAAAGAAATAAGGTACAAGTAAGATATAGAAATAATTCGAAATTATTTTTGTTTTCTTACTGTTTTACTGTTTTACTGTTCTACTAGAAAAGCCTCTGAAACTAGTAAAATTTACATTATACTTGCTTCACTAGTTTCAGCTTTACAAGGTGCCCATTTAGGCGGCAGTGTCCTACTGGAACACTTGTCAAAAAGTCTTATTATGGCTTTGGCGTTGTTCTCACCTGATTGTAGTTTCTCAGGAGTAACTTTGATTGTCTTAACCATACTAGATTTACTCTTTCTCTTAGTACTTTCATGGCTACTTTCTTATCCGGCATTATGATCATCCTTGGAGTTCTTCCAAGCTCTCAGAGTGTTTCGTTCCTGGCCCGATGACTTACATCCCAGTTTCTTCAATCGTATACCATTGAATGGCATTCTTTCCAAGCCTATTAATGATGATAGGATCCTGCTCCTTCATTTTACTGTATTCTGTATTGAATTTCTTTAGAAACTCATCCTTTTTCATCATTTCATCTTGTGGCATGACCCAGGATTCTGATTTCTAAAAAGCGAAGGGGGCGTTTTTGTTTAATGACACCCTCTATATTTAGTTTGTATCTTGTTCTTTCTGTAATACTATCCAACAAAATATGTTAAAAAGTTAAGAACTACTTCCAAAGCTGTTGCTAGGCATATTTTTATTGCTCCTGTAATACAAATACAGGCTCATCTTTAAATTCCGGAGATATAGTATCTCGTCGTCAATAGGCTTGTACTACTACAGCACACAATGGCTCCGTGAGTGATTATTGGTCTCACTATAGTGGTGCTCATCCACCTCAGAAACCTTCGGTACACCTCAAATTTTTCCCTGCCAGGCTACACTATTGGATCACTCTTATAGAAAGAGATGTTTTAATTTGAACTTTATAACTATTTTTCACATGCAGTCTCTTATTTATTTGTATTTCTTACTTTTAGTGGGCATTGCCTACGCATCAAATAATCCAGCGTGGAACGATTCCCAGGAATATGTATACCAAGTACGAGGACGAACATTAACTGGACTTTATGAAGTTTCCAATCAATATTCAGGTGTTTTGTTTAGAGCTACACTCAGAATCCAACCCAGAGGCGGTTCTAAATTACAAATGTTGATAACCAATCCCGAATTTGGACAAGTTCATTCAGTTTTGAGTAATGGATGGAATGGTGACATTCCCGAGGAAGAAATGGCTTGGAAACCATTGCAAACGTGCTCAAAACCTTTCCAAGCTCAAATTGAAAATGGCAAAATTTCTAACGTCATTGTCCACGAAGAATGTAAAATCTCCGAGATTAATTTAATCAAGAGTATAGTGAGCTTATTCCAAATTAACACTAATGGAGAAAATACTCTTCCCAGTCCGCTTAATACTTTACCTGATCCAGACTCCAACTCTGGTGTATTCTTAACCAAGGAAGATACTATTCTAGGAGAAACTGAAACTCTTTATAAGATCGCGCCTCTTTCGGACTACCAGTTATTGAATTCTGAGGAAAATGCTCGCTTTGTTGACTTCAAACTGAAACAAAAGTTGAGTGGTGATATCATAGAAGTAAAAAAACATGAAGAATTCTCCAACGATTATGACCTACCAGCTTATGTATATGGATTCGGTGACTATTTAGTTGGTAATGATCCTGCAACAAACCAAATGGGAAACTATTACAGCAGAGATTCCTCAAGCCGTGTTATTCTGTTAGGAAATTTGAATCGTTTCAATATCTTACATACACGTTCAGTAAACACTATTCTTCTTAGTCCAACAATTACTGATGAACAAAAGGGTGCTGTTGTCAGTACAATGGAAGCTGATTTGCAAGAAATGATCTCTCAAAATGAAAAAATTGAAGAAATCAGCCAGCCCGTTGAATTAGATAGTCTTGTATACTCTTATTCAGATGAATCCTTAAAACAAAGTAAGGTCCAGGCTAAATTCAACAACCGTCTTTCCTATGGAAGACTTTCCTCCAATAGCTACCAATCAAACAATGGATACTTCAATCAACCTAGAATCGATCAGGCTCCTGAAACTCCTTTCTTACTTTTCAATACTGAAATTCAAAGTAAAAGTTCATTGAATTTAGTTCAAGAGATACAAAAGCTTGCAAAAAAAATTGCTAAAGATCTAGAAGACCAAGAAAAAAGTCACCACGAAAAAACTTTAGACAGATATGTGAAGATGGTTTCTCTTATGCGATTACTAAACGCTGACGAGCTTAAACAGTTAGTTAACCAACTCTGCCGCAATGGTCCTCAAGATCAGTTAGATGCTGTTGTATCCGTTATTAGAGACGCTGTCGCTGAAGTTGGAACCGGTCCTGCTATGTTAGTCATCCAAGATTGGATAGAAAGTGAATTTATCTCAGGCGAAAATGCTAGTGAAGTAATTTCTGCAATGGCCAATTCAGTCCGTCACCCTACTGAAGAATACATGAAGGCTTTCTTTGAACTCACCCAGAATCCAAAAGTTTTAGCTCAATGGCCTCTTAACGACACCGCTCTCCTTAGTTTCACCCATCTTGCTCGTAAAGTTTACATAGATAACAATCTTTCAGACTCTGAATATCCTGTCAACTATTTTGGAAGTTTCAGTACCGAAGAAGGTCGACGATTCATTAGAGAAGAAGTGATTCCATATTATTCCGAAATGCTCAACAACGCTGTAGAAGCAGCTGAGACTCACAAAATTCATGCTTACATCAGAGCTACTGGAAACTTGGCTGATCCACGTATTTTGAATACTTTCGAACCTTATTTGGAAGGAAATAAACCATGCTCACAATTCCAAAGATTGTTAATGGTTTTGTCTATTGGAAAATTGTCCGAAACATACCCTGAAGAAGCCCTTGCTGTATTCTTTAGAATATACCAAAACCCTGCTGAACATCCAGCTGTAAGAATTGCTGCCATTTTCCAAGTTATGCGCAGTAGACCTACAGTGGATATTTTACAAATTATGGCTGCCAACACTCATATAGAAGTTAATGAACATATTAATGCTGTAGTCAAATCAGCAATTGAAAACCTTTCTGAATTGGAAGGCGATGAGAACGCTGTTATGTAAGTTGATTTACTTTATATTTTAATTCAGTTTTAATATAAATTTTGAATATTTTTCCAGTCGTGAATCCGCTAAGATAGCAAGACGTCAACTTTGTGAGGAAAGCCAATCAGGATTGAACTTTGGAGCTGACTATCTTCGTTCTTATGTTATTGATGAATTAAACACAGAGTACAAAACAGCTTACAACGTACTTCCTAGTGAGGATCAATATCTTCCTAAGGGAATTATATATACATTGAAAGCATCTTTGAATGGTATTCACCGCAAACTTATAAACGTACAAGCTATTGTTTCTAGCGTTGATCAATTAGTTGATTTTACATACAAACAAACCAAAAATTACAATGAACAGAAACAACTTAGACAGCAATCTTCAGACCAGCAACAACACCCTTGGTCGAGTGAAAATATTGCCAAAATACTTAATCTGAAAGCAGATGAACGTGAACAACTCGAAGGATACCTCTATTTGGAATTAGGAGCCCCCCACAGAATGTTTGGTTTCGACAATATTACCATTGAACAAATTCCCCAATGTAAGTACCTATTTCAGTTTTACAGAATTAATGAAATTATAAATCATATTCATTTTATTTTCAGACATTCGTCAATTAGAACAACTATTGAAGAAGGGTCAAGAGATTCGTCAATTCAAACTATTCAATGCTAGAGAATTGATCTTAGCTGTACCAACCGTTACTGGTTTCCAAATGGTATATACCCTTGACAGTCCAATCCTCATCAAAGCCCAAGGACAAGTAAGTGCTGTTGCACAACCACAAGTATATTCAAACGATGGAATTCAAGCACCCAAACAACTTCAGATCCAATCTGAATTAAGATTAACTGTATCAGGAAAAACTCAAGGCCGTTTAGCTTTTATTGTTCCATCATTACGTCAACAATACATCAGTGGTTATGATAAACATTGGGAATTGAATGTTCCCAAAGTTGAATCTGATATAAACATTGATTTAGAAAGACAATTGATTACAGCTGAATTGGAAGTTAAAGAAGATAATGAAATGAACGTTTTACATTACCGTACATGGCCCTACACTGCTAGATCCGATCTTACAGATTTTGAACCCTTATCGTCCCAAAAGAACACAAGAGCTATTGAACCAAGAAACATGCATGGATTTAAACAAGCCTTTGGCAAAAACTATTTTGGTGTTGATTTCGAAGTTGAAATTAATCAAGAAAGATCATTCTTAAATATGAATGTATTAGGTCGCGTAATTTCAAACAATGGTATCCTAGAAGGACTCAGAGAATTATGGAGAGATGGTTATGTTCAAAACAGCCAATTTGAAGTTAGATATAGTCCTGAAAAATCATCAGTTAAAAAAATTAAAATTCAATCCAGTTATGATGAAAAATACTTCATAAAACCAAAAGCTCAAGGTTCCCCATTCCGATTAGATGAAAAAATGGATCAAACTGAAAGACAAAAGCAAATTATGGAAGATGTTGTTGCTGAAATTCATAACGCCAGAGTTGACGCTTTAGATACAGTTATTCAATTACAAGGAGACAAAAATATTCAATACCTTCTCACATATGCATATGCTAAAAGTAATGTTGACCCCACATCTCGTCTAAGGGTATGCTTCAAGAGAACATCAGAAAGCAAAGAAATCAAAGATTGGGTAGCACACTTCGTTTCAAAAAGTACCATTAAAAACACCAATGGTCTTGATCTCCAATACACCTTAGATCATCAACCTAAAGTAGACACTGAATTGGAGCTTACCTTTGGACACACCAGCGAAAGTAAAAGTAAGGTGACAGGTGTACTTAAACACCAACGAAGCGAGGAACGTAAACAATTCTTGATGGACTCACCTTTATACAAACAATGTAAACAACAAACACAAGAAGGCAATAAACAATCGTACACATGTACCAACATGACCGTGAAAGCCAATTTACTCGACCATTTGGATGTTAAACTTCATTTCAAAAATGTAGATCCTTCCCTACAAAAATCCGTCGAAATGGTTTATGAAGCTATTCGTTTCTCTGTGCTTCCCAACATTGATGTCAGAGCAGTATCTGGAGAAAAAGACGCTGTTTCAGTAGAAGTTAGATTCCATCCTGATTTGAAATTTGTAAATGTATCAGTAACCACACCAGAACAAGCATCTTACCTTAAAAATATTGAAGTATTTGATATCTTAAGAGAAATATTCGTTGTTCACCCAGTTTTCCATCTTCCCTCTAGATTGTCCAGCTATTATTTCGGAGTAGATACTTACAGAGGTAAGAAATAGTTTTTAATAATTTAATTTAAAATTGATATTAAAAAAAAAGGCCTTAAATTCACCTAAAATATTTTCTATTACTTAGTGAGTAATGGGTTTGTCTTTAGTCTTGTTTCTTTAGAAGAAAACTAAATTCCTATCCTTTTTCAATAGTTTTCTGTTTTATTTCGTTGAATACATATATGAGTTACTAAATTTCATTATTTTTATTATAGATTTCTGCTCAATTAGTGAAAATTCAATCAACACATTCAGTAACAAAACTTATGAAGCTATGATATCTGAACACTGGACAGTCGTGTCTATGTATCTTCCAAAAGAAGCTCGTGACTCAAACCAACAAAGACCAGAACAATCTCTCGAGGCACAATTGAAAAATCAACTTGAAAACTATGTAACCCTTGTGAGACAAAACAAAAAGAATCGTGACCAAAAAGACATCAAAATAATTGTCAGCTCACCTAGTACCGATTTCGAAGTTTTTGAAATTGATTTAACAAAATCTCAACGTAAAGTTCAAGTAGAGGTCAACGGAAAGAAAGTACAACTAAGCAAACAACAAAGTGAAGATTTCAAAGATGGATACATCCAAGTTTATGCTCTTCCTAATGATGAAGTAAAGGTCGAAGTTTACAATCGATTCTATATCATTTACGATGGACAAAATGTCAGAATAACAGATTTATGTGGAATGGGTAAAGATGCTCTCAGAGGTCTTTGTGGACAATTCAACGATCAAGAAGCCGAAGATTTTATTATTTCAGAAACATGTATTGCCCGTAGTCCCGAGAAATTCGTTAAAAGCTTCGAAGTAGAAGGCAATGAAGGTAAACAAATGAGAGAACAACTTGCTCAAGATAACAAACAATGCGCTGAAAAAGAAATCCCACTTTACGTCAATGTAATAACTGACCGTAATGCAAGACGTGGAAGCTCTGTAAGTTCTGGAGGAAAACAAAGCCCACAAAGAGATTGTTTGTTCCATCAAACTAGATACATTCAAGAAAATGGTCAAATTTGCTTCACTAACAGAGAAATGCCCGCTTGCAAGAGTCAATGCAGACCTCGTTCACAAGTAAAGAAGACCGTAGGAGTACATTGTTTACAAAAGACCAAAGTTGCTGACTTATGGAAAAACCAAATTGACCAAGGACAATCTCCAGATTTCAGCAGTAAGAAACAACACAAAACTTTAGAGATGGTAGTCCCAGAAAGTTGTTCTTTGTAAATTTGACGACTGCATACTTGTATTTTTAGTTTTTAAGTGCATATAGAAAATGTAAAAAAAATGAGAGACCAATAAACTATTATCTGTACAATTTATTTTTCTGATTTCATCCCAATTACTTACCTATTACTATTTTTAAAACAAAAATCAATACAAAGTGAAAGTAACTTATTACTAAAATCTGTTCCTTAGTTTAATCTAGATATTTATATCTGGAAAAACTTCAACAGGGGCATTTTTGAAGCAATAACTGGATACCAATTTAATTCAGGAACATTTTTTTTTGAACAGCGCTTTGAACCCAGGATTTTTTAGAAAAATAGCGCTCATTTTATTTTCGAACTATTTGACACTCTTGAATTGAATTACTCGTACAAATACCCGTTCTTTACTTTGTAAATCGGCTCTAACATGTGTCTTTGTATGAGCCTGACTCTTAATTTGGATGGTCACCTTTCTATAATTTTTTTTTGCTAATATCTTTACTTTTTTCTAATTCCATTGAATATTTTTATTATTTCCCATATTTCTAGTTGCGTTCAATTGGTAAACAAACAACTTTTTTCTTGTCAGAGCATTTTCCACAAAAAATTTCTATACTTAAACTTGTACATTGTATCCGGACTGGATGTGAAGAATCTACTTCTCAACTTACAGTCAAACATATTTTTTTGAGTGTACAAAATTTCGAGTTATCCGCCATTAAATAGGTACGAAAATTAATGACCCAACATATCTGAGCTTTCAGAAAGTTATCAAATAATCTCACTCCAACTTACCGAGTAATATTTTATGTTTTTTTATAGAAATGCCTTTTAGAGAAACTATAAACATCACAAACAGCAAATATACTCAGGTGGCTTTGAGTTGGTAGGTCATGTGAATGAAGTATGAGTGAACATGAATGTCAACAAAGAAAAATTCCGTAAATAGTGGAACCCAGTTTCCAGATAACCAAATAACTAAAAGAGAATTCTAATTCGCGATTTATCATCGATAAGAACTCAATTATTGAAGTCAATGTTATCCAGATTTAGCCTAAATCTGTTTAGTCAGAAAGAAATGTTTGGAACGAAATAATCTCAACTATTAACATGAAATTAGATTACATTATAATTATTTACATTTTTACTTGGCTGGATAGTATACAAAATATAATAATAAAAATATCCAATTTTTCAAAAAGGGTCTAGTCTATACACTAGCCAAGTGAACACTTCATTAAAAGTTATTACTGTTTTATTTTATAGATTAAAAAATATTCCCATTTAACAAAATTAGAAAGAACAAGATACAAACTGACTAGCTTCCTCGCTTTTTAGAATTCCTATGACGTACCACATGATGTTTTGAAGTAAATTCAATACAGAATACAAGGAGTGGGATCCCAACACCATTACCAAACTGGGAAAAAGTCCATTAAATAGTATACAGATGAGTATGATCCAGGAAACAAATACCATAAAACTCTGGGAAAACCCCATAGCATCTTTCAAGCGAAAATGAGTCATGAACACTAATATTCTACCATTGACATTGCCAATCCAAAAGTACGATCTTTCCACCTGGGTCGAAAGTAAAAGTTAATAATTGTATTGATTTCAGTCAAAAATGAGGTATTTACATGTATGATTGTAAACAAAATAATAATATACTTTCCTTTGTAATGTAGTAAAATTTTCGTAAAAAAAATAAAATAATTTGGCTTTGAATAATTGTATACGTGTTTTATTTATAGTTAAAGCAACCCTTTATGAATTCACATTTATTGTATTTTACCTCCAAACAGTTGGTGGTTCATGGCGAGACATACATTTTGTCAAATATTATTAATAATAATTGAATTGAAGTGAACAATACAAAACAGGTACGTATGGTTCTTTCCTCATCTATTCAAATAAACGTAAAAGTTTTTTCAACTCTTTTTTCATGCGATTGATATTTGTTATGGATTTTATAGTTTCAGGAATGTGGTGGTAAAGCTTAGGCACAAAGTAAATATATGATATTTAATCAATGACCATTAAGGGTGTAGTATATTGAGCTCTTTGGCGAGTGTTGTACTTGTGTGAAGGAAGCAATGCTGTATGTTCATTTGTATGGTATTTAGTGCTATAGCTTAAGAAATACAGCTGCATTATGCCCAACATACGAGTTGCATTATTTCAATATGATGAATATGAGTGTTCGATGCTCCTTTTGGTACTGCTATTTCATAACGGATATGACTTTCCACAAGCGAGTAATATGATGTCTTGAGATATTTCTGAGGTAAGAGTTCTTTGAGATTCCTAAATTTGTATAAAATGCTCCTCAATCTACTGATGGTATATTTAATATGAAGATCGCATTTTAAATGAATATCTAGATTTATTCCCAAGTATTTTATTTTATTTTCAGGAAAAATATGGAACGGTTTATCTGTTTTTAAAGTAGAAGTAAGGGGGCACAATAGATCTTTTAGGTCTCAGTGAATGTTACCCCAAAATACATACATACATACATACATCTGTTTTTAATGTTAATTGATCGAATGGGAGCGTTCCAGCTGCATTTCATTCACCGCTAGTAACTTCTTATATCCAACCAACATTTAATGAGGGAGAATTCACTTTCAACTTTAATTCTTAGGGAATTCCAGCTATCTGCTTTATAAAAGATGGCAGTATCTGACTATGTTTCCGTTGCCTAATGCAAAAAGTCCATATATTGAATAATCTGCACGGATCCTTGAGGTACTCCACAGTCGATCGCTGACTGCTCAATATATCATTCTTGTAATTGGAGTCAATGTCATCACACCATAAGCTAGGACCAAGATTTCTAAATATATTATAATAATAAAAATTTAATTAAAAATAGGTACTCTATACGGCATAACACTTTTTTGGTAGATATTTTTGTGCCTTTGGTTGAAAAAATTGGTTTAAACTGGATTCGAATATTTTATGAAACAAATAGATAGTTTACATTCTTTTTAGGATGATGCAGATTTTCGAAACTGCAGATTAACAAAATTTGAATGTATATTTTTAAATTTTATCGTTTTGGTGCGACTTGGCAAAACAACTATTATCACTGCTGATTTTGCTGAAAGTGCAGCTGGTACCAAATCACTTTTTCTCAAAAAATGATTGTTGATAAATTAAATTAAGAAAGAAAAAAGAAATTCAGAGCTGTATGCATATATCTAGAATTATATTTATAACCATAGTGATTGTGTCACCCGTTAATTTATGGAATATTATGCTATTGATAAACAATGAATAATTGAGAGGGAATTTAATTAATGTGTGTAATCATTAATGATGTATTTTTTGATAAAATTTTCCGCAAACTTTCTCATTCTAACGTATATTTTATTAACTATTGCGACAGGTAAAATATGGCGATGGTTCACCCTTAATTTTTTTGTTTTGGATTTGAATATTGTTAGTGTGCAAAACTGTTTCTCATGTTTGTAATAAATCCTTAATCGATAGGTACATAGATAAAGACAGATAGTCCTGACTCCATCTCTGTTTTTTATACTTGCATATATATTATCAATCATAACATTAATAGAGCTCCTTAGTGATTTAATTTAGCTGTTATCTATTATTGTCATTAACTATTGCCATGTAGACACTATTTTCTATATAAAGATGTAAGAATTTAATTTTTTTCCACACTTGTGACCTACCATTAACATTGGTCAAAATGTGGTCACCACTCGTTTTTCTTCTGCTTGGTAAGTCATTTTCACTTTTCGCCATTCATTGAACGTTATTATCTTCATAAACATACTGAAAATGCTCACGACATGTGAATCCGATTGAGTTAATAAAAGTAGATTTTAACTTAAAGCCAAATAAAATTATAGCTCGCCTTCTTAATAATTATATAGTTTGGAAGTAAATGAATCCTTCGCAATTGATAATCCTTAACGAAAGTTGATACAATTCTTTATGAAGACTATGTTTTTATAAACAACTTACTTTGTTTTAAGTTTAGCTTAATACTTTAACCTAATTCAAGAATTTTAAAATTCTAGTGCTGTTGTATTGTTCGTAGTCCAAGCTAGTGACTTTTAAGAAATAAATTTTACGCTTCTATAAAATCAATCTGATTTTAATCCATATTTAAACGGCAATTTTTCTTTGTCAAAATTAAAATAACTATTAATTTTTGATGACAAACTTTGACTTTTATTCATTAAAACTTTTAAAACGATATTGTATCTATCTACCTAACTACCTGTTTCTGTCTCTCTTTCTCTCTAGGGATGTTTGATAAAAGTTTAATGGGCAGTAAATACAGCACAAATTTAATTTTAAATTATATCAGGACACCTACAGAGCAGTAAAGACGTTGGTTAAATAACAGATAATACATTTTCCGCCTACCTCTATCCAAAGTATACATTTCCTGGCCTCATTTTTACATTAACAATTTGACTTCAATGCATAGATACATCCGACTTTCGAATTTAGGACAGAAATATTATATAGCATGCTATGGTCCATTGACAGATTAACAGTTTCAAAGTGTGTTACGCTATAATGTATCTATAAGTTATACTGTACCTACTTCATAGTTTTAGTTTGTTTGTATAATGCCTTTTCCTCCCTTGAATGATTAAACTTCATCCTCGGGAGGAAAAGTAGCATTTTGCTCCCTTGTTATACAAATAGCTATAGTTTATCAAGTTTTATTCGCTTATACAGATTACAGACAAAGCCAGTCTAATGCCAACGCGAGACTTGAAAACAAAGGTATTTCCCCACTAGTACTAAATGAGCTTCACCGTGCATACACAAGAAAAAAGCGACTTTTTCATTTCATCCCTAAATTAAATAAGTGTTTCCATTATTACCAATTTTAAATATCCACTCCCATGGTCGCCTCTTATTCTAGTTCAATTTGCTGTAGTTAGGTTGTAGGGACAATACAGTATATTAAAGGGAAATATTTTTTTACAGTTGGGTTGATAACTGCTTCAACTACTCCAGCTTGGCGAGACAACATAGAATATGTCTATACAATACAAGGACGTACTCTTGCCAGTCTTGATATCGCCAATGAATTCTCAGGAATATTGATGAAAACAACTTTGAGAATCCAAACAAGACCTGATGGAAAATTACAAGGTTTATTGGTAAATCCTCAGTATGCTCAAATTCACTCTGAGCTATCTGAAGGTCCCTTGACACACATTCCAAATGCAGAAGTTAACTGGAAACCATTAGAGATGAGTAGAAAACCTTTTCAAATAGTAATAAACCGAGGAAGTATAACTGACCTCATTGTAACCCGTAGTATGCCTAACTGGGAAGCTAATATTCTTAAAGGTATTATCAGTCAGCTACAGTTAAACATCAACCATTGGGAAGCTTACGTCTCTGAAAAGGGTAACCGTCATGACTCAGCTTCATTTATAATCCCCGAAGAAACTGTAAGTGGTACCACTGATACATTATACGAAATTAATCCTATGCCTGAACATTTGCTTTTAAATTCAGCAATAGTACCCAATTTCCACAACTTTGTAGAGAGTGACTGTGACGTTTTAAAAGTTGTAAAACATAAAAATTACTCGTCTAGTATTGAACTTCCATCTTTAATTTACGGATTAGGAGACGTATCTGGATCGAAAGCTGCTGTTAACGTAATGGGAAAATTCTTTGTCAGAAATACAATGACCAGAGCACTTGTTACAGGATGTACTAAACAATTTACCATCCAAAATTCTTTCACTCTAAATGAAGTGTCAGTAAAGCCAACATTTGCTGATAACCAACAAGGTTCAGTTGTTAGCATTTGGAATGCTACTTTAGAAAAATTGAAGCCTCAAGATAAGATTTTGGAAGAGGTACCGGAACCTGTTCGCTTAGGTGGTCTAGTATATTCTTATGGAAAACCTTACTCTCAATCTAATGAAGTTAAAGAGAAACAAAGGGAACACGACGATTTTCAATTTTCACCTTTATGGCATAAGATTACTAAACCAACCTCTTACTATTTTGATTCAACTTCAAGATCAGCACAAGCTTATAAACAAGAAAAACCAGAATTAAAAAAAGCTGCTGAATATCCTCTATTACCTTATACAATTGGAAATAAAGGTAGGTCAATAAAATATGATTTAGACATTGTCAAATCCGTTGTGAGCATTTCTCAAGAAATTGGTAATGACCTACAAGATCCCAGAAAAACTCTAACCGAAAATACTTTGGCTAAATTTTTGAATTTGATAAAATTGATTCGCATTATGGATGAACCAGAATTAAAAAGAGCTGGAAATACTTTATACAGTACCAATAATCAAGATCGTTCCAAATACGCAGCGTGGGCAACTTACCGTGACGCAGTAGCTGAATCAGGTAGTTCACCTTCTTTACTTATCATACTAAGTTGGATTGAATCCAGAAACGTTAAATCACTAGAAGCTGCTAACATTGTTGCTCAAATGGTAAATTCTGCCCAAACTCCAACAACTGAATACGTAAAAACTTTGTATGAATTTGTTAGAAAACCAGTAGTTTCATCTCAGTGGCCATTAAATGAAACAGCAATATTAAGTTTGTCTGACCTCATTCGCCACGTCTACTTTGACGATAAATTTTACAAAACAAATTTCCCAAGAAAAAGTTTTAAGAATTTAAGAGAAAAAGAAGGTCTTGAATTTGTCAGGGAGACCATTATCCCGTACTTCAAAAAATCTCTTGATAATGCTATAGCTGAAGACGAACCTAACAAAATTCATACTTATATTCGTGCTTTGGGTTTTATTGGAGATATTGAAATACTTAGGGCTTTTGAACCATACTTGGAAGGTAAAAAACATTGTTCTCAATACCAACGCACATTAATGGTTATCGCAATGGACAAATTAGTGAAAATACATCCAGAAGTGGCACAGGAAATTCTCTTTAGAATTTATGAAAATAGTGGAGAATATCAACAAGTGAGGGTTGCTGCTGTATATCAATTAATGCGTACTAAGCCCCCAGCTGAGATGCTGCAACTTATGGCCGCTTACACTAAAGTTGATGTACAAGAAGAAGTCAATGCTGCTGTTAAAACTTCAATCCAAAGTTTTGCAGCTTTAGAAACAGACGAGTTTAAAGATTTGTAAGTACCCTTAATATTAAAAAACAGTGTAGAACTAATTGGTGTTAAAATTTCTAGGAGTTATGCTGCTAAGATGGCTTTACCACTTTTGACAGACACTGAATATGGGCTTCAACAAGGTGGTAATTATCTGCGAACATATTTTGTAAATCAACTCAACTTGCAATACAAAGAAACTATACAGCTGTTTGGAAGCAGTGACAGTTTTATTCCAAGAGGTCTGAAATATGCTTGGCGGTCTAACGAAGGAGGCCGAAGGAACCAAATACTAAATGTACAGTCATGGTTGACCAGCGTAGATCAGCTTGTTCAGGTATTTTATGAACAAACAGAATCTGCTCATCAAGATAAGCTACAGCAACAAAAAAAATTGAAAGAACAACAAGATAACCAATGGTCCAGTCAAAATATTGCTCGCATTCTTAATATGAAAGCTGAAGTACGTGAACAGCTTGAAGGAAGTCTATTCCTTATGGACACTGTGTTGCCATTAAAGATGTTGTCTTTTAATAACGACACGATTAAACAACTTCCTCAACGTAAGTATTACTTTGACGTTTATAACTTCTGTCAAAAGTATAACTCCTAAGCATTCAATATTTTATCTGGAAAATACATTTTCACTAAAACCAATATTTATGTTGCAGTATTGAAGGAATTTGAAAAGTACTTGAATGAAGATAAAGAAATCAACGAAGTAAAGTTATTCAATGGCGATGATGCAATCATAGCATTACCTCTTGAAATGGGTGTTCCATTTGTGTTTATGTACGACGCTCCAAGAGTTTTGAAAGTCCACGGAAAAGTAAAAGCTGCTGTACAAACAAAATTATCTGAAAACGGCCGAATCCAAAAACCTGATTTTATTAAAATCAGAACAGACATCGCTGTCACCTTTGGTACAAAGGTGCAAGGACATATTTCATTCTTTACACCTTTTGATCGCAGACAGTATTATTCTGGTTTTGAAAAAACAATGCAAATACACCTTCCTATAGCCGGAACCTTTGCTGTGGATCTTAAAAAAGCTGAATTGAAATTTGATATAGAGCCTAAAGAAATACATAAAGATGCACCTTTGTTCCACTACAGTACTTGGCCTTTCACTTCTTGGAGAGATATTGCAGATTTAAAAACTTTAGTTGCACAACACCATAATCAGTACATCAAACCAGACAGCCTTCGCACTCTTGATACGGTTGTAGGTAAACAACAAACTGGTCTAGCATACCATATTAAAATTGAACATGACAGAAATACCATTCAAATGTCTGACATTAACATGTTTTGGAAAAAAGGAAATCTAGATGCTCTTAAAAATCTATGGAATAACGCTAATATTCAATACAGTCAACTAAATATCACTTACCTCCCCCAAGAATCGGTGACCAAGAACATTCAAGTTCGTTTGGGATACCAACAAGACTACAAACAAAAAGGAGAAGCTCAGTCATTTACCTGGAATAAAGTAAGCGCTGCTGATAAATCGTCAGAACGAAGTGATTTATTGCTGAAGGGAGTTAGTGCTGATATTAGAAACGTTGAAAGTCAAGCTATTGATGCTTCCATTAATTTCAAAGGGACCAAAAACATAGAACACATTCTTTCTGGTGCTGTTTCTACGAGCAAAGTTGATCCAAAATCCCGTGCATATGTTTTCTACAAACAAAATCTTGAATCCGGTAAACCTTACGAAATAACATTTGATGCTATTAATGAAGTACCAAATACAAACACTTTAAATCTCGATTCTGCATTAGCAGCTGAGCCTAAAGCACATTCAGCTCTTAAGTTGACATTTGATACTGACAATGGAGAAAAAGGACAACTTAAGGCTGATATTATGCTAACCAGAAGCGAGAACCGTAAAGAGTATTTGAAAGACTTGCCTATGTACCAGCAATGTAAAAGGGACATGCGACTACATAACAACCAATCTCCTGCTTGTGTTAATATGACGCTAATTGCACCCTTGTTGGATAAGATAAATGTAGATGTGAAATACGATCACTTTGGTCCGTTTGTTGAAGATGCTGTTGAAACAGTGTTTGACTATTTGAGATACATATATTATCCCAGTGTGGAAACTGATTACGAACAAAAATCTCATTCCGAAAAACAAATTAAATTAGAATCTCAATTCGATCAAGATTTAAGATTTGTCAACATATCTGTTACTACTAAAAATCAAAAAAATACCTTCAAGGATATCGAGGTTGGCGAATATATTAGAAGAACGTTTGTAGTTCATCCTTCATATCCTCTTTCCAGTCGAATTATGAGCAAAATTTGGGAAATTGACACTTTTAACCGTAAGTAATGCTGTAACTAACTAGTGCTTAACTAAATTTTCACATATACTCTTCTTTATTTCAGCTGTCTGCGTCGCAGATCAAGCTCAAGTAACAACTCTCAGTAATTGGACTTATCCAGCTGCATTAACCAACCACTGGACTGTATTGGCACAATATGTTCCAAAGGTTGCTAATGAAGAGCAACAAATTTATCCAGTTGACAAACAACTTGAGCTGCAACACACAAATCTGGTAGTTCTAGCGCGTAGAAGTACGTCTCCTTTGAAATCACAGATAGCTAAAGACGTCAAAATTGTTGTTAGTTCTCCTGATACTGATTTCGAGCCTATTGAAGTTACTTTATCACCCAACCAAGAAAGCTCTTCAGAAGTTAAAATTGTTGTACATATTAATGGACAACAAACAGAAGTGTCAGATTCTGTAAGTCATTACATTAAAAATGGTTTTATCCAGATATACACACTACCCTATGGAGAAATTAAAGTAGAAATTAAAAATATGTTCCATTTAACTTATGATGGTATTCGTGCTAAACTGGAAACTACTTCGAATTTGCTTAGAGGTGCAACAAGAGGATTATGTGGCGTATGGACTGATCAACGAAACGAAGACTTTTTGACACCATTAAACTGCTACGCTGCTAATCCTGAAAAGTTTGTAAGAAGTTATGAAGTTGAAGGACAAGCTGGTGAACAAATTAGACAAGAACTCTCCCAAGACTCCCAGCAATGTGTAGAAAAGAGCATGCCTCTTTATATTAACATAGTTAGACTTGAAGATCTCCTTACTTCTGTTGATGTAGGTAAATCTGAAGGTAATTCTTGTACTCGTCACCACACTAGATACTTGGAGCAAAATGCCGAAATATGTTTTACAACAGCGGTGGTTCCCACGTGTAGCAATCAATGTCAAGCTCAAGGATACATAACTAAAGCTGTAGCAGTACATTGCATTGCTAAAAGTAACGTAGCTTTATTGTGGAAAAAGCAAATTGATGCTGGCGGAAATCCCAACTTTAGTCATAAAAAGGAGCACAAAAAAATACAAATGGAAGTTCCACAATCTTGCTCTTAATATAGCAAATGCTGTGATGTACCCAGCATAGGAAACATTTAATAAATAAATGATGATTTATATGGCTATCTACTTTTATTTCTTTTATATTTTTCAGGAATTCCATTAACAAACCTATTTTTTATAAAAACATCAAAATGGGAAAACGCATATGTATATATTACCGCTTTTTATTTGTTTTACTTATGAATAACATATGCAAAATGTTAAGGATGTCTCAAATTGGATAACTTTACATGGTATTTCGAAAATTAGAGGAGATAGAAAAAATATATCCATGATTCCTGTGCAGGCGATTCGTTGCACTTTCTGCAACTCTGTTTCTGTCCTTTGTTGCGTTGTTCTACCAAACCAAGGCAGCATAATTGGTCTGATAAGTGTTAGATATAGTGAGGGGTGGCTGCCAATGGACTGTTAAGTGAAATAAAGTTTGTGATACGTCATTAGAAAGCAATTTTGATGCCATTCCCAACAGCTTTATCTTTTAAATTAAGCGAGTTATTGCCTGTAAACGTTATCTTGGGAAACGGTGTATATCATATCAATTATGACTCCTACTTACTTAACCACTTCTGATGAAAGAGATATTTACGTTTGAATGCTGTATTTTTAATCTCCTCCTGGAGCAAGTGACGTTTTGCTAGGATTAGCTGAGGACGTTTCAGTGGCAGCTCCTCGGAGGAGGCTAAGAATGCCCAGCCTCCTCAACAATTTATCCAGCAAATAGCACCAGAAATATTTTGTTGATTATTCTTCATTTTATTTCCTATTTATCTAATAATTCTCAAATTTTACAATTAATTCCCCGTTTTCACTAGTTATTTTTGAATCTGACAACAGTGCCCTGAGGCTATATTCTACCAAGGATGTTAGATGAGAATAGGATGGATTAATCCCATAAGAGCAACGCTAGCCATTTGGGTAACCAGTGACGTCACAGCAACGTTCTTTTGTCGACATTGGTGTTCCATCAATTATATGTTTATCTTCTCTTTCTATTTGTATTAAACAAAGACAGATTTTGAACTGTATTGTAATAAGTGTAACTATTGATAATTGCAACAGCTGTTTCTAAGACGAAACTCGTAGCCGTTAGGTACTTGTTGCACGTTGAATAGTTTCTCATCTAACATCCTTGATATTCTACAAACATCTCAATACCGAAACAGGTGCTGCTCAACAGAGTTGCCGTTTTTCGACCAGTCCAATTGCTGCCGTAAAAAATAGCGGAAATGGCAACACTCTCAGGCTTGCCTCTAGCGGTCGCGATGATACACGAAGGCACATCGTGTTGCGTGCGTTTTCGACTTAACGAATAAAAGCTTATTCGAATTTTTTTCAAAACAGTTTCCCAATACACTTTTAGATAACTTAGTTCTAAAATATAAATTTTTTGATAAAATAGCACTGCACAATGAATTATGCGTTGTATACTCGGATAGATATTTTAGGCCAGTACCTACGACAGTCACGACAATATGATAAAATTTACGATAAATAAAGATTTGCAACAAGTTTTACCTCAGTGTTATAAACTACTTTGTTTGACAGTCACCATTCCTGTCACGTGTCGGCATTGGTGGAGAGATCATTTTCTACTCTCAAACGAATTAAAACTTACCTGCTAAATACAATGGGCCAAAATCGTTTATACAATGTTAGTTTAATATCTATCTTAAAACCAAATGATACATTTTTTGATAATATTATTTATCATTTTTCGCAAACTAAAGACCGTAGGATTCCGTTAATAAATAAAAAAAGTTAATAAAATTAATTAAAAAAAAACAAAATATGAAAATTAAAAATAAAAATAAAAAACGAACAAAAAAAATGAAACTCTATACCTCCACGTTGGCTCTTGCTGGGCAACAATTAATTTTGTTACTGAAGTATAGCTGGTAAAGTCGCTGCGCAAAGGTTAAATTATTTGGCAGAATAGAGTATATTTTTACAAAAACGTTTTATGTCCAGCCTCCTCTCTTAAAAAGTTCACGAGCCGCCACTGGCACGTTTGCCTCTAATAACTATAACTACATCGTTAGCATTAACCTCCGAGGTAGGTGATTATTTTCCTAGTATTTAACAAGGATTGAGCCTATTTGATTCTGGAAGGTTGCAGCGGCGCTGATTGATCTATTTTCATACTATTAAGTAGAAAAAGGCTTCTAGGTCTATATGAAATCGGTTCGTCTAGAGGAAAATTCATAACGCCACGATTTTTGAAGTTCTTCCCCATCTGTCACTTGTAATTTTGACATTTTACCTAAATTTTTTAATGAAACGTCAGTGAATGTCAAAGTTTTTTGTTATATTTTCCCATTTTTCTGTTTATTCGGTAGGCGAAAAACAGTTGTGTGTCACACATGCTTTAGTAGCCATTAACTATCAGCTGCCCTCACTTCTAATAGTCCTGGGCTGCTAAAACTCATTTTCTGCCATTGTCACACAATATACTATATATGTCACATACTTTAAGATTCAAAAACATTGCCCAATTTTTTTTTTATTAAAAAATGGGCAATAAATTCTCTAGTTCAAAGAAATGCTAAATGATTTAATAAATGCTGCAATTCTGTGTACGCAAATAGTAAAATCGTTAAACCTTAAAACCTGTAAGTATATACCAAACTTGTACCCGTTCCGATATTACGAGTCATATAGATCGTTACGATCGCTAAGATTTTTACACAGAATTGCAACAAAAATTTAGGTACTAGGTACATTCCGATTAGTTGAATTCAGAGCTTTTACATAAATGCTTATTTCTGTGTCACTAATGCTATGGGTCCACAATATAAAGCCCGTCCTATAAGTAATGACCTTTATTGCTCCTATTGTGATTTTCGTACAAAACTGCCGTACACAGTAATTAGTTCATTTTAATTTCTTTGTCATTAATTTCCTTTGACATATGTTTACACCATTCTATCACAGAACAATAGTAACTTAAAATCAGTGAGACCATTATTCTAAAATATGGTATGTAGACTATATAGGGCTTCGAACATTACGAGTTAAGGTTAAGGTTTCTTAAGTTAAGTTAAGGTTAAGTTAAGGACGAGATGAGAAAAATATAGTGAAGACGTCGTGCTTATTAACAAGGATTACCAAACTTTTCAAGTCATTCATACATTATATCATAAGAACCGTCATTTTCGCTAGATGTCAACGTCAAAGTTTCTTCAATATAACGTGATTAGCATGTTCCATGATCAAGATGCTTCTCCATTTTGGAGGAAGGGTTATAGAGAAGTCTACGGTATTAACGCGATTGTTGGTATAATAAATTTAGAACGAGTAGTAAGTTAGAGTTATTTTACTTGGAATAGTGGATTGATAGATCCAGGTTTTGTGAATTAATTGCTATTATTAAAGATCTTACACTTTTTTTTAGTAAAAACAACTTGATCAAAAAATATTCATATATTTCTTAAATAAAATTTGCTCTTTTTCTTAATACATAAAAATACATTTTATAATTATTATTAAATAAATAATACACTATTTCTAACAAATACATATAAATAAATTAGCTCCAAACAATCTCCTATTATTCTAATATCACACTCACTTGAAAGAATACATTTTTTTATAAAACTGCAATTACATATGCAAACTATTTTTGAAACAATAATTTGCAATGAAAACGTCTTTCAAAATCATTCACACTTTTTAAATTAAAAAGTCTAAGGGCAGCTTCCACAAAAACTGAAAGTTTTAATAGACACAAAGTGTCAACATTTCATACCTGAGATTCCCTGAGAAAAATTATATATAACTAATCTCAATGTTTACCACATATTATTTCAGTAATACCACAGTTGTCAAATTGTAGAATTGGGTGATGTACAATATTATATTCAAACCTCAATCACACGTCAATTATATCTGAGTTAAACACTAAAAAAATATGTATTCACTGGGATCTTCAGATATCACTAGAGTCACAATACTGTCAAGAAACTAATAAGTTCTCTGTTTATTGTTACATACATCCACAACTCTCTACTATCATATTAGATAATAGTTTTGTCGTTAAAGTTTTGTTACTGTGCATGTACACCAACTGTAGGGGTTGAAACTGTATAGCTGCACAACATGGCGTTATTTCGGGTCCTGCTATTCTTCGCTTTTTATGACCATTCATAACTTTCTGTAACAAAAAAAACATATGATTCAGCAGTTCAATAAAAATTTAGATATACAGAGTGATCAGATAACAACGAAACTATTAACTGCGTTCAAAATTTACACCAACTTTGGACTAGTTACACCACCTAGGGTTAGATTCACAAAACCAATACAAACCTTCGAATGAACCAAGTGTAGTTGCAAATTTTAAAAATAAGTCTATTGCTTCATTGTCATTGTCATCCATTCCAGAATGGCCGGAGTTCCAGATCAGAGACAGTGTGAAATACAGTTGCATAGAATCCTACTCAAGGTTTATATTTCTGTTGTAGGTCTGCGACCATGCATACCTGACGATACTTTTAAGCCATCTGTATACCCATAGCTATTTGCTCCTTTCGGAGAACTCACGACACAACAAACAAAAGTTTGTCAGAAAAAATTAAATAGCCAAAATTTTCACTTAACAATCAACTGCCGTAAATTCTTTTGTTTACAATATGGATGTTTACAACCCATCAAGATATTGATAATTATAAAATAGTTTTGAATAAATTTAAAAATAATAAACAATAGAAATAATATATCAATATTTACACTGTGACTAATCAAAATGTACTATTACAACAAAATAATCAATTTTCTTAATGTCAAAATAAACACAAATACAAAAATATTGGCCATTGCTGCTTTCTCATATTTTCATAGTTTTCTGATTTTTAAAATGAAATCAAAAGGTTACGAACTATACATACGATTGTCAAGAAGAATTAATATAGCTGTTATCTCTGTGACATTTAGACTTTGAGTTGCACAATTACCGAACAGATGTTGTTATTAGATTTCTGATTTTTCTTGTACAGGTCATTTTTGTTAATTTAAACCTTGACTTATTTTTAATGTACAAAGTACATTAATTGAGACAAGTTTTCTTTGCACTTAGACTAAATCTACCTACCTGAAGTATACTATTATGTTGAGTAGCACTAAGAGTCATAGCTGCAGCTGTTGTACAGGACCCCTTACAAAAATAAGCATTATAACCTTCAGGCTTAATGATCCAATCATCCCATCCAATATCCGCAAAAGAAATGTATAGGCTTTCCCTACAGCACTCGGTTATTCCAGAATCACAATTTGCTGATCTTCGTTGTCGTCTATGCGTTATCGTTCTTCTTTGTTGAGTATGAGTATATATTACTAAAAATGGCTTCAATTCACTGGTGAATGAAACTGGTGACTCCGTTTTATCCATTCCACAAGTTTTGCAAACTACATTAACAGCATGAACTGGAGAATCAAGGAAATCCAGCCAATTTTTAACCACGTAAGTCACATCTACTTTTAACCAGCCCTCTGTAAAAAAACGGAATTTCAAATTTATGCATACAAAAATGTATTAAAAGTGATCCATGAGACTTTGAAACAGTGACTCTTTATGCATTTGACCATTAAAGATTGATCATCAGTCCGTTAGAAGCATTTTTAACTGCATTTAGGAACTTACCAGTGAGACTCGTCTCTGTGATTGCAATAGGCGTCGTTTTCTGAAAACTTCTCTTAGTATCCCAATGGGCGACCTCGTATATAACAAATGTTTGATTATGTTCATCTAAGAAATCTTTTTCTTTGTGAAACCATAATTCTGCAACAGCAACTTCTGAATTGTGGATATCATTTGGCATTTGAAACGGCAAGCAAGCCGAAGGAAAACGAATAGTCCTCGAACAACGGGCTTCATCTGTAAGAATAGAAAAATAGTAGTAAATATACGTGTGATATTATTTACTAATTTCCGGATAAAAAATCGTCTATTTTTGACGTCAAGAACTTTTAGTATGCTGTGGTCACTATGATACGGCACTGTGTGTGACAATAACTGTCATTTGCTGTTGTCAAATTAATTATTTACAAAATCCGCTAGACTTTACGTGTGAGTAATACCATGATGTGAATATTTGTGTTCATAATAATCAATAATGGATACTGATAGATGAATATTATCTTTTGCACAGCGAACGAAAATTAGTCGATTTCTTTTTGTAAAGATCGACGAAAAAATTTAATTTGCACCTCGGCGCACCTCGTCAGTTTTCAGACTCGACTATAATAGACAGTTTTTCATGCTTGGTACATAAATAGCGATTACTGCAAGTGCGTAGGAAAACTTTATAAGCACTAGACATCGATTCTCTTTCTGTTATTTATTTTGGGAAGTTACCATCCTTTAAACCTCATACTCCAGTCAAGTTTGCATTGTAAGTTCTTTTAAAATACCCTATGGGGTCAATTTTCCTTTACAAAAGAGAAATTTGACTAAATTGAAATGGAGTGTATTAAGTTTATGTCTATTGGACGGTGGAGTTGTTTTTGCTTGTTCTCCATTAATATATAAATATAACTTCAGATATTCTTTTAAAATAAATAGATTCCGATTTTGATAAATATTGTATTGTCTTTTATAAATGAGACTTTTCAGTTGTTTAAAAAATACTCTACATCATCAAATTATCATAATATTAGGTATATTCTACAGGAAATTGGAAGCTTCTTGGAGTCTTTAATTAATATTGTATTGTTTTTAACAGATTTAAATGCACCAATGCATACATTTTGCAGTGCCATTATTCCAAATTTAATACTGCTTCAAACAATTCAGTCAACGACATATTTTAGTAAATCTATGCTGATGCTTGCCTATATTATAAATCTTCTACTCCCTAGTATAGTTTTCTACAAATTGATTATAGAGTTTTAAAATAGTTTTTTTTTCAACCAACTGTTTCATGAACGTGAATAACAATATTTATTTGTTGAAGAATATGGTAGGTATTTTCTATGAACATTTTT
The DNA here is from genome assembly GCA_949126875.1 of Lochmaea capreae. Lineage (NCBI taxonomy): Eukaryota > Metazoa > Arthropoda > Insecta > Coleoptera > Chrysomelidae > Lochmaea > Lochmaea capreae. Next base: position 4,836,816 of record OX421402.1, read on the forward strand.
ACAGATCTTTCATTATTATATTTTATATCCAATTAATTTTTATTGTTCAATATTTAAAAAAGTATGTAAATATTAGGAATTTTAAAAGTATACAAGTTGTGTTTTTATTATGAACTTGATGAAACTGACCTTGACCTAAAATGTAAACATGGGAATAAGTTATAATGATTCATGATAATTGAGCTCACCTTCATAGGGAAAAACGATGGCTTGTGTTGTTTTTCCGTAAAAATCATCTGAATAGCTACTTTGCAGCCCCATATCTTGACTGGGTAGGAGACTTTCATATTCTTTAACCGGTTTGGGCAGCTCGGATATTGTTATTGTAGGCTTTTCTTTCAGTCGTAATTTCTTCAAAATCTGATTCTTGATGTATTCTATCCTTAACTTTGTAAATTCACCTTTAATCACTGAATAATCCGTTGTTTCGACTTTTTCGACACTATTATCCTGTTCTTCATTTTTAGAATTAGAAAAGAACACACCGAATACGGATGGAACTTTCGCACTCACGATATTTGCGAGTAAAACCAGCACCGCAACTGTAAAAAAATTCATTGTAAGTGATGCTGACTCAGTTTGGACCACGTACAATTGTTTATTGATCCTGAAAAGTGCAGGCTCAAAATCATTATAAACTTTATTTACCCCACTCCTTTTTCTTAACATTTCTGTAATGAATGATAGGTTTGAACCTTGAACTCTGCCGGATCTAGAATATGTGAAATTAGATAATAAGGTATATATTTATTCACTATTGATATCGGAGCACGTGCTTTCCACTTCCAAAAAAACTGATAAAAAACCGTTTTACTATTATCATTCGCGTGTTTAATGGAATTTCTAAGAAATTTATTCGGTAATATGTGAAAGTATTTGGGACGATATTGTTCTATCATTTTAATGAAGGGCTTGTCCAGTATAGAACTGAGGAGACAGTGCAAGCAGGGCATGCTTAGCTTAGCCTTGGGGTCCCAGTCAGTATTCCCCTTTATTAAAAGAATAGAAACCTACACAATGAGTGTGTCAATTTTAAAACTTACAATATACATAGAGGATTGATGAGAGTGTTTCCGCTTAGTTTACGAGATCTATTTCATTGTAAGTTTTAAAATTGACACTCTGTATATAATTATAAATAAATTACATTTACATATTTTACTATATTCCTTGCAATAATTAGTGGTTGCATATTTTAATTGGTTTTAGTGGTTAGGAAACGAACACCTATCGACATATTATTACGAGTATTCTATTTACATATTTACGGCATTTTTATTGTTTTTGACATTACCAGATCGTAAATGCGTCAAAGTAGATTAGCAACTTTTTTTATCTTCTCGACGCATCGTTAACAAAAATATGTTAAATAAAAACGAATACCAGTATAGATGTTCAAAATAACCACCACTGACGACAAATACGAGTGCAAAATTCCTAAATTACATTTTCAACTTCAATATTGTTTTGGGTTTAATCTAGAATTTGTTGCTGAACATATACGTTGCTTTTTAGAACTTTGAGCACACCGTAATTACTAATAATGCTACTATACTCTAATTGTAACTAATTACTATGAAATGTAATATTTTGATTTTTTATCAACTCTACAGCATCCTCGAAACTGTGTATTTTTTCATATTTAAAAATATAACAATTCATTGACTTTATAATGTATCCCTTTGCAAATAGCCGCCTATGATTAGTTTTTGCTTACAAATTTCACAATTCGTTAAGGAACTTTTTCGTTTATCTTCTATTGGGTTCAATTGAGCTATCTTTATCTGAAATTTTCTTATCCTGTTGACATTTAGACACGTGTCCTAGGCATATATTATATAATAACAAAAACCTAACATTTCACGTGATACATGTATGAATTCAATGACTTATTATATTTCGAGTAATTCTTAAGTGGGTGCTGGGGGACAAGGGTATTGTAGGCAATGAAAAGGCAGACACACCCTAGCAAAGCTAGGGTCTGAAGCTGCATTAACTGGTCCTTAACCAGTATTTGGGATATCAAAATATGCTGCACGTGGTTGTACGTCTCGGTGGATTCAAACAAACTAAACATCAGGAATCAGGAATTTTGGTAACATAAATGAGACGCATCTGGCTTATATATTGTTAGTGGAGGAAGAAGAATGTAGATTCTGTGGCATTGAAGAAGAAACCTCCATCCACATACTAGGGCACAGCACCTAGGAGATTATTGAATAGAAGTGGGACATTTACCTAAGTTGAAGCCTGCAGATATCCTAAAATTCCTCAGGGAAATAGGACTAAAGGGGCTACTAGTCTTTGAGGAACTAAGTAGAAGTAAGGGGCACTATAAATCTTTTAGATCTCAGTGAATGTCACCCCATCATACATACATACATACTACTACTTAGTCAGGCGAACCTTGGCCAAGACAAACTCAAGCCAAAGTTCCGGCACTGAGGCCACTGGCGGGCCCATTGTGCCATTCCTGCCACTTATACATCCATGAAGCCGAGCCCTTCGATGAAGGACTCAATCCTCTCCAGTGGATGCCTCCTTATAACAGGGACTCCGAAGATTCGCCTGCGTAGCACAGCCCAATGTGGACATACGAGGAGAATATGGTCCGACATTTCGTCAGCCATGCCGCAACCTCTTTCCTCTAAACCTACGTTACAGAGGTGTTTCCTCAGACAGCAGTACCCTGTTAGGAGTCCTGCTATCTTCTTTAACCTACTCCTTGGTAGTTCTAGAGCAGCTCTAGCATGTCCATCAGTCTATCCCCTCAATAGAAGCTTGGACTGCCTGAGATCCTGTAGAGCCCTCCAGTGAGAAAGGTGCTGGTTTCTCAACCAGTTCCTCGTCTCCTTACGGATTGTTTGTTTTGTGAGGCCCAAGGTCGGACCCGGGCCGTTAAAGGGAGTAGCTGCCCCTTCGTTGCCTTCAATACCAGAGTGGGCCGGAATCCATTCTAGCCACAGTGTGTTCCGCCTTGCTAGGTCAGCAAGGCGCTCACGACATTCAGCAGCAAGCCCTGAGTTGATGGTATATCCACTCAGTGCCTTAATTGCCGACTGACTGTTGGTGACGTTGGTGTATATGGTTATGCGTCGATCCGTAGGTATAACCTCTGTCTAGGTTTATCTGCGCACATTCCAAGATAGCGTATACCTCAGCCTGACATGCAGACACACCCTTACCCAATGGAACACAGACTTGTGTCCTTGGGTTCCATACATACATACATATTGTTATCATTCTGAAAAGGGTGTCAGTAAATAATATGTTTTGGTTTAATTCTGAAGCTCGAAATTACAAAATGTCCTTATTCAATATCTAATATATACCTATATAAGAAAAGTCTTTTATACCTATAACTCTTTTTCTATCCATCCTTGGTGATGAAAACGTTCTAAAGGTTAGAAATGCGAATTGCTTTTTAATTCATAAATTTCAAGGTATGCCTTCCAATTTGGGAAGTTAGACTGATTTGATTCACTTTGTGTTGCATAACTGTCGAATGTTATCAGAAAGAAGATATCTCAAGAAACGATAAATTCAGTAAAAAGTATTCTAATAAAATACTACGTTGTTAGTCATATCTCAAAATAAATTTAATAACTTTAAATATTAAATTCATTCAGTTTGGCGGCATCATTAGGATATTGATATTGTTGAATGTCAGGATTGGATTTAGCCAACTAGTAAAAAATCTTACAGTTCTGAAATAACAATCAAATACATCTGTCGACATTTAACTGCAATCGTTTTATAAGAAACTGTCATTTGAATAAAGTGTGAGATTTGAGCTTAAGTGGGAATTTTCCAATTGTGATATTTCTTTATTGCATTAATAACCTCCTGTGTTTTCAAGAATACAACATAACATTTTAAAGGGAATCAATAATTTTTTCTTGCTTTTTGAAAAGTATATTATTTTGTTGCTGTTATTAATATTATTATGTATTGTATGAAATTTAACACTGGTAGATATATAGTATAATAGTTGGTACTTAATACATTTGTTGTGATGATATAAAAATTATGTAACAAATACAATTTTCCAAGCTAAAGTTTATGAAGCCAAGTCCGATACTAACCTAGTTCAATGATGAAACATTTAGATATAGTAAATTAAGCGAAGTTGTATGAATACATTGCTGGCACGAACCAGGAAATTACATGGTTTGCTTATCGTTGTTAAACATAGTGCGAAATTCCAAATCGTAATAAAATTATCTCAAATACCGGGGTTATCGAGCTGATTCTCAAAAATATTCAAATATTTACTTATGTGTTACTCTAGATTTCTTGGTAGTGATTTTTGTATATCAACTAAACTATCAAACAGTTTTAGTGAACATAAACAATACAAAGTAAAACAAAATTACTTATTCTTAGTTTAATTTTCACAACGTTTGAAATTGTACTCTAGTAATATTGATATTTCCGACCTGAACTCCAAAAGTATGGAAACAATAATAAACTCAATCTTGTTTGCAAATTATGCTGATGAAATGCTCAATTGTCCATGTGTGTGATCTCCGATCATTTTACAGAATTAATTTCTATACAGTTTTGAATTAAATATTTATTTATATACTTGTATATTTTTAAGAATAAATAAAATGAAATTCTTTCCGTAATCAAGGCGCCAAAAGCACTTTTATAAAAAAAATAATTAATGATAAGGACCTAACTATAAACAAAATAGGCCAAAGAATTCATATACAAAACATATTGATGTTTCATCAGCTATATTTTGTAGAAAGTTTTTTGAATCTCACTTTTTAAATAAAAAGATTTTATTAACCAAACGGAATTTTGATTCAAATAAAAATAAATAGTTTAAAAAAAATTGACTTTAATTTACAGGTTGATCCCAATAAAATGCTGTACAAACTGACTGGCGGAAAATCAACACCAATAGAATTTTTTAAACTTTAATATAAGGGTAGGTAGTCTTTGTTGCCATACATATTAATGTTTGAAGCTGATTTGAAGGTAAAATATAATTTTTTATCTATTGGCTTCGACCGTGTTATCAGTAAATTCCTCTACTGGCTTGAAGCAACTCTAAAATCACATTCAAGGTCTTTTACATATGACCCCGTACTAGTTAGTTTTCTCGACGTTGATAAGAATGTTCATTAAAATTAGTGATCCGCAACCTCCCAAACTTATGTACTTTAGCACCCAGCGGTACATGCATGACTGTTGCTTAAAAATTGATTGCCAGCATTCCTTTACAGTCACAAAGGTTACAATAACAAAATATCTATATTAATATTTTGTTTAATTAAAATCAAGGTATAATCTTTATTTTCCTATTGGAAGATTTTACAATAATTATTTTATAAAATTATCCCATGATAAAAATTTTCGTACGCCTATTTACTTCGCACATATTTTATTAAAAACTTTCCGATTTACAATTATTTTTCTAAGAGCAAGAATAAGTAGCTAAATATTATTAAAACCTTCAAAATGACACTGTTGGACACCAAAAAGTATATATCTCGTGCCAGGATCCCTGATATATAGGGAATGCTTGATGGTATTCACGTTCAGATGCCCAGACGGCACCCAATATTCCTGGAATATGCCTACTACATCCCATTTTGGGTGCAATCGAAGACTGAGTAAATTATTGCAATAAAGAGGTATTTTTTTCTTAAATTGGTTGTTTTTAGGAATAAGCAAAACAAAAAAAAAAGAAAAAAAAGTAAATTTTTGTTATTTTTTATGTATCACAGAGTATTTGTTTTTTTTGTTTGCATTTTTTGTTATGAATATTTTCTACATTTTTGTAATAAATATTTTTCTGATATAGTTTTTTATTTCTCAAAGTAACTGACATACATTTAACCATATGTATATAGGGTGGAATTTATTGCATATAAACTGGGAAACCCTGAATATGTTCTGCCATTCATATTCAAAAAGCATATTCTGTGCAGTACGAAAATATATTCCTGGCATATATTTTTATGGTAAGAAAATATATGTGTAGCAGATGCCATGAATATGTTTTCGGAAATTAAAACATATTCCTGGGATATGTTTCATGGTGACTTTGGATATCCATAGAATATGCATATCACATATTTTGGAAGATATGGAATATCCCTGGCATATGCCAATATTCCGGTGGGATATGCATGAGATATTCATGCAATATGTTTGTGCCGTCTGGGTGGTAGCACTAGAGCTGTTTTTTACATAGATTGCGTTTTCTGAGTTATGAACTCTAATAACAAGGATTAATAATAAGAAATATTGTATTAATAATCAAATAGATCGAATTGGAAAAGGGGCATCTGCTGACGGATATACTATCTAATCTAAGTTACGTTAGTTTATGTTTTGATTGTAATTATTTCACCAAACATAGAGCCGATTTATGTCTCTTTCTCACGATACGGGTATGTAAAGATAACTTTCAACAATATGAAAGAAATTTAATTTGCAAACGTTCCGTACCTACGATAAATATTATACTCGTTCATATAAAATGTGTATAAATTTGTGTTGGTAAATAGCAATTTTAAAGGTCCGTTAGTTCATTGATTGATGACAGTTTCTGTTTCAATGTTGTGACTAGTAATACTTACGTAATAATAATTTTCTTCCAATTTTGACATGAGTTTGGTGAAATAATCAAAACTTGAACGTGTTTTTATGATATTTTTCTATATTTTTTATATAATGGAGATTTTAGATACTATTTTTTAAACACAAGTTTTGTTCTGATGAATAAGTTGACGAAGTGAACGAAAGCTTAACAAAATAAAGTGTGTACTATAAAATACAAATTTTTTCTGTAAAAAAAACCACAAAATATAATCATAGTTATATGACTAGAGATGAATAATGCAATTTTATATATATATATGTGAATTAATAATAAGGAATGAAAAAGAATTAATTAATTATATCAGAAAAGTGTCCACAAGGATTGTTGCATATGTATTATTCTAAAAATATCTGTTTTTCTCATTTATTGTTCGTGATAACCTTATTGATGTAAGCTTTTTTTCTGTCTAAATATATATAAAAAAAGTACATACTATTACATACAGCATGGGACGGTTTTATTAGACTATATAGCCAAACTTCATACAGGAATAATAATCGATAAGAAAGATAAGAAGAAAAACTTTTATTCTTTCTCAATATATATTTTTTAAATCACTGTCGGGAATTACTCGTTAGTACAGTTTATTTCAGGGTTCATCTCGTTTCGTTATAAAGATATCTTGCATTAAGTCGATTCCACTACTCCTCACTGTTGTTTTAAGTTATGTGGAATTTGCTAGATGAAGCTGCTGATCACAGACAAACGTAACGGTCCAGCGTATGTGTGAACTACGCGACTCAGAAGCTTTGATTTCTGTAAGTTCGGAATATACTTCTGTTTGTTTTATCACAACTCTTCCAGTTATGCATGATTCAAGAAATTACGAGTTCCTCTTGAGGCGTATGACTCCCTAAAGCCACACTTTGTCAGTTTGTAGAACATACTTATTTATATGAAACGATAGTTATACAATTGAATATCATTGTTTCTGCCAGGCATTTTTTGCTAGCTGTGTTTTGAGCATTACCAAATTTACAAAAAGCCGTACTACATTTATCGTACGTGGATTTTAATTATAAGGAGTACCTAGAATAAAAATAAGAACTAACACAAACTATTATCATCAATTACTTATTAAATTAGTTTAATCATCTTAAGAAAAGATTTAGCCTCGTTTAATTTCTATTACGTATTAAAAATTTTCGTTCGACTTAATTTATAACAATTTAGTTCTAATACGGTAGACTTTGTCTTGAGGATGTAGACTGGACGTCTCTTCTATTATCGATTTATTATAATAAAGAGAATGATGACCCACATTTTGGTTATGTTAATGTTACAAATTACTATTTTGATATAAATTACTGAGCATCAGTGACACGACGATTGTTTTAATTTTTAATTATACGACAAATGTTTAAATATATATGTATATATTTATAGACCATACGCCATATTCATAAAAAACATTAACTCTGTATATGTTCCTTTGGTCTCTAATTTAGCCATATTTTTAAACAAAAATGAATGTTCATAGTCATCGTGATGCGTAATTTGTTATAAATGATTGTCATCAGTATCAGTTCAATTGACTTATCTGTAATGTAAAACACATTGTGTCTTTTGGTTGACCCCTCATAACTACCACTTAGGAAACAATTTATTTTTATGGTTGTCACGTTCTGAAAGTGTGACTGGCTTATCGAAAGACTCAAATTAGTTAAGCATTTAAAGTAATTGTCGATGTAAATAAAATGTTCATATAAGACCCACAAATATTCACTGACAGCCAGGCTCTGCTTGAAGCTACCAGTAATCCAATAACTTCATCGAGACTGGTAAAAAACTGTAAAGAATCCCTTAATATACTGGCAAGAGACAACGAGGTGTCTCTAATATGGGTTCCGGCACACGAGGGGATTGCAGGTAATGGAATGGCAGACCAGAGGAGACTTCATAGGTCCGGAACTGTTTTGTGGAATCACAAAGGATTACATAAGAGGAACACCAAGTCAAATGGAGACTAGCACAAGGACACCTCCATACAAAAAGTCTACTGAATAAGGTAGACAAGGAACTTTCGTCCAGGCTGATGAAACTGGGTAAGAGAGATTTTTGGAAACAGTTACCGACCTGGTGACTGGACACTGCACCATGAGGAAGCATGTGCACAAAATGGGCAAAATTAGTGAAATTATGTGCAGAAAATGTGAACTCTACGATGAAACACCTACTCACATACTGCGCTTCTGTGAGAACTTACAAGGACTCATACGGAAGCACTTTGGAGAGGAAATAATACAACCATTAACACTACTGAAAATCCCTCCAGTAAAACTAGTGGTCTACATAGAAGTCACAAAGCTTCTGGAATGGAGGTAGACAACATGGGCAATGGTACAAATATTCAGTTCAAGTGCCTGGACCACAAAATATAAATGAACTTAAAATTTGTTCTGGGTAATTTTTAGGTCTAAGCTAATAATAATCGTTTTCTTTGAGCAACGTTTCACTCGTGAAACAAATGCGACTATTGTTATTTCTTGTCGGAGAGACGGATTTATATCTAAATCGGATACAACATACAACATTTCTCTGTGCACCTCAAATGGACGACAATTTCTTTGTCGGACAAGATTTAAACAACACCGTTGTTCAAAATTCTAAATTATATTATGTACAGTTGATATTGAAGGGGTAGGTCTATCATAAAATGCTGCAGAAAATAATTCACCTCTTATTAAATATTTTACTTAAAATAATTTAAAATTAACAGATTAAGTTAGGAGAATGAAAGGAATTTATATTGGTTAAAAATATAATTGATAAATTATAATTAATGATGATCTATTTTGCTAAAACTATTTTTTTTTAATGAAGTGAAGTAAACATATTTTTTGAAGATAACTATATTTTTTAATTATTATCAGTGTTATTTTGTTTCTTTGTAAATAATGAATTTATTTAGTAACTACTGAAAGCCCTTGTTTTTTATTCGTTTTTTATCAAATTGCAATCAATTAAATATGCCGTTAAGTACACAAATTTTGTAAAGACGACCTAAAATACGTCAATTTTTATTTTTAAGCAAATTTCATTATACAGGCTGATGCAAATTAATATACCGATGTCATCATCTAAAAATGCCACACTGTATATCTTTCATGTACTATTTAATGGGGTATTTCTAATATTAAATGTCCCGTGTCATCAAAAATAACATCGATACGTGAACATATTGTTAGTTAACAGGTTATTAACTTGAATTACTTTCAACAAAATTTGTATAATTTGAAATAAAAATAAATAATTTCATTTATTTGTAAGTATATTCTTATCGGTCACGAAAACTAATCCGTGGCTACTTTCAAAAACATCTATTTTTGTACGAAAACATCAAATAAGTAAACTGATAAATTTAAAGTAAGAGATATTAATATACTTTCACGATTTGGATATATCGCACATTACAAGGTGTAAGCTATAAAATATTGTTGGGTCCTACAAATTCTTTTCCTGTAGGAAAAACTTATTTATGTTCATTGTAAGTCTGGACGCCTAAAGACTTAAAACAGACATGCTAACGATGTCGTTTCAAAGATGTCTATAAGATGTCCATTTCATGACGTCTTCAGAATGTCTTTCAAATGCCATGGCTGGATGTTTCAAACAGAAAATTATAAAAAAAAGATAATAAGAAAAAAATATGTCTAAAATCCTTGGTGATTTTAATGATTTGCATTTCTCAAACCAATAACAATAAAAGCTGAAATGTAAAGAATTTTCATAGATGTGTATTTGACATAACACGTCTAATAATTTTCTTGATCAAAACAAGCAGGAAGACAGTACACAGAGTCCTTCAGGAACAACTTCTCTACCCTTTTCATGTTCAATGCGTACAAGCTTTCAATCCTGAAGATTATCCACACCGATTGGCTCTCTGCCAATGGTTTTTGGATCACAACGAACCTGATTTTTCATGAATATTGTTGCATATTGAGGCATGTTTAACGCACAATGGTTATTTTTTTAGCATTAACAGCCATTTTGACAGTTTTTTTGGTCTACAGCCCAAACGGCTCATTAAACAAAAATGCTTGTTTTGATTTCCCCTATAACCCCAAAAGATTGTCGGTATATTTAAAAAAATTGTAATGACACGTCCTTCCAAAGATGCACTGAAAAAAGACGGTCTAATAGACCGTCTTACAAAACGTCTTCATATATCAACTATAAGAAATTCCAATATGCAGTCTTACAAAGGTGAAAAATCCATAATACAACGACAGATAAATTAATCGTTCTAGAAATATCTATTTAAAATAAAAATCTATCCTATAAATTCAAATATCCCGACCTATAAATTTGGTTCACCAGTGTCCTAAGTAAGTATTCCGAATTGACCTGGAAATTTCAGATAAAGAGTATACTCTCAGCAATCTAATTATATATTAGGTATCTGATTTTTTTTCCGTGTGTCTTAAAGACGTTACCTTTTTTAACATCCGATGTGTTTAAGACGTCTTTAAGATGCCTTTCTGGCGAAAACAGACATTCCTAAGACGTCCAGTATGTCGAAATACATCTTATAGACGTCTTTACGATATCTTTGTGATGTTTGGGCTTTCAACTTCATTGTCCCTCATCATCTCTGTCTTACCCTGCAATTTTTATCATCAATCCATCCATTTTATATAACTATAAAATTTACTCAAAATTCTGTTTCCTTTCGATTATTGGATGCCGTCTTATGTAGGTACTTCGTATAATTTGAATAATTTTACAGATTTTATTGCAGCGTTTGTCGCCAACTTGTAGATTATTCTACTTTTTGTAGTATACATCTGATAAATTTGACACAAATCTAACATATTTCTCATAATGGATGATTCCTGCAATTATTTGTATGTCCTATTTTTATAGTTATTTACTTATTTTGAGGTTAACGTAAGTAATTTTTATAACTATTCGCACATTTAATTCTACTAGGCGTTATTATAGACTTATTCCACAAATAAATAGCCGAAATATATATCATATATAAATTCCATTTTTGATCCTTTAGATTGAATATAAAAACGGTAATATTTTACGGTAAAGCTTCAAGGAAAGTACTAATAAAAGTTCGTAATATTTTTGTTTAGTAACACGATATGGTAATAGAAACTTACATCACCCTGTATGAAATGTTTTTCCTTAAAAATGGAACCATTAAATCCAATTATAGATTAAAAACAAACAATCGAGACCTTCCATTCGAATATATATAAAATTATTGTTTGTTACAATAAATGATAAAGTTTTAATAATATTTGCAAATCACCCATAATTGAGGCAGGTCGCCCATGATTCATTATTTTCAAAACAATTACACCAGGAGACAAAACTAACAAATGGTCCTTTGATAATAAATTTATTTGAAAAAAAGAAAATTACGATTATCAGTATAAGAGTGTTCAATGCACAAAACTAGAAAAAGGATTGTTAAATAGCTGTATAACAACTACCTTTTTGGCATACCCGTAATAATTTTGTCGTTTCTAGTCAGAATCAAGCGATTTCCAAGTTTTTCATCACTCTTCACTACTGTCAGAGTGAAAAACACATTTAAAGTTAATGACTTTGCAAAAAATTCAATATTAGGTAATCAGAGGGGGTCTACCAAAAACCAAAAAACATACCAAGTTGTCGACGGCATAAAAAAGTTTGGGGACCTCCGCTGAATTTAAATCAAATTTGCTAATATTTACCAATCGAGATTGTAAACTACTGCGCATAAAAAAATCAATCTGATAAATTTTAAAATTAATAGCATAACCAAAGAGTATAAATGTAATAATTATTATTATTACGAGATCTTATTGTAATTTTCAAGTGATAAGCAAAAAAAATCAAATAAAATAAGTTTTATTCATGGTAGAACAACATTTGCCATGTTACCTGATTATTGCATCATTCACACAAATTTAAAATAAACGTCTAATAAACTGTGAGGTTAGTGTTATAATCATTGGGGATCGCGTCGCGTGTAGGTACCACTTTGTATAAAATGCTTTAAAATTTTAGAAACTATTAGCAGCGGGGTTATCAAACTATTATATAAAATACATCAATAGTTATGGCATGAATTAAATTAAAAACGCAAGTCATTTTTATGTAAAACATGATCAAACACATTAGTTTTAAAAATTCCAAACTTAAAAATCGACGAAAGATTCGCCGCACTGAAATATCTATTTGAACCAAAATACTTAATTAAAAAGCTACATTTACACTATGCATACTTTATCTTTTGTCATTTTCGTTCAACCTCTCAATTATGCTCAAAAAGGAAAGGAAATTGAATAGAAAAAAATCTCCCTATACTCCTCGTTAAAGTTGCTAGAAGCATATATCAGGGTTCAAAGAGAAAAACTAAAGTAACTTTTTAGATTTCAATAATCAAGATAAGACATAGTATCGGATTTTCTAAGAAAATACACATTTTGTAGAAAGTTTTAACTAATTTGTGAAGTATGTACTCGTAAAGTCCGTCCGGAAATATAAGATTATAATTTTGTAATCTCCAATTAAGATAAATAACTACTCCCATACTATAACCAGCGCCATCTATTTAAAATATCTCGAACCAATTTCTTTTCATTATATCATCTCAAAAATTCAGATATTCACGCAGGAAAACGGAGCGAGTTTCTAATAACCGCACCATCCTCTCCCTTAAGTATTTCTTTAATAATATTTTTAATTATTCGATATAATTATTGGTATATGGATTTTAATAGAAACGTACCAGCTATATACCTGGATCGTGGGATAACTAATAATCTTTTAACAATAGGGTGTTTAAAAGTAGTTATTTATTGTAATTTTAGATTAAGGATCTTATATTTCCGAACGGACTTTTAGTACAAATAAAAGTGTATAAAATTTCTACTGCAGGTAATAAAAAAATGCTGAACTGCAGTCTAAATTTCTATAGCAAGTAGTGTCTAATTAGATGAATAAGCGTAATCTACATATCCTATTAGTAGCGTACGTCTTTTTATTAAACATTACTCAAACATATAATAGAAATCCTAGCCTTTATATGCATCTCTCCTTCCTCCAACATTCTTTTGCGTTATGCTAACCTTTCAAAGCCTGATCAGGTTATAGACCTAGTTCCAAAATGGATATTAGGCTTTCTCAGAAGTTAGATCTTTCCGGACTAAAATATAGATGTAAGTAGGGGAGTAAATTAGGATTTTAAAAAAAAGTCAACTGCAAATAATTGTTTTTAATCATCTTAAATTCTAAATACATTTAATTATTAAACAAAGCCATTCCGACATTCGAAATCAATATCAGTAAACCAAACGAAATTGGTAATTGTGAGTAGTCTTACTAATACAATCATATCAAAAAATACACATAAACATATTTGCAGTGGTTGATTTAATATGGAATGACCCAAGACTATCACCACTGTGCAATACAAAAACTGACTATTTTAACACAAGATGAACTATCATCTATGTATTTACAATACGGTTCATCTAATAGCTGAGAAATAACCATATGAAACATCCGCATTTAAACGATAAGATTAATCATTAACTAAATAAACACAGCACAACTACATAAAATACTGCACTCGGTCAATTTTTTTCAACTTAACTAATCTTCAAATGGGAAAATTGCGCTTTTACGATTTTTCGTATCAAATTTTTTATCATGTGTAGATACGCATGAGTCAGTCCGTTTCATAAAAATGTACCCGTCTTTGAAGGCACGTTCAGATTTAAAGGCCTCATGAATGTTTTGATACTAATGCTGATGGGCTCTGCTATCACAAACTATTAGTAAAGAAAATATAAAATTCCAGACTACAAACTATACCAACAATATAAACTTTTTACAGATGTCGAAAGAATACAACTTTATAAGTTTTTGAAAAATATTTTTCAAAAACAGTGACCGTTCAACTAAGACGCAACAACTACTTCCCGTGCTATATGCACCGACGGATATTGAATTACACTTCAAAGTCAAACGGAGTTGGTATATCTACAAGATATTTTAAAACCAACTATTCTGGTTTGCAATTAGAAGGGACAACACAACTTATAGACCGGTTTCTGCGTATTTGCGCCTCATCAGTACAAGGTATGTGTTATCTGTCCGTTGAACTGTCACTGTTTTTTAAAAATAATTTTTCAAAAACTTATAATGTGTTAGATCAAAATGTATTCTTCGACATCTGTTGTTAAATCGCTTTATTAAATACGACAACATTACAGGAAACTGTAATAATTCTTTATTGAACTTTTTACCCCGAAATACTAGCTCTTATAAGTGTTTTCAACTATTATATGCTTCAATTTCTAATTTTATTCATTTTTTGCAATAAGGGGTAGTTTTCACCCTTCATAATAATAAGCACATATCGGCATAGGGTAGATTTTGATCTGAAGGGCAAGTAGGGCCGTAACTTGCATCATGTCGAACAGACCAAGGAGTTTGAGAAAGAATCGAAACTCTCAACCGAGAACTCCCAACGATATGAGAAGAAATTAGTACTTGCAAACTAGAAAATACTCGACTGCTTCTGTTACAGATTCAACTAAACGTGATTTTACTGAATAATTTATTCTATAGAAATTTTTTTTATAAAAACTAAACTGAACCATTTTTTAAAAGGCCGCCCTAGGCCTAGACCTAAATTCATCACTGGTTATACCATATTTTTACCTTGGTAGCTTGGACTATTGATTCAGAACAATTATTTGAAACAACTATGACTATGAAAAAATAAGCTCAAGTCTTCAATAGTACGTTGTTTGGTCCGATTCTTATGAAAGGGTATTATTATGGAACATATCTGTAAATGTAAATAATCTTACCAAAATTATATTTCAGTGTTCTTCACAAAAGACAAAATTAGCAGAACTTATAATGGCAATAGGATGAGCAGCTGGTGCTGTTGTTCTATACCCGTGTACTGCCATCTAAATGTAAATTCCACTATAGTTGAATTGCTTTTCAACTTTCATCAAAACATAGTTCACTATGAACTGCAAACTTTCGGATAACTACACATTATATCATGTTGTGATGTATAATACGATACTTTAATAAATATGACTGGAATACATACTTCTTTACATTGCAAAAAAACATATTTCTTTCTGATACCTGCACGATTAAATCGAAAAATACAACATATATTAAGGAGTATTTGTAAAAAAAAAATGACACCTAAAGTCGTAAAAGCAGGCATATTTTTGCTGTGCAAAATTGTTTACTAGATTTCTTGTTAAATGACATAAACAGTAAAATATTACATTAATAGAGTACAGTGTGGAGAAGCGACAATTTACTAGTACTATATTACAAAACACTGAATAACCATGTACTTGTTCCACAAACAAGCTAAATGTCTAAAAGCATCAAAAACAAAGTTGACCATAAAAGTGCAATATTTTATAAACAAATTATATTAGTCGACATACTAATTGAAAAAACAGGAAGGATTATTGTTATATAATTATTGAATAGACCATTTTAAAATCAATTAATTACTTAAAAACTTTACAGGAATTTATTTTCAAAATGATCCATTTGGTCTAACCATTTTTATTATAGATAGTACTCATAAGGCTTCTTTGCAATATCTCGTTTGCTTTGTTATTAATATATCTATTTAAATATGTGCGATCCACAAAATTGCATTCGTATTTTTGGGTTTTAATTATGACAATTTGTAAGTTTTTTCGTATTAATGTGATATGTAAATGATCAGTAAATCTATTGTAGAAATGTTATACCACTTAAATAATAATACTGACAAAATGCAATGAGAATTAAACTGGGTAATGCAACTAAAACTAAATCATTTTTTGTTAATATTTTGAAAACTATGTTATCATAATATTTTAATAAATCATATTCTTAAAAATTATTCCTATGTATAGTAAAGGCACCAGTAACTTGTTTTTATTATAGAATGTGTTTTCAGTTTCAGTAATTCTTTGAAAAATGAATTTAGATATGTCCAACTAAAGTTGTCGATCAGACTAGATGAATAACAACATTTCGGAGTTCAGAACTTGTTTACCTGTGAAATGTTGTATGTATTTTTATTCATCTAGTCTTCTTGATTATCACTTTAAATTGGTATAATGATCTAGTATGTATCATAATTTTTATTTGAGTTTATTGCCTCATTTTCTAAATAAACTTTCAAAATTTGCATTATTATTTTTTTTAAATTTGCATTAACTTTGCATTTTATATTATAAAAAAATATAGATTGAACAATTATTTTGATAAGACCTAATTGCTACATACATAGTAGCTATTTAACTAATTACAAATATTGTTACTGCCCACATTGACTAATTAACCAGTGATAAAGAAATTTGCAGAAATATTTACTATTCAAGATTAAATTAGAACTAATATTGCAATTCCACCAGTAACTATTTTGTATATTATACTTAAATAATATTTACAAAAATGTCTAGTTTGGTGAATGGGTCCAATTTATATAAAAAAAAACAAATAATCTTATATTTACATAAATATAGATCTGTTCATAAATATATTTGTTAATAATAGTAGATACTTAGAGGGTCCACCAATTTTTTTTATTAATTATAGTTTGGCCAAATGATTTATAAGGTAAATAATTTGTTAATCTGCAAACAAGATAATTTAGAACAAATAAAAAACTGCACTATATTTGTTAGATATATATCAGAAAGTATTAAGTCCCATGTAAGAGATTCCATAATATTTTCAAAGGCAATTGAATTAGTACTAACATAACACATTAGATATTTGATCAAGATTTGGTTTCATACTCCTGATATCTACAGTTGTTGCATTTCTTTTTACTGGTACCAATACACCTACTAATAGAACTCCAAAAATAATAAAATAAGTACTTACTATATTAAATTAACAAATAAAAATCTAAAATGTCAAAGTGCTGACAAACAAAATATAATAGACCAAGCATCCTATAGTTATTCCTTTGCTAATTTATCACAGCCTCCTTTCACACAAACCTTTCACGCCCTCTAAAAAGAATCAGTTCAGATCACAGTGTTTCACTATTGGCCAAAATGTGGACATTTGTTAACAGGAGTGCACTACATCAATCAGAATTGTTTGGATAGAAATAACTAAAATAGTAAAATGTTTCAAACTAAGTTAAATAAGTCAAATAAAATATGTACCTTGTTTACCAATTTAAATGTATATGATGATAGATCAATTGACTCCTATAACAGTTAGATAATAATAAATCTAAGAGAAATTTCATTTTTGTAGTTACAGAATAAAAAAGTATATGAAAAACCATAATTAATTCTAAGTATAGTTGATACTGATACAAAATATTTACCTGAAACCCTTTTAAACATTCTTGATGGAATGTACTCCTATTAGATTATTACTTAATTAGTTCACAACTTGGCCTGATTCAGATGCAAAGGCACTGGCCGTCAATTGGTCTCATAACTAGTGAGCAGGGCAGCATCAACAGGCTCTAGGCAACTAGGACAAGTTAGACTCCTCATCAGCCAATCATCAATACATGTCATATGATAGGTATGCATGCATGGAAGATATCGTAATGCATCTCCTACTAGAAATTCTCCCATGCAAATAACACATTCTCTAGCCTTTTTGCATCCATCATAAGTCCCTGTGGGTAGATGCTGGATTAATCCAATTCTTTTGGCTATTTTCACCTGTTCTTCCTCTGTTAGTTGGGTAACTGAACGGGTTACACTTGGTGAAGGATGATATACAGGAGAAGCTGCCTGAATTGGAAGCGCTTCCTGTTTAAACAAATAAAACAATTTCAAAAACTAACATTTAGCATATTCCATATTACTAATACTGAAAATACTATTTTATTTGATCATTACCAATAAACAGATGTAAAGGTTATATATTGTTAAAATACACAAATAATTATTCAACCATAAATTGATTTAGATGATTATGGAAAATTAGACAAACCAGATTATACACATAGCTGTGTTCAAATATAATAAATTCAACAACACTAAAACTATCACACATCCTAAACATTTTAAAAGGGAATGGGACTTTTTATAAGGGAGTTCTACACATTACATTATAATTCAAATGAACTTAACTTACAACTTTGAGTTTGAATTTTCTAATGTACAGTTATGCTAATTCACTGTGAATTTAAAAATTATACAAAAGTAAACAATAGCATACATTTTTTCACGGGATGGATAATTTAAGAAATATCTTAAACACATCAAAGCATTGAGTGATTAACAAAAAAATACAAAAACAAGTTGTTATTGATTGACATAGGCTCAATAAACATAAACAGCTGATTCTGATTGTAACTTACCTGATAAGCTGGGGGTCCCAACTGATCAGATGACGATTCTCTAATACTATCGCTACCCCTTAATAATGAAATATCATCTGTAGTTGATCTTCTCAAGCAGTTACCCATGATTATGCTCGTCATACAATTAAGTTGTATTCATAATAACCAGCAATGTCATATTTACCAGATAGTTTACGAGACCATATTTTTATATACATGTGTAAATTCAACTATATTTATCTAATTATTGCAAACGGTATCGTTGTAATTAGTGCTTAAACATAGGATCACGTTAATGGTAAAAATATTGACACATAAATAGTTAACAATGGAATTATGAAGTTCACAATGATCTTTTTTCTTTTTCTAATTTTGGAGCTGTCAGTCAAAGCAGCTGTCGAATGTGGATTTCAGACGTATGTTATCTCTGTTTCAAATTACCAATACCTTATGACAAACAAATTCTGTCAAAAAGTTATCCCACCAACATCATCGCTCTGATTATTAAAATGTTGAGTTGTTATACTCCGTCATTTTATGTCAACCTATTATAAACTTAAAAGATAAAATAAAAAGGTAGGGAAAGTGTCCCAAGCAAGTAAGCAGAACTGGATGAACAATATTTCGCAGAAATTTTTAGTTCAAATTCAAAACTATTAATTAGTGCCCACTCCAATATTTTTGTTATAGTTTTATAAGTACGGAATATTATTCCTAATTATTTTTTTCTTTACGAATTTTTATTTCCCCAATGTGATGTGTATCACTTGTTATATAGGTAGGTATTAAGTACTTGTCTATTTTGTTACTATCAGTGAAAAATGCTAATACATGATTGATACTTTGTACTTGTACAAGTACGTTTATATTCTCTTCTATTCCTTATTTCATACCTACTTCTTTTCTCATTCTCATACATTTTCAATTTATTACTCATCAGAGTTCTACCCCAATATTCTCTGCTTTCGGTCAGTCCGGTCCTGTTATTACAAGAGCACCAACTTAAATCATGTTGATCGGATGACATGCTTCAGCATTTTTGAATTTATGTCGGACCTTTACTTAAAAATATGAGATTGAATAATTATTTGAATAGCTGCACAAAAACATATCCAATTATTTAAAAATTTTGGAAAAAATAAATGATAAGCATATTTATTTCGTGTCGTTCAGGTGCAGACCAGAGATAATATCATAGAGATAATACATATTATCTCTCTCTCTCTCTATGGATAATATACACAAGGTGCAGACTGGTGTAAAACTTGTAGTGGAAGTGACAATGTCACTGTGACATTGACAAATGCGATGACAACAGACAACGTACTCAAATAAACAATAATGAATATATATATTTTGTAATGAAGTAATTAATAATGGCTTGGTTGCAAAATCTAGCAGGTCGAGCTGAAGACCTTTTGAATAAAATTGATCAAAATGCTGCAACCGTTTTAAATTTAAATGAAACTAGCTCTAAGCTTAATGAAGTAGAAGAGTAGGTTTTAGAAAGTTGCAATAACTAGATTGATAAATATTCATATTTCTAGAATCCCACAAGAAGCAATCAATGAAATATTTATAAATAAAGAAAAAGAAATAGGAAAGAATAAATCAAGTAATGGATCCTTTACTATATCCAACCGCAACTCTAGTTTTCATAGTACACCGATAAAAGACCGCAGCCCAGTGTTGGAAAAACGAAATGCTTACCCAGATTCTAATATTTCAACTAGTTTAACTGAACTACCAAAACAATCAAATGGTACCTATGGGTTAAGGAGAAATTAATTATTGTAATCAATGGTTATTTACTATTTCAGGTAGTGTAGAAGATAGTGCAATAGATGATTCGGTTAGAAGCTCTGTAAAAAGTGATAAAATGTCATCTTCCAGCTCGGTACACAACAGGTAGAGTAGAATGAGTAAACAATCAAATTGATTATTGTTCTTGTTACTTTGAGGTCAGTAAATGTGTTTATTAGTTTTTACAGTGTTATATCATTCTTAAAATGCATTAACAGCTGCTCTAATGCCTAAACTACAATATTTTATGCAGCAGAATGTATTGATGTTTGAAGTAACAGTAACAAAATTCAATTCCAATCAAGTAAAGCTCCAAATTAAGCATTTCTCATACAATGCAGTCTACAGTTTTATTTTAGCAGAAGAAACACAGTTACTACATGAAAAAATAGCTAAATTAGAGTTGGAAAATCAAGATCTTAACAAGCAGTTGTTAAATATGCAACATTTATGTTCAGATGTAAGAAATGAAAACTCTAACCTACAGTTTCAAATAGAAAGAGCAAATGAGCAAGTTGCAGAAGCTCAAATTGAAAAAGATCAATATATTGCTAGGGCTCAGAGAATTTTGCAAGAAAAAGAAAGACTAATATCTTTGAAACAACAAAACAGTTCTGATGAAAGTAATGAAAATATTTTCACAACTTACAATGAGGAATTAAAGTATGTACCTACATTTTAAATAGTATTTATTTAGAAGTGTAGCTCCTGCTTTTATTTTAGGAAAGAGCTAGAATTTCATCAGAAGAAATCGGAAGAACTTACTCAAAGAAATGCCCTATTGTTAAAAGAGGTACAATCATTGCAAATGCAACATCAAGTAATTCAAAGTGGATTGCAGTCCACAAATCAAAGTCTAGAGCAAACATTGGTCAATGAAAAAAAAATTAGAGCCATAGCTGAAGAAGATTGTCAGCAAAAAACAAATGTAAGCTAACATAAAGTATAGAAGAATAATCTATCAAATATTCTTTATTGTATTGAAGGACTTATAGTGAGAATTTGTGCATTCAGTGAGTTAAATCAGTGTTTCAACTTTTTAGGAAGTGTATAAAGCCTCTCAAGAAATTGACCGTTTACAACAACTGTTGAAAACAAAAATTAACGAAATTACAACTTTGCAAGAAGCTGCAAAAACTAAAAACAATGTGGTTGTCAATGAAGACATTGAATCTAGAATAAAGTCTTTGACACAAACATTAATGTTAAAGCAAAATAATTTGGAAACTGTTACCACTGAAAGGAATGCTTTAAGACTACAAATTGAAAAACTGGAAGTAAGTATATATAATTACATAGTTTAATGGCGCTGGCCCAATATTAGTTTGGTTTAAATATTCATAACCTCAAATAAAAAATGAACTGTTCTAGTTTTCTCCATTTTAAAACTGATTCTGGACCTGTATTATTTGTATATATTTTTTTAGAATGAATATAAAAAAAACTTAGCTCAGATAAACAGATCTCAAGCTAAGATTATCAATATTGCAGAACCAGATGGTAAGGAAAAATGCCTACTTTTTAGTAAACAATTTAAAATATTATGTTGTAGATTCAATTCCTGTGCCGAAATTCATGCGAGTATCACCATTTGACGCAGGTGTAACCCGTAGAGTAAAACATGCTTATTCTACTCTAGATGCTGTTAGTATCAGAACTGGTATATTTCTTAGACGATATCCTGTTGCTCGAGTATTTATGTTTTGCTACATGGTATGGTTTTAATAATTCGTTTTAAATGTTTTTTATTAAATTTATAATACTAATTACTTTTTGTTTGTTTTAGGTATTATTACATATATGGGTGCTAATTATCCTCTTTCTGTATGCTCCAAGCAATCGTTAGGTATTCTTTATTATCAAATTGTTAACAAAATGTAAAAATTTTATTTTAATAAATGTACAGATTAAACATATAATGATTTTTGTTTATTGATTCAATTAACACATTTTAAAGAACATTTGTATTTAATCATTTATTTGATTTAAGTGACTCTAATTCATTTAAAATTAGTGCAATATTAAATCTTAATTTATGGAACATTCTTGGATCCACTTCTACAATGTACTTCTTCCCATTGGTTAAAGTCATTGAAAATACTACAAAATTTGGAATTTTCTTAGCCAATACACTAAAAACGAAATTGCTAACTTGGAATCAAAATATTAATTGGTAGGTAAAGACTAACTGACTACCTATATAGGTATAACTGAGTTGAAAAATCGTTGATAAGAGTGTAAAAACTAAAGAATTAATGTAGTTGTACCTCTGACTTAAACTTATGTCAATTCTCCATTTTAAAGATGACAATTTTCCAAAATCTGCGGTGTAGTTTTTTTGGAGATTAAGTATAATTTCTTCTCTATTTCCTATAAAAGGAAGATTTTCTATAAATTCCGAAGAAAATCCTAGCTCTATTAACCTTTCTAGAAATTCATTATCACTACTTTGCAAAAATATTCCTAACAATGTTATATAAATTCCCAAAACTTCAAAAATGTCTTCTTTAGGAATGCCAGTATCTCTTTCAAAATTATCTATCAATTTCGAACGATCTTGTGTAGTAGGGAGGTATGTTGAAAACGCCACTACAATAAATGTACATTAATAATAACCAAGGATTAAACAAATAGTGCGGCCTACGTTTTAAAATTTTATTCCTGTACTCATTTGGAAATTCTGTAACTAAAGTTGTATTTAATTTAGTTAGCTCTTGTATATTCATTTTGTAAATATGGCACTATGTATCTTTTATATTAAATTAACATTTTTTCATGCTTAATATTATTCTGTTTTTAAGATGAGAAAACTACCTTTCATATATATAATCTTTGCTTTCATTAAGTAGACGACTGTCAAAGTCAAATATAACGATGTTCGATATTAGTTTTTAATCGATACTTCTTACTTCATATCGATATACTCGAAATCATAAACGTTATACTTATGCAACACCGTTTGCAGTAGTGCAAAAGTTGTTTCTGGTTATAAATGTGTGCTCTATGTGCATGTGAAAACTAGCTATAACTTTAAAACACTAGAGCTACACAAAATTTTGTAAAATACTTGTTGTTAATCGCTCTAGTTCACGTAATTATTGGAAATAAGAACTATTAACAGCTTCACAGTTTTTTAAAGGATATGTCATATTTGGTAGTCGTCCAATATGTTAAATATCTAGTACACACTGTAATTATTTTATTACTTCGGTGTATATTTATATTATTTATGACCGCTTCGACTAGTTTTTTAATGAGAGGGCAAAAGGGAATAAGATAAAAATAGACTTGTACTTATTTATTAAGTTAAAATATATGTAACTTACAAGAATTGTACAAATAAATTAACCTTAAATCTTTAACATGTAAACAGTAAGAAGATAAAATTATTTTATTAACATAATTTGTTTCACTTTAACCTGAGCTTTTTATTTTATAAACAAGAGTTCGTCTCAAAGTACATTCGTTAATGTATAAATGGGACATATTAAATGATAATAAGAAATTGTTGGTAATACATTTTATTGCAATACATCAAATTTTGGCCGTTCTGTTATCCTATTTGCTGTATCTTTAGTATATAGATACTGTTATTTACTAGGTACTAAAAAATAAACTTCCAAATTTAAACATGATGTAAAATAATTTAATATGTCCAATGGTTCTATAAAATTTAATTTTTGTAATAATATTGAACTCATTATTTGCAAATTTTTTAAAAATAACTAACCATAACATGCAATACTAATATAGCATCATATATATTATATAAACGACATACCACCACAATAATTGTAAAGTGATAGATTTTACTAATTTTTTTATCATAATTCCTTGAAAAGCATATACCTGCAAGGTAGACAAAACTTCAGTAAAATCTATCCTGCGGTATTATTGACATTAATTTACAAATAATGGTTCCACTAAATAAAATAAAGGTTTCAAGTTCATTCACACATAATATAAAAGTTATTTTCGTACACCAATTTACACTTTAGAGCATTCAAATATAAAAATATACTTTTTATAAAGCGGAGTGTCATTAATATACGCTTGGTAAACATTGAACACAGAAACACTCTTGAACAATAGATTGTTTAAGCTGATTTCTGTGCGAAATGTATAGGACAATTGTTCTTTCACATTTAACATGTAACACTCATGATTTTCGAATATGTAGACATATGCAAGCTAATTTCAACAAAATTATTCACGATAGTTATATGCACAGAAACTATCTATATGTATAGTATCAGCAATAGGTCCAGCGATGCAGCCTTTGGAGGTCCCGTTTCTGTCACTATATCTCCTACGAGTAGACATCAAAAATAGTATGACAACGATGTAATTCAATAATAACATGGATTTACAAATATCGTTATCAACATTTTTAATGATTGTTAACACTGTTTGTGTAATAATGGCTAAATTTATATCTAGTTTGGCTTTTATTAATTGCAAATTTTTTATTAACTTTTATATAGTTTTCACCTTTGTGAATAATTTCGTTTTAGATCCACCAAGAAGCATTGTATATCGCTACAATTAGAGTTATTTGCAAAATAACATGAAGCTACCTGTACAATTTTTAAAAAGTACTTGAACTGGTTTTAATAAAATATTTATTTAACAAGTCAATACATCAATATTTATAGATAAAAAAATAATTCACTGATGCTGTAGGGTAAGTTTAACTCTTTCATTGTTGTTGATGTTAGTAATTAAATGAAAATAAATATTTATACCAAAATGGACGGACTGACATCTTTGTCGATGCAGAGATAATAATATGCATTATAGTGCAATTTTTTATGGAAATGTCAAAAGGTATCGCTTCTGTGTGAGAGGAATATTCTGTGCTATTTGTAAAGTGAGTAGATAGAACGCACAACAATAATAAAAAACAAAGGATTATTTCCATTAAAAAGCTTTTCATTACCTATTATTTATTAAATACAAAAATTTGATCGTCATTAGCATATAAAATATAGAAATTCGCACGTATAAATTTTAATAGAAAACAAGTTACACACATATTGTGATAAGTTAAAATATATACATTCTTAATTTAGATAAAGTATAGAAGTAGCCTTAAACGAAAATATTTAATAGCAACATTTATCCGCTAATCTAAATTTAAAAAAAAAACAATCCATTTATTATAGAAATTATAAAATAGGTTTTTAGCACCAACAATATTACGAGTAAATTTTAAAATATATTGACATGTTTTCTAAACTCTAAATAATAAAATAAAGTTGACACACCATTATGTAAAATTTGTGTATATGGTGTGTACTTAAAAGTTCATAAATATTCTTAATTAATGGGCAAGACATTTTAATACTTCTAGGCGAAGTCACATGGAAATGCTTTTCAATATGCCTAGAGTCTTATGTAAGCGAAAGATCTCAACTTCACAGTATGATATTTTTCAACAAACCGTTAAACGTATCGACTCGGCTAAACAAAGTTTGTGGGCACTCAACTAATTAAATGTGATCCTCTACACATCGTGGTTTTTTTTACTTTTTTGTTGGAAGTTTGATATGCTGAATTTCTATTAAAATATAACTCATTATTTGATGAGCAACATACGAGGACCAAAAATATTTTCAAATTTTACAAGACTTATTAATTTTATTGCGGATTATAATATTTACAAGTAAACATTGATTGTCTACCAACAGACATTAATACCACTTACACATTGTTTCTGATCGTTATCATTATAGATACAGCTAATTTCTTATATTGCTACATATCTTACAATAAATATTTATATGGTGGTGAATTTCTAAACGAAACAAGGCGAATATTAAAAATCATGTCATCATTTTAGTCACACTTAATCATTTGGACTGAAGAAGGGGATAAGATTTACAGCAAATATTGTACTGGTATCATTTAAAACTGTTGCAGTGATTTTTACAACTATCTATCAATTAAATTTGGTCCAATACTTTGATTTTAAAGCTGGTTACGCCGTCAGAAATAGGTTATGAAAATAGTGTTTAGAGTGAAATTCGTAAAAAGGAATGCAAAAACCTTAAAATATCTTACTTAGTTGTAATATTTTGTCTTAGATGTTGACACAGTTTTTGATATGGCTCTGATTCGTTTATGTCTGGCCACTTTATATATGTATAAACGGGAAATTATAACAATTATTTTTTTAATCGGGTACAATAATAAATAAAGCATGGTGTTTTCATCGTTTCAAGTGTCGTTTACTTCGTTGGTGGAAGTGTACATTCGGGAACTTGTATAGCTGTTAAAATGGATGGTACGATTAATTAAAAAGCTTCTTATTGAGGATTCAGAGCTGCGGTGGCGACAACTGAACTACTTTGTTTTACATTGTTTATAATCCCACTTTTTTGCCATAACATTTCCATATGTTTGATTTTAGCCGTATTTGGCTTGTTTTCGTTTTTTTTCAGTATATTTAGTGTTCTTCAAGTACTGCTTATAAAGCAAATAATACAATAAAAAAAATACATCCCTAAACTGGAATCGAATAGGGCATGCCCACCAACTGAAATGTTGACACTAGTGGTCCTGAGGATAAACATTTATTTGCATAGATTTGTAATTTGGTTGTTTTGTATTGATTTGATGATCTGTTTTATTATAATCAGTCAAATATGGCTTTTATTTCCTAAGCAATTAAAACAATGTAGAAAAAAGCACCATATCAAAAGGAAATGAACTCAAACAAGATCAAAATAACTACTAAGAACCAAGTGTTTATTGTTTTTCATCAGATTCTTCAGGGCGACTGTCACATGACGTCACGTGGACTTGCCCCATTATGACAAAGAAAGTGAAGTTATAGAACAATTTTCAACAAACTAGTTTCGTTTTCTGCCGCTTATACTAAATCACCAATGGATTCTTATTAAAAGGTACTGAGAGATATTTCAAAATTTCAAATAAATTTTGGAGTTCATTCAACTGTCAGTTAATTGTAACTTTATTTATCAAAATAGGTTCGTAATTTTCTAATAATCATCTAATAGCATCTTATCAATAATGTTAATAAATGATTATTAAAATATACAGAGTAGCTTTTTTGAAAAGAAAATAGCATAAAACTCGGTTTTAGTACTAAGCCAAAACATTTCTTAAAAATAATTAAAGTATATTAACTACGTCTACCGACAATATGAATGAATACTCCTTGAAATTGGATATAAGAAATTCATGAAACTTGGATTATTCTTGGTTTTATACATATACATATACATAAATAATTATTAGTATTATATTTAAAAGTATTAAGTTTTACCATACTATTGTCATTTAATCTGCTAGTCTGTTATTAATTTTATTTAATTTATAAATTGACATTTTATTAATAGTTTCTTATATTTCCAGAAATAGTCATCTAATTTTTGTAATGGCTATTACAAACAAAATAATCTATAATAAAGGACAAAAAGTATTAACAATTAGCTGTTATTATTGCCTTATAAATATTGTTTGATTATTTTTCAAAAAACAACTTATTTTTGTAGTAATTTTGTTAAAAAAAAAACAATTTCACAATTATTTGCCTTACACTAGATTCATTAAAAATATAAAATATAGACATATAACTCTTTAAAATATAATACTTGTCAAAAACTGTACATTGACATATTTAAATTAAAATATCTATCAAATTCAACTCTACAAGTAAAATCTAAATTTTGTTCAGCGACTAACCTAAAATGTATTTGTACCAAAATCAACCTATCCTTTCATTCAAAAACATTACTGTGGAAGTTACAAATAAAAGAGAGAATTGAAGAATCAAATTTTTATTTCAGAGGATCCACTAGGAAGAAAGTATTTTTTAAAAAGAGATGTAACTGATTTTCGGAAACTGTCCGACGGATAGATGCGTAGCCCTGACAAAGTTTAGAATGGTCCGCTCATGATGCGTAATTTTTTTGTCACCTGTAAAATACAATTTAATGGGCCTTGTGAATTGTATTTAAAGCCAATGTATAACATGGCTATAAATACATTTTTTTTCGAGTCACGATTAAGTAAGAAAGTTTGATAGTTTTAAATCAAAAAAAGTTCGGACAAATAACATATTATGTACCGGGTGATCAGTTAAGGGTAGCGAGCGGCCATATCTCATAAGATATTGGTCGTATAGATTTAGAAAAAAAAAATTCATGATAAAAGTCGCCAAGAGAAATTACTGGAAATTATTTTCGAGTTTGTCAAATGTCCAACACCAAGTATAAAAATGGGATTTTTATAGAATTTTGCCTAATGAAAGTATATCGATGATATCATTTTCATATTTACTGACTATTCACCTACACTTTTTGACTAAAATGTTTTGTTCTATCTATCAAAATAAAGCGGTGGGGGAAGTTCAATGGTTTTTTTTTAACAAACCAGGATTTCTCCCGTTTCGCTTGACCGATTTTAACAAATTTGGGCTCATATGAAAGAGCCTAATTTACACTACAAAACGCTTACTTGATTTTGACTTTTTGACTTTCGTCTTTGCCGCTAGATGGCGTTAACTGAAATGGTAGCCGCTTTATTTTGATAGATAGAACAAAACATTTTAGTCAAAAGGTGTAGGTGAATAGTCGGTAAATATGAAAATGGTATCCCATAAGGCAAAATTCTATAAAAATCCCATTTTTCTACTTGGTGTTGGACATTTGACAAACTCGAAAATAATTTCCAGCAATTTCTCTTGGCGACTTTTATCATGAATTTTTTTTTCTAAATCTATACGACCAATATCTTATGAGATATGGCCGATAGCTACCCTTAACTGATCACCCGGTACAATTTAAATTATCTCAGGACTGGACTATATTTAGTGAATAACCTAATTGAGTAATGTATTAAATCAGGCGCAGGTTTTGTTTTCCTTATAGTTACTATTTTTTCTTTTTGTATAACCAATAACTGTATAACAGAGATCAAGTATCTGGTGATGTCTTCCCATTACCAGCACTGCAAGGTACATTAGGTGAAGAGCTTCTATCCCGACTATCCTGGTCTTCTAGAAACCTGTCCATGAAATCTGTTAGTCCCGGATGGAGCGCATATTTTTTCTTTTCTAACCTAGCTTTGTTTGCGAAAATGTCATGTCTTTCGGATTTTTTCCAGAGGTAGTAGAATTGTACAAGCTCCCCTACTGACCTTGTTCGCACCTGTAAGTTATAATTTAAAAAAAATAATATGGGGTTACAAGTGCAGTTTAAGTTGAATTAAAAAATTATTTATTTCCAGGATATCAGATAACCAAAAATTTCTAGAATATATATTCAAACTTTATTGCTTTTTTAGTTGTAAAAAACACTTGAGTGTATTCAAAACTAAGATGCAACAAACGTAAATAAATACATAAGGCATGCACGTGAACAAAAACACTGAATTATATCTTCATTTTTCCGCGTGTTTTACTGCTGCTTGACCAATCAGCATTATCCGCATAGCACGTGGTTATCACGCACTGTGCATATGTTTACATTATTACTTCTTGATTTTGAATCAACAGCAAGAGTAAGGTAAATTTTTTTTCAATTCAAACAGTGTTAAAAGCATCCATATTTATTGAGTAACATTTTCAATTCGTATTAATATTTTGTTTTCCCCATCATCTGTATAAAGTATTTTTTACGGTATTTCAATGATTGTTTGTTAAAAAAACAGTATTGAAGCAGCTCAGAATCTTTTACATGGTATTATTTCATAATTAACTTGAGCGAGTTAAAAATATTTAAAAAAAAAATAAAGCTATATTAGAAACATAAGTATCCGGCATTCATTTTGTTATCCGGTCGGATACCTAATAGATGCGTACAGTGTATTTAAAAAAAGTGTACAAATATTAGAAATAGACGTTAACGTCATACCATTTGCGTAAAACTGGTTGGTATTATTGGAGGTGAAGGTTATCAAAAATACGAGTGTCAGTTGCTAAATTCCGAAGATTGTTACCAAAAACTATAAAGTTTACCTTATCATAATCGAAGAGAACTTATTGTTAAGCAATAGTTAATTAATATCAACGTTAAGTACGAGACATTTAATCATGCATTAAAATACAGACTAATAATAATGATGATTATTTCCATCGCCTGTTAAATTTGGATTTTCAACAAATTACGCCTTTGGAACTACAACTTTACTATTTCCTTCCGTTATAAATAGTCAGCTATTTGATCTCCGTTCTTAATATCTACCAAAAGAACGGCATTCACCCTCGAATTTCAAATTTTGCAAACAAAACCACTTCTAGCGATGTTTTAAAGTTAACTATACTTGAGAAATTATTATTTTTTAGTTATTAATTCATAAAACTAACTGAAACTAAAAATACAGTGCGCACCAAAATCAACGCATAATTTAGAAATCATAATTTCAGTCACAATGACTAATTTTTTTGTTTTATAAAGTTGGTTTTAGAACATCTGAAATAAGAAACGTTGTATTCTTTACAATAAATGAATTGCCTCATCTGCGTTTATTACTGCTTGACAACATTATCTCTAAGAATTACCGTTCTTATTTGATCCTGATCAATTTCGCAATGGGTTAGGTTCTATGTGAGTGGGGCCTTCTCGCCATCTCCACTGCGGCCCCCGTTGGGTCTATTTTGGCTCACCCCTAGGGATTACAATTCACCCCACAAGCCTGTGCTTCTGACGAAGTCCATGGTTGTATTTGGTGATACTTATTTTAAGTCGTTCGGCTCTAAGGTACTAAAACCGAATATGTTATACCTTACCCTGCCCAAAGCTGGGTATGAGCATAATATGTGCTCCGCAGTTTCGTCCTCCAAATTAC
Source organism: Lochmaea capreae (assembly GCA_949126875.1). Lineage (NCBI taxonomy): Eukaryota > Metazoa > Arthropoda > Insecta > Coleoptera > Chrysomelidae > Lochmaea > Lochmaea capreae. The sequence goes on from OX421402.1 coordinate 4,868,366, forward strand.
AGAACCGACAATCCGAGGTCTGAACCAGACTCATCTTCTTTAGGTGGTAATTCAGTCGACAATGTCCTGCAAGCAGTCCCGTCAGAATGCGTAGGTTTGTTCTACTCCATTCCAGGATCTGCTTATTTTTTGAACTCAAAGGGTTGTATATGAACGCCTTCGAGAGAGAGAACGTCTGCCCAGTACGTGAAGGTCTTCCTCTCCGTCCAGGTAGCTATGGCCGATCTAACAGCGCTTTCCGCAATGCCAAAAAATGGTTCAGGTCCGATAAATACAAACTCTGATCCCTTTTTGCCAGAGTGTCGGCCTTCTCGTTGCCCTCCACTCCTCGATGGCCCGGCACCCAGGTCAAAATGACTCTGTTCTCCTTGCCTAGTTCGCAATAACAGGTGATCTAATGTGTTTGATGAGTTGGGTAGTTATAGTCATCTCCCTACGATGCCCCAAACGTGTTCTATTGGGTTAACTTCTCGCAGCTCAAACCTTGGCACGAACTCTAGCCTCCCAATGATATTTGAACTTTGTTTGATTCAATACGATTTTTGAAATCATGTGTTAATTTTGGTACGCAGTGTATATTCATTAGTTTATTTGTATATAACACCGTCCATATTACGACAAATATAGTAAAGGTTTGTTTTCCTAGGACGATACGTATACTACATATAGAAATATATTGGCTCGAGAAATAATCTTATTAAATATAGCACGACCTTGATAAATTTGCTACTGTTTTTACAGCATCGAAGTTTCAGGTATATTTTACAATTTGGCATTGATGATCAAAGATTTAAAGCACTCGAATTCAAACATAAAATACAATTGAAATTTAGATGCAATAAAAATAGTCGATTATTTATCTTTGATAATTTGAATGTATTAAACTACACTTACACCACCCCCAAAGCAAAAGCGTTGAATGAGACACAAGGTAAAGGAGAGAAGCTTGTTAATACGACAAAAGGTTTTACAGTTATGGGATTTTGATATGAGGTTTCATGATTTTACAAGTAGCGGTACCATTTTAAAACACATGAGTTCATTTTAAAAATAATTCCATACAATAGAGGAAAACAATGAAGATTATTCCTCAATATTACAAATTTCTACAGTTCTTAAAAGTTAATCTGTCATTACATTTCAAATTTATGGTACCGCCACTGTATTTATTGAAAGATGATATTTAATTTCCAATCACAAAAAGTTAAATATAAATTGAAGATAAAAATAATTAACAAGGCTTTGACGTATGTGACGTAAAAAAGTATATCTTTGATGTATGTGACATTTACGGCAATATGAAAAGTTTGGTGCTTTTTACACAAACATTTCTGCCACGTACGAAGCAATCATTCTCTTGTTTTTGTCGAATAGTCAGTACAGTTGTATAAACAAAAAAGGACACATATTAGAAAAATACAATGCAATCCTATTTGCGCGTAAAGCCAGCAGACATTTGAGGTTATTAAATGTCATAGGTTTTTAAAATAGAGCAACATATAAAATACTTGTTTGTCATCAACTTAAAAAAACTGGCCTTACAAATAACGTTTTTTTACCTAATTTTCATCTTCAATTTATTACAGTGGAATAATTGTACAGAAATTAAACTATTCCTTTTAGAGTGCAAATTAGCATAATTCCAAAATATATATGCACAAGTTTGACAATATAATCCTCTGTCGAATCGAGTTTTAATATATCTAAAACGGCTGACTCTAAAAGAAATAGTCATTAATTGGGAACAAATAACTGAATTTATCAAATAAATATTATTACAATAGACTCGGAAATAAAGTTTCGTTTGGTATTTTCATTAAATTTTAACATTGAAGTTTCCCGAAATTGGATTTAGATAAACATTTATAATTTAATAAGAGAAAAGGTAAATTTATAGGAAAGCAAGACGGGAATTAATTAAAAATGTAAAAATACATTTAGAGTCCCAATAAACGGGGTATCCAACTTTTCCTTGGCATTGTATTGGTAAAATGCAAAGGAAAAGAGGTAGAGGAATGTTGTAATTAGAACCAATTTGCCTATAGGAAACCAGCACCGATTCTGTGGATTTTAAAACGTCTCTGCAGTAAATAGGCAAATTTGTTCTAATTACAACTATCCCCTATGCCTTTTTTATTAATTTTACCATCACAACGCCAATAAAAAGCTAGATACCCTTTATATCGTATCAGGAAAATTTGCATTTATAACGTTTACTTGGAAGACATTGAGTACAGCATTGAAATTTGTCCATTTTGATAGCATAATTGATTAATGAGCTCCATCCTTTAAAATTCGAAAAGAGCAAACAACATTGCATAACCTACATTATCCAAAGGGATTTTTTATGCGTCAAGGACGAAAAACACCATAATTGAAAACATTAAATACTTGTAATAAGAAACACATTTTTCCAAGCCCTTAGCATCAAATAATTTTACAGTTTGCATTTCATGCAATATTAACATATTTTATTTGTCATCAAGGGAGTCATTATTCACCTTATCTTGTTGTATTTTATGAAAGTTTTTTCCATAACATCTTACACCAGACTCAAAATTTCGACATTCTTCTTCAGACCAAAGACTTTCGTTCATAGTCTCTGCTGGATTGGCAGGCACTGCCATTCTCAATCTTCTTAATGCTTCTTCTACATTGTGGCCACACTGTTGCAATAAATATAAAGCTTGCTCATCATCTCGCAGTTGGGTACCTAAAACAAAGTATTTTAGTATGGTAGTATGTGCCAGAGTGGGTGCAATGTCCATATCATAAGAAAGTAAAGTTTCAACTATTGTGGAAGCTATATGTTTCAAAATACCAACACAAGAAGCTAATATTAAATAATGCACCTGTCAGAAAATGATATCAGTAACATGGAATTAATATTAATAAATCTAATATTCCCTAATAATTTTATTTGTTCAAGATCTAGAAGTGCCTAAGATTTTTAATACTATTAATTATAAAAGTTGATACCTTTTGTTCTTTTATTACCTAAGGGTATAGGAGGTTTAGTTATAGCAGACGCCTTCTTTAGAAAATCTTCTACGTTGACTCCAATTATAGTTGGATCCCAAAGTAACTTATCTTCATTTTCATATGGAAGAGCATCATCATAATGGCACAAACCTTCTGGAATTTGTGCTTGGTAATCACTACCAACCATAATAGTCTAAAAATGATTGTATATAAAACAGTAAATTTTAGATTTTAAATTCTGTCAATCATAAAGTCATAAGCCAATATTATTTAAAAATTAAGTAAGCGTTTCGCACTTCATATGCCTACAAAGGTTACAACTCATTGTGATTGACAAAATCAAGCAACTAATTCTACAAAATGGATGTCTATAATACATAAACAACAAATGAACACAGTAGTAAATAGTAAATAGTAGCAAATGGATTATTTTAGATATTAATACTTTTCAACAGTATTACAATAAGAATTCGTAAATTACATAATTTCTAAAATATTTTCTATTGGAAAACTAAAAAAATATCTGTTTACTACTAGTTTAAGTGTTGTAAGTACCTGAGTAAACTATAATAATACAATTGGATTGTTACTATGGTAAATAATGTTAGGAATCAATTTGTCATGCTAAAAGATGTAGATAATAAAATGTTCAATGAAAATGGATACATGCATTGTAGTGGATAGTAAACATTACATTCACGATATTGTACTATATAAAATAGTCACCTCATATAGAAAAACAACTAAATATGAGTAATTAATAATATCTAACATTAACGAACTATCTACAAGCATGCATTTAAGTATGAATGATGAAAATAATAACCTTATTAACCTTTCGCCAGTCCTCTTCATCTGGACTATAATCATAGTCCTCTTCTTCTTCTTCACTTACTCTAGACACAGCTAAAATAAAAACAAGTAAATTCTTGTAATTTAAAAAATATAAAAGACTATCAATATATTCTCTGTGCTTTACTAAATCTATTATCCCGTCAATACCACCTCTGTACCTTGATAAGAAAAGTTTGGGTCCCCTTTACATCTATTTTTAGCCATTCCCCTAATATCTCATAATATATTACCCATGTACCTGTTTATATGATTCTAAAGTACTTACAACGTAACAAACGTGACTCATCATGATCATTTTCAGGTATAGGCTCATAAAGAACCCTCAACTTTGAGGGTTCCTCTGGAGGAGAAGGTACACTCTCTTGTTCTTCCATTTGTTCAGATATTCCTGGACTACATTCATAGGGTTCTTCCTCTTCTTTTTCCTCAACTGGACTTTCGTTTTCCTGGTTTTCACCTCTATAACCATACAATGCTAATAATTCTTCAAGGGGCATATTACTCTCCTACAAATAATACCTTTAGAAATAACACTAGCATTTTCATAGTCCTTAACATATTTGCATGCATATATTATATGATTTGACATTTAACAATATTTTTATTTGTGAAATCACAGGCAGCCATAACAACATCTTTTAGTACTTGGCTTACATTTTAAACAGTAAAATCTTCACTATTAATGAAAATGCAATAATGCTCTAATAGAAAAATGTTATACACAACAAGGAGTAGAATCTCGTAACTGTGTGTATTATAAAACTTTTGTAGTGCCAGTATGTCTCGGTAAGTCAAGTATTTTTAGGATATTTTGTTAGATGTTTAGTTTGATAAAATGTAATTCAGAAGCTAGACTAATATGAAACATATCAAATTTTCTCTTAATCATATTAAGATAATATAAATACCATTAGTTAGATTTATTTTACTATGTTGTTATAAATAGAAAAATTATAAAATGTTGCTAATATTAAGTGTACTTTATGAAAATGGTTCCTAATTACTGTCCAAAAAGAGTAGTAGTTAGCTTGGTATTAAATTGTACTCACATACATAATATAATACTTTGTTACTCAACACATATTTCATATATTATTAATCATGGGTCAAAAATATCCTCAATGTTGAAATACATTATGAAGATGCATAATAAAACAATAACTAAATAAATTTTTGCTTTTACCTTTTGTAAACTAGACAATTCAGCATCTGGATCTTGAAACTCTCCAGCAGCTAAAGCTTCTTCCTCTTCTAGTGTACGTTCATCATCAAAATCATTTACTAGCATATCAACCGAAGGGTCAAATAATTTATCTTTCGTTGGAGGATCGTTGTCTTTCACATCATTCTGCGAAGAAATAAATTGTTCCATGTTATTAAACTGCATTCATCACTTATTTGTCTGACTAGCTCAGTTCAAAAATATAGTATAGCACTGGTTTTTAATCACTACTGTCATTTTGACATAATAACACATTTAAATAGTCATCAAACAATGGAAAATCTCGAAAATATTTACAATGTTAACTGTTGACAATCAAAACACTGGGTGATTGAGGTTAGGAATCACTGGAAAATAGGCGCGCATATCATATTGATGTCTCACATCAGTTTCTCTTGTAATTTTCATTGTAAGTTAATGATATAAATCTTACAAATGCGATTCTGCTGGGAAATATTTTTGATTTCAAGTAAACATATGAGTTTTTTTTTAAATTGATAGATATTAAAGGCTGTCAAATATACAACATGGAGGAATTATACCACCAAGACAATAATTAGTCAAATGTGTACAAATTTCTCCAGGTAATTGTCCAGCCATTTTCAACACCACGTCCTACTCAAATAGTTTTTATTATCAGGAAAAAATAATTAAAATTACTTTTGGCACTATAAACTTGTTTTGCTTTAACTTGTAATTTGCAATGTCAACGTCAACTTACTTCAATTTCCAATAGGCGAGGTGCGTTTATTTGTTTCATTCGGTGCATGGTAGATATGATTTATTAAATAAATGAAATAATTATGGAAAAAGTGGTCGTGGATGTGAGATCATTATGTGCCTTATACAGTAAAGTCAGGCATAATAAGATAGTACCTACACGTACAAAATTCATAATAAGATATTTGAACCAGACCCAAACCCATTTGGTGAACGTAAGCCCGCAATCGATACATTTTTATACATAGATATTTGATTTGCCTTCACTTGTAGATTCAGTACGATAGATTATTTTATAATATATTGTCACTAAACAATAATTTATATGTACTTATACATTTTGCTATATTTGGAAACCGCGACTTCCTTATATACGGTAGCAGGGGATATATATACAGCATTTTGAAAACATAAATTTTCTGTTTTTTAAAGATGGAGTAACTAGCGTACGTGCCCAATACAATTGGAAAAAACTACAAATTAAATTCTAAACTAAAAAAGAATAACAGTATTTATTCTAAAATTATTACAAGTTGAATCGCTCTATCAGTGTTACATTTTCCCTATATACTAAAGCACTTTTTATAAGGAAATAAGGAAACTTTATATAAAATTAGGATATTTCGACTTTAACATCCCTTTTTTTTGTTAGTAGTTTTTAGTTTATTTCGAATAAAAACATATGTGAACCAGTACTTGTGTCATCTGCCGAGGAAAAGTTGAAGTAATGGTATGAAGATTGCTGTATATTGAGATATAAAGTGTGTCATTTATCTTTTTTTTGGTTGGTAAAAATTTTTCATAGAATGCGCTGTTGAAAAAGCGACGTCGAGCGTCGAAGTAAGCGACGCTGGCGGAGACACCGACAATGAGCTCCAGAGCAAAGTTCCACAAAAATACAGGCCGATAACATCCTATTGATTTTTCAAAACGTTCGTTGAACCAATCAGAGAGATAGAACTATTTTTAAAGGGTGAGGTTGTTGTTAGGTTTTTTACAAAGTTAGTGCGGAAATAAACGTATAATGTGTGTGTAGTTAGAACATTTGGAACGAGCGCGAGCTCGTTAAATATCTCTCAATGCAGGTGGCAACTCTTTTTCGCGAGTCCTCCACGTTATTGGGAGCGACAATGGAATCGGGCGGAAGCAGTGGTGGCCAGGAATCAGGTGTTTCTAGCCTTGGTCCTGGACCATTGTCCTACGATTCCTACAACCATCCGGTGACCTTCTCAAATAAGTACAAGCTGTAAGTAGTTTTCGCGACCCTGTATGCTTGGCTTATTTCCCGCACGCGCCGCATGTAAACATTTTTATTTACTTTATTATCATCAATGATTAAATGTGCACCTTCAGTATAGATTTTACTTTTGTTAAAATTTTTTTTTTCAAATAATGGCTGGTCATATAAATCGTTCCAAACATATTATATTTTTTTCTACTTTGGCTGTCATCGTTAGACATAACGATTTATTTTACGCTCGATATATATTCTCTCAACAGCCTTGTAACTATTTTCGTTTTATTTTATGTTTAGTTAACAGTTTGATGACCACTGTATTATGTTTACACAACACCAGTTTGCCTTCAGTGTTTACGTGTTGCCTAATTTCTAAAAAAAGAGTACATAGCAGAATACATCCCTTCAGGCCTTGAATCCATCCTGCCTCCTGTTCAGCCTGCCTGCATGATGTTTTCACAATACATTTGAAACACGCCCTCAAAAGTACGTAAGTTCAAATTGTATAGTGATACTTGTGAAAACATTTATATCATGTGAATTTATCATTACCTACTTTTTTTCTATAGAAATATGAAACTTGAACCCCATGATGATGGTTATGAAACTAGTGCAGATTTGATGTTAAATCCTACCAGTAATACACATAACCATGAAGTTAAATGTGAAAAATTGGAGGATCCATATAGTTTCATTGATGATGATCCTATTCCTATGCTTCCTGCGGCTCCAGGGCCCCCTCATCTCATGCATCCAATGCCCCCAGTAAATAACCAACTTATCCCTGGACCAAAAAAGAGAGGAAGGAAAAAGAAAATCAAACCTGATCAGTAAGTACTTTTAAAAACTGTTTACAAATATGTTTTACTTATTTTATAACCTCAATGTGATATAAACTAGGAGCTTCATTATTGCAGTATATTACATATTAATCATTCAAAAAACATTTAACATAGGTTGGTGCTTATGACCAAGTAAATCCTTGGCACAAATCTATATTAAATACCATTTAAGAGGCAAACTTGACACATTACTCTATAGTTTTTCAATAATGATGTCATTTAGGGTCACTAAATCATTATTATCAAGTGTTATTGTGTAAATCTAGTATATTTTTTTCTGGAGTTGAGAAGTTTAAAAAGCACCATCATCCACCCCTATAGATAATTTGTAATTAGATTACTATGCCTTTTTGTTTAGTCATTCTCATTATGAATTCACCTTTGTGTACTTGAAATTTCTTATAAACATTATGTTAACTAAACAGCTTAGAATAATACTTGCTAAACAGTAGAATTTGATAGCTAATAGCTACATCATCATATTACTGTTGGAATGGATTATCAGGATATTAAGGCTACATAAAATAATTAAAGTATTTGATTATCCCATGTAAGTATAGGACAAGATACAAATACAGTTTTTATTTTCTGAACTAGAGGTTAAATAGAATGCGTAGTAACTATAAGAATTGGTTTTATTCATATACTGGTTGGTACTATTTAGAAAAGTAGAATATAATCGTTCATTTACTTGAAACAGAGTAATTTAGTGATTTTTATTACCTGGATATTTTCAAAAATAAAGAAATAACTTTTCAGTTTTAATTGAAACATGCTTAAAATTAAATAGTTTCGGTTTATTTTTTGTCCATTTTGATAATAATTAGGATAGATAATGCTGGTACTGATGTATAGGTTAGAAACAATGATGGAGTTGGGAATAGAAGAAAGGAAGATAATTAGAACAATATTAGGAACAGTTCAATTTAACGAAAATAAATATTGACAAATTGAGGGTAACAAAGTAGCCATATCAATATTCTTATAAGTGATAATAATTGTATTTTATAAACAAGTCTTCGATAAGGTAGAAGAAGCAAAATTAGCTTTGCACTACACCAATTTTATGTGCCATTAAAACTCTGCTACCGTAAAAATTTTAAAAATAGAATGTATTATACAGGAAAAACATAATTAGGAGACCACAAAAGATGAAAATAGAAGATTTTACAAACAAAATTTCAGAAATCAAACGGAAACATTTAAACACACAAAAATGCAAGGTTTGAGGTTTAAAAAAAATTGTACATATACATTGATTTGAATAATGATAAATACATAAAAATGGTGGTTTAACAATAACTAAAATATTGCACAGTAACAAACAAATGTTTACAGGGTGTGAGCTTAAACTACCTTCATATAAAAAAACTGATAATTATACAACTTTGTGGACAGATGTATGAATTTCATTGTGTATTCAATGAAAATTTTTAACGGAGATGCTACTTCTGGTCATAGCAGAATCCTGTATGTTTAGATACTTTATTTAATTGACTATATACCTAAGAAATTAATGTTCCTAATGGAAACTACCAATTTTAGTAAATTCAATAATATCTTCATAAAAAATGAAGGTAAGTGAATTACTTGTTTATTTCAACTTCATCTATTTGAGCGATATTTTAATCAATAAAATACAAGTGAAATGTTTATCTTAATTTTTATGATCAGAATTTGTCTTCACATTTCTAAAATTTGATTAGATTTTTGAAGATAGTTGTAGTAGTTCCATTCCGATGACCTCCTCAATCCCCCAATATAACATCATTGGATTTTTTTTGAAGCTGCATAAAAAACAAATCTACACCACTTCCCTTACAACAAAGGAAAAATGCAGATGTAACTAGTTCATTTAAGTGTTTCCAGGGGTGCAATTTTGAGTAGTAATTTTCAACATTACAAATTTCCAATTTTTTTGCCTCCCTAGAAATTTTCTGACAAATAATTCACATTACTTGTATGTAGTTTTGAAAGCATTTATTAGTTTTAAATATATAATATTAATTTGAAGTTTTATTAAAAGTGTATGTTTTAAAAATTGAATATACAGGATACTTCATTTAGTTTTTTTAAATCTACATTAATGATCTTAGTAGCTTTAATATGTGATAAAATGCAGATAAAATTGTTTTGTTTTTAGTAGTTGTGTTCTTGATGAGTCAATTATTCAATAATAATAATATTAATAACAATAAATTCCATAGTGTGCCATTCATGATTTCTATGTTCATAATCTATTAAATACGAGGTGAATTTAAGAAGTTCTCGACGCTCTAAACGCGATTCTTTACCAAAAGTGATGACCGCCCAACCTGGAGCTTTGAAAAAATGATCATTTCAATTTGTATTTCACTGGAAATTTCAAAATTTAAGATATTCATAAATTGAGAAATAGATATTAAAAATACAGGATATAGATTACAACAGTTACAACCCCCCAATTTTTTGGAATAAATTAAATCATATAATTGCCGAAATTCTCTACAAGGTACAAGGGTGTTTCAAGAGTTCCTACCATAAATTTGGGAGATTATAGAGGAGCTTGAAATAATGATAGTACTTCTTGTGAAATTTGCATCTTACTCCTTTTGTTAACGAAATATAGGTCTATAAAGTTGGAAATAAAAGTTTTTTTATTTAGACTTATTGGAAAAAAATTGTAATTCATCCGTTTATAAACACTATCGTTATTAACAGATCTGCACCAGCCTTATGAAGTGAATGAAATAAAATTTTCAAACGTGTAAGATTCTACATTTTAAAAACTCCAAAGTATTTGGACTATTATTTATGAAAATAAGTTCTAATAAAAATAAGCCATAGTTGTCAAAAAACTCTTACTTTTATCTTCAGCCACTTTTCTCTTGTTGGTATCCCATCTTCAGATAACACTGACTCTTCTGAGGATATTGATTCATCTGACCACATTGATTCATCTGTCATTTTTCTTTTAAAATTCACCGAAAATTCAATCAAATTAGTTTTATTTACTACTCAATATGCACACCGGTGCTGTTACACTGAATGAAGGCACTCAAAGGAACCAGTTGATTTTTTCCGATGCATTATAATATTCCATACGATGTATCATCGAATGGTGATTACAAATTGCGTTCCTAAGCCATTTGTGTTCGTATTAATATCGCAAATTATTTAAATTCTTTGCAACAATTAAAAACAACCAATACAGGGACCACAAAAAAACTTTTGTTTGGTTTTTTTTGTGCAAATCACGTAATGACATGTTTGCATAGCCGACCCGATACTTTGAGGTGTTTTTTTTACCTAAATTTTCAATTTCGTATCCTACTATGACTTGATTTCATTGTATTTATTTTCATCTGCTTTAATTGTAGTAAAAATGGATGTACAAAATGATAACTGAAATTCATTATCATGAAATTATTTTGGACAAAAACTCTATAATTGAAAACGCATACAGTGCTATTCAAAAGTTCCCTCCCCCCCACTCGTATCTCTTGAACGGCTACACATACATTAATAAAATTTGGAGTGTGAAAATAAAGTGTTGTAAACTTCTCTACGAATGGTAACAGGTGACTTAATAGTAATAGATGACGTCACAGTGCCACTCTGGCCAATAATTTTAAATAGGACCTTATGGCAAGTGATATCTCGTTTGAAAGGCATTGACATTGGCTACATAGCCATATTGCCATACTTATAATAATGGTATAATAGTTCCAGTGTTAACCCAAGATTCGTCCATATAAATGATATTGCCTCCTTGATTCCATAATTCCAACATTCGTTGTGGGAAACGAGTATAACGGAAGCGTTGTTGTCGCTTTGTTTTAAAAGTATTGAATTTACAGAAATTGAACAGAAAAAATGTGACAACTGCGACTCGTCCAATGAAGTCCTGTATTATATATTATATTACATATAAATATTACCTACGCAATATACTTTCTATAGACTGTTGAGAAAAACAAAGTTATTGACAGTTGAAGAATAGATTTATAAATACTCTATTTGACATCAAATCATTTTGTGCAACTTGCATAACAAAATTGTGTAACTCAAGAAAATACCTGCACGTGAAATCTAATTTATATAAAGAAATTACTTTGTTCGCTCAATAGGAGATTTAAAAATTACAATAGATATTTAAATTGGAAGATTGTTTAATTGAGTTTTAAATGGTTTTGTAAACTTCAGCTTATTAGACATTTTCGAAGTTCTGTCCTGTCTTCAATTTTAAGATAATTCTTCACTTCTAAAAAAGCATGAGGTTCTCTTTTTATAATCTAATAGTAAACAATAATTTCTTGATTGCATAATAAATAACTATTGAATTGTTGTAAAATATATTAATTTTTTGTTTTCCTGCTTGGTAGGTTCTTTTTAATAAGTTTTATCATGCAAAAATTGTCGTGAATCACGTTATGGACATTTAGAAAAACACGAAAATTGAAAAAAAAAATTACTGTAGACACGAAAAAACAGCAAATGAAAATGGAATGTACTTTTCGTAATTTAGTAAACGTAATTTAAAATTTTTTAAATCTAAATTGCTCGGTATTGCAAACGTATTTTCATTTTGTTGAAAATTATCCGTTCCGGATTTTTTGCCTAACCTTGGATAATAAATCGTGGGTGGATTGCAACAGGATATGATCCAGGCACACAAATTCAGAATTTATTTACAAAACACTTTTCGTAATATTTACATTGTAGTTTTACGTTTGATAAAACAAAAAGGTAGATATGTTTTTTTGATTATTTCAATTTTTACCCTTTTCTGGTACACTAAAACAATTATTACATCAAGTTGGTTTGAAATATGAAAAAATACCACACGCTATGAAATGCTTTGTTTGTTAAACAATAAACTATGCGTGTAAATCCATTTAAATGTTTTAAAAGGGCGTTGTTTAAATTTAGTTCAATGAATAGAGAGTGTATTGATTAAATTTTTGGACAAATATAGATTTTTGGCATTTACAATGCCAATAAGATTATAAATTTTGTTTCGAATATTTCCCTCAAATTATATTTAATATTATGATAATTATGTCTATTACAAATTTTCTAAACTGGTTTCGCAAGTAGTTTTACATTGTATAGTGAATATTAACAAAACTTGAAATTAAAATGTTCCCATTTTTGTTTGAAGACAGTTACTAAGAAGATGGAAACTAAAAGTTAGCACGTGTTCCTCTCCCTTATTGACTTTTCCCTTTGATTATGCATATACGGATTCCGTAAGACAGTCAATGAAAATGTCAAAATTTCTTAAGTGATCAAAATTATTTTGAGTAGAGAATCATTTTGTTTAATGCTATTCTCATTATAGTCGACCAATGGGATCTAGGAACCATTTTGTTTAATGCTATTCTCATTATAGTCGACCGATGGGATCTAGGAACGGTATTTTGCTTATTTATTTTTGAATTTGGCGTTGGAAAACTATCTCGATAGCATTTTAAGCGAGGGGTAAACCGCCGGCAAAAATCTTGTACACCCACTTCCACATTTTGAAAAAACTTCCTCATACTTCCACCTGTTGATGTTCAGAAGTCCTTGCGTGGTGCGGCAAGACGGGGGGTGTAAATAGTAAACGAACGACCCGATACGACAGTGGCCTGCTCGAGTTCCATAATACGGTTCCGGGTATACAGGGTGGTAATGATTAGGTGTTACAAACTAAAAGGGGCATGTAGGAAATGCGAAAATAGGCGAAAATTTTCCTGTAGAGATGGGTCGTTGGAGCTGTTTTCCAGATACAGGATGTTAAAGTTCTTGGAAAAATTTTATATTTTTCGAATATCTAAAAATTGACTGATCAGAATAACTCGAAATTGTTCACAGTTGTTGCACTAATTGAAGTATATGAATTGAAACTATGAATGATACTCACGACGAAAAATTATTCAATCCAGAGGCGGAGATCTGGGTGTGTTGTTACGTTTTTTATTAAATAATTTCTACGTCGCTGTCTTTAATGCAATTATGACAATTTTGGCAGGTACCTACCTCATTTTGTTTAAAGGAGAAAAGTCATCTTGTAGGTTGCACTGTTTTCAAGATAGTTGACAATGTAAGATGTAATGCAACACGCTTCCATAACGAGCACAAAAATTTATAATTTCTGAAAACACTCAACAGCATTGATTTTTATGATATTTTACCTGTTGTATGGGTAACTTTAACACCCTGTATCTCGAAAACTGAAGCTCCAACGACCCATGTCGACAGGAAATGTTACGCCAATTTTTGCATTTTCTACACGCTCTTTCAGTTTGTAACACCTATTCATTAGCACCCTGTATAATGACCTATTCCATAATTCTAAATTCGTTATTTTCACCGCACGTCTGATTTCTGTATTAAACTTCCACATACTTCCATATACCTCCACATACTTCCACCAAACTTCCACATACTTCCACCTGCGGTGTACACCTACTTCCACTTGCGGTTTACCCCTCGATTGTAAGTGTGTATCGGTAAACAACAATTGCAACAATATATCATAAGAAAACTTGGATAAAAATGTATGTTCCTATCCTGATAACGAAGATATACAAAATACCAATTATTAAATCTTGTTGAAAATGGTATGGAGGTCTAGTTGTCAAATTTTTTCGTTGTGTCAGATAGGGACCAAAAAATTATTTCTATATTAGTTCATCTTGACAACGGTAGCTGGAACGCTACCGAAACGTCGAAATAAAAAATAAAAAAACATTATTGTGGTTTGATTCCCAAAAAAATAAGAAAAAAGAATAAGTAATGCCACAAGGAACTTATAGAATATATTAATACTTGATGACCAACAGCTTCAGATAAAATAATAACAAATCTATTAAAGTGTTTAGTTTGTTCGTAACTTTACTTTGATTAAATCATGATACGTAATATAAGAATAACAGTCCTTTGACGTTTGCAACAGGTACCAGGGACCAGATTTCAATTGAATGAATTTTCATTTTTGTTTATAAAAGTAAATATATTTATTGAAATTCCAATTCAAAGATGAATCAGTTGTACATACGAAGGGAAGGGGTATTTTTGAAATAGTGAGAATTTCATGATATTGATAATTTCAGTTGTGATATTTGTGCATATTTCAGATCAAAGGATATTTTTTTTTAAGCAGGTAAAGTTGAAATCTTGTATTTTTATTTTCAACTTATTATATTAATATAGTTCATACATGTTTTATTCTTGATTTTTTATACCTACCAACTTGATCAGTTTTTAAATCTGGCTACACATGTATTGCAAATGCATCTAATCAGATAAAATAAAATTCTGTAAATATTTGTATCTTGATACCTACTACTCAGTAAATCCTTGGTATTACGTAATGAATACTTGGGTAGGTACATTCACAGGATTATTATTTTCGTTATTTCAACCTTCTAATCCGCATGTCAATATAATAACTGAGTCAACATTTTGAAAATTGAAAAAGCCTTTATCATTGATAAGGTCATACATCATATTAGTTATCACGCTGATAAGACTGATAACATAACATTTCACTCATCGGATCGCTTGTGAACTAGAATATATTTCACAAAATTAGACACCAAATAATGTGACATAATTTATACCATAAATTATATTTACATGTTTGATAGAAATGTGATGTGAAATTATTCATTATATAACATTTATATTGGTTGTTTTTAATCTCTTGCATTAGTGGTAGACTCAATTACTATTTTGATTTTATTTATAATATTTAGGATTTGTTTTTGTGGTTGTGTTTACAGTTTTTGTGAATTTCTAAACAAATATGAATTTTAACAGGCCTGAATTTGCCCAAGATATGAACGGCGGAGTACCACGGCCTATAAAAGAACGAAAAAAGCATGATCGTTTTAATGGAATGCCAGAGGAAGAAGTTTCCAAACGGACATTACCAGATCATCTTACTGAAAATTTAGATATAATTATAGTAAGTATTATTTGACTAAATCTTATACATAAAAAAATTTGTTCGTATTTTATGCGCTGCTGTACCCTTCATCCGATTGCGATGAAGCCCATAATTCAAAAATGTATCCATTATACCTCCGACTTAAACCTTTGTTGACTTATTAAACATCTAAAATGGATAGTTGCTTTTGGTCTTGACATATTGTATTTTTTATTATTTTCAGTACATTCTCATTTTTCGCACTTATATCAAACAAAATAATATAATTATCATCGATGCCAATCAATATTAACGCAAGCTCAAATCTTTTTCTTTTCCTGGATGAATAGTCATCAACAACGACAAAGAATAGAATTATTATTATCGATTATATCAAGGTGAATTATATATAAAGAAATTTTCCAGTGCAAACAGTAATTTTTATGCTATATTTTGTACTGTTGCCTCCCATATTCGTTTTACTTATCTTTTAATTGGTTCTTTTCGATAATATTACACTTGTTCTGCTGTAGTATATTTATTTAGCCTTCATTTTCCGTCTTCATCGCGGGTACATTTTTTTTGTTCACTGTCTCATCTTTTTTAATTTTTAATTTTATTTCTAATTCTATTCTGCAATCTGGTTATCTATTCCCTGCTGTTCTTTTTTGACTGGTAATCTTTTTAACCCATACTTTTCTTATCTTATCTTATCTACGATTCATTTATTGTATTTTATATATTTTTATAACTAAATCGTATGGACATGCTTACTATACAAGACACTCAAACACCATTCGATTACCCCACTGTATACTTCAAAAGTAGAAAATATTTCTGAATTTATGGGAATGAAGTTATACATTAGATTACCTCATGAATTCCAGGAAATTGTCTCTTACAGCAGATACAAAAGGGAAATTAAAAATGTATTAATAACTAAACGCTACTATTCAGTCAAAGAATTCCTTGAAGATTCTCTGTGAACCATTTCTATCTGTTTTTTTTACTTGAATATTTTATTTTTTACCTACTTCACTTTATATACTATTTTAACTAATTTAATAATGTCACCTACCACTTTTGACTTATCCTATACACTTTTCGTTCTTATTTTCCTCAGGCTAAACGTCGTTTTTAGTACATGCCTAAATATTAGTGATTTCTGTGTATCTGGTGACATCAACGAGCCCTGTACCTTAAATTGCACTCTTTACTTGATGTACAACTGTTAAATGTCACCAAATAAACATTTTTTTTTTAAACACGCTGATTATATACTCTTTATCAAGCATAATATTTTTTAGCATTTATTGATTTGTGGAAAAGGATGAAACATTGTAAATAATCTAATTATTAGAGCTGCGTTGTCACATTTAAATGTAGTTTAAATAAAAGACAAGTTTTTTTGCCAAATATTGTATTTTAAGGGATTGTTTTGTAAATGGAATGTGCTAAAATAATTTTTTTTTACTTCACCATTTAATAAAATTATATAATATTAAATCTTCATATTTTTTAATTCCTAATAAACCACCATATATAATGTTATATTTATTAAATGTTTGTTTAATTTCAGATTGGAATAAATCCTGGACTTTTTGCGGCCTATAAAGGTCATCACTATGCTGGACCAGGCAACCATTTTTGGAAATGTCTGTACCTGTCGGGCTTGACGCCCCAACAAATGTCTGCAGATGAAGACTACAAGTTACTTCAAGTAGGCATAGGTTTCACAAATATGGTACAACGTGCCACCAAGGGTAGTGCTGATCTTACTCGTAAAGAAATTAAAGAGGGTAGTCAAATTTTGTTAGAAAAATTAAAAAAGTTTAGACCTAAGATAGCTGTATTTAATGGTAAACTTATTTATGAAGTATTTTCGGGGAAAAAGGATTTCAAATTTGGAAGGCAGCCAGATCTTGTTGAAGGTACCAATACGGTAAGTAACTGCTATTTTAAATAATCAGTTAAAATTTTATCCTAATCAAAGTGCTATTTAAGGGCTAAAACCAAATGATACTTTAATAAACACTCACTTAATGACGATTTAACTTTTATCATTTCTCCTATTAGTGAATGAAATAAAGGGTTATAGTTTCTACAATAGTTTTATAATTAAGGTAATTTATTACTTGATCACAGCTATTAAATTGTATTAACTACGTTGATAATGTTGAAAGGTATCTTTTTTATTAATATTTAATAAAAGAGAATACCAGAACTATAATCTTGAATTAATTTTTATACTACCTTGTATGGTAATCTCTTCATAATCTCATCCATCTTCCGAGTCATCATTTAACGACATTATAATCGGCCCAATGCGATCTTGTTGTTGTCTACTTTCCAAAAATTGTTCTCTACATGTACCTTTCACCATTTTTATTGGGTTCAGATCACAGTGATAAAGCGGAAGTCTTAAGATGTGAACATCGACGTGGTATTGTTCGTCAATTAATTTTTCAGCAATGCACTCAATTTTATATTTGCCATACATGTTTTTGAATGCATCCGCAGTTTTCAGAAGTTCATATTTCTTCTACTTATATCATTTTCATACAGCCACTCCAATATTGTTTCTAGAATGATAATTACAATTATTCTTTATATTTTTTGGAAGAAAGTGTCCATTTCTCAAATCCGTCCATCTCTTCATGGTAATCTTCAGTACCTTTTTAAGCAAGAAAAACAATGTCATCACTAAAGCTCGGATTTATAGGCAACAAAAACTTGAAGAAAAAGTCGCTTTTATAGGCAAAGATTTTTATTGAAATAGGCAGAAATCATATACATATAGGCAAATGCTTTTAATTCTCTGATTATTACCTAATAATAGGTTATTAAGAATTTATTTCAATATACAAAGTGAATTAACTTAACATTAACCTAACACACATATATTTGCACAACATAACTAAACAATTAAATATATACTGAATAATTATACATTGTAACCATTTAAAATTTTATCATTAATAGCTTCTCTATATTTTCTGTTTTAAAACTCTGTCTTCTTTCACTTAAATTAATTTGTACATAGAAAATGAACGATCTACTCTACATCGACAGATGTAATTGGCGCATATTTAAGAGAGGATAGTAAATCTGGCCCAATTTGTAATTCTTTGGAAAATGTCCCATTGAGAACTTTAGCAACATCACATAAGAAGGAGTAACCTTCATTCTTGTCAAGGACAAATTGCATTTTTTTAGTAATTAATTGACCATTACTTCCCAAAATACACAAAAATCTTCTAGAATAGACAAAAAAGGCATTTTTCCTATAATCCGAGCTTCAGTTATCACCTTCAACAATCCATCTATTTATAAATATATAATTCTAGTAACCATAACTTCAATTGATTTTCTCAACAGCTGTATTACTCCCCCAAATAGTGTTTTCTACTTTCTCTAGGACTTTCTTCCTTTGGTTGTTTGTAAACATGGTAATAAATCGATTATAACATACAAAATCAACATAAAAACTTTTGTGAAACCAGATAACTTGGATTTTACGTGATTGAGATATATTATCTATTATCAATTAATTAGATTAGACAACTAGATCATCTTATAATAATCACCGATGATAAAATTATGATTATTTGTTTTGTCACAATCAATTTTGTCTCTGCTGACATGTCTACTTAGATGTTTCTTTTTTTCGAATAAAGGTATGTTAAAGTTACATAATCTAATGTTTCTTCATTTTATTATTGCCACTTTAATTATTAGACTCATTTTAGATTAATATTTTTTTAATAGTAACAAAAGACAACCTAATATCTCCCACAACATACTTCTTTAATAAAAATATAGTTGGATTCGTATACGTACGAATTCTTGTTTTTCTATTTTGTTAATATGTAATATTTCCATAATTGAAAATGTCGTCGTGATTGAGTGACGCGCTTAGTTATAAAGCCCGCTTTACAGTTCGCGATTCTTTTTGCAAAGTATTGCAGCAACACTTTGACCTTTTAAGGTCTTGCTTACAACTATTGTCAACAGCTTTACATTTCACAATTATTGCAATTTTCAATGTGGATACCAACAAAAAAAATTCAAGTTTATTTATGTGGTTAGGTTATAGTGTCTCATATGATGTTTATATTGTTGATAAACTAATTTTGTATTAAAAGTATTGATATTTGTTGCGTTTGAAAGTACACAGTCAACTTTTGTTTTGTTGGTAACTAAAAAATTACAAGCAAGCTGCAATACAAATCGAACCAGATCGATTTGGGACAAGAACTTAAAATGGCAAGAGACTTGCCAAATTATCCTCTACTTAGCTTGCTTTCGATCAAGAATGCTGCATGTTGCAAAAAGAATTGCGGACTTTAGTATTTTCTTTATTGTAAAGTATGTTCATACTTATAGTGAAGTAACTAATTAAGGAAAACCCGTGCAAGTTGAAAATTTGAAATATGACCGGACAGGTGCGTACTTTCCTTAGAATTTTGACAATATCCATGTGTGGGATACACTACCATAACGAAGTCCCGGTTTCATCTTCTATAAATGCTATTTCTAGAATACTCCGATATAGTCACTTCACTGAAAGCATGAACAGACTTTATATTAGGACTATCGTCTTACTTGGTTGACTGTAAAATAAGGATAAACCTTTTTTACAGCACATGTGGGTGATGCCATCTTCAAGCGCGAGGTGTGCCCAATTACCAAGAGCTGCTGATAAGGTTCCTTTTTATGCGGCATTGAAAAAATTCCGTGATTATTTGAACGGTCTGATAACTGAAATTGATGAAAACGAAATGGTATTTTCTGAACCAAGTTTAAAGTCATGCTACGAAGCAGAACCAAAGCCTGATCCATTTTCTCCTGAGCTCACTGACATAAGTAATGCTGTGATCCAAAATGAAGATGGTACAATTATACCATGTAAAAAGAAGAGAGGTAGACCCAAGAAAATAAAAGTAGAAGGTGAAGAATCTCCTCCAAAGCCAGTAGTTCGGAAACCTCCTTCTACTCAGAATAACTGTGATTTCCCAAAGAAAAAGAGAGGCCGGCCTAAAAAGGTTAAGGTTGAAAATATGGACTTAAATCCACCAGATAATACATCGACCAATTTATCTCAGTGTTATTCAAATCCATCTCCGATTCAGTCTCCAAACAATTTCTATCAAATGGGCCCTGCTATGACACCACCAAATGGGTCTGGTAATCTGTATGCTCCTCAACCTCCACAGGCATACACTCAGTCCCCTCGGCCTCCTTATAGTCAGTCACCTAGACCAGCCTATACAAATTCTCCAAGACCACAATATAGTCAGTCTCCAAGACCTCAGTATAGTCAGTCACCTAGACCACAATATAGTCAGTCTCCGCGTCCCACATATAGTCAGTCTCCTCGACCCCCATATAGTCAATCCCCAAGACCCCATTCACAACCTTTCACCCATTCTGATTTAAGCTCAGAAATAAGTGCAGCAATTAGTTCCGAACAACTAGGATCACCTGCTTCCCCCATTGGTCCTCCAGATTTTGAGCCACCCACAAGCATGGTAGAAGAAGCTGAATGCCGTTTAGGTAGTCCAGCTCCTTCTACTAACAGTGAGCAAACTCATTATCATTATCAATCATATAATATGGATCCTCCCCATCAAACAGAACAGTATCCATCTCCAAGACAAACACAAGATATTGCTACTAAAAGTTTATCAGGTTTGGAATCTTTAGTAGATCAAATACCAAGTATAACTGAAGGTGAAGCTCCTCTAGGTGAAGCGCCTGACCAATATGCCGGCCAGTTCAATAATTATAATGTATCATCCTCTTCTAGAGCTAGTCCTATTCCATATAATTATCCTCCAAGTTCAGGTTACCCTCTGTATCCTACTCCAACGTGGAGTGGTCACTATGAACCAATGCCGATTGGTTACCCACAAATACCGTATGCTCAGAGCTATGCACCGGGTTTGCATGTTCCAAGTCCAAACTATCCATACTATAGTTACCCCCAAGCTACACCGACTCATCCGCCAGGTTACCCACCCTATTTGGGTGGATTCTGATTGGTTTCCGTCAGTGTGTTTTCATGTTGTGTACCTGTACCATATGTTCAGCTAGTACCTAGCAAGTCTGTCCGCTTGAGTACAGTTGGTCACTTGCATTTTGACAACAACAGAGACTTGCACAGGGTAAATGGTGATATTTTTTTGTCATAAGTATTTTTCTCTAAACTTTGAATGTTAGATAGGCCAACAAGGGTTTTGTGCATTATTCTACATTCAGATCTCGGTTGAGAGTGTGTGTGTCAATCTGAGTGTGAGGTTCATCGTTATAGTTGTAGCCCATGTCATTCATTTAAAATAAACATTTGTTATAGCTCTTCAGGTCGTCTTTTCTTGTCCCTTGCCCTTATTCCCACATATCACTGCATTCAAAATGGGCCATCACTAAACACTCTGTAAGTGGTGGCTCAACTAAAAAAAAAAGAAAAATACTTTTATATAGTAACAGAACTGATATTATTTATTTAATAATTATTATAAACCTATTCAATGTGTTATTACAAAAAGTGACTTTTTTTATATCTAATGTTATATTTAATACTCGTACTAGTTTCACATTTTTAAGAAACTTCTATCCTCAATTTTTGTACTTTAAGCAGTATTAGGATTTACGACAAAAAAAATGATCAAATAAATTTTGTTTAGTTCACCTATTGTATTTTATTTGAAGAACATATTTATTATTTAACAATAAACATATATCCATTAAAAGCATAGATCTTGTCCTTTCAATATCCATAACAGATCGCACAGCACAGGTACGTATATAGTGTAGAGCAAGCTGCCACATCGTTATAAATTACAAACATGATCACTTAGAGAATAGAGAAATGCGTAATATGTGGCACAGAATAAGAATAGATCTTTAACTATCAGTTATATGTTATAGTCATCGGGAAATAAAAATAATCTGCTTAGACTTAGATATCTGGACAATTAGATTTAAAAAAGTTAAATTGAATACAGATGATTCATTATTTTTGGATGAAATAAGAATATAAATAAACTTAAAAGGCTATAGTCTAAACTGGTCCTTCTTCCAAAAATGGATCTATAGGTACGAAAGTCTTGGCGGTCTGCTAATTTATTGTACCGTAGGTTCTTTATATCAACCTACGACAATACAAAATTCTGAGGAACAATAACTTAAGTTGTTTGGTTATAATTATTTAATATAGATTATGAATAGGTAAATGTGCACAAGTTTTCAAAAAAGGTTAAAGAGAAAATTTACGGATGGACTTGAGAAGAGGAAATACACTCCATCGGAATCCTGGACATTCGCACGCAAGATGCGTATAAAAACTAACTACAAATAGAATAGGAACGATCGATATATCTAGGCAACTCGAAATTTAACAGACTTGATTTTATCCGCAGAGAGTAGATATTGTTTGCCTAACTAAAGGGTAGAAATAAGGGAAGTCAAAATTATCCTTTTAGTCATATCAAAGAATACACACTGTATTCATCGTTAATTTCGTACATTTATTATAAAAACGTAGGTACATAAGCACAAAGGAATAACGATTTTCTGACAAATACAATGTGATGCGGCAATAACATAAATTTTACACAGATCCGTATTCTTATTTTATAACATATTTACCTTTAGCCACAGAGCCTTTGGACACAGAATATGAAGCAATGTTTTAATATGATGAACAGTGATCTGTGGTAAACACTAGATATGAATAGGCCCAATAACAAGAAGCATTGAGCAGTATAAAAAAATACCGAAATTATTTTTGTATGGTGAAGTAATTGTTTATTATAGGGAAGATTTATCAGATCTGAAAGTAGACAATCGTTCCGATTTGAACTTGAAAAGAAAACACAAATTGATTTTCTAGATAAAATTCGCTACAAATTTTGCTATAACGTATTTTGGCTCAAGTTAATACCATTTTACTTTTGGATAAGTACCAACCATGGCTTTTGTTCGAAATTTATATTTTTTGTTAAATGCATTTTTTAGCAAATGAAATTTTTAGCTTATGAGATTTTTAACGCTTGACAACTATTTGTTTTGTTTCTTTGACAGAAATGTCGACTAGTATTGTACTCCATCAATGTTCAAAACGTAAATTAATCAATTCAGTAAATTTTTCTTACTGTATATATAAAAGTTAATTAAAATGTCAGATTCTGAAGACGATTATATGTCGTTTAAGGTATTGGTAGACAGGTAAGATATAAACATAATATAATATCGTTTTTTAACATTCTAATTTCAGCAAAGATGACGTACGTCCAAGCCTTTTATTTAATAGAGAAAAACGTAAAATGGACATATTTAAGAAAAAATCTGAAACCTTTAATAAGCGACAAAAATCCGTAGTTGAACTTGAAAGAGAAAACCGAGAAAGGGGTCTGAATACTGCCATATCTGATGAAAATAAAGGATTCAAATTACTGGAAAAAATGGGTTTCAAACAAGGGGAAAGCCTTGGAAAAGCTAAAAGTGGCATAAAAGAACCTATTGATATTGTTATAAAGCAAGGCACATCAGGCGTTGGTCGTGAATCCCATCTGAAGGAAGTGTTCAACCAAAAAAAGCAACAGAAAATAAATAATT
Source organism: Lochmaea capreae (assembly GCA_949126875.1). Classification (NCBI taxonomy): domain Eukaryota; kingdom Metazoa; phylum Arthropoda; class Insecta; order Coleoptera; family Chrysomelidae; genus Lochmaea; species Lochmaea capreae. The sequence goes on from OX421402.1 coordinate 4,892,740, forward strand.
TGAGGCATTATGAAACTCAATTTCACTTAGCGAACAAAGAAAGAAAGAATTTAGCTCAAGTCAGAAAAGATTTCTTCAAAGCACAAAAGATATGTGAAGAATTGGACTTTAGAGCTGTAAGTACATAACTCTATTTACTGTCAATTATTCCCATCTATTTTTTTTTATTAATCTGTGTAGGTATGTATATCTCTCTTGCATGCTCTGACTATGCTTTCTAATAAATTGTATTCTTATCAAAATCATTTTAATTTCTATAGACACATACATGGCAACTTTGGTTGAATAAAAAAGTTTAAATTGATTACAATTGGGAAATTCAGAATTCATTATTTATGTATTGAATTTATAATGGATAATATTATTTATTACAGAAAGTTAAAGATCCCATGGAAGATTTCTTTTGGACCATAGATACTATTAAAAAAAGAAGAAAAATGGAGAGAAATGAAGTATATGACGATACAGACAGCAGTAGTGATGATGAGGAATTTGAAACAAATATCACTGAAGAGAATTTGTGTACATTAATAGACTATCTCAGGAAGAAACACTTGTACTGTATTTACTGTGTTATTACGGGTATTGATATCAAAGACCTCGAGGAAAATTGTCCAGGTTCCTATAGAATGGATCATGATGATGAATAGCATCTAGTAATATTAATAATATTGTTGTTTGATTTTTGACTTTGATCAAGAGACTTATTTTATTTATTTGTATCTGTTATTTTGAATAAATCTCTAATATTTTGTGTTGGTTTTTTTCTGGCTACATTGAGCATTTTCAACTTCTATTGTTATTCATTAGACTTTAGATTCACATCCCCATTAATTTGAGATTGAATAGCATCAGCATTGGTGTACTGAATTATTTTCTTTTAATTGCTATTACCAATTTCTTTATCTGGTTGATGGATTAATTTTTTTTCAGAAATGTTTAAAGTCATCTGGAGATATTTAATATTCTTGATATTTTTTTTAGCACATTCTGTATGTACAAATCACATCAGTTTCTATAGGAAACATACTAAAACAATATGAACCTACGAGATGTAGAATAATGTATCCTGTTCAATATGGAATGTAGAAATTTGAAAACTTCTGGCTAGTTTCAGCAGTTCTTTTGATTTAATATAATTCCCAGTAATTTTTTTATTAATTTAAAAAGTATATTTAAATAAAAACAAAGATAACTTAATTACATATTATGTAGAATCATAATCTAAAATGTGATGCTTCGGATAACTACTACAAGTCCCAATAACTTTGTAGGTAATAATTTTAATGTTTTTGTTTTTATATGAAATAAAAAACAATTTTAAGAAACTGGTTTAATTCTAAACAATATAAATTATAAATCTAAACCAAATGGAATTTGTTGGAACAATAATTTTTACACTCAACTTTTAAACAGGTATAAAAGATCTTAAAGTGTCTTATTTGCCAGTAAAAGCTATAAAATGATACAGTGAACACAATAAATTTTATATAATGAACTGAAAATTTTGATATTAGATCTGTTAACTGGCACAACAAAAGCACTTTACAACAAATACTTTACAGCTGTGTGTACAGTCATCAGTAGTCTACTGGGAACCAGTTGATAGTAAAGCCAACAATGCAGCAGTGGTCCCAATGGAAAGGGTATAGTTTACAGCTGGAGTGAATGACTGAAGCAAGTAAAAACTAGCCAGGATTACAATGGCCAAAAATAAAGCATTATTGTAAAATATAGAGAAAGTAGTGGCTTCAAAGTCTGCCACTTCATTTTTCTTCCACAGTATTCTTTCATCTTTTTCTTTTTTGCTCATTTTCTTATCATCTGCTAGCTTTTTTGTCAAATCTCTGGTAACAGCTTCTTCTCTTTTGACAGCAATTTTATGTTTTAAAGTGAATTTTGTGTTTCTGTAAGCCATCGCTAATAAATATGTAGATATTGCTGTGACTACAGCAAATACTATCAACGAGGAATATAAATCAATCATATGTATCCTCCAGAACAACCATATTGGAACCGCAGATACAATTAGGGCATTGCCGTAAAATAATGCTGAAGATTTTGTTGAAACATTACGACTGAAATCTTGTAATAACAATTCTTCCTCTTTCGTGAAACCTTTATTTTGGGATTTTGACATTATCGTTTCTAGTTTCTTTCACACTGGCACAAATAACTACTTTCTCACAATCACTTGACTCGGCAACAAACGAATATTAAGTGAAACGATGACGAACCAACAATGTGGATGTGGTGGTATGGTTATATAAAAGTGACAGGTGTTCCATTTCATAACACGTCAAATCACCAAGCAACGTCATCCCACGTTGTTGATAGGCACATCTTCGAGATATAATTTTTTATGACTGATGACGTAGTCGTCGCATACAAATATAATTTAAGGACGGTATATTGTTCATACCAGCATTCCAGGATCAACCCTTAATAGATTATTGTTTTTAAAACGTGTTTAATAAGTTTTTTGACTAACCACTAAATCAACGTTTTCCTATTAGAGAAAAATATAAAAAGAAGGTGAGCAGTATACCACTTTTCCTATGGTGGAGAGTGAGATGTGAGACAAAACTATAAATAAATTCTGTATTTCTATGGTCACCACCGAAATATGCGTAGAATAGCTCATTTCATAGAGTAGAAATGAACAGGATAATCTATAAACTTTCGTAATTAAAACATAATTGAAATAATATTAAACATTGACATCGAAAAATCATTGATGCTATCAACATTTGAAGAAAGAAAAAATATCGAACTCATTAATATCGTTAGCAAGACATCGAACCTTATAAATTTCGATTCAGACTGAAAATGTAATATCGAAATAAAACAGCAGGCTCGACAGGTTTGAATCGACTAGTTATTTTCAAAGTATCTTTGTAAACTTCCTGCTCAATTTAATTTTTATATTTTTGGCATCAGATCTGTGAAATATTTAACGGATCAGATAATAAGACTCCAACAAGTATTTTTAATTTTTTTGTTATTTGGATAAATAGAAAACTTTTTTCATGTTGCCATCTGGTGTATTATGCATGTATTATTGCTACACTAAATCTATAATATTTATTGTGAGTTCCCTCTCGATTATTTCATAAAGTTAATATACCTACTTTTTAAAATTAGAAAACAGACTTTGAAACTGAAATTTAGTGACAAATTGGACTCAAAAAATAATAGGGTTAGTACTATTTTATGTTGCGTATTGATGATCCACGATGGCGGGCGCAGAAGACAAATATCATCTGTAAGATAATCGAGTGAACATGAAATGATGACTCAGATTACTATTCGAATAGAATCGGTGAATTGCTGTTGCAAACTAATCTGTTTGTGATATGCTCGAAGCGGAGAACAGAAAACACTGGTACGCAGGATTACCGGGTCCGTTCCGTCTCACTCGTGGTGACAGTTCCCGCGTCCCCCAAATCTCGGGGATAAGCGGTCGGGCGAAGCAACAGGCCAAAAACAATTAGTCCCAGCACAATCGTTGACGCGGGTTCACGGCAGAAATTTTAAAAGTTGGGAGGTAGTGTTTTGTAGTGGTGTTTTATGTCAGTGAGAACTGGGTGATTTTTTTTAAATAAACACTGTGGTCAGTGGCCAAGTAGTGCCTTATTACAACAATGGCACTTAATCAAGACGAAGCTAAGCAAGTTGTTAGAGTTGATCAAGACTCGGAAACGGACTTACAGGCTCTTTTTGATAGCGTTTTAAAACCAGATTCAAAGAGACCTTTACAGGTGCCATGGAGTATGCGAAAACTCCCGGATTCGTTTTTTAACCCGCCGTCTACGGGATCAAAATCTATAAACCATTCTCGCGAAAATTCAGTGGATTCCGCTTTTGGAGGTGGTGCTACAGGTGCCACCTCTGTGAATTCGGTACCCTTACAAACTGCACATCATAGGGCACATAGTTCTCCAGCATCTCTTCAACAAACTTATGCCGTAGGGCAGCAACAAGCACCCGTTCATCATATAAAACAAAGATCTTACGACGTGGCTAGCAAAACAGAAGATAATACCCCCTTACCTCCGGGATGGGAACAAGCTCGCACCCCAGAAGGACAGGTGTATTATTTAAAGTGAGTAGGTACCTGTTAAAGAATCTAGTACAGGTTATCCAGGTCAGATTGGCCGCTCCAGGGACGGCCTTGCTATATAGTGCTTTACTGACAACATGAACAAAACTCTCATTTTCATTTCATATTTATTGATGATTTGTTGAATTATATGTAAAAACAGCGCAAGGACGGTCTGCCAGCAATTGTATGTATACAATTTAGAAGTAGGTTTTTTGTTTCTAACAACATAACCTCCTTACCTATCAAGTAGGATGTTTGTGAATTTTAGTAGTTATTTTAAAAAGCTTGGTTCAGTAGGTATTACATATTCATTTCTATATGTAAACAACATTGTTGACAAGTATTACAGAGTGGTTTTAATTAGTTATCGTTTTTTTTGTTTACCTACATTAATTAGGTACTTGAAAGATACTTTGTTTAAACATATCCTCCAATAATTAATTATTTTACTTATTGAACCACACCTACCTCTAAAATGTACATTTTTGTTATATATACCTGTACATATTTATTAAAGTTCAGTTATTTAAAAAAAAAAACTAAAACAAGAAAAGACTGATCTATTTCAATATTTGATATTTCAATAAAGTTGAACTCATAGACTTACTTACATTAATTTTTTTAAGGTTTTGTTCTTTATGTTTTAGTCTCGGTAATGTTTTTATCATTCTCTTAAGTAGATAAACAATGTTATTTAATTACATATTAATGTGTATTTGTCTTTATGTAAAAATAAGTATTTTTACGATAGTTATTGTTTTTTTCTACCATTTTGTTCTACAGTTGTCCTAAAAACCTACCTGACCAAACTTTTTAACCTCTACAGTAAACAAACAATGACAGTTATTTAACCGTGTACCTACTTTTATCATATTTAGCTGGGGATAGATAAACCGGCAGGCTGTTATTAAACAATAAAAATCATTTTTATATAAAAAAAAATTGGCAATAGCTTTTGCAATAAGAGTTAATTAGAAAATGATGTGGTTATGTGCGAAGGTTATACATAAGTACCTCAATTTTTCTTAACCATTCTAAAAAATGCTAGTTGGTAGTTCATTTAGGTGAATTTTGGTAGTACAAAAAATTGTTTATTTTGGTGGCATCTTAAGCATATCCAATTTCTAATTGGACAGAATCCAATTTTGTATTAATTGATTTCTATTTTTGACATATTAAGATTGTTGACCCAATATTTATAGGAAAATAACGTATTGACACCCATAAGTAATTAGGATTCAAAAATTATTTTCCTGTTCATAAATTTTTACATAATAATTCGAATTTTTTGTTGTCTAATGTAGCAATGACTACCAGTAGCAGATAACAACTAGCATGTTATCTGTTCAAACATTTGTCCAAGTGATATACTTCGTTGATTAAAAAGTAACCATAGGGAGTCTGTAGTATCATTAGTATATTATGTAATTGTCTATTGTTCTATTTTTTAACCTACTAACTACATAGTAAACATAAAAAATTGTTTTCAGTAGTAAACATAACTGCTTTCTGTATTCTACAGATTTATCTTTTAAATACCTAGTTCATTCTCTAAAAACGTATCTATCCTATAGATGATAATATAGTCAAGTAAAGTAATAGAAGGATTTAATTATTTTCAAATTATAATTAAAAGCAACAAATATAAGGTAAAGTTTGTCCAAAATCAATTTTTAGAAGCTAAAACACGTGTTGCTGGCTTTTTCCTTGGTTGCAATTGATTTTGGAGCTCTACTTCCGTAAATAAATTGAAATAATGTTTAAAATTAAAATTTCAAAAAAGGCCACATTTGAATATGCTTGTTTGAAATTACATCTTTCTTGATTCTTTATAATAATATCATTAATATAATTTGGTGCAAATCCTATTTCTAACCACTGTATAAGAAATTCACATAGTATAAGAATATTAGTAAAAATGCGGATTGTAGTAGTATTTTTCCTAGCAATTTTGCATTCTAAACGACATCGAATACTTGAACCGTTTATTTTTGAAACAATAGGCTGTAGGTGATTAATAATGAGTGCTGATGTTTCCATAGCATTAATTTCTTATTAAAGAACCAATTGAGATCGAGACTTATGCAACATTGTATTGTTTTTAATTGTATAGGTATATCGTTTTTTTGCTTGGGTACTTATATAAGGCAAACTGTTCTGTAAAAGAACTTAGTTATAAATTCAGTTGTTGATATTAAAGTAAAAGCATATAGCAAGGCCGGCCCTGTTTTCGGGTGCCTCTTTTAACCTTTCATTATGGCGAAGAAACTCAATGCCCTTGCGTTTCTGCTATTGGAATACATATAAAACATTCCAAGTTCTCAGACCTGTTGGGATGTATTTTAAAAAATAAAAATTAGAAATGGTTATAGGTTGTTTTTACGATTGAATTCGGGTTTTCAAACCTACCTACCGCCTTTATATATAATATAATTATAAGGTCTGTTCCAACTACAATCAGGAACTGCACTGATTGCAATGGTCGACTATTATCTTATCGTTTCTGATTGTGGTTGGAACAGACTATAATATACCAATACTTTGATTGAAGGGGATGTGTATGTCCGAAAAAGGTATAAAAAATATTCAAAATGTTGGGTTAAGTTACTCTCTAGATGATAAATTCTGATTCTGTAGATAGAACAAGAATTTGAACTAAAAAAAAAATAATTCTTACCGACACTGCTATCGTAGAAACGTGTAACAATATTTTTGACTTTTATTTTTATTGCATCTTTAATGTTCACGAATTATGAATCATGAAAAATATCGGTCCCAATGTTGACTACAAAGGTTTAATATATTTTTATCAACATATATCTTCGTGATACATTTCCATATTTACTTACTTTCCAAATTTCTAAGTAATTAAATTGATGTGTGAACATTTTGTGAATTTCATCAAGACATTTTTTATTTTTTGGATTCATCTTTATGTTCTTTACCTGTACCAAAATAATACGAAATTTTTATTTTTGGCGTCAACGAGGCGCCATACTATAATCGACGAGTACCAGGAAATCTATATACAGTATGAAAAGCCAAATGGAATAAATTCATTATATCGGATTTTAATTTCAGTTTCAGGCAATTTGTGCAGTTATTTTTCTATATACTTAGTAGGTTTGCTGTTAGGTGTTTGATTTATATTATTAACAATTAAATACTATTTTTTTAAGCGCGTGGGTGTTCACTATTTTGATTTATTTTGAATCTGCTTGTCAATACTTATTAATGTTTTGAACACTTCAAAGTCACGCTTTTAGGTTTGATATATGTAAGTATTATTTAAAGCGCAGAGAAAATCCCGCAATTAAGTTGATTTTCTCAGAAATAATTTACGAAAATACGACTAACTACATAATTACTTTATTTAACAGCTAATTGACATACTGAAATATTTCAGGAAAATATGTTAATTCTATTTTAAGTTTTTGGAACGGGCACGTGCGAAGCAGTCAATTCGAAATACTAACGATACATTATTATACTATAATTTTAATTTATAGATCCCCGGGGAGATCCCCACGTATTTGCAGCATTCACAAAATCGTCAGTGTATATTTTAATAAGTTTGTTCTTTAAACATTTTATGTTTTTTATTTTCTGTATTGCTATATTTTTTCCAATACCATACTTTTAGGAACATGATCATTTAAAGGGCCCAACTACTGAGATACAGGGAAAGTGTTAAATATGAAAATAAAAATTTATCATGGCTTTGTTTCTAAATTAATGCGAAAAATTTCAGGAGGTGATTGCCCGTATAAAATTTTGGGAATATACCTTTTGGTCGCCGCGGTCAGTTTTACCCAAATTTAATCCTTTCACTATTCGAAAGGTACAGACCACTTGGTCGCCAAAGCTGGATTAAGGGTTCCAAGAAAATTATGGGCTTATTTAATTGCTCTAATACTAATATGGGTTTGTGACCTGTCGACAACCTGAATAAAAATATTTTTCATCAGTTAGTTGTCTGCATTCTTACTGAAAAGATTAATTTTTTAATTTGAAAAGTGATTCTCATCTTATTAATTATTCCATAAAAGAAGTTTTGAGTTTGTGTTGCAATGGAGTTGATGTTAAGTGTAAAAAAATATACATTTGGAAAAGACAAGGAAACAAAGTTAGGTGTATCCGAGGGGTATTCCGCAGGGGAATTTTGGTCTGTGTTATTACAGATTTTCTTTGTTGATGATACTATTTCTATAATAATTAAATTTGGATACTCTTTCAATTTTTCTCGTATAGAAACATTCTTGTAGCATTAGAATTCTTTGAAAAATTCTATTACGGCTCTTTTCATACGAGATTCGAATCTCGTACGTCTTGTGGTTACTTTCTATTCAGGAAATGGCCTTCCTTTATCTTCTGCATTGCATACAGATACATTTATAAATAAAAGTAACATTCTCTGTTACTATGTGAAGGCATTAATGTTGAAACATTCGTTTTTTTTCAACTTGTTTATTGAATTCAAATTGTACCTAGACATGCTTAGTTCGTAAAAGTTTTAAATGGATACATAACTTATAATCTCTCATTGACATCGATTATTTTATGATTATCTTTATACTTGAATGATACATGGTGTGCTAGAAATTGATATGACGCTATATAAATTCTTGAAACATTGCTACAAGATATAATAATTTCAATTCGTCTGGTTTTCATGTGTGTTTATTTTGTTGGGCGACTACGAACTGCCCCACGCTTCCTCAATTCCTTGTTGACAATCTTTAAAGGTCTTTCATCACCTTCCTTTGTTTAAGTACACTTTTGGTGACACCCTTTTTTAATGCATTGCCATCTTTAGCGACATGGGCCTTTGAATATTTATATTAATTAATTAAATAAAAGATCTCCCCTTTGACTAAGCATTGTCGTTAGATTCGTTATTAAAACTGATTCTACCCGACTTTCTTGCAGGTGGGGCAGTAAGTACTTGGAAATAATGTGTCCAGGTAGTTCCGGGGCAGTTAGTATTGACCGATTTTGTTGCATTATCTGTAGAAGATTAACTTTTTAATGGTACAATTCCTTTTATTTTATAAAATACAAAGTTTTTGTCTGATGTAACATTTTGTATCAAAGATAATACATTTTATAATAGTTCTAGATAAGCATTACGTGTGGTAGATAATGACAACATTTTAATAAATTATACCTATATTTCCCATTAAGTGTAATTTTAAGTACCGTTTAATATTTGTATTTTTTTAATAATTTTATATTTAATATGTGCAAACGAAGATCCTCTTACAAAAATCACAATCATCTAGTCTAGTTTACTATCGTCCTTAGACTACCAACCTATCTACTATACAGCAAATTCAACCAACCAAAAAGTTGACCATGTGCGTGTATATTCATAATTAGTAATAATCCACTTATTTAATTTAAAGATGAAACTTTTTTGTAAATACTTCTAAAACGTCTAGTTATTGAATTTTTTGTTAGTTAGAACGCTAAGAACATTTTAATTCCAGATTATTTGAAGTTTTCGAACAATAAATAAAATGCCTGGTGCCTCTGGAAATATAAATAATAAAAATAGAAGTTAGACTCGTAAGTGGAGTTGGCCTAGTTACACTAGAACTGTAGAAAACCCATAAATTATCACAGAGGAAGTTGTAATAAAACGCATATAATAATGAATAAATTTGAATTCCCCATTTATCACTCTGCAGCGTTTACTGCAGCGCCAGTGCCTTTGAGTACAAAGACCATTGAAAAAATTTCCATACAGCATATTATATTGTGAAAAATAACACGATACAATACAAACAAAAATAACTGAGTCATAAAGTTCATTGATTGAGTTGATCGCGTGTATGGTATCACTATTACAAAACCGGGGTTAAAAACCCTGCAAATTGGGGCAAAAATTTACTTCCTGCCAGTTTATACACATAGTTATAAACAGGACAGGCACTATGTACAAAAAAAAGGATTTTCTACATAGGAATAAAAATGTATCAACAATATTTATCCTATTTACCCGTAGGTGTCGAAATCTGATAGACTTTTTCATTATTTTTTTACTGCCTTTGACTTAGCCACTTGTTTCGATGTCTTTCTTGGCCTTCCTTTGGTACCGAGCAAGAGGAGTACATCTTGCTAAACATACGAAGAGTCGCCAGTTTTAAATATTGCCACGCCTCCCTAGTGCAATGGGTAGCGGCTGAATTCATCAGTTGTTAGAAGCAAAGAATACACACAACAAGAAGTGAAGCCCGGCTAAAATCATTTGATGTTGAAGGGCCAAAAATAAATAACCTTGAAGGTGACAAGCTAACTCTGGCATACTCTGAGAATTATAATAAATGCTTACAGCTTACTCGAACACTGAGAAAAACTGTTTTAGCATAAAGTTGTGTTTTTTCATCAGTAGCTATTTCTGAATTTTTCGTTGACAATTATTATACACGTGAAATAGATCATTTGAAAACATAATTTGAACCTACAAGCCAACTTTAATCTAATTTGTGTCTGTAAAACCCATAAGAAAGAGGTCCACTCATATAATTTGGGTCTGTAAACACCATAAGAAAGAGGCCCACATCGTATGACATATGACGGCTAATTAAAAACATGGCGTTTGTAGACACGGTTTTACGTGAAGTTTCGCTTCTTGTTGGTGTATTTTTTGTGTATAATTGAGTGAAACTGTTTTATCCATATTAGTTCAATAATAATAATTAATGGTAAGTAAGCTTTAACAATCCAAAGTGTTTGCTAACGTTATATTCTTCATGCAGCGAGAAGCAAAAGGTAACAAACCAATTAAAGACTGCGTTGAATTTTTGTACATGTTATGTTTTTGTGAGATATTATATTATACACAACTGGATTGACTAAAGTAAAACAGGTTAACATGTTGGTTTAGTACGCCCTCATAACCCACATATAATAATATTATAAAACCATACTTGTACATGTTTATTTAAACATTGTTCAACTTTCCTTAAATTTTAAATTACCTCGTACGTTAAAATAAACTCCAGCAATTATCTAACTAGACTAGTTTCTAAAGAACACTCGTCCTGCTTCAAACCTTGAGTTACAAATAATATATTTTGGCAGTAAGGCCTTCTATTTCGTTTACTTGTAATTAGTCGACGAGACTGTGTATTTTTAGATTTTAAAATTCTAGGCGCCTAAGTCGGACATCGAACCTTTTGCCGAATACACAAACGCAAAATAATGTACTTATTTACACGCTTACGGCCTTATTTATATGTTTTATTGCTTTTCTACAGCATGTCTCTTATTTACTGCACTTATTTACATCTTTCAAATAAAAATAAATCATTAAAAGATTATAAGGATTTAAATACATTATTTTCGTTGCTTGGTTTTCAACGTTTGTATAGTTGGTTCTGCGATATTTCCTAAAGCTTAGGGACCCTAACAATTTGGATTTCAGAATGCTTTGCACAAAATAATGCCCATTTTTCGTTCTCATTTTGGAGAATGTTTGCTTAATTTACAAAAACATGATATGTCAGATACTCCCAAACGGACACTGCACTCACCTGCACTTATGTCGAGCTAGAGGAGCGTACATTGAAATGGATAATAATTCAATGAATATATTTAAATTTAATGAAATAATTTACAATATTTTGTTGGAATTTTAAAGACACACTTTGTGAGTAACTCTGTTCTAATGTGAAGGATTTGACATTTTCTTCAAGTGAGTTGAAAACTAAATGACATTTATTCACTATATTATCTAAATTTTAAATTTGTTTCAAGATGAATAACCAGTTACGTATGAAAAGATAAAATGGTAATTTCTTTATCTTCTTTCACAATGTTATTTTTAACTCTACTAGGTTACCTTGTACTTTGAATTAGTTGGCCATGCAAAAAAGCATCAGTTATCAAAAAACTATATATAAGCAAAATAACTGTAATTTTTGGATCTTAGATGTAAAGTTTGTTCATACTTATAGTCAAGTGACTAACTTAAGTTAAGAGAGAATAAGGGTTGAATGTATTGTTTATAATTTCTTTGGCATCATCATATAAGTGTTTTCTACCTTTCGCTGGGGTTATTCGCTGAGATACTCTTCACTTTTTTATTTCTAAACAGGTAAAATTACCAAATTATAATCTTAACAAAATTTGTTTCTAGTACGGACCGTAATTTACCCTCTTTTAAACTACGGAAACCGGGCCATACATAATATTATTAATACATTTTAGTCACTTCATAGTAAAAATTCAATAATGGCATGTGATAAAGTCTTATGTTTGTCGAAATACTACTCTTCTGTTTCCAACGCTCTTCTACTGAAAAATGGCGCTTTTGTGCGTTTTATTTTCGTTGGCTTCTTCCCTTGACACATATCGCTAACATCATTTTTATTTCGTCATTAAAATCAGAGTATTTTTAATGTGTTTACTTGCAGCTTAACAGCCATTAACAAAAATATTGATCTTTCGGGTTTTCGATTACTGCCTAATTTATGTACTATTTTTATTTTTGCAGTTTTTCATAGAAAAAAAAAACAAAAACTTCCAAGAGCTTCACAGCTACCACATTTTAATTGAATACTTTTTGCTTTGTCAATTTCTGTGAATGGGACACATTTTTATATAGGCGAAACATCTAGACGTTTAAAAATCAGGATAAATGAGCACAAGTGCAGTTCTAAGTCAGGTATTTGTTGCAAAACATGTTTGTAAAAGGGATATCATGTTCCAATCCCAATAGAAAACGAAACAGTAAAGAAAGTGCTTGAATACAACTAAATCCAGAGAAATGCGTAGAACAGTCAAATTTTATTACTATTACCTAATTGTTCGAGTAAGAAATTTCCAATTATCAGGATAGTATCAAGTTTTTCTCCAGGTTTTTTTACGATTTTATTGATAAATCTAAAAAGTGTGTAGATATAAATATTCTGTACACTTTATTACTTTTATTTTATAATATATTTTAGGTACAGTGTGAATAATTTTCCAGTTGATAGCATTCCTGTTGGAAAATTCTAACACAAAGCACTTCTGGAAAATGTTTTTCGCGCTAGCAGCATTCCAAATATTAACAAACAAATTTATTATAAACTTCTAATGTATTGGGTAATGTGGTAGATGTTGCCCAATGAAGTATTTGTGTATAATACACTGGAAAAATGGTTAAAATTATTTTAAGAAGATATTTAAATAATATCTTTCAAATATTCCCAAAAATACGTATGATGAATAAAATAGGATTTATATTTATAAAGAATATTTCTCATGGTTTTTATGATCATCTAGTCTTCTGTAGGCTTTTTTGATATTATTTCATGCTAAATTCCTATCGGGATTTTCTCAGTGTAGTTAAAATTTTTACACATACTATAGGTACGTTTATTAGTAGCATCTGGTATAAAGCAGATAATTAGTAAATAGACATACTTAAGATGTACATCAGTAGCGTGCATAGAATTTTAAATTAGAAATAACGGGTCAAGTAAGGGTAATTGGACGATGTCTGAATAGTCAATTTGGTGCACTGTTATTCAAAATAAATGAATGCGTAAAAGCTTTTATTGGAAAATATACACATCTTGTTATCCGCTCTCACACTTTAAATTTACTGTTTATATTATATTCACACTTATTTCCCGATCATAATATTCAGAAAAACTCGAAAAAATAAAAGTATGTACCAGAATACTGAAGAAAATATAATATACTACACTTTTATCAAAATAACATAGATTTTCAATTTTTAATTAAACTAGTATCAGCAAAATCATTTATTATTCATAATATTATTTCATATGCAAGGATTTCATCTTATCATGTACAAGAGTAACACGAATTTGTAAATGCATATTTAACTAAGGTAATTTGTATCACATCTGGTACAATTGTGACATCTTTGGCAACACTGAAAAAAAATGGATGGAATTAAAACAATAGATAACCTACAAAAAGCACGTGGAGGAATATTCTTCTTTTTTGCAGCTGCTAGTCTGTAGCTGATGAAGCTATAATCTCTCTTTGATATCAACTATAGTCTATTTTGGAGAGGTATAGGGTAATAAAATGAGGAATTCCGTCCAGTTCCGCTCAATTTCGGTGTCGGCCATAGGCGTAGGTCTTGAAATAGTATTGGTTGTAATATTAAAATTTCAAGTAATTGCGTAATAGAATTAGGAAAAGTATGTTTTCTGGCATGAAGTGTCAATATCGAAATATTGTGTAGGGACTGTTCCCGAATGACTGGAGTTGGAAGATAGCAGGCCAAGTGGAGCCTCCCAAGAAAAGTCCAGGCAGACCAGTAGAAGTCCTTGACGAAAATACCAAAAGTGTAATTCGAAGAAAAGTTCACTCTTTATTTAAAAAAAGAAATACCCACCCTAGATTTTAATGGAGCTTGGCCAGGATGACAGTATTCCGTTGATAACTAAAAAACTATGGACCACTTTGATAAATATGGATTTTGCCTGGGAAAACCATAACCAAAAAGCACTTTTACTGGAAAGCGATGAAATTGTTTGCTGGCGAAGAAAGTACTTAAGAAGTATAAAGCAGTACAGAACAGAGCAGAAGAAAATCTTTTATCTTGATGAGACGTGGATTAATGAAGGTTATACAGTACCAAAAATGGGGCAAGACAAAAATATAACCAGTGCTCGCCAAGCTTTCATGGAAGGCCTGTCAACGGGTATTAAGGTGCCTTCAGGTAAAGGGAAAAGACTAATAATCGTCCATATTGGAAGCGAAGAGGGATTTTTAAAAGAAGGTTTGCTAACCTTTCAGTCGTGCCATACGGGAGATTACCACGAGGACATGGATTCGGATGTTTTTGAAGACTATTTTGGTGAAATGATAAAATATCTTCCGGCTGATTCAGTAGTGGTTACGGATAACGCAAGTTATCATTCTCGACGCTTAGAGAAGACTCCAACTTTATATTGGAGAAAACAAGAAATTATTGACCTGTTAACCACCAAAAGTATTTAATTTGAAGATAATTTGATAAAAAAAGAACTATTAGCTATAGCAAATTTACACAAACATCGTTTTATTAAATACGCCGTGGAAGATATAGCAGAAAAACATAGTGTAATTGTTCTGCGCACACCGCCATACCATTCCGAAATAAATCCTATAGAATTTATATGGGCGCAAGTGAAAGGATTTGTGGCAAGACACAACACGACATTCAAAATGAAAGACGTTAAGCTACTGTTTCATCAAGCCATTAAGGAGGTGATACCAGAGAACTGGCGAAAAGCAGACCAGCATGTCATTAAAGAAGAGGAGAAAATGTGGGATCTTGACTACTTGATCGATCGGACCGTCGACCCGTTAATTATAACGTCAAGAGGAGATGACAGTTCCTCAGATGACGAAGAATATTATGATTTTTTATAATTTAATTTCTGTATAATGTATTTTTTGTATAATGTTCAATAAAAAATAAGTGTACCTAATACTATGTACATAATGCCTAATTTTTATTCTGTTAAAATAAAATTCTTTCCTTTTCGCGAATATCCCAGGCATGCTTTTGGCACACTATTTTCAGTGTTTTTGAATGGATAACAATAGGCTAAACCCATATATTGACACCAACCCGGGTGGTACTACCTGCACTTGATAAAAAGAAAGAATTTTACAATGAAATCAATGCCAAACTATGAAAGTGGCTTAAATATTCGTTGGGTTACTCTGTGTTCCCTTTGCATAACTAATGAGGCTTTATTAATTTATACCTTTCTGAAATAAACTATAGTATAGTTTCTCGCAAAGTATATCGTCTTAGTTTTTGCCGATAATCTTCTAAATACGACCATTTACGTAAATGGTTGTATTCAAATGATTCTCGGCAAAAGCTAAGACGTTATAATTTGAGACAAACTTTATAGCATTCCAGACTTCCGCACCTGACGATTGCTGTTTCTATGGCTCAAATAGCAAACACGTGCGTGTAAAAAACTAAAGTTTGTCCGAGTCTATCATATTTATTAATTCAAATCTCTACGTAAATATATTTTCTTTAAATTCAGCCATCACATGGAACCTACTTTCCTTGTCTCTTTAAGAAACTTATAAATAGAACAAGCCACATTTCGAATTAAGAATGAAACACATAAAAAACATAAGACAATAATTATTTAAATTAATTACAATATCTCGTTAAGCTTTGACTATTACGCCGGGTGTAATGAGTCACTACACATTACATGGGATAAAAATAACTTATCCTAATTTAAAAGTTCATAAATTATATATTTCGCTGTCGTACCTAGTGGTACCATTGAACATTACTTGGACAGACCAAGAAACTCGATAAAATTTAGTTTATTTAACAACGATTTCAAGAAATGTGACGTTACAAAATGGTTTATCTACAGTAAATACAATAGATACTAGACAGAATAAACAATATAGTATTTACTAATTTGAGCATATGTTATATTTGCTTTTATTACACAGTTCAATTATCAAAAACTAGTTATTGTCATTTCTGTTAATTACCATTCAAAGACAAAAAGCTCCTAGTAGTATTCTATTTATTCTAGCTGTCTTGTAGCAATTTGAGTATATTCTCGAATATCTAGCAAAATTTGTTGCACTACTTGATTTTTTTTGAGTCGTTGTTTTAATTTGAACACGACTTGAACAGTGTTTTCCTCTCCTGTACCTACTTCAAGAGGTATTGAATAAAGTACCTTACTTACTCGGACATCCAGGCCTAAAGGCACTAGATTCCTACCAGATCAATTCATGACTGGTATGGGACTGTGAGCGTGAATTATCTGAGCTAGCAAGTCATAACAGACTAGGACACAAGGGCAATGAAGAAGCTGACGAACTGGCTCGAGAAGGAGCAAATGATCCCTTCATTGGCCCCGAACCCTTCTGCGGTATAGCTAACACATACAAAAAGGCAGCTATTGAAAAATGGAAGCAAACTTAAGTTTCTGGAATGATGGAGAGCAACCCCTGAACAGAGACAGGTCAAAGAGTTCATCAAACGACCATCGGCCAAAGTAACAAAGGACCTGCTGCTAAAAAGCCGAAAGGCTTTTAGAATCATAATAGGTTATAAAGTCAGTATTAAAAAAAAAACTCAAAGGCTAGTTTGTCGGTGGTTTTGAAGGCCGACAAGAGGTCCTCTTACCACTCCTTATTCACTTATGTACTTTAATTTTTAATAAAATAATAAAATGGCAAACAAACGCTTACATAAAAGAAAAAATATTCAATATACAGATTGCGTAAAGTACATCCGAACCGTCCAGATTACACGAGTACGACAGAAAAACAGCTGAAAGAGAGAGAAAGAATAATTATGCGTGGTCATTAAGGCGTGTACTTTGTTTCACCTTAGGGGTGTATACTTATTTCCCGAGACTGGCCGAATGCTCATTATCTTGGAGATATGAGATCAAATCTTTATCACAGATTTGGTTATTGTCTGGCACAGGCAGGTGGTTTATTTGAGCACTTAATTCATTAAAATTATGTTTACCTTTAGAATGGATTTTTAGTTTTATTTTTTCAGGAAGTTTATATTTTATGTTTAGAATAGGTGTAGGTACCTACCTACTTATTTTATTTTTTCAATTTAATTTATTAATGGAAGGGATTTTTAGTTTATTAATTATGGTTCTCTCAAGAAATGCTGTTTTATTTTCAAGTTACAATGGCTAAAATAATATCCTATTGTAGTTAGAAATTGTCAACTTGGTCTGAAATGATCATGTTGACAAAAATGAATCTTAAGATGCACAGGTTACGTAATAACGATTGTATTTTTTTATTTCTTCAACACCCTCACTCCTTCCATGTTGGGAGCATACTGAATACCTACCACCGTTATACCCCCAACTGGTGAATTCTCTCTGTAAAGGACCATTCGGCCAGTCTCGGGAAATAAGTATACACCCCTAAGATGAAACAAAGTGATGACCGCGCACAATTATTCTTTCTCTCTCTTTCATATATCCTTGTCGTACTTGTGTAATCCGAGGCCCGGGTTCCAAAGTAATTTACGCAATCTGTATAACATATAAACATTTGGTGACCAAAAATGGTAATTTTTTAAAACACAATCTCCGAATTTATGAACTTCTTAACTTTTGTAGAGCAGTTTATTTAAATAAATGTAAAATTACAAACCTAATAATAACTTATTATTGTGAAAATCGATTAAAACAGACCCGAAGAAGCATTTGCATCTTTGTATAGACTCGGTGTTGCATTTTTATTTATAACTAGTCGGTAGACAGTCTCCAGAGTTATACCAAAATAGACAGTCTGGTGTGTTTGCTTTATAAAGTGTGGCATATCAAATTTGACAATCATGACAATTATAGGAAGCTTGTTAACAGAATTTAAAGATTCTTGATATATACAAAGAATTTTTCTTGTTTTAATTATAAACAGTACAAATAATTTCAACAAATATTAAAATTTTATTTTCTGAATTTTAAATATCCTTTTTGAAAATATCAAATAACTAAGTTGGTATGGAGTTCGTACTAGTACTTCATGTAAAATCCCTTGGTTAACGAACTATAAGCTTCTAAAGTTAGTTTAGCACCCTGTATCTCGATAACCAAAGATGACCACTGGACCAGACAGTTTTCCGGCATTTCTACTGACAGATTGTGCTGCTATCCTTGCACGATAGCTGTCTATGATGATTAATATTTGTCTAAAAACATCAACAATTCCAACTATCTGGAAGACATCGAAAGTTTGTCCTCTGTTCAAGAAAGGAG
The DNA here is from genome assembly GCA_949126875.1 of Lochmaea capreae. Taxonomy (NCBI): domain Eukaryota; kingdom Metazoa; phylum Arthropoda; class Insecta; order Coleoptera; family Chrysomelidae; genus Lochmaea; species Lochmaea capreae. The sequence continues at coordinate 4,911,589 of OX421402.1, forward strand.
AAAAGGCTGATGTGTCAAATTACAGACCAACTTCTCAAAAGTATTTGAAATTTTATTATATGTACAGATTGCGAAAAGTTTATTCGCGCCATATGATTTACACAAGTACGACAAGGAAAATATGAGCAAAACTACTTGAAAGATAGAGAAGAATAATTGTGAACTCAGCGATGGGCGTGTAAAAGTTTAAATGTGAATTCTCTCTATAAAGAACACTGTTGTCGGATGAAAGTGTTTAGGTTTACCTAATAGTGCATGAGCTCGAAAAAAAGTTAACGATAACGGGACAAAAATATCATTTGTACAAATTAATCTGCGCTTCTGGTAACAGCGGTTAAAATAGGGGGGCACTGAACACACGCCCATCGCTGAGCGCACAATTATTCTCCTCTCTCTTTCAAGTAGTTTTGCTCATATTTTCCTTGTCGTACTTGTGTAAATAGCATGGCGCGAATAAACTATTCGCAATCTGTATATCGACAGGTTAGTAATGCGATTACAATTAATCAGCACGGATTCATGAAAAGCGTTTGACAACTACCACTTTGTTTACAATAACACAACACATAGTAGATTCTATTCTTCATAGTAAACTGTAAGTATTTGGTTCATCGAATGCAGTTTGTTCAGATTAATGGATTTAAGTCTGCTGAATATAAGGCCTCGTCGGGCGTTCCGCAAAGTTCTATCTTGGGACCCCTATTGTTTAATATTTTTATAATTGATATTTCTGAATTCATCAATATAAATTTTCTTTTATGTGAAGATGACTTAAAATTATACAGTTGTGTGAAATCTATGGAGGAGGATTGTGAAAATATATCTGCGAATTTAAATGCAGTGTCATATTATATTAAATAAACATATTTTTTATTATTTATAATGAATGTATTTTGTTTTGAATATTTCGTTCTCCCTGCTCTGTGATTGGGTTTTCCCGAGTATCTATTAAATAACTTTCTTTACACGTAAATAAACGAAAGCTCCCTGGTGTAGAACGTTGTTGGTAGAATATAGAAACACCCTGTATATAATAATTTTTCACAGATTCGTTCGTTCGTTATGTAATTTCCTAATCACTGATTGGGTTGCAGTGCAGTGCACACAACAAGAGCTAGAGATTGTATATTAAATTACACTTAGTTCATGCTACTTGGAAAACACTGAGATATATTTGTGGGAATGAAACTTGATAAGTGTTCCGTTCGTACGTGACTTTGTTGCAAAAGGTCACTTTTTTACGTTGGGAAATAAAGAAAAGTGCAATTTTATTTCCAATTACAATAATTTAGTTTGTGTAATAAAACGTAGAAGAACTGTAAATCACTGCTGACTTATATGCAGCATTAAAGCATTTGCATAAGATGCTGAGGTTTTTGTTGATAAAAAGAAATGTTCGGAGAATGTAAATTTAATCATAACATGATTTGGTTCATTTAAAGGTGAATTTAAACAGCGACAATCAATAGATATCGGCTTACATTTATCAATTAAAATTTTGAATATTTTTTCTTTAATGTAAGCGTTTGTTTGTTTTGCGCAATAGGTTCCAAGATATTTCCTTTCGACACGATTGATTTTATATCAAAACCCACTGCAGGTAGTCGTTAATCTGATAACAATAGCTCAGTATCGTTTCTTCGAAAAGGAAAAAGATAATGTCTAATGGTATGATTATTTTACAACTGAAATGTTTGCTTTTAATTTATTTAATTGTTTTATTAGTTATTTGTGCTTCGAAAGATATATTTCCGAATTTTTATTTTTCAAATTAAAAGTATTTTTCACGATAAACGAATGACCACCTCATCTATAAATATTTTAATATGTTTGTTTTCCTTTCTGACCTGGTATGACAACCATGATACTCCAACGAATGGTTTTGTGGATTCTTTCAAGATGCGGTCGAGTTTATTAACAAATCTGTGTCCTGCTATAGAGAGGCGACTACGAACAGCTACAATATCGGGTTTTAAAGCCAATTTAAAACTTGTTATCTCAAAAATTCGGGCCACACTAACTTGGTTGCATTTCGAATTGCTATTTCAAAATCAGAAATTATTCACTCGGTTTGAAATTTAAATTCTAATCTGTATAGTTGACGTAAAATATATAGTGCCAGCTATCTATTGTAATCGTATATCCCCTTCAAGTTATGTTGCGGAGCTAAACTCTGAAAGGTATTTATACTATTTTCGTCTACTTACCAAACATAATTCTATATTGTATTTGTATTTTGACCCATCAGTCCATCCTTTCTTAACCGTATCGTGTGTATCATACCGAGTTTCGTCCAAATAGATAATTGCTAATAAATATATGTATACTTACTTACAATTTCCACACAAAAACACACACATTTTCTTGTTGTCAGACCACCGACTAGAGAACACCTGCAACTTCTCTCAAAAATAGTTATAGTTCAGTCAAACCATTGTCTAACTAATAAAGGCACTCACTCGCTATAGCTCGTTCGTGCTTTAAACAGTTTCGTTTATTAATCGCCTTCATTAACAAACTGGTTTATTAAATAACTGTTAAGGATTTTTAGTTTAAATTATAACATTAAATGAATCGTTAACTAAGTAAGCATTTTAAATAATTGTAATATTGACTGGGCTATGACGATATACTCTTAGTCTTAGAGTCAAACAAAAAGCCGGCAACTTTAAGTTCGCACTATACCTTTTACGCCAACTATACATATTGTTATTAATGTATCAAAAGTACTTTTGAACGATTACTGTGATTTATTTAACAAACAAGACATTAAAGGAACATAAAAACCATTTTCGTAGGTAGCCATGTGTAGTAAATATCTGACAAAAATATTCAGAACAGTATTGAAAAGTTCCATCTACATACAAAGGATCGACATTACACAAAAATTGAAGACTTGAGAAACAACTAAAAATTGCGATAGTATTTTTTCACCCCCATTTGTTTTTAAATTTAAGTTTACTAACACTTGCAGAACTTGTGAACCTGTGACTTGACAATGGTGGTGTGGATTTTCTTCTTACAGCATAGATATTTCTTCGTATTTTTCCATCGCTATTTCTTAATACATCCACTACAGATCAGCAAAAGAAGTGTAGGAACCTCTCAAACCAATATTGATCAATATTGACCTATTTTCAAGTTACTATGCGCCGGTGTTTCCGATGTCCGTCCGGCGGTCAGGGTAAAACGCAGGTACGTCCGAGGTCCGTCCCGCGGTTAAAAGGGTCAAGACGTTTGTCCGAAGTCCGTCCCGTGGATCCGTATGATAATTTATATTGCAGATATTATATATTATATATACATATAAGATATAATATGTAGTAGATACTTTATTTGTAATGCTAAAACCATTACATTTTATTTCATATTTTTCCCTTCACACTTTTTCCAGGCTTAGGACTGGCAGAAGCAATGGCCAAAATTGATCTTTTCTTTCTGGCGTGTTTAAAAAAAGGAAGTGGATGAAAATCCAGTTGTCAATAGGTAACACAAAAAAAAAACACCAAGTTACCTTACTTACAAAAAAACTAGATACCTACAATACTACAACAATAATATTTTTAAATATATACTCTTTTAATTTTTTAACGTTTTTCCTCATTTTTTAATATTTTTCTTAATTTTTTTATTTTATGTTTAATTTTTTAGGATATTTTTCTATGTAAAACGAGAAGCACTACTAGCTATTATTTAAAATATTCCTCTATTTATAGGTAAGGGTCTGTGGAAGGGTGTCGATAATACACGAATCATACTAATTATTCTAGGAATAATATTCTACCCTGCCCATTCTACCTGACCGCGGGACGGACATCGGTCGGGGATTAAAAACCCATTTCCTAAACCCTCAATTTTCTGACCACGGGACGGACATCGGTATTGCCCCTTTCAACTATAGTCAAATTTGGTTTTCTTAAATACCCACCAATAAGACATATTTAAATATATTTGTTTTTGAATATCCGGTCATTGAAACTTAATCCCCAACTTTCCTGTAGGTGGGGCAGTAAGTACTTGTGATTAATGTGTCCAGGTAGTTCCGTGAAAGAGGAGGAAATTAAAAAAGTGCATACTTTTCCTTTATAAAATACCAGCTACAAACAACGGAATATTATGATATTGAAATGAGTGTCATATATTTAAAACCGCAAAAAGACCAACTAGCCTTAAGATATCCCCAAATAGTACCTCGTATCTTCGCAGAATCTAACGGTTAGATAGCGGTATCTATTAGTTGATATTTTATCTATAGCTCTTTGGTATTGTGTAAATTCATTCAGCATATTTTATTTACGCTATTTTCCATGTTTTCAATCACAGTTTGCTTAAATAAGACATACTTTGTTTATAATTGCATTTGTTTTAAAAAGTGCCTTCCCACGGCATTCAAAAGTTGATGATTCACTGTAACAATAAATACATTTCCAAATGATTTACAATTAATATTGGTTGATTTAGTTGGATATCGTATTTTAACGTCTACCAGGTGACTCGAAATTTTGTAAAATTTTTCAAATTTATTATTTTTTTAGTTGTTTGGCAAATGGCGTCAACAAATCATTTATTTTTACGATGATTCTGTGTTTAATGAACCTTTTATTTTAAGAAAAACCAAACGATTCTGGATATTTTTATTCAAAAAGAACATTTCGTATTTTGGGAAAAGGAGATCACGTATTATTTCAGTAGTATATTACAGGTTGTCCCAGGAATGACAGTAGTACATTTTCGAACTCGCTTGACGATCTAGAAATAATTATATAAAGGAAGTTTTTTATGTTCTCCACTAGAATTAAACTGGATCACACCAGGCGATAGAGTAATGAGATAACAATTAATTTAAAATGTGTAGAAAACATGTTATTTTTTTATACAAACGCTAAATATGTTTTATATACCTTCTTTTTACAATGTTTCGAAGGTGCCCCGATAAAATTCCGTATCTTATCTCAAATCTTATCTGAATGTAACGTCATCACGATGGGCTGATGTCAATGTACTGAAACCTATGCATTATTCTGTTTTGCTGATATTGTAATCTTTTATATCTGCTATTTTGAGAACAGAAATTATAGAAGGTTCTGGTCTTCTGTCTTTAATATATATTGTTTTTCTAAATATGTCCACATTGCCTGGTCTATGGGTTCAAGTTATAAATAGAGCGGTGTAGTAGCCCAATAAAATTAGAACATTTTCACATTTGCTGACAATGAAGTCTTAATGAATAAATCTGTGCAAAATAAAGATGGGTGGAAGTAGTAATTTGATAATGAGATATGTGAAATCCAGAGGTCGAGAACTATCGATGTTTATGACTATCGAACACAATCGATAGTTTTGAAAAGTTATCGATAGTTTTCGATAGTGGTACCATATCGAAACATGTTTTGATATGAACAAAGGAGGAAAAAAAGAAGACGAAGTATCTGTTTGCCAGTTTTATCTCTGGTTTTGTCGTTTTGTGGCATATTTTGTTTTTTAACATTTTAACCTCTCACTAACCGTCACCTGTCTGTCCTGTCATATGTTACCTGTTCCAGTTTCCTGTGTTCCACTCACTTTTAGAGTTTTAGTGGTTAGTTTTATTTTGGGTACTTTAGTTTTACTGTTCCTGTGTTTTACGTTCCACTCACACTTTTAATTATTTAAAATTACCAGTCTTGCAGACCATCGAAAACTATCGATAACTATCGATGGTACGGCTATCGATAGTTCTTGACCTCTGGTGTAATCATGTTTTCCAAAGAACTGACAATGTATAGTTACGAAACGTGAAAACAATGAAACATCTTTCTGTTCTAAACATTGACCGATGAGAGTCCCACTATTATATCTCAGTAATAAGAACGTGAAATAATTGTACTTTTTGTAAGATGGACCAACCTGTAGAAAAACTAGCCGCAAATACTATGCTGTCAATAATTTCCAAATAGAACATTTATTTATCTAAAATTTGGGTAGTTTTTTTTTCCATAACTTAAATTTATAAGAAATTCTGTTACATTTAAACTAAAAATAAGTAATATTTAGTTTACTAAATAATTTGAATAATCGTTTTATTTTTAGAATTTATTTTTACTCGGACCAAATAAAAATAATTGGATTATAATTTTTGAAGTGCCAATAATTTATTAGCTGTCGTTCCGTCGTAAATTTTATATTGATGAGACAGTTTTTAAAAGTAGCAAAGGCATATTTTGAAATATTGGTAACAGCTTATTATTTGAAGTTCAAGGTAAATTAATGTCGAAATTATATTTAGAAATAATCTGTAAAAAAATAGTTCTAAAAACGATGATTTCCACTGGAAAAAAAATGGAAGCGCTCATTTTTCATGTCTGTTTTATACAGTGTCATCCCCAAAGTGTGCACCATATGGAAGACTTATTTATCAAAGGTTTTTCGACAAAATGTTTACCCTATCCTAAACCATTGGAATCGATTAAATGGTAGAAAAGTTTAGTATTTTCAAGAGTTGTTAATGTGTTTGTATTTCCTTTATTTTGGGAAATTTCAAAAAAACATTTATCACTTTTGGATTGGTTTTCTAAACTTTTCGTTATCAAAATTTGTCTTGAACGTTTATTCCTTCATCTTCAACTTTTTTTGTATAAATACGGATCTGTCTTTGTGTATGTAAAATGCATAATTAGTTGTCAACGTCAACAAGATGGCAGGTGGGGATTTTCTTTCCCTGGAAGTCGGGTTTTTTAAATTTTTTATTAATTTAGTTTACACATAACAGGATGTGCCAATTCTATTTTGGAGTTCGCTTGTTCGTTGTTGTCTGACCACCCTGTATATTTCTATGAAATTTGATATAATAAAATTGTAGGTTGGAAATAGTTTCCCAAGAATATAACCGTTTCTGTTAAATTCAAATTGGCATACGAATTATCCTCTTAATTAGATTTTTTGGAAAGTAAATTTGTTAATAAAAGCGTGGCTCCATGCTTCATTACACTCCCAGACGAATTTTAATTTAATTAAGTAATTCACTAGAGCAGTAGATAAATTAATAAATTATATAGATTATCACTTTAAACACTAATTGTTTACGCTCTATTTAAATTTTTGTTGTAATAAAATTTTCATAAAATCTTCCTACTATACTTAATAAAAAATAAAAAAATGTCTCAACTTACATTAGCCAACACACACTGATATAATTATTATCAGTCCAGTCGATTAATTTTTGAATAGATTCTATATAATTAATAAATATTTCAAAATGCATTAAACATTAGGAAAACACTGAAAATTTGGAAAACAGAAACCAACGGTTCGACGTTCCAGCAATGTATCTACAACAGCTCTTGCTCTAGGGCAGGTATTTCAAATTTTCTCGCTTTTCACGCAATCGCAGTGCATGTTTCAGTTTTGTTTTGAGGTTTATGTTATAATAAATCAAAACCGTTACAATTTCAACAAACTTTCATACGATCGCTTACGATATTTTATAAATATAAGGTTAGGGAGGAAGTTTCACTTTCGTATATTTACTTCAAATATAATCAATTATAAAAAGGTTCAGTGCTTTCTTAATGTTATAATTTGTTTTTAGTTTTCCCGAGAGTTTTCCTTATAATTTTTTTAGCATTTCTGATATTTCAATATGAGGCTGACGCTCTAGTCATATGACGATGATGAGCAGCTTTTGAATCTATTAACTAATAATAATTGCGTTCCAACACCAACAAATTCCAAACTAGTTCAACTTATTGTTTGAATTGTCATGCGCAGTTAATCAATTCAAATTATTGTCTAGAACTATCCTACAACTCATTGCTGGAACAAACCTGTTGGTTACTGTTGACCAACTCCAGACCAACGCATCTGAAGCTGCTTCTACGATAACGAATGAACAACTCACTGTGCGCTCAAACATCTTTTTACTTTTAAATTATTGAGTTTTTGGTTTTTAATTTGACACTGAATCTATCCACATAAAGCATGAATTTTCGCACAACTACCAAAGTACTTCAAATTTTTGTTCCTAAATAAACACTCTTCAAGTACCTTTTCCATTGATAAAAGATTTTGTACATCAAAAGAGTGATTTATTTTCTGTAACATAAATATTTAAATCCTAATTTATTTTATTTTGTTTCAGGTATGTATGGAGAGTTTTTAAATAAACTAGAAATTTGTTACTGGGTTTGTCGCCGTTTTTATGTGGTAATGTTTTCAATCATATATTTTTATTTAGAGGGAAAATTAACAAATAGTATAGTTTATACGATTTCAGTTGGACTACAAAAAAAATGTTGGTGTCGACAAGCGGTCCTTTGAACTTCTTTTTGGTTTCCAAATGAAATCTTGCAAATTATAACTACATTTTATACAGAGCTTATCGTACATTTTTTCACCTAGACTAAAACCAGCTATATAGTGTCAAATGCTCAATCCAAATCGCATAAAGTTTTTGTATAAAGTGCTATCAAGTTTTTGATACGAATTCCCGGTACACCTTGTATATTGGAAAAAATTAATTAATATTTTTAACCTATTTCATACCTCTAGAAAAGCAGTTATCGGTAGAATTGTCACGATCTCGTTTAAGTTTTATTAACAATGACAAAAATTATTAACCATGACTGAATAATTGTTTTAACACATTCATATAAATAATGATTAAATTCACCTGATGGAAATGCGTTTAAAAAAAACCTTTTGATGTTAATTTATTGTTGAATGTGAAAACGACGTAAAACAACAATTACTTCAAGGAAGTGTCAAGTTAAAACAAAAATCAACTTGGCAACATCATAATTTCATAGACTGCGCTGCCAATATTGAAAACCAGTTAAACTCAGGTGTTAAAGCAGCTAAGGCTGCTGGGCTGTTCGATAACTGCAGATATGTTTTATAAATACCTCATTAGCCAAACTAATATTAGCAAATTCGATACTTGCATGTTTATATTAAAGGGAACACCCTATACTAGTACCTCCTTTATCTTTTTCTGGAATTGGGATAAATCTAACACAACCTCAATCACTGTAAATGTAAATATTACAGAAGATATTTTTTTTTAATTTTCAACAAATTCTGTATAAAAGTTTAAAATATAATAATAAATTTACTACTATACAAGTAAAATATTGGTGATTTATTGCATAGGTTGTCTTGTTAAGGACAATTCCAGCAGACTACAGATCTCTATTTAGATGTGCTAATCATGGTTTTGTATAATATATTAGTTGTTGTAATATATTATATGAAATATATGATTAGTATATAGAATGTATTGTTCCTTTCTTCGACGTGTTTCGTAAGTTGTAAGCTGTCAATTATGTATAATTTTTTTATGATTAATAATTTAAGTACATACACATTATTTAAGCAATCTTCATTATTCATTATTCTCACACGTTTTTTTTCAAACGTCGTCTTTAAAAAAAATGCAACTGTTAATAATGTTTGATGTTCTAATATTACAACTTTTTTTTCATAAAACCCTTCTGAGTTACTTTACTACTTATCTTCGGTCGTTGCTATTGTTGTCTGTCCGTTTACCTGTTCTCTTATCTCAGGAATTTGTTATTCAAGTTATCACTGGCATTGAGGAAAAAATAATGACTTTAATTTCACATAGATCCGTTGTGCCTATAAACTTGTGCAGTATTTTTCTCCCCCTTCTCGGAAAAAATGTTCACTTTTACTGTTTTATTAATTTAAATGATCAGAAATAGCTAATAACTTCTTTTAATGTCTTCCATTTGAAAGGATAAGTAGAGTTTGTCCAAAATCAATCGCAGAAGCTAAATACGAGGATGTATTGATATCTAGTTAGCCTAGACCAGTTCCATGCATAAACAAAATATTGCGTTACCATAGCAACGAACAATAACTTATTAGAAGTGTCAGCGTGAAGTTTGACGTCAAAAAAGTAAACCAGAGTTACGCAATAAATTGAAAGAAAAAAGATGTCCACCGAAATTGTGAAAATCGAAAAATTGGAGTATCGAGCCATCATCAAGTACCTGTATTTAAAAGGGTTAAGAGGTAAGCAGATTTACGAAGATATGCTTAATACCCTTGGTGATCAATGTCCTTCGTATGCGACCGTGAAAAATTGGACTGCAAGCTTCAAAAGAGGTAAATTTTCCATTGAAGATGGTGACCGATCGGGAAAGCCAGTTTCTGTGTCAGTCCCCGAAAATATCGATACAGTTCATGACATGATTTTAACAGACCGTCGAATTGGGCTAAAACGGATATCTGAAGCACTGAATATTTCATACGAACGCGTTCATCATATGGTTCACGTCAGTTTGGACATGAGAAAAATTGCTGCAAAATGGATCCCCAAATGTTTGAATGTTGTGACCAAAAGCGTGCAGGGGTAGAAGCATCGCGTTCGATCTGTGCTCGATTTGAAAACGATGTAGACTTCTTAAACCGAATTGTTACTATGGATGAGATTTGGGTACCTTTCTACGATCCAGAAACAAAGCAACAATCGATGGAATGGCGACACTCTGGTTCTCCAAGACCTAAGAAGTTTCGTGTCTAAAAATCTGCTGGAAGAGTTCTTGCTTCAGTTTTTTGGGATTGCCATGGAGTAATCCAGATTGATTTGTTGGATAAGGGTAGAACAATAACTGGAGATTACTATTCGACATTACTGACCACTCTACGGGAAAAAACTAAAGAGAAAAGACGCGGAAAGCTATCCAAAGGTGTTTTGTTTTTGCAGGACAATGCCCCTGCACACAAATCTCATGTTGCCATGCAAAAAATTCGTGATTTAGGGTTTGAATTACTAGAACACCCCCCTTATTCACCAGATCTGGCTCCGTCCGACTATCATCTCTTTCCTCAACTGAAAAAAGTTTAAAAGGTCGTAAATTTTCTTCCAACGAGGAGGCAATAAAAGCTGTGTGCAGAGCAAGAAGAAACATTTTTTTTGAAAGGTCTAGAGACGTTGCAGGTTCGCTGTAAAAAATGTATCCAATTAAGAGGAGAATATGTTGGGTAATAAAATATTTTGACATTGACATTTTGTTTGGTTCTATAGTAGGCTAAGAATTTTTCAATATATCCTCGTATTGTGCACGTTTTCCTTGCATAGGTACTTTTTCCTTTCTTTAGAATTTGATGTAAATCATACCATCCTGCTTAACTTTGAAGACAATTCAATGTTCTTTGGAGCCCGAAAAGTAGTTGTTTTCGTTTTAGTTAAGTGGTTATTGGTATGAAATAATCTTTTTCGATTATTTTCATACTTAAGCTATTTTAGCATACGAAATAAATTACCAATTGAAGAGATAAGGAACTACTGATAATTATCAGTCAGAAGATTACTTATCATTGCCCAATATCACTTGTATATTAATACAATCACTTTAGTAGTGAATTTTGAATTGGGAAATATTCTATGTTACAAAATTTACTGTACACAAGGATTCTAGTCGATTTAAAAAAACAAAATTGATCACATATGTCCTTAGATACTACATTATCTAGTCATTCTTTCTTGCTATCTATAAAATCTTTCATGTACTGTATAATTTGAATATATTAGTATTGTAAATGTAACATTGTTTTTAAAAACCACTCCTAAAGGATTTCTTCAATATCTTCACTGCAATCACAATTCATGGGTGGGTATGTAATATTCATTACATAATAAATAATACAAGGATACTTATTATTAAAAAAATATATATATTCGTTGACGAAGTACAAAGTTAAAACATGAACATTTTTTTAATAATGGTTGAACAGCTTATATTAAATAGGTCAACATTTAAGAACGCACCCCAATCAACCCCCTATGCCACACCCACCCCACCTACAAAAATTTAAGTCGCAACCCCCTACTTGTGATACGTCGTTGGAAAGTCCGGAAAAATGCTTTCCAAGGGATAATTATACAGGGTGTAACAATAAAGCAGAAACCAACAGGATGGCAATCCAGCTCTAGATGAAAATGTGTTGCACTTCCAGTAAGACGGAGCAGCTCCCCATTACGCAGTAGCAGTTAGGGACTGGTTAGACAATAATTATCCAAATAGGTGCATTGGAAGGAGAGGTCTCATCGAGTGGCCACCTAGGTCACCAGACTTACCTGATTTTTTCTGTGGACCTTAGGTCGGTTGTTTATAAAACTCAACCAACCTCGATCGACGATTTACGACGAAGAATTGGTCAAACATGTGATATTACTAAAACAACATTTGCCAACGTTCGTAAGGCATTTTAGTTCCCCCTCTCTACCCTAGAACGGTTTTGAAATTTTTTTGATACCTCTTTTCGTTGACGAGGTACAGCCCATTGTAAGTTTTAAAATTGACATCCTGTATAATTAATCCATTATTCCTCGTATAAACGGTATTTTTAGTTTCGGTGATATAATATTTGCGTTTTAAAAACTTAGACATCATTATCTGCAGTTAGCATGTACATACACACTTATCTCATCAGGATCATTACCTTGTTCTAAATTTGACTTGTAGAAAAGCGAATTTGGCCTCATGTAGGTATTTACTCGGCAATTTTAACTTTAGATTAGTCATTTTGTTTTTCTCTTCGAGAAGTATTTTCCTAACTACCTGATTCGTGGTTATTAAGGCTGGTTGTTCAACTCTCGCCATAACACCAACGTTAACGAGTGAATGAATACGAACGGAGTTTTTATTGGTCAGATACGTTCAAAACAATTTATTTTTAATCGTTCTAGTAGTCACACCAAACTAAGCTTTTCAACTGGATTAGTCAACAAATTTTGGAAAGAAAACGCAAATGCACTTCGTGTATCCAAGGTAATCAGAAATATTGTTGTGGGCGACTCGCCATTCAATTTTAAGACGAAAACTTCCTATATCCTATAAACATGTGTAATAAATAAGTTTTTATCGTTAATGAGATAGAGGGTGCTCAATGTTTTTATTATTTTAATAGAAGCAATAACATTGTGATGAACATGGACATGAGAGATGAGACTCAAAAGCGATCGACGTTACCTTTTGAATTAGGGAACCGCAAGAAGCAATTATTTTCTATTTTCTATATTCATCATTGAAATTTGATACAGATTTTTTTGAGTGCTCTAATAATCAAAACAAACATTCGATATAAACGGCTGCTAAAGTTTCCGCCATCTACACTGTTGAAAAAATAGTAGTATAAAATTTCACAAAAATTGTTGTAGATTTTATATGCATCATAGAAATTTAATTAAACTTTTTTTGATTACTCTAATAACCAAAACAAACACACCGGATCAACGGCTGCTAAACCCGCTGCCACCTACACTGTTAAAAAAAAATAACGAAATATTAAGTCGACAACCTTTTTTGTGAAATTTAATATTTCGTTATTTTTTTTAACAGTGTAAGTGGCGGTGTGTTTATTTTGGTTGATTGATTGATTGGATCAGCACCACCAGTCAGAGGCTTAGAGTCCTCGGCACCTCAGCCTTTAGGCTTTTTGTGCTCTTGGTAGCCCCTATCAGGATGAACAGTCTTTCACTAGGTCCTTCTTGGAGAAATCCTCCCTTGGATGTTCTAGTCCTAGCTATATCTCCAATGAGATAATGCTTCACAATGGAACATGATGTGAGAGGCTGTTTCCTCCTCTTCCATGCACAACCAACAGATACGTTCCCCCCTATATATGCCGATTGTATACATGTGCTTCCTTAGGATACAGTGACCGGTGAGTAAACCCGTCACTATCCTTATCTTGCCCCTGCTAAGGTTTAGTATTTAGTTTTTTGACCAGGAGTTTGCTGTGTTGTTTCGGCACGTGTCTTCAGTACGACTGATGTTTAGCACAAAACATACCCCCTTAGAAATTACAGTTAAATGCGCACTGGCTGGAATATGAAATAGTTGTGCGGTCAGTCACTGGGAGCGGGAGCGTCGTTACTTCGTGAAGTGGAAGTGGTAAAATCAGCTGTTATCCACCATATTATAAACTTTTCTGTTTGTGTTTTCACCATAGACAAAATAATATATTATTTCTCCATGGATTTCACTTTGTTTTGAGGTTGAGTATTGTTGTGTATTATCTTGGTTTGGAACATTATTTGTGCTATTATCTGGTTATAGGTGGTATTTTTTTTAAGTCGGACTAGTTATTTTAAATTATTTTGTGTGTACTGCTTTTTATAAGTATTACGCTGGGGCGTCGGCCCAGCACTGTAGTGGAAAGCATCTGATGCGATAATTACAGTGAAGCAGTGTCGAGCGCGGTTAGTACTTGGATGGGTGACCGGCCCACTGGGGAAGACCGTCGTGTAAGTAGCCCGTACAGCCTGCAGCGGAGTAGCATATCACAGCTCGCAGGCATTATACCAATGAGCACGAGGTATAATGTAGGTATGCCGTCTTTCGGAGGAGACGTAAAACCGAGGTCCCGAGTCCATGGATGTTGGGCTCGATAAAGAACCCCAGAACACCAGTGGGTTCGGCAAAATTTCCGGTTAGGGGTAGAGTGCTCCCGGCGTCGGTGATTAGCCTTAGTCGCAGAAATAGACCGACGTTAAATAACCAAATAAAAAAAAAAAAGTATTATGCTGGGAAAAAAAGACCTTCGAAAAAAAAGTATTGTGTACCGGGTTGTTACGATAAAGAAAGTAGTCGCTTCCGTTTTCCCAATAAAAACAATAGATATTGGATCTATTGTGACAATAAAATTTATAAACAACATGTTTTTGTTGTTTTTTTCCTGGAACTCTTTCTGTATGGTAGTGTTTACTTTGATGTTAGTATGCATGTATGACTTCCAATGTTTTTAATTTAGTCTGTCGAAAACCGAAAAATTGCAAATGCATACAGAAACCAAAAAATTAACAATTTCAAATTTTCCGCGTCTGCCATACGCGAATGCATAATTATGCGGTCAGTCAAAAGATGGAGCTTCTTTCAGTTCCATTCCAAAACACATGACAGTATTTTTTAAGGGGGTATGTTTTGTGATGTTTAGTTTGAGTCCACCGAGATGTACAACCACGTCCAGCAGTTTTAGATATCCCAAATACTGGTTCAGGATTTTCATATATCGTTTTTTTTTTGTTTAACAGTGTAGATGGAGGTGGCTTTAGCAGCCGTTGATATGGAATGTTTGTTTTGGTTATTGGAGTTATCAGAATAAGTTTCATCATTTTTTTATTATGCGTATAGAATCTAGAACTTTTTTTGTGAAATTTTATATTTGGATACTTTTTTTTAACGGTGTAGGTGGCGGTCCCTTTAGTAGCTGTTGGTACGGAATGTTTGTTTTGGTTATTAGAGTAATCAAAAAAGGTTTTATCAAACTTCTATGATGCGTATAAAATCTACAACCTTTTTTTTGTGAACTTTCATATTTCGTTATTTCTTTTAACAGTGTAGAGTGACGGAGGCGGCTTTAGCAGCCGTCGATACGGAATATTTGTTTTGGTTATTAGACTAATCAAAACAACTTTCTATGATGCGTATAGAATCTAGAACATTTTTTGTGAAATTTTTTATTACCATTTTTTCAACAGTGTAGATCTGGAGACTTTAGCAGCCGTTAATACCGAATTTTTTTTTATTAGTAGAGTACCCAAAAATGTTTTTCAAATTTCAATGATTCATAAGAAAATAGAACATTTTTTGTGTTGCGGTTCCCTAATTCAAAAGGTAACGTCGATCGCGTTCGGCTACTATCTCGGGCTGCTAGCTTCAATCTCGGACATAAAAGTACTACTTTTCGTCTTAAAATCAAATGACGAATCGCCTACAACAATACTTCAGATTAGTGAATAATGTTGTTTTCCAATGCTTCTCCAAATTTGAGTATCATTGGGGTCAAATTTAAAATAATTAATACAGAATATATCACATTTCATGACTGATAGAATAAGAAAAGGCATGTTTCTTAGTCGAATTCTTGACTAATTTTTGTGATAACAAACTATTAACTATCAAATTCCATAAATATCAGTGTATCAAATTTTTTTGATAATTAAATTACCCATAAGGCACGTAAGGAAACTGCTGCAAAATTGATATATACCATCCAATTTGAACCGGGTGTCCCAATAAGTATAGTTGTCGCCTACATTTCAGCTCCGAGACAAACATTTTTATAATAAAATTTGATAAAAGGCTGGAAATTATTTAGTATCCAACAGAGTATCGGAATGTTTGGCGTTTGAAAACATTATGGTTGTTAATCCCATTAGTGACAGTGTGTCATTTTTCAACAATATCTACTAATAAAGAAAATTCGAATTCATTTAAAAGCTTAAAATACCAAAAATATTTCATACAAAAATCACTTTTAAGAGTCTGTATAATGATTTTAAAGATCATTATATTTTATCTTAAACGAATAAACCGTGGGAAACTAGGGAATCTTACAAAAATATCCAGCTATGTACGATAACCTTGTACCAAATGTCCTTAAGGGAGCGTTCTTAATGGAGAAAGTAATATTTAGTGATGTATTGGCGTCCGTGGGATTGCATAATAACATTGGCGTAGGTATTCAAACTTTCTAACAAACAATATATTAATATTAATATAATTTCAAATGGTTATTTAGGAATTTAGATACATCCAAAATTTCCTTGCGCCTTTTTACTTTGATCAGCATATATGTCGGTTAAACGAAAAAGTCGGCAATGGTGACGAACACATGCTTAAGCCTTTGCAATCGGTTTTGGACAAATTTTATACATATTTATTTCTCAAATTCTACATCTTGTTACATAAGAGTATGCAAATTATTATTAATTATGACTTGGGCCCGGTATTACTGTGAGATCTACCACTGATTAATGCACAAAGCCCACCTTTTACGTTATAGCTGATCTATTAGGAACTGTTCATGTCGTTTCACCTATATTCTCATAATGAATCATTCTCGTTCCAATAAACAAATCCGAATGCTGGTAATTTTTTTAAATTGGTATCAGGCAATAACTTTCGTAACTACGTCTACTAATAAACTGGGCCCATTTTCAGGAACTAAAAAAGATATAAGACGTTGCGTAGGCTAATATGTACACTTAATTATTGCAAATAGTGTTTGAACGATATCAATAATATAAATTTTACATTACAACTTCAGCAACTAGATTCTATGATTTTCTATATCAGTACGACCCTGCTAAAAATATTATAGTTTATTTCAAAAAGGTATAGGGTAATAAAACCTCATTAGGTATGCGAAGGGAGCACAGAGTGACCCAACGAATATTTAAGCCACTTTCATAGTTTGGCATTGATTTCATTGTAAAATTCTTTCTTTTTATCAAGTGCAGGTAGTACTACCCGGGTTGGGGTGAATATATGGGTTTAGCCTATTGTTATAACTGTATAACAATGAAAATGTACAACACTTTATTTCCTGCTCTTTAATTAGCTATAAAAAAACATGTTTTGTTGTATAGTGTGGACCAGGCTTAACAATTGTTTTGTTAATTTTGTTAGCAGTTAAAAATATAAAATGAACATTTGGTTTTAACAATAATTTAGCATCAGTAAGCGACCCATTACTAGTAAATAAACTCTTTGTATACATACATTGCAATTTGCTTGTGACTTTTTTTAAGGTCACGATTGATTACGGAAATCTTAATAATATAGTAGATAACTACAATGAGCATAAACTTATTCAGCCATTGAACGTACCTTTAGTATTAATTCGGATTATTTAACAACAGTTCGACTATCGAAAACGTTATTTAAATGCCACAGTTAATTAATTCTCTGATTCGTTGAATGTGCCATACCTTGATTAAATCAAAGAGATGAATTATTGTAGTCGCATACGTTCGTGAGACTTACAAGGTAATGTTTATTAACTATTCAATTTATTATATTGATACTGCTGCTCAATTAATAATTATACAGTGCTATTCAAAAGTCCCCTCCCCCCCTCGTATCTTTTGAACGGCTACACTAACATTAATAAAATTTGGAGTGTGAAAATAAAGTGTTGTAAACTTCTCTACGAATGGTAACAGGTGACGTAATAGTAATAGATGACGGCACAGTGCCACTCTGGCCAATAATTTTAAATAGGACCTTATGGCAAGTGATATCTCGTTTGAAAGGCATTGACATTGGCTACATAGCCATATTAATTTTGTTTGGGTTGAAACTAATTTTGACGGATAAATTAAATAAATACCAAAATTATTATTTCACATTTAAATATTGAAGATTTTTCAGTCCGCCTCTGGTTAGTTGTCAAAAAAAATGACGTTTTTAATTTAATAGTATTTGTTGCTTTGCAAAGTTTTTCTAAATAGACTCAATATTTAATTTTATTATTGCTTAACGAGACGTTTAAGAGTTTACATAGGCAAAATGGTACGTACTCAAGCCGACAAAGTAGCAGCTATCTTAATAATTGGTGAATCTGGAAAGAATCTCCATAAAGCGGAACGTTTATTTAATGAGAGATACCCAGATCGCCCTATCTCGAGAACTTATTTGAGGGAGCTTCTTCACAAGTTTGAAGCAACGGGTAGTGTTCAAGATGCCAAACGATCTGGTCGACCAACATTTAGTGATGATAAAAAAATTGATATAGTTGCTGAAATAGTAGTAAACCCTACTTTCTCTTCAACTAAAGTTGCGTCTATCTGTGAAGTAAGTAAAAATACAGTACAGAGAGTGTTGGCTAAAAATAAATTTCATCCATACAAGTTAAAAATGGTGCACCACCTTTCGGATGACGACCCTGACAGAAGACTCGAATTCTGTGAATGTATGACAAATAAAATTAGTCAAAACCCATATTACACAAAAACAATTTGTTTTAGTGACGAAAGTACTTTTTGCTTCAATGGCAATGTGAATACACAAAATGTAAGGTATTGGAGTGACACAAATCCTCACACCTTTCGTGAACAACATACCCAATTTCCAGAAAAAGTCAATGTTTGGGCAGGTATTTTGGGAAACCACATAGTTGGTCCTGTTTTCCTAAATTCAAATTGAAGCGGTGAAGTGTATCTGGAGATGTTACAAAATGCAATTGAGCCGTTAATTCTTGAAATTCTGGAAGATAATCCAGATGAATTCGGCCATCTGGAAATAACATTTCAACAAGATGGTGCTCCTGCACATTATTATGGTGCAGTAAGACGTTACCTGGATGAAGAATATCGAGGTAGATGGATCGGCCGGCGAGGTCTTATAGAATGGCCACCTCGGTCACCAGATCTGACACCATTAGATTTTTTTCTATGGGGGTACTTGAAATCCAAGGTTTATACTACGGCACCAGATAGCATTGGCGTTTTGAAAGAAAGAATTATTGAAGAATGCAATGCAATTTCAGCTGACACATTCGAACGAGTACGACAAGAGTTTACTAATAGGATGTATTACTGTCAGGAAGTACAATGGGTCACATGTGGCCTAAGTGCTGTGGGCCTAACTCACCCTCCCTACTTTACAGAACAGAACCAGGTTTAATTGAAAAAAAAATCCCATTATGACAATATCATCTTTACATTGTTCCTTACCGACTTATAAGACACAAGATTTGATAGAAAGTTGAATCCTCATCATAATCAATGTCTTTCTATTATTTAAAGCCTGTCGATGCATTTATATGCACAAGGAGAACCTGATAGTTATAAAATCGGATTTAAGATAATCAAATTATACTGTTTTTATTTTTAATGCATTATTTGTTATTTACAATAAGTTGTACATTTTTTGAGTTTAGATAATGTTGATTTACGAACATCACTTAACGTGAACCAAGACATTTTTATACGGACCTGTTTCAAGCTTTCACTGTTCTTAATGGCTTCTATAGAGATTTTACCGAAGATCCTGTATGTTACACACTTACAGTGTTGTTTTACACATTAACAATTTTTTACCGTTGTAGATAGAAGTTTTCATTAAAGGTTATTTCGTTCGTGAAGAATAAAAATGGCAAATTAGATAGATCAAACCTATTTAGAATTGTGTTATATTCTTGTGTTTTATAAACTGGTTCATTCCAAACCTAACCCGGACCATACATTTTTTTTACCTGATTTTAAACTATTGCATTTCCAAATTATAATTTTCGGTGATCCGTGCTAGGTTTGAAATGAAATGGCACTTGTGAACCAGGCTATTATGGGGTTTTTTTAAAATGTTGATCATGCAGACTTGGACCAGCAATTTTCGTATTAAAAGGTTGTTTTTTTTTTGTTCTGTCGACATAAAATCTCAAGCAAGTTATTTAAAGCCCTCTTTAGGTCCAGCAGGTACAGAACAGGGTCTATGATGTACCTGTTCTTATTTATTTTAACTGTATTTCTTTTCTGAGAATAGAGACCCGTCAAACGAGTTACAACCACAAATAACATACTTGTTACAACTCGACTCCCTTCCTTTTCAAAACGTAGGGATGAAGCGGAACATGACTTCGGGGTTTGCATTTATACTCTATATTTATTTTATAATTATATTATTGATAATCGTAATTATTGTCATTTAAAAAAACGGGTTTTTCAAAACCACAATCATATTTACATGATTTATACAGCTGTGTTTTTCTGCTTTAATTACCTTTTGTTATATTCTTAAATTGCGTCTGAGTAAAGATTTTGTACTATTGTTACATAATATACAGGGTGTTTCCAAAACAATCTGATATATTGTGGACAACTTTAAAACGAAAAGTTCCTATAAACTTGAAACTACTCAACCAGTACATGCTAGTCACAAAACTGTATGGAATGTTCTAAAAGAAAATTTATTGTATCCATATCATGCCCAACGTGTTCAAAATATCCTACTTAATGACCAACCGCTCCGTATGCAGTATTGAATTGAATGACAAATCACCCTCATCAACATCCTGTATATTAAAAATACAGTTGCCGTTTGAAAATTGACAAAATCTGATTATCCTTCTACATAAAAGATTTTAAAATTCGGCAGGATTTCAGAACAAACTGTTTTTATGGTCTGTATCGGAAAGGTATAGGGTAATAAAATGGGGAATTCTGTCCATTTCGGCTCAATTTCGGTGTCGGCCATAGGCGTAGGTCTTGAAATAGTATTGTTTGTAATATTAATGTTTCAAGTAATTGCGTAAGAGAATTAGGAAAAGTATGTTTTCTGGCCTGAAGTGCCAATATCGAAATATTGTGTAGGGATTACTTAGGTAATAGATTATACAGTTACGTTTTGCTTATATGGGCGCAAGTGAAAGGATTTGTGGCAAGACACAACACGACATTCAAAATGAAAGACGTTAAGATACTGTTTCATCAACCCATTAAGGAGGTGACACCAGAGAACTGGCGAAAAGCAGTCCAGCATGTCATTAAAGAAGAGGAGAAAATGTGGGATCTTTACTACTTGATTTATCGGACCGTCGACCCGTTAATTATAACGTCAAGAGGAGATGACAGTTCCTCAGATGACGAAGAATATTATGATTTTTTATAATTTAATTTCTGTATAATGTATTTTTTGTATAATGTTCAATAAAAGATAAGTGTACCTAATACTATGTACATAATGCCTAATTTTTATTCTGTTAAAATAAAATTCTTTCCTTTTTACGAGTATCCTACCGGCACGCCTTTGGCACACTATTTTCAGTGTTTGTGAATGGATAACAATAGGCTAAACCCATATATTCACCCCAACCCGGGTGGTACTACCTGCACTTGATAAAAAGAAAGAATTTTACAATGAAATCAATGCCAAACTATGAAAGTGGCTTAAATATTCGTTGGGTCACTCTGTGCTCCCTTTGCATACCTAATGAGGTTTTATTACCCTATAAAAGCATAGAATATGAAAACGCAACATAGGCTAGGCTAGTACTATATTACTTAATAACAACAGTATATAAAAATGTAAATTGTGCCTAACTCTTACAAGAGATTATGGATGCTTGGTGGAGATGACGAAACCACCGAAAATAACTACCTCTCCCAAGCCTCCAGCACCTAAACAAAATATTAGCTGTTTAATTTTAGGAACTAAGAAAATGGTAATTAAGAAATGTGTTGTTTTGAAAATATTAAATTATTATTCGAAAAATTCCCACATTGTATACTTATCGTTGTGTTGCTATGTGGTTAATGAAGATGGTAAGAAAGCACCCTTAAGTTGTGCTGGAAAACACCTGTATTTTTGGCTGCAGGTTTTGTGCTAAGCTTGAAGTTAAAATCCAAAAATACTGACATCTCGCACAGTAAGCCTTATTGCTAGAGACGACTTTTATATTTCTTATGTAACCCCAACCAAAAAATCTCAAATTATACAATTTTAAAGATCTGCCTGCAGACTTAATTATTAAGAATATTTTTCTACTGGTTGTAGGAAGACTAGCAATTATTATTATGACATCCGTTTCTTCTATGTCACCATATGGTTTAATTATCCATATTACCATAGTCAAAACATCCTCAAACCTAGTTTCAAAATCTGAATAGAGGGCATTTAAATGTTGAACGTAGGTTGAAATGTCGTCTTCCTGGCAGTTTGTCTGTGATAAATTGGGGAACTGGGAATATTCGCCCCGTCCAATAATTTGCTTCATTAGTATAACTCTGGCAAGAAACGCTGATAAGGTGGACTTTGTTTTAATCAAATTTATACTGTCGCCTTGTAACTGCAAATTAACCACATTAAATTTTGTAAACAAATCCCTTAAATAGACGATGTCTGTTTTCGACTTCATTAAATTGTCTTTTAAACCCCCAAATTTTTTTTCGCTGGCGTATACCCCTTGCAGGTTGTCATAATCCCCAGGGGGTCGATATAGACTACTTTGGGAATCACTCTAGCTCAACACAATACCAAAATTTCAATTTTTCGCTCGTAGTGGCTTTGCGCATGTTTTTAGTGATAACGTATTGTCAAAGAATACACACATGATGTATACTTATAATTATTAATGTGCAATTATGGAATTATTATCAAATATCAAACATGTTACTTCGTAACATTCAATGAAAAAAAAATTTCATCAGCTGTACGTCTGTTAATGTTATATACCAAATCAAGAACGAGAAATTAGATTATTTATTATTCTAGAAAGTTATCAGATAGTAATCGTACCAGGCACATTCTACTATATAACGAGAAGTGCTACAAAGCCACTAGTTTTATGTAACATGTTATTAAAATATATATATATATATTTACTAGTCTACCTACGTATCAATATGCGTTTGAAAACGACACTTGTGAAATCAGATTAACTGAACAACCAAAAACACTTTATTCTTATCAGTTCTAAAATAAATTGCAATTTTTAATAAACAATTATGGACAACAAAATATTTAAAGAACGAAAACTGCAGAGTTGCAGAATAGCAATTCAACCAAAAAATTCTAGAGACCCGTTAAAAACTTATTTTTAATGGGCCTCTAAATTTTAAATGATTAGTTACAGTATAGACCCCTAAGTATGGCGTGCCGTTTTGGTATTTAATAACATCGTTTTAAAAATAAAAACGAAAATATCTCTCCTTTTAAAAATTTTTATTCCGTAATTATTCTGTTAATGAATTAAAATTGAGTATTTCATAATTTTAATATACCTATTTCCATTATGAAAAACATAATAGAAACTGTCGATTCAAAATAATGAGAATCATAATGGAAACTCAATAATCAAAATTATGAAATATTAATAAAAATTCGAATTCCTATTATGTATTGAGATTTTGCCCATTGTATTTCAACACAAAATTGTAGGTAATAATCAATTCATAAGGGAAATTGAATTTCTATTATGTTATTAATAATTTTAAATGGGCAGTTTCTATTATGTTTTTCATAATGGAAATACGTGTATTGTTATTATTAGAATCATAATTGAAATTCAAGTATTAAATTTATGAAAAACATAATGGACATTCAAGAATTAAAATTATGAAAAACATAATACAAATTCAAGAATAAATATTATTGAATAAATAATACTAAATTGTATTATGTTTTTCATAATTTTTTTTCTTTAATTTCCATTATGTTTTCAATAATTCTAATTGTTGAATTTCCATTATGCTTTTCATAATAATAATACACGAATTTCCATTACGAAAAACATAATAGAAATTGCCGATTTAAAATTATGAAAAACATAATAGAAATTCAAGAATTAAAATTATTAAAAGCATAATAGAAATTCAATTTCTATTATGTATTGAGGAGTACAGTGTTTTGGTACTGACCAAGTAGGCTATCTGTGATACTGTTTTCCAATGTTATTACTAGAGCAGTAGAGGGCTCTTTTCAAAATTGAAGAGAAGAGCACTTCTCGGTCTGGAAGTATGCTAGACCCGAAACCCTATACCAACCCATATTCACTTTGGGAATCAAGAGACAATAATTCGTTAATTGTACGTTTTAACAGGTTGAAAGTATCAGAAGAAATGGAATTCTCAATTCTGTCGAGATTAGTTAAGCAAGATGATAGAATATCACGAGGAACATGATTGCTTGACTGAAAAACTCTACAAGATTCTCCAATAATACGCCGAATTCTAAGCAGTGTAGTTGCGACTTCTCTGGAACCCATACTTATTGAACCTTTATACCGTAACACATTACAATAAATTGATGCTCACTTCAATGATGATTATTTTAATAGTTGTCTCTGTTTACAGTTTATATAGTAAGGTGAATAAACAACCACAGAAATTAACATTACAAATGAAGTTTTATTCTTCTTGTTCATTGTCCCCACAAGCAGTGTTGCCGGTAAAACATTTACTATCTGATTTCAGGTACTTGTATTAGAGTAGTATAGGCAACCTCAATACATAATGAAAATTGAATTTCTATCATGTTTTTCATAATGGAAATTCCTGTATTATTATTATGAAAAACATAATTTTAATTCTTCAACAGAATAATTACGAAATAAAATTTTTTGAAGGGAGAGATATATATTTTTTTCCTTTTTTAAAACATTGTTATTAAATACCAAAACGGCACGCCATACCTAAGCAAGTTAACATTCAATATATTACAGAAAAAAACCTTGGTGAATAAAATAGTTGATAATTTTTAACATAAATCCAATATTTATGAACTTTGGTGCAGGACACTAAAACTTTTATTTTTGGAAAAACACATGCTGCAATGCCTTTTTGTGCAGTGGCGGATTACCGCACAGGCGCATGAGGCGCCTGCCTGGGGCCTCAACAAAGCAGGGGGCCTCAGAATTGTTGGCCTCATCCTCAAAAAACAACCAAAATTAAATAATTGTAGGTAAATGTTTAAAATGTATACTGTTTCTTAATAAAAAACGTTATAATTTTCTGCCTTGTACATTTTAATGGATCCATTCCCCTCAAGTAAGGTCAATAAGGGGGCCTCTAAATCGAGTTGCGCCTGGGCCTCACAATATCAAGATCCGCCACTGTTTTTGTGTCAAAACGACCCTCTAGATACGGACATACAAATTATTTACCAAAAGACATTATTTCTTTCCAAATTTTAACAAAAGTAGCGTGATTAATTCAATGTTCATAGAATGACAACACATGTCAATAATGAAAAAAGTAATTAATCAAACTGTAAAAGGGAATAATTAACAAATAGACTTGAATAATTGCCGTTTTATAAGATTCATCTTCAACAAGACAAAATATATTCAAAAATGCGGATAGAATAAAAAAGACAGCTTTATCATGCAAAATTCCCCATCTAACAGAAAAAAATATCATTTGTTTATTAATCCATGTTTTAAGGTGTAAATTGTTATAAAAACAAAATATAGTAACAGTTATCAAAATGATCACTGTGATGAGTTTTATTCAAATTTATTGGGTTTTCAAGGTTGATAGTGCTTCAAGTAATATAAATATCCCGAATATCCATAGTTTTTATAATTATTATTGTTCGTTCAAAATAAATTCAGAAGCATGTTTACAACGGTTAGTCTAAATGAATTATTATCAATTTAAATGTGTACGTGAATAGATTAAACAAATAAAACCGTGTATAATAATATTATCTTTTTTTTTGTTATCTATATTTTCTATAAATTAGATAATATATAAAACAAGGATTTTTTTGTTTTTTTTTTAAATAATAAAACCCTCCTAAACAATCTTGAAAACGAAACAAATCAATAGTTTCTTCAATTTAATGAACAAGAAACAAACAGTATACACGGAACTTTACATGTACATAGAAGTAGCATATTGTTTGCTCCAATTGTTCACTAATATACAGGACGAAAAATAAATTAAATTTATAAAACAGTTTTTCAGTCCAAAACCGCGAAATCTTTCAGACATTTTATTTTCTTTATCTTGAGAAACATTTAATGGGTTTTATTTAAAAAAGTAATATGAGTACATTCCACAAAGTAAGGGTCCACACAGTAAATTAAATTATATAAAGGGTTTTTTCGGGATGAGGAATCCCAGTTATTAGTGTTTTTCATAAGATTACAGTGATAACATTTTCGAAAAAACACATTTTCAACTTTTACAGTCATGGTTCATGTACTACTAATCACTTTGTCCCTGGGCCATCCTGTATGTTTCAACGGTTTAATTTGTTCAATTCTAATTAATTAATAAAAATTGAATTTATGTTTTACCGATTACAGATCTGTTACTGTACAATGAGGGATTTATAAACTTTAATTACTAAATCCTTAGGGCCGAGTCAACGAAATATTGTAAAACATTCTTTACCTTTAGTCCGATTCTGTCTGAAACCTCAAAAGTAATTTTAGATTTTGTATGTGACCAAAATAAAGCACTACCTGTACATAATTCACGTAAACCAATTAAAATTGTTTCTCTTCGAGATTAGTGATTATTATTAATACGACAATTATTCATGTCTTCTTTAAATGAATAACATCCTTCTTGGCAAATAAAACGTCCATTGAGAAAACATTAATATTATTTTTCCATTGAACTACATGCCAAATTTTTCTAAGAAGCCAGAGAAACACCTAACGAACATATTGAGTCATACTACTCACTACCTGTTTTCAATGAAACCAAACTAACGGCCTTTAAAGGCCAACCGATATGCTCATGCCGGAAGTGACTCGTCAATGAATTTTTACAAAGGAACTATTAGTAAAAATAAAACAGTTTCATGTTGGATGTGAAAAGGAGTTGATACACTTAAATGATTTATTTTTAGTGTTATTCCTGTGTACTAAACTGTAGGAGGTAAAATTTACAATAAATTAGCATCACTCTAACATAACTATGAATACAAAATTAAAACACTCAGA
Organism: Lochmaea capreae; assembly: GCA_949126875.1. NCBI lineage: Eukaryota > Metazoa > Arthropoda > Insecta > Coleoptera > Chrysomelidae > Lochmaea > Lochmaea capreae. The sequence goes on from OX421402.1 coordinate 4,938,772, forward strand.
TTTGTGCTCTAGATGCTGCTATACAACTTAAAAAACTTACAAAGTGGACAATGTAAGGTCTGTTCATACTTACAATGAAGTAATAGCCCAGGAACCAGCGACAGATTTTCATGACAAAGTCCCTCCCAATCGAAAATTCGTGAAATGCATCAGGGATTTATACTATGAATACTCGCGACCGTCAGCTGCGACTCCGAAGGTGGGGCGGGCAGTAGCAGCCTCCCACGCATGGAGAATAAAAAAGTTTTTTCAGTCATTTGCTCTCATTTGAAAATTTGTCAGATTATAGTTTACCTAGTATTTTGAAAGAAAAACAAAGTCAGCTGACCATAACACGGTGGATTATCCGTCAGCTGGCTGCTTGAACATGAAAAAAAAAATTTATATTTTCCATGATTTTCTCTCAACTAAAAATTTGGGCAGATGTAAATTGCAGAGCTTAGTAATCCTTAATCCGTATACCTGGTAAGAGTTGATAATAGAATCTGTAAATTGCAGCGATGGTCAAATTTGAGATTTTAATCCGACTTGTAAATTGCAGCGATTAAATTATTTTAAGAATTTCACTAAACAGGTGTTACAGCTTATCTATTCCTGGAGTTGTTATAGATTAAGAACCTATCTAATTGGTGGCGCAACTCGGTGCCGCCCCCGTTATGGGGTTGTCCACCCCTTTACCTATATATAAATAAGTAGATTTTATATTTTATCATTAGTTTTTGCTATCTAACGTGAGTGAAGTAACAGAAATTGTTAGTGAACGTGGAAACGTGTTGTTACTATTAAGTAACTATAAGTTCTTTAAAAAAGAAACGTTGAAATCTGGAGAAGTCAAGTGGTGTTGTACCACAAGGAAGTGCACCGCCAAGATCTACAGCATTGAAGATGGACCCGAACGGATAATTTCAAGGAAGAATTTGGAACATAATCATCAGAGTGACGAGAAGAAAATTCAAAAGCATATTGTGAGTGTTTATTGTAAACGTAAAGCGACAGAAGATATTTCTGTAAAGCCAGCAAAAATATGCCGTGGCATTTTAAAAAACATTTCGGATGTTCATCTTGCCGTTTCTGATGTGAATTGTATCAAAAGGAATATTTACAATGCCCGACGCCGACAATATCCACCGCTACCGAAATCTATTATGGACACCCATTCTGCTTTGGAGTCAAACATTTGGAACACAAATTGTGGTGAAAACTTTGTGTTATTAAACAACAGCAGTGACAACATTATAATATTTTCGTGTGTAACCAATTTAAAGTTTTTATGCAACTTCTGTGACATTATTTACACCGATGGAACATTTTCATACTGTACTCGCTATTTTAAGCAACTGTTTACAATTCATGGCTACAAAAATGGCCACTATTTAGTTAAAGATAAAACATGCGACTACTATAAAAAATGTTTAAAATTTTTTGTAGATATATGTGCAAAAAATGACTTAGTTTTTAAGACAAGCAAAATAGCTATTGATTTTGAACAAGCTATCCACTGAGCCGTAAATAGCATATGGCCCGATATAAAAATAATTGGATGTCGTTTTCACTTAAGCCAATCATGGTGGCGCAAGATTCAAGAACTAGGTTTGGCAAAAGAGTACAAAGATAAAGATTCCGAGATAGGAAACTTTTTAAAATATACTTTTGGTCTTCAGTATCTTACACCCGCCGAAGTAGGAGATTGCCTTATTTTTGACTTCAGAGAAATACAACCACCAGACAGTAGGGTTACCCAATATGTCGATTATTTAGTAAATGTGTATGTGTCAGAAAGTGCCCTTTTTCCTCCTGAAATTTGGGCATCTGCTTCACCTAGTATGTGTCGGACAACCAATGCATGTGAATCCTTTCACGCTCATTTTAATGATAATTTTTATAGTAATCACCCATCATTTTACATATTTCTGGAAACATTGTTACAATTTCAAATAGATACTTATATTAAAATAAATAGCATTTATACTGTTAAGCTTCCAAATACTCGAACCCGGAATAAATTTAATTTCTTAAGGCGGCATCCCACCGGACGCTCTGCTCTGCGCCGTGCCGTTCGTTTTCGTTCGATTGTGCGCGTTTAGGGCTTGAGCGTTTGGTGGGATCGACAAACTGCTCCGCGCCGTGCAAGTTCGAACAAGGGCGAACATTATCCGTTGGTTGTCGGTACTTCAAAGAAACGTGCGCGTTCAGTGGGACTGAGTTTACAAAAATACCACTGTTATTTTTATTAGGTGAATGTTAAGTTACTTTTATTATGAGTTTACAAGAATACCACTGTTATTTTTATTAGTTGAATGTTAAGTTACCTACTTATTATGTAAGTTGAATAAAAATTAGTTTTACGTACGCGTATATATTGTTTGAGTGCTTCATTGAGAGCACTACAAACTTCCATAACACTCCTTGATACAGTTTGCTGGGACACTTTGAATGTATACATGAGGCTGCTAAATGAATCTCCTGTTGCTAGGAACCGTAAAGTGATTGCCAGTCTTTCTCTAGCAGATACAGCAACTCTGTAATTAGTATCCTTTTTTCTTATGACTGGTTCAATCATTGTTAACAGGTGCTCGAAATCTTGCAACGACATACGACAAAAATTTTGAAACTGTCCAGCAACTAAATCACTTAAAAGATTATTTCCTCCATAAATGTCTCTACGTTTAAATACTGGTGTAACCCAATAACGACGTTTCCTCCGGGTCTTTCGTTTTTCTTGTAAAAAATGGTTAATTACTATAACAGCAGCACTAGCTACTTTCGTTTCCATCGTGCGCGTGTCAATATATACTGGAACTTTTTGCTCCTCGACGAACATAGCGCGCAAACGTGCGCCGCTCTGTGTCGTTCTGCGCCGCGCTGCTCGGCACAGCTCGGCACAGAGCAGAGCGGAGCAGAACAGAGCGTCCGGTGGGATGCCGCCTTTAGATATAAAATTAAATCTGTATTATAAAACAAAAAGTATAACGAGATTGCAATTTGTAAAACAAGTATGTCATTATTTTGGAAATGTTTGAGCAAATAATATGTACATTTAGTGTGAATATTGTTTTTGATTTTATTATAGCGCTTATAGTATACTCGTATGTATGTGTAATGTGTATTTGGACATCAATTAATAAATATTAAAAAGTATTTTTATTTTCTTTAGTATAGATAAGTAATGCAGTATAAATAATCTACGGTTTGTTTCAAGTTTAACTCAGTAGGTTTTCATAAATTTTGCCGCTGCAATTTACAGGTAAGATTAACGCTCTTTGTTGGCCGTGCGCTGCAATTTACATAGTTACTACGAACCCATACATGACCATTTGCTGCAATTTATATGTAAGGATTATAGAAACTCTGACCGCCGCGCCGCTGCAATTTACAATCGCCGAAAAATGTATCTGGTGATCGTTTATATGCTACTATGCTGAATTTGATAAAGTTGCTATTGTAAAAAAATATCTTTATTAACAATTTTTTGTTTTGTTTTAGGTAAGTCGCATTAGTTTCAATAATATTTGGGTAAGTAAAATAATTTTAAACATACGGTTACGAAGGGGATACCGACGAAAAAATTCGTTTCGGTTATTCCCGAGTTCAAGGAGAAAAAAGATCCGCGGACAGTGTAGTTGTTTTAGCCTTCGACAGACTCGTATGGAGAATTGTATCAAACCAGTCTCACAAAGACTGATAATTAAAAAAAAGGGTTTCTACCATTAAATTGCATTATCGCGATATCGAACACATTAGTTACTTAATTTACTTTAAAAAGCAGAGAATAGAAATAGATTTTTTTATCTTTAATGTGTTCACTGCTACATTATGGATTTTTTCATTAGCTCTAACGCTTTAGTAGACTCAACTTTCTCAAACTTACACGATGATTTTCAGTCACCATCTCCTTCAATTTAGGAATCTTATATTTACTTGAATACGTTGATGACCAGCGAGAGCGAGGCAAATCTTTCACCATATCCCGAATAATTATTTTCCAAATACGTATAAAATATAAAAATCTTACTTTATTTAACAATTTTTTAAGTGCAATTTCCTTCCGTCATAGGCGTACGATAAAATGTTTGTCGGCGGGTGTAATTTAGGCGCTAACCATCCTTCTTTACTTGTCTGACCAAGAAGGGTAGATAATCCGACATGTATTTTCGCCGCTAAGAAGTGCAGGTAGGTCGAGTCAGCCAGACATTATAATTTCTTCTTCAAAAATTGACTAAAAATACGAAGGTGGTTTGGTAGGGGTAGGTTTGGTTGGGTTATTATTGAAAATTATTATAATTTACTTTACAAAAATATATCTTATTATAAATGTCGGTTAGCGCCAAAAATACACATAGGATTAAAATGACCCTTCGGTCTTGGCGCCTAGTTTACATGTTGTAAAAAGTGCATTAATCCTTTAGCGCCCAAATTACATCCGCCCATGTTTGTAAGGGGTTTATTTATTTGTAAAAAACCTGCCAAGTGCGAGTCGGACCCGCGCACGAAAGGTTCCAAACCATTATCTATAAAAACGGCAAAAAATCATTGTTGTATGGGAGCCTCCCTTATATATTTCTTTTGTTTTAATTAAATTATTTATTTTTAAAGTGAATATATAGCTAAATATTCTGTGAATATTTCAAGCGTCTACCTGTTGCCGTTATCAATATCGAGCAAAAAAATCAGATTTGTTGTATGGGAGCCCCCTTAAATATTTATTTTATTCTGTTGTTAGTATTTGTTGTTACAGCGGCAACAGAAATACATCATCTGTGAAAATTTCAACTGTCTAACTATCACGGTTCATGAGATACAGCCTGGTGACAGGCGGAGTCTCTGCGTACGGAACTCTAAAAATTCTATCTACCAAGGGCGTATCATAAATTTTTTTAAAGAGGATTAATATGTTTGTACAATTTTTCTAAGTATCTGATGCCTTCGCTAACAAAATTATCAACCTCGGGCATCAAAATTTCAAAGTCAGGCCCTGATGTTTGTAGCAATCTTATAAAATACTACTTTGAACAACTAACAACTGTTTAAAATAAGTAAAACTAAGTTTTAATAAACTACCAATTTAAATTTAGCTTCAATCGTAATCAAATAGAGTTTGGCGGATTAAGCGGTAGCTTTTGAACTTCCCAAAATTGCATTTACTACCAGGGCAGTTTGAAGAGTCGGTGAGTTTTTGAATTTCACGCGTAGTAACTTTAAAGCATGCAGTAAATTTTAACCGTCCTAACCACACAATGGGGATCTTCCAAGATGAACCTACATGTAGATTATGTGGTGAGGAGGACGAAACAGCCACCCATATAATTTTCGAATGTGAGGCTCTACGTTGGTGGAGGTATAGACAGATAGGGCCGGATGACCCTATATACAACCTCACCAAAAGAGATACTGTGAAGAGACTTCTAGATCTCATCAAGGTCACAAATCTTCTCACGGACTAGCAGACAGACAGGACAATACAATAAGCCAACGGCTGCAATGTTGGGGCCCACTAACCCGGCCTGTTTTCGTCTGTTTACCAACCAACCGTCCTATCCTAGGAAATAGTCGCTGGTGCTAAATTTGGAGAATATGCTGGATGGGGTAGCAATTCGTTACCCTAGAATTAGGGAAAACAATTTTAATCATAAATTTGGCCCTAAAAATAATTTTTAGTCCATATTCTTCTGCAGTGACACAATCTAGCATTTACAAAATATAATAGCGTTTTTTACAAAATACTCCCTCAATAAATATTTTTGTGCTGCCTTTTTAGTTTTAGTTTTATTCTTAAAATAATTTTAGCAGCTTAATTTATCTTACAACTTACAGTGGAATGACAAGAGATATCAGTTCGTGGTTTGGACAGGTCAATAAGTCACCTAATCTTCATTTTGTAAGCAACTATTTTTTGTAAGTGATATTTTAAACCACTCTCTTAGGGCCATCCCCATTAATGTGGAGTCTGACGGTTGACGAACTCCTGTGTGGTTTGACGGACCTCGGAATATCCTGCCAAGGATATGCCGATGATATTGTCATAACAGCCAGGGGAAAATTTGAAAACACCCTTTGTGACATCGTACAAAAGGGTCTGAACTATACAAATAGCTGGTGTAGACAAGTGGGACTCAGCATCAACCCCACCAAAACCATCTTGATAGCCTTCACTAAGAAAAGAGAACTCAACCTCAAAACCATTAAACTTGATGGGAACGACGTTGAATGGAGACAAGAAGTCAAGTATCTAGGTTTGACTCTAGACAACAAACTCCTGTGGAACAAACACGAGAGGGAGATAACATACAAAGCAAAAATGGCTCTAATGGTGTGCAGGAATCTGGCAGGGAGAAACTGGGGTTGTAACCCAAAAATCCTGAGCTGGATGTACACTGTCATAGTGAGACCAATTATCACTTATGGAGCCATTGCGTGGAGTAGTAGAACTAGCCTCTTGACGACGAGAGAAAACCTCTCCAAAATTCAAAGACCAGCCTGTATATGCATAACAGGAGCAATGGAAGTGATTCTAGACCTCACACCATTACATATGGTGGTGGAGAGTGTTGCAGAAAGAACAAGATACAGACTAAGTAGAGAGGGACTCATTAAAAAGAAAACCACCTCTTCACTTCTTAGAAATCAGACAACCTGGGACATGCCACAAGATGGTATGATGAAAAAGTATAACTTTTCAAAGAAATTCGTTACGGAATTAAGAAACAAGAAGGAATGGGATCCAAATACCATTACCAGACTTGGAAAGAATGCCATTCAATGGTACACAGACGGCTCAAAAGCAATAGAAGGAACTGGGATAGGAGTGTACGGGCCCGGAACCAAACACTCTGAAAGCTTGGGAAAAACCCCAAGTATCTTTCAAGCGGAAATTCACGCAATTAGAAAGTGTGCCCAGTTCAATATTGACAAAGGATATAGAAGGCAAAGGATTATCATAATGTCTGATGGTCAAGCAGCCATTAAAGCTCTGAGTTCTTGTGTAATCAGTTCCAAAATGGTGTGGGAATGCCTAGGCAAACTTAATGAACTAGGCGAGAACAATATAGTCACCTTACTGTGGATTCCAGGACACACTGGAATAGAAGGAAACGAAATAGCAGATGAACTAGCGAAGAGGGGGACTGAAATACCCTTTTGGGGGCCGGAACCCTTTTGCGGAATCAGCTCCAATGTAATATTGGAAGAAATAGGTAAAGCCGAAGAAAAGAGAAGATCTGATAATTGGAAAGATCTGATAGGGCTTAGACAATCAAAGATTCTTCTGGGTGACTACAACCTGTTGAGATCAAATGAATGCATAAGTCAAAGCAAAACTGCACTAAGAGTTTTAACAGGAATCCTAACGGGACATTGTCGCCTGAATGGGCACCTTAAAAAACTCAAAATAGTGGAGGAAGAAGATTGTAGGTGTTGTGGAATGGAAGAAGAATCCTCCATCCACATACTTGCGAACTGCACAGCAATTCAGAATCCTAGGGCACAGCACCTGGGAGACTACTGGATAGAAGAGGTACAGTTACCTAAGTTGAAGCCTGCAGATGTCCTAAAATTCCTCAGGGAAATAGGACTAAAGGAGCTACTAGTCTTTGAGACTTTCCTCAGGAACTAAGTAGAAGTAAGGGGGCACAGTAAATGTTTTAGGTCTTAGTGAATGTTACCCCAAAATACATACATACATAGGGCCAATTTTTGTTGAAAGAACTTTTTTCCAGAAATTTTAGGACATACAGTTTCTGAGATACAAATACTAACTTATCAAGCTAGCCTCGTATAATATTCGTTTATTATGTGCTTGCCTTGCTTCAACTGAAATTCATGTTTCTAAACTCTGGCATTTATTTTTACTGGAATATAAATTTGAAAGACGATGAATACATATTTCAAAATAATAGTATGTTTTATTGATGCGTTTGATGTCATTATCAAGGTTACAAAAAGTGGTCAATTTAAATAATGTTTCCTTACACATATATAATTAGAATTTTATTTGAGAAATCTTCATATATTAAAATTTTAAAATTGTGTCTTGTGTCGTATCTGGATTTGAAATTACCTTACGTTTAAATAAATTACTCATTATTTATAACCTTGGGTATGATTTTTTTAATGCCAAAGTGTTTAAAACTGTCCGTCAAAATTTCTCAATCATCATCAGTTATTTATTATTAAAAATTATTTAATTATATTGGGTTAATCTAAATTTCCATTGAATATAAAAAGTATTCGCTACGTCGTCCACTTAAATCAGTAACTTTTCTAAAAATAACATTTCCTGAAATGTTGTGGGCAATTTTTTCTATTTAAATGTCAAACACTTCGACAAATCTTATCAATAACAACAACCATTCTGTAGTAGATATTTTAAGCCTGTGAAATAGTCGCACATTTCCAAGCCCGACTTTCCAATAAAATATACTCGTCTCCTCCTTTATCCAGAGGCGGATTCATTCTACATTCAGTAGATTTTAAACACCAGTAAGCTCCTATTGTTTGTAACGTACAACCTCTCTGAGCCTAGGAATAATATTGGAATATAAACGTATAAAGAAATTTTGGAACCCCCTCGGTTTGAAAATTCCGTGTCCGGCAGAAGACCACATTTTTATTATTTGTGTTATCTAAAAAAATGCGTTCGACCCGTAAAAATCATAGTTAGTCTATATAGGAATCAAGGAAAATATGTAAAGTCAAAAATTATTTTTAATATGCCCAGGTATAAAAACACTAAAATTTATTATATATTCGGGGAATATTCCTCATTGCTATGGACCCCCCCAAAATCACCTCGAATTCATGTTGCTGCAATAGTGAAAAAAGCAACCTAACCTTAAAATTTATCGCACTATAACGAATTTTAATTTTGTTTCAAAAGCCGAACCCAAGAATTTTCGTGAGCATGATGAACATTTCTTCCAAAAATAATTGAATGAAAATTTTAGAGGTAGGAATCACATATTCTCATAGTTGTTCCACACTGTATAGAAACTTTGACAAAAAATATATTCTCTGCCTGTTTTGCCATTAAATTTGTCTGTAATCCTAAAATTGCAAATCTCATCAGGAAATTTTTTCGTTTATACAATAAATTAAATAAAATAACAAAGAAATTGTACGTGGTAGTGAACTATTGTTAGCCAGTCTTATAAGCAATTATTCCATCCCACTGCTGTTTTCACCAAAACCTTGTATCCTGGTCTGTACATGTATAATCCAGTCCAGTTTACAGGACTTATAAACACCGAATACCCGATACTTTATTCGCTTTTTATTGGAGTGGAGTGAGTCTGTCCTAAAATAAAGTAAGTATTAATATGAATGAATGAGGACAACACTACGTTTTACGTCATTAAGTATGAATGACGCAGGATATTTTCGTTTTATATACAGTACGTCTCAATGTAACATTTCGCTGTATAAAAATAAAAAAAAGTGTCTGGACGAAAAACAGTTTTGATATGCGATTAATCCAACCACTTGCATTGAGAATCAAAATGTGTTCTATTTTTGCAAACCGGTTTACTATCATTGCCAATGATGTTTCCGAAGCAAAACTATTGCAGGTCTAAAAACAGCTTTTTAAAATAATATATTCAGATTTTAAGAAATTTTATCATACAGTGTGTATCGAAAAGTTTTATACAAAAATATTCATTGTGTTTTATATTAAGTAGCAAAAAATATTATTACCCTGTTATACGGAAGTGAAGCTTGGATATTAAACAAAAAGAATAAAGGTACACGGGAGAAGAGGAACCAAAAATTGTAAGAAAAATTTTCTGTGGAATTGAAGATGCGGGGAAGTGGAGAAAAAGAACAAACAAAGAAATCCAAGACATGTATAGGGCGCCATGGAAATTTAAAGTTCAGATATAATAGACCACCACAATGTACCGGGTGATTCAATAAGGGTAACGTGAAATTAACGCTGGTTTCATTTTCTTTTCATCATCCTATCTTTCATATCCTCACGTGTGGCCAGCAAGGTCACCAGTCCTTACTGCTTTAGATTTTCACTTATGGGAAATAATCAAAGATTTAGTTTTTAAAACACGTTCAACTACAGAAAGACTGAATTTGTGCAAAGCAAATGACGGCAAGCATTTTGAGTAATAAGTGCATTTTGTGAACTTCTTCACGTGCACCTCCCATAGTTTTGATTCGTTATGTAATGTTGATAAATATTTTTGTGATAGGTTATTACTTTTTATTTTATTTTCAAAACAATTTTAGCATCATAATTTCTTCTACAACCTACTGGGAGAGCCAAAAATCATCAATACTTTCTAAAAAATTCCAAGATTTTTATAATAACAAGAGATATCAGCTCTTGGTTTTGACAGGTCAATAAGTAGTCTTATTTGTCTTTTTGTAAGCTAGTTAGAGTTATAGCATTTGAAATTTCTCAGAAAAAAATCGTAAATAGAGGTAGATGTTACATAACACTATTTTTTTCTATATTTTAGAAAATCGGTTCAGGCATTTGGAAGTTAGTCAACCAAAGAACATTCCCCCAACACTTCAGAATAAGTGATACAGAAAAATGACTTCAACAATAACAATAATATATCGGACAAAAGTTGGCTTTGTATTGAAATTCTACGAAATGTGTTTTTTTTAAAGGGTACTACCTACCTTCTTTGTATACTCGAACTTCCTGTCATATTTTTGTACAGAAAACCGACAATAGCTAATTGGAGAACATCCACAACCCTCTGAAGACGACTCTCCTAAATCATACCAATAGCCCTACTAGCTTCATCCGCACCAAGTGTACGTCTAGACATTATTCAATACAAAATTCTAAATTTCAAATAACAGTGGAAGCAACAACTGATGTAAAATTATTGAATATACAAAAGGAAACAACTTGACTTAAACTTGAAAACTTATCAACTTGGAAACAAAAAAACGAATCATATAGGCAAGATAAAATTCAATATGTTACAGACAAAACATTGGCGAATAACAGGTAATGGTTTACATAAATCCAATATTTGGTAATTTCCCTAATTTTTGTTGGGCAGTTTATTTATTTGCAAGACTATAAAATAAAATACGGTCCTGCTCAATTTAATTGCCCACGTGCTTGTGTTTACATCGGGTGTAAATGAAATTTAAACAAAGTATACTCTCTTCACAAAAAATGTACAACGGTTGCGTAGTTTTTGAGTTTATCCTTTACAAACAATCCTAACAAAAGTGTGCGGTTAAAAATCTCTTTTTTTACATATCACCTGTAGCAATCTTTGTTAGCTCATTTTTATATAACGTGCAGTATTTTAAAACGAGGTACGTAGTCCTAGTGGAGGTTTTTAAAATATTTTTTTTTAATCCTGACAGTTTTATGCAGTAGCGCAGTCAACTATTTTTCATTATTCCATTTCCTGTGTTTGTTTAATCTTTCACGATTCACTTGTTTACACACATTACATAATTTTAACCCATTCATAGATTCAAATTACACCATTGTTTAAGGTTAATATACAGGGAGATTTTTATAAATATTGACAATCGTGTTTATAATATCTTCTGTTAATAACACGTGTTTATCCAAGCAGAATTTTGTTAATGAATGAACGAGTTTAAAATTAGAGGGTTACTAATATGAATACGATTTTATACTATACAAACAAATTATGGGATTGTGGCTACAAGGCCCACGTAAAGTGTTGAAATAAACTGAAATATTTCGAATTGCTGAAAGAATTTTTTATTTTGTCTAAATTAAATACAAATTTAGTTTCGCACTGGTGCCAAACTTATATTTTTTGGGAGAAACAAGTAATTTATATGTGGTCTTTTTCACAATATTGTTAAATTTATAAGTATTAAGAGTTGAAAAAAGCAACAATAGGTAGAAGAAAATGATCTATAGCCTGTATAATTTTGTGTTGTGGAATTATTTAAGTTAAAGATATAGTGTATAGTTCCAGCAATAGGTTCCGTCTGTAACTAGAGAGAAATCCACTCTGGAACGAGAGCCGCAGACACCTGTTCGTTGCTTGTGTCACTATACCTATTGCTGCAACTATGTACTTATGTAGTCGATAATAGCTTTGCAATGCAACTTTTTCGTTGTCCACCCAGTTTTATGGGTCCTATCATTGGAAATTTAGATTTTACTACCCCAGCTTCTAAGTATACAGACTATATGTACCTTTTTTTTAGCATGGAACGGTCATTTTTCTAATTATACATCTAAATATTGAGTTATATCTCTGACTTTCTTATCGGAGAATACGATTCGCATTTTCGCATGCATTCAACAGTTTGCTTTGTGGGAACCAGTCAAGAGTTGCTGTACTCAGAATCTTTGTTTTTGTTTAACGATACCCCTGTTGCCAAATTGCCATTTTGCAAGGCAAATAATTTACAGAAAAAAAGCCTGGAATTGTATGCAACGCAGACTCGAAATATAAACCAAAAAATTATTTTTCTTCAATATTGTACAACTGTTTAAGACAAATTATGTCATCATCAATTCTACGTAAAAGAAAAATGTATTTAATGTAAAACTGAAAAAATGTCGTTATTGAACCGTTAATAAAAAATATAAATAGAAAAAAGAATTGTGCGTGCATCACCATACACGAGATAGAAAAGGTACAGGTGATAGAAGAGGATCTTAAAATATTTAATCATTCATCTTGAATTGTATTATAAAACATTTAATTAAATGTTTAAATAAAGTTTACCATGATGATGAAACTTATTTCTGAATATACTTACTATTACTCCATTATTTTTTGTTTTAATTCTGATTGGATTCGAACAGACACACATACAACTGCCATGTAATTTCATATGATGCAATTTATCCCCCTTCCCTGTTGTTGGAATATACAACTGTCTATCTCTACAGGGTCAATTCTATAATGAAGTGGTTAAAAATTAACGGCACGCCGTTATATTTGACGAAGTTTCTGCTAATAGAAACGTTTTAATCTATACATAGTCAATATTAGGATTTAAATTTTAACAGGTATGGTTTTCAATTAATAGTTTTCCGTTAATACATACAGAATAGTAAAATTAAGTTAGCAGATTGTCTAATTTTTAACCATGCGTTAAAATTTACAAAATTGCTCCTTATGTCATATATTTCTTCTCTCTCATGTAACGAATTGTGTCTAAACGTGAGTATTTTCAACTATTTATATTTTGATAATACTTTAATTTATTTATTATTTTTCTTTTTTGTAACTATTAGACATTTTTTAAGAAATTAAACTTATGCAACTCATAACTTCTTGGTGTTGGTTTTTTCTTTATATTTAAGGAAGTATTGGCAGTGTGGACAACACCGCACATATTATGATTGTCTTACTGTAAACTTTAGTTGGGAACATTGAATAGAGGTGGCGACTCATACTTGATGGATTTGAACTCTGCTTCTCGCAGTCCAAAGTCCGCATAACAAATTTAAAAGATGTGTTTCTTGTTACGGACGAGGTCGGGCGTATACGAGGGCATCTCAAACCTTTCCAAACCCAAAAATGTGCTGTATATTGTTGGATTGAGAACCTTTTTGTTCAATCACTAGTAACTATTGTTTGTAACGATTTTTGGCAGGGAAAAAACGTATGGGTTTGCGTCGCTGATATTCTAACATGACGTGGGTTTGAAAAAGTCAGTAATTTATTAATAAAAATGTCCATTTACCATTTGCTTACGATAAAATGATCCTAAGGGTTTCAATTATTTGTGTTTTCATTTATGATGGTTGATTATGAATTTTTTTAGGTCCTCTTTCCTTTGATTGGATCTAAATTAAGAACACCAAATGCTAGACATTTAATTATATTAATTTGTTACAGTCACACGACGCGCACGACAACGTGGGAAGATCCTAGGAAGTCACTGGCTGCACAAGCTGCTGCTCAACAACATCAAAGTGCCGAACAACTTTTAACTGCACATCAAATATCACATCCTCAATCGCCTAATTCTAATACTAGTAAGTTTTTCTTTTGTTTCTGTACACCCATTTGTGAGTTACTAGTAATTGTGAAGGTATTTTATGTTAATAGTGCATAAGACATTCAAATAATTATTTTATATATCAGAAACTGGGAATTTTTTATAATAAATACCTCATTGCTTTGGTAGTTATTTTTATCTTACTGTCAGTAATTTTTCTTATCAAATCTGATATTAAAAAACTTGTGTGTGTGCGAGACCAAGTTTCTTTTAACAAATATTTTTAAGAAAAACGTAGTTATATACAGGGTGTTATGAAGAACCGTACATACTCCTACCTCGTATTGAGGCTTCCATGGGGAATACCAAATAACCATTAAGAAGGGTTGTGTACTAATATACAGGGCGAAATGAGATAAAAGACAAATCGAAATGCACATTTCGCCCTGTTTATCAGTAAACAATAGGAGAAAACTTAATCTCTTTTGGTTTGCAATTTACATTTCATACAAATTGATGTGCGCAATTTTAATTGGAGACTGCTGTCTTGAAGGGGTACACCTCATGATGACTATATTATCAAAGTTTATTGGGCGACTGCCGTGTCAAGGTAAATGTGCCCGGACCTAGGAATTTGTTGGAACATATTACATTTAATAGTTTCGTATATTAATTTTTTTATTTTTTTTCAAATTTCCTTCTCGTAAAATTTACCATTTGTACTATTTTCTTGGAATGCGGAAATTTTATTTAAAAAAATTTAACAAAACAAGGTTCCTATCAAAAAGGTGATAGAAGGGTTAAAAATAATGATAGTAGGTACATCATATGAAACTTCTACTTTACTATCTTCGTTGAAGAACTGTATGCCTCTACAGTTAGAAATAAAAAACTGTTTTTTATTTATTATTATTATTAAACGGCTTATTGGAAATTGATTGAAATTTAATCCATACGAAAGTTTTACTGACACAAATGCAAATATAACTAGAATGAAATAGTGACAGTTGAATCTATCTTGCACTATTCCAAAAGAAGTAGTGAAGCGTTAAGGTGAAATTATAACTTATTTAAAGAATTGTAACAGAGTTATGTACAGTAAGGGGTTGACACTAACAATATTGTTGTACTTAGTTGGTAACTTCTTTTCTTGTTTGTTGTCGTTTTTTTTTGTCTGGTGGAGACTATTATTTTTGTAGTTTTGTGTTTCGTTGTAACTGTTTAGGATCTCTAGTTCAGTTGAAAATTTGTTAATACTTTGAAAAGGATAAAATGATGAAAGTCGCGTTTTTTAAACAGTTATATTGAATATGGCACACATTTTATACAGCCGGAGAGATGTGCTGTCAGTCATTTTCAAATAGACTATACTATATGTTTCGGGAATAGAAAAAATGGCTTCAATGGTTCTGGTTAAATATCTAAACAGCTTTGCATCTGCTCGAATCAACTTCGTAAAACTTTTCCATGCAGATCTAGGTATTTTCAGAACATGAATTCTTGATGCATCAACTACTTAAGACGCCGAAAAAATGTACAAATATTTAAGAATTGGTCGTGTTTGGGGACAAAGCAGGGTTGGACTGGAACTATCATCTTTTAATTTGTTGTTTAGTGTCCACACTGTATATTTTTTTTATTTTAGGAATACTCATGTTATCTACCGCACCCTTTATACAGTAAATATGAGTTTTTCATGTTCGGTAAAACAGACTTTCATCGTTTAAACCTATCTTTGCATTATTTCAAAAAACCTAGAAAGCCATGGCACAATCAAAAATAAAAATATAGCATAAAGTGAATCATCATCCTTACAAGTTTTTTATTTGGTATTCAAACTACTTAGGCAGCGAAAATAGCATCAAGTAAAGTTTAATTTGAAATTAAATTATTGTCTAACATTATTTCGAATGGTTATTTTGTTGTAACTTATACGTTTTAATCTGGACAACCAAAAATATCTTATTGAATTTTTAAACTATACTTTAAAATTTTCATTCTTATTTCCCCAGCTCTTTTTTTGAACCCTATGCAGCGTAGCCAAGCTGCAGGTATATTTTTGAATCAGCAGTTTATAGATACATTTTTATAAAGCACTACTCAATTTTTACCGTTTTTCGAAAAGTTTTGTCTACGTGTACAAAAGTATAACCAGATGATAACTTGTCTCATGTTTTATATGCCAATCGTTAGGGGTCACAACTACAAGTAATTAGCAACACGGCTGATTTTTTTTTATAAGTACCTTAAAGTATGCAGACTAATATAAAAAAAAGTTTGCCAGTCTATCGATTTTCCAAATTAAAAAAAAATCGAAAAACTTTGTTTTTTCGAAATTCTTTAATATTTCGCGCTGGGAGAAAGGTAGAGAAAAATAAAAAACACCACCGAGTAGGGGAAGTGTTTTGCAATAAAAAAGGTGTCTTGCATTTTTTTCGACCCAGCAATGCTTTGTCCGGAAAAAATTCGGTAAACTATAAGTATGTATTCCGCATCCGCGCGACTCTGCCACACGGCAGAAAACCTATTTTCTGAAGCGCGGCGGAGTACATTATAAACTATTGTACAGTTATAATGTAATATATAAATAATTGTAATAGGGCGTTTTGAAGAGGGAAGTGTCAGCTTTAAGATGGCATTTTTTTTTGTCATAGCAGATAATCATTTAGCAAATTACTCATATATATATTCTAATCAAAAACCAAGTATCTCAATAAAAAATATATTATATAATAAGGAGGAATTGAAACAATTTTTCGAACGATGGAAACTGTTATTTAGGAGGTCTCTTCCATAAATAAAATTTACGGATAATTAATTTTTCCTAATTACGAAATACGACATTTTTCATTATCTTGTAAATTTTAGGAATCTTGAATTTACAAGAGAATATATACATTAAGTACTGTAACTTTATTAAAACTAAAGTAATTTTAATGGGGTTTGCCTAGAAATGTTGGGGAAACTTCTAAGATCAAGAATATGTAATCACAAAATTAATTAATTTACATACATTATAAGCGAAAATAGCAATTTTTATAGATTCGGGTAGGAACCTTCTTTATTTTTTCAAAATAAAATTTGATACTCCTGTAATATAAAGATGAATATTCACCGAACAGAATGTAAATAGTGAAAAGGTATAAAAGTATCCTGGTATAAAGTATTTTATAAATGAAAACAGGTATAATAATGCACAAGATGCAGATGATTAATTTATAATTTTAAGATATAATTTTTTGCATACCTTTCTCCAATAAAAATATGTAAAAATTAATTTATTACCCTTTATTTATTATTGACTCTTACCAAAAATTAAAAAAAAATCTGATTAAATATTTTTTTTGCGATTCAGAAAGTAGGTCTTCCGCAGTGCAGCTGAGTCGCGCGGACGCGGAACACATACTTAGTTTACCGAATTTTTTCCGGACAAACCATTGCTCGGACGAAAAGAACGCAACAGACCTTTTTTATTGAAAAACACTTCCCCTACACGGTGGTGTTTTTTATTTTTCTCTACCTTTCTCCCAGCGCGAAATATTGAAGAATTTCGAAAAAAAAAGTTTTTTGATTTTTTTTTAATTTGGGAAATCGATAGACTGGCAAACTTTTTTTTATATTAATCTACATACTTTAAGGTACTTATAAAAAAAAAATCAGCCGTATTGCTAATTACTTGTAATTTTGGTATAAAATTTCCCCTACTGACTGGCCTATTATAGCATTATATGAAAATGGTTCATTCAAATGGGATGGGTAGGAAGTTTTGAGCACCCCTCAAAACCTGCCAAAATTTATTGATATTGGGAAAATTCTACAAAGTGTACAAGTTCAAAAAATATACCTAAAACTTGGTAATGCTGCATAGGATTTTAAAAGGGAGTTCTTAGGAGTGAAAATCATTTCAGTTAATACAATATTTACTTCATTTTTATCTTTCCTAGATGTTTACTAAAAAATAAACTTGTAAGGATTGGAGTATTTCTTAAAAATGTAATTGTTGTTTGATTGCACCACCGCTTATGCCTGTAAATCTACTACTTTGTCGCTTGAAGCTAATACCCTATCCTTCAAATGTAATAATAGCTCTTTGCAATTTGTTTTATTTTTGTTAGGCAGTAGTTTCATTCTATTATTCTATTCGTTGAAGAACAGAATGATTCTAATTGGGAATTGTTTTTCCACAGCTGCCAAAGTAAATACGGATGTAGATTTAGGGCCGTTACCTGAAGGATGGGAGCAGGCACAAACTCACGAAGGGGAGGTTTATTTCATAAACCACCAAACACGTACAACTTCGTGGTTCGATCCTAGAATTCGTAAGTTTAAACTTTCGATTTTTTATATAAGTTATGAACGAAACCGAACTGTTTAGTGCCAGTCCATAACCTCTACCTACAAAAATACTCTATAATAAAGTATTACAGTAAGAAAAAATAACTCCAACATCAGTATTTTTAAACCTAATCTTTACTCCACAAGAATATTCATTCATTTAATTTGAATATCTTGAGGACAATTTTTTTTTGAGAAAATGCAAAAACAACTGTCGTACATCCCACCCCTTCCCATTTTATTCCAAAGATAATTGTGCATTGAATTGTTAAATTTGACATTCAGATGAAGTGTGATTATTTGAACTGTCACATAGTCAAATTCCTTATAAAATTATCTCTTAAATGTGTCACAATTGTATGTATGTATTTTGGGGTAACATTCACTGAGACCTAAAAGATCTATTGTGCCCCCTTACTTCTACTTAGTTTCTGAGGAGAGTCTCAGAGACTAGTAGCTCCTTTAGTCCTATTTCCCGGAGGAATTTTAGGATATCTGCAGGCTTCAACCTAGGTAATTGTCCCTCCTCTATCCAGTAGTCTCCCAGGTGCTGTGCCCTAGGATTCTGAATTGCTGTGCAGTTCGCAAGTATATGGATGGAGGATTCTTCTTCCATTCCACAAAATCTACAATCTTCTTCCTCCACTATTTTGAGCTTTTTAAGGTGCCCATTCAGGCGACAATGTCCCGTTAGGATTCCTGTCAAAACTCTTTGTGCAGTGCAGTTTTACTATGACTGATGCAATCATATGATCTCAACGGGTTGTAGTCACCCAGAAGAATCTTAGATTGCCTAAGCCCTACTAGATCTTTCCAATGGTCAGATCTTCTCTTTTCTTCGGCTTTACCTATTTCTTCCAATAATACATTGGAGCTGATTCTGCAAAAGGGTTCCGGCCCCCAAAAGGGTATTTCAGTCTCCCTCTTCGCTAGTTCATCTGCTATTTCGTTTCCTTCTATTCCAGTGTGTCCTGGAATCCACAGTAAGGGGACTATATTGTTCTCGCCTAGTTCATTAAGTTTGCCTAGGCATTCCCACACCATTTTGGAACTGATTACACAAGAACTCAGCGCTCTAATGGTTGCTTGACTATCAGACATTAAGATAATCATTTGCCTTCTATATCCTTTGTCAATATTGAACTGGGCACACCTTCTTATTGCGTGAATTTCCGCTTGAAAGATACTTGTGGTTTTTCCCAAGCTTTCAGAGTGTTTGGTTCCTGGCCCGTACACTCCTATCTCAATTCCTTCTATTGCTTTTGAGCCGTCTGTGTACCATTGAATGGCATTCTTTCCAAGTCTGGTAATGGTATTTGGATCCCATTCTTTCTTGTTGCTTAATTCCGTAACGAATTTCTTTGAAAAGTTATACTTTTTCATCATACCATCTTGTGGCATGTCCCAGGTTGTCTGATTTCTAAGAAGTGAAGAGGTGGTTTTCTTTTTAATGAGTCCCTCTCTACTTAGTCTGTATCTTGTTCTTTCTGCAACACTCCCCACCACCGTATATAATGGTGTGAGGTTGAGAATCACTTCCATTGCTGCCGTTGGGCATGTACTCATTGCTCCTGTTATGCATATACAGGCTAGTCTTTGAATCTTGGAGAGGTTTTCTCTCGTCGTCAAGAGGCTACTACTCCACGCAATAGTTCCATAAGTGATAATTGATCTCACTATGGCAGTGTACATCCAGCTCAGGATTTTTGGGTTACAACCCCAGTTCTTCCCTGTCAGATTCCTGCATGTGTCACACTTGCTACTTTTCCTATTTAAATTTTATTATTTTTAGTGGCAGAAGGGGGGAGGATGCACTACAGTTGAGAATATGATGAAAATATGTCGCCCTTAAAATAAATATCTCATTTTCTCCAAAAAATTTTATCTTCAAAAGTCTGTTTCATTTTCGATGCCTTGTATATTATTTTATAAAAAAAACCTATTATTTTCATTTTTATCTCCTTCCCTATTTTGTTTCCTGCATTACACTTCCTCATACTCTCTTTTCTTCAATATTTTCTACAGTACATATTCTGCCAACTCCAGTCCTCCAGTGATGCATCTTGTCAGACGAAAAAGCATCTACGAGGCCGCTTCTTTTAATTGATGGATGGGTTTTGTAGATTTTATGCCACTTCGTAGCATAAAGCCTGGAGAGTAGTTGTTTTTTACTGCGAAATACATTCTAAACTATAGGAAACATGCCATTTTTTAATAATATTTGATTACTTATATTTCAAATGACACTATTTCATTAAAGAGCTATATTTATATACAAAAATAGCGTCTGAATAAAAAAATAGATTTTTTTGTATATAATTTGTACTACAAGTTGTATAAAATAATTTTTCCTATTTAAAAATTCTTAAAGTATTGTTCTAAATGTATTCAAACACATTATCAGACAGTTTATTCCTTGATAGTTCTGTGATGATAGTAGGTCTTGTGGTAGGGTCTTAAATTTGTAATTTAATATGTTACTGATAATAATTTGTTGGTTATGTTGCATAGTGTGACTGCATTCATTGAATGTTTTCTTTAGATCGGTCTATTTGTTTATTATATATTATTAGGTTTGTGTTTGGGGCAGAGGAATTTTATAAAAGTACTTAAATCTCAGCGGTTTTGTTGTGTCTGTGACTAATTACCTCATTTTGTCTTTACAAAATGGTAAATTGAAATAAATAATTTTAAAATATAATTTAATTAACTTATCTCTTACGGTTTTGAAACAGTAAATATTTATATTATATACTAGTACCCGTAATAAAGGATTTTCTCCACCACACACAATAACTGGTTATTTTTAAGTCTGATTTTGTTTCAAAATCTTGTTGGTGTATAAACTCAAGCTGTTTTTAGTACTTACATTCTAGAATGTCTGAAGTTTTATTTGGATCCAATTAAGTATAAAGGCAGAAATTGTTGAATTACAGGGCGGTAGTTTTACAGATTAACATCTGACCAAATGCGGTTTATATACAGAGGCTTATTTTAGAAATGATTTGATAATAGGGATCTTGACTATAATTTTAATTAGCAAAAATGTGCTATACATTATAATACATTGTATGAAAACGACTGGCAAGAAAAAAACTATTTTTCTTGTCACAAACAACCACCATAACGAATTTAAAATGCGGAAAAATTCAAATTATTTGTAGCTTTTGTAAATGCATTGCTATTGGTTCGTACAGTGTCGCCAGTAAAGTACAGAAACTATCCCTCGTACAGGTCTAAAAAATACCATATTTGTTCACATACAGATTGCGTAAATTACATCGGAACCGTCCGGATTACACAAGTACGACAGAAAAACAGCTGAAAGAGAGAGAAAGAATAATTATGCGCGGTCATTAAGGCGTGTACTTTGTTTCACCTTAGGGGTGTATACCTATTTCCCGAGACTGGCAAAATGCTCATTGCCCCCCTATTTTAACCGCTGTTGCCAGAAGCGCAGATTAATTTGTACAAATGATATTTTTGTCTCGTTATCGTTGACTTTTTTTCGAGGGTGAAAATACAGCACGTTTGTGCCAGCATTACGCCAAATAATCTTAGAGATATGAGATCAAATCTTTATCATAGATTTGGTTATTGTCTGGCACAGGAAGGTGGTTTATTTGAGCACTTAATTCATTAAAATTATGTTTACCTTTAGAATGGATTTTTATTTTTATTTTTTCACGAAGTTTATATTTTATGTTTAGAATAGGTGTAGGTACCTACCTACTTATTTTATTTTTTCAATTTAATTTATTAATGGAAGGGATTTTTAGTTTATTAATTATGGTTCTCTCAAGAAATGCTGTTTTATTTTCAAGTTACAATGGCTAAAATAATATCCTATTGTAGTTAGAAATGGTCAACTTTGTCTGAAATGATCATGTTGACAAAAATGAATTTTAAGATGTACAGGTTTTACATAATAACGATTGTATTTTTTTATTTCTTTAACACCCTCACTCCTTCCATGTTGGGAGCATACTGAATGCCACCAACTAGTGAATTCTCTCTGTAAAGGACCATTCGGCCAGTCTCGGGAAATAAGTATACACCCCTAAGATGAAACAAAGTGATGACCGCGCACAATTATTCTTTCTCTCTCTTTCATATATCCTTGTCGTACTTGTGTAATCCGATGCCAGGGCTCCGATGTAATTTACGCAATATGTATGTTGTGTTCTTTTTACAGTATTCTGTTCAGCTCTGTTGAGATAATTTTCAACCACCGTACGTTGAAGGATTACCAGCAAAAATTGAAATTTTATCTAGACCATTAAAAATCAGAATATATGAACTAACACTGGTAAGGTAAATATTGTATAATGCAATTTTAATGTTTTTAACTTTACAATCAGGTAGACTTATCCAAATTGTTAGACAGTGCATTTGTTATCACAAAGTCATGTGATATTTAGAACTATTGTACTATTTGAAGGATACAAAACCGTATTTGTTTTCTATAACATATTACTTTTTTCCAGCAACACACTTACAGCAACGTACTTCTGGTGGCAACATAATCGGCACATCATGGCACACTCCAACACTATCGTCTTCCCCTGCAAAAGCTCAACAGATTAGGTTACAGCAGCTACAAATGGAAAGAGAACGATTGAAACAGAGACAGCAAGAAATTAGGCGGCAGCAAGAGATCATGATGAGAAGCTCTAGCGATTTGCCTGTTATGGATCCTTTTCTATCAAGTTTGACCGATCATTCAAGGCAGGAGTCCGGCGATAGTGGACTCGGTAAGTTAAACCTTCAGGATGTGCAATCCGTGTACTGTGGAATTTTGTTTAGCAACGGGTACATACAGGGTTGGGATAAAGTATGGAACCAAGTAAATATCCTTTAAACGAAAAGAACGATATTTATGAAAATTTGCAGGTAAGTGCAATGGAACAAAATGCATCTGATGTAAATTTTTTTTGTTAATAATATACTTCCGGTTTAACCGGAAATGCCATCAACTTCTTTAATTTAAATGGGATACCCTATATATTTTTACAGATTTTGAAAGACCTTGTTATTTTGAATTCATACATACTGAGTTTAGTGTAAAAAATTTGTAAAAACGAGGAATATAGCACTTTAATCAACATCCTTTGAGTTTTTTGCATTAGACCAAAAAACGATTTAGATAAACTAATTGAAGTTGTTTGTATTTTCTATGCATAGTAATAAATAAACGAGTACTGTTTAGTACGTCTTTTGTTCTCCAAGTGTCAAATTCTAATTGACGGAAATAAATTTTTACAATTTAGAATGGTTCAATTAAGTGAAAAAGAGCGTATTGAAATTTTAATGATGATCGGTTATAGTGATTGTGCTAGAACTCACGAAGAAGTGTGTCATATTTTTAATAATTTGCATCCGGAGAGAAATCCTATATCACGCTAACGCTAACAGTAACTAAAACATTACAACGTTTTAATACAACTGGGGTGGTGAAAATTTCCTAAAACCTGGAAGACCGCGGGCTGCAACGAACGAAACTGCTAAACAAAATATTGCAATCGATTTAGAAGAATCACCTCAAACTTCCACCACAAATTTGGCACTAAACCACCATGGTATCAGTCGACGTTCTGTAGGAAAGATATTAAAAAGTGAAAAGTATCATCCGTATAAGGTGCAGTTGGTTCAAGAATTGTCAGACGATGATTTTGACCGACGGCTGGAATTTTGCGAACGGCTAATGGACATCTGTAATGTCAATGACCATTTTGCTTCTAACATAGTTTTTTCCGATGAGGCAACTTTTTTTTTAAATGGAACAGTTAATCGCCATAACTTAAGGCATTGGTCAAATGAGAATCGTCATTGGATTCATGAAGCACATACCCAGCATCCACAGAAGTTAAATGTTTGGATGGGAATTGTCGAAAATAGACTTATAGGCCCATTTTTTATCGACGGAAACTTGAATGGTGACAAGTATTTGGATCTACTAAATAACGAAATTATTCCTGCACTTCAACAGAATGGGCAATTACCACAAAATGTTTGGTTTCAACAAGATGGATGCACCTCCCCACTATGATAGACAGGTTAGGGATTTTCTGGATGCGAATTTTCCAAATCGATTGATTGGACGTAGAGGATTCATAGAGTGGTATGCTCGTTCTCCGGATCTTAGCCCGTTAGATTTTTTTCTTTGGGGTTATCTAAAATCACTTAGAGGAATTGAGACAAAGAATTATTGATGAATGGGAACTAATACGTGGAGAAGTCTTGGAAAGAGTGACTCAAGAATTTGTTAATATGATGGCATATTGTCAGCAAGTAAACGGCGAGCATTTTGAACATTTGAAGTAATTTTGTTTCTCATTATTCTAAAATAATGAAATGTACACCTATTGTACAACTAACAGTGAGTTATTCCTCGTTTTTACAATTTTTTTTACACTAAACTCAGTATGTATGAATTCAAAATAACAAGGTCTCTCAAAATCTGTAAAAATATATAGGGTGTCCCATTTAAATTAAAGAAGTTGATGGCATTTCCGGTTAAACCGGAAGTATATTATTAACAAAAAAATGTACATCAGATGCATTTTGTTCCATTGCACTTTCCTGCAAATTTTCATAAATATCGTTCTTTTCCTTTAAAAGATATTTACTTAGTTCCATACTTTATCCCAACCCTGTATAAACTTTTAAGTGTATCTACATGTAGATATGAACAGTATTTGACATAAAAAAAAAGTAACAGTACATAGAATGCAGGTCTAGATATATGAAAAAAAGGGCCTCGGCTGGAAGAGTAAATATATTTTGGACCTTCTGGCTGCCGTGAAATATTGTCGTCATTGTGGATAAACAATGTATTATTCTACAGTTGGATTTTACTCATACATTAAAATACAACCATAGTCTGTCGGGTCATATAGCACGAGAAGTAGATGTTGCTTCTTAGTGAACGGTCTACTTTTTAAGGCGTTATAATAGTATAATACTATTATCTTGACATCTATTGAACTTTAATTGTCTCAATAGATACAGATTTAAGTATGATGCCCGATTATGATTAGACTATAAACAATGAACGGTTTTATAGCCACTAGGTCAATCTCATTGACATTGTTTATAAGAAACAAAACAAGATGCGTTGTAAAAGAAGTAATATTAATGCTTAATTTAAGAAAATCGATCGTTATAATGAATCAATTAAATAAATGCATTCAGCTAAGTTAGAAGTTACATTATTTGACGGAGTTGGCGTTAGGTGCCTGAAGAAGGTTACTTAGTTATCGAAACTTGCGTCAAAGAGTAAAATTCGTTCTAGTAAAATATTATATTTCGTTGTGTTTTATACTTCACACCGTATTGTCCTAGTAATAAAAACGTTAAGGTTAAGCATTTAGAGATGTTCAAGGAAGCTGTGTTGCCACTTCTACCGAAAGGTAAGGCAGTTTCTGGAATTTTAAAAAAATTAACTGAATTATTTACAAAACTTTTTAATTGGTTTTACATTAAACTAAGTAAATAAATTGTTGCAAAAGCGATGGAATTTTAGCTAAAATTGGAAAATTTATCTCTATTCAACAGTGAATATTATTTATTGGCTTTGGGTACTGGATGGTCCCTGAAGTTAATGGGTACAACCTTACAATCTTGACCTTATAATTTCTAATAAAGTTTATGTTTAGTTGATCTAGCAAGTGATGACTGACTATAAATATTTCGAAGGTTAATTAAAGCACAGTATATTAATTTTAAAATTAAGTACGCGTAAGATCACACGCTTAATTTGAATATAGAGTACAAGGACTCAACTTTGGGCAAGCATACAAGAAAAATAAATAAATACAAATGGGTTCCAAAGCATAAGTATTATTATTTTTAAAAGCCATAATGGACATTTCAAAATCAGGTTTCGGTAATTTGGCTTTATAGAGGTATTTAAAATAGAAAATTCAAAAATTTTAATAACAAAATATTTTAATAGCAAAACTTTTGCAAAATTCTTATCACTTGAATTTTTTACTGGAGAACTGGTGGAAAAGAGGTGCTAGATTTAAAAAATATAGGTAATTATATTTTATTTCAGAAAGGTATAGGGTAATAAAACCTCATTAGGTATGCAAAGGGAGAACAGAGTGACCCAACGAATATTTAAGCCACTCCCATAGTTTGGCATTGATTTCATTGTAAAATTCTTTCTTTTTATCAAGTGCAGGTAGTACCACCCGGGTTGGGGTCAATATATGGGTTTAGCCTATTGTTATCCATTCACAAACACTGAAAATAGTGTGCCAAAGGCGTGCCGGTAGGATACTCGTAAAAAGGAAGGATTTTTATTTTAACAGAATAAAAATTAGGCATTATGTACATGGTATTAGGTACACTTATTTTTTATTGAACATTATACAAAAAATACATTATACAGATATTAAATTATAAAAAATCATAATATTCTTCGTCATCTGAGGAACTGTCATCTCCTCTTGAAGTTATAATTAACGGGTCGACGGTCCGATCAAATTATCTCCAAATTCAATACTTTTGGTGGTTAACCAGTCAATAATTTCTTGTTTTCTCCAAGATGAAGTTGGAGTCTTCTCTATGCGTCGAGAATGATAACTTGCGTTATCCATAACTACTACTGAATCAGCCGGAAGATATTTTATCATTTCACCAAAATAGTCTTCAAAAACATCAGAATCCATGTCCTCGTGGTAATCTCCCGTATGGCACGAGTAAAAGGTTAGCAAACCTTCTTTTAAAAATTCCTCTTTGCTTCCAATATGGAGGATTATTAGTCTTTTCCCTTTACCTGAAGGCACCTTAATACCCGTTGACAGGCCTTCCGGTACCTGTTAAACGCAAAACGTAACTGTATAATCTACTACCTAAGTAATCCCTACACAGTATTTCGATATTGACACTTCAGGCCAGAAAACATACTTTTCCTAATTCTCTTACGCAATTACTTGAAATTTTAATATTACAAACAATACTATTTCAAGACCTACGCCTATGGTCGACACCGAAATTGAGCCGAACTGGACGGAATTCCCCATTTTATTAATCTATACCTTTCCGAAATAGACTATAAATAAGTGTTTTTTTAAACAAATACTTAATTGCCACCCAAGTGCGAACCTTAAGAAAAGCTTGACCCGACACTTTAATTTCATATCGCTTTAATTGGCGTTTAGAAACAATAAGAAACATTTAAAACGAAACGATGTGTGAGACATATTTAATTTCTTCAATGATGGGTGTAGTTTGTTGTAAATAGCCAAAAATTCTATACATTTTTTTTGTTCATACAGGTATGGGAACAACATACTCGATGCCTCACACACCGGAAGACTTTCTAGCCAATATGGACGACACTATGGACGTAGGTAGTGAAAGCCATACCATGGACACTCCAGACATATCCACATTAAGTGATAATATTGACCCTACTGATGATTTAGTGCCTACTCTTCAACTTGGAGAAGAAGAATTCCCGATGTTAGATGATATGCAATCTTTGATAAATCCTCCAACTACAAGACCTGATAATGTACTCATTTGGTTGTAATTTAAGTGCCTAAAATCTGCTCACGACTTTCTAAAAATTTATATTATACGCAGTTTATATTGTTAGATCAGTCTCATGATTCGCTTAGGTAAATTATTTATTGATATTTTTGGATAAACGGTTCTGGTCTTGAATTTCCTCTACATTTAACACGTTTCTGAACACAAACAAAACTTTTTGAATTGAATACATTTCACATAATCAGTTTTGCATACATTAGACCCTTCTTCGTTATTTTAAGATGAAATATGTACCCATTGAGTGATACAAATTTCCAGTATTTTATAACTCACCTGCTTAAAACTACTGGAAATGTATATTAAACATAAAAAGTATGTTGGAATATCTGGTTAGATAAGTGGTTAATTTTTTTTAATTTCTAATTTTTGTGTTTGAAACAAGGTTGAATTACACAATATGTATGGTAAATATTTACATAATAGAATAGTTTCATGTTTTATTATACACAAACTCCATGGTTGAAACCATGGACATAAAGTTTGTGAGTTGTTTTTAGCAGCATTATGAAATTCTGTTGAAAAAAATTATGTACAATAGAAGCATGCAAGTCTATTTTAATATCAAAAGATTCATATTTTTAATTCATTTGTGGTATTCCCATGCGTTATCATTTAAAGACAACATTATAGTGGTTGCATGTTTATACTGCATTGAAATGTAAAATTTAGTTCTAGAAAATGATGTCGAGATGTGTTAAATTTGGAGGAAAACCGATGTAGACGTAAAACATTTGTTTTTGCAATATAAACGCAAACGGCAATAATATTTTGATATTTTATAAACATGTTAATTATAAAATTTTAGCATTTGTAATATTGTAGTTTTGTCACAGTTTATGGGAGCGTTATTTTACTGTTGGGTATGTTTTTCATACATATATAGTTTTTAAATACCAAGTAAGCTAGTTGCTACTCTATCATTAGTTGGTCTACTTACACTTAATCAAAAATGAATTTTAAAAAACTTTTTGTAATTTTTTGGGCAAATCGTTTTTGTTTCAAACGTTAAAAAAAAAAATAAGCAGCTAAATCAAAATGTGTAGTGGGGCCAAAATAATTTAGTTGTGCCCAAAAATTTTTTAATAGTAAGTTTTTAAAATATATTATATATATATCCAAATTAATTATTGAAATTATCAGGTATCATACTCACTCATGATTACGCTTGTTTGTATATTTCTTCATTCTACTTTTTGTTTTTTGAGTTATTTACATTAAAAGTACGAATAAACTAATTTACCTTTATCGGAAGAATATTTGGGCCTACTGCAAACATAAGGTTTGTTCCCGATAGTCGACTGAAAAACGGAGAAAAAGTCGCTTCCTTCTCAATTTTTTTTTTTAGGTACAACCACATGTGGTCTTTACAAAATGATCCCTGTCCATCTGAAATCGGCAATTACAACATTTTTTAACAGGGACAACACTTTTTATTGCGAAATTTGTCAAAAATCTGTCAAAATTATGTTTTATTACTTTTTCACACCTACCTCGCGATATCTCCGGAACTAAACAAGATATTTTCAACTTTTTTTTTAATCGGCAGAAGAAACGTAAGCGGAGATTACTGCGTTAGTTTCATTAGTATAGAAAACCTAGTTTCCTTTTTTTGCTGCAACCTTTTTGCCCCCTTTTCAGTCCACTATTAGGAATTCTAGCTGCTCGCTACGGGAGCAAACCTTTAGCCAGGCAGTTGAAACGTATTAAACTTTATTATTATTCAACTTTTTTAACAGTGAAGTGCAAAAAGTGTTTGAAACTGTATCCTTTATTATTATTTTCATTTTTTGTTTCAGTACAATGTTTTAATCGAGATAATGCTATTGAATTATAAATATAAATGCATTGTTTTCCTAAGATTATTTAACAAACGGAAATGTTATAAATGAGCTGGGTTTGACCTAAAGTGCTTTGTTACAAAAATGTTTTCTTTATTAAAAAACTATAAAATTTTATCAATCAATATCCGATTTGCGACTGACATAAATAAGTTTTAGTATATCAGGTATATTAGACACTTGAAATCAATTCTACATTTTCACCGGTATCCCTAAACGTATACGTAACGTATTGAGTTTCGTTTACAATCGCGAGTTAAGGCTAGGCATCATATACATAATACGTACGTTATTTTTCATTGCTTTAAGATATACGTTAGACGTAAAGACGTAAATATATGGCGACTAGGACACCTGAGAAATTGCCAAAAATCCCTAATTACGAAATAAACAAGTTATTATTTAGTTTTGTGAAATTCTGACTGGTTTTTTAGTAAGTGTAAGTGTTTGGTAATGTTTTTTATTTGTTTAGACGTTTCGGTAGCGTTCCAGCTACTGTTGTCAAGATTAACTAGTAAAGAAATCATTTTTGGTCCCTATCTGACACAACAAAAAAATTTGACAACTAGACAATCAATAAAATTTTGAAGTTTAAGACCACAAAACTTTGTTGTCAAATTTTATTAAGGTCCATTCATAGTAGATCACACATCTGGTTAATCTTGACAACGGTCGCTGGAACGCTACCGAAAAAAATTAAAAACATTATTGTGGTTTGATTCCCAAAAAAAAATAAGAGAAAAAAAAATAGAAATCAACTACCAGACGGGTATACTTTTTAAGTGAAGACGATTAACTTTAAAACGAGAATTTAGGTGCCAAAAGCTTTATGAAGACACCTCCAACTTGAAGGAAACAATTAGAAAATGCATTTCAAGTAGAACTTTGAAAGGGTAAACAATTTAGGAATGAGTAGTTTTTTTTCAATCAAAATCATCCAAAACACAAAGTAACTAAAACAAATATTTGAAAGTTGACAAACAAAACCGAAACGTGACGTTTAGATACGTTGCTTTGCCTTAACTCCCTAGTGTGTAAATGAGCCTTAACGGAGCCTGTATAGTCGACGTATTGGTTCTGCCAGAAACGGATACGGTTAGAATTTATAGTTGACTTTAAGTGTATAGTTTATTTATACAAACCTATAGGTAATACACATGCACAAAATTCATTATATTCAGAGGTGTTTGATGTTGTTCGCGCCCAAAAAAATATAAAAAAGATTTCAAAGACCATTAGAAAAGCGGAAAAAACTGCTGATTTTTATGTATTAGATGATATTGAGGCAATCAAAAGTTGGTTAATTGAAATATTTTGTTCACTTGATATTTTTTTGGTTATCAAGAAAAAACGAAATTTCAAGAAATTTTCATATTATTTTTTGCATTGAATTGATGAAGATGCGCTTGAATTGAATTTTTGCAACCCAACTGTAAAGCAAGGGCGGACCTAATTCAAATTTCAAATTGCTAAATTGTTTAATATTTATTTATTGTGTAATAGCATATATAATTAGGTCCGATGACAGTTTTATACAATTATAATTTTATATACAAATTTTATAACAAAATCCGCATTCAGTATAGGTATTACTGTTTATATGGATCAGTAAAAACAAATATGGGTACAGTATCTTGAAATCTACAAAGGCAAAGCTGACAGTGCAATATTTTTCATAGTTGGAAGAGGTGCTTATGGGTTATTTTATTTATATAAATTATATATTTTATGTTAAATTATATATTTTTTCTATAGTTGCATAAAACTTTTTTCTGTTTAATAGATGTTATTGTTTTTCTTAATGTGAAACACAAGTTTTTTCTATATTTTGTACCACTTTACATGAAGTTTCCTTTTAGGTTTCAAGATATTTCCTTATTTTTTAGTTTTCCACTTTATAGTGACATTTACGACTATTAAGTTTTTTAAAAATGGCATGCGCAATATATACAGGATGTCTAAATGAACAAGTAAGACGGTATTTAATAGACAGAGAACCAGAAACGCTTTTCAAAGAAGAAAACTGCAAAATGCTCTTTAAAGATGGTGCTGTAACATTGATTTATTTCAAATTACTTCAAAACGAATCCCTGTTGAATGATATGGATCTGTACATTTATTCCCTTGGAATTACTTGAATATGATATTTTTATTGTAGTCATCCGACAGAAAATAAACTCTAGGTTTTCCAATTTTTTTTCTTTGAGAGCGTTTCTGTACACCCTGTATACACATGTTTTGACGTAGAAACATCATCAGTCATTTGCAGTGCTTTAGTAATTTTAGATTCGGTTTTGTAAGGGACCAACAGCTGTTCACATATAAACATAAATGTTCAAAAGTTGTTTCTTGCTTTTTTCACTATCGAATTTGCGCAACTCAACACTTATCGCAACTAGTACAATTATTATTTTGATTAACGATGTGTACAATCTGTAAATAACATGTGAATTCTACAAGTTACGTTAAATATATAATTTTAATGTTTACTATTGCATTGCCAATGACTGGATTTTCTACTTTATACTAATTATTTTATTATGTTGAAGAATATTGATTATTAATATTTGTGTATAACGGTGTCGAGTCTTATTGACTGGACAAACAGTTAACAGTTAACATAACGGTTATATTAACCCATAAATTAAATCAAAATAAACTTCGTTATTTAAACTATTGTTTGAACAACCTGTATAAATATTAATGTTTAAATGTTATTTTATAGTGAAAATGTACTGACTGTTCATATTGTGAACAGATCCTAGTGCATATTAATTGATTACTGTTTCTGATAATTTGAAATGTTATCACGAAAACATGATGCTCATTATATATTTATATGATTACAAATCCATCCATTTTGGTGCCTTTTATTAATATTTATCGACAATCGTTTCGTAAATGTAAGTTATGATGTAACTTTATTGTATACAGACACAGTTTGCCTAACATGCAATCTCGTATTGGAAATTTTCCAGTAAAATCTTGTATCCTAAAGCAATGACATGCACTTAACTACAGATTCGTTAGATACAAACTAATACATGTTTCGTTCATATCCATTGTATCCTCTTTTCCCTCTTCTCGTACCTTGTAGTGGCGAAGCTAGAATTTATTTCGTATCTTTTTTGTAGCGCTTTAATGAAAAAAACACGATTATTATACACAATTATAAATTAGCTTCAGAGCATACTGACTTGATAAATTAATTTTACTTTTTAAATTATTTTCGATATTCTATGATAATTTTTGACTCTGATTTCGATCTCTGCTTCATATTTTTACCGAATTTCCTAAAAGATTCCGTATCTTAACATCTACTAACCCTGCCTTAGTTTTTGGGAGTCTGAAAACATTTTGTATGCATTCGATGTTATTTTTTAAGTGCATTGTGTACATATATTGGAAAATGCTGATTTTTTGTGTCGTTAATTATTATTAAGAATACAGTACCGTAGTTGGATATTATTATTTTTATAATAGATATTTTATTCTCATGTGTTGGTTCATTTTCTGTTTCCAAACTAACAGCTTTAAAACTTTAAGTATTATTTTTTACACTGTTTATTTGTACTGAAAAAAAATCAGATTTAGAAATTAGGAATCATTTTAGATTCATATTTAAAGTACTGATCTCTCATTTTTCTATTAGGAACACTGTGTACCTGTTCCTGTATTCTTAAAGCTGTCATACTCGAAGATCAAGGAAAATTTTCAATAACTTTGTATGATATGAGTGCCTTCTTGATAGACAACTGTGTTAATAAAGGTTAATTAAGCCTTTCAATTTATACCTTTATAGAAGCTTGATTTACTTATCTAGTTTTAAAGAAATACCGAGTCATCACCGATGATGGTATAGTTTTGCTGGCAAAATGTACCATAATAATTATGAATCTTTTTTTGTTTTAACGTGAAAAAACGTACAAACTGTAATTATTAATAATGTTATATCGTTGATATTAACCTATTATTATTATTACACATTTTTGCAACTTTATAACCCATTTAAGAAAACACGAATCGTTTTTAGAATGTAAAGTGATATAATTTGAACCGCCTTTCGTTGTTATTTTTCACTTACGTATATACAGCAACTAATTTTGATTTATATGCGTAGTAATAAGATGTGTTTATATGCAATTGATAGATGGGTATGTCGTACTATTCAACCTTGTATATTTTTGTATTTATCATCATGTATCATGGCATCTCGAATAGTCAAATGTGGGTCGGTCGATTTTCTCAAACGTGTCAGGAAGTTTCTTACTTACTACTTTTTATAACGTATGTCTCTGCATTGGAAATGGCGCACCAACCTGAAATTTTGTCGGCGAATTTCGCCTTTTCTTTAAATTTTACATTATCTGTACAGTTTTCTAATGTGTGTGTGTAAAACCCATCTTTTCAATTACCCAGTGTAAATTTTTTTTCGTCTTTTGCAAAATGGATTTTCTTCCCAAAAATAAACTATATTGTGATATTATTTATTAATGCACTACTTGTGACGTTAGGCGATAATTATTATGCCATTTTCTGTTGAAAAAAACAACTAACTATTAAATTTACTTCTACGTGTAACTTTCTTACGTTGGGGTTTTGATGAAGTTGCAAAATAACTTCTTTATTCATTTTTTAAACGAGTCGCAACTTGAAATTTCTACTAATTAATGTAAAATGATAAATAATAGGTTAATAAAAATATCATTAGCTTATTATCGTAAATACTTCTAACAAATTCGTTTAGTTTCGGTATAATACTGTTTCTAGTAGTAAGGTTTTTTTTTATGTGACGGCAAGTTTAAAAGTTGATACCTTCTCTAAGAAAACTGTTGAACAATTATTTTGCTTTAACTAAAAAAATATTACATCTGAGAGGAAAACACTTGAATGTTGCCAGTAGGTTTGTTTTACATGCTAAAGAAAATTTCTCTAACAAGCTGAGTCTAATTAGGACACTTTTATGGATGCCACTAGTTGAAGCAAGAGAAGTTGCTTGTAAAATTGAACTCACACTTGGGATTTATTGAATCCAGTTTATCTTATACTGTTGCTGTGTAGATGCTATTTTATATACTTTTTTTCTTTTTGTTAATTTTTTTGGGAATTAAACCACAATACTTTTTATTCTGGTTTAATTTCCCAAAAAATTAACAGAAATAAAAATGAATACACCACAAGAAGATATTTTATATACTGTTTTACACGATTACCTTGATAAGTAGAAAACGAAATAGTTCATTTTGGTTGAGAATGGTTAAGTGGAAAATGAGAAACAGGTGCATCAGCAATCCTTTTGAAATTTATCCAGAGGACGTTGTCTCTTATAAAATCATCTTAGAACTTCAATTGTGGCCTCAATAGAAGTGTTCTTGTTTTACACGATTCTTACTGTCTGCAATTGCAACATATTGAAGTAAAAATCAGGAAATCAACAGCTAAAAATTATTTAAATTTAAAATTAGTCAATGCTAGGCTAGGACGATTTGGGAAAAAATAACTGCAGTGTATTTGATTTTAAACTTGCTGTATTTGACTGTATAATTATTGGTAACTAACAATCACTACTGGTTTATATCCTGGTGGTACTTTTTCACTTGTCTGCATTTCTTATTTTCAAAGTTAAAATCTTAAACATGATAAAAGAGGGCGAAATCGATTTTTCACTTTTGTAAACGTATGAAATTGAGAAATGGTATCGTTCTAACATCGTCGTTATGATATAAAAGTGTGAATTATTTAAATGGCAACGTCGAATTACATTGCCACTTCTTTGTTCGCAACGTAGTGCCTATAGAAATCAGTAACTATGCCGTACATACAGGGTGTCAATTTTAAAACTTACAATGGGATATACCTCGTGAACGGAAAGAGATATCAAAAAAATTTCAAAACCGTTTCCAAGGCAGAGAGGGGGAACTAAAATGACATGACGTATCAGAAGCAGGGGATGGCCACTTAAATTTTTGTAGGTGGAGTAGGGTGTTGATGGGGGTGCTTTCTCTCTCATGTCATTTTGGTTCCCCCTTTCTACCCTAGAAGCGGTTTTGAAATTCTTTTAATATCTCATTCCGTTCACGAGGTACAGCCCGTTGTGTGTTTTAAAATTGACACCCTGTATAGGCAATGTCATGAATATCGAAATCTCGCTAAAGAAGACTAAGGACGTTGTAGTGCTATGATACGAAAGATGATTAGGAAAGCCACACATGCAAAAGATTTTCGAACTTTGATTACTTATTGTGTTTCGTTTAAACGCTGTATATTTAATGTAGTAATTTTATAACCACAATAATTTTTGTATGTTTTTCCAATAAACACCGTAAAATTGGTATTGTAACTTGTTTTTTGTGAATTGTATTAGACTTGTCAGTTGTAAATATACCAAGAAAACATTCTTAGTTTTATTTCTGGGGACTTTCATTTGTAGTTACCGATTTATTCTATATTAGGGTATATCATGAGGTGATTATATGGAAGGGTATTCGATAGACGGAGCTAGTTTAGTCCATGCTATCTAAAAAAGGCTTGCACTATTTTGTAGTAATATATTATTAGAAGCATCGTTTTTCTACATGAATAAGGATGTGAAATTAGTTCGAGAGATTTTAAATAGATGGCGCTAGTTATAGTATATCATCGTACTCACTGTAGGGTACTTAAGCAAGTGTCCAGATAAGGGAGAGGATGGCGGGATTATTAGAAACTCTCTTCGTTTTCCTGCATGAATTTCTGAAGTTTTGAGATAAGATAATAAAAAGAAATTAGTTCGAGAGATTTTGATTAGATGGCGCTAGTTATAGTATACCATCATTGTCCTCACTGCAGAGTACTTAGGAAAGTGTCCAGATAAGGGAGAGGATGGTGGGATTATTAGAAACTCTCTTCGTTTTCCTGCATGAATTTCTGAAGTTTTGAGATAAAATAATAAAACGATATTAGTTCGAGAGATTTTGATTAGATGGCGCTAGTTATAGTATACCATCATTGTCCTCACTGCAGAGTACTTAGGAAAGTGTCCAGATAAGGGAGAGGATGGTGGGATTATTAGAAACTCTCTTCGTTTTCCTGCATGAATTTCTGAAGTTTTGAGATAAAATAATAAAAAGAAATGAGTTCGAGAGATTTTGATTAGATGGCGCTAGTTATAGTATACCATGATTGTCCTCACTGCAGAGTACTTAGGAAAGTGTCCAGATAAGGGAGAGGATGGTGGGATTATTAGAAACTCTCTTCGTTTTCCTGCATGAATTTCTGAAGTTTTGAGATAAAATAATAAAACGATATTAGTTCGAGAGATTTTGATTAGATGGCGCTAGTTATAGTATACCATGATTGTCCTCACTGCAGAGTACTTAGGAAAGTGTCCAGATAAGGGAGAGGATGGTGGGATTATTAGAAACTCTCTTCGTTTCCTGCATGAATTTCTGAAGTTTTGAGATAAAATAATAAAACGATATTAGTTCGAGAGATTTTGATTAGATGGCGCTAGTTATAGTATACCATGATTGTCCTCACTGCAGAGTACTTAGGACAGTGTCCAGATAAGGGAGAGGATGGTGGGATTATTAGAAACTCTCTTCGTTTTCCTGCATGAATTTCTGAAGTTTTGAGATAAAATAATAAAACGATATTAGTTCGAGAGATTTTGATTAGATGGCGCTAGTTATAGTATACCATGATTGTCCTCACTGCAGAGTACTTAGGACAGTGTCCAGATAAGGGAGAGGATGGTGGGATTATTAGAAACTCTCTTCGTTTTCCTGCATGAATTTCTGAAGTTTTGAGATAAAATAATAAAACGATATTAGTTCGAGAGATTTTGATAAGATGGCGCTAGTTATAGTATACCATGATTGTCCTCACTGCAGAGTACTTAGGAAAGTGTCCAGATAAGGGAGAGGATGGTGGGATTATTAGAAACTCTCTTCGTTTTCCTGCAAGAATTTCTGAAGTTTTGAGATAAAATAATAAAACGATATTAGTTCGAGAGATTTTGATTAGTTGGCGCTAGTTATAGTATACCATGATTGTCCTCACTGCAGAGTACTTAGGAAAGTGTCCAGATAAGGGAGAGGATGGTGGGATTATTAGAAACTCTCTTCGTTTTCCTGCATGAATTTCTGAAGTTTTGAGATAAAATAATAAAACGATATTAGTTCGAGAGATTTTGATAAGATGGCGCTAGTTATAGTATACCATCATTGTCCTCACTGCAGAGTACTTAGGAAAGTGTCCAGATAAGGGAGAGGATGGTGGGATTATTAGAAACTCTCTTCGTTTTCCTGCATGAATTTCTGAAGTTTTGAGATAAAATAATAAAACGATATTAGTTCGAGAGATTTTGATTAGATGGCGCTAGTTATAGTATACCATGATTGTCCTCACTGCAGAGTACTTAGGAAAGTGTCCAGATAAGGGAGAGGATGGTGGGATTATTAGAAACTCTCTTCGTTTTCCTGCATGAATTTCTGAAGTTTTGAGATAAAATAATAAAACGATATTAGTTCGAGAGATTTTGATTGGATGGCGCTAGTTATAGTATACCATGATTGTCCTCACTGCAGAGTACTTAGGAAAGTGTCCAGATAAGGAAGAGGATGGTGGGATTATTAGAAACTCTCTTCGTTTTCCTGCATGAATTTCTGAAGTTTTGAGATAAAATAATAAAACGATATTAGTTCGAGAGATTTTGATTAGATGGCGCTAGTTATAGTATACCATGATTGTCCTCACTGCAGAGTACTTAGGAAAGTGTCCAGATAAGGGAGAGGATGGCGGGATTATTAGAAACTCTCTTCGTTTCCTGCATGAATTTCTGAAGTTTTGAGATAAAATAATAAAACGATATTAGTTCGAGAGATTTTGATTAGATGGCGCTAGTTATAGTATACCATGATTGTCCTCACTGCAGAGTACTTAGGAAAGTGTCCAGATAAGGGAGAGGATGGTGGGATTATTAGAAACTCTCTTCGTTTTCCTGCATGAATTTCTGAAGTTTTGAGATAAAATAATAAAAAGAAATGAGTTCGAGAGATTTTGATTAGATGGCGCTAGTTATAGTATACCATGATTGTCCTCACTGCAGAGTACTTAGGAAAGTGTCCAGATAAGGAAGAGGATGGTGGGATTATTAGAAACTCTCTTCGTTTTCCTGCATGAATTTCTGAAGTTTTGAGATAAAATAATAAAACGATATTAGTTCGAGAGATTTTGATTAGATGGCGCTAGTTATAGTATACCATGATTGTCCTCACTGCAGAGTACTTAGGAAAGTGTCCAGATAAGGAAGAGGATGGTGGGATTATTAGAAACTCTCTTCGTTTTCCTGCATGAATTTCTGAAGTTTTGAGATAAAATAATAAAACGATATTAGTTCGAGAGATTTTGATTAGATGGCGCTAGTTATAGTATACCATGATTGTCCTCACTGCAGAGTACTTAGGAAAGTGTCCAGATAAGGGAGAGGATGGCGGGATTATTAGAAACTCTCTTCGTTTCCTGCATGAATTTCTGAAGTTTTGAGATAAAATAATAAAAAGATATTAGTTCGAGAGATTTTGATTAGATGGCGCTAGTTATAGTATACCATGATTGTCCTCACTGCAGAGTACTTAGGAAAGTGTCCAGATAAGGGAGAGGATGGCGGGATTATTAGAAACTCTCTTCGTTTTCCTGCATGAATTTCTGAAGTTTTGAGATAAAATAATAAAACGATATTAGTTCGAGAGATTTTGATTAGATGGCGCTAGTTATAGTATACCATGATTGTCCTCACTGCAGAGTACTTAGGACAGTGTCCAGATAAGGGAGAGGATGGTGGGATTATTAGAAACTCTCTTCGTTTTCCTGCATGAATTTCTGAAGTTTTGAGATAAAATAATAAAACGATATTAGTTCGAGAGATTTTGATTAGATGGCGCTAGTTATAGTATACCATGATTGTCCTCACTGCAGAGTACTTAGGACAGTGTCCAGATAAGGGAGAGGATGGTGGGATTATTAGAAGCTCTCTTCGTTTTCCTGCAAGAATTTCTGAAGTTTTGAGATAAAATAATAAAACGATATTAGTTCGAGAGATTTTGATTAGATGGCGCTAGTTATAGTATACCATCATTGTCCTCACTGCAGAGTACTTAGGAAAGTGTCCAGATAAGGGAGAGGATGGTGGGATTATTAGAAACTCTCTTCGTTTTCCTGCATGAATTTCTGAAGTTTTCAGATAAAATAATAAAACGATATTAGTTCGAGAGATTTTGATTAGATGGCGCTAGTTATAGTATACCATCATTGTCCTCACTGCAGAGTACTTAGGAAAGTGTCCAGATAAGGGAGAGGATGGTGGGATTATTAGAAACTCTCTTCGTTTTCCTGCATGAATTTCTGAAGTTTTGAGATAAAATAATAAAACGATATTAGTTCGAGAGATTTTGATTAGATGGCGCTAGTTATAGTATACCATCATTGTCCTCACTGCAGAGTACTTAGGAAAGTGTCCAGATAAGGGAGAGGATGGTGGGATTATTAGAAACTCTCTTCGTTTTCCTGCATGAATTTCTGAAGTTTTGAGATAAAATAATAAAAAGAAATGAGTTCGAGAGATTTTGATTAGATGGCGCTAGTTATAGTATACCATGATTGTCCTCACTGCAGAGTACTTAGGACAGTGTCCAGATAAGGGAGAGGATGGTGGGATTATTAGAAACTCTCTTCGTTTTCCTGCATGAATTTCTGAAGTTTTGAGATAAAATAATAAAACGATATTAGTTCGAGAGATTTTGATTAGATGGCGCTAGTTATAGTATACCATGATTGTCCTCACTGCAGAGTACTTAGGACAGTGTCCAGATAAGGGAGAGGATGGCGGGATTATTAGAAACTCTCTTCGTTTTCCTGCAAGAATTTCTGAAGTTTTGAGATAAAATAATAAAACGATATTAGTTCGAGAGATTTTGATTAGATGGCGCTAGTTATAGTATACCATCATTGTCCTCACTGCAGAGTACTTAGGAAAGTGTCCAGATAAGGGAGAGGATGGTGGGATTATTAGAAACTCTCTTCGTTTTCCTGCATGAATTTCTGAAGTTTTCAGATAAAATAATAAAACGATATTAGTTCGAGAGATTTTGATTAGATGGCGCTAGTTATAGTATACCATCATTGTCCTCACTGCAGAGTACTTAGGAAAGTGTCCAGATAAGGGAGAGGATGGTGGGATTATTAGAAACTCTCTTCGTTTTCCTGCATGAATTTCTGAAGTTTTCAGATAAAATAATAAAACGATATTAGTTCGAGAGATTTTGATTAGATGGCGCTAGTTATAGTATACCATCATTGTCCTCACTGCAGAGTACTTAGGAAAGTGTCCAGATAAGGGAGAGGATGGTGGGATTATTAGAAACTCTCTTCGTTTTCCTGCATGAATTTCTGAAGTTTTGAGATAAAATAATAAAACGATATTAGTTCGAGAGATTTTGATTGGATGGCGCTAGTTATAGTATACCATGATTGTCCTCACTGCAGAGTACTTAGGAAAGTGTCCAGATAAGGGAGAGGATGGTGGGATTATTAGAAACTCTCTTCGTTTTCCCGCATGAATTTCTGAAGTTTTGAGATAAAATAATAAAACGATATTAGTTCGAGAGATTTTGATTAGATGGCGCTAGTTATAGTATACCATGATTGTCCTCACTGCAGAGTACTTAGGAAAGTGTCCAGATAAGGGAGAGGATGGTGGGATTATTAGAAACTCTCTTCGTTTTCCTGCATGAATTTCTGAAGTTTTCAGATAAAATAATAAAACGATATTAGTTCGAGAGATTTTGATTAGATGGCGCTAGTTATAGTATACCATCATTGTCCTCACTGCAGAGTACTTAGGAAAGTGTCCAGATAAGGGAGAGGATGGTGGGATTATTAGAAACTCTCTTCGTTTTCCTGCATGAATTTCTGAAGTTTTGAGATAAAATAATAAAACGATATTAGTTCGAGAGATTTTGATTAGATGGCGCTAGTTATAGTATACCATCATTGTCCTCACTGCAGAGTACTTAGGAAAGTGTCCAGATAAGGGAGAGGACGGTGGGATTATTAGAAACTCTCTTCGTTTTCCTGCGTTAATATCTGAATTTTTGAGATAAAATAATAAAAAGAAATTAGTTCCGAGATATTCTAAATAGATGGCACTAGTTATAGTATACCACCATCGTACTCACTGTAGGGTAATTAAGAAAGCGTCCAGATAAGGATACAGATGGTATTGAGGGAATGAAACAATAGTTTTTATGTCAATTTTATTCAGGATGATCAAAAAATATGAATACAATCCTAATTAAATCTAAAACTACTTAGATCTACTAAAGGCACAGCAAGCGTACTTATCGTACAAAGGTTAAATCTAAAATTACAATTGTAGATTGTGAGAAGTCTGTACAAAATAACGTAGGTAGAAGTCAATTACAAAGTAATCAATATTTTATTTAAGATATGAATAAAGCGAATCAGAACCATTGCAATAATTGAAGCCTAGTACAGCACAATGCAATTTGTTATTAGTAAAATTGTCGAGATATTGATTCGCGCATACATTACATAGATTGAAGTGGGCCATTCAAAATCTGAGAAATAGTACATAAGAAAATCTAATCCATACAACACTTTTTTATCCCAACTAACGCCATACTAATAAATGGTGGCTAAATTTTCAGTTCAAAATAATCTCGATGGATAACTAGTTGAAAAATATTTTCTTTTAAGGTAAAAAATATCAAGTACAGTGCCAGTCTTGGTACAATATTAAAGTGATGTTTTCCATTTGTTCAATAAATTCCCGAGGGTTTATGTTGTTTCAACGTGGTAAATTGGTATACCTAATACCAGTTATTATTTTATTTCAGCTTTAATAATATTTCAAATTAGAGCATAGATTCAGCATGAATTCAACTTTTCTCCCACTATAATGTAATTTCAAAATAATGTCACCATTTGGAAGTAAAGTTTTTACGATAGAATCACAACTAATTCAATACCAGCTATTCGAGTTTAGGTACGACGTCTTTGATCTATTTCCCTTGTATTCGCGTCAAATCTCGACTTCCGAAACGTCGTACGGCTGCTTGGAGTCGCTTGAGACCTGTACTTTGGTAGCTGGTGAATTAGCTGTGTTAATACAAAAGAAATTGTAATTAATTGAGTATTATTTTCGGACAAAAACATAGTTCGTGATGCTTTTGTGTTTGAATTCTAAATTTCTGCAAAGGTTCTGATGCACTACCCAATAGAAATATATCACGTTTACAACAGAATAAATAACGCGTGTCCGATGTGATTGAACACAACAAATATAATTTAACCAAATCATTAAGTACAACATATATATATATGAAACAGAAAAATTTAAAAATGGCTCGATACAGTCAAAAAGCCCAGCAACGTATGACAAATTTCCCAAACTAGTGATGGACAATGGACTTGCTTCACAATAACACTTACTAGTACAATAAATGACTAGCGTAAGGGAAATAATGTCACTAACATTTAAATATGAAGCTAGTCCATTAAAACTATATAGCCAAAACAAAAACTTCAATCATTGGCAAACTTTACAAATGACTAGATCAAGTCATGATTGGTTAAAAAAAGTACAAAATTAACAACTGAGATCAACAAGACAATCTAACGTAACCTTCAACAAAATTTGTCATACTTTGATGAGATATTTACTGAACGTATGAATAATCGTTATGGCATAATATGTACAGGGTACACAAGGAAAACGATCATCTAGAAAATACTAAATATTTTGCTACTTAACCTCAAAGGACACATGCATTTTGTTTTGCTTCTTTGGTATTGTGGTAATAAATGTGATTCAACTCTATACATTGTCTTTTATCCTAGAGCTTCAAAATTATACGTATTAAACTGATTAGTGTAAAATTAATCCAGAGCTAAAACACTAATAATATCAATAGTACTGAAAGTTATGTGACTGTTTAAACTAATAATACAATAAATTAGCTGTTTCAACCCTTACCAGGTGAAATTCTATCCTAGAGAATGGGATACTGGCAGCGTTTTCCAATACGCGTTTGTAGTTGTCATGTCATGTCACACATCACCTGTCACAACAAACATTACACACGCGACACGTCAAATTTCACGCATGTCTGTAATCAAATCT
Organism: Lochmaea capreae; assembly: GCA_949126875.1. Lineage (NCBI taxonomy): Eukaryota > Metazoa > Arthropoda > Insecta > Coleoptera > Chrysomelidae > Lochmaea > Lochmaea capreae. The sequence continues at coordinate 4,982,611 of OX421402.1, forward strand.
TGCAAATTCTGATTGAACTGAAATTTGTCGTACACATTTAGTTTGAATGCCAATGCATGGTTAGCAAACGACTACTACATATGGAGCAATACAACCTACAATGCAATATGTCTGGATCGGAGGAATGTGCAAGTGAGACCAAGCTGATCAATGATTTCTCCAGATCGCATTCCCAAGTAAATATATAGTTATGTTTCCTTGGGATTGCGTTCCGAAGACATTATTGAGCAGCCGCGTCTTAGTTGCGTATGCCTCAGATCAAAATATATTGCATTGTAGGTTGTATTGCTCCATGTCAAGCAGATGTTTGCTAACCATTCATTGTACGACAAATTTCAGCTCAATCGGAAATTGCAAGATTTGAATTTGAAACGATATCTGTACGGTTAATGTTCGCTTCGTGTGTAGAAGACCTAAATCAACAATATGTAAACAAGATGCAATTAATACTGTTTTTTTCCTAAAATAAACGTTGATATGAAGTTCCGTTCCAAAAATTGTCATTATACAGTTTCGGCAAATAATTATGTTCCGTATGGCCCATTAATTGAGAGAAAGCTATAGAATTACAGAGAGACAATGTCTAGAGAAGTGGGCGTTTCGTGGAGGGGAAGTATGCTGTTCTCTCTTGAACATATATAATTTTATGTATAGAGCTCACTGTTGCTCCTATAAGAGATTCTACATATGGAAGTTAAATATATGCCGAACCTTTGAACTTTGAACACTTTTTATACACACCCTGTATAAAATGAAAAATTTTTCAACATAGATTCAAATACGTCTGACCTTGCTAAAAGCAACCGAACAGAAACCATTTTCATATCTTTAAGGGTATCCTCGTAAAAAAAATAATTTATAAGAGTCTGCAACGGTGAAATTTTCATGATTTTACTATAAGTATTTTGCCATATACAGATAGTTTTAACTCGTCGCGGGACACCCTGTATATGTTAATACTTTCATTTCATAAACTATTATAATAAAAATAGAGTTTGTGTCTAGAAAATCTCGTTTCCTTGAGTTACCTATACATAGGGTGATTCAAAATTATCTACACTCAGTTTTAGAGAAGTTATATCCAAAAATAATAACAAATAAAATATATACATATTGACTCAAAAATTAATAACACATTGAATAATATCCGAGGCATTTTGAAATATTCTACGTTATCAACAGCGAACTGCGCCTCCGAAAACTTTTGAGGTTTTGTCTTTTTTGTGTGCCTATTTTAGAATATTTCAATGCTTCAAACAAACAAAAATCTTAATAATAAAGTTTCAACAATATGCAGGTTGTCTGTTTAAAATTATACTAAATATATAATTATATACACAAGTGTTACAGACAAAAATTAGAAAAATAAATAAATTTAATGGTTTCGTTTTATAAAGATTTTTGATTAAAAAGAAATTGTACACTCAAAACGTTTAGTCGTTGCCAGTGTAATGAGTGACATGAACAGAGTTGGCCTGGAAACAATATTATAATATGAGATATCAAACAAAACTCTGGTTACGTGATTATTTACACTGGCAAAGATGACTTTCTTTTGGTGTACTATACTTATATTCCCAAAAGTAGTTTAAAACTTTGGTTCACCCTGTAGAATTAAAAGAGGTATAAAATAACTTTTTGAGCACCCAAAAAATAATTAATAGAGGTTCTAGAGTTTTGTCTTCAAAAGTTTTGTGTTCTTTTGCGTTTAGTATCCATTGCATCCAGTATGGGTTGCCTCTTGATTTCATACCTTTTCCGTAGTTCGTCTATCTCTCTCTCCATGTCTAAATCCAAAGTGTTCATCCTTTGTTGTAATTCTTCATAACTTAAATACTTCAGCTAAAAAAATATTTTGAACAGAAGTTTGGGAACAATAAATAAGTGTTGTATACTTACAAATTCAAAATCTCCCTCATTAAAAGGCTGATATGGGAGTTTTTGTTCAGTGGGTTGAGCCTGTTGTTGAATTGGAGCTGGTTCTGCTAATTTTACCTGGAAATTACTCTGGAAATTTTGTTGTTCAGTAGTACTTTCAGGAAAATCCAATGTTATAGGACTAGCAACCCCATTGCCCTAAAATAAATAACACCATAATTAACCACAAATCAAACGGCACAATATATCTGTCACAACTTACCTTAACCTCAGCATCTTTTTTGTCAAAATGATCTAAAAACATTGGTCTATACTTTTTGCCACCCTGAGAATTTGTATCATGACCTGCAATAAAATTTTAAATATATCACTACTTATGGATGGACATCGTAAAAGCTAAATATGATTCAGGTTTGAAATTAAATATACTTTCAAAAAATATATAACTGTTACCTACGTTTCATGGTTTGATCGTCCACGTCATTATTGATTACCATAGTTCCTAGCTCTGACTCGAGTTCTACCAAAGTGCCACTTGGTGACATGGATATTAAGGTACCACCTTTACCAGGAACTAAAGTACCGTCATCAGTGCACGAAACCATCGTTTGATTTACTAAGGCAGCGTCTTCGTCCTAAAATAATTGTACTATTAGATATACCCCTAGATTTCCTGAAGATAAACCAAATTAAATAACAACAGCCTTGTCACACCCAGTTTTATCCAACTTATTATGTACTAGTACAGTCTATACTTACAGATTCATCGTTGGTATTTTTATTCAGTCCTTGTACATTTGCAGCTGTGTGTATGTTTTTGTAAGTTTGATTCTCTCTTATTTCATGAGCTTCTTGTATCATAGTGTTCAAAATATTCGGGGGTTTGGCATTTTCTATAAATAAATCATCATTTCATAAATATTTTTGTTAGCAAGTTATATTGCTTGGAGAAGGTGAATCTCTGAAACTATTCTGAAAATATGATGAATCAACTTACTAATAAATTCGTGAGTTAAAAGGTCACTGGCAGAGGCGCGTTCCTCGGGATTTTTGATTAAACAAATACTAACTAAGTCTATAAATTCTGCACTCCACTTATCAGGTTCCCTAAACGAAGGCGGAGGTTTTGTAGGTATCATAAATATAGCCCTCATGGGGTGAATATCGCCATAAGGAGGTTTGCCTTCGGCCATTTCTAAGGCAGTTATTCCGAGACTCCATATGTCAGCCACACAATCATAACCTATTTCTTGAATCACTTCAGGTGCCATCCAGAATGGGGTCCCTGTATCAATAAAAACAATTTAGCAGAAGTTAGGAATTACGAATGATATTAAGTCTCTTTTCAAATAGTTTTGAATTTTGTTTTATTCATTAAATAAGTAGAATGATTCATTTCCTTTTGTGTATCTTGTTACAGAATATATACATTCTTACATTATATTATTGCTATTTTTTATTTAAACAAGTTATAGAGGAAGGTCAAATAGACCCACTCACCACCATGATCCATTTAAAAATCAGGCATAATTGAAAATGGACAATTTTCAAGACCTTGTGGTAGAAACTTATATTTAAACAAATGACAGAATAAAATATTTTCAAACTTCAAACACCTGCGAAAGCCATTTTTTAATCTTATTTTGTTTAGAATTTAAAAGTGTTTAAAATTTGTCACATTATCTTGGGACATCTTGTATTTCTGATCATTCCAAAAGTTTAATAATGGATTTTGAGTTTATTATTTGTACACATTAAATTCTGCACGCCATTGTACTTTTTATAGCTCATAAAAAAGTTTTTACTCTCAACTGTAGAATGTGCTATTGTTCAATTTTTTTTTGTAAACATAATTATAATGATGATAAGGGATGGGTAATTTAGATATAATTAATTACCACCTATAACTCATATTGATTGATAAATCAAAAATGCATACTATGTAAATTTTATAAGGACTTGTTCCATGACCACTTGGTTGGAAAGCTACATTATGGAATGTTATTATCTGATAGGTGCATCCTGTCTACCACAAATTATCAGTTTGTTTACTAAGGTCATGTGCAAAGGAATAAATGATAAGATTTTTATATAAAAGCCAAGGAGATAAAAATATTTATGTAAATTATTTCCTTACATCACAATTCTGTAATAAAATTGTTTTAAAATTGATAATTTATCAAAATGTAGATAAAATATTTAGTAGTAGATGTTTCCATTGTCGGTTTAAGGTAGTTCACTGACCATTTTTTCTGCAAAATTTAACTTGAACAAGTCAAGAGAAATAGACCTTGTATACTTTGCTGTTAACAATAGCATACAGAATAATTAACAATTTATTACAGAACCCACACATCTAAAACAACAAACTAAATATTTATAGCTAAAATGAAGAACTGAATTCTTAAGGAGAAACATCTTTACAACTGCTACAATAATACAAGACAGTGTTGATAATGTTGTTATCTATTGTTTTTATATTTAAAATGTGATAAGAATTATTTATTACTTCCAGTTAATTAATTAGTAATAATAACTGCCTAGTAGACATTAGATATAATGTTTAAATTTAGTTGGAACATAACTGAATACATAATAATAAATTCAAGTAAATCAAAAGCTAAAAGTTGCAAACAAAAAATGTAATAGATAATCACCATCATCTTTAAGAATACATCTAATATTTAATATACTAACAAGTGTCTAAGGGTTCTATACACATCTTAAGATTAATAGTATAGCAGCCTAGTGAGTACAAAATACAAGACATGTATAATCTCAAGTTTTTTTGCAAATAAGCTGAAATAGATCTTCATTAGATGACTATAATGTATCTAAGTTTTGTTTCAACAAAACAATATAATCAGATTTAAAATAACTTACCAATCACAGTATTTCTCTTAGCCATAGTGTCAGTCAGTTGTCCAGCCACACCAAAATCCGCTAATTTGGCATGCCCTTCAGAATTTAACAAAATATTACCAGCTTTAATATCCCTGTGTATTTTTCTCCTTAAATGTAAATACTCTAGGCCTTTTAGAGTATCAGATAAAATTGTAGCAATTTCATCTTCACCCAAAGTCTTTTTTCTTAATCTCATTATATCTGATACTGATCCAGCACCACAATACTCCATAACGATCCATAGATCTGTATTTTTGAAGTAACTTCCATAATATTTTACAACATAGGTACTGTCACATTGTTGCATAATTGAGATTTCTTTTATAATTTCTTGAAGATCTGTGTCTACAGGTACTTGTTTTATTGCTAACACTTGGCCAGACTCTTTGTGAAGTGCTTTGTACACGCTTCCATATGATCCCTCTCCTAGTTTGCATATTATATCAAACACTTCTTCAGGTTGACGAGTCAAACTTTCTTCAGATAACTTCTTCAATTCACTGAAATAAATAATAGCTATAATTAGTACTACATATAATACTTTTATTTTGATTTATTTGTTGCAATCAGTTCAACAGATAATGACAATTTTTTAGATTTTGTAGTAAATATTCCATCAATAGTGAATGAAAGTAAAACTTATACTATATGCATCTTATGAAGAATTTTTATCAAGTTTTTAGTGTAAATAAAATTGTTGAATTGTTTGATTGATACATACATTCAGATATTAAAGTGAAATTTCTTTATTTTTAATTCTAAAGATCAGACATATTGGACTTTTTGTTGACAGAAGATATTTTATATTGCATTTTATACTTAGGGAAACATAAAAATGTACAGTTTTATTTGGGGTGCACACAATACATCAACATGGTACAGTGATACTGAAGGGTTAAGATAAACAAGATAGATATAGATACAATTGAAAAAAAATCTGTAAAATTAGTATTATTAACACTGCTGAGGATTGAAGTGCCTTATTTGTTTCATTTTCATAGTTTTTAAAAAAAATTTGGTAAATTAATGCGATTGTATTGTTTTATATGATTTCATTCAAGTTTCAAATAAAAATGTAGATAACTGTTGCTCTTGTAGTCTCGTTAGTGTTCCATCAGGTATCAATGAAAAATAAAAAAGCCAGTCTAAATTTATATTTCCTTCAATAACCTCAAATGTTCCGAGTAAAACGTGGATTATAAACTGAAAATAAATATTCCTCTTTGATGTTACAATTTACTTCTGTTCAAAATAGAGAGAATAAAATAAAAATAGGTTATTTTCATTTCAACACATTTAGGAACATCCTGACACTAGATATCACTACATTATTATTGTACTAACCTTTTGGAAGACATCTTATGTTATAAGTGATAACGATTTTGAGAAGATGAACTAAACGAGCATATCATGTTTAACAATAAACTTATAATAAATCGTTTTGTTATTATTTTCTTACAACTCCATGTTGACTTGACTTGCAACTACCATCACTAGTTTTGACTTTGACTTTGACGTACTAATTTAAACTTCTGTCAAAAGTTATGTTTGGACACTGATATCTATGAACAAGTAGTACAAGCTTACCCTTAGTATATGCAACAAATATTACGAGAATATGATTAACTGGTTCCGTACCCATTTGAATACTCTAAAGTTGAATTTATAAAACTGTAGGGATAGTAAGGACTATTTATCCTTTAAGGCATACCAATTAAATCAATAACACACATAAATTAACCGCTGCATAGTTAGTACAAGTATAAATTTCTATATTTCCCGAAGAAACTCCGAGTCTATATTTATTTAAATGTTGAAGGATACTAAATATAAATAATGTAAATCGACTTTTAGGGAAAGGAATTTTCGCTTAAATTAATTATGGGATATTTAAGAGAAGACAAGTGCACTGCAGAATTAATTGATATTCAAACAGCTTTACAATACTTTGTTTCAAAAGATATAATCAACAGACCCATCTTCTCTCAGACATCATCTCTGTCATCTAAACCATTAGAACATCCTATCTATCAAACGCATCTAAGTTGATGGAATCTAACAGTAAGGATCTTAAGGCTATTAAATTAATTAAAAGTATAAAACAAATCATGAGAACCTGGAGAAATTGGGAGAATACCTATATGGGTATAAGATAGATTTCATAATAAAAGACTTACTGTCGTAATAATTAAGATGAAAATATATATACAGTGTTAAATGGGTAGAAAAAATAACTATTTATATTAGATAGACCTCTTCGAATGTTAGGGCAGGGATAATCGGCAAATATGGACCGGCTTAAGTATTTTTTGGTGTTGTTTAACCTCTAGATTTTCTCCTTTTTCAATAGCTGGACATTCCCGTTTCCAAATATCATTTTCGCTCCGTATCCCCACCTGACAATAGCTCTAGCGGCAAACGTTTTGTTTTTGTAAAGAATATTTATTTGTTTGGGTCTGAAAATATTCTTGATTTTGTGAAGCAATTTGGAACGATTCAACTAATAACATTTTGATTATTCGTTTAAGTTGTATTTAGAAAATTGTGATTCGATATTAAAAGAAAATGCAAAAAGGTGTTCACAATAAATCGCTTCACATTTAAAATAGTTAACAACTTTATCTCAGTCAATAATCTTTGATTTTTTTTAAATATTTGGAACTAATTTGTATAATTTCTCTTTGATTTGTAACAAACTATACATATAATATTCAGGCAATCAGATAATTCCCCACAAAAAAACTGTATAAAACTCATTAAAAATGTTCTGCTAATCATAATAATTACTATAAAAGATAACGAATGTTCAAATTAAAACAAGGTTGAAATTGGTCGATTTAAGTGCACCGCCGGACGACCGACTCCGTTCGAGTTTAAAAGTGAAAAGGCAAAGAAATGCTTTGTGATCCGTATAGTTTGGGTGTGCTCCATTTAGGTCATACAGAGCAAGTAAAGTACGCGGACAATGACCAAGCGCTGTAATAACAGGTTTGCTCTAGTGCGGGTGGATGCTGATGCTGCATAACTATGGACCACGGTAAAATGAAATGCGCCTGCCGCGCTTTCTTATAGTGATGGGAACAACGTCGTCGTTTAATAATTATAGTTATTTTAGTTACAGCAAGTTTTCTATAAAAATAAAAACAGTTTTCTAAGTGTAAAATTATTACATTAGTTTTGATATTATTTATTCGAAATATGCAATATTATAAAAATTCTGGGTAGGTATCTAATCATTTTTATTATTTTACATCAAATTGGGATCTTTACAATAAGGATTATACTCCCCCTAAACTACACTAGTTCATTGAGCTTTTCTAAGCATTCCCGTACCATTTTAGAACTCAGTGCTTCAAAGACTGTTTGGCTATCCGACATCATGATAATCCTTTGCCATCAGAATGTTCAGTTCCTGGCCCATACACTCTTATCTCATTCTCTTTTATTACTTCAGAGCAATATGTATATCCTTGGATGGTATTATTTCAAGTGCCACTTCTTCTTCTAGTATCTTTATGAGACAGTAAGGAAAGTACCATTTAAGAAAGTCAATAGAGTTCATCACCAGAGTAGTTCAGATGATTATGTACTTCTACTAGCCTTTCCACAACTACCATTGAAGATCTATTGTGTGTCTTCATATTATGTTTGAGTTCCGTGGCTAGACCCGTCCTTATGACTAGACTTCTAATGCCAAACGTCAGGTCATCCATATATTGGTAGGGTTGTGTTTTTTTCCTCATCGTCTAATCAGTCTACGGTGCCCTGTTAGGAACCCAACAAAGATCCAGCCTATTCTGGAACTTTGGAGACGGTTCTATGATGATCTATTTGGTCTCCCTTATTCCCGGAGCCTTCTTACACCATTCCCGAATAACATACAAGGCAGTGGAGAAATCGGCAGCGTTGGGAAGATCGTTTAATATTAGTTGAGCCATCACCCTTTCCTACGGATTACTTCAGCAGAGAGAGAGGGGTTTGTCTGAATGTTAATGAAAATAACTTTTCCAAGACTTTTGAAAATGGATTATATACAAAGGCTTGTGGATTATGTTTCGTAACTTCAAAAAATAGTCCATACGGATACAGCTTGGAATATAAACAAAATATGCTGTAAGTATGGATCGTGAAAATACCGTTCCTAATATTGACACAAATACACCTCTACTTTCTTGTGTCCGAGGAATTGCGACGGACGGACGCTACGATGTTGCGCTTCGATACCATTTTTTTTTGTAATTGTATACAGGGTTAAAAAATAATTTTAACCCAATAGTAAGATGTTATTTTGAAATAAAATGCTTGTTAAAATTTTAATTGATTAATTTGAAAAACCTGGCTTACACACAGAACCAAAAAAGATATAAAGAGAAATATAAAAATACTTTTTTTTTCATTGTATCACGTCAGGTTTTCGATAAAATTAATAAATTAGCAGTTAAAACATTAAATTTGGCGCTCTCTTCTTGAATTACAAAATAGTATTTACAAAATGCAACACATCCATTCGTAGGACGTTATATGAGATTGGCCGTTATGCTTACAAAATTTTTGCTGAAATTAGAGTTTTTATTTTTAAATAATCTTGTGTCACAAAGGCAGAAAAAAAGAGTTTTAGCAGCCCGAGACTATTAGGTGCACGAGCGAGCCTAGCGAAGCGACAGCTATTGATAGTTAAGTGTTGTTAAAGCGTTTCCTGCATGTGTGACACACAACTGTATTTCGCCAAAAAATAGGAAGATATAATATTGATGTGATAGGTTTTGAGGTGAGGTAAGCGAAAAAAGTGTTACCGTTTTACTTCTGATATTCATTCAATCTTATCAAGAATTTGTGGCTAAAAATATTTATTAAAACGATACATCTTCAAGAAAGTGCTAAAGCATACCTAAGTACCTTTTGTTACATTTGTGGAAACTTTATTATTTCGAAGCAAAAACAAGATATTACTAATTTTGTGCAAAATGCATTATTTGTGTCAAACAATTAAGGCAGTGGACTAATCTCAAAAGACAATCGTTAATTTTTGGTATTGCTATGATGTGGAGGGAGCCAACTAGTCATATTAACGATTGTTATTTTTGCTGTATGAATGTAAAAGGTTTTAATGCAAAAAATAAAATAACATTTGCAAATGTAACTTGCACACGGTTCAGAAATTCATGTACCACACCCAAATTCAATTTCTGATCTAAGTACAACATTTGAAGGAAATTTCGGAAAAATCAGAATTACTACTAGTTATAATTGGATATGAAAATCACGGTTGGAAGCTTTGTGGAGATCTGAAAATTATAACTATATTGTTAGGACAGCAATCAGGATGTACGTATGTATGTATTTTGGGGTAACATTCACTGAGACCTAAAAGATCTATTGTGCCCCCTTACTTCTACTTAGTTTCTGAGGAGACTAGTAGCTCATTTAGTCCTATTTCCCGGAGGAATTTTAGGATATCTGCAGGCTTCAACCTAGGTAATTGTCCCTCCTCCATCCAGTAGTCTCCCAGGTGCTGTGCCCTAGGATTCTGAATTGCTGTGCAGTTCGCAAGTATATGGATGGAGGATTATTCTTCCATTCCACAAAATCTACAATCTTCTTCCTCCACTATTTTGAGCTTTTTAAGGTGCCCATTCAGGCGACAATGTCCCGTTAGAATTCCTCTTAGTGCAGTTTTACTTTGACTTTGCATTCATTTGATCTCAACAGGTTGTGGTCACCCAGAAGAATCTTAGATTGCCTAAGCCCTGCTAGATCTTTCCAATGGTCAGATCTTCTCTTTTCTTCGGCTTTACCTATTTCTTCCAATATTACATTGGAGCTGATTTCGCAAAAGGGTTCCTGCCCCCAAAAGGGTATTTCAGTCCCCCTTTTCGCTAGTTCATCAGCAATCAGGATACACAAAATAGACAACAACTACACTACGTCAAAAAACAATTGAATCCTCGTAATAATCTTGAACCTGGAGCCCAAAATTGATCATAAGAAAATGATAGCTTCAAATACCTGTGCCAAAATGCGCAAGATTATCTGATGCGAACATAAAAAGGGATATTCGTTGGAACACAAATCCGATCTTTGATGAACAATGGAGAATTTGAAGTAACAGTGAATACTACTGAATTAGAAGCTTGGTTGGCGTTCAAAAATGTTGTTAGTGGTTTCTTAGGAAATCACAAACACCCTATCTATGAAAATGTTGTGGCAGCTTTATTGGATCAATATAAAAGATTGGAATGCAATATAAGCCATTTTCTAGATTCACATCTGGACTTTTTTCCTGAAAATCTATGGAAACAAGATACCAAGCTCGATGGAATATAAATATGATGGCTAGTTGTATTTGGAACAAAATAATTTAATTTTTCATTAAAATCCAAAATAAACTATTTTTTTGTAGAATATTCAGATGTGATAAATAAAAAATGTGGGTACTTCTGTGCTTAGAACACTCAAAATTGGTAATAATTATTACTCAAATCAAAACAACGTTCCAAAGTTTTTAATTTGTCGATAATATCAATCCAAAATTGACCGAAAAGGAGTCTTGGAACTGTGGCCTCTAAGGCATTACCGTTGGCTAATCCCTACAAAAACGCATATTAGTCTCTTGAGCATTAGTAAACATAGGCATCGAACGGAAGCGGAACTGGTGCTACAACAAATTAAAATGATAAAAGTTTCTTGTTTGTTTTTCCGTTGGATTTCAGGTTTGACACAGTAATTGTCAAAATTCCATTGAAAACAAAAATATTATTTTTTATTAGTTTTGGAAACCAGTAGCGTCACTAAGGAAAAATTAAGATCGAAATAAATTTCACTTGAAGTTAGAGAGCGTTTATTCCAAGTATTTTATGTATATTAGTCCGAACTTCCCTGTACACTACAATCAGAAAAGAATAGCAGACTTGATGATATTTAACTGTTACACAATCAATATTTCTTATGTGATAAAACTAACCTATTTAGCATTGAAATTGTAAATTTTCTTTATAAGAGTTCGTTAAGGAGCACGATTTTTCCTTCAATGTCTCCTTTTGAATCTAAAGTAATAAGTTTTAAGGACAATATGTGATTCTGATAGGTGATCAGAGATAAAAAAGATAAGATAAGTACTGAATCAAATTGAATTATTTCTAGCGACAAACTATAAAATCCTTTGTGAAATAACTACTATATTTCTTGTTAAGGATCTTTATTAGTTATTTATAAAGTTGGTAACATTTACATGCTGCTTTTTTGGAAGGGTAAAAACCAAAATTGAACTAACTCAATTCATTGCATAATCCTATAGAGGTGCTAAGTACAAAACAAGTTTTTGCTTAGTTGAGCGTATGAGTGACTTTTCAAGAAGTCGTCCAATAAATTTCACACGGTGGATCAATCACTATCTTTATGCCTTCTCATTCTTAACTTCTTGTTGTTATTTATATCTTTGTTAACAGGTCAGTCAAACAAAATTTATAAACTGCCCATTTTTTAACAGGCTTTTTAAATTTGAAGATTTACTTTTTTAAAATTTTTTGGAGTGACGAGTGACTTTTCAACGTTTTAGTTAAGTTTTTAGACTACAATCAATAAAGTATTTAGAATTTTCTTCCGACTGTCTTTTCAGAGACTGTCTGAAATGCATTTGGCCAAACGGTCATTTGTTTTTAACCAATTAGACCATGGTCACTTCATATTTTACCTATACAATAAGATAGTTCATCTAAATGATCACATTTTGTCTCCGGCAGTTCAAGTAGTTGAGTCATGGTGGTAATTGGAAAAATGAACAATTTTTAAGGCACTTTGCCTAAATTTTCAAGGTCAGATTTTGACGTTTGACGTTTACATACCAATAACTTCGATTTGAGTACACTCGAAAAACTGGGAATTTTCAAATTTAAACGACAAATTTCAAGAATTCAAAGCAGACTTTCGAATTTATTGGATAATATACAGGGTGTAGATGTAATTTTGTGTCCACCTAACCAAATTAACTTTCATCCAAAAGTTCCTCCTAAGGAAGCTAGCACCCTTTGAAGATGACGCTGTTTTGTCACTTTTTTGAGCATATTTTTTGCAATCTTGTAGGTAGGTATATATTTTGGGGTAACATGCATTCACTGAGACCTAAAATATCTATTGTACCCCTTTACTTCTACTTAGTTTCTGAGGAGAGTCTCATAGACTAGTAGCTCTTTTAGTCCTATTTCCCGAAGGAATTTTAGGATATCTGCAGGCTTCAACTTAGGTAACTGTCCCTCTTCTATCCAGTAGTCTCCCAGGTACTGTGCCCTAGGATTCTGAATTGCTGTGCAGTTCGCAAGTATGTGGATGGAGGTTTCTTCTTCCATTCCACAAAATCTTCAATCTTCTTCCTCCACTATTTTGAGCTTTTTAAGATGCCCATTCAGGCGACAATGTCCCGTTAGGATTCCTGTTAAAACTCTTAGTGCAGTTTTACTTTGACTTTGCATTCATTTGATCTCAACAGGTTGTAGTCACCCAGAAGAATCTTAGATTGCCTAAGCCCTACTAGATCTTTCCAATGGTCAGATCTTCTCTTTTCTTCGGCTTTACCTATTTCTTCCAATATTACATTGGAGCTGATTCCGCAAAAGGGTTCCGGCCCCCAAAAGGGTATTTCAGTCCCCCTCTTCGCTAGTTCATCTGCTATTTCGTTTCCTTCTATTCCTGTGTGTCCTGGAATCCACAGTAAGGTGACTATATTGCTCTCGCCTAGTTCATTAAGTTTGCCTAGGCATTCCCACACCATTTTGGAACTGATTACACAAGAACTTAGCGCTTTAAAGGCTGCTTGACTATCAGACATTATGATAATTATTTTCCTTGTATATCCTTTGTCAATATTGAACTGGGCACACTTTCTTATTGCGTGAATTTCCGCTTGAAAGATACTTGGGGTTTTTCCCAAGCTTTCAGAGTGTTTGGTTCCTGGCCAGTACACTCCTATCCCAGTTCCTTCTATTGCTTTTGAGCGAAAATATAGTTCCTTCTATTACCTGCAAACTTGGTAAATTCTATAACTCTGTAGTTCACTACAAACCTGTGTTTTTAATTGCTATCACAAACGTTCAGCGGGGGAGGGGCACCGGGTAAATTTGATAAAATTTTTTGTGTATCAAATTTTACATTGGATTCAAAAACTATAAGGTATTTTCCAAAGAAACTTCTAGTACTCTATTACTAAACTCCGGATTCTGTTCTATTAATATAATTTTCGTACACCACTGTATCATCCGGGTGCCGACCAATTTTTTTGGAAAATTCTTTGTAAATGTCCCTACCAAATTCTAGTATTGATTGTATTTCTGTATTTCTAGATCTCTACTTATAAATGTGTTTCTGCTTTTTTCTTTTTCTGTAATCTAGTTTTTTCAGGTATTTTATTTTTACTGCCTATATTTTACTCTTCTGTGTTTGATTTAGTATCACATCCATAAATTAATATTGGCCTATATATTGCTTTAAACATTTTTAGTTTGGTTTTTTTATATTTCTTTCTTGTTTATGAACGTTTTGTTCATAGTATAAGAAAGTTTCATTGGGTTTTCTAATCTCTAATCATTTGTTCTTATTATTATTATTAGTATTCATTTATTAAAATATTTCAATATTAGATATTCTGTAGAAGAAGCAACATTTTTCTCAGACTCTAGACCTCCAATTCCAAACTAAAATAAATTGAGAAAAGTTACGTCATTGAATAAATGACATTAGTAGAATTGGTTTAACCTTTTATATGAGCTTAATTAAATATATAGAATATTAGTTTGGAGATTAATGACCACAGTTTCAAACAAATCAGATATCTAATGTTAAGTAAAATCCTATGAGATCATTTTTATGTAAAATGGTTGAGTGCACTTTGTACAGAAATGTTATACTAAATGGCGATGAATGTATACCTTTGAAACACTTAACATGATTGATGTTAAGAATACATTATCTTCCCAAGCCCATAGTAAAAAACCGTGCGGTTGTCATCTGTCTGTTAAAATAAAATGTAGTTGTCACATTTTTAAAGCAAAGTTCACAAAATCAAACTAACTACATCAACCATGTCACTTTTATATTCAATGAGTACCGAAATGAACAAAAAATATAATACTAATTTAGAAAAGTCTAAACGAGATATCAGCCGGGAATCAAGTATTTTTAAATTAATTTAAATTGCCACATACGACGGCTTCAGGGTGATTGAATTTATTATACTTTCCCGTTTTAAATATTATAATCAAGTCGCATAAATAAAATTGTACTTATATAAAAAACACAAGAGTAAGAAGCAAAATATGAGCCAAAGGAGTATATACGTTGGTGCTCATAGTGGACAAATTTCTGAGTTTAAAATCATGTCAACTTACTTAAATTAAAGTCACATTCAAACAACTTTTGCATGTTGTTGCATGCTTGGATCTAAAACCAGACTGGTTAACAAAAAACAGACAATATAAATTAATATGTTCCAATAGCTATTCTCACACATTTGAATATCACAAATAAATTCAACATCATCAATACCAGACACCATATCATCAACTTCATCAACTTCATCAACTTCATCAACTTCATCAACTTCATCAACAAAGAAATTATTAAAATGCTCAAAAGCATCCCTTACAAAAGTAAGGGATAATCACATTGTTATCAATACGATTATAATGAAAAAAAAATTTTCTCCTTAATCAAATTAACAATAGCGTTATGTTTATCTTTATAGCTTAATATTATTAAATTTCTATTTTAAATGAAACTAAAAGTTTTTAATTAATTCCACTTTAATAATAAAAAATATATGAAAACTAAATTAAATTGATAATTATTATTATTAAATTTATTATCAAATAAAAATATGAGTAGATTCCACAAAGTAAGTTACTTTTGAATGTTATGAAATAAAAAATTGTTTTGTTGATGACAGATGTTTTCACGCAATAAATACTTATGGTTTTGGAATTTTAAAATTGTTGTCAAGTATGAATTTACCTGTAAAAATATTCAATAAATGCCAATAAGTATGAAAAAATAGCTATTCATATGTTATTGAAAAAGTACTGCATGATTTTTGGGAAAAATCGTGCAATATTTTAGAAAACAGACACGACAACTTGTAAAAATTCGTGATAACATCTCGAAAATCTGCTGTAAACGTGATTAATTGAAATATATTCATTAATTGTATAAGATGTTCATTTCATTTATAATAAGATTAATATTTGAATCATTTTAAAAATTATGTGTTATCTTTTTAGCGGAATTTAGAAATTATTAGTAGAATTTCTGTGGTATTCACTTGATAAAGATTTATCTTTATAGGTTGCAGTCAATATATAAAAAATAAAATAAGGTGGAACATTTAAATGTCTTAATTTTGATTATTTAAATACTTATTATTATCAAATAATAAATCTTGTTGAAAACAACAGGAGAGCTACCGAAGGCAACCAGATCCATATCATGTCAGATAGTCAGGCGGCACTTAAGGCCATCTCAAGCCATAATGTGACCTCTAGACTAGTATAGGATTGCATTGAAGAACTGAAGACGTTAGCCAAACGGAATGACGTCAAGCTGACCTGAGTACCAGGCCACCAGGAAAACGTTGAGCTACATAGCAAACACCCAGCTAAGAACTTGTACAAAAGGGGTGAAGGGGACAAAGGTGCTGGACTGGGTGCTATGAGAAAGCATGAGCAAAATTACAATAAGCCATTAGGCTGCAGTGTTATCGGGGACTTGTCAGACGGGCTCGGAAAAAAAACAAATTCTGCAGCTTCTAAAATCTTATATGACATCTAGATCCTTCAGAGATAAAGCAGGAAGAATGAGGCAACATCCGTTCATGTCAATTTCACAAACAAAAGGGGTAAATTTATTCATACTAGAATAGATAATACAAGGATGCCAAGCTATGCTGAAGAGCTGAGGATCATTCAACTCTTCTGTAACCCAAACACAAAGAGTAGTTTTTGTGAACGTTAGCTGGAACAAAATACTGCCCCACACATAAAGAACTAACCGACTTAGTTAGTACAGATGCAAAGTACTGTAATTAGGCTATGTATCTAATTGATTGGTTGGAACAATAAAACCTATTGTATACATAAAATATCTACAGCAATTTAAGTTTATCGTTTGTTATGTTAGTTAAATTATAATTTTTATATTATTGGGGAGATATTTTCAAACTTCTTTGGTAGGAATATTCAAAGGTGGTGCGGAAAAGGAAGCGGAATCCTAAACGTTACGCCAATAGAAGTATTATTTGACAGTGTCAAGATACATTTTGATGAGGGTGATATGTTTATCATAATGGTTCTGAACAGTATGTAAATTGCCTCATTTTTTAAAAATTCTATATTAAAATGAATTTAATTATTTTAAATCTCATCATCATCAACCATTTGCCAGAGTTTCAATAGAGTTGGGAGGTAGCAGTTTGTTGATATATCGGGTAATAATTTATTGTTTATTGTATTCTCCAGTTTAAGAGGAAGCTGACTTATTTTTTTCTTGATATCTTGTCTATCTTGTATGTACTTAACTGTCTACAATCCCTTGAAATACTAGCCAAGGAGAACAGAGTCATTTTGACC